>OY796888.1:4617154-6109050 GCA_963680785.1 Diplosoma virens
TCAATTTCTACCTTAGCAGAAACATATTATTTACAGTTAAGAAAGTAATAGAAGATAAAATCTATTAAATAAAAGAAAAGTTGTTTTGTTTATAAGGTTTTAAAAAACAGAACTGATTAAAAACAAAACTTGTCAAAACACAATAACAAAAAATTAATGAAAATATACAACAAAATATATGACTTACAATGTAGTGAGAAAAATTAGACGATGAAATGTACAATTAAATAAAATTCGAATTTTGTTGAAACTTAGATCAAGGGTCTGCAAGGTAGACCAATCTTTTAGTGCTCCAGCAATGTCTTGTATAGCATTGTGTGATCTGAAATAAAAAAGATTATTGAACAAATTAAAATGACATGTAATATTTTTTGATTTAAAGCTTTTATCTTATTTGAATGTAATCTTTTTTAGTTTTATCAAATAATATGATATTGATTAAAACTCAACAAAACAAAAATATGGGCTGCTTTTTAATTGTAATATAATCATTTATATTTATACATGAATTATTTTGGATCAACTAAATAATATTAAAAACTTTTGCTGATTAAAATGGATGAACACAAACCAAAAGTCAAACAAGAGTAAAATCAACTGATTATGTAATTTAAAACTTATCACAGCAGGAGTACCACTTACAAAGACAGCTTAGTAATGTTTTTTGCTCCTTTTACAGCTGGAACATTGACAAGTAAACATTTGTCCAAAATTCTAAAAAAAATGTAAGTAAAACAATTAAAAAATAATCTAATTGCACAAATAGCTCAAATTATTTTTCATCCACAATTATTTTATTATTTAAAACAAAAAAGTTTAGACATAAATTACAATGATTTTAATGAATGCACTATTTATTTTATAATTTTTTTTACAAAAATTAAGTACTATTTTTAAAAGTCGTATTTTAATTACACTAACTGAAAAATTATTTGAAGCCCAGGTTTTTAAGAAATAATTTAAGTTAAATTTGGTTTACTAATTTTAAAAAATGCGATTTATTTTTCTCAATCAAAACCTGTTTTCATGCTTTTTAAAAATTTGGACTTTTGTGATGGTCCTAGTTAATGGCTTTCACTTTTTTGAGAAATTACAATATCAATTCAATCTATTTGAAGCATGTCTAATTTTTTTAACAATACCACATGTTTTTTAGATTTTTATAAGGATCTTGGCATGGCTACATAGAGATGCTGTTTAAAATGAACTGAAATATTTATTCAGGCACAACTTGGATGAATGCACATTAGTATTACAGGAAAACAATCAAAAATTCTGTTTTGCAAAGTAGTGATGCTGGATGTGATAAAGACAGGTAATGAGCATGACATTGTATGCCTTGATTGAAACAATTACAATAATGGCCAAACAACGGTAACAAAAGCCTTGCGCTTGGTAGTTCTATTTGGCCAAAGCCAAAGAATCACAGCAACAAAGACTATTTTACTGCAGTGAAACAAAAAGCATAAATAAAAAGAATATTAGTTTACTGACACATCTTTTAAACAGTAAGACTATTAATTTTCTGATAGGTTTAAATAAAATAGTGCAATCACAATCAGTTCACACAACAAAAAAAAACTACTTTTTGTTTTTGAAGGGTTGTCACAAATGAAATATTTTTTTGAAATGATGAGAATGTTTCAACCAACATCTACAGGGTGATTCACTGAAGTGTTGATAAATTAAAACTGAATTATCCAACTTACTATAAGGGCAAAAGAAACAAGTTTTTAATAGATAGAATGGAAATTTAATGGGCTTTCACATAAAATTTAAATTATTCAATGTAGCCCCCTTTGTTTTTCACAAGGCGCCTAAGACGTGGAAGTACTTGGGCGCATGTGGCACGCACCACTTCTGGGTCAATTTCTTCCCATGACGCCTTCAGTTTTCGTTTAAGGGTTTCAATATTTGGATGGGATGTTGAGCAGGCTTTTTGCTCCAGAATGGACCAAATCCCAAAGTCCATTGGGTTCAAATCGGGTGAAGAAGGGGGCCATACTTCCTTCTCCCAAAACCCTTTAAAATTGGTCTTGCACCAATGCTGGACTGCTTTGGCTGTGTGGGAGGTTGCCCCATCTTGTTGAAGCGTAATTCCTTCCTCTCCCACTGTTTCTTGAACCCAGGGAATGACTTTTTCTTCCAACATCTGATGATAGATAGTTTAGTTAATTTTCACGCCTTCGTCGATAAAGATTAGAGGTGTTTTCAGGCCTGTTGAAGTGACTCCTGCCCAAACCATCACGGAAGAAGGTTTCTGCCTCCTAAATGAACTGCAACGTTCAACTGGCACCATGTCCTTGTTTGGAATCCAAATCCTGTCATTTTGGTGGTTGTGGATAGCTTGGACAGTGAAAAGCTTCTCATCTGTCCAAAGCACTTGAGGCCGCGTGCCAACAACAAGTCTCTTGATCAAAACCTTAGCTCTATCAAGCCTTTTCTTCTTAGTGGCGTTTGACAGGAGCTGCCTCTTGGTAAATTTGTACAGGTAGACGTGGAGATCATCCTTGAGAAGCCTTTGCATGGTGCTCATGCTTACAGAGGTGTCCTTAGCCAGTTTTCTTGCGCTCCTTGAAGGGTTCCGCCTCAACCTCTCCCTGACCTTCTTAATCAGTTCCTTTGTCCTGATGGGTTTTTCAGGAGTACTTCTGATTCTTGGAGCACAACTTCCAGTCTCCCTGAACCTCTTCACAGCCTTGTAAACACCTCCACGACTCACAAATCGCTTCATCAACCGGAAAATTTTCGCAGGTGGAAGTCCTTTCTTGCAATACCCTTCAACGATGTCATTTACTGTCTTTGCCATCTTACTTTTCTAGATTAAATATTCTTATTGATATTGAAAACTTACTCTAGAATATATAATAACAATCTGAAGAGGTAATGCGAAGTTAATAATGGAATAAAGTATTTGTCAACACTTCGGTGAATCACATAAAGTATTTGTCAACACTTTGGTGAATCACCCTGTAATAACACACTTCCAATTTGGAATTTTTTCAATTCTTCTATACTTTAAAAACAAGGTACTTACATAAAATTTTATCAAAATATTATAAGGAATACTTGCCTTATTTCATTAAAAATGGCATTTTAAAACAGCAGTGAAGTTTTAAAAAAAAAGGTTGGTATTTTAGAAAATCATTTTGACAATGGGTGATTATTCATTAAAAACAGTAAAAATGCTAGAAAGTCTTTTTTTAAATAAAAGTAATGCTTTTGGATCAGCTAAGACAGTGAACAACACAAAAATCTGGCTAAATTAAGTTCTTACAGAAAAAATTTCATACAAGAGACAGCTAGAATTATTAAAGTCAATTTGAAAATAGTTTGGTTTCTATAAAAATTTGTGTGGTTTTCAAAAGTATTTATGTTTTCTATGTAATTGTGGGATAGTAGATCTAGTATATAAGCACTAAATTGGCCGTCAGTAAATATGCTGCTTTAGCTACTCCTTTTCAGAGTCAACAGCATGGTCAAGTGGTTAGAGCACTGGGATCATGATCAACATGATCTCGGTTCAAAACTCACTTGTGCCATTCTGTTGTGTCCTTGGGAAAGACACTTTACGGCACTTTACAACAATTTCAGTCATATCTTTATTAAATTACAAGCAGACAGCAATATCTTGGCATCTCTGGAAGCAGGTCGGGGTAATTGCTTACCCTACATATTAGCACCTCTGTTGCTTTCCTGTGAGTCAGGAGGATAAATATAATAAAAAGAACTTCTTAAAACCTACATTTATTATATATGTGACTATTTTAAAGGGTTCTGTGTTTCAATAAATTTAATGATTTGCTTTTTATTGATTGTTTCCAACAGCACCTGTGGAACTAATTGTATAGTTTCACACAGTCTGCCTGGAGAGAAAACATTTTAATCACTATATTTGATGCACTAAACCAAAGAGCCTTGTATCACTCAATTTATAAACTACTAAATGTATAAGAATACAACTAATGATCAAATCTAGGTTTTTAAAAATTAGAGTTAATTTAGACATGTTTGATGACCTCTGCTTTAATTCAATGGCCTGGCCCACAAAGTGTTTTGAAGCAACAAAATTTTTAGGAAATTTCATTCATGGTTGTAATCATGACTGTCATAAAATACTTATTTGGTCACTATAGAGAATAAATCATAATATCTTTTATACACTGCATAAATTTTTGCTAGCAGCCTAAAATGAGCTAAAAACAGTTTGATATCTTTGTCACCAAAAAGTTAGTTTTTGTGTGCCAGTGTTAGTAAAATACCAATACCCTTATTAAAAATGGTACATATTTCAATTGTGATCTACTTCATTTAAAACACATAAATACTACTGTTCAGTAACTGCAATATTAATAATTAGTAAACAAACTTTGCTTTAAAATTTTTTAAAAATCTTTAACTTACAGATTATTTAAAGGAAGGCCAGTCGGGAATGTCAAATTGATTTTTCGCAATCTATTATCACTCAAATCTCTGTAAACAATTAACAAAACTTTATGTCTATAATTTGTAAAGCTAAATATAAATTGAACAGCTGCAATTTAATAGCATGCCAATTTACAGTAAATTTAAAACAAATGCACACTATACAACTTTGGACATTTATATCAGCACAACAAATAGCACTTAGATTAAAAAACAAAATAGATAAAAATTGCAAAATTAATTACAATGTATGACAGCAACTTTTTGCAAAAAACACAAACCAAGAAATACATACAGAGATTGCAATTGGGTAAGATGTTTGAACAATTCATTGTGTAGCTCTGTTCCAGCAATTTTGTTATTATGAAAGCTCCTGAAAATATTCATACATTTCGTATTAATAATACAGAAAGACTATCAAAAATACGTATCATGAAAATTAACAAAAATGAATTGGGCTATTTTGCACAAAACACAACTTAGCTGTAGAGCTGAATTACATAACAAAAAAATCAACTTCCAGTCTTTTGATCACCTTGCCTATGTGTGAAAAGCTGTAGGTACTCTCCCATTTTATGGTACTGCTGTGCACTCAAACCTAACATTGTCCCACATACAAAACTTGTGGCTCAAGGTATAGTAATGCAGTGTCACTATGATGATAGTATTCTTACACATAAGAGATACTACACATTTTTAATAAAAAACATTTTTTGAGACAAAAAAAAAATCACATAAGGTTTGAAAATTTTTTTTTGGTTAAAAGTTATATGAAGACCTTTTTTTGTGTATTTCTTGACATTGCTAGTAATTTAAGAAATTAATTATTTTTACAGTTTTAGCAGATCAGTTGCTGACTTTGTTTGCAACCTGACACTATTGCTCAAAATAAGATTAAATAAGTACACTTTTTAGAATTAAGTACAGCAAAACTTTTTAATATACTGCCCTTCAAAATAAAGACATATCATTATAGCTTGAGTTACAATAAGCAAATTTTACTATATAATATGTTTGCTATAATCAATGAAGTAAAACAATTAATCAATGCATTGAAGTCAAAAAAATCAAAATAAAGGGATTTGCGATATAACACAGGCTACTGAAGACAGAAAAATATATCTAGAATACAAATATGTACATACTGCTAGTCTCAAAAAAGTACAGTAATATATTTAGCAGAGTTTGTTATCATTGAATGTATTAAGCAAATTCTATAGTACTAGCAGAAAAAATTAAACGACATTGGGTTATGTTAATTTGGTGCTTAATCTTTTAATATTACTGAAAAAATAATATCTGTTTGTATTTGCTGGTTTCCAAGATTGTTATTATTCACAAAGCTGCAATGAAATTTCCAAAGAATCACATATAAATTGTTTTGTTATACACAATATATCATAATTCATAAATCCTGTTAATATTTATAAAAATTACTAAATATCTAATTTTGATTTTATGAATTGCAAGTTCTATTTTATTATTTATTCTGAAATATATCTGAAAGTTTAGTAAGCAAACTTAAAAATAACATTTTAATAAAGATGGTTGTTGAACAACATAACAAAAAAATTCAGTTAATGAGAAGACAGTGACCTGGCTGAATAATTGCTGCCCTAGCATCTTAAGACTCTTCCAAAAGTAACATCTATTCCAGATAAAGAAAAAGTTAAAAAAATCAAGAAATGAGATTTAAAAACGAAAAAAAATTTAAATTTAATGTGATGTTTGTCAAAGAAATATTAAATCAATATGAACAAACTAAAAACATTTATGATCATTCTCGATCTGAAAATAACTGCTAAAGTAGTAAAATTGTGAGAAATGATTCAAAGAAATCCAAAGACATCTTGTGTGTCTCAATGAAAGACTTTTTAAGAAAATTTAGACTTGTAATTAGAAACAAAGAAATCATTTTAAATAAAGGCATATGTTTGCAATTTTTTATAATTAGGTTTGATTATATCAAATTTATGTGAGAAAAATAAGATGAATTTCAATTTATTAATAATTCTATCATCCACAGTATTTATGATACACCCTGTATAAATTGTTTACCTAACAATTAATATTTTTTGCCATTCTTGAATGTGATTGCAGGATGTGATAACTATAGTAATTGACAAGAAAATTAAAATTCACCATATAGTTTTTTAATACCTTGTTATTGCTAGGCTCAACATTGCAAACCAGCAAATACAAATAAACCTTATATTCATCCAAGTAAAACTCAAAGATCAAGTGCTAAATGCATTTAGACTGCAAAGATACCATGATACCTTTAACAATTTTTAATTGGTATAAAATTTGGATGTGTAATTATATTAAACTTTCCTAAAGTCAAATTTGTCAAAACTTTTCCCCCTAAAAAATACAGTAGAAAATAGGTATTAAAGCCAATAAACGAAAAACTATTACATGCAAATACTATAGAATTTAATTAACACTTATGTTATGACAAATACTGTTAAAAATGAAGACCTGTGTTTAAAAAAAGTTTTAGATGAGTAATATAAGATAAAAATATAACAAGATTTTTTGGCAATCTTTTAGCTAAGATTTCATAAAACATAAATAGCTTTATAAATAAAACCATGACAACACAAACAAAAACAATCAATGTAAATAAATCACAACCACTTACAAAATTATCACTTCTTGTGGAATATGAGAAGGCAATTTTCGTAAACTTCTATTGCTGCAATTTACTGTTTTTTTCACAAATACACAAGTACATTGGATAGGACATAAAAATGAAGAAGGTTCTGCAGGTGAATGTGATAGAAAAAAACAAAGACAAATGATCATGAATTGTAAACATTGAGTTGTAATTGTAGAAATAAAACCAGAATAAGTTTTCTTTCTTCTATCAATAGGCATAATGATTACAATAATATGATGACAATATATTCTGAAAAAACAATTTGTGCAATACAATTATATTCTAAAATAAAAAAGTCATGGTAAAAAAACCTAACGGCAGGCAACCTTAATAGTTACTGAATTATTGCTTAGATTGTCTTTTGAAAAAATGACGATTTTGTGTGTATAACACAAGGTTTTTTTCTTTCTTCATACAAGGCCTGCATTCCCCCACAATTTAAACAAACATAACCAATAATCAAGTAGGCTTCAATAAAAAAAAATATGCAAAACAATATATTGAAAGACACAAAAAGACATGTTGCTGAAATCAAAACTTAACAAGAAACCAGAAACCTTTCTCTACAGGTGCAAGATGATAACAATTTAATTTTGTTGTTTATTTTGTTTCTAATTTGTTCAATAACACTTTTATATACACTTTCTGTAGTTTTGAATGTTTTTCTGAATTTTAATTCTTATTGAATTTATCAATTGAAACAAAATCATAAAAATGTTTAAATGAACAGGTAACCATGTAAAAGCAATCATTAAACAAGTGTAAGAAAAATGTTATTACAACAATTATCCATAATTTTAATATTAGTTATTTTTATCAATTTTAAAAGACACTTTGTGTAATCTAAGTTGTCATAGCTGTTGCCCCTCCTTCAAGTCTATCTTGGAAGTGCCATACCCTAACCTTTTAAAGAAGCCGATCTTGACTTTCACTTTTTGGTGAATCTGCTGCTTTCAAAGACTTCTTTCACAGACTAGTGGTGGGTGTTGTGTTGGTACTTTAGTTAACAGGTGATTAGTATCAATGTGTGTGTGTGAAGCATAACTTGCTTGTAGCATGCAAGTATTGGGATTTACTGTGTGTAGGTAGCTTTGCAAGAGTTGGCTCTGAGCTATGCCAGTTTTGTATGCATAAAACATGTGTAAGCTTCAATGCTTGTTTTGATGAATGAACGTTATGGGGATGCAGTGTTAGTAACTTTGTTGCTTTTTCTGTCAATATGTTCCATATCTACATCCTTTTTGATGAACTACTACCTTATGGTGAAAGAAAAGTTTGTGAGTCTTAATGACCTGCAAAGCTGTATTGGCTGGAGATTTTGTTTCTCCTGCCAGGGATACCCATGCCAGAGATCTGCAGTTAAGAGCAGGGGTGGGCAAACTGTGCTCTGCAATGAATTTCTGTGTGACCAGCAAAATCCTCAAGCAAATAATTAAAAAATTAAGAATTTTTTTTGTCTCCAACCAAACTCCAAGTAACTATTTTAAGATTTAAGGTAAAGACCTTTTTTTTAGAGATAACTACATTTTAAAGACAAAATAAAAAAAATTTGAGACAGATTCAAAGCAAAGCCCTTTTGATTTTAGATCAGTGGTTCTCAACCTTTTTAAGCCTGTGGACCAGTAAAATATCAAAAAAAATTTGGCAGACTGGTAATCTTTTTAATGTCTTAAAAAAAATTGTAATAAACACAATAAATCAATAAAAAATTATTTTTATTAAAAAAGTAAGCATTTAGCATCAGAAGAACTCTATTAATGTGAAATTTTCTGCTGTCTTCTTGATATAATTCATAGTAATCATGGCTCTATTAAAGTTTTTGAATGGCAAAGTGAACCAGAAGCAGGGGGGACACAGGGGGGTAGAAAATTTACAAGGTACTTTCTGATATAATTTCTTCAAAACCAAGCTTTTGAAATTTTTTTACTTGATTAGTACTGATTTCTGATTGTTTCTTTTATGACAATGCCGGTACTTTCCATCTTTACATTTAAGTTTGAAATTGTAGATTTTTGGTTACAATTCCAACTTTCCAAAAAACTTACTTTATCTTTTCCTGCTTAGTCTTGTCAGATGACTGTCTTAACTCATTTGAAGGATAGTCTGGCAACATTCCTCTCAATAACAAGAGACTGATTTCTTTTTCTTAATTCATTTTCATATTTTTTTCACCACTTCTTTTGAAACCATTAGTTTTGTTGCACACTGTAAATATATTCATGCAATAACCTTAAAAAGAGCTATTAAGGTCATTCAAGTTGCTTAATATATTCGCTAAATATGCAAGTTTACTTATGCACATTTTATTGGATAAAATTCTTTTAATGTAAATGTTCATTCACATAAAAATTGATTTGCTTCTTCCCTCAACTCAAAAAGATGTATAAGAACATGTCTTCTTGAAAGCCACATCACATCTGCATGAAAGATGAGATGGCGATTTTGTGCAGCCATACTCAAACACAGTGCCTCAAGAAGCTTTAAATGCAATACTCAGTCACAAGCAATTAATAATCTTAACTGGTCAGATCATAATGTCATTTAATTCAGGTGAGAGTTTCTGGGAAGCTAGATGTTCACAGCAATACATGCAATGTGTAGACAGCAGATTTTTGCTTGCAACTTCTTTTACTTTTGAGGTTGCACCCGAATGACAACCAGCCATGCTGGCAGCTTGGTCAGTACACAGCCATAAACATTTTCCCCAATCTAAGCCTTGATCTTGCATTTAGTTATTAAGAAAAATCAATAATTACTGTAAATATTCTTCTGACATTGTTCTACTTCTGAACTCATAGGGCCTCCTTAAAGAGTAAAATTGAAATTGTTACAGATCAGCAGAAAAGCTAATGTGGACTGGCAGTTGAGAACCACTGTTTTAGATCACTTTTTTTAGAGATGAATGACATTTCATAATGACCCATAATTATTAAAATTTACCAATATCAGTTTATGTGTGGTTTGCAAATCATTTCAAAAGCCCCAATGTGGCCCAAGGTTGAAAATTATTGCCCACCCCTAAGGTACAGACTACATGATATGTAATTCTAAAATAAAAACTTCAAACCAGAGCAGACTGATTAGCTATGTAAGAATGCATGAAAAGCTATGTACGAAAAGACTCATCTCTGGCTTTTCAAAAAAAGTCAATTTTTTAGTTTACCTACATGAATGATCAGTCACTGCTTTTTGGGGGAAAAATAATTTAAATTAAGATAGGTAATTAAGCTTTGGATTTTAAGGAATTTTTTCATCTTGGTAAGCAGTAATTTATTAGATAACAAGCATTAAGTTATCGCAACTTCTAGCCTTGAACTAACATAGAATAAAATATAATAACTCCTTTCCAAAAACATTTGTATTTATTACAGTGTTTAAAAATTTTGACATGTTGGCAGCATGGTTGGGTGGTTAGAGCACTGTGATTGTGATTGCAATAGTTTTCGCTTAAAACCTACTTGTGCCAATTTGTTGTGTCCTTGTGAAAGATACTTTAGAGCACTTTCCCCTGCTTGATGATCTTGGCAAGCAGTTCTAAATTAAAGTCATAACGCTATAAAACTAAAAAAACCAAAACCAAAAAATTTCAACCAGACAGCAATATCTTGGCATCTCTGAAAGCAGGTCAGGGTAATTGCTTGCCCTATGTACAGTGCATTTGACCAGTAATGGGATTCAAGGAGTTTGCACGAACTTGGTTCTTGGAATTTCAGCATGTTTGGCAAACCCACTCTTAATTTAATGTAATCTATAAATGTATCTCTATATCTCAGTATAATGAAGGAACCTGCTGTTCATAAGTTCTAAACAAAAGAGAACCTGTTCTTAAAATTTTGAATCCCAACACTGCCTCCGACACTTTCCTGAAAGGCAGGAAGTCAAATATAGAGATGAAATGAATAAATGAAAGAATTTACAGAAATACTTCACTAAGAGGTTAATCACACAATGCTTTTTTTGCTAGCAAAATTTTCTATGTTCAGCTCAACCCTGTGTAACTTATGCAAACCTGTAAAAAAATTTTTTTAACTCCTTAATTGCATATTTGAAAACAAAACAAAAGTGATTTCCAATATGCACTTGATTGATTTTCTGATGTTTGGATGCTGGGATAAAAATTAGTATGGCTAAAACTGAGATTATGTGTTTGTCAAAGCACCCTGTCCAGTGTTCTTTCCAAACAAATGGAGTAACTCTCCAGGAAACAGAGACATTTAAGTATCTTGGAGTCACATTTTTGAATGATGGTAGACAGAACAATGAACTTAACACCCAATTGGAAAAGCAAGTGCAGTAATGCATCAGCTTTGCCAATAAGTGAAACAAGAGCTGTGTACAAGACCAAAGCTTTCTGCTTTCAGATTGATTTTGTATCTATCCTTACTATGGTCATGAGTGTTAGGTAATGACTAAAACAGTGAGACCCCAAGTACAGTTGAGAAAAGTTAAAGGTTTAACCTTACAAAGGTTAAAAGCACTAACATTTGTCAATCTCTCAATATCAAACCACTGCTACTCTGTCTTGAATGATCAAAACTGTGCAGGTATGGCCATGTGATACAAATGTCCCATGAATAAACAGCAAAGCAACTAATGGATGCTTTTACAAATGGCAAAAGGCCTAGAAGGCAACCCAAAACTCACTGGTGGAATTATGTTAAAGACCTGGCCAGGTTGTGTCTTGGAATTTTACTGGCAAAATTGCTGCTAGTTACAAGAGATTGAGATGCTTGGATATCTTACTTTGAGCTGCTGCCCCCACAACCCCAAAAGGGCAAGTGGGCAAATGGAAATACACTGAACTACTTCAATGTTTTCCTCAAAATTGATAATAATGAAAACAGTTCCAGTGGTTGTGACAGCATTTTTCAAAAACACAAAGAAATGCTTCAACGAATATGAAGTGATGGTACATTTTAAAGCAGTTGTTTAACCTTTTTGACTCCAGGGCTTAACCTTATGACTAAAAAAATTATTTGCAGGTCAATTCAATTATGTTGAAATTAAAGTGAAAGCAAAAAAAAGTTATATAGAGTTACGGACAGTTAACTTTTTAGTTAATGAGATTTTCTTTTTGGATGATTTTAGATCTTTACCTGAGCCATGGTTGGATTCCTCTGGATTGAAATAATCTTTTTTGGTGTTTTAACTAAATTGTTAGAAAAATTTATCCATTAAAATTACTAAGTAACCAAAAAAAAGTCATCACTTCAATTTAGAGAAATCTAAGCATGGCATGAGCGAAGGTTTAGAGATGCTTGAAATAAAATTTCTTTATTAAAGATGATGCCCTTCTTTTTTGTCTTTACTTGGATTTCAACATAGTATTGTAATGACTGGTAAATTTCACCAAAGATTAAGGTTTAGGGTTAGGGTCATGGTCTTGGTCAACAAAGAGAAACCCAACAGTTTCTGATTAAACTTTGAAATGTACCTGACTGTTTCGGTGGAATCATTGTTATAGCAAGAATATATAGTCAAACTGGGCAATGCACAGCTACCCATTTTTTACCGCCTAATGCGCAGAAGCTTTTTAATAAACAAACAAAGAAAAAAAAAATTACTCCAGGATTTATCTTATATCTTTAAAAAGTGTCAGTATTAAAATCAAGCGAATCCAAGTGTTTTTTGACATTAAACTACACGTTATTCAAACCGCTTCATTTTTTTAAACTTTGCTCTTCAACCTGCTAACTTTGCTTACATCATGAAATATACTGAACGCTTAATGTAATCTATAGTTTCTAGCCAGTTTACTAATGGTCAAGAACATATCTGAACAAAAAACAGCGAAAAAAAATGTTTTCTCTTTCTCTTATAAAAAGATGTTCTTTACCCATATTTTTTTCATTATATTTTGTCCAATGCACATAATGGTCAAGTGTAATTTAAAGAAAAATCAATTGGAGAGCAAAAAAGAAACAAAACTAGTTGCTCTAAGAGATAAAAAAAGAAAAAAACCTGCGCAAATTGAATTTGTGAGCCCAAAATTTAAAAAAAATTTTTTTAATTTGTTAAGAAACTTGAGAAAAGCTTAGTTTTTTTTCAATCGACTAGTTTCTCCCTAAAACTAACTCTGTTTCTATCTTTCACTTTCACTTCAATCGTTTTTTTTTTTTTAATTAAACCTGACCATGCATAATAGCATCAATGTGCTTCCAACTCACATCTTTTGTCAGAAACAGTAAACTTAGTTCTATGATTTGATGTTTATGATCAAGGGCAAGGGAAGAGCAAAGATTTCTTTAGGGTTTGATAATTTTTTTTTCTGTAATTATATTTAAAGTATTTCTATTTGGAGAATTAGATGTTTTTAGATACGAAAACAAAATTTCAATGAGATGTTTTGCTTGTTTAATTAGTAACAAAAAAATTGAGAAAAAGGTTAAGTAGCCTATCCTTACATATGACAATTATTTTTTAAGAATTACAAAAATTTATATAACCTGGTCGAGTGGTTAAGAGCGCCATTTTGGCCAGCGCTGTATCAACATGGTTGCGGTTTAAAAGTTACTTGGGTCAAATTGTTGTATCCTTGGAAAAGAAATTTTACGACACTTTTCTCTGCTTGAAATTCTTAGTTAGCATATTTACACATTACAGTATTTATATAGAAATGAATGAATAAACAAAAATCCAAATAATAAAATTTAACTGGACAGCTATATCTTGGCATCACTGGAAGCATATCAGAAAAATCAACAGTGGACAAGAAAAAAAATTTTGAGCAATAGGCCTAAACAACAATTGGCATGAAATTCTTCAGAAATAAACTAAAAAAAAATGCACTGAAGTTGATCAAAATTTATTTAATTGCATTAGCTTTCGTAAACTACTGCTTACTTAATAACGCGCAACGGGACAACATAAAACACACTAAATTCTGAAATAAATTGATATTTGTAAAAAGCAGACCACTACGAATAACAAGAGGCTGAATCAACATAATCTATAATAATCTAAGGGTGCTCTAATCTTCATTGTCGATTTGAATTTGTTCTTCAAAACTAATATAGTGTTATTCTTCTCTGATCAAACACTTCTCTAAAACAACAAAACCTTATTAGAATTCCAATAACTTCTTTTTTCTTTTTTTTTTATAATCACAAAAAATTTTTTTATTCATTATGTGGTTCCATGCGTAGCCTAACTATTTCTATGCCTGCCTTAACCGTATTTAAATCTAATTATACCAGGAAAAAGCAGGTTAGGCTCTTTGCTCGTATAAATAATCGAATAGATTTAAAAATAATGAACTATGCAATAGGTTATTTAGAGATGTAGTTTCATTACTAGGAACGGAGAATTCTGTCCCGTGATCAGTGCACTTAATTATTCCCTTCCAATTGTATATAATGCGTTGATGAAACAGAAACAACATGTGAAAGAAGAGGTCAGCAAGAAAAATTGAGACAAATTTTTGAATTGCAAAAAAAATTTTTAAAGCTATTTTTATTTTGTTTAACTGGTGGACTTTGGCCCTTTAATCTCCCCTCAGGTAGTCCTTTCCATGTTAAAATTTTTTAAATCATTCCACCTAAATTATGATTGTCTAACATTTAAAGTACAAAAAATGCACAATAACCACAATCGCCTGTGCATTACTTGTATCACGTAAAAAGCCATGCTGGCTCCGGAAACGGAAGTTAAATTTAAAAAAAATATTTTTTTTAAACACGTCAATAAATTGTTAAATAAAATAAGTTAAATTCACAGCTTCATTGCATTCAAAAAGCAAGCTATTTAATCAAAAGTTAAAATTTTCTGCGTTTTTGCTGTGCATTGCCCAGTTTGACTATAGATTGCAAAGAAAATAATGTTAAAATTATTAGATACTCTGCAAAATTTTAAAGTAAAAGTATAAAAATCTTAGACAACATATCTTTTACAGAATTTACTCATAGCTCAAAATTTATGTCAATATTTTGTTGACTCTACTACCAAAACTAAAGTTTTTAAAAAAATTTCTTTCAAAACTTTTCACTTAAAACTATCTTAAAACCAACTCATGACATTCTCTTGTGTCCTTGGAAAAGACTTTATGACACCTTGCTTTGTGATCTTAGTGAGGAGCTTTAGTTTTGTCCTACGTCTATTTAAAAACTAAAGCAGCCAAATATTAAAAGTTTAATCTGACAGCAATATCTTAGCATCTCTGAAAGCAGGTGGAAGTAATTGCTTAACAGTTGCAGAAAGCATGGTATAATGTCTTTGATATTTTTGTGCAAGAAAATAAAGGTCTTAATAATATTTGATATCTGCTAAATGTATAAAATTAAGGTGAAAAACTAGGGATCATATCATATTGACTTTCCTACAACTTCAAATATATACTTAAAAGTGTACACAAAATCATTTACTTTAAACAAAAAATATTTAACTATAACAAGATTTTCGTTTGTAGTTTTTTTCAATTATGTATTTTTTTGCTACATGCTTTGTCTGTATACATCACTTAAAAGTAATTGTTTTATTGCAATAATTTTTTTATTACAACAGTCAATTAAAAGTAATAGTATTATTACATATCATAATCTCATAAAAATACCATTTGAATCATTTTGCTGATCACATAGTTTTTACCCAACTACAAACATAACTATTTATAATTATCAACTGTTACATTGAAATACAATGAATACATGTAAAAAAATGGATCTCATTGACCTTTTGTCATTACTAACCTAGCAGGCTTTAGGGATTTCCCAAAATTTATAAGTTTATTAACTAAGAACCACAAATAGTAAACAAGAACCAAAAAAATATCAGCTTATGATCTTTTAAACCTGTTTTGGTCTATTGAATTTTTAAACAAGAACTTTAAAAGCTTACAAAATTTTTGAAAAAATTTAACTCAAAATGTTTTGCACAAACTTTGTTCTAAAATTGGTAAATTTAGTCAAAACTTTAAGATTTATTCATCAATTTTATTTGCAATCAAGTTAATACATTTCTGAATTGACATTGACAAAATAACTGCAAACAAGAAAACAGTGGCTTTAAAGTATACATTACTATATACATATAACATCATTTGTACATGGCTGCTGCACTTTGCTGCTGTTGCATAATCCATCACAAAATATGCATGATAATACTTAAATTTTTGAACTTTAACCAAAATCAAATAAATTCATTAAAAGCATATGTAACTGAATTTTTTTACTTGGGTGCAATATCAAGAAACTTTAAATTTCTGAAAAAATTTCATCCACTATTAGTAGCTTTGGTAATATCTTATTTATGAGCAAAACAAAAAGCTTCAGAAACTCAGACATTATGAAGAAAATAGCATAATTATGTAAAATTCTAAATGCAAAACAAAAAAGCTGGGAAAACCCAAACTTTTTAAAAAAACTTGGAATGAAAATTAAAATTTTTATAAACCATGATGCTATAATTACTCAAATCACAATAACTAAAATTTTATAATAAAAAAAATTACCCGTATAATAATAAACAATTTAAATGACATTAAATTAGCAAAGAGACTCTAAAGCCTAAAAGGATATTACAAAAAATAAAATAGTTTTTGGTAAAATACAGAGGATCTCTTTTACAGATATGCTGATGCTTCCTATTAGTTTTAATTAAAGAATAATAACTAAAGATTTAATTTTTAAACATTTAACCATTGCAATGAATTAATAAGAACTCAAACAACATATATATCATATCAATAATTTAGTAAATCCTTCTAGGTTTTTAAAAAAATTAATATATCTATACTAAGATATTACCGGTAGATCTTTAAATAAAGTTGACTAAAACTTGTCAATTATCGATAATAAACAACAATTATACATTATTGTTCTTTACTGATAATACATTATTTTTAAAGAGGGTAGTAAATAAAAAAGCACCAAAATTAAATTAAAATATCTCTATAGTATAATACTATTGAAAAAAATAAAATTTAAAAAATTTTATGGAACAAGGTTAATTTTACATTTTTGGTTTATTTATTCATTACTACTGTACTATTCTTTCCTGCACACAATTAACAGAATACTGTGCGGTATACTTGACATGTACCTTAAACTACTCTTCTGGTGTTTTTATTAAATAATTAAAAACCTTCATGGTTTTTTCTTTTACTGATTTGTACTCCTCTGCTTTTACGAAGATGATTTCAAAATGTCAAACCAATTAGCAAATCAATTCATCCAGAATTTAGAATAAAATAAAATGGCTTTTGTTTAGTGGTTTTAATAAAATTTTGTTTTTATTTGGCAACTTAGTTGTAAGAGATTTTTTATAAAAGTTGTGAAATGGTTAGCTTGTTATACAAAGTATAACCAGTAGCGGCTTTAATAGGATGCAAACGGAGCGGCCACACTGGTCACCCTAAATTACATTAAAAAGTGGTCCCCCACAAAAGATATTGCTCTATTTCTTCATCGATTCTATATTCTTTATAGAATTATTGTAGAGTCTATGATTTCTTTATAGTAGCACCAGGACTTCGGTGCGATGTTTAAAATATAGATTTTTTTTACAAATAACTTTGTTTTGATACACCAAAAAGCAGCCCTCCAAAAAAACGACGACTTTTTTTATAGATCACAACATATCACAATGCTTTGGAACACTCAACATTGCCCCCCAAAATTGAAGATCTTTTTTTTAAAGATAACTTTGTTTTCATACACTAAAAATGGCTCTTCTATGGCAATAACTTGGTTCCCCTTACTTTTCTTGCACCAAACTCACCTTTTTGTAAGGCCATCACTGAGTGCAACATTAACTTTAATTTGTAACTTACTTCAAAAATTCTTGAAAAAAATTTTAAGTATAAATTCAGATTATGTTTTATTATTTTTATTTATTTACGAGTATTTATTTATCTCAGATGAAAAAACATCCATATGTATATATATATATATATACACACACACACAAAAAAAAAATTATTAAACTACCAAACAGAATAAACGATTTCAGAAATTTAATAGCTTTTTTATAGGTTTATTAACTTTCAAGATGGCCTTTTTTTATTTAAATTTTAGTCAGAACGTCCCGTAATTTAAAATAATGTTTCAATTCAGGTTTAGAGCATTCCAAAATTTGGTTTCAAGTTTTGTGCAAGTTGGCAGTGGGCCAATTGAAGAGTGTTGTATTAATAATGAATGTGATCGCCAGTGATGGCTGTAGTACGAGCAAACGCAACAGCCGGACCGCCTCCCCTAAAAAACGTCAAAAAGTGGTCCCCTTAATAAAAATATTCCTCTATTTTGTCAAAAAAAACACCATGACGCTGGCTCTCCTAAAGTGATGACTTTTTTTAAGAAATCACTTGTTTTTGAACCAAAAAAAAATTGGAATACAAAAAAGTGGTCCCCTCATTTTTCTTGCACCGGAACCTCCTTTCCTAAGGCGAGTTTTGGTGATGGTTACAGTCAGTGATGGCCCTACAAAAAGGGGGCCCGGTGCATGAAAAGTAAGGAAGGGCCACTATTTAGTGCTCCAATTAAGACAAAACAATCTCTAGAAAAAGGTCATTGTCATAGAGGGAGTCATTTTTAGTGTATCAAAACAAAGGGATTTGTAAAAAAAAGGTCTTCAATTTAGGGGGCCACTGTTCAGTGTCCCAAATCAGTGTAATTTATAAAAAAAAGTCATCATTTTTGAAGGGGCACTTTTTAGTGCATCAATACTTTAAAAAAAGTCTTTTTAGGGGCCCACTGTTCAGTGTTTCAAAACAGTATAGTCTTTCAAAAAAAGTCATCGTCGTCAAAAAAAGAGTAATCAAAGAAAAATTCACTTTCTAATGTCCCAAAACAAAGCTATCTATATTCTTTGTTTTAGACATGCCACTGACGCCCTCGTGCTACTACGAAGAAATAGAGCAATATCTTAGTAGTAGAGACCACTTTTTGATGTATTTTAGGGAGCCCGGTGCGGCCGCTCCGTTAGTACCCGATTAAAGCCATCACTGGTCACAGTCACCGTTTAAAAACTACTTGCATCATGTTTTATTTTGTCTTAAAAAAGATCCTTTTGGGTCTCAACAAGCAACTCTAAATTTCAACCATATTTCTAAGTTGAATTATAAAATCAAATAGTAGTGACTTGTAGTTCAATTTGTTGGTGGGGACTGCAAAGTTTTTTACCCTTTATAAGCATTTGTCAATGCTTAAGTGATTAAGCCTATCACTCATCTTTTACTACTGTTCCAATTTATATGCGGCGCGCCCTTTAGTTACAGGCTTTAAATAAATAAACAATTAAAATTATTTATTTTCGTTGATTTTTATTTACTTTTAGGCCTATCTACCATATTTGTTTTCCTAACTCACAGGAAAGCACATAATGCGTTTCATAGGGAAAGGTTTAAGCTAAGTTGATACCAGCAGAGATTCTAAACCTTTTTACAATATCGTATTACTTGGACACACCACGGGTACCATTTTTTGCAGAACAACTAATTTGATCGAATTTTAGTTTATTCAGCAGAAGAATAGACCCTCTACATTAAATTAACATAAAATACCCCAACTAAATTTAATAAAAATTTTGTTTTAGTACCTTCCATCAATTGCTTGATGCGTGGTGCATCGAAAATCATATTTAGACGCATCTAATTAGTTTCGATTTTTTGATTTAATGCTCATCATGACTAAAAATCTCTGCTCGCATTCCAATGTATGGGAAAAAAATCAATATAAGCTGTGGCACAACGTGGGAATCTAGCGTCAGATATGAAGAGATTATACAAAGCCAGACATTTATCGAAGAGCATTCTTGTATTATGTCTTTGCTGTCTGGTCCCTCTATCAGCTCCTCTTGCTCCCCAATCCCGACAGGTAAGTCGGCTGGATGAACTGAGAAATGATCGGTCATGTAAGCACAACTTATCGCATCTGGAAAGTAATCCAACAATTCGGCTTTAGGTCTAACTGATAAAAAATCACGAATGATTTTCTGGGAAAAATCGTCACTGATATCCACTTCAAAAGTCCTATGTATAAAGGCTCGAGTCGAGTCCAAGTCCTTTGTAATAAAAACTGGAGTTGAGTAAGAGTCCTTCAAAAACCGAATCATCTTATCAAAAATTTTAAAACAGGTAAGTTGATGTACCACGAATAGTGTAATCTAAGTTGATAGCCTACAGTGTAGGCTTATATCAAACGCTTATCAAACATTAGAAAGGAAACAAACAAAAAATATGTAGAAGTTTTAGGAAGAATAAAAAATGCATGAAAAAAAGAAAATATCAAAATTAGGCTATTACCAAAAATTGTTAGAGAAGCAATTGAAAGCGTTTTTTGCGAAAAGTTAATAACCCTAAGGCGTTGGCCTACTAATAGGACTAATTAGGCTTGTTCTCATTGTAAATGCTGCTTCATTTTTATCTGAAAACCTTATCCTACGGACTCGTGCCCCAGCAGTTGTTGGAGGGTCAGCTTGAAAAACAACTATTTACGCTTGGACTTTAACTCATGCAAATTAGATCTAACTTAAAATGTACATCTCGAGACTAATTTGAACTATCGATTTCTATTCTGAAAAGATTAGCGCCACCTATGAACTGCTTTTGAGCAGGTAATTATTGAAGTTATATGTTTCCCAGCCAACAATGCTATGCAGGGCCCATGCGGGCCCTGCAAAGGCTGCCCATACGGTACCCGTACCGATTTGGCTGCGGGCGCTGCAGTGGCCCCGCATGGGTTTACCGCACGAGTTTCATGTGGTTCAAACTATTTATGTAAAAAATTCCTTTTTAAAAATAATTAAAAATGTTAGCTTATTAGCATGTTTTAATTTTTCATTACGGCTTAAAATTGAAAGCCAGATTGAACCCGTGCGGTTAGCCCATGTGGGGCCACTACAGCGCCCGCGGCCAAATCGGTACGGTTCCCGTACGGGCAGCCCTTGCAGGGCCCGCATAGGCCCTGCATAGCATTGTTGGCTGGGTTATTACTATGGTTAATATGTTGTTATTACTTTCAGTACCGTATGGGTTAAGTGCAGCTAACTGCAGTATTATATTTATGCAATATTTATTTGAAACACCCAACAAATTGATTTTAATTCAAGTATTTCGAATATAGAACCTATTTTCTCCTCAGTACTTCAAGGCTCAATACTCGGTCCACTCTTGTTTATAATTAACATTAATGATTTTTCAAAATGTCTCAAACATAGCAACAACCTGTCTTTTGCTGATGATACAACTATCATCGTTGGTGCAGAAAGTAATAATTTATTATTTCAAAAAGGAAATGAAGAACTCAAAAACATTGACAACTGGGTAATGGCAAATAAACTTTCCTTAAACGTCAAAAAAAACAAAATATATTTTATTCGGTTCTCGTACCACAAAAACATTGTCAAAAGAATCATTTTTAACTATTAGAAAAAATCAAATTGAAAGAGTCACCTCAATCAGGTTGTTAGGTGTTATATTCAATGAACACCTAACATGGAAAGATCACATGGCAATGCTAATCAGCAAACTAAAATCATTGCTATACGCAGTAATGAGAGTAAAACCTTTTCTAACTCAAGAAGCAGTAAGCTGCTTACATTTTTTCATTCACTAATTCTGAGTCAAATAAGGTATTGCGTTACAACTTGGTGCTATGGACATTCTGTGTTACTCAATAAATTACAAAAAATCTGCAACAAGCTTAATAACATCGCAAAAAAACGCAGCAAAGATTAAATAACAGAAGATAACATTCTTAATATAAAACAACTTTATGAATTAAATACAGTATTTCAATTTGCATATGCAAATCATTCCACAAGCAATTACCGTCAGCATTTAACAGTATATTTCCAAGAAAAATGTCCTCTGTAATTACTAGAAGTAACTCTCAACAAATCATACCTATATCATGCAATAACACGGAAACAAAACAATCAATAAGATACACTGGCCAAAAAATTTGGAATGAGTTACCTGAAAAGATAAAACTATGTAAATCTTTAAGTACATTTGTTAGAAAATCTAAAGGATTCTTCCTTGAACAACAATCAAACTTATAAATTCTTACACAGGTCATCATTTAATATCTTTTGCTGGTCTTCTTTTTCTTGTGTTTCAGGAAAGCAACTGAATAATTTAAAAATCTTCAACTTTACGATGGTCAAGAGAAGGCTCAAGAAAGTTTTGCAGAATCACTCTTGTTTCTACAGGAACAATTTTTTAACTAATGAACAATTTTTTAACTATCGCATAAATTTTATTTTATTATTATTATTACTACTTTGCATCGTTTTTGTGGATTTTTGAAGTATGTTTTTGTATTTTTTTTACCAAGGTTGTTAATGTTTTTGTTTTTATATGTTTCTTTACTGAGATTTTTGTTCGAAAAATGATATTTTGATCCACAACAGGATTTCTTTCCGTGGGTTTGTTTTCCTGTTGGGCTGATGGAATATGTTCATGCTTTTATATATATTTTAAGGACTGATCATATTCCTCGACCCAAGCTCTGCTATGGTCCCACCAATGCACCGCCCTCATAGCAGCGTTTTGTTAATCAAATAACCTCGTTCTTGTATTATACTTTTTTCTCTCTCTTTTTTTTTCTTTCTATTTTTTTACACAACTTTTTTATAAGGTGAAGCAACCTTGCTTCTATATCAGGGTTGGCGAACCTTTTTTATAGGGTGGGTCAAAAAATGACAGTTTTTTAAAACTTACATTAAGTGGGTCATTGGCTAAAAAAAAGTTGAAGACTAAGAAAAAACTCTTCACCAGTCGTGGATATTCAAATTTAGGGGCCCGAGGCAAGAATTTTCAAATATTGATGTTCTCTAAAACAGCGGTTCCCAAACTGTGCGCCGTGAGACTTTGTCAGGGGCGCCGCGAAAGTATGCGAAAGTTACTTACTGCTTTTCTCACAATAATTGCAGTGTAAAGGTTGTTAGCAGCAACTTCCCTTCAAAGAACGATTCCGATTGAGGACCTTTTTTAAACAGCCTGATTTTGGGAGGGAAATAGGGAAATCAGAGATAAAATCGAAGTGAAGACCTTTTTTTTTTTTTTTTTAGAGAACATCCTGATTTTTCGGAGAAAAAAAGTAATCATTACTTCTTTGAACAACCTTTTTTTCTCCGAAAAATCAGGGTGTTCTCTAAAAAAAAAAGGTCTTCACTTCGATTTCATCTGTTATTTTCCTCCCAAAATCAAGGTGTTCCCAAAAAAAAAGGTCCTCACCTAAAATCAGTCTCGGAATTCCCTACTTTTTGTACCGAAATCAGAGTGACCTCTAAAATTTGATAAAAAACGAGAAAAAAGTGGTCTTCACAGCAAATCTGTTTTCGACTTCTACCGAAATTGACAGGACAGAGGGCCTGTCAAATGCCAGAAATTTCAGAACATCAGGTGGGTCATTGAATTTCAACTAGTGGGTCACAGCGTGACCCGCTGGTCAATGGTTCGCCATCCCTGTTCTATATGATACAATGTGTCACACTTTTCATAGTTAATTAGCAAGTCACAATGTCAACTCGTTTTGATGCTTCTTTTTTTTGACCCCGTCTTTCAGCAACTTACAAATTTTTTAACATTTTGCTGTATTTTGTTCATGTGGCTGAGCAGAAATAAAAGAAACCGAATTGAACTGAATATTTCTTTCTACTTCTTTAGTAATGTATCAACTTACTTTTTGGGCGTATCCACTTACCTTCCGCAAAATGTGAAATGATACTGATGAGTGATGCATTCAAATAAAAGAAACAACAATAAAAAACTACAACTTTTTGTAGAAGTTGTGGTAAAAAACAAGTTTCATTTAAGCTTTTAACTAAAACAATAAGTTGCTTGTTTTTTGTTTAGGAGTCCGAAATGTCAAAAGTGTGTCAATTATCCCAATTCCACTCTCCTACTTAGGGCAACCCTCAAGTGGTCGTCTCGATCCGCATTCAGAGATGCCAAGACATTGCTGTCCAGATGATATTTTTTACTTTCTATTCTTATCCAGAGTTATAACTAAAAATTAGAGCTGCTTGCTGTAAGACAGCCAAGGAGAGAAAGGTGTCGTAGCCTATGTGTTTTTCACAACGACACAACAGATGCTTGTTAGATGAATAGATAGAGTTAAGGCCCGTTTCCACTACGAGCGGGGAAAAGAGCATTCTTTGTCTCTTTTATTGATCTTCGATTGAAGCGAGCGGTTAAAATTAAAGCGAACGCAAAAAAAAAGCGATAAAACAAACAAAGAATGCTTTTTTCCACGCTCGTAGTGGAAACGGGCCTTTAGGCTATATCGGCCGTACGTTAACTGCTGAACTTGAATTTGTAATTCATTGATATTATGATAATCAAATAATAAAAAAATTTTTTCAGAGAATTTATCGAATGACAGTTGATTTAAAATTTAAAAGTTTAAGTTTTTACTACGTTTGGGGCAGTGGCGTATCGAAGATTTTTAAAAGGGGGATGGGGGCATGCAAACATAATCAATTATTATGCTTAATGCAAAAAAAATTTTCAAGTCTCTAATTCCTCGATTTTCGTCGCAAAAATTTGGTGTTCTCTAAAAACAAGGTCTTCACTTAAAATCTGTCTCTTATTTCTCAAGTGGCACAATGCCTCCCCCCTAAATACGCTACTGACTTGATGATTGATCGTATTCCTCAAGCCAAACTTTGTGATGGTTTCACCAATGCATCCGCAACGGCGTTTTTTTTAACAAATAGCCTCATTCAACCCTTCTTTTTTTATTCTTTTTTTTGGTTTGAACCAAACTTATAATGAGGGAGCAAACTTGTTTCCATATTACGGGCTACGTTTAACAGTAGCGTAGCAGAGCAGCATTTGATTTCTTTCAATCTTGATAAAAATGCCTCAACAGTAGGCTGATAATATTGATGCTTTTAAAAATTTGAGCAATATCGTTTGACAAAGCGCGTTTCTTTGGTTTTTCGGGAAAAAGTACAAAAATTTTCTCCAAAGGCATCGAGTTTGAAGTTTTGAGGGCAAGGGAAATCAATGACGTCTAAATATTACTATTTTGAATTCGAATTCTACTTGAAACACTCCCAGCTAAGCGCGATAAGCACCTGACTTATCACTACTTGTTTTGAATTTAAACTTTAATCACTTTTCGGAAAAGTTTATTCTATTTACGTCAAATGACGACCAAATTTTTGAGTGGCAGAACTACTACACTTCTACTGAGTTTTCCGCCAATTCAACTTTTGTTCCTTTCCAAATAAAGAAACTGGTTAATTATTTTGCTTTTAAACAATTACGAGCAAATTTTTGTGTTCAAATTGTTGAGTCCTATTTTTAGTAAAATTGTCTACTTCAACTGGAAATTACTTGTTAAATAAAGCAAGCAATCAACCACGCCACCTCCATCTAGTTTTTAAAATTCAGCTATTAATATTACCTTTTTCCAAACAAAAAATCTTGCTATATAGTTTCTTTTTTTGAAAAGAGAAAAAATTCATTTGGCCTTAATTGTTTATTTTCCAGTGAATGGCAGAGCAATCAATTTTTTTATTTGTTGTTGGGCAGCGCAATAAAGAGATTGGTTATTTTAAAAACTTTTTTTCTAAACCCTAAGTTTACTTTCCAATCTCTTAAATTTACAGTGATGACTTTAGTACGGAGCGAATGGAGCGGCCGCACCGCCCACCCCATAAAAAAATTAAAAAGTAGCCCCTTAAGCAAAATATAGCCCTTCTTTTTCATATTAGCACCATGATGGTGGCCCCCCTGTCTGCAGTTCAGGACGAAGGTAGGAATATTGAACTTGATTGAAATTGTTGAACTTTTTTTTAAATTCGCTGTATTTTGGGACCAAAAAACGTTGACAAACTAAAAAGCGGCCTCCTTTTGTAAAGCCATCACTGTATATTTATATTTTATTTATACAGTGGCCGCAAATGAAATGTTTACACAATGGAATTTCAACAAAAATTGTGTTTTATTTATAAAAACACATATTTACAGCAATATAAATTTTGATATCTAATATTCGGTCATACAGCATTTGGCTTCAATGACGTTTTTCAATCTCTGAGGCATCGAATCAAAGCATTAAAAGTGTGGGAAACACTGGGTTAGTATAACAAAGAATATGTTTGTTGTCACAAATTTTCTTGAGGGCAACTAGCGAAACGCTACTTATGACCAAACAATCATAAACGGCACAAAATGTTAGTCACAGTAAGGTCAACCTTTATATTTTGACAATTTTGCGTTATCAAGCAAGATATTCTAATTTTACTGTGCAGCGGTTAATGTTATGAATCCCTAATTCAGTTTCCGTTGACCAGTTTCCGAAAAGGCAGTGTTACTTTAACTCAAAGTGAAAACCAAAAAAAAATTGCCAGTACTTTGGATTTAAGTAATTTTGAGCATGAGGATGCCTGTTCTTTAACGCGATGGGCTTTTTTTTTGATTTTCAATTTGAGTTAACGTAACGATCCCTTAGGGAAACAATTTTAGTTGCATACATACTGCAGACCTCAGGCGGCAGTTTGAGTTGACGACAAAAAAGAAAAGGTCATCACGTTACACAACAAGCATTCAGGGGTCCATAGCTTGTATTATTTTGGGAAAAGATCCATGACTAACAAAAAGTTGGGAACCACTGGTTTAAACGCTGAAGTTGTTTCTGATCTAAGACGATGTATTACAATTAAAGTTCTTCTGCGGGCCACAGATGATACTGTTGTGGGCTACATGAAGCCCTAGAGCCTGGGTTTGGACACCTTGCGTTAATGCCACGCTACATAAAGAGCAAAGGTATGACCTCAGCTGAGTTGTCAACTCAGGAACTTCTTGCAGTTCTTGTCTCACGCTGTGGAGTTCCACAGAATGCTTGATGCTCGAGAGGCGTAAATTGAGAATTTTCTGGAACTAAAATCACTCGGGTGTATTTCTTGCTCGAAGAAGGGCTCGATCTCTATAACTGCAACAAATTAGCCGAGAGTAGAGTTTTGCAGGCGATAAAATTTTGCAATGCTTGGCGAAAATCATGATACTTTGCAGGCCGGCACCGGTTCGCGGCTTGGGGTTTAAGTACCGCTGCTCTTGGGGACGTAAAACAGTAAAATTGACTAACAACGTGAACAGGTCAAAACTAAGTTTAGGACAGGCTTTTCAAACCCGTGGGCTTATGCGCGCCACATTCATGGCATGAATGAGATTATGGGCGGCAGATCCCAAAACGCTAAACCATTGTTGACAGTTGGTGTAATCAAGTGTCTGATGTTTACGTTAGCATCTAAACTCGATTATTAAAAATTTACGTTCCTATCTGATTATAAATTATGAAAATCAAAATAAACTTTAAAATATTTTTAAAATCAAAATGTTTACAATCAAAATCTAATTAGTCACAAATAAACATAAAAGATTGTTGGTTTGGCATGTAACATTTATAATAATTACATAGAAATGTTGTTTCCATGCATGACATAATTTTTTGCTTACTAGGTTTTTAGTGCCGCGCCGCAGTGTTGCCAATTACCTTTTCAATTTTTACCGTGAATGATAATGAGTATCAGTCAACCTGGTTTTTGACTAATTTTTAAAATTTTTATTAAAAATAATTTGTTCCTGATTTGACCCAAACACGCCATGTTTTTGATGCTAGTTTGCAAATATTATTACAATCTCAATTGTTTGTAGATAAAACTAAAATATGGGTATTCCTACTTTACCTTGAGCAAAAAACTTCACTTAACTTTTGCAGTTCCATTCGATTAGATTCATAAGCTTGAACCCATCCTAAGCAAAAAGAAATAAAAATAATACAAATCGGTATTTAATTGATAAAAGATCAATATTTTTTAAAATTCTTTTAAAAGAGTTTAAATAATATGGGTGTATGATGCCCGACGAAGATTCTTAAGTGATTGATCGAATGTTCTCAAATTGTTTGGATTGATAAAAATGTATTAAAATTGTACAATTGTTAAAACCTTGTTATATTATCACATAAATTTTTCGAAAAATTTAAAAAGATAAAAATTCATTAAAATAAATTAGAACTCTGCGGGCCGCAACACTCAGCACTGAGGGATGCAAGTTCGACCTTTGACACGCCTGATACAAGACAATACAAAGCGAAAACTTATTTTAGTTAGCTAGGATAAGTCCAAATTTTTTTACTTTAAAAATCAATTATGGAAATGTTGTCTCATTATGCAATTAAATGTGTTTTAATTTCATCTTCTTTGTTGTGGTAGAGTTCCCCACGCGAACAATTAATTTAGTAATAACCTTGGCTTATTTTGAGATCTCAGAAGTTCAGAGTTCATCCCAGAGCAGAGGCACGTTTTCAAAACCTGGAGTGGAAACTTGACTCGCCTTTTCTGTTTTTTAGGTTTACGCTTAAGGTCCGTCACATTAAACTAAAGCTTATAGTTTTTTAAAGTTTATTGATTGAAAACACCGATAATAAAAGCAAACAGTATTTTGTGCTTTGAACACTTGAAAATCAACTATGCAAGCGCATTTACGTGACCAACCAAGGCAGGGTTTCAATGTGGCTATTTGTCACAAACTTGTCCAAAATTTTTTATATTTTTGAGATATTTTATATTTATATTTTCTTCTATTCGATGAATCTTTTTAGAGAAAAACGGAAGCTAGGACTTTGGTTTCTTTCTCAAATCCATTCCTGACTTGTGCAAACAATAAAAGAGCGAACGCTAAACTACCGCGCGCCAAAATCTGTACGTTACCGAATTCAGTTTGCACTAAAAATTGGGCGTCAAAATCTCCTTAGCCGAACTCTCAGCGCCTAATTCTATCAAACTTAAATAATAAAGAGCGACCGTGAGGCTCATAATATTGTTTTATTGTTTTGGTTGAAGTTCATCTAAAATTGAATTTGAAAATTCTTCGTTTTTCTTCCGCAAGTATCCAGAAAGATTCTGCAACATGCTGTAGCGAGTCAATCTACCGTTACTCCTCTTCCCAAGCCATGATGGGAGAGGAACTACATGACCGTTGTATTGTAAATGTACACGGAGTTCACGGTCAACTTTTATTGCTTCTTTTATGGCGGGAAAGTGGGTCACTTCATCATAAACCAGATTAAAATAAATAATACAATTTTCGTTTTTATGTGTCTGGAATCCCAAAGGGCTACGAGAGGTACTTAATTCATTAAATGATGAGATAATGTCACTTTTCAAAAATTTTAATGCTTCATCATTTTGAAACATTTTTACTGTCAGTGGTTTTCGGATGCTGCTTGGCGTCGGTAATTCTGGCAAATTAGATGGCTTTTCAGCTGCTTTTTTGAAATAAATTGTTGGAACCGGATTCAAGTTCCATTTTAGCTTTTTACGTTTTCCCTTACCGGGAAAAATAAATTTATTTTCAAAGTGTTTAATACATATAACAGAATATTTTGTCGGCGTCCAATTTTCTCGTTTTACAAACTTAATCCAGTTTCTTAGTAACTTCGGTTTTTCTAAAGGAAACGAGAAGGTTGAAACATTTTTTTCTTGACATGATAAGTAGCCCGATTTACATCCAAATACAACGCATTTATTAACCATGATTTAATCTATTTTCAAACAACTAAAAAAAGTCGCAGTATTAAAATTCTTTAAAAAAACTAAACAATTCTTTAATCAATTTTAATTAAAGATCGTTCATACATACAGCTAGGGGCGCTAGAAAGCCATTTTGTTGAGAAGGTGGGCAAAATTTAAAAAAACCACCTTTTACAAAATTGCCACTTCGTATCGTACTTTTTTTCAGTGCAAAAATCTGGTAAAGAATGAAAAAAGGTCATCACTTTCAATCAGTGTCTAAAATTTCTATTTTTGTTCAAAAACATAATGATTTCAAAAAAAGAGTTCATCACTTTCAATCGAGTCCATGATCCCTACTTTTGTCCTAAAGTTAAGGTGCAGACAAAACTAAAATCGAGTCCATGAAGCCCAATTTCGTCCTAAATTTAAGATGCCGACAAAGGGCAGGGGGCGATTTGAAGGAATCGAAAAGGCAGAAAAGAGCAATGGTCTCCCTATCCCCTCGCTTCCTGCGCCCCCGCATACAACTGATTAAGCTAAATTAAAAAAAAGGTCTGACCTTATAATAAAATTTAGGGTTCCAACTACGCTTATGCTCAAGTTATTTAACTAATTATGCCTGGCTTTTGCCGTGATCAACTGGCTATAAATAGCTAATAGCTTTATTTTGGTAGGAAAAAGTTCAACAACTGTATGTTTTATGCTGGAAAAAAGTTTTTTAAAAAATCATTTTGTATTAATAGATAAATAAAATGGTACCGGTAGAAAATGCGTTTGTATCAGTATCAGTATCAGTATCTTTTATTTCAGTTCCGCCATAAAAAACATAGTGAAGTAGGAAATTTGTAAGTAGTAGAAACCAGAATAGAAAAAGGAAGAGGCAACAAAACGATGAACGTTGTGGCATGCAATCAAGATAAGAAGAGGTTTTTAAGAACAAGTGTGCACGCTTGCAGCACCTTTGTTTGTATCTCTAAAAAGTAATATTTGCAAAGATTATTGTATTTTAGTGTTAAAATGTATTACTAAATTCAAGTGCGCTACTTTTTTAAGTTTCAAAAAACTTTTTGAATGAAATAATAATGAACTCTGAGTAATATTTTTAAACAGGAAAACTTAATTATCTAAACTAAACCTTAGCAGTTTTTAGCATGAACGGTTTACAAATTTGTGCAATCAAACTTCTTAAAACCTGTTTTTAAGCTAGCTACTTAATGCTGGTTATAATCTCTATACTCTGTATCTATCATATACAATCATGATAACATTGTATGATTGTCTTAACTTTTGAAAATAACTGGTACAATCTTGAAACTTGCCACTGACGAGCTAACACACTAAGTGAACAGTAATTTTGTGAACAAACTGTATTGCTTACTTTGCAGTTGCATCTAAACTACTTAGACTTGTTAGTGTGGCAAATACATTTGCTTTGTGTGTACGACTATGGCACGACGCACACACACAATTCGACAAGCTTTCTCTCTTGGCAATTCAACCGGCCGGTAAGAAATCGCTGCTTAAGTGTGACTGATTCGGCCATATTCTTCTAGTAGGTCATATCTCACCTCATTCACAACATGATCTTATTTCTTATTATTTCACATTATATGTTTTGAATTTGTTTTCTTTAAACGTTTGATTAATTCTGTTCAGCTAATTTGAAAATTAGTAAAGGCTTTTTTATAGAAATATTCTAAATTTAAAGCAATAGCATTGATCATAGCGCGCTTACTCGAAGTCCGTGGTTTTTGCTTTTATCTTTCGATATATTTGATTTGGCTTTCGAATTTTGTACTCACGTGATCTGCACGATCTCTATATACTGTAGCTTCTTCGTTGCTTTGCGCTTCAAAGTTACAGTTTGTTCACTCGCTCGCTTGTTCTATAATTGGCTTATAAATTATTCGCTTGTTATCAGGAAGTTTTCAGAAAACCAAGTCGTTAAAACGCTTTCAACTAAAGTTGCTAAAAGCTTCAAAGTAAAGTTAATCTTAGTAAGTTAAATCAGTGTTGTATTGAACGTTAAATTTGTTTTTTAAATATTTGTATCAATTATTTAATTTCATTTTTGGTTCTTTTCGATTACATTTTGTTTACAAATTTTTTGTCTTTTTTTCATTCTATTTGAATGAGATAATGTTAATAATCTTTTTTGTGCTAAAATTCATGAAGAGGAGATATACCGTCAAAAGATTTCTGTTTTAATCTGTCAGCTCATTCCACGTTAAGGAATATCCGTAAACTTTTTTATTATTTCGTTCACGTTTTCTGGTATGCAAATAGTCTATAAAAAATCTCAAGTCGAAACAAAACTTACTAAAAAAGAATGCTAATAGCTTATTTGTATGGAAACGATGAAAAAAAATTAATAGAGCGTTATTAAACAAATAAAGGTTTCATCATCTCGTTCAGGGTTGTGTAGTCGGAAGAATTGTTTTCGACTGCAATCCGACTTCAACTCCACCTATTCAAAATTTTCCGACTCTAACCCCGACTCCAAAACACCTTAAAAAACAATTCCGACTCCAGCATGTCTAAAAAACGACTCCGATTCCACCCTAAATGTGCGATTTTGGCGACTCCGACTCCAGCACACTAAAAAACGACTCCGACTCGGCCAAATCTAAAAAAACTCCAACTCCCATTCATTCCTAAAACACATGACTCCGGCGACTCCAACTCCACAAATCTGATTTTGTTTTCATTTCATCTCTATATTTATCCTCTTGACTCGCAAGAAAGCGAAGGAGGCGTTAATACATAGGGTAAGCATTTACCTCAACTGCTTGTGGAAATGTCGGTGAAATTTTTTTTATTTTGGTTTTTTAGTTTTATTGAAATATGACTGAAATTTAGAACTGCTTGCCAAGACCACTAAAAAGGGGAAAGTACCGTAAAGTGTGTCTTTTCCAAGGACACAACAGAATGGCTCGGGTAGCTTATGAACCGAGAGCATGTTGATCACAATTCCGGCGCTATATCCACTCGGCCACGCTGCCGACATTCATCATCTTCAGTAAAATTACATGTACTTCCTTCAGCCAGTTCTAAATTCTCTAATTGTTTAAACTCTAAAAATACCTCTTCAAAGTTCTTTTTTCCTATTACATTTGTAAAATCTCACTTATTATTTCTAAAACGGTTTCCAAATTAAGTGCTGGTTGGGATAATATTTTTTTAATTGTCTTGCCTTCTAATTTCTTGTCAGTTCTCAGTTACATCTTTGTTTGTTTTTATCTCGATAAAACTTTCTTTTATATTTTAAACATGGCAAAGTTATTCCTTTTTTAAAAAGAAAGATAATACCAACAAATTTTGATCTATTGTCCCATCAGCATACTCTCCAATCTTTCAAAAATTCTTGAAAAAATTCTGTACAATCGACATCACTCTTTTTTTCGCTCGCTTTAACTTATCAAAGACGAGTGGCAGGAAATTTTATTCTCCGGTCACCAGTTTGGTTTCCTACATGGTCATTCGACTTGCTTGTTATTACTTTGTTTTTTGAAAACATTTCTGCTGCTTTTGAGAAAAACAGTCGATTTTGAGAATTTTCTTAGATTTATCCAAAACCTTTGATAAGTCGATCATAACATATTATTAAGCAAACTTGAACATTAGGTCTATGGTGTCCAAGGCAATGTTTTAAAATGGTTTGAAACTAACCTTATCGAAAGGGCTCAATAGACCGAGTGTAGTGGTGTAATCTCAGCTACTATAAACAAATTAAGTTTTGATGTTCCTTTCCTTTATGATGAAACTAACCGTAATCAACAGTCGTGTCTAATTCGAAGAAAAACAGATTGGAGTGAGAGTTAGTTTTAGGGAGATACAGGGTTAGTTTCTGAGAGAAAGTAATTGGTTAAAAAAAACTAAGTTCTTCTTGAGCATCTTGACAAATTAAAAAAAATTCCAAAAATTTTGGGTCCACTTTGGGCCCGCAAAAACGATTTGCACGACGTTTTTTTCTATTTTTATCTCTTAAAACAACTAAATTTGTTTCTTTTTACTCTCACTCCAACATGTTTTTCTTCGAATAAAACGCGACCCTGATCAACGATGAAAAGTGTGACCAAATGTATTTTAGAAACGCAAGGTTGCTCCACCTCATTATCAGGTTGAGTGAAAAAAACAAAAAGAGAGAAAAAAATACAAGACAGAGTTATTTGTAAAATAAAACGCTGCTATGGGGGCGGTGCATTGGTGGGACCATTGCAGAGTTTGGGACGAGGAATATATCAGTTCCTAATTCACTCAAAAACACTTCCAGTTAATATTGCTATGATATTGCTATGATACGGCCATATTGGATTGAGCATTTTTTAATTGATTTATTTACATTATAAAAGCAAGACAGAAACAAAAAACAAGAGAGAATAAAACAAACGTTTTCGGGTCAGTTAAGCCTTCATCAAGTTTCAGTGAATAGTCTTTCCTGACTTTAGTTCAAGTTAAATAGAGAATCAATTATTTTTGAATGCTGACTAAGCAATTTATATAAGACGACAACAGATTTTCTCTAAACACTGTAAACACATTAGCAGTAATTAAATTTAGAAATGAAAAAACGAGCAGATTTTAAACACTATAAACACTCACGGTAAATTAAATTACTTGAAACAAAATTGAAAAAACGAGCAGATTTTTCAAAAATGTTAAGTAAAAATGATGTTTCATTAACATATAATTGAGGATTTAAATTAGGACTGGGCTTTCTTATTAATAGAGCTTTGTGTATTCTTGTGTAAAATTCTGTTTTACATTTGCGCAATATCGAAAAATTATTTAAATCAAATTTAACGTTCGAACAGGAATCACATAATAAAATATTGATTTTTTAAGGCACTCTCTTGAATACTTTGAAATTCAGACGTTCCCGGACTTTTGTAATCAAATGTCTTGATGACATATCAATGCATGTCATGTTCGTGTCACACGAACCTGTGAATTTATAGATGACGTTTGAAAGTAGAGCCTTAGGAGTTCTCGATTTAAACAAAAAATAATTTTTCACTTTAAAAGTTTTAAAAATTAGTAACACTTTTAGGTTAAATTGATTACTAATTAAAGCCGAAATTCGCTTTAATACTGTAAATAAATCAATTAAAAAATGGTTAATACAATATGGCTGGCTTTCCATAGCAATTTTATAGTATAAAAGAGTAACTTCTCTCCCGAAGCTATAATCTTATCTGGAAATTTTTGTGCACTTTGATTGTTGGTAGCTTACATTGGTCCACGTTCTAACGCTTGGTACTAAACAACACATCCCAGGATCTGACACTAGTCTTTTCATCTCTCAAAGCCGCTGCCCAGCAAAGTTAATATTCGCTCACATGCCGCATCGCTTTTTTCATGAGTCTGCCATTGACCAGAGCCAAAGCTAGGCTTTACGGGTCTCAATGCAAACTTATTTTGCGTGGCCCTCTCATTGCCACTAAATTTTGATCTGGTCAATGTACATTGGTTACCACTTGGATGCCACAATACTGCACCTCCATGTAAAATGTGATTACTATTCAATTAATTATTAAACAAGACTTGAAGATAAAAGCAGGGACTGTGTTTTTCCGATTTATTTCGAAATTTCTCTTTATTAGAAACATTTTCAAAAAAATTATTTAGCATTGGGTAGCCAAGTATGAGCCGCAAGGGCCGAGTAAATAGAGCGTCTTCTCCGTGCACCGTGGGCCCGGTGTTCCATATGGGATCGGGTCCAACAATTACTTTAAAATTAGAGCATTAATTTAATATGCAGCTTTGTCACTGTCTCAACCTTAGATAGAGTATAAGTAGAATTTCACCTTCTCTACCGAATTACTGCCCAGCAAGAGCAACACGATACATGTTAACACAACAGGTTATTCTTGAAACCGTACCATGCTTTTAACTCCGTACTGTTCTACAAGAATGCACGGTACTATGACGCAATAAAAAAATTAGTCAAAGCACAGCTGAATGAACAAAAATAATATAAGTTTTGAACAGCTACAATTGTCCGCCACCCAACCAAATTAAACGGCAACTCATGAGTTAAGAAACAATGGCGTCAGTGGCCTGACCCAATAATTCCCTATTAAAAAGCATGTTTCTTTGTTGAATAAATAGGCTTCGAAAATAAAATTAATCAATTGATAAAAATTGGGAAATGAATAATTCTTTTAATGAAAGTGTGGGTTCGGGGTCCCTTGCAGCTGCATCGTCTCACATGTCTATTGCTTCGGCCCAGCCACTGGCCAGCATCTTTTGGACAACACGCAATGTGCTCTTTGTTACAGCGACAATAGATTCTCTATTGACGTTCGAGGTCGTTTCACCTTTCACCTTTCCTCTCGAGAAGTGACTTTTTATTAAATCGCCTAACCTTATTTTTTATAAAAAAAATACTTTGTTTATCGCCTGAAATTTTTTTACTTTCTCTCTTCTCATTGATCAACCTCCCTGGACCAATGAGAGTTCTTTTCTTTACCTAATAAATTTGTTCGACTTATTTCTTCATTCTAACGATTTTCATGATAAGTGTCAAAAGAAAAGCTTTAGGAATGTTTTCAATTCTACTTGCTATTTTTAAAAAAAATTTTCACCAATGAAGTTTGGCTGCGGTGTTTTATTTACTTCGCCCAAAAATAGGCTACTTTTGAAAAACCTAAATTGCTTTTGGACTAAAAATAATGAACATTTCTGATGCAATTCTTTTTTTGATATTCACTTTGCGCTAAGAAAATATTTACTTTTAAACTCCTTTTTATTATCATATTTTGGTCTTCACTAATTTTTTCAAAAAGATTTTCTCCAATTCGGCAACATTGTACATTTGATAAAACTGTCTTTTTCAACAAAAAAATTGCCAAATTGCTAAATTACCATAATTTAATGTGTGTCTCTTTTTCAAAAAAGTTTAGTGATTCTTTGTTTAAATGGATATTTTCGTTCCCCCTCCTCATATATAGACAAAAGTCAGATCTTAAGACTTTGATGATTATTTATAACTTTGTTGAATAACTTAACACAGTGATGCAAAAATTTTTTGTGGTTGCTGACCACATTACAGAGTTAGTTTAGAAAGCTATGATGAGCAAATGAAATTATCTATTAGGCGTAAAAAATAATAAGTTTCATTGATAATATCAGTGATTCTCAAACTTTTCGCGTCTGCGGCACCTTCTCCACCTTTCCAAATTTCGCGGCACACTTGGATCCAAGTGCAGATCTTTTTTGGTCTTAAATAAATTCCTAACGCTTTTCTTTACCTTAGGCATCATAGCGTATTTGGTAGTAGTAGTTTACTTTTAGTGTATTTGGATCCAAAAGGACAACCGATAACTGAAAATAAATTAGAGCAAAGGTCGCAAAAAAGGAGACGATAACTAAATGATATACATTATAGCATGCACAAAAAATTGTGTGCATGCTATGATGTATAAATTTTTTTTATTGATTTTCTTGAGTAATTTTCATTAAATTTTTTTATTGATCTTCATTAGATTTTGAACAATTTTTTTAATGTGAAGTATTTAATTTTTGCATATCGTGCACGAAACGAGCCTGGAAGACAACTGACCACCAAAACTTTACGCAATGGGAATTACTTAAAAATTTTTGAGCTTTTTGGTCTCTGCTTCAAAGAAACATAATTATTTTTTCTTTTATAGAGTATGTTTACATTGCCGTTGCGGAGCAATGGACTAATATTTTTTAAAAAGTTTCGCGGCACATCTGGAAATCTCTTGCGGAGGCGTATTGTGCCACAACATTGTGAAAATCATTGATAATATGCTTTTTATTTCTACCGATTGTAATGGAACGAAGTGTCACCATTTTTTAACGATCGAAGTTATTCAAATACAATTTGTAAAACATTGTCGGGTTATTAATCATTTCTTAAGATAAACTTGCGAAATCAGTGAACCTAGACTGCAATTGTCACACTAAAGCTGTAAACAAAATTTCCAGTCAATAATCCGTAGTAAAAATGAACCAAAGCAGCATGATTATTATTGCTTGAAAAAAAGGAATTTAAGTTAAATTTGTAACGGAATGACGCGAGGAGATTTGAACCGCCACCGTGTAAATCACACTCGCGAACTATTCGACCATGTTGCCAACTTTTATGACAATGCTTTAGAGACACATATTTCTTTCATTTGCTTGAGATTATTACTTTATTTTTACCAAATTTTAATCAACATTTTTACCAAATAGATCAAAGGTTTTTAAACTAAATATTGGGCACCCCAGAGTGGGGATGCTAAAATTTTTAAGATAGATTCGAAGTTGGTGAAATATTGTAGAACCTATATTGCTGATTCTCAAATTATAAAGAAAAAGGCGAAAAGATTGACGATAAGAGGTTGCAGCACCGGGAGTTTTAGAATACCGCCTACAAAATGCAGAAACAAAGTATTAAAACCAGGACGTCGGACTGGCCGAACCGTTAAAAATGACGTCCCGGTTCAGGTTGAGGTTCGATTTCGGTTCAGCTCCGGTTCGTGGCTAAAGAAAACAATTGGCGGTTAATACGATTTTCGATTCATGTTTGGTTCAGTCCCTAATTTGCAAAATATTTTTTATGTCCCTTTTTGCAAGCGTCTAAACCAATGACATGGCTCATAGATCGTAGCTGTACGCCAGGGACGTGTCGTCAGGGGAGGCAAGTCAGGCAGTGCCTTACCTGTGAACATCAAATAAAGCAGAAATATGATATTGAAGTCATAGTCTTTGCAAAATAGATGCAACATGCTATTAGTTAAAAAAAAGTAGCAAAAATTATACTCTACTTGTTTTAGTTTAATTAGTTTTGCTTTTTATCCCTAATTTTTGGCCGTTTAATTACATTTTCAGCGCTTTAATCATTTTATCAAGCGTTCCTGTCAACAAAATTACTACTACACGCTAGTGAGGCAGCTTCAAGATTGCCTCCCTTCAGATAAATAAAGAAACAAAAGTGAAACAATATAGCGCTTTTTTTCTTTTTTGTTAAAAGTACTTTTAAAATGAGAGATTTGAGGCATGCCTCTATTGTGACGTTGTAGAGAAAAAAAACTTTTTCCCACTCCCAACATTTCCTAAAACAAGATAACTCGCTTTGTCCTCAGCAAGCAGTGTTGCCAGTTTTATCGCCTATCGGGGGATATTGAATTTTGATTAGTGACCGAAAATTTAAATTGACGATTTTTTACAATTGGCGACTTTTTGGGTTACTTTAGAATGCAATTTTGGTAACTTTGGATAAATTGGCGAGATGAAAAAAAAACTTTTAAAAGAACTTTTAGGTTGAGAAGCTTTGATGTTTTACGATTATTGTACCTTTGAGGTGAAGACCTTTTATCTTTTCTAGATGTTAAAATAGAAATAAATCACAATAGCTTAGACCAGCGTTTTCCAAACTTTTTTGGCGGCGGAACCTTGCAACGTTATTTAAATTAATATAGAACCCCACTACAAAAAGCAAACCTAAAATTTTTTTCATCTAATTCTAAATGGTCGTTATTTAGAGATCGTGATGGAGAACAAATTTAACAACAAGAAAAGTACTCATAAACAATTTAACAAAAAAAAAACAAAAAAAAAAACGATGTCTCAATGGTATAAATGCACTTGCTTTCTTGAGTGCACTAAAACCGAAAAGTTTGGCTTAATATCTGACACTTGAATTTTTATATCTGGTGTAGCGTCCAATCTGGCGAGATACTTGATTTTCGTTTGCGTATATGGAGAAAAGCCTGATTCGCATAAGTACGTCGACGCAAACGGTACCAGCGCTTGAGTTTCATTTTTTTGATAAATTCATATATTCTTCAATTGAACGTCCCCAAAAAAGAGCCAAAGGAACTTCTGCAAATTTAGCCTTTAGATACTAACAGATGTAAATTCTATTAAGCTTTCATAGTCCAATGCTGCTAACTCCATTGGCATTTTCGTAATCTTAAAAGGATTCTTTACCCAGCAATTTTTTTGCTATGTAAATTTGAAAAGTACTCATGTAAGGACTCGGTCACGCTGCTGAGGTGATTTGCAATGTCACCGGAAATCGTATCTGGCCAGTCTTTTCCAGATTTTACTATTAGTTCACAAAGATGTTTTATGATTATTGTTACCGGTGAGTCAGGAGGATAAATATAGAGATAAAATAAAATAAATAATAATGAAGATCTCGAAAACATCTACAAGTCTTTTTTCCTACTTCTGACGACCAGAACTGTAGCTTTAGCGATAAAGTTATTATTTTATCTTGTGCTTAAAAAACGGATAATTCTCTACCTTGGAAAGATGCACAGGTTTCATTTAGTTAAAAAAAAAACTAGGTAAGCAAGCCTTAAAAGCCAGTCTGTCTGTTCGATAAATGAAATTTGCTGCCTCAAAAATAGGACATCAATTCTCTTTTCAATTTAAATATTCTAGCGAAGATTTTTCTCCTTGAGAGCTATCTAATCTTTGTATGCAGCAACAAAGATTTAAATTCACTGCCCATGGACTCACACAGCTGGTTAAAATACGATTTTACAATGGCCGAGATTTTATGATAACAACAATCTGAACTGTTTCATCCAACACTTTTTTTTACTAAAAATGACATTTTTTTTGTTGCCAAAGCATATTTGTGGATAATGCAATGAAGACTTTTGCGGTTTTTTGCTACATTTTTTATTTTAGTTACAACACCATTTGTTTTTCCTGTCATTGACTTTGCTCCATCACTGCAAACCAAAATGCATTTTTCCCAACTAATATCGTGTGCTTTCATAAAGTCATCAATAACATTGACTATATCATTTCCTGTGCTGCGCAACTCTAAACTCTTGCCAAACAACAAATCATCTTCAATTCCTTTATTAAAGAGATACCGCACGAATACAAGTAAAATCGCCAATCTAGCTACATCTGTAGATTCGTCTAATTGCAACGCGTAAGCATCACAGTCACGTATTCTGGAAATAAGTTGCGTCTCTATAGTACTCGCAATGTCGTCAATTTTCTTTGCACCCATGTTGTTGGACAAGGAAACCGATTTCAGTGTTTTAACGAATTTTTCATCAAGATCACATCACGCAACATCAGTAATGACAGGTTTTATGAGCGACTCAGCAATGGTGTGCGCCTTACCAGCCAGAGCTATGAGATAACTAGCTTTGTGCAATGCAACTGTTGCATTTTCTTGTTTGGTTTTAAACTTTTTTGCCATCAAACATCTGGAATTTTCAAAGGATTGTAGTTTTCTTTCAAAAAAAGCTATGTCTTTATTTTGGTATGACGGGTGGCTTACTTGAAAATGTCTTTTTAAATTAGCTGGGACCAAAGAAGTATTCGAAAATGTTTGGTTGCAAAGTAACCAAAACTCGTTTCGGTATTCTACATTGCCAATGTAAGTAAAGGAAAAAGTTAAATAGCTACTACAGTACATGCGGTTTTTGCGCCCCTCACACCAGAACTAGTAGATGCGCATTGTTCTGTTTGTAAAGTCTTAACAACAGAAACAGATGCTTCCAATTCCATGATTTTATTGTCTTTTTTTGATTCTTTTGTTTGGCTTGATACAATTTTCAGCCATCGTTTCATTTTTTAGAATTTAGATAAACAATAGGTACAGTTTATATATTGTTTTATAATACATAATAATAAAAATTGATTACAAACAACAAAATAAGAGCCAAGCTTTTCCGAACCGAAAGCCAAGCCCGCACTAGGCCAGCTCACTTTACTGGCAAAATGTTTAAGAAATTTAAAAGCAGCAATGTTTATTTCTAAAAACGACTGTTGTCGGAATCCCTTTTTGGAGGCCGTATATGAAGTCAATTTTTTGAAGATGGAATCAAAGTCGTGCTAGTTTGATTTTGACATCATAATCCTGCGGACTTAACCTGTCTGCCACACCCACCCAAACCGCGGATAGCATTCTTATCTCACCTCACTCAGTTAGATTAATGACCTGATTTCCGACTTTTCAAATGAAGAATTTCACCTTTTCCTATGAGCATAACCGGTCTGCTGTGTGCATTAAATATTCGAAACGTCTGTTAGGCTAGCACTGTATCACAGTATATTCCGTACGCATAGTTCCATTGTTACATAAATTGTTAATTAATCAACTCATAGTGGCTGACTCATTCGTAAAACAAAAGCCTTCATCGTTGTTTTTGCTGGCGATCATTCGCATGAACAATGGATCGGAAACTACTTGGGGTGCCAGTTTACTTGCAATTATAGATTGCAACGACAAAAATATTTATCAGTTTTGGCTTTTATACTAGAATACTGGGTAGTAGCTCATAGAACCCTTTCGATTCTTTAATAGAACCCACTTTGGAAACGCTGGCTCAGACACTTATACATGAAGAAAACCGACCAACACTGAATTTTTACTTAATTTTAGCGCTTTTTGTCCACAAAAATGAAAATCTGGTTCAATTTTAAGTTTACTTCACCGTGCGAAATTAATATGTTCTTCAAAAATGTTACTTAATTGGGAAATTAAAAAACCAAAGAAAAATCTTTTGTTTAAATGGTTATCCTTGCTGGTTTTTTAATGAAGTTTTAAACAAATTTGTGTCCAATTTAACCGTTGATCGTTCTATTGATTGTCGTACATATTATCTTATAATTCCGTATTTTGGTGTTTGCTCGAGGCGTTTTTTAAATCGCCTATCTAAAATTTTAAAATCGAAATTTAACGTGAAAATTTATCCTGTCTATAAAACATTTAAAATTGGAAATTACTTCCAGTTGAAGTCCAAAACTCCTTTAAATCTTTGCTCAAATGTCATTTATGATTTACATGCTCGTGTGACGCGAATTTGACGTACTGTACATCGGTATGTCAATCTGACATTTGAGCACTAGAGCTAGGGAGCATTCGGACTTCAACTCTCAAGTATCAAGTGGAATAAAAAATTACATAATGTGTTGCAATATTTGTTCTTCTGTCAAAATAAATTTAAACTCCTTTAAAATATTAAAAAAGTATAAATCGGAATTTCACACAAAAATACACGACGCATTATAAAAAGCGTAATCCTAGTTTAAATCGTTAACTTTATGCAAATGATTCTTCATTTCTATTAAGTGTTTTTTTAATTTTTTTGCTTTCTTTTGTTTCAAAATTTTAATTTACTTTCATTTTTTAAATAATTTAATAATTTAATAAAATTAAAAATTGGCTTTATAATTCTATTTGCTTTAACTTATTTGTTACAATGTAAAATCATTTATGCATAAATAATAAATTTTTTTGTTTCACGCATTATTGTTACCGTAATTTCATTTAAGTTTAAGTTTTTTTTTTTTATAAAGAGCTTCAGAAGACGAAAACGTTCGTAAAAAACATGAATTTAGTTGTGTTGTTGAGTATTGCAACAATATTTTCATAATTCAAGCACACTTTTTCAACTAACACTAATTCGTAAACTACCCCTTACTTTAACTTGTAAAGACTCATTGCGAAATTTTTTATTCCATTTTAAAGACAATTGAAACTAATGAAACAATTGCCATTGTGAACGACAATAACCCTTTGCAACTTTTAGTTTTAAAATGTAGAATGTCCGGCTTTATCTTTAGACCGGAAATGACGAACATGCGGCCCGCGAATCGGTTTGAACAAAATCAACTTCCTTATATATTTCAGGATATCAAAAGCAAGCAGATGGAGCTTGATGTCTTTTATATCCCCTTTATTGTGTCACCCACTTCTGCATCCTTTGAGCTTCAATTTGAACTCATAAACTACAGAGCGATAAAACGCTGAAAGCAATCTATCTGAACAAGTTGTTGCATGAATTTTATCGTGTTTATGTGTATCAAAGAAAAAGTTTCAAAACGTCGCTCTCAAATGGTCATCAGTCTTCGTAAGCACGTACTCATGCAAACAATTCTTTTCTAAATTGAACATTACAAAAAGTTGTTGCAGATCAAACCTGACAGACGAAAATCTTAGTATGCCGTTGAGAGTTGCCACATTGTCAGCTCGACTTAATATTAAGCGCTTAGTAAAGCAAAAAAGTTTCCCAAAAGCTCACATCGGGTTATATTAGCAAAGCTACTTTGCAGTGGCGGTTCGTTCATGGGGGCTGCAGAGCTGCAGCACCCCCAGATATCATATGCAGCATTTTTAAATACTATCAGCAACGCTCAAAAAATTATTAATTATAATAATTTTTAATTTTTATCAATTTTCATTCATTAAATTTAAGTTTTTTTTTTAAAAAACTTTTTTTCAAATTTTGAATCGGCAGCTTTTCGAGCTGTTTCCACTGGGTCGAGTCTAATTCGAAGAAAAACCGATTGGAGTAAGAGTTAGTTTTAGAGAGAAACAGAGTTTTAAAGAGAAAGTAGTTGCTTCAATAGAAACTAAGTTCTTCTTGAACATTTAATTAATTTAAAAAATTTTCAAGTTAATAAAGTAATAAAAAGTAAATAAAACGCGGCTGCTGAAAATTAAAAATTTTTATTTATCTGTTTTTTGTCTTTATTAAGTTTTTTTAATTAAAATTTTTTCTAATAAGCCTACGCCTAACAGCTGCGTTCGTTGTTGAGACAGAAAAAACTCTTTGAGATTTTGCCCACGCGCCAAAAAATTTTCCGGCGCTTCTGTACACAGCAACTCTTCGTTTTTTCTTGCCAGCCGCCACTGCTAGTTTAATTTTTTATTAAATGTTTTTTCGTTACTTTTTATTATTATATGCTTCCAATACGGGTTAAATAACTTCAATTCTATTGTTTTTATTGATTTTTCGACTATTCCGTGTATATTTTTTTAATGTTAATTTCTTGCATTTATTTAAGGAAATTTCTAACAAACCCACGCCAGAACTTAGAGTGGGTGTTTTCAATGACTAACTGGGTTGTCCCAAAAGTTCTGTTACAGCTGCAAAAAATTCTATTTTTTCCATACATTACTTATTAAAACAACTGTTATTCATTAATAACAAAAACAAACTATTCCTCAAAGTACAGTTCATCATTTTCCACCACTTTCTCTTCCACCATTTTCCATCACTTCCGTTCATTCAGTTCATCATTTTCCCCACTTTCTTCCACCACTTTCAAAGTACAGTTCATCATTTATACTACAGTTCATTTTTCACCATTTTCTGCCATTGGCAGTAGTGCGTAATAGTACTTTTGGTAACAGTTTCGCGCCTTAAAGGAACTCCCCGCGGCGCTAACGTTAGCAGGAGGCGCGCACAAACCTGTGACGTCATCCAACAAACCGAAGCTATGACGTCAGATCTCGTGAACCTATGAAGCCTTGTTTCGAACTCTTTTAACCCTACGGAATAGTCCAGAAATCTTGCCCGAGCAGCGAAGCTGTCACCTTGCCCAAGTTGACAGCGAAGCTGTCTTTGACTGCTCAGCGAACCTGTGGTATCAGAATCCTAAAACCTTGCTAACCCTAGGTTTCGAACCACAAAAACCCTACGGAATAAAATAGTAGAAAGATCGATTCTTACCCAAGACAGTGAAGCTGTCGCCTTGTCCAGGTTGGCAGCGAAGCTGTCTTCGATTTTTATTTAAAATATTAAATATAGAAAATATTAAAAATTTTACGAATATTAAATAAAGATATTAGAAATATTAAATAAAAAAGATCTTAAAAATTTAAAAGATTAAATAAAAAAGATTACAAAGGCAGCTTCGCTGTGTTTTATCCCCCCCTTCCCAGATATGGGGGGGACATGTCCCCCCTTAAAATAGGTCCCTGTATAGACTCTATATGATCAAATATACAGTATATATAATGTAGGATCTCTGTATTAGGTCACCATAATATTAGGTCTCCATAATTAGGTTTCCATGATATAAGTATATATATAGTTTTTATAATTAGGTTTCTAAAATATAGTTCCCATAATGTTAGGTCTCCAAAATTAGGTCTTCATAATGTAGTCTCAATAATAGATATTAGGTCTCCATAATATGGTCTCCATAATATAGTCCCCATAATATTGGGTCTCCATGTAGAATCTCCGATAGGTCTATATACCTATCTATATATATTAATACTTCATGGAGACTATATTACAGAAACCTAATTATAGAGACTATAGATTATGGAGACCTAATTATGGAGACCTAATACAGAGACCCTATATTATCTACGATATATGTATATAGACCCTATCGGGTGACCCTATACAAAGATATATATATAAAAGTTTTTGCAAAACGAAATTGATTGCAAAAAAACGAATTTGATTGCAAAAACAACGAATTAGATCAAAAAACCCTATAATAACAACTTTTGTACAGCTATTTTTCTCAATTTTTTTCCAAAAAGGAGCTTTCAAAAGTTCAGAACAACTCTCGCGATATATCAATTGAACTGCTCACTTCATAAAAAACAATCCTTTGCGTCGAAAAATTTTAATAAGATCGACATTAAACAAACGACTTTTTGCTTTTGATCAAATTTTTAAGTATTAATGTACTGCATAAATGAGAGTAAAAAGTGTGCATCAAGACCGGTGGAAATGGTGTTTATTGCAATGTTAAGGTGTTTTAATAAAAACATAAGAGAACCAAATCAAAAATTTACCTTTATAATTTATCGGTTCGACACGTAAGCGACTTCCCGTAACGTTTCTTTGAATTGAGACCGTCTTAATTGAAAAACTCGTTTGATTTGCAAATATCTGTGTTTAGCCGCTTGTTATCGACCTAAATAGGTTGTTTGAAATCAGTTTTGTAATAACATTCAACAGTTTACTAGTGTTTTTCTAACCGCCTTGACAATATTTTGTGCATCAGAAACAAGATTTTTCATTGTAAAATTTATTTTGCAATTCCACAACCACAAGCACTTCTAGTGAATAAAATGCATTTGATTTCGACAGGAAAGTTTTTACAAAGCTAATAGTTGGATAAGTTTTTTAACAACTTGCGTATTGAACAAAATACTTTGCTATTCTTAATACGAAAATTATGGTTTAAAGCAGTGTTTTCCAACCTTTCTACACCAGCGGACCGGTACAATATTTTAAAAAATGTTCACACTCACCGTCAACAAAAGATCGCTTAAAACTAATTTTTAAAATCTTTTTGAGATTCGTGCAAAAGTGGCGAGCAAGTTTGGAAGGTCTCTTGTAGTGTAGCGTTCTCCTGCAGTTGTTATGGAAGACTTTTAGTTTGAGCAATCGTTTTGAACGAACAACTAACTGACAGTAGCAATAAAACGGGGTAAGGTTGCGACATAAGAGCATTATGACAGCACCATAATCCACAATTGTTTGCTTTTCACTTTCAGTAGGTCTAGCGATACTTGTTTCGTTTTGAGAATTACTTGTTTCAGAAGTCTTACTTTTATCCTCCTGGCTAAAACACACCGTAATACTTTGTTGTTTCATTGTTTCCGTAAAACGTTTCTGTAGTTTAACAACACTATCTAGCCCCTCAAAAATGAAGAATGACTTTGTATTTAGCTTTTTTGGGAGTTTTTTTTTTACAGTATATCTATATTTATCCTCCTGACTCGCAGGAAAACGACGGAGGCGCTAATACATAGGGTAAGCAATTACCCCTTTTCTGGAGATGCCAAGATGTTGCTGTCCACTTGTAATTTTAATAGAGATATTACTGTAATTTAGAACTGCTTGCCAAAACCACCAAGCAGGGGAAAGTGCCGTAAAGTCTTTCTCATGGACACAACAGAATGACGCGAGTGAGTTTTGAACCGAGAACCAAGACCATGTTAATCATAATCCCAGTGCTTTAGCCATTCGACCACGCTGCCGACGAGTTAGACGCAATTTATCATAAAACAGGGGCTTCCAAACTGGGGTACATTAAGACTTCTCAAGGGGTACATTACTATGTGCAAGAATATCCTGATTTAAGTTAAATTCTGTGTCCGGAAAAAACTTTAAAATAGACTCAAAAGCCTGAAATTTTTGAATCCAGTAGATTGCCATTACGTAAAACAGGACAATTAAGAGAGAAGATTTTTTTTTAGACATTACGATGATTTTGGGTATGAAATGAGAAAATTTGTAGCTGAATGTAAGTGAAGGCCTTTTTTTAGACAAACGTCACAAAATTTTGGGGGGTAGACGCAAAGTGCCCAAAGGGTACCGGTAAACTAAAAGTTTGAAAAACCCTGTCATAAAACAATCGCACCAGCACAAAAATTAGGCCATTGGAAGATTCGTTGTGATACAATTTTGCGTTACCAAGACAAGATGTGCTGCTGAGAATCGGGGGTTGTACAGAAAGTAACAAATTTACAATGCTTACGATTCCGAATTTAATTAGTTTGGCAGAACTGTTTCGATTTCATTTCACTTGTCTTTTTGCTCAATGTCATAGTCACCAACTCATATTTTACAGCTATTTAGTTTATTTTTGTTGGCATTCATTCTACTTGTCTTTTTTCTTTTAAATTTTTTCTTAAGATATTGCTTTTCATTTTTGGCAAATTTTGAAAGTGAAGTTTTGACAGTTTTCTTTTTGGTTTGTCGCTCTGATAATGTTTTAATCGAATGCGGTTGTTTTAATTAGGATGCCAAAGTTTTGAAAAAAAAATAACAAGAAAACGAACGCTCGTTGACTGAGATCACGTTGCATGTTAAGATTTCTTTCATTAGCTGCTAACTAAATTGTTCAGTTGAGCGAAAAATTGTTTGGATTTTGAACAAAATTGTTATAAAAGAAATAAATATGACACCTGTTTAAAAATTGTTGTTTCGCTGTAGAATCTTATTTTTGTTAAATAAAAACTAGTTTTAAGCAAAGAGTCGTTTTTCGTTACCATAACGAAGCTTTGGCAAACATTTTATCTCGCAAAGTCGCATGTAAGTCGCACTCAAGTTGTTGAATACGACGATAAATTGCCGATTTACCAACCTCGAGTTCAGTTAACAAATCTTGATTACTCGATGATTTTTTGGCGTTCAAAGCAACTTGCAAGTCTTCATCGTCTAACTTTGACGGTCGACCAGAACGACCCTCATCCTTAAGGCTCATATTGCCAAATTCAAATTGCTTGTATCATCTTGATACGGTCATCTGACTAACGGTTCCTTTGCCTTCTGCATCACAAATCTTCCTTTAAGAATCTTTTGTTAAAAGACTTCGTTTCCAACAATAGCGGATCAAACGCGAAGCTCGAATTTATCAATTGCTATTTAACCTCGTGCGCCCGTCGATTTTATTTTTTTTAAAGTTTCATTTCCATTTTTTTATTATTTTACATCTAAGAATTGGTTCAAACTTTCCGAAGAACCTTAGATGCCTATTGTTTTTGTAACAATGCATTAGCCAATGCGCACAAAAAAATTTTTTATCACGTGATATTTCGTCCTGCTCTAAAAAGCAACCAACGAATTTAAAAAGTGGAATTTTGCGCAAGTGTAGCAGAACTTTCGAAACAACCCAATATTTTTGTTGTTCATTACTGTTGTTAAACAATTTTTTTGTTTCTAAAAGGTTTATAATTCTGTGTTACAAATCTTTTGTTAGCTGAATTCTTTGGTCTTTAACGCGTTTTTATTTCTAATAAAAATTAAATTTTAAACTGGGAATTTGATGTGCTAAAGTTTCTATTAAGATTGGTTCATTTTATTTCACGCCTTCTTACTTTCAACATAACCTGAAAGGGCGCTTTAACTTTTTCAATTACAGAAAAAAGGTTTCATAGTATGACCAAAAACATGTGCGGCCCGCTTACTCAGCTGGAATTGATAAAGCGGCCCTCGACAATCAATAGGTTTGTCATCTCTGCTTTAAGGCCCGTTTCCACTACGAGCGTGGAAAAGAGCATTTTTTGTTTGTTTTATTGATTTTTTTTTGTGCTCGCTTCAATTTTAACCGCTCGCTTCAATCGAAGACCAATAAAAGAAACAAAAAATGCTCTTTTCCACGCTCGTAGTGGAAACGAGCCTTTAGACGAACGTCGAGAACTAAGTTTCGAGTTAATTTAACCCAATAATTCTTAAAAGACACGCCTTGAAGTGAGTTTAAAAAATTCATGGGAGTCGGTCTCAATTACATATTTTCAACAATGCACATATTTTGCCAACTTCAAAAATGTTATTTGTCTCAAAGAATTATAGTCTCATTTTCCAATTTCAAGAAAATACTTTTTTGTCCTCTTTCCACGATTTTGATTTTTTTATACTACGACGCTGTTTTTTTACTTCACGAAAAAATTTATTAGGAGACACTGAAAAATTTTTGAATCTTCAAGAGGTGATCAGTCAACGCACAATCAAAAGTTTTTCCGCGATCTCATATCTTTAGAAGGTGTTGTTGTTTGTAAAACAAGATAAAATTGGGACAAATTTGGACTTTATTTTAAACTATAAAGTAAAAGGACTCCTCTAGTAAAGCCTTGCAATATAAGTTTTAAGCGCTTTTGTTGTAAGCCATTGACGCTTTTCTTAACAACCTAATCAACCCGTGGCTGTTGTTAAGTTTTTAGTTCAGAGGTTTTTGCAGCTAGATACAGACAATTGCTGAGTTTTGGGTTGTGATAAAAATAATAGTTGCTGTTGAAGTTTAATTTAATATGTGTTTATCTTGTGTTTTATTTAGATGCCCATAACCTTTTAGCTACTTAAATGCAAACAAATGTGAAGTGTAAATATCATTACCATTAAGTAACTAAAAAAAAATTGTATAAGATGGATAAGTGTTTAAGACCTGATAGATTTGAAACCGATCCAACATCGCCTGATTCAAAGAGAAAGTGGCAACATATTGGATTAGAACTTTTACGAGTTATATTAACTCTATCGAGGAAGTTGGTGAGGAGAACAAGCTGAATATTCTATTATGTTAATACGTCGGTATATGAATACATTAGTGAAGCTGAAACGTACGAGGCAGCAATAACAATATTGCATAAGATTTACATTAAACCGATAAACAAAATTTTTGCCAGATATCGACTAACAACATGTAAACAACAGCCAAACCAAACTCTGGATGAGTATATTCAGATTTTAAAAAGACTAAGCAAAGACTGTAACTTCACTGCTGTAAATCCTGAACAAAATCGACAAGAAAGAATACGGGATGCGTTTGTGGCAGGATTGATGTTTAATCACATTTGCCAAAGGTTGTTGGAAAGTGAAAACATGAATTCGCAGCATATTCTATGTCGGTGCTAAAATTTGAGTGCTATCGTATGCCAAACGGACTCCAGCACTTCAATGGTTTGTCTTGAATTTATTTGTTGATCCAGAAATGATAGGCGTCTTTTAAAGCAAAATTTATAGCTTATTAACACACGGCGTTAATTTAAATCCCTTATTCAAATAGAATGGAAGAAATAATTAGTGCACATGAATAAAATACATTTTTAAGTACAAACACAATCCTAACCGTAATCTAGTTAATTAACTGGCGCATTAAAATATAAATAAATACTTCCTAAACCTAAACTAGCTACAATTCAACTGACCACGTTAATAAAATTGAGTAAAGCAATCTATCCGACGTTCAAAGTAATACTAAAAGAAAACCTGATGCGTTTAGTGCAAATCAGATAATTAATTGTCATTGTGCGTGGAAATTAAAGCGCTCTAGGTAATTATGGTGAACAAAAAGACAACAAACGATGATTGGTTAAATTAAAGATGACCGGCGCCACCTAACGAGGACGAATGCCAGTTACATTCTATATAAAGCAAGATCATTATCAGAAAAATTTTCTATTGCCCAAACAGCTTTTAAACCTGACGACAGTGCAGCTATAATTCATCGTCCTCCTGTCAAAACGATTGACCAAAAAAAATCTTGCTTTTAATGAGAAAAATCTAAATTCAGAATTAAATGCAATAAGAAAAGTTGAAAAGCGTTATTTTTGCGGGAAGATGCGACATCCCCGTAGAGAGTGCCCTGCAATAAATTCTGTTTGCTATAAATGTAGAAAAATAGGCCATTTTGCCGCGTCTGCCGTTCTCAACTAAATTTTCTGTCGCTGCCTTGAACAACACAGTGCAATTTAACAAAAAAATGAAATATCTCTTTATTGAAGTAAGATAGCGGAAACAAAACCAATTTTGTGATACACTTAATGGTTAACCTGTCAACGCCGTACTGGATACGGGTGCTACTAATAGTCATATCAGTGAAGAAATTATCAAAAGATTGGAGCTTCCTATAACTAAACCTTTTACGTGCATTAATCTTGCTGTTAAAGGATGCTCTTACCAAACAATAGGAGCTTGCAAAGCTACGGTTGAATTGCAACGGCAAAAATATAAGAACTTTTCATTCACTGTACTAAAAGACTTATTAATCGACGTTGTATTGGTATACGAGCAGGCCAACTACCCGTAAGATTCTATTTGATTAAGTGACAGGTCGGGCTATAAATGCGCACTTAAGCAGCCTACAAGTTCACCCTAGTAACACCAGCCACCTGATCCACCAGGAAAAGTATAATTCGAATAATAAAAAGAAAAAGCAGTACACACCAGAAATAGATTATAAAAAAGCAAACTACTACAGATCACATAAGGCTACTTAAGATGACGATTTAATTGAAAAGTTGACCATAAATTTATAAAATACAAAACAAGAGTTAAACGACGAATTACCTCTGAGTACCAGTTCCCGAAAGCTCCTGCCACGCGCTTGACTGCGACAAAATTAAACGACCAATCACAATCGCTGGTTGAAGTAAGTCCACAATCCGGATGTAAAAATTTTAACAAACAAAAAAGGGGCAACGAAAATAAGTGTAGATTAGCCGTAACAATTGGGTCAAGATTTCATGAACCAACATAAAGCAGTTAGTATTCATTTTGGCGGTACTGAACCACCATTGCATTTAAAAGCGTTAAAAACTCTAAAAGTAACTAATCCGTCGCTGCTGTTTCAGTATTTGACAAAAGATCGTCGACCCATTGCCACAAAGTCATGACGTCATTCTAATGGCGATTGCCCTTTCATATCAACTGAAATAAGACGTCTTCTAGCTGAAGGAATTATTGAGCCGAACACATCTCCATGGCGAGCGCAGGTTGTAGTCACTTATTAACGAAAATCACAAGAAAAAAATGTTTTTAGACTACTAGATGGATGTCCTCTCCCTCGAATGCAAGATGTGATTAACAAAGTATCTCAATACCATGTTTGCCTAGACTTAAAGAATGCATATCATCAAGTTGAGCTTCCAAAAGAAGCCAGAATTTATACAACCTTTGAAGCCGACGGAAAATGTTTCAATTTACATGTCTTCCATTTGGATTGAAAAATGCTGTTCCTTGTTTTCAACGTATAATTAACAGAATCATAAAAGAAAACGATTGCGAAGGGACGTATGCGTACTTAGATAATATCACTGTTAGGGGAAAAACTCAGAAAGAACACGACAAAAACCTGCAAAGATTTTTTATGTGGTAGAAAAATACAATTTTACTCTCAACAAAAGTAAATGTATTGTTTCTGCTACTTGCATTGATTTTTTGGGATACCGAATTGCGAACGGAACATTCAAATTGGATCCAGAGCGTATTAAACCAATATTGGAAATCTCAGTTCCTGATAATTTAAAATCTCTTCGACGAGTCGTCGGCATGTTTTCCTACTACGCGCAATGGATACCGAAATACTATGATGAGATAAAACCTCTGGTAAGCGCCAAACAATTTTCTTTAACTGACGAGGCTGTAAAAGCTTTTGAAGATTTGCGAAAAACTTTGACAGAAATTACTCTAGGCGTAATTGATGAAAGCAAGCCGTTTACTATGGAAACCGACGTTTCGGAAACTGCCATATCTGCTTCTTTAAACCAAAAGAACAAACCAGTGGCGTTCTTTTCAAGAACTCTGAACGTAAATGAACTCCATCATTCAAGCATCGAGAAAGAAGTCACAGCCATCGTCGAGGCGATTAGGAAATGGAGCCATTTTCTTCAAGGTCGCCGCTTTCATCTTATAACGGACCAAAAATCTGTATCCTTTATGTTCGATCACAGAAGACACAGTAAAATAAAGAACAATAAAATTTTAAGATGGCGTTTCGAATTGGCTCAATATGATTACGATATTATTTACAGAGCAGGCAAATACAATTGTGTTCCTGATACTTTTTCATAATCATACGTTGCAAGCATGGCAAATACTGCGCTTTATGATATTCATGCTTCTTTATGCCATCCTGGTGTAACTCATTTCCACCATTATATTAAGACGAAAAATTTTCCGTTCAGTCTCCAGGAGGTACGAGACACTGTTGCTCGCTGTCGTATTTGTTCAAAAGTAAAACCAAGATATCTCAAGCCACACTCAGTACCGTTAATTAAAGCTACTCAACCGTTTGAGCGCCTGAGCATTGATTTTACAGGTTTCCTTCCATCGGCTTATAGTAGAAATTATTATTTACTGACAGTCACGGACGAGTACTCCCGGTTTCCGTTCGCCTTTTCGTGTCGAAACATGGAGACAAGAACAGTCATTTGATGTCTAAACGAATTATTTACAACATTTGGGTTCAATTCAATTCAATTCAATTTTATTTGCAATCAAGGTATTACGTTTTAAAGTTCTTATTGAAAAAGTGATTGCAAAATAGGAAACAGCGGCTACACGATATACGTTATTACACGCACAACGTCAATTGTGCGTGGTCGCCGTACCTTTAAAACGAAGTAGCTATTGTACGTTAATTTTTTTTTTTAAAAAGAAAAAGAGAGAAAAAAAAACAATTAACTTAAATTTTTTTTTAAAATAAAAAAATAAAGGTGTATATCAAAACGCTAAAGGTAGTAAAGATACTTTATCACAAAATATACACATCCGAGCCATATAAAGAGAATGTTGCATAATCATGGGTGGAAGAAACAACAAACTCTGTGACCAAAAGGGTCATGACCCAAAAGGGGTCAGGCAGGCAAAGAAACTCACCAAAAGAAATCCTGCCGTGGGTCAAAAGGACCATTTCAAATGTGTATGGCCGGCAAAAAAAACAATAACCAAAATTAAACTACAAAGACATTGAAAGAATGGGTTGCCGTCTTATATTCATTCAGATCGGGGTAAGTGCTTTACATCTAAAGAGTTTATAAATTACTGAAATGAACGTGGAGTGTCAACAAGTTATACCTCCGTATACAACCCACAAGGCAATGGACAGTGCGAACGTTATAATGCTATTATTGGGAGGGCTGTAAAACTATCTTTAACCGACGAGAAACTTACGCATCGAACAGTGGCAAGTTGTGTTGCCTGACACATTGCACTCCATCCGATCATTACTTTGTACCGCCATTAACATAACCCCTCACGAGCGACTTTTCAATTTTAGTCATGGTTCTTGTCTGGGTTTGTCCACCCCAACCTGGTTAAGTCTACCAGGTAACGTTTTGCTGAAGAGACATGTTAGAACAAATAAACAAGAATCGTTAGTCGATGAAGTAAAACTTATATATGCCACCCCAAATTATGCTAGAGTTCGATTACCCAACAATCATGAAAAAACTGACACATTGCGCGATATCGCACCAGTGTCAGAAAAAAAGTAATATGCAAATGAAAACTTCCAAAGCGAACGTCAAGCAACGAAACTGAAATTCAAGACCAACCAGAAGAAAATCCACCATCTACGCCTTCCCTTGAAGATCAACAGAACAATGATAACTTACGAACTGAGAGAGAAAATTCTTAAAATGAACCTGAATTACGCAGATCTACTCGCGATAGGCGGCCACCGAATCGGCTAACTTACTACTAATTCTTGTTTTGAGTCGTTGTTGTATTCTATAAATTTTGTGTATTCTTCTTTTTCGTCATCTTACGTAGCAGCACATGATGCATTAAGACTTATGTATAGCTCTTATTTTGAGGGAGGAAAAATGTAGAAAAGCCTTGCAATAAATTTTATGAAGCGCTTTTACTGTGAGCCATTGACGCTTTTCTGACAACCTAATCAACGCGTGACTGTTATTAAGTTTTAGTTCAGAGGTTTTCGCAGCTACATACAGACAATTGCTGAGTTTTAAGTTGTGATAAAAATAATAGTTTGCTGTTGAAGTTTAGTTTAATATATGTGTTTATGTGGTGTTTTATTTGGATGCCCGTAACTTTTTAGTTAATTAAATGCAAACAAATGTGAAGTGTAAACATCATTACAACTCCTGAACAACCGAAATATAAGGTTGTGTTAGTTTCATGACGTAGCCTATTAAAACCCCTCCAAAGTTTTGACATTATTGGCTTTAGCGAGCCCAAGTTACAGCATGAAGAAAAGTATAAAAAAAATACTTAAAAAAAGACTTAGCTACACAGTTGCTAATGCTACACCTTGTTTGTCATGTATTTGCATGTAAGTTGCCAGTCCAAAAAAAATCTAATAAATCCATGGACACAACTGCATCCCCATAAAGAAGTTTTAAGACTTTAATGTTGCTACTCTAAAATAACCCAAAAAACTTTATATCAAAACTAAGATCAAAAAAAATTTTGCTTGCATTTTTAGGGCTCGCAAAATCATTAATATATATTTATTCAATTTTGTTGGCATATAGCCTACAAAGTTGGTTTTACTACTTACACCTGTAGTAAATAGATTTAGTGTTTAATTTTTAAAATCTATAGATCTACCAAAAAAACCACTTAAAAAATTTTTAGGCATGTAACTGTTTGCCATGGTCTTTTAAGAAACATGCCAATTTCCGCCCATGAGATATTATTTGGGTTTAACCAGTAGCGTATTCAGGAAAAGGAGCATCGTGCTATGCCCTCCCTTGGAGATTACTAATATGAGAAATCAGAGACTAGGGTAATTCAAACTGAAGACCTTTTTTTAGCGATCGCTATGTTTTTAGGAAGAAAAGTTGACAAAACCGAGACAGATTTAAAACAAAAACCTTTTTTTACCACTTGAAAAAATTTTTTTAATAAGTGTAGGGGAAACCGGGGAAAATTGTAACATGGGGTAGGTTGAACATTCGTATTTGTCAAAATCTAATATAAACCAACAAAATTTTAAATAGCATAACATTCATATTAAGATCGATTGGCAGCAAATAAAATTGTTTAGTTCCAATGACTAAAAATAGGTTTACTGTTAAAACAAGCTTTTTGAGTGCGCAAAGTAAATTTTTCAAAATTTAATTTTTGTCTTCTGGAGAGATAGCGGGTGCGGTTTTATTGAAATGTTTTATATCTGTCGAACCAAAAAACAATAGGCTATTAAATGTTTAACAAGGTTTAGCAACTAAAACTTAACTCTTTGAGATATTAACAAAAACTTGACCAAGTATGAAGTGGGTAAGTTGTAACATAGGTTAATGGGGCAAATAGTAACACATATTTTTGTGCAAAGGTTTAACTAGCTTAGATTAAAAGCAACTTCGGCAACTGCATTTGTAAATAATATGAGAGATTATAAAAGAAAGACTAAAAGGAACACCAGCCCATCATTGATTCAACCCTGCAGGACAACTTAAGAGCTGCTGCAGCAGTTACTATAATTTAAAAGAGATCAATAAGAGGAGTAGCAAAACAATGGTGTTTGCCATATAAAACTCTACAGAGTGCAAAAAAAGCTTAAAGGTAGGCTAAATCCTTGCTGCAAAACAAAAAAGGTCTAAAAAGTGTGCCATGCTAACCGACACACTAGAAAAGAACAATCTGCTCACTAGAAAAGAATAGCTCTAGAAAAGAACACATTAGAAAAGTACAGCTCTGAACAAAGAAAAACCAATTTTTGAAAAAACACTAAAAGAAGAGGAGTAGTTTTGCATTACATTTCTTGAGCTCTATTTTAACAGTCGTCCTGATGAGGAGTGGGTAGTACAATGCTATGATTACAGATTACAGTCTATGATTAAGGTTACAGCTATGATTAAGATTACAGTCGGCAGCGTGGTCGAGTGGTGAAAGCGCCGGGCTCGTGACCAATCCGGTCTCGGTTCAAAACCCACTCGCGCCATTCTGTTGTGTCCTTGGGAAAGACACTTTACGGCACTTTTCCCTGCTTGGTGGTCCTTGCAAGCAGCTCCAAATTAAAGTCATATCTCTATTAAATTACTAGCGGACAGCAATATCTTGGCATCTCCGGAAGCAGGTCGGGGTAATTGCCTACCCTATGTATTAGCGCCTCCGTCGCTTTCTTGCGAGTCAGGAGAATAAATATAGAGATGAAAATAAAATAAAAAAAATTACTTAAAGTGATGACATTTAGCTTGTGCCGAAGAATTTAATACAGGGTGTCCCAAAAAAAATGTATACACACTTTAACAACTTGTTGGATAAGAGGTTTGGTTGAATACCCTTTGCATTCTCCAAACCTCACGCATTAAGTTTTCAAGGGAACACCTAAACACAAAGAATATGTCATGAAACCTGCAGCAGCTGTTGAATTGAAAGCAGACAGTGAATGTGAATTCCTCGAAATACCATGAAAATTGCTTAACGTGTGCCGTTTCACTGCATCTGTGTGTTTTCAGCTGTGTTTGGAAAAAAATGGATATGAGTTTAAGAATAGGCAATTAAGAAAACAATAAAATGATGTTTCTTAATTCTTCTACATGTTGAAAAACTATGCAATTACAATAACGTTTACTTTTACGAATAATTAAAGTGTGTAGGGGAGAGTGGGGTACAGTGAATTACAAAAGTTAATTTTTGCATTTATTCAAATATGGGGTAACATAGAAACAACAAACTTTGATGATCCAAACTAACTGGTCTAAGCTACATTTCACAGTAATAAAAAGTTTTTGGGATTTTTGATCATTGAGTTATTTTATATTAAAGGTGAGCAGAAAATTGATTCACTGTGTACAGCCATCGGTACACAGTAATTATAGTACAAGTACACAGTGAATCAAGACAACAATTGTCCTATTAACATAATTACTTTTTTCTAAAATAAGACTTGTCTTTTATTTTACAAACAAGAGTTATTAATTCAGATGTAAAGATTAACTTTAAAGTTTAATCATTAAACTGTGTTAAATAAAATAGACTACTAAAAAATGGCTAAATACCAGTGAATTAATGCACAAAGCCTGCACAACTCGCATCAAAAAACTTTAAAAAATAGAAACGCAACAAAATTAATGAAATTCATTTACATGAAAAAAATTGTTTAGTTTGAAACATGCGATGAGAGGTTTGCTTAACACAAGAAATTTTTATATGCAGTTAAGTCTACTGAAAATGATAGTTGTCTCCTTGCCCTTAAAGTTTCTTCAGAAGTTTGTTGACTTGGCAGTTCAATAACCACATCGCTTTTTGCTACATCACATATATCTGCCACATTAGAAAACGTAAAGCAACCCCAATAAGACTTTCGTAAAAATTTTACTTCGTATTCCACACCAACGCTAGTGATTATACCAACATACACTGCGATTTGCCATTTTTCCGTAAAAAATTTGCATAGCACAAAATTGCTAGTTTGCAGCTCCTTTGTATTGTAATCATTGGCATCGAAATCCTCAGAAAAACTTATATCCGATTCATCAAAGCATATTGCAACATCAGTGTCGTCCTCACTGCTGCTTCGTGAACATTGAATGATTTTTTTCTTGCACTTTTTAGATTCAACTTCCTTTTCCTTTTTTTTCGGTAAGCATTTTTTTTAGCACAATAGCTTCTGTCACTGGTGTGTCGGTTAAAATTTGAGTTTTTCTTCTTTTCTTTCCACGGGACGATTTCTTGCTTTGTTGTGTGCACTGAGGTAGTGGTGAGACCGTCTCTGGAGTAATAGTAGCTGCAGATATTGACAAAAACTTCGATGCATTTTTGATTCCGATGCTGGTAGACAATGCAGATGAATGGATTAATAGTCTTCTGTCTCACTGGTTGTATCGCAATGATTGGTGTTACAGTGGGGCCTGTCCGAAACATATGAGGACAAAAATTCATCTTCTCCAAATACATCACTATTAAACGGCCATATGCCACTGGCAGCAAATCCTGATCTAATAGTCTTGGGTGTTAATGTTTGCTCGTCTGCTTTGCCGACTAGCTCTACCACATCATAAATGGTGATATTCTTACCAGGATGACTAACCATAAAAGCATTTGCAGCTTGATTATAAAACGTTTTGAAAGGACCATATACCGATCGATCAAAGGGTTGAAGCTTGTGGCTACAATGTGGTGGAAGCGTAAGAAGAGTAACACTATTCTCTTTGGAAAAAACTATTGTTTCTATGCTGATATGGCTATCATGGTTATCCAAAATTAGTATGGCTGGGCAATCTTTTGAGCATTTTGTGTGTTTAATAAAATGCTTTATAAATTCTGTAAAGCATGCAACGGATATCCATCCAGACGGATTTGCTACACCAATCGAATCTGGAGGAGCACCCTTCATCATATAATCTCTCAATTTTACTCGAGGAAAGCAAGCATTGGTGGAACAGAATTACCAGCTTCATTAACTGCATACAATACAACGTCACCAAAGCCCCTCTTTCACCAGATGTCAGCTTTCCAACTTGCTTTTCATTACGACAAGCAATCACTTTGGCCTTTCTTACCGACTGCACAGTCGTACAGCCATTTTTATCAGCATTATATATGTCCGACGGACTGTAGATAGCCCTTTTCAGACACTCCTCTAATTTGTCAAAAAAAGAAAACACGTTAGTCTTGTTTAACGAAGTTGCCGTTGCAAGACTGGTTGCCTCTGGCTTCCGTAAAGAAAGTTCAGGAAATATCTTAAAATCCAGAAAGCCAATCTTTCCCTGCAGATTTGTTTTTTTCCCAATTCGATGGAAAAAATTTATTTACTTTTATTGCAAATTGATATGCTAATTCCCGAGCAGATTTTGCAGATAAACCGTGATGAATTTTTGATGCTTTTATAAAGTAGTCCTTTAACATAGTCTCTTCAGCATCCGGAAATACTTTCCGGCAATTGTATCTTGGTTCAAAAACAACATCGATAGAATGCTCAAAAAATTTATACTTGTATACATAGTGCCACAATGTTGTAAATGGTATGGCATATTCTTCAGATACTTTGCGGATTGATGCTTTATTTTCAATAATTTGTTCTACAGCTTCTTTTGTCAATCCCGAAAGAGTAGCACTAATTTTTTTTGACTTATTTTTAGCTCTAGGATTTTTAATATTTGTTTATAAACGTACAGTATCAAAAAAATAAAGTACTAAAACCCAATTTATTTAATCTTAAAATCCGGTACACAATGAATCACTTGCGTCACTGATCCACTGAGGCATGATCCATTGTGTACTACGCCCTGTCTAAGCAAAAGTAATAAAAACATGCCTTTCTACAGCAAACTTTTCTTCACATTTTATTGATATTTATCCCCATATAAAGCTCTTATTTTTCATAAATACAGCTTTGCCTAAGTTTAACCTTGCGCTAAAATATAATCAAAAGTGATAACTAACATTTTTTTACTTTTTAACACCAATATTAGTTATTTCTTTCCTGAAAAGTAGTTTTAACTCTGTGCTGCCTGGAATTTTGTTTGTGAAAAGAAAGCTTTACTATCGTCATGCAACGTGATTATTGTAAAAATATATGAAATATTTTTCAATTTAGATTGGGTGATTCACTGTGTACCGTGATTCACTGTACCCCACTCTCCCCTATACATTTTTTTGGGACACCCTGTACATATTTTTGTCACAAATGTGATTCTGAAATTTATGATTGGGCTAATCCAGCAGTGAAAAAAACCGTTTTAACATTTTTAGGCAACGGCCAAATACCTCATTTTTTGTGCTTGATACTCATGTCTATGACTGGGCTATGTGTGATTTCATTGTGTTTACTTTTTCATATTGTTATTTTTTTAAATTACATTTATATTTAAACATTTATTAGTGATTTACTTGCTGGCCAAATACCTTATTTTTTGTGCTTGTTATTCATGTCCATGACTAGGCTATATGTGATTTCATTGTTTTCACTTTTTCATATTGTTATTTTCTTCAAGTTACATTTAAATTTAAACATTTATTAGTGATTTTGTTGCTGTTACAACTTACCCCAACTGGTGTTACAACTTACCCCTTTGACGGGGCATATTGTAACGCTTTTTTAAAATATTTAAATTGTAATTTTAACCACTAAGCTTTGAAAATTCTTTATTTATTTTTTGATATTAGTTAAACTGCGATCTAAATTTTTCATATTAAACAAGAATGTTGAAAAAAAATTTATTACGAGAGAAATAGCAAAAAGAAAAAAAAGTGTTACTACATGCGCCGGTCTCCCTTATTTGATTGTGGTTGTATGCTTCTCCTTTCAAAAATCCTCCTTCAAAAAGCCACTAGCTATACAATTACCTTACAATTTGGAAGGCGATAGGGGCATTGTAGCTATAGGGATTGTGGTCAAGTGGTTAGAGTGCTGGGATTGTAATCGATATAGTCTCGGTTTAAAACCTACTTGCACCTTCTGTTGTGAACTTGGGAAAGACAGTTAATTTACGGCACTTTCCCCTGCTTGGTGTTCTTGGCAAGCAGTTCTAAAATTTAGTCATATCTCTGTAAAACAACCGGACAACAATATCTTCGTATCTCCGGAAGCAGGTCGGGTCGGGTAATTGCTTACCTTTTGTATCAGCTCTTCCGTCGCTTTCCTGGAGTGAGAAGAATAATTATAACGATAAAATGTAGCTATCTCAACCTCTTCACCAATGAAAAAAATCCAAAAACAATATTGGTTTTTGGGCATTGAGTATTTTTTAAGGCATAAAATGCATCTGCAAAAATGTTTTTGAGAAAAAAAAGTTATCTTACGTTTATAATTTACTTAAATGTGCTGCACACTAGACTCAAATCATAATTTGTCTTTTTTGGGGTACAACCCGTATAATAACCGGAATAACATATAATAACATACCGGTATAGTAACCGTAATAATATATATAACTGGAATAATAACCGTATATAACCAGAATCCTTTATTTTAACGCATAACACTTTTAAATTGAATTTTTGAAACCAAAAAGATTTCAGGTACATAATAAAGCTATATGCATTCTACTCCATTATATTTATTAAGTTGTGGGTACTTGGTAAAATCGTACAAAGTCATGAATTTGGCAAAAATGTATTTTACCCCTTTTCCTAAATCCTTTGGTCTGGTATGTCTATGGCCACGATTCATGAGCCATGTTTTTAGTTGGCAGCGCGGTCGAGTGATTAAAGCGCCGAGATTGTGATCGACACAGGCTCGGTTCAAAACCTACGCGCACCATTCTGTTGCGTCTTTGAGAAAGACACTTTTCGGCACTTTAATTTTCCTTGCTTGGTGGTCTTGGAATGCAGTTGTAAATCATTCATATCTCTATTAAATTTCAAGCGGACAGCAATATCTTGGCATCTCCGAAAGCAGATTGGGGTAATTGCTTTAATTGCTTGCCTTATGTATCAGCGCTCCGTCGCTTTCCTGCGGGTCTGGAGGATAAATATAGATATACTAAAATAAAATAAGAAAAATAATATGCATGCAAAAACAGACAGCAAAATATTTTATAAAATTAGGATTGAACCCAACCTTCGATGCTTCCTAACCTTTGCACGGTGATTAGCTTGTAATTTTTGGTATTTGAGCAAAATTGTTTTTCAAATGTATGCAAGGTGAAAAATAAAATCTCTTTCTCTCTCTCTCCAAAATTGAAAATCTGTGTTAACCTTTTATTATTTCCTTTGAAGTCGAACGAAAGCTGAAACGGAACTGAACACCTAAAAATAATATTTGTTAAACTTAAACTGGAACTGGAACTAAACTTTTAAAAATAAAATTTGCCGAACCTGAACCTGAGCCGGAACGTTATTTTAAACAGTTCGACCAGTTCGACGCCCCGACTCTAAGAGCGTACTTTTTGGCTTGTCTGCTTTTTCTGCTTCACTGATTGCCTGCGGAAAGACTTGATTTGAACAATTTTTTAAAATTCAAGCAATGATTAATTGATAGGCGCGCTGTGCATTGACTCAGTTACAAATTGAGCTAAAGGCACGTAGGTCTCAAAGTGGAACATCTTCGATTCCTGCTATGCGAAACGGTTCAGTATTTTATGTCTATTAAAATGTTGTACTTGGAAATAATGTAAAATTAATTAACAATCGATTGTTTGTGTGTTGTTTTTTTGAAACTTAAATATAAGCATTTCAAGAAAATAATCATTGGTAAAAATCTCTATTTTTTAAAATATCTTTAACTTTTTTTAATTCCATTGGTAGGCTATAAATGTTCATTGCAACTTATAAATTCGATTTTATATATTTTGCTGAATTTTTAAAAGAATAATATTCAAACTAAAAAAAATCTTATTTTTAATAGGTTGAAACATAGCTACATTAAAAAATAAAAAAATTGTCTGAAATATACCAATCTCTAATAAGGTGGTTTCGATTTTTGAGAGTACATTAATATTGCAACAACACTTTTAAAATTTTTTTTTTAGCTAAAAATTAGTTTTGTATATTTTAATACTTTTATTAACTATTTTAATCATGGGAAGTGAATATCATTCACCAGATAACAATACAATTCTCGAGTTAAACAACATTGCCAATCGTATTCGTATTAACAGTATTCTTAGTACAACAAAATCCAATTCTGGGTTAGTATTTTTTTTGATTTTCAACTCTATTTTTTTTTGTAAATGATAAACTTTCTTTGTCATTATTAGCATTGCAATATTTTATTATAGGTTGAAGGTAATCTTTATAAATTGTTAAAGGTTTGTATTATTTACCAATTAGTGGTAGCATAGCTAAAAGATACAAAATCTTATTTTAATAATTTGACACAATTTAACTTTTTTTTTTTTGGTTGCTCTATCTATGAAAAACTGAGTCTCATTCATTGTTTTCAATTAATTTCCTTGCAGGTTTTGAGCATTTCCCAAAATTAAAAATTTATTAAGTAAGATTGGCAAATAATTAAAAGAGAACCAAAAATACCTTTATTGTCAGCATTTTAACAAATCAATTAAAATTTTAAATTAATTCTTAAACTGCTAAATTTTTAAAATTATCCTAATTTAAAGGAAAACCATAAAGGCATTATGCTTGAGGCAACTACAAAACCAATAAGCAATTGCCCTGACCTGCTTTTGGAAATGCCAAAAAATTTTTGTTTTCTATTTTAATTTTGTGATATAAAATGTAAAATTGCTTGTTAAGATCATCAAGCAAAGGAAAGTTGCATGAAAAGCCTTTAAAGACCAGTGATGGCCTTACAAAAGCAGGACCTGATGCAAGAAAAGTAGGGGTGGAGCCAAAAGCAAGAAAAGTAGTTTTTGTGTTCTGAAGCAAAGTTATCTCTAAAAAAGGTTATTGTTTTAGGGGAAGCCACTTTTTAGTGTGATTTCTAAAAAAAAAGGTCTTTATTTTAGAGATACCATTGTCCTGCTGCTACTATAAAGAAATAGAGCAATATCTTTTATGGAGGGGCCACTTTTTGATGTTTTTTAAAGAGGGCCCAGTGCAGCTGCTCCATTTGCACCCTATTAAAGCTATCAATGCTAAAAACACAATAGAATGACACAAGTAGGTTTTGAACTGCAACTGTGTCAGTTGCATTTGCCATCAAAGCTAAATTAATCAGAAAGCAGTATTTTAAAAACAGATAGGGGTAATTGTTTTGGGTCTTTTCAAGAAGTCACCATAAACAATTTTTTTCAGTGAAGCTAGCCCAGAATCCCCCTTGTAGCACCAGAATAGAATAAAGAAGCTAAGAGAAAAAGTATCTCTCAAAAAGCGATAGTAACTACAGGGGGATCCTGGTTAGTTTCATGAACAAAAATTGCTTATGGTGACTTCTTGAAGAGACCCATTGTTTTTTGATTACTTTAAGCATAATATATTTGCTGTTTTTCTACAAATGAATAAAACAACCAATAGACATAATATGTTATAAACTAAAGTTATTTGTAAACTTTTAAACTTTAAATTGACTTTTTATTTGTAATCATTTTCATTTATATCTTTAAATTAAAAATAAAATTGTTTTGAAAGCATTATAAACCTAGTTGTCTTAATGTATTATACATGAACAATAAAAGAGATTAATTAACTAAAGCAATTATGACTTATTTGAAAAAACTAGGCATCCAACTTCATCATCAAGTTGTGCCGAAATTTTGGCTGTTCTCTTTTTTCGTGTTATGAAATACAAAATCAATGAACCCAGGGATGTTTCATCTGATAGATTTGTTATGTCCAAAGTAAGTAAACTATGGTTTTTTTCTTTGAATTAAGAATATTGTTTCAATGCTTTTATTTTGCTGGTTTACAATATTTTTAATTTATGTTTTATTTAGTGCATTCCAAATATTTTGTTAAGACGATAATGATTGAAAAGCAAAATTTAGGGCCATGCTTGTCCAGCTCTCTATGCTGCATGGGTTGAAACTGGTCACATGACAAAAGAACAATTAATGACGTTGCGTGAAATTGACAGTATTTATGAAGGTCACCCCACCCCAGTGAGTATATATTTGTATTTTTTTGTTTGAGCTTTTACAGTAAAACAATAAGCATTCTGTCAAACTGCAATTATTTTGTTTTTGTTTTGTGTAATAGCCTATACCAGAGGTGGAAAACCTTTTTGTTATTGGAGGCCATATTTTTATAATTTTAAAGAAAGGAGGCTGCATAAGTTGGAACACCTAAAAAAATTGTGTAATCACTGTGAATCTTGTCTCAGTTTTCTTGATTTTTGTTGCTGTAAAAGAAGTGATCTCTATAAAAAGGTCCTCACTTTAAATATGACTGGGATTTCATAATTTTCATCCCCAGATTGAAGTGATCTGCAAAAAAAAAAAATAATCACTTTAATTCTGTCTTATTCAACAGAGGTGAACTCTAAAAAAAAAAAAAGGTCTTCACTTTGAATTTGTCCAAATTTTCTTTAGTTTTGTCTCTTAAATTGTAGTAATCAACAGCAATCATTCTAACAGGATTCTGTTGTCATGAGGTCGCAGGTTTTCCACTTCTGACCTATACAAATATTTAATGAGTTTTGATATTGGCTATTGCACAGAATGCTTATTTATTACATTAGTTGGTGTTTTGCTATATAACTTGTGCATAACGTTTTGCAGAAAATCGACTTCATTGATGTTGCTACTGGCTCGCTTGGACAAGGTTTAGGTATGGCATGTGGAATGGCATATGCTGGAAAATACATTGATAAATCTGCGTAAGTTTTGTTTGTGTTATTTTACTTGTATTTTATTGTTTTAAACTGATTGTTATCTATGAACTACAATTAATCATTATAATATTTGCATAAATTTACTGATTATTCGATTGAAAACCTTTTTCATCTTTTGCACTTTGTAACAAACGGCTTTGGTTAAAGAATTAGTTTGTTTTATCATCATAGTATTAGATTTGTTGTGTTGGATTTGTTTTTGAAAATAATTAACTTATAATTCAAAGCAATGCTACTTATTGACATGTTTAAAACGATTTATTTATAGTTTCAATTAAACTTTTTTAGGTATTTGTTACGTCATTATTAAATCATTGTTATAGTTTCAATTAAACTTTTTTAGGTATTTGTTACGTCATTATTAAATCATTGTTATAGTTTCAATTAAACTTATATAGTTTCAACTGTTTAAATTTCCAGATACCGCGTCTTCTGTCTTCTCGGCGATGGGGAAGTTGCAGAAGGGGCTGTATGGGAGGCCATGGCTTTTGCAAGCCACTATAAGTAAGTTTGACCTAGTATCAGGTAATAACAGCGTTTGATTTCATTTTTTATTGCAGGCTTGACAATCTGGTGGCGATCATTGATGTCAATAGACTTGGACAGTCAGAAGAAACATCGCTAGGTCACAATATCGAAGCTTACCGACGCAGAGCCGACGCTTTCGGGTGATTGATGTTTTAATCGTGCGGCAGAACCGTTATGATGTTCGCTCTACAATTCTCGTGTCGAGCATCGAGCAACTGCGATGACAAAGCATTTTTTTATTTGACGGAAAATCTAATTAAAATTTTATGTTTTTAACCACGACAAATTATTTATGGGCATAGTTGAATTATTTTTGCTAAATGCAGATACGGTCCGCAGTTTGGTCCAGCTGTTCGCAAAGATTTTATTGTTTATGACAAATTAATTTTTAGGTGGAATGCAATTGAAGTTGACGGACATAGCGTTACAGATTTGACAAAAAGTTTTCATTTTGCTGAAGTCTGTAAGGACATGCCAACTTGCATCGTTGCAAAAACGTTCAAGGGGAAAAATATGAAAGGTAAAGCCCGCTAAGTTAGTTAGCAAGATCATTTAGTAAGTTTTTTTTTAATGATTAACTTTAGGGCAGGAAAACCTTCATGGTTTCCACGGTAAACCTGTCCCAGCCTCTGCTGCGAAGGAAATGGTGGCCGAGCTTGAGAAAATGGTGGAAGGAGCATCGGGGGTGAAATTGACCCCACCACGGCCGGTGGATGACACGAAGCCCACCAACCTTAAAGTGTCACTTTCGTCACCCCCCGATTACAAGATAGGTGACAAGGTCGATCAATGCTTTGTTTTGTCGTTTTTATCGTGTACATTATTTTGACTTAATTGTTCACTCCAAATGTCATTAAAAACACAAGAGATCAATAAAAATTGCTGCTTTCTTTTCAGATTGCCACTCGAGCCGCTTACGGCAAAGCGCTGGTCAAGCTGGGCAAGAACTGCGACCGAGTTTATTCTTTGGACGGCGACATGAAGAATTCAACTTACGCCCAAGATTACAAGAAAGTTTATCCTGAGCGCTTCATCGAGTGCTTTATTGCAGAACAGAACATGGCGAGTAAAACTTTAGGTTCGCCGTAAATGAAAGAAATTTGAATGTGTAACGCTCTTGTGTATACTCGCATTGCATGAACGTCCACTAGCAGGATTCACCGTAAAGCAATCGAAGAGCTTAGTTCTAAATGTACCTAAGTCACATAATGTCATTTTGAGAAAATGAGGTTTAAAGTTTTCAAAAACCCTACTTCTACAATAGAAATACGCTAAGATTTCAAACCCCTGTGCTATTCAAAAAGTGATTTACTGAAAAGATTTTTTGTCAGAATATCTCTGGCGAGTAAACAAACAATTTTTTCAGCTTATCTCATTTTTTCGAAAATGTGACTTAGGTGCTTTTAGAAATAGGACCTTCAATCTGTCTTTGATTTCTTGATTTTCGTTCCAAAAACGTAGTGATCACTAAAAAAAGATACAAAAAAGGTACCCTGCCCTGTTTAGTTTACGGAAAATACACCGCTGCTCATACATTGCCTCGCCGAAAATATATTGCCCTATTCGGGGAATACCCCGCGGCTATTCAGAAGCTTTACGCGAGCCACGGGTGCTATATTCTTGACCCAACTTGTTATCTTTTGTACACAAACAAAAAAACCTTTTTTTACTATCGTACCTTTTTCGACGATGTGATATTTCTATAAACAACAACACTTGTCCGTTTGCAGGTCGGCGTCGCTATCGGTCTCGGCTGTCGCGATCGCGCGATCACTTTCGTGAGTACTTTCGCCGCTTTTCTGTGCCGCGCTTACGACCACATCAGGATGGGGGCGGTCTCGCACACCAACTGCAACTTTTTCGGGTCCCATTGCGGGATATCCATAGGTGCGGCCTCTTACTCAATTAGATGAAACTGCGGCTAATGACATAACGCTATTTTCTAGGGGCTGACGGACCATCACAGATGGCGCTAGAAGATCTGGCCATGTTTCGGGCTGCACAAGGCTCTACTGTGCTTTACCCATCCGATCCAGTTGCTCTCGAGAGAGCAGTAGAACTGTCGGCCAACACCAAGGGAATGTGTTATATCAGGGGTGCGCGAACTCCCATTCCTGTCGTTTACAAAAGTGAAACCAAGTTCGAGATCGGAAAAGCCCAAATTCTTAAGCAAGCTCCCGGGGATAAAGTGACCGTCATTGGTGGGGGTGTAACCCTCGATGAAGTCTGAAAGCTGCTACTGTGTTGGCTGGTGAGTCACTGTAATTCTAATAATTTTGCACCAACACTAAGCAAGTTTCCGAAATAAATCAATTGGTTTCCTTTACCCTGGACAATGAATTGATTTAGAATATAGTGATTGTTCGTGTAATTAGTGTTGCCCAGAAAGTTTCAGTCTATACGCGAGCGAGCATTAAAAAATGTCAACACATCATTGCTTTTCCGCCGCGTTTCTCGCCGCTAGATTTATCTCGCTGCAGTCACACAATCGTCTTTTCATTTCGCGGAAACGCTTGGTAAAAAACGTGCCGCGTTATTTAACGCTCGGTCGCAATCTGCTCAGGTTCTGGCTTGCTCATGCGTGCTGAGCTGACTCGACAAACATTTTTAAACGCGCGATTGTCTCGCTAGCATCGCCATATCACGGTCGCACTCGCTACGTCATAGAGCTGATATCTCGAAAACACGAAATTGGATTGGTTCGTACGGGCCGTGCACTGAGGTTGGTCGCTCAGCGTTCGATTCATTGCACTTGGTTGTGATAAGCCGCTTCATAAACGCAGGGACCGCCGGGTTTCTGGGATTTATATTTGTTTGTTCGAAAGTTGAATAAAGACGAAAAACTAGATATTTCGCTGTAGGACGACATGCGTTTTGGCCGTTAAATTAAAAATGAACATCTCTTTTAGTGATTTTAAATTTTCAAATGGTTAAATTGTAAGATTTGGTTTTGAATTGGTAAAATTGCTTTTCTATTTGAATATAAACTGAAGATGCTGCAAGTTTTTAGCGAAACGTGTTCATCATTACATGTAACTTCTTATTATCTTGATTCTTGTCAATTAGGATCTCTTTAATATGAACTTATAATGCTGTAAGTTTGTAGTGAAACCTTTTAATGCCTTTATTTGCTAATATCTTAGCTTTTATATTCTTATTAGAATTGATTTTGTTCTCACAAAGAACAAGGATGTTGAGGCATTGAATTATATTAGTCTAATTTCTAACCCTGAGACGAACGACTGGTTTGTGGAGTGATGTCACCACCCTATTGAGGCATAGCGCACTATTTAATTAAGGTTGACAAAAGTAAACTGTTCTGCTTGATTTCTGTGCTTGGGTACGGACGCATTATCTTTTCATATCCGTTCACATATCCGTTCGTTTTGCACAACCTGTCAATACTGTAATAATGACAAACAGTATAACTGAGCTTCCCTTTCGTCACACCGTTTCTATAAAATCAATCTTCCTGTTCGTTTAAATCTCTGTTGTTTTCGGCCAGTACGTCCTCGTTTCCTCGATGCCTACTGCGGTTGGAACACTGCTTTTCTTTTTTTTGTTTTACTGTTTTCGTTTATAGAATTTACAAAGTTAGATCTACTTTCATACTTCTTACATCGAATTCTTACTCCAGTAAGTAGTGGAAGTTTATAGAAATGTATGATCTTTAAAGAATAACTTGTAAATGCAAGGGAAAAGCATGTTAAGGTTTCCTACGCTGAATTGGTGTTATTGATGTTGGGCCCTGTTGAAACCTCTTGTCGTGGTTATCAAGGTCACGGATGTAGTGAATCCTTTCGATCGAAATTAAATGCACAAACTTGAGAACAACCTCTTCATCTAAAACTTAATTTTAAGTTGGCATGTTTGCCAAGCATAGTTGGTTTGAAATATAATTATAATAACGGCAAACTATTGCAAACACATGCCGGAGTATTTGCGATTTTTTCGATTAGATTCAGTAAATAGACTGCTACCGGTCGTGCAATCTCACTTATCGCGTCAGATCGCGTTAGAGTAGCACCGTAAATAGTGTCTGGTAATCATCGAGCGTTCGGATTTTTTTAACCTTTAGTTTTAAATCGATTTAAAGCACGCATGATCCTCCCTTGTTTATGTAGAATGCTTTTTAATTGTTTTGTACCGCTTTCATGAAATGTTTTGAGATATTAGTACTTTCACCTATAAGATTACTCTTCATATTTCGATGAAACTTCTGTTTCGGTAATCACCCGAATTCTTTTCACTTTTTTCTGTTGTTATTTTCATGCGTTTTATTAATAATTTATATTTAAGATTGCTTATACCTATTTATTTATTTTTTTGTCCGGTGTATCGGTGTGTGTGTTCTGTGTCAAGAATTGTTGCATGGTATGCAAGCGGCACATGCAACTCGCTATGAGCTGGTTTGATTGAGCAATGTTTGTTTGTGCCGCGACGAAAAGAACGTTCTAGTTAAAAAAATATGTCATTTGAATTAAAAAAAAGTAATAGCTTCTGTTTCCGGTAGCAGAAAACTAGGTTTCTAGTGGCGAAGTAAATTTTATTGTGAAAATGCGTCAGCATGTTTAACTGGAACAGCGGTAATGCGACGAAAGGGATGTTCCAGTTATATAAAAATATGTTGTATAAATTTAAAAAAAAAAGGTAATAACTTCTGTTTCAGGAAGCAGAAAACTAGGTTTATGATGGCAAAGTGAAAGTCTATCGTGAGAATGCTTCAGCATGTTTAACTTGAACCGTCAACGACTTGACTTGACTTTTTATTAACTTTGACAGGTGAGGGAATCGGCATCACTGTCATTGATTTGTTCTCCGTGAAGCCGGTCGATCGGGACACTGTGATTCGATGCGCCACCAGCACGGGAGGCAGGCTCATCACCGTCGAGGATCATTATCCGGAAGGCGGGATTGGGTCAGCGGTCGCTGAAGCGATTTCCGATGTTGCAGGTTTGCAAGTTTGCTCAGCCAGCATTGCTTTGTTGAATCGAGCGTTCTGCGACGTTTGCAAGTCGTTATTTGCCGCTTATGATGTGAATTCCTTCATTGAAGTAATAGCTTGAAATGGTCGAGTCTAAAGGCCCGTTTCCATTACGAGCGTGGAAAAAAGCATTCTTTGTTTTATTGCTTTTTTTTTTGCGCTCGCTTCAATTTTAACCGTTCGCTTCAATCGAAGATCAATAAAAGAGAGAAAGAATGCTCTTTTCCACGCTCGTAGTGGAAACGGGCCTTAATACGAAAAAAAAACGATTGGAGTGAGAGTAAAAAAGAAACAAAATTAATTGCTCTGAGAGATAAAAAGAGAAAAAACGTCGCGTAAATTGTTCTTGCGGGCCCAAAACGGGCGCGAAATTTTTAGAATTTTAAAATATGTTAAGATGCTGAAGAAGAGCTTACTTTCTTTTAAATCAACTACTTTATCCCTAAAACTAACTCTCTCTCCAATCAGTTTTTCTTTGAATTTTACTCGACCGCTTGAAATTTCTTTTGCAGTTGCCACGAAAAATTTTATGATTTTGATTTCTTGCAGGAATCAAGCAAGTGAGGATGGCGGTGGTCGGACTCCCCTACAGTGGCGCCCCTGCGGAGCTGCTGGCGGCGTTCAAGATCGATGCCGCCGCCATCGTAGATGCAGTAAAGGCCATGCTGGCGTGATTTAAGTTCAAATGTTGCGATTATAATGTAAATCATTAATAGAGATCTACTAACTATGCATGCCAGAAGCAATAAATATACCTGAGCGTGCTGGTTTTCCGCGAGTTTGTGCAGTCATGCGTAGCAGATCACACGGTGCGCGGTGATCCGTGAAGAACGCAGTCGCCGCTTGTTGAATTTTAAGCGAGTCTGCGGTGAAACGTTCAAAATTCCTTTTTAACTGGTGACTTATACTTTTACGGCTTTTATCCCATCTTCGCATTACGTATTGTACAATCAAAATTACAAGAGACAAACGCAATATGGAGACGGAAGTCTTAGCAATACTTAAAGCCAACTGATCAAAATTTTAAATTCACTTATGAATTATATTCTAAATCCACACTTAATTTTTATACAATGAGTAGATACTTCCCAGAAATAGTTTGAAAATTATTTTTTTGTGAAATCATACTTTTTTACCTCTCAAACTCTTTCATTATTTAATCTTGTTGATTTAATATAAAACGTTTTTTTTTATTTTTTTTTCAAGAAAAAGTATAAATGGCCAAGTTGAGGTTCTGACCTATGAAATAGCTTTTGGCAAAAACACAGTAAACCTCACCCCACTAGCTAAATGACGTCACTCGGCTCCTAATCTACAGGGCCTGTAAATAAAAAATCTTATAAGTCGCTGTTAATATTTCTCATTTCTTTCATGAAGTATTGCAAGCATTGTTATTGTGAGTTAAAAGAATTTTTTTGCATAGGATTAAAGTTTGAAAATAAGGATTTTTAAAAAACGTATCCTTATATCAATAAATAGGCCGGTGTGCTTACACTCTGAAATGAAAGCTGAAAGATGAGAGTCCGTTCTTATTCTATCACTGTGCTTCTCAACCTTTTTTTTGTGGCGACCCAAATCTTTGCCAAAAATAAACAAAAGACCTTTGATGACCCAATCTTTTTTACATCCTTTATTTAAAGCATAAAATCTCTATTTTCGTCCCCAATCATGATGATCTCTAGAAAAAAAGGTTTGTACTTGGAATTTGTCTCGGATTTTCTTGATTTTCGACCCCAAACCGTGGTGATCTCTAAAAAAAAATCGTCTTTACTTTAAATTTATCTCAGATTTTTCGAATTTCGTTCCTAAAAAATAGTCATTTAACCTTTACACAGCTGCAGTTTGTCGGCGACCCAAGGGTTGAGAAGCACTGGTCCATCTAATGATTTCGGTTTGTCTGGAAAAAAAGCACTCCACGACAAAGCAATCCTAAATGAGATCAAGCTGCTTGCTACTTGATTGTCATAATAACTCTGCTTAAAACAAATGCAATTACCAAGTGACTATCAATATAAGCGGTATAAGTGATTTGAAGAAGACTGCATGATAAAGTGAAGCGCTGCTTATTGATTGTTATCGAACAGTGCACAACCTGCTGCCGTACACATAGGTCAGGCACTTAATTTATGAAAAATTTTATCTTAATACATTTCCTCCTATTTGTGGCTAATAACTTTATAGTATAGCCTCGCTTTTTTAATTCACTTTTTGTAACCAACTTATTGTAGATGTTTACGTTTCTAGAGAATTTTGTTACTACGTTATTGAGATAATACAGATTAAGATGACTAAGTTTGCAAGTTTTCTACGAGTATGCAAAGACCAAAAGAGTCATTACTGGAGTTTTTTGCAAATTGTGCTTGAATAAATTCGTCAAAAAATTGCAACATATCTTTCCATTCCTTTTATCGGTTGGTGTAAAAGGAATCTACACCACTTTTTGTTTGGTAATAGGTGATTTCATAGAATTTTCGTTAACTAAATGGCAGCCGTGAGTTCAAACTAACTTTATAATGCGGCCGGAAATAACAAAAAGATTGTGCACTCTTGCTGTAATCCATTCCCGAAGTTTTTTCGGTTCCTCGTCCACGTGGTCTGTAATCATTGAAAAAAATTGCGTGCGTTAATTCGAAGTATGAAGTTGTTGAGGAACTGCGGTTGGTGGTAAGCTGCAGCAGGCGAAAAAGCGCCTTGGGCAAAGTAACTTGTCCAACCCACAAGAGCCAGAAAAAGATTTACACAATAGCCACGTGGCATCAGGCAACGCGCTGCAGAACTGGTTGTGATAGTTGCGGAGTTGTTAATCGGAATTATTTTTACTTCTTAAAGCGGAGATTCAAGTTTTTAATTAATTTTTTGTTCTGCTGAACACGATGCGTGTTTACATCTATTTTGCCAAGCAGAAGTCGTTTCTAGGAACGGCTTAACTGAAATCTACAGCAGCGGGACATTGAAATTACCTATGTCAGTGTCAGTCAGTGTTTTTTTTATTCTCGATCATTATTAAACAGTTTAACACAAAAATTATAAACATTAAAAAGATCAAGAAAAGGAAGAAGCAGCACAACGTCAGAGGTTAAAACATGCATATGACAAACAAAGTAAAAGTACAAGATAGTATAAAGCATGGCTGCAACACCTTAATCATATAAAGATATAAGTGAAAAAAGAAAAAAAACAAAATAAATAAATAAATACGTAAAAATAATATTATGAAACAAACTGAACAATTAAATAACCAGTGCATGACTAGGCTGCGTAATGATGATGGGTGGCACAGCTAGCCAAGATGGAAATTTAGCTCAACTGAGCAATTATGTTTTGTCTTGATCGAATAGCGAATGATACGACAATCTTAACTTCTTGCCTGCTAAACTTTTTTATAACAAAATTATATTGGCAGCCCGTGGAGAGTTCTTTAACGCTGCTAAAAACTACAACTTTAGTCAACGTATGGCCACTTTACTTTGTGGGGGGCTATGTATCTCGCCCACACTTCATTTTTAAAACCGATAGGGGCAAAAAAAGAAAATGCGTCCAACATAAAGTTTTTGTCGTAATTTTTGGATTGTTTTAAACTTGTTCTGAATAATAGGCATTATTCACAAGAATTGAATCAAATTAATTTTTTCTATGACGTCATTGATCTACTACGTATTGCATTTTTGCTAGTAGGCTACTTTGGATCCAGGAACGTGCCGTCAGGGGAGGCAAGTGAGGCCGTGCCTCACCTGTGGAAATCAAATAAAGTAAAAATAAAATATTGAAGTCATAGCCTTTGCAAAATAGATGCAACTTGCTATTAGTTGAAAAAAATTAATAAAAATTATACTGCAGTTGTAGTAGTTTAATTAGTTTTGCTCTTCATCCCTAATTTTTCACAGTTTAATTGTTGTATTTTCAGCGCTTTAATTATTTTATCAAACGTTCTTGTCAACAAAATTGCTAATATACGCTAGCGAGGCAGCTTCAAGATTTGCCTCCCTTCAGATAAAAAAAAAGAAACAAAAGTGAAACAATATAGCGCTTTTTTCTCCTTTGTTGAAAATAAAAATGTTTTGAAATGAGAGAAATTCGAGGCATGCTTCTATTGTGACGTTGTAGAGAAAAAAATTTTTCTTACTCCCGACATTTGCTAAAACAAGATAAATCGGTTCGTGCTGGGTAAATCGGAATACACGCATTGTGCAACTGCAAAGCGATAAATTTATTGTAAGTATTAGGAATGAAGATTATTTCGTATCTAAGCTAAGAAATTTTTCCAGCATTAAGCTTTGAATCATATTTATAATTAAGTGTTTGAACTTGAATTTTCGGCAGCATTTTTATATTTATAGCATACATTTCTAACTAACACTAATTCATAAACTATCCCTTACCTTAACTTGTAAAAACTGATAGCGAAATTTTTTACTTCCAATGTGAAAAAAATTGAAAGTAATGAAACAATTCTAAATATCCGGCTATATCTGTAGAGACGACCGTCGTCTTGCAAAACACTCTTTGCTTATTATGTCTAGCGTAGCAGTGGACATCGAAGACTCTATAGTCCAGTGGTTTTCAACCGGTGGGCTGTGGCCCAGTGGTAGGTTATGGCGCTGTTTTCAGTGGGCCACAGAGCATAAATCAAAAAGAAAGCAATATGGGACTTGTATAATGATGTTATCATGATCGAGAAATCGCCGACAAGTAAGCCTTTTTCCAGCCACCTAGTGGACACGACAACTGTTGCTGACCATTTCAAGCTTTGGCTTTATGTGGTTCATTTTAACAGCCAAGGCATGAAGCGGATAGCATATTTTAGTGATTTAAATTTGAGTTGGGATTGTAAAATTAGTTTAAATTTTACAATCTGTTTGCTATGCAATGAAAACTAAGTTTTTGCAATTATTAGGCTAGATTTTGCGTGTAGTCAGATACTGTAGTTATTTATTTTAAAAAATTTTCTGAACATCTGTCACACTGTAACTCACAGTCATTTTCCTTTTAAAATTTATTTAAGTCTAATGTTACATAGACTAAATTTAAAACCAAAATTAGGTAGACGACCAAACTATTTTGTAGCTGCATTATGGTAAGCAGATTTTGTTAATTTAATTTTTAAATATTAACCATTTATCTATCTGTGTCAACACTTTTTATAGAAATAAATAGAATAATTGCAATTCTTGTTTTAAATTATATAGATGCACCTGTTTTTAGTGATTACGTGTACTCTTTTAAGTTTTGGGATATTCAATATTATTGCAGTCTAGTTGCATGACCTAATAAATTTCAGTTAATTTTTGTTAATATGTTCTGACACTTTTATCCATTCAATTACTTGCGAAAAATAAAGATAGCGTATTATAAATATTTACTCATTGCTTTTTGATAAAGAATAGCTTCTTGTAGCCTTTATCTTCTAGAGTTGCTTGTTAAAATTAATAAAAAAAAAATTATATTTTAGTAATAACAATTGTTTTTGGTATCATGCTTTTTTGTTTTTGAATAACTTGGTTTTTGCGTTAAGTACCATTTTAAGTTGATATGCAAGTATGTAAGCATTCAAACAAACTCATTGTAAATTATCGAACTATTTGTTTTTCATGATTTGATAATTTTGGAGTTTATTGTTTGTTTCTCTTACAAGCATTTGCAGTCATAATTAAGTGTCTGAATCACTTAATTAAAGACAGAGCAACCTAACTATTTAATAAGTTTATTATGATAAACAAATTTTATTTAAAATCCACATAAATCTTGCTTTGTTTTACAAGCCTATAAATAATTAGGTATGCTTGCGATGATGGTAGTAGTTTTGTTTGTAATAGATTTAACTATTAAATATCATATTTCAAAAGTTTTCAGTGCATGTGCATACTGGTTGTTAGATGCAACTTAATATTGGATATACCAAAACTTATAAGAATACACGTAATCACTAAAAACAAACCAGGTGCAACTATATAATTTAAAACAAGATTGTAATTATAGGGTTTTTTGATCTAATTCGTTGTTTTTGCAATCAAATTCGTTTTTTTTTTGCAATCAATTTCGTTTTGAAAAAACGTTTATATATATATCTTTGTATAGGGTCTCCCGATAGGGTCTATATACATATATAAATAATATGGGGTCTCTGTATTAGGTCTCCATAATCTATAGTCTCCATAATCAGATTTCTATAATATTAATATAATCTCCATAATGTATATATAGATAGGTATATAGACCTATCGGAGACCCTATATGGAGACCCAATATTATGGGATCTATATTATGTGGAGGACATAATACAGAGACCCCATATTATCTATATATGTATATAGACCCTATCGGGAGACCCTATACAAAGATATATATATAAAAGTTTTTGCAGAACGAAATTGATTGCAAAAAAACGAATTTGATTGCAAAAAGAACGAGTTTGATTGCAAAAAGAACAAATTAGATCGAGAAACCCTATATCAGGGTTGGCGAACCTATTTTATAGGGTGGGTCAAAAAATGACAGTTTTTTAAAACTTACATTAAGTGGGTCATTGGCTAAAAAAAGTTAAAGACTAAAGAAAAGTCTTCACCAGTGGTGGATATTCAAATTTAGGGGCCCGAGGCAAGAATTTTCAAATATAGATGTTCTCTAAAAAAAAGAGCTTTGATCTTGGTATCCACTTTTTTATGCAAAACTCATGGTCTCCTCTAAAAAAAAAGGTCTTTACTTCGATTTCATCTGTTATTTCCCTATTTTCCTCCCGAAATCAAGGTGTTCTCCCAAAAAAAAAGGTCCTCACCTGAAATCAGTCTCAGATTCCCCACTTTTTGTCCCGAAATCACAGTGACCTCTAAAATTTGATAAAAAAAACGAGAAAAAAGGGGTCTTCACAGCAAATCTGTCTTCGACGTCTACCAAAATTGACAGGACAGAGGGCCTGTCAAATGCCAGAAATTTCAGAACAACAAAAATGCCAGTAACTTAGGTAAAACTTAGTTAACTTAGTTAAAGCCAGAGTCGCACCCCTGAAACAAGTAACTATTCCCAGATTGGAACTAACAGCAGCTGTGGTGTCGGCGAAAATGAACAAGTTTCTTAAAGATGAATTGAAACTTGCTGACGTGAAGGAATATTTCTGGGTGGACAGTAAGATTGTTCTTGGTTATATAAATAATGAAGCTAAACGATTTAATGTCTTCGTCGCAAACAGAGTGCAACGAATAAGAGATTTATCTCGCCCTGAATCTTGGTGGTACGTAGATAGTAAATCTAACCCGAGTGATTTCACCAGTCGAGGAATGAACACTCGTTTGTTTTAAAATGAGTGTACGTGGTTAAATGGTCTTTCTTTTTTGTGGAAAACAGTCAACTTAAATAATAACAAATCGTATAGTCTAGATCAGTGGTTCTCAAAGTGGGCGCTACCGCCCCCCAGGGGGCGTTGGCGCAATTTAGGGGGGCGGTAAGAAGAAAAAGGTCGATTGGGGGGCGGTAAGAGAACAAGGGTGCGATAGGAAACAATGAGAAGAAATATACTCGTACATGAAGGACGATTAATACAAGATTGATTCAGGGTGAAGACCTTTTTTTTTAGAGATCACCGCAATTTTGGGAGAAAAATAGCAAAATCACAGATTTTGAAATAAATATTTTCTATCTAATATTCTTTTCACTTAAAAAAGAAGCGAGGGGGCGCTGGGAATCGAGCTGGAAACCAAGGGGGCGCCTGACCGGATTTGACTGAAAAAGTTTGAGAAACACTGGTCTAGATGAAGAAACATCATTTGAGATTAAAACAGAAATGCGCAAAGCCACAGTTTTCAATATTTCAGCAAAACCTGTTATAGAATTTGAAGTTGATCGCTTACATAGTTTTTCTTCGTGGTTTCGTGCCAAACGCGCTGTCGCTAATTGTTTATTGTTAACAGGAAAGCTTCTTGCCAGAATTCGAGCCAAGATAAACAACGTCAAATTCCAAAACAACAATCATTACAGCAAAGTGACCGCAACCAATCTGGAATCGGCAGAACGAGAGATTATCAAGAGTCTTCAATCAAAACATTTCAGAGACGAAATAATGGTTCTAAAACAAGATTTAAAAGATAGTTCAACAAAAATAAAAAGGATGATTTAAAAAAGGTAAGCTCGTTGTATCGCATTGACCCATTTTTGGATAGTTTTGGAATACTAAGAGTCGGAGGAAGAATTAAAAGAGTCAATTTGTCTGACGTTCTGAAGCACCCGGTAATTCTCCCTCGACAAAGCCACATAACAAACCTTTTGATTGGTCATTATCATCAAGCAGTCAATCACATGGGTCAATCACTCACAACCACATTCGTCAAAATGGTTTTTGGATCATTGGTGGATCGTCTGCTGTTTCAAGTTTTATCAGTAAGTATGTTATTTGTAAACGTTTACGAAGTCCTCCTCGAAAACAAAAGATGTCTGATCTTCCAACTGATCATTTGCAAGAAGAACCTCCTTTTACTTACAGTGGAGTTGACCTTTTCGGACCATTTTATATTAAAGAAAGACGATCAATACTAAAAAGATATGGTGTAATATTTAAATGTCTATCTTGCAGAGCTGTTCACTTAGAATCCGTTGCTTCTCTCGACACCAATTCCTTTGTCAATGCATTGAGACGGTTTCTCGCTCGTCATAGTCCAATCGTCCAGCTTTGTTCAGACTGCGGTTCAAATATAATTGGAGCAAGGAGTGAATTTCAACAAGCCTTGGCAGAAATGCACGAAAAAGGTCAGGTCAGAAATTACCTTTTAAAACATAATTGTGATTGGATTGATTTTAACTTCAACGTTCCGCATTCGAGCCATATGTCTGGTGCCTGGGAAAGGCAGATTCGAACTGTTCACAACGCACTAGAACCTTTATTACTTCACTCGGGTTCTCAACTAAACGATGAAGAGTTTCGAACCTTTTTGACTGAGATTGAATATATCATAAATTCGCGTCCCCTAAGTATCGAGAATATTTGTGATCCCACATATTTCAAACCCTTAACTCCTAATCATTTGTTGACAAAGAAACCAAATTTGTTATTACCACCCCCTGCAAGATTTTTAGAAACCGATCAATACGCGAGAAAGCGCTGGAGGCGGGTGTAGTTCTTGTCCGATCAATTTTGGAAGCGATGGCGAAAGGAATATCTTCACTGCTGCAATCGCGTACGAAGTGGGTCGCCCGGAAAAGGAACATGAAAGAAGGAGACGTGGTCATTATCAGCGACAATGTCTCCGAACCTCGCAGCTAATGGAGGTTGGGTCGAATTGAAAATCTCTACCAATCAGAAGATGGTCTTGTGCGAAAAGTCAAGTTGCGTATGGCTGATACGCACTTAGATCGGTTCGGCCGAAGGACAAAACACTTTTCCTTTTTAGAACGACCAATACATAATATCGTTCTGTTGATTTCCGCCGAAGATGAACCACAAAGAAGCAATTTTTGAGGAGGAAGAACGTTCGATTCCTATCTGCTCATATCGTTTGCTTCGCGTACATTATTTTTTTTTTATATCACTTGCTATGATAATTGCGTGTATTTTGTCGTCGTGTGTAATCGTAATTTTTGTAACTAATTGTGTGACCTTTGTTGTGTTTAGTTTATAGTTCATAGCGCCTTCGTTTAAAACCGTATTAGTTTTACCTAGGGGTTTTACTAAGACAGTTTCGGGGGGTATGTGACGGTAGCCGTTTAGTTTGTTCCTTGTTTTAATTTGAAGTTTATTTTTGGCAATCCGGTTTGAATTGGCAGTTTGTTATTGGTTGTTTCGCTCATATTTAAGTCGGTGCAGCGTAGTTTTTTTCTTTTAATTCGTTCGTTCGTCAGTTGGTGCAGACATTTCGTTGGTTGGTAAATCATTCATTCGTTCAAAGAAACTCGTATTAAGCAAGTAGAACTTGATTTGTTTTATTGTGTTATTTTGATTGATTTAATACTGTTTTGTGTTTTATTTTAGTTATCGTCGTCAACAAATACATTCATTAACATTGGTTCGTTCGTTGATGTTGTGGAGTGACGTCGCGTAGATAAACAAAACTGCTTAGTATCTCCTTAAGCTGCAACCAGGTGTGCTGCAGCTACAAAGAATTACTAGCTTAAATTAACACCAAACTTAGTCAATTCAATTTAATTGAAATTATTTATGCAGTTATGCAATGGAGACAGCAGAAATGACTATACCAGTAGTTTTCAACCTTTTTCATACCGTGGTCCACTTCCAACCCAATGTAACTTAACGACTTAGTTTGGTGAAAAGAATATAATTTTCGTCCCAAAAGTCTGGCGATCTCTAAAAAAAAGGTTTTCATTTGGAATAAGCCTTTTTCCAGCCACCTAGTGGACACGGCAACTGTTGTTCACCATTTCAAGCTTTGGCTTTATGTCGTTTGTTTTAACAGCCAAGGCACGACAGATAGCATATTTTAGTGATTTAAATTTGAGTTGGGATTTTAAAATTAGTTTAAATTTTACAATCTGTTTGCTATGCAATGAAAACTAAGTTTTTGCAATTATTAGGCTAGATTTTGCGTGTAGTCAGATACTGTAGTTATTTATTTTTAAAAATTTTCTGAACATCTTTCACATTGTAACTATATTGTATTGCAATTATATTGCTGTATTATAACTATATTATATTAAATTTTCTGAACTGTTTGTATGATAATTTTTTAAAAAATGTTTGGCTAATAAAAAAATGAAGAACGTTAAGTCAAATATGGCTGCTTTTTGTAATTGTTATGTAATTTACAAATATTAACCATCTAGCTGTCTGTGTGAACATTTTTTGTAGAAATAAGTAGAATATAGGGCAGGGATGGCGAACCGCTGCTGTTCTGAAATTTCTGGCATTTTTGTTGTTCTGAAATTTCTGGCATTTGACAGGCCCTCTGTCCTGTCAATTTTGGTAGACGTCGAAGACAGATTTGCTGTGAAGACCCCTTTTTTCTCGTTTTTTTTATCAAATTTTAGAGGTCACTGTGATTTCGGGACAAAAAGTGGGGAATCTGAGACTGATTTCAGGTGAGGACCTTTTTTTTTGGGAGAACACCTTGATTTCGGGAGGAAAATAGGGAAATAACAGATGAAATCGAAGTAAAGACCTTTTTTTTTAGAGGAGACCATGAGTTTTGCATAAAAAAGTGGATACCAAGATCAAAGCTCTTTTTTTTAGAGAACATCTATATTTGAAAATTCTTGCCTCGGGCCCCTAAATTTGAATATCCACCACTGGTGAAGACTTTTCTTTAGTCTTTAACTTTTTTTAGCCAATGACCCACTTAATGTAAGTTTTAAAAAACTGTCATTTTTTGACCCACCCTATAAAATAGGTTCGCCAACCCTGATATAGGGTTTCTCGATCTAATTTGTTCTTTTTGCAATCAAACTCGTTCTTTTTGCAATCAAATTCGTTTTTTTGCAATCAATTTCGTTCTGCAAAAACTTTTATATATATATCTTTGTATAGGGTCTCCCGATAGGGTCTATATACATATATAGATAATATGGGGTCTCTGTATTATGTCCTCCACATAATATAGATCCCATAATATTGGGTCTCCATATAGGGTCTCCGATAGGTCTATATACCTATCTATATATACATTATGGAGATTATATTAATATTATAGAAATCTGATTATGGAGACTATAGATTATGGAGACCTAATACAGAGACCCCATATTATTTATATATGTATATAGACCCTATCGGGAGACCCTATACAAAGATATATATATAAACGTTTTTTCAAAACGAAATTGATTGCAAAAAAAAACGAATTTGATTGCAAAAACAACGAATTAGATCAAAAAACCCTATAATTACAATCTTGTTTTAAATTATATAGTTGCACCTGGTTTGTTTTTAGTGATTACGTGTATTCTTATAAGTTTTGGTATATCCAATATTAAGTTGCATCTAACAACCAGTATGCACATGCACTGAAAACTTTTGAAATATGATATTTAATAGTTAAATCTATTACAAACAAAACTACTACCATCATCGCAAGCATACCTAATTATTTATAGGCTTGTAAAACAAAGCAAGATTTATGTGGATTTTAAATAAAATTTGTTTATCATAATAAACTTAATAAATAGTTAGGTTGCTCTGTCTTTAATTAAGTGATTCAGACACTTAATTATGACTGCAAATGCTTGTAAGAGAAACAAACAATAAACTCCAAAATTATCAAATCATGAAAAACAAATAGTTCGATAATTTACAATGAGTTTGTTTGAATGCTTACATACTTGCATATCAACTTAAAATGGTACTTAACGCAAAAACCAAGTTATTCAAAAACAAAAAAGCATGATACCAAAAACAATTGTTATTACTAAAATATAATTTTTTTTTTATTAATTTTAACAAGCAACTCTAGAAGATAAAGTCTACAAGAAGCTATTCTTTATCAAAAAGCACGTATATAGTTTAGTTACCGTCTCCTTATTTGCAACCTTTGCTCTATTTTGTTTTCCATTATATTCAATTGTTCTTTTGGATGTAAATAAAAATAAACTGCTGCTACTACTACTATTTTAATACCCTACAACGTCTAGGCCTTTCTACAATTTCAATTTCTTGTTCTATTGAAAAAACTGTGGATAGTAGACTGGCGTTTTTGTGCCATTATTTTAGTTTTCAACTTACAAATAACGTCGACTTGAAGACTGAAGGCAGCCTGCTGTGTGTTTTAGTAAAAATTCCAAGTTTTATTTATTGTACCACAATCATCTTAACGTATCGATTATTTTCTTTTGATCATTTTAAAGGAATAGCTAAACTTATTTTTGTTTTTGCTACGTTCTAGATATACAGACGTATGTCGGAAAACAGAATTGGGAGAAATTTCTTGCGATAGATTTTCATATTTCAGTAACACAATGCGAAAGAAAATATACTGGCTTTTGCTAGTAATCTATTGCAAATCCAAAGGAAATCAACAATTTTTACTAACTGTAACTTGCAACAGAAACCACTTTATTATAGAATATGGCTGTTTGATTGGTATTACAAAATACCCTTTTAACACCTTTCCGAAATAGCCGCCAAAAAATGCGAAATACGCGATTTTATGACAAGAAGGGTTAGCGTATAAAAATGCTCTAGTCATAAAATGCTCCCGCAGTGAGCGTTAACTCTATTCTGACTGGGCTTTTTAGAAAACTTGTACGACTGGGAATGTAGGCGAGGCGGAAGGTGCCTGCGCTTTTTGTTTGCTTATATTTCGACAATTAGTAGATTTAAAAGTGTCATTCAAAGTTGTATAGAAAAAGAATTTCATACTCTTTCGATAGAGATACTTAAATGTTGTAATAAATTATTATTTCGAATTGAAAAAGCGGGTTTTTGAAAGGTAGTCCACTTTCGTAAATTGGCCGAAAGCAGAGATTGGTTTCAGAAAGTTAACGACTTCGGCGATTTGATTGATCGTATGATTAAAAGTAAAATTCTTTCACAGTTGTAATCCCCTTAGGGAGGTTACTGCAATTCACAGAAGAAGAAACTCTATTTCAGCAAATTCAAATTTCATTATTAAAATGCTTCGATCTTAGCAACAACGAATGTTTTCAAAATTCAATGGATTTTTCGAACAAGTTTGGAAATGAACTTTTCATACAATAAAAAGAAACGCAATTAATTCCAAGAAAAAATTGAAATTTTAAGTGTCACATCGTACTTTTTATAATTATTTTAAAAGGTAATAATAAGCCTAATTAAAAAAATTTATTTAGAATTGATTACTTTGATGAAATTAATTTTTTGGATTTTTGCAAGGTTTTTCTTTTAGTAGGTTGGTTTAGCCTACATAGTAGAATATTTTAAAGTCAAACTTGACTAATGGTCTGGCGTATATTTTTTGATTTAAAAATTACTGTACATTGAATTATTTACATTTCGTCAGAGTAGGGCTGCCCAACCCGAGACCCGCAAAGTCTATTGTTGAAGCCCGCCAAAGAATTTGTAATTACATAATCGATCAAATTATTGTAATGCTTTGAATCAATTTAATGACGCGCAGAAAACTCGGAATAAATACAATAGTCTAATTTTCGTCTCAGTAGAGATTTTTCGCTTTATATAAGAATAAAACACGTAGGTATATCAAACTGGTGACCTTTTTTGTTTGGTCTTTAAATTTGTGGTCCGAATTCCTGTTATCAAGGAGTTTCATTCAAAAATAACACAATAAAATTAAGTAAGGACAAAAAAGAAGATACTTTTATTTCTGCACCGATTGCGACTCGCAATAAACTTTTCGACAAAAGTTGGAACATAATGGTTAAAAGATTGAGCATCCCTGCGTCAGAGTATAAAACAACCTAACATTTTCTAAAACAGTCATTATCATCAAAATGAATTTTTATGGTGAGTAATTTTGGATTTTAATATTGATTTGGTCATAACTTACGACACCGACATTTTTTCTTTGAGAATTATTTAATTTATAATACGAATTTTGACATTAGAATAAAAAATAAAACATCGATACAACCAATTAATGATATTGCACTCAAGCATAGCACAATATATATTCTATTCGAATGTCTTTTGACCTTGTTTACGTAAATGTTCGATACAGTTCCTAGCATAATTCAAAAGTAGGACGGAAGTCCTTTGCTAATTTTCGATTACCTCAAGCAAACTGCGACAAATATTTCTTAAAATTTTACTTTTTAAATGAATCCATATAGTTCGAAGTTTTGGTCATTTTCATTAAATGCTCAGTTCAACAAAGAAAAGTAGGCTATCCTATTTAGAGTTGTTTCAAACATAAACTTACAAGGAGGAAAAATGAACACACAGTTATCTATATATTGTACTGTACAGAAAGTAACATATAAAAATGGAATAGTTATTCACGCCAAGTCATTTATGCTAAATTTTAATACCGGTGCGTAAAATAATTTCCATTTCTTGTTCTTGTTGCAAACAAAATATAAGAAAAAAGCTGGAGCAAGCATCTTTTAACTCTGCTACATTTGATGCGTCATCTGCTTGAATAAAAACAAGTCAAAAAACCTCTGTTGGTGCGTTTTCCGTTAAGTTCAATATTAACACTTAAAAATGATTGTGTCATTTTTTGTGGTAATTAGAATTTTATTGGTTGATTTCACTTCACAAACCTCTTTTTATCCTGTTAAAATTGGTCAAAAATTAAAGTTTGAATAAAGTTTCAAGAAAAATATAGATACTGGATATATACAGTATGTAAAGGTCGAATGACGTAGACTGACCCTGGCGTATAAAAAATGATACAATTAATTATATAATGTAAAACTTTAAGCGCATAAGTAATTAACGATTTTTCTTCAATTTAATCAAAACAAACCTGGTATTTAAACCAATAAGTTAAAACAATGTTTTTCAACCAATTTTAATTTTGTTTCTTTTTTTATGCACATTTAAACATGATTAAGATTGATGGAAAAAATGACACAAAATAAGCTTCATACACAAACCTATCATTTGTTTTCAAGATTTAAAATTTTTATTGATTTTTATCGTATTTCAATCCTGATTTTTATCGTATTCAAGGGAAACGAAAAATTGGATAGGGATAGTGGTGAGGGAAGAGCTGGCCGAAAGTGTCCTGGAGGTGAAGAGGGTGTCAGACAGACTAATGGCCATAAAGCTAGAGATAAAAGGGTCCATCCTGAATATAATAAGCGCATATGTCCACAGGTTAACAACAGCATGGAGGAGAAAAATGATTTTTGGGAAGACCTGGATGGGTTAATAGAAAGTATATCAAAAGAGGAAAGGATAGTTGTTGGTGCAGACCTTAATGGACATGGGGCGAAGGAAACATAGGGGATGAGGAAATAATGGGGAGGTACGGTGCTGGAACGAGAAATAAGGAAGGATCAATGGTTGTGAATTTTGGGAAAAGGATGGATTTGGCGATTGTCAATACTTATTTCAAGAAGAAAGATGAACACAGGGTGACGTATAAGAGTGGAGGAAAAAGTACCCAAGTAGATTATGTGATGTGCAGAATGAGGAACTTGAAGGAAATGTGCGATTGTAAGGTAATATTGAATGAGTGTGTCGGAAAGCAGCACCGTATGGTGGTATGCAAAATGGGTCTCATGGTGAAAAAGAAAAAAGCAGAGAAAGTAAAGCCAAAGATACGATGGTGGAAACTAAAGGAAACAAGCTGTCAAGTAGCGTTTAGACAAGAGGTGACTAGGATTCTGGGAGGCAAGGACGGGCTACCTGATGAGTGGGACAAAACAGCAGAAATGCTAAGAAAAACAGCTGAAACTGTACTAGGAGTGACATTAGGGAAACGAAAAGGAGACAGCGAGACATGGTGGTGGAATGAGGAAGTTCAGGAGAGCATAAAAGAAATGAAAGAGGCAAATAAAGCATGGGACAAAATAAGAAATGAAAATACTAAAAAGATCTACAAACAAAAGAAGAGTAAGGCAAATAAGGCAGTTGAAATGGCGAAAAGACGTACGTATGACAATTTGTATGCTAGATTGGAAACAAAAGAAGGTGAAAAGGAATTGTACAGATTGGCTAGGAGAGAGACAGAGCAGGGAAAGATGTACAATACGTGAGAGTTATAAAGGATAAAAAGCGGTAATGTTATGGTAAATTCAGAGGCAGTGTTAAAGAGATGGAAGGAGTACTTTGAGAAACTGATGAACGAGGAAAATAACAGAGAACCTAGGACAGAGGAAGCAGAAGTGGTTAACGAAGAGGTAAATTGTGTCAGTAGAGAAGAAGTAAAGAACGCAATAAGAAGAATGAAAAAAGGTAAAGCGGTTGGGCCAGATGAGTTGCAAGTAGAAGTTTGGAAGTGCATGGGAAAGATGGGGATAGAGTTTTTGATCAGACTGTTCAACAGACTATTAGTGGGTGAACGGATGCCAGAAGAATGAAGAAGGAGTGTGCTTATCCTAATTTATAAAAACAAAGTGGACGCACAGTGCTGTGGAAACTACAGAGGAATAAAGCTAATAAGCCACACAATGAAGATATGGGAAAAAATTGTTGAAGCCAGGCTAAGAGATAGAGTGGAGATCAGCAAACAGCAATATGGATTTATGCCAGGAAAGGGAACCACCGATGCCATGTTTGCTTTAAGAATGTTGATGGAAAAGTACAGGGAAGGTCAAAGAGAGCTACATTGTGTATTTGTGGACCTAGAGAAGGGTTCCGCGGGAAGAGGTGTGGTACTGCATGAGAAAATCAGGAATAGTAGAAAAGTATGTGCAACTAGTACAGGATATGTATGAGGGATGCGAAACAGTGGTGAGTGTGCACTAGGAACTACAGAAAGTTTCAAGGTTAAGGTTGGACTGCACCAGGGATCAGCGTTAAGTCCGTTCCTGTTTGCAATGATAATGGACAGGCTAACGGATGAAGTAAGGAGAGAACCACCATGGACAATGCTGTTTGCTGATGTTATTGTGATTTGCGAAGAGACCAGGGAAGAAGTGGAGCGGAGATTAGAATCCTGGAAGTATGCATTGGAAAGAAGAGGGATGAAAGTAAGTAGGTCAAAGACCGAATATCTGTGCATAAATGGAGGAAATGATGATGAAACAGTGAAGATGGAGGATACAAAAATCCCAAGAGTAAAGGAATTTAAATATTTGGGATCAACGGTGGAAGAAAGTGGTAATTGTGAGAGGGAGGTAAAGAAGAGTGTACAGGTAGGATGGAACGGATGGAGAAGAGTATCGGGAGTAATCCGCGACAGGAGGTTACCAGCTAGAGTAAAAGAAAAAGTTTACAGTTCAGTGGTAAGACCAGCAACGGTGTATGGACTTGAGATGGTGGCGATTACAAAAAAACAAGTGGAAGGGATGGAAGTCGCAGAGATGAAAATGTTGAGGTTTACTATGGGAGTGACGAGAAAAGACAAGATTAGAAACGAGCACATCAGGAGTACCGTTAAGGTAGAACGGTTAGGAATGAAGATGAGGGAGGGCAGGCTGAGGTGGTATGGACATGTCATGAGGAGAGACCAAGAGTATGTAGGAAGAAAGATGATGGAAATGGAGTTACCGGGAAAGAGGAGAAGAGGGAGAACAAAGAGAAGATTTGTAGATCTAGTAAAAGAAGATATGGGAGAAGTTGGTGCAAAGGAGACGGATGTTGAAGACAGAAAGGTTTGGAGAATAATAATACGCTGTGGCCACCCCTGACTGAAGGGAAAGGCCGAAAGGAGAAGAAGAAGATCGTATTTCAACTCTATTTATCCTCCAGACTCGTACAAAAATGTTGGAGGTGTTATACTATGGGAAACTTTAAACGATACTGTACTTGCTTACTTAATGCTAAATATGCGGGCCCGCAAGCAACCAGAGGATCTAGCAGATAATTGCTTTCAGAGATGCCAAGGTATTGAAGTGGGTTGGAATTTTTAATTTATTTTTTTAGTTTTTATTTGAGACATAATTTAAATGCTAGTCTACCCAGACTACCCTACTAGCCTGAGTAAGCTAAGCCTAAACCAAAAGTCTCAAAAGGGCTACTGTTTTGAAGTGCGCAAAACGTTCCTACACCTGACCTTACTTAAAATTAACTAGTAACTAGTACCGGAAAGATGAAAAAAGTACTGGTAAACAATTAACTATGACAAATCTCAATTTGTGATAATACTATTGTAAATCAAGAAACTGCTTTGAAGCTGCAATTGATGCGAAAAACAAAAAAATGTCGCAATGCTTGCAAAAAAAAACTTTTAATGACCCTAGAATTAGTCGGAGTACCGCGGTACCGGTCCTCGGTACCAAATAATGACGGTACCGGTAACGGTACTAAAAAAGTACCGCGGTACTTTAGTACACGGTACTGTCCACCACTGATAATATAATATATATTATTATATACATAGACTTGTTATTCCATAAGAGCATATAAATACAAATCAATTTTGATTTAATTACTTCAGATTTATAATAAATCCTGAAATATTCTAATCAAAATTGATTAGTATTTATATGCTCTTATTTTTGTTTTAGTAAAAAAACTTTTCGTTCAATTAATCAATAGTCGTGTGCTTTTAATAAGCTATTATAAATTAAACAATCTTTGTTTTGCAGTTTTTACACCGTAAAGCAAGGGTTCCCTAACTGGGGTGCATGAGTCCATCCCAGGGGGTTCGCGAGACGTTTCCGAAAATCAAAACTAGAAATGTTTAAAATTAGTTTAGGCACGGCCTACTTAAGAATACGGCCAGATATGTCGGCTCTGACATGAGGGTGGCCATTTCCAAAACAGCTCCGAGGATCAAACGCCTCGTGGAGAACAAACAAGAGCATCCGTCTCACCGTGTGTGATTGTTAGCCTATCAGTGATAGATGATCGATGCGCGATAGAGTTCGTGTTTTGAGGTTTCCGCAGTTTCCGAGTGATTGTTTGTTCATCTTTATTTTTTCATTGCAATATTACACTATGCTTTTATGAAACACTGGTATGCGTTTTATTGTATAATTTGGGCTCAGATCCTGTTTTGAAAACACGGGGGTTCGTGGAGACCTCTGACATCCACAGAGGGTCCGTGGAGGTATAAAGTTGGGGAACCACTGCCGTAAAGGTTAATTAGCTATTAAGAGAAATTTTTGCTCAATTTAGTTGCGATCGGAAACCAATATAAGAAATAAATCAAATGTTGTTAATTCGATTAAGTGTTGTTTCGATCAAGTGTACTATAATAAAAATACATAATTTTATAAATTAAAGATTTAAGTTAAGATACGTATAATGTGGAAAAAATTTTTGGAGGTCATTTATTTTTCGTACTTATTGATTAAACCGCGGTTTTAAAATTGGAAAAATTATTTTCCGACTCCACCAATTCAAAGTTTCAAAAATATTTGACTATTGCTTCTACGCAATTCAACAAAAATTTGGAGTCGTCAGAAACAATTGCAACTTCAGCTTATCTGAAAAAACGACTCCGGTTCCCACTCCACTTATAGCCGTACGAACCGGGGGCATGGGGGAACTTTCTCCCAAATTTAAAAAACTTGGGTAAAACCAGAATTTGCCAACAGCGACAAAGAATTATATGGGCAAAATTAGAATTTTTTTTTTCAGCGACATAGAGCGATCCAGATAATTGAACAAACACAACTAAGACTTGTTATAAAGGTTTTTTTAGCCGTCAGTAAAATTTTCAGACAAAAATGTGTGATATTTTTTTATTTTCGGGGAGTACTTCAAGATTATGATACTACAAGATCAATATCAAGTATAAGTTTTAAGCGACCGTCAATAACATTTTGGGCAAAGTTGTATAGTCCCTACTCCAAAAATTTTTTCGGCTGGTACGGCTATGATTTTACCCAAAACACATGCCAGTTGATTCAACTTTACAACTCTGGTTTAAATTAAAGCAACTTAGGTAAAGTTTTGTGTCTCGTCTCGGTTTCGTTATTCCAAAGTCATTTGTCGGCAGCGTGCTTATGATCAACATGGTCTCGGTTCAAAACCTACTCGCGCCAATCAGTTGTGTTCTTGGGAAAAACACTTTACGGCACTTCCCCTGCTTGGTAGTCTTGGCAAACATTTCTAAGTTAAAGTCATATCTCTATCAAATTACAAGTAGATAGTAACATCTAGCCATATCTAGAAGCATCTGGGGGTAATTTCTTACCCTATGTATAGCGCTATATATATATTACTCTCGTCTGGTAGACCAACCTTTTAATAATCAACTTTTTGTTTTTTTGATAACTAGTCAGTGGTGATTCTAGAACTCAGAAAGTGAAGAGGCCACGTTGGGGCCAAGGTGTGAAAAAAAAGGGAGCAAAGGACAAAAGCATATGAGAGGAAAAATTGTAAGTTTAAAGGGCCTTTGCTACCGGGTTTAGGAAAGTAGGCTATATTGTATATAACAGGGGTGGCCAAACCTATACCATTTTGGAGCCGCATATCATAAATCCGTACTTTTAAAGAGCCGCAACACAAAAATCTAAAAACATGAAGTTATTTACTCATTTACTGATAAAAAAAAGGTCCTCACTTGAAATCATTCTCAGATTTCCGCTTTTCGTCCCAAATTTATAGAGTTCTTCAAAAAAAAAGTTTTCGCCTCGAATTGATGACGTATTTCCCTATTCTCGTCCCAAAATCATGATGTTCTCATCATTCTCCGATTTCCCACATAATTTTTCAATTTTTTAAAAGGTTTAAAGAGCCGCCGGCATGGGTTCGAAGAGCCGCCGTTTGGCCACCCCTGGTATATAACATAATACATACATGTACATATTTATTATGATTTACTATGAGCATTGTGATCTGCTTGCTATGCGTTGTCCTGTATTTTGTGTTTGTTTTGAGCCAGTGGGGTGGCTAGACTAAGACATCATAGGCTAAACAAGCTCGTTTAAACTGGAGGGTAACCCGCGGGCCAATTAAAAATCTATGGGGGGCCATGGCCCCTCTCTAGAACTGCCTCTGCAACTGGTCCTTTCACAGACATCCGGTCTTAATGCGCAGTGCGGTGTGAATAATGAGGTCAACGAGGCGAGTATAAAATCTGCGGCACCAAGTAGGTGCGCAATACTCAGCAGCAGAATCTAGAAGTGTGCGCAAAGACATAGTGCTATTACCCCAGTTTGTTCCTGACAGACGCTTGATTAAGGAAACTCTTGATGGGTGAGTTTTCCACGCAGTGACTGTAGGTTTTCAGTACAGTACCACAAGCTTAATTACAGCCGAGTTCAATCTTAATCTTAAGGCTAACCCTCTTTAATTTAACTTCGCTATGCCACAGATATTCTAAGGCAAGTTATACATACAGTAATTTTCTAGGTATGCAAACAAGTTATGAAGCTTACAAAGGAGCGCTTTGTCGTGCCTTTTCCACAGGGTTACCGATAGACTTGTCCATGGGACCAGTGGCGTAGCTAACCATTGGATATTGTGGATATATCCAAGGGCGGCATGTTGTTGAGGGCGGCAAAATGTATTAGCAATGTAGGCAAAACGCAACTTTATTAGCAATTCTTTTTTTGATAGTGACGCACTGTGCTCTCTGTGAAGGCATAGATTGCTAATTACTCTGCTGAAGTCATGTCGGCTGTATGCCTGGGCACTGTAGAGTTTGTTTAACCTATAGGTTTTGGGAAAAAGCATTAAAGGTTTGACAGTTTTACGCCAGACTTAGTAGGTTATAGCTCGGCTACAGCAAATTTGCTACTACAGTGTTGTTTAATATTGCAGATTGCAGTTAAAAAATCTAGCTGCTAATTTTTTTAAGTTAATTAATTTTTGTAAATTTAGCCTACCAATGAAAAAAGTAAAAGAAAGTGGAGCTCCTTTTAGGAAAAAAAAAAGAAAGCCATGGAAGAAGAGCTGAAAAAGAATGAAGGAGCTATTTTGAAGTTTGTAAACATTTCCTTACAGCCCTTACTCTCTTTAGCTAAAGAAAGGAATGAGGTTAGCAGCTTCAGCAAATCTCTACCTCACACGGAAACGGAAAAGACAGTTGAACTTGAGCAAAATAATCAAGAAGTGATCATTGAAAGTATTCCTACCAAAACACTTGCAGTATAGCTAAAGATAAAATTGATGATATAAACGACGTGACTGCTTGACCAGAAGTGATAACTCATTACATGAGAGTTGAGATGGTCAAAGCAGGACCTGAAAGATATTAGAATAAAGAAGGACCGTTCAAGCCAGCGATTAGAGTAATTAAAGAAGGAGACAAAGAGAAGGAGTCGTTAAGCTTTTTGAGTAAGAAGTGGTTTTATAAGACGTTAAAAAATGGTGATGAAGTTCTTAGATCATGGTTGCTTTGTTCGAATAGCCATTCAGAATTATATTGTTTCTGTTGCAAGTTGTTTCAATTAAGAAATGATAATTCTCAATTTGTTTCCAAACCCTTTGTTAATTTCTGGCATCTAAATTCATGTATTTTTGATCATCAAAATTCAAAAATTCACAAGCAGTGCTTTGATAAATCGAAGAAGCTTCCACTGAAACTTAAACTTCATCAAACAATTGATAAAGAAATGCAAGATCTCATGGATAAGGAAAAAAATAAATGGAGAGAAATCTTGCATAGTGTACTTAAAGTCATAAAGTTTCTATGTAAACAAAATCTTCTTTTACGTGGCCATCGTGGAGACTTTAGCTCAAAAAACCAGGGGAATTTTCTTGAAACTTTAAAATTGTTTACAAAATATAATGCAGTCATTAAGGAACATCTTTTAGTTATCCAACTTTCTAGCTAGGGCATGACAACGTACCTTTCACCAACAATCCAAAATGAGTTAATTGAGCTTCTTGGAAAAAAGGTAAAACATCTCATTTTGGAGGAAATAAAAACAGCAAAACATTTTTCCATTTTACTCGATAGTATTCCTGACGTCACTCATATTGATCAAATGGCTCTTATTGTTAGATACGTAAAAGTTGACAGCAATGAGGTACAAATAAACATAGGTGGGCACGGTACTTTTACTCGGTACTTTTGAATAATCCAATTTAATAGTTATAACTCTGTCCTACATTGAATTTCAATTGACATTCAAAAATAAAAAAAAAAAAAAAATTTCAAAATAGTTTTTTATTACTATTAAATTGGATAATTCAAAAGTACCGAGTAAAAGTATCGCGGTACTTTCGTGCCCACCTATGCAAATAAAAGAGTCGTTCTTCTTTCCACTGCGCAGAAAAAACGCAGATGAAATTACCAAGTCTATTCTCGATGAGCTTCAGCGAAACAGTTTGGACATAATGATGTGCAGAGATCAAGCATACGACAATGCTTCCATCATGGCTGGAATCCGTTCTGGAGTACAATGCAGAATAAAATAAGTTAATTCTAAAGTAATATTTACACCATGTGCTAATCATTCGCTTAATCTCGCAGGCATTCACACAGTGGCATCGTCTGAACATTCTGCAACATTCTTTGCTGTTGTGGAAAAGGTCTACTCCTTTTTTCTGCTTCTACTCAAAGATAAAAGTGTTACTTAAGCATGTACCAATTGTGGTAAAAAGAGTGATTGACACTCAATGGAGTGCGCATTACGAAGCCGTGAAAGCCCTTCAACATTATTTCCTTGATGTAGTAAATGCATTAAACGAGCTATGTGATCAAAACGAAAATATATTGATACACGAGGACAAGCTCGTGGCATATTGGAAGCAATTCAGCGATTTTCCTTTGTTTCTTTTTTACAATTTTGGATGAAAGTTCTAAGAGAATCTTATAATACCCAAAAATATTTTCAGCGAAGAGGTTTGTCACTGGAAAACTGTTCCCACAAGATGAATGCTTTTATTGCTTTTTTGGTCAATGATCGCGATGCGCTGGTTAAGCAAAGTATTGAAATTACTATCAAGATTTACAAAAAGCAAGAAATTCCGGTAGAAGAGCGACGTGTCCGAAGGAAGAAAAAGATGCCAGGCGAACATGCAGAAAACGTAGGTCTCTCGGCTGTTGAAAAAATCAAGAGATCCATGCTAGAAGCTATAGACCGATTTCGGAGTGAAACGGAAAAGCGGTTCAGTAAAATTTGTATGTTAAATGAAGTATTCGGCTTCTTAAATCCCCACGCGTTGTTGCGAATCGAAAAAGAAAGAAGACATGAAAAAATTTAAAAACATATATGCTGATGACGTTAATTTTTCTCAATTAACTGATGAAATAGCCAGGTTCGATAAGTCAATACAATCTAGCGCCATAGCGCTGGATGTGCTGCAGTGGTTGACCAAATATCGTTTATGTGAATCAACACCTTATTTATTTTTGTGTCTTAAACTTTACCTAACTGTTGCAGTTTCTATTGCAAGCTGTGAAAGAAGTTTTTCAAAGCTTAAATTGATAAAATCTTACTTGAGATCGACTATGGGTGAAAGTGGGCTGCATGCTTTAGCAATCCTGTCCATTGAAAGTGATTTCGTCGAGATACTATCTTTTAAAGATATAAATGCGGAGTTTGTTTCAGTGAAAGCTCGACATATTCAATTTTGAATTTTTGATAAGAATTCAACTATCACTATTATTTTTATATTGTGTAGAACTTCATTAATATGTTCTTCGTTTTGATGGTGTTAAAGGGCGGCAGGTTGCGCTGCTACGCCACTGCATGGGACATATATATTTCTGTTTCATCCCATCCCACTTCATAACAATTTATGCCTATTCCATCCCATGGGATTCCCATTTTAATATTAGGGGAGACCGGGGCAAGTTGTAACGTTGGGTAAATTGTAATATTAATAGCCTATTTGTCGAAATCTAACATCAACTAACAAAATTTTAAATAACCCCAAATAACAATCTTATTAAGACCGATTGCTAGCTAATAACATTGTTTAGTTCCAATGACTAAAAATAGGCTTAATGTTAAAACAAGCTTTTTGAGTGGGCAAAGTAAATTTTTCGAAATTTAATTTTTGTCTTCTGGGGAGATAGCGGGTGCAGTTTTATTAAAATGTTTTATATCAGTCGAAACACAAAACAATAGGCTATTAAATGCCTAACAAGGTTTAGCCACTAATAGTTAACTCTTTAAGATATTAACAAAAACTTGACTAACTATGAGATTGGGTAAGTTGTAACATAGGCTGATGGGGTAATTTGTAACACATATTTTTGTGCATAGGTTTAACTAGCTTAGATTAAACATAACTTCGGCAACAAGATTTGTGAATAATATGAGAATTTACAAAAGAAAGACTAATAGGAACACCACCTCATCATTACAAGAAAACTTAGGAGCTGCTGCAGCAGTTGATATTATTGAAAAAAGAGATCAATAAGGGGAATAGCAAAACATTGGTGTTTACCATGTAAAATTCTACAGAGTGCTAAAAAAACTTAAAGATAGGCCAAGTCCTTGGTGCAAAACACGAAAACGTCTAATAAATGTGCCTGCTAACAGACACACCAGAAAAGGACAATCTGTTACAGCTTTGAACAAAGAAAAACTAATTTTTGAAAAAACACTAAAAGCAAAAGAGTAGTATTGCATTACATTTCTTGAGCCCTATTTTAACAGTCGTCCTGATGAGGAGTGGAGGGTACAATGTTATGGTTACCTAAAGAGGTCACATTTAGCTTGTGCCGAAGATTTGAATACATATTTTTGTCACAAATGTGATTATAAAATTTATGATTAGGCTAATCTAGCAGTGAAAAAAACCGTTTTAACATTTTTAGACAACGGCCAAATACCTCATTTTTTGTGCTTGATACTCATGTCTATGACTAAGCTATGTGTGATTTCGTTGTGTTTACTTTTTCATATTGTTATTTCTTCAAGTTGCATTTATATTTAAACATTTATTAGTGATTTTTGTTGCTGTTGCAACTTACCCCAATTGGTGTTACAACTTGCCCCATTGACGGGCACATTGTAACGCTTTTTTTAAATATTTAAATCGTAATTTTAACTACTAAGCTTTGAAAATTATTAATTTATTTTTTTTTATATTAGTTAAACAATGACCTAAATTTTTCATATTAAACAAGAATTTTGAAAAAAAAACATTTATTAAGAGAGAAATAGCAAAAAGAAAAAAAAGTGTTACTACGTGCCCCGGTCTCCCCTAATATGTGATACAATTTCATTAAAATTATTAAATTTATAAAAATTTTGGTTTAGTGTCTAAATAGGACTAATGTATAAAGAGACATGTAAAATGACAAAATTTATTGACTTTTTTAACATTAAAATTCAGACGTATGACAAGTCAGTATCATTCTGACACTCTCATTTATTGTCTGAGTCACTCTGCTCATTCAGCAGATTATCTATTTCCTGCTCATCGACTGTTTCTAATAATTCAGTTGACCCAGAAAATTCCTGAACAATTTTCTTAATTTTCATTTTACATGCAAGTCTGATATACACAGAGTTTATAACAAGAGCAGGTATCATCCGTCTTCGTAACTTACTCAACAACAATACGGCCGCACTAAATAAGCGCTCTACTGCTGCAGATGACACTGGTACGGCTAAAACAATTTTCGCACTTGATTTTAACAATGGAAATCTATGTTCATTTTTCCAATAATCTAATGATTATAAATTTGGTTCTCTTAATTTTTGAAACAAGTTGATTTCATCTTCAAGGCATTTGTTCTCCATGGGGTCATCAGATTTAAGTGCTTTGTTTGTTGGAGGATCAAAAAGTAAGTCAAAATCACTTTTCGGCCTTTTTCTACAGTTCCTGCTGCTTCATATGCAGCAGATGATTTAGAAAAAAAATTAAAATCCTCGATGAATGAAATAACAGTTGGAACAATAGACTTAGAAAAAGCCACCCAGTTATTGGCCCATCTATTGATGTCTACGTTCCTTTCCTTTTGTGTAACAACTGATTTGACCATATCTTCTATTTTGGCTGTAATATCAACTCCAGTAGGAATGTCGCAGTAACTGCCAATGAACTGCCGCAATTTGGCCAAAGTTTTTCTCTAATAATATTGTGAATGTTCTGACAATATTTCTTTACCATGCTGCTCGAAGTTTCTTTGTCAATTTCAACAATAATTTTGTACAACTGATAGTCTAGGACAGCGTTTCCCAACCGTTTTTGTTACAGCTCCCCCTAAGTATAGAAATTAACATAAATTTAACTGCCAACGCCGCCATCTCTGGGAAAAGTAACGTAAAAGTTTACAGCACGAACAAAGTTGCTCGTGTAGTAAAAAATCTGCTATTTGTTAAAACAAAAATAAACGAATTTCAATGTAAAGAAAAATAAAACAATTTAATTTTAATGGCTTCCTTGTGCCTGATGTCGCGATGCTAAAGAACTGAAATCTGGTTGAAAGTCTGATAAAAAAAGTCTCAGGTCACCTTTTGTGGCTATTTGTAAACGATTCCTGTTACTTTGTAAGAGATTTACAACTGCACTAAATCTCTTTTCTACAAAATATGTTGTAGGGAAAGCCAGAATAAATACTCGGAGAAATTCCCAAAGACGAGGATAGGTTGATATCTGTGCAATCCAAAATGACTCAAAGTCTTTTTTTCTGAACAACACTTCGGCATCACAGTCATTTTCTAAGTCTATTAATTCTATTTGCAAAACTTGTTGCTCCTGTTGTGAGTCCGACAAAAACAGGTTTATAACCCAATCCGGAATCACAAAATTAGAGAGATTCTTAAAGCGAGTAGACATATCTTCTTTCATTTGCCCAAGGTGCGAACAATATATCCTTTCGTTTTTATCCTTCAATTCATTCTTCTCCAACATTTTCTGCAGTTTAGGAAAGTGGCACAGTTCACGTCGGCCCATGTGTTGTTTAAAAAGAGTTAACTTGCTGATGAAGCCCATGACAAGACTTTTCGCTTTGATGAGGTTCGATTCTTTTCCCTGCAACTTCAGTTATACCTGATTTAATTTGTCAAATATATCAGATAGATATGCCAAATTGACGTGTCTGTCACTAAATTCTATACTTAGGTTATCATCAGTTCCCTTCAAAAATTCAACAACAGTGTCATACAAATCGTACAATCGCCTTAAACACTTTCCTTTAGACAACCATCTAACTTCGGTATGCATAAAAAGACGCTGAAATTGTTCGTCTTTGTCTTGGCAAAATTTACGGAACAAACGATCGTTCAAAGCGGAAGTTTTAATTTTGTTCACAACTTTTATAAACACCTGTAAAGACTCGTGTAACTCAGCACTCAGGTGTTTAGCTACCAAATGCTGGCGATGAATTATGCAATAAATTGCCATTGTTCCAGGTGTTGCGGTTTTCATATGTTGTATAAATCCACGATGGCGACCAATCATTGCTGGTGCATCGTCAGTTGCACAAGCAATCCCATTTGTCAGCGGAATTTGTTTGCCCTTAAAAAATTTTTCAACGGTTGCAGTCAAGGACTTGCTGAACAACAACTCTTCTCGTATTTCATCGTTCTTTGTTACATAACGGTCATATCCAAGAAGTAGTGCCTCACTACCTCGTAGCGTGGATTGATCTACGTGTAAAGCGAATTTACTCGATTTTAATTCAGCAACCAGGGTACCTGTAATTTCATCTGCCATTTCCGCAATTCTTCTAAAACTGAACTGATGCTTAAAGGAATATTGGAAAGTATGTCAACAGGATTGGAAAACATAATACTCATTATTTCTTTAACAGTAGGAATGATAAGATTTTCTCCAATGATATGGGGCTTTCCATATTTGGCAATCAAATAGGAAACCTTGTAAAAAGCCAAAAGTCCTCGACCGACTTGTTCCGAACAATTTGTCATCATACTTGTTATTGTACTTCTATTTCTAAACTTGTCTTTTAAATCTTGAAAAAATGCCACTGGCTTATCTTTTTTATCAGCCTCTTTCTTTTCTAAATGATCTGAAAGTCGCGAAGGTTTCATCGCTTCATTGGAAAATGACTTTCCACAAAGCAGGCACATTGGTAACTGAACATTTAACGGAGAAGTAATAAAACCAAATTGCAAATATTCTTCTGAATATTGACGACAATTTCTTTTGCTGTTCAGTGTTCATTTTGGATTTTCTTCGGGGCATAAAAGACAAATACTTAATAAATATATTTAAGGAAATACCTTAACAAAGTAAACTAGTTTTTATAAATTTTTGTCTTGGTTAATCAAAACTTTTAGGTAGATTAGCAATATAAGTCTTAAAACTCACTAATACACTTCCCAGTATTAACTAATTACCGGTAACAGTACAGGGTTTTTCAAAAATAAGAGCGAGTTTTCCGAAATAAAGAGCAAGTTTTCAAAAATATAGAGCGAGTTTTCACAAATAAAGAGCAAGTTTTTCGAACTAAAGAGCGAGTTTTACTTGTAACATATATTGCTTCAAATAATAAAAATAATGAGTGAAGCACAACAAAGAAAGGAAAGATTTAGTGTGAATCTCAAAATATTTGATTAAGTAAAGCGGCTATATACAACAAAAACAAATTGCCCTTTGTTTCGGAAAACTCGCTCTTTATTTTTGAAAAACCCTGTAATACAATAAAAACAGCAGCGCACTGGTAGGCCTGTTCTAAATATGAGATTACAATGAATCAGTGTCCCTGTGTCGAGTCAAAAAAGTTTAACGCCCCTTTGTCAATTCATGAAACTTTATCGCCCCCTAAAATATTCGAAACATCCCCGTTGGGAAACACTAGTCTAGGATAAAGTATAACAGAAAAATTAAATGAGATGTAGCACCATCAATTTCTAGTTTGTCAAAAAAAACATTAAATTTCTCATGTATACAGCATTCCTTTAATCTGAGCAAAATTTGGAATGTTATTTAAGAATTCCTTATCATCTTTATTAAACTAATACGAGTTATTTTTACATGGGAATTAAAACGTCGGTACTATGATCGTCATTCACGTGTTGCAGATTTTGTTGATATAGAAAATGGCAGCTGTGATGCCTTTGGCTGACGTGTATTGTAATATGTTTCAATAAAGGAAAGTTGATCCATGAAGTGATCCAGTTCAGAAATCACGCCTCTTTTGAAGCTATCAGTAATGCAAGTTGATAACCTGTCCTCAGTACAGCCAGAGCGGTGAATTTGTGTATCAGTATCAAAACGTCCATCAAATGCTGCCGTCATGATTGCTGCATTATCAGTACAAACAAACAATGGAATAGAGAATGTGGTTGTTTCGACAAGAAATTCACGTACAAAAAAACTTTGTGTAAATTGTGCTGTACGAGATTCATTATTATCGATATTAATGATAGACAGTGGAAAAGTAATCCATTCCCAATTCTGATCTAGTCCACATGCAATAATTCCTCCATATAGCAACAGGTATGTTTGTCTTGCAGACCAAAAGTCAACTATTCCTGAAATTGCACAATCTGGATTTTGTGCCGCATTTTGAAACAATTTCTGAAACTGAAGTTTGCCAATTTTTCTTGGTTCAAAATAAAACGAGTCACTGTTTGCCGTCATATACATGCAGTGTAATTATATACCTTATTTGCAGCATGAGTAGATTTTGCGGCAAAGTTAGCAGCATCACATATAATGTCACATCCAGCCGAAATGGATACTGTTGGATATGATGCAATTAATTCAACAACTGTTTTTTGCCACGCATTTGCCAATGCTAGTGGCGGCTTTGGTACTTCCTGCTTCTTGGCTTCAAAAAATATTTTAATATTAGTAGAAGGAGCAGAACCACATTTTATGCTATGCTGTATTGCAACTCCATAACCACTTTAATTAACCCATTTTTCATTAACAAACTTATACCACCTGTATAGCGTTTTGCATTTTGCACAGCAAAGAAATGGTGCTAAAATAACTTCAGATATTTCAACTGCTTTAACATCGACTGTTGAAGACTTTACATGTTATTTTGGAACATCAATCAAGTGGCACTCTTCATCACTCAAAATCTTAGCAACCACAGTTTTAGTAAGATTTCGGAACTTATATTTTTAATTGCTCATTTTGGGGCGCTAGGCTTAGAAAGCCTATACTCAGTAAAACCGTGACTCTAAGTGACTGCGTTCCTGCTTTCACAAATTATATAAAATTGGCAATAAGAACGAAATTCTGAAATTCTGAAATTCAGCAACAAAAACGAAACATATTGCACAAGATTTAAATCAGTGGTACTTTACCGGAGTTTTCCACTTAATGTATCAGGTACATTAACTGGAAAATAACAAAATTTCAAAATAAGTTTAGTCCAGGTTAATGTACCATGGTACATTAAGTGGAAACGCACATTAAGTGCTAAACTTAAAAAAATTTTGCGGAATAGAAGTTTGTTCTAAAATTTATCACGTCAGAATGCTGGAATAATGGCCCCTTAAAACACCTCATACGCATGTTTTTATCACGAACATTACATGCGTTAATCATGCAGGAACCAAAATTGTTTTGTTACAATAGCTTTTGTGACAAAAACCTATTAATAGACATTCAAACAAAACAAAACTTTGGCGCCTATTAATGTACCATGGTACATTAACTGGGGGGGTACATTAAGCGGAAAACTCCGGTATTTATGATTAGACCTTAAAAATAGAAGCTCAGTTGACACAAAAAACCTTAAAAATGAAAAAAAACAAATGATAAATAAAGTAAAAACGTTATTTATTTTATTTATCATTTTTAAGGTTTTTTAGATTTACTGAGCTTCTTTTTTAAGGTCTATTGATAACTTAATAGCAAGCAACAAACTATCTCTGTATTTACAAATTACCAATAAGACAATCAACAATTACAGTAACAATGGCTGACTATAGCAGTGCGCATGCGCAATTTTGAAAAAACCTAGACAGAGTTTTCGAAACTAGAAAAACTTAAAATTTTTTTGATAGTATTCCTTTTACTACCAGCAAGACAATACGTCCCAAGAATAATTTAAAAGCTACCATTAGTACATACACGCTTTTAAACTAAACAAATTTGTATCACCGTGGTAGAACTAGCCTACTACACACTACTACGCTTCTTGCTACATGTAATTTTACAAGCGATTGCATCATTGTTTGAATTAATGCACCATAATCAGACTTTTTCAAAAGCAATTGTTCAGTTTTTAAAAAAATTTTGGAGTGAAAGGGCTTATCCTCTCATAGCACCAAGCAATTACCTATATGATAATTTAATTCTAGTTTGTTGCACTTACGCAACCGCAATTTTTAGCCTAAAATTTATTTTACAATATAGAGTAACGACTTGACAAACGTTCTAAAAAATTACAACCGAAAATGGATTATACGTAAAGTCACCACTGCAAATGGCATCTAGTTAAAACCGCGCCGCTTTTTCATAATCTACCAAACAATACTTAATTGGAAAATCTCAACAGGTTGACTATAATTCACATATCTCCAATATAAGAACTATCTCATCTTCTGTACCTCCAGGCTCAATTCTTGGTCCTCTATTATTTATCATATATGTTAATGATTTCCCAAATTGTTTAAAATTAAGCAGCAACCTGTCTTTTGCTGATGATACAATCGTAATTTTTTCTGCAAAAAACAGTAATCTCTTAGTACAAAAAGGAAACAAAGAACTGAAAAACATTGATAACTAGTTAATAGCTAACAAACTATTTCTTAATATTAAAAAAAACAAAATACATGATATTCAGCACATCTAGCTCAAATAGAACACAAAAAAAATCTCTTTTGACAATTAGAGGAAAACCAATTGATAGAGTTACATCAATCAAACTTTTAGGTGTAATATTCAATGAACATTTAACATGGAAAGATCACATTGAAATGCTACTTAGCAAACTTAAATCATCCTTATATTGTGTGATGAGAGTAAAACCATATCTAAACAAAGAATTATTATTAACACTTTTTCACTCCTTAATTCATATAAGATACTGTATAACAACTTGGTGTTTTGGTCATAACGTTTTATTAAATAAGCTTCAGAAAATCTGCAATAAGTTTATGAAAATGATATTTATTTCAAAATCTATTAAGAATTCAAAAAAAACAAAAATTACCAACATTATGTACAACATACAACAACTTTATAAGTTAAACATTGCTATTTTCATGCATAATTTTTTTAATAAACAATTGCCTACAGCGTTTAACAATGCATTTCAAACAAAAACATCCAATGTGATCACAAGGAGCAACTCTCAAATTATACCCATATCATGTAAAAATACGGTTTCCAAACAATCTATTAGATACATTGGACCTAAAATTTGGAACCAATTGCCTACCAGCATAAAAAAGAGTAATTCATTGAGTGCATTCAATAAAAAAGCAAAAGTTTTCTTTCTTGAAGAACTATTTAATACCTAAACTACTAGCTTCCTCATGCAACTTGTTGCTGATTTTCTTTCTTTTATGTTTCAAAAAATCATCTATATGTTCGAACAAAACAGTGCTCCGACTATTTAACTGCCTTACTGTCACAGATTGGAATAATTTTGCAACAAATATGTCTTGACTTTATATCAACACGTTTATAATTTCTTTAATCTTTAGTTCAGTAATGAAAATATTATTTAATTCTCTTTTTTTTTCTGCTTATGTGTTGTACTGAGGCATTTGTTCTTTGAAATGATCATATGATCCACAACAGGATTTCTTTCGGTGGGTTTGTTTGCCTGTTCGGCTGGTGGAGTATGTTCAAGCTTTCACTGAATTTGAGGCTTGATCATATTCTATGAGCCACACTCTGCTTTGGTCCCACCAATGCACCGCCCCCACGGCAGAGTTTCGTTTTTATCAAATGATCTCAATGTAACTTAATTTTTAATGTGCTTCTTATTTTTATCTTCCTTTCTTTCTTTCTTTTTTTTTTTCTATAAATAAATTTATATTGAGGTGAAGCAACTTTGCTTCTTGTAATACAACGTCTATAAATAATTCATTGTTATTTTTTATTTTATTTTATTTTTATCTCTATATTTATCCTCCTGACTCGCAGGAAAGCGACGGAGGCGCTATACATAGGGTAAGCAATTACCCCGACCTGCTTCCGGAGATGCCAAGATATTGCTGTCCGCTAGTAATTTAGTAGAGATATTACTGTAATTTAGAACTGCTTATCAAGACCACCAAGCAGGGAAAAGTGCCGTAAAGAGTCTTTCCCAAGAACACAAAAGAATGGCGCAAAGTGGGTTTTGAACCCAAACCATGTTGATCATCAGTCCGGTGCGTTAACCACTCGACCACGCTATCTTAGCAAGCTACAACGTACATTCGTTTTGTTGCTTCTTCCTTTTTCTAATCCGCAGTCTTAATGATGTTTATTATTAAATAATTATAGTTACGTTTTTATTATGTGGCGGAGCAGAAATAAAACTAAACTGAACTGAACTGAACTGATATATAGAGACTTAAATGTTAACTTCTGTGAAGTATCAAACGAAAACTTTTATAAAAAAACTATGTGTATTTCTTTATTCGGTATCTCAGCACAAAATAAATAGTAGATAAAAGTATAAAAGGAAAAAAAGGAGAGTAAAAAAACTTTTAAAAAGTAAAAATTATAAAAACTAAGGTTAGCTCTGACGTATTTAGTTACAATGTCATGGTTACTATTTCATGGGAAATACAAATGTGTGCTGTCCCACCCCATCCCATCCCATGAGACGTTTTCCTTGGACAACCCTACTTAATGACCACGACAATAATTAATACCAATACATACAAGGAGTCCACAAATTTTAAACATGCCAAGTAGCAAAAACACAATATAAATAAAATGTTCAGCTAGTTTTGAAAAAAACTTTCAATAAATTGTCGTTCGGATAAACTTGGGGATACAAAAATTCTGACTCTACTCGATTTTGACAAATGTGGATGAACAAAAAGTTTTCGAGTTTTTAACATTAAATAGAAATTTATTGATAAAGTTTTACTTGAACGAATTTAAGAAATACCAAAGTGCTATAAATAGAATCAACAGTTAGACCTGCATATTTTCAATTTATAGAAATATAATCAATGCAACACTAAACCATAAAAATGTAAGAAAGCAAGCCCTGATAGAAAGGACTAAACTTTTTCTTCTAAGATTTTATTTTTTTTAAATTATGTTGTGCTTTGTCGAACGCATCTTCATCTTTAACTTGTGCCAGTAATAACCGATGGATGAGTAATAAAAAAAATAAAAATGACAGTGATAACATAAATATCCTGGTGGTGCTTGTAATTATGGCATACCGAATCAGATTTGATGTCACGTCATTAACAATCAAAACATGTTCCGAGATAGCAGAATAACTGCAAACTTTAATTCAATTTAAAGAATCGCTTAGTCAACATCATGAAACATTTAATGAATTTTAAATAGAGTAAACCTCGGTTAATCCGGATTCGATTTGACGCGCAAATGGATCTGTATTATACGGAGATCCGGATTATCCGAAGGCTATTGTTTCAAGCCATACGTTATCCAGAGTAGTAAGATGTAGATAAAAATTACCTTATTTTAATATATAAAAAACTGAATGGTACAATTCTTTGAAATAAACAAATTTATATATACAGTTTAAACACTTGAAAAGAACTAACGATGTTAGTGCACTTTAATAGCTTAGCTATGCCACACAATTATAGTACACCTATATATACAACACAACTATAGCAAACCAACAAACACACTCCCTAAGTTGAACTGATATAAATTTCAAGTAACAAGCAACACAGTCAACTCTTGTAAACCATAACGTGAATTAATGTTTATGATGTTGACAAAAGACATCCTGTTACAGTTATTAAGCGAAAAAATTCGGATTATAAATATATCTAAAAAAACTTATGCAAAATAGGCGAATATTCGGATTATCCAAAGCTTTCTATTAAGAAAAACATTAAAAATCGTTCGTATTTTTAGTTTTATCCGGATTAGGTAAATATCTGGACCAAAAGAATCCGGATTAACCGATGTTTACTGTACAGTCGGGGACAAAAGTTTAAGACCATTTTCGCAAAAACGCACATTTTAGAGAAAAACGTTTTAACCTCGTAATACTAAGTATTCTTGTGTGAAAATGCATATTTAGGTTTTGGAAATAAACCTTATCACATATTACTTTTTAATTTTTGCTTTCGTTCAATAATTTAAACTTTTAGCTTAAAAACTTAACGATTAGCTTGGGGGAAGTTGGTGCGAAGGAGGCGGATGTTGAAGACAGAAAGATGTGGAGAATGATGATACGCTGTGGCCACCCCTGACTAAAAGGAAAGGCCGAAAGGAGAAGAAGAAGAAGCTTAAAAATACAAAAATTTTAACCCCGAAAATTGGCAAAAAAACTAGCAGTCAGCGTTGAAAAACGCATTCAATTTATCGGTCTTTGCACAATGAAGGTCTCAAAACGTAAAATATATATCCAGGTAGATGAAAGTTAGCAAAACTGCTGTACCTAGCACCATCAAAAATTAAAAAAAAAAAAGTACTTTCAAGGACAGCAAAAAATAGACCTTCCGAGCATTTTTAGCAGTGGAAATAAACGTTTTATCAGGAAGAGAGTGAGTCAATCTCCTAGGACCTCTGCAGAAAAAAATACAAGCTAAAATGGCATAAGGAAGAGCTTCCTTAATGAAGATAAAATGGTATAAAGAAGAGCTTCCATAAAGAAAAGCTAAAAGTGCATAAGAAAGAGCTTTAGCTTGTATTTTTTCAGGCGCGCCCTTTTTCATCATGCAAACAAAACTTGGCCTCTTTGATGATGCAAACAAAATCGAAGTCCTATCATCATATTCTCTATTTTCGTTCAAAATTAAAAGGTGGAAACTAAAAAAAAGTCTTCACAGTGATCCGAATTGTTCTAGGTCGGGATGATTTATCAATCTATCGTGCTTCCACGGCTGGTTTGGCTATGTCTATCAAATTAAAAAATCTAACAGCGTTAAACAAAACAACAGTTATCTATCAAACCATACTTTAAGTTTAAACAGTAACTGTCATACCTTTTCTTTTTTTTATTTATTTTATGTCAATGCAATTATTTATTCAGTTTGCAGCCAGTTGCTCGCGCCCTCCATATGAACCTTCCCGAGCCTCCCGCCCAGTGAAACATTCCCTGCTTTAGAAGATAAAAACTTTAGACGTAAATTGTTAAAAGGCTAACTTGATTTTTTGTTCGACAATGCAGCTATATTAATACGCATGTGTTTCAGCTTTTCAAAGAAACCAATGTATCAACGTTTACTAAAATGACTTGTTTTTTCGATAGGTTACTTGATCGCTTGAAATTATTGCAACTGTGATTCTAATGGCTTTGTTTTGGTCTCAAACAAAGAACACTTTTTGTTTTGAAGTAATCTAAAACTAAATTTCCTTTTAATTTAAAACACAATGATTCGAAATGCGACCAATTCGCAACGGTATAATAACTCTATTTAGTGGACAATAGTTTGTTGTTTATCTAAACTCCTTTCGCCCTTATTAACTTCCCTTCTAATTTAAAGCACAACGACTTGAACTGTGACCAATTCGCAACGGTATAATATTCTATTTAGTGCACTATAGTTTGTCATTTATCTGAATTCCTTTCGCCCTTATTAACTTTCCTTCTAATTTAAGGCACAATGACTTGACACATAGCCGTCCTTTTGTCCTTATGAATTTCTCATGCTTTAACTTTTTCTTTATTTATTTTAAATTTAATTAACAAAAAACCCTCAGAATATAAATAACGTTCGTCAGAGGAAAAACACTCATTTTATTCTTCATCTAAGTAGTAAAAGCAATTTTGGCCGAAGTGCAGCTAATTGCTTTTTGAACTTTTGGCTTTCCACATTCCTAAACTTTTGTGAGTACCTTTTATTTGTTTTTTTTGTATGAATTTTCGTAGTAACTGTTTTCAGTAATTTATTCGTATATATATTATTTATAGGATTACAAGTACAAAATAGAAGTATCTGTCAATCAAGTTTTTACGTGGAGAGAGAGATTCGCGATAAACAATCTAAATCCAAAACAGGCTTTTACTAATTAAGATTAATTGATTGTATTTTAAATTTTGGTAAAAGTCTGCGAGGTTTGTGAAGGCCGAAAGTGAACGTTATTATTATAGTTATTATTCTATTTTAGTGTTCATTTTCGTTATTGTATTATTTTTTCCCGCATATAAAAGTATGTTGATTGATTGATTGATTGATTAATTGAACAAGACCCAAAAAATTTCGTCTTCATTGACTTTAGTAAGGCCAACTTACAACTTATTTTTCCATTCTTAAGTATGTAAAACAAATATCTTTTAATAAGATCCCTTTGCTTACAAAAATCTACCGGATGTTGAAAAGAACTACGAGGCGTATCATTACAATGCAAATTACACAGGTTTAACCTTCTTAAGGTTTAATTTAATTGACAAAACTCAGTCTATTTGTTAATTTATTCTGCAAAGTTTTATATTTTTGATAAATAAAGAAACTGGTTAAATGAAAATTTTTCTATAACTTTACCCACTATGCAATATACAATATATGTACGTATATGTGCAGCTTGCAAATATAGAGCAACAACAACAACATACTATAAAGTATCATCAACACGAAGGATACATATGTCGCTCTGGCAACCACGTGACATTGTTGCTAGGCGACATGTATGTCGTATAAACGGCTAGAGGATTAAGATGAGTTCGGCTTTGGTAGGTGACGATATATAACGCAGAAGAAAATTGACTATGTCCAACAACAAACACGAAGATCACGAACACACGACACTGCTGCTTGTCCTTGTAAAAGAAAAATACTGATGTGTAACATTTAAGGAAATTCGTCAACCTTAAAATGCTTTCTAGCGAGATTTTGTTTTTGGGAAAACACGCACGATATCAGTAAATAGAATGTTAATCTTCTACATCAGATATGCCCAACTTTTACTCGGCGCGGACCAAATATTCGTCTGTAAGTTTACCTCGGACCGCAATCGGTGCAGTACACAAAGTGATGTCGAATTCAGGTTGTCATAGAAGTTAATCGCAAGATTTTACGTTCAATTCAAAGGGAAGGATTCTTTGTTTTTTTTGTTTTGGTCACATTGATTTCAACGATTATTTCAAATTCACTTCGATGATAAACAGAATTTGAACCACAAATTTAATTGAAGACAAAAGGTCAACAACACTTTGACTCTACATGTTGTTTTCTAAACAAAGCGAAGAATGATTTTGTGTCACAATATCAACTACAAAATATCAACAACCAAAGTATCAACTGACAAAAATATTAACAACCAAAATGAAGTCTCGCTGGCACTACTTTGTCAAAGGATGGCACAGAGGCTTCGAGTTCCCACAAACTCGCACCACCCCACCATATGGAGGCTCCGAGACATCGAAAGTTGATACTTTAGTCAGTTGATAGTTTGCTCGTTGATATTTAGACGGGATACCGAAAAGAACCTCTTCCTGAGACAAAAATAATTATATTTTAAACTATTTTCTCACCATTAAATTAATTTAAAGGCCCTGTGATTATTCAAGATAATTAAGTATCTGATTAAAAATTTATTCGCTTCTCGGGCCACATGCGGTTGGGCAGCCTTGTTCTACAAGGTACATATAACGTTTGTCCACGTAAAAAAATTTATCACACGCTGCAAGCTGAACAAGACAAATTAAAAACAAGCAACAAACTAAAAAGAAAAGCTAAGTCAGAATGATATCCAACTGGTAATTTTTTCTCGCTATAAAAATCCACGCAAGAGTTAATTGACCTGTTACATTTTATAGATTATAGCTTTAGTTAAATAATGGTGTAGGATATATAGGAGTGCTATGGCGGTGCTTTCTTCTTAAATTTACACTAAGAATCGTTGGGTGCATTTTAATAATAAATGCAAATGTCATATTGATTAGCTGATATTTACAAAAAAACATTTTCAAAAGCAAAATGATTCTAAAACTGTGGCCCTCTCTTTAGTTGGGTGGTAAATTTGTTCAGAAATAAAAGTTATAAGTTAAGAAATAAAAAATCTTGGTAAAGTGTAAATGGTCCAAAAATTAGAATGTGGCTCGAATAGAAGGCAAAATATTTTTTGAAATAGAAGCATCACTATAGGGTCAACCGTGTGTTATATTATGGCCCTTTACTATTATAATTATAAGTAGTTTTTGTAATTTTTGTAATTATAGGCCTAATTACGTGCTAGTTTCAACTTCCACTTTTGATTTGATTATGGGTATAATAGTTGCGCAGCGGAAGCGTTTCCGCAAACTTTTTAGAAAACTACACCTAAAATATACTCGCCACTGCTTGAAACGTAAAACCTTGGACGACTTTGGCGCTAGAGAGAAAATTAAATATTCATTTATTTCTAATAACCACTGGGAGCCGTAGAAGAGAGTTGAAAGAGTGACATGTACTGGACCAGGTATGGCAAAGCTTTTTTTGTAGACCCCAAATTGTTTCAAGTCAAGTTTTGCGAATTAATAACAAACCAGCTCCGTACTTTATACGGTGAACTATCAAGAAAACACATCGAGTTAACCGTTCAAAGGATCAATTTTTTCATCAAACGTTCATTTTGAGGTATATTTTTTATGCTTTAAAATAAAAATATGCTACGTAGAAACAATAAAAATCAAAAAAAATTTTTTTTTTAAATCTTCATCCAAAAAAATACTTGAAAGATCCGGATTTTTCCCTAAAATACTACACAATGCACAGATATATTTGCTTCATTCTATAACTAAACATAAAATTTTTTTGGGTCGCGTACATATCCGTGACGTTCTTAAAACAATGCGCTTACAGATATAAATCTGTTACTTGGTTAAATTGAAGAAAAAAAAAATCATTGGTTTGGTTACACTATCGATTGTGCCAAAAATATACTTGGAGTCAAAGCAATGATCTTTTTTTGGTCTTCAATTTAAATCGACATTGTTTTCCAGAACCTAACACTACTTTTATCATTGTGGCTTTCACTGATGTATGCCAGTATAAACATCGTTAAGTATGAATATTTTTATTGTAAATCCAACATTGAATTTAAATGTTGTGCCAGAAAATAAACGCCCGGAAAAGTGATTTTGTCCGCAAAAATGAATTCTAGTTTAATTATCCGTTCTGGTTTTCTATAAAATTAAAAATTACTTTCATTCAAATTCATTTAAACCAACCAACGGTGAATTTTACCTTTTTTTTAAATCTGATTATATTCGTGTATTTAACATGAGAGATTAACAAATTTGTTTTTTTGCAAAAATTTGAATGAGATTTTTTAGAATAACTTTTATTTGAACAAAGACAGAGCTGATAGTTTATGCTTGCCCTTGTTGGACAAAATCAAAAAAAAGTTGAGTCTGAATAAGGTTAAAATATATTATCATAAAGAAAATATCGTCTAATAATTTTTAAACTTTTGCAAAGTTTAGTCTTTAAAAAAATTACGATTAGGTTCTACTTTTATAAAAACTTTGAATATTGTCGTAATAAGATTTTTAAATATAGCCAGCAAAACACTCATATCTAAGCTTATCGTCCGACACTCGTCATGAGATAAATGTCGGAACGAAAAAAAAACAAACTTAATTGTCTTAAAAAAAAGGGCTTCTAAAACATAAAAATGAAAAATAGTAAATTTTTATAAAGTCAAAAAGTTTTTACTGGCAATATTTAAATTCTGCACCACAAACCACTTGGTTTAATTAAAAATTTTAGGCCTAAAACTTTAGCTAGCTTTTAAAAGTTTTCTTGGTTTTTTATATAAAATACTGTAGCTTTTTGATTCAAATAATTTTACGCGAAAAAACTTGACTTTTATTTTTGTAACGTCGCGAAGATATAATTTTGACAAGAACTATCTTTTTAATATTCTTAACAGTTATCATTATATAACTAGTGTCGGATGAAAATTTTTTTAATTATACATCTGTTGTAGGAAAAAATTTGATTTAAAAATTTATTCATAATTTGAAATAAAATTAATCGTTAGAACGAAGCAGAATATTTTATTAAAATCAAAACAGTAATAAACAAAGAACAGCAGTTAACTACAAATCAGTTTATTACATCATGACGTAATAATAATTGTTTCAATTTAATGATACTAATTCGCTTTGATTTTCATTTCCACTTGCTTTATTGAGTTGTAGTAGCTCATTCAACTGCAATGCAACAACTCAAATTACTAACCGGAATCTCACGTGGAATCTGGAATGGAATAAAAACAAACGCGCGCTTATAAGATCACGTCACGTGGCAGATTATAAGCGAATTTTCTGAAATAGCGATTAAATTAAGGTCAGTCTTTACAACGGCCAATCAGAGACGTACCAGCGAACGATTACGTAACGTCAAATTAATTAGAACAGTAGTTATCACTCTTTTTAACAATATTTAAAACTAAATTCCCCCATCGGAACTTCAGTTGGCAGTCCAATTAATATGTTTATATCAGTATGCAAAAAAAGAGAAACTAAGTTCTTAAAATTTAATCAAAATTGGATAAGCTTTTTAGACAAATGTTCATTACTGCAAAATTGTTAGCATTAGCAAGTGAAAAAAAGCTCAAGAATAATAGTTCGTGTAACACAAAAACCATAGCTATTATCACAAAATTAATAGCAGCATTATTAACCAAAAAGCAACAATTAACCATTTCGAAGTAGCAAAGCAAAAAAACAATTTACTCAATACGATCTCTTACATAAAAAACAAATCTACCAAAACAAATCAAAATTTTGAAATGTTCTTTATATAAAAATTTATAAAGTATTACAATTAAAATGTTCAAATACATTACAAAAATTACTTTCTTGAAAATACAAATTTTTCTTCTAGTGAGGAATTGCCTTCCGTTTCAGAACCCCTGAACTAGAACATTCCGAAAGACAAAACAGGGTCGAGATAAAAGAGACAAAAGAGAAAAAGGCGCAAATGTCATCACATCATCAACTGCGCAAATTACCTGGTGTAAGATGAAAATATCGAGTTGAATTGTTAATTAAAAGAACACATTTCCTGAATTTAAGGTTTAATTAACTTAAGACGCTGCAAAGAAATATAACACAATTAAATACACGTTAACCATACACACTACATAAAGAATAACTACACTGAGAGATGGTACAAAAGAAGCAACTTAAATAACTCGGTTAAGATGATTGTTCTTTGATTACTGACTGTACAAGCGTGTAACAACAAAAGCAAAACAATAAACTAATTACAGTTCTTTGTTAAGAAAAGTTCGATTCCATACTACATCAAATATACAATTGAAGTTTTTAATGATACATCGGTTGTAGGAACAAATTTTTCATTTAAAAATTTGAAATAAAATTAATCGTTTGAACGAATCAGAATTTTTCATTAATATTTCAAAATATGAACATACAAAGAAAAACAATAGATTACAATTGAGTTGAAAACATTATGACGTGATAATATATTGATTCAACCTAATGATATTAATTCGGTTTGATTTTCATTTCCACTTGTTTCTTGGAGTACCAGATTCTTTGCCAATCATACCAATTAACAAGTTTCCAATTGATCGTTCCATCCCTCACAAATTCCCCCCACATAGAATTACCTGTAAATAATATGTTTGTGATCAGACGAAACAAATTAATTGCGATTACACTGTTTCGTATTGCGATTACGATCACACTAAAAAGTTTTTAAATCAATTTTTACGAATTCCAAAACTAAAAGTCAGTGATGTAGTCGAGACCACAAACGTCGAGAACGAGGCCGAAACTCAATAATTTTTTCCTGACCAAGAACGGGATCGAGACCGGCAAATATTGAAACCTAAGGTTCTAGACCGAGACCAAAAACAATGGAGACAGAGGCCGAAACATTTTACAAAAAGTCTGCGTTCTTAACAAAGAGCGTCAAAGTACTTTACTTTCTTTATTGAACTAGTTGGGGATCGAACAACCATCCTTTTCATTAAAAGGTTGTCTCTAACAGTGATTTTCTTTGGTCTCCCACTTTTTTTTAAGTCACTGTAATTCCTCCTCAGCCTCCAATTGACAATTACTTTGTGGATTGCTGTTTTGCAGACATCATATTTTGCACTAATTTTACGTTTTAAGTAGCCTTCTTTGTATAATGTTATCATTTCAGCACGTTAAACTTGACTAAGGGATGTTTTTTGCCCATTTTTACACTTAAAACTGAACACAAAAGCAACACAAACCTGTCTCTGCGAGCAACAAAATGCAAGTAAAATTGTTATTAGTGATTTTAAAGAGCACCTGTGTGCAATATTCACACAATAGAATACTAAAATACGTACTATGATGCTAAAAATGGATCAATATAATGCAATCATAAAAAAATACTTGTTTAAAAGTGGTCTTAACCCTTTGAACGTCCCTTTAATTTTCGTGTATATATGTGTGTTACATAAAAATATTTTCTAACCAAAGAAAAACCACTGCACATATTGCAATTTAGTTTTTTTCCTTGATAACTTATAATAATTATTTTATCAAGCATTAAAAAATTCTTCTAAAAAGGTATGTACCAAAATTGGCTCATTTGCATTTCAGTCATGAATTGGCGATGTACCAAAATTGGTACATTGACGTTCAAAGGGTTAAACTTTTGTTAAGCACTGTAAGTTTTTTAAATATTTTCGTAAAAACAAAACTTTGATGATTTTTTGAAAAAAAACAAAATTTTTAATTTTATTTAGTTTGTATGCACTGCTGTGATACGAATGGGTTTTAAAAACTTTTTTAAAGATAACATTGAAGAAAAAATGTCTTACCTACAATCTTACCTACCTACAAGGGAATAAAGTATGAAGAAAGTTGAATTTGAACTGAAACGATGTTAATTATTAAAAGTCATTTTATACCTTTTTGTTATATTGCTAATAAGTTTGGACCAAACCCCTACAGTTTATAATAAATAAAATGCAAGTATGAACGCTTGTACCTCAAAAACAATTTAAACTAGGAATCCTTTTTTTTCTAAATGAATTATAACCTTATTTTTAAACATAAAATAAACTAATCTGGTCTTTTTATCACATTTGTTTTTCACACAAATGAAGATATGCTGAAGACATATTTTTCTTTAAAATTTTAAAACTTAAAAAATTTTAGAAAAGTTTTTAAAACTTAATAAATTTTAGAAAAGGTCTAGAACGGAGGTTTTCAACCTATGGGCCATGGCCCAGTAGTGGGTCACAGTGGTTTTTTTAGTGGGCCATGGAGCATAAATCAAAATAAAAGCAATATGTATAATATATATGTATAATTAGGCTTGCCGTCCGTCCCATTTTTTAGGCATTTTTCTGGCGTCCTGTGCAGTCAACCACATGAAGACCTTTTTTTTTTTTAGAGAACACTATGATTTTGGGACAAAAATAGGGAAAATTGACAGCAATTCCAAGTGAAGACCTTTTTTTTTTTTTTTTTTAGAGAACACTATGATTTTGGGATGAGAATTTAATTTTGTTGACCAAAGTGGGTTGTGAAGTTAACTTGGGTTGAAAAATAGGCCACGGTACAGAAAAGGTTGAAAACCACTGGTCTAGAATCTTCATGAATTTTTCACCAATAGCTTATGTTGATATTCTATTTCAAAATTCCCTTTTTTCAATTTAATCTTCGCTGGTTAAAATAAGATTAAATGGAGTTTCTACTTAACTTATTTCTGAAAAACCAAGCCGCTTAAAATATGAGAAGCACAAGACTCGGGATTTTTGGAGTGGTTTCTAAGTAATTATTTAAATCCTCAAGTTTACTATAAAATTGACTCATTTCATCACTCATTTATTGCATGTATTTATTTGCATGTATTAAAAAGCTCAACAAGTTATTTCCTTATTTATAGAGTGTAAATATAAATATAATCACAACTGCAATTTGTTGAGAACAGTGTTATACTGTGATAACGTGTAGAAAATATTTTAATAGCAGATATTTGCGATTACACTATAAAGTAACAAATCTCCTTTAAGCTTAGGTATTTTAAAAATTTAACAACTAACCAGTTTAGGTACTAGCGTATCAATGTTTTTTTCTATCATATTTTCTGCCTTGAACAAAATATCATTGACTGAGCAAAAATAAATAACAAACAAAGATTAATTAAAGAAAAAAACAACCTACATATTTGTAGGTTGTTTTTTTATGTATGAAAATAAGTGGATTTTAAAATATGTCACAAATATGTCTGAAGTGGATTTTAAAACTTTTTTTTATTATATTTTGGTCTTTTTTTTAATAAAAACTTTATTTTGTAGCGCTGCTTTTATTTCAAGTTACAAAGAAGTAAATCAAAAAATAAAGCTTAAACTTTTTCTAGTCAGGTTAGGATTTGAGCAAGTTCGACAGAGTTCAGCCTTACGTCATCAAATAATTTGGGTCTAAATTTAGGCCAACTGACAGCATGTTGCTATATAAACGATTAAAATCTAATTTAAAGAAAAAATAATTTTACATTATTGTATTCTTTTATTTGCTTTCATTAGCACATTTTGTAGATTCTAGATAATCTTGCCGATTTGATTTACTCAAAAGTCGAATTTAATTTGGGCTTCAATTAATTTTTCAATTTTAGGTCGAAGCGTACTCTGATATACAGTATAAATCTAGTTAAAAGTAGAAATTACAATAATAATGGAAAAAGATATGGTTTTTAATTTAGTAACAATGTAAAATATCTTCCAAAAAAAAACTGTATGAGATTATAATACAGTTCTATTGTTAATTTAGAAAAAAAAGTATTTATGATTACTGCTCAAAACAATCAGGATGAGATTGAATAGTTTAAAACGAATTTTACCTGCAGTTCCATTGTAGCCTTGCACATTCAGGTGATAGTTTGATTGAAAGTTTCCAACAGAAAAACTTCTAAATCAAATAAATTAAAAATAAATCCTACAGCAGATTATTTTAAAGTTTTGATACGAGTTATTAATGTAGTTACCACAAAAGTTAAAATTTTTTCTGAATCGCAATTATTTGATTTGCGGTGGAATAATCAAAATGTCTACTTAATTCGATTTAGTCTATTCTATCAATATTTGAATAAGAAACTGATGATGACGTTTCTGGGTCGAAATCAATTTTTCGTAATGAATTAGTTGACTTAATTTTTAATTTTTATTTTCTATATTAGATATTCAGTTTATTGAAATTTGACCGATTTTATTAATGAATTTATGCATTGCAATTTGATCATTTAAACAAAATTGTCAATTTGACTTTACTGGAAAAAGGGTAATAGATTTCTGTTAAAAAACTTTTAATTCAGTTTGCGTACAGGCAAAACAATCTTTAGAATGACAAAATATTTTTTACGGACAAACCAAACGTAAAATAGTCAGATAATGATTCGTTTGACGTAAGTGTAAGCGTTTTGTTATCGCAACGTTTTTGGCTAGCACAGTGAATCAAATACACATGAGAATTTTTCATATAAATTTTGCAGAGATTTTTTTTCGGGCACTGCAATCTACATTTATGTAAATGAAAGAGAGAACTAAAACTATGCCAGAATTACAAAAATCAAAAAGTGTATTGTTTTGTTAACAAATTCTTTAAAACATACTTAGCAACGATTTTTTAACGTAAATTTAGACTGAAAGCGGAGACGAAAAAAGTAAAGCGTGCGACCATTGAAGTTGAAATAATTCGATTTTTTAGTTTGGTTCAGACTGAAAGTAGTCACGGAAAAAGCAAGCGGAAAGTATAATTTTTTAAAGCGCAATGAAAAATTACATTTTCAGTTTGAACCGATCTTTCAAATTAAATTTTACAACTTATTAAAGGTGTACCCAACATGCTAAAATACCCATGTTTCTCTAACTAAAAAATCTATTTTATTCAATTATAAATTAAGTAATTTTTCTTATATACAGTATAATAATAATATACTTATATATATTAAATAATATTCTATATAAAATAATTTATACAATACAATCATGAAATTGACCCCGAGCGTACGCGCATCCACGAAGAGCAATAAACAAGCCTGAGAACATTTTAATTAAGACACAGTAGCCAATCGTGCAATTGCAATACAAAGTTTCAAGCCAAATTAACCAATTAAAAAATTGAAACTGTTTAAATTTAAAAACTTAAAAAATTAAATAATTTAATTACAATCTAATAATTGTTTATAGACTTAAGGGAAAGAATTGCCGTCGTTTTTGATAATTACATTTGATTTTGAATTTATAAACCAACTTTCTACAAATAATCTTTTATTATAATCAGTTTCAACCTTTAAAATAATTGTGTTTTCTCAATCTATCTTGTGATCCATAATCATTGAGAGCTCACAAAGCGCTGATTGATCCGGTGTTTGATATTTAATATAGCGTTGATGTTTTGCTAACCTAGATTTCAAACTTCGTTTTGTTCGACCAATATAGATGAGATTGCAATCAGCACAAGAAACTTGGTAAACCAAACAAGAGAGTTCATCTTTTTTCACTGAATCTTTGGGGGAAGGAACAAAATTAGCAATGGTATATAAAGGCTTTAAAGCAACTTTTGTATTTAATTCATTCAACAACTTTTTAATTTTCTCACTTATTCCACAAATATACGGTACAACTAAGAAGGCAACAGATTTAGTCTCAGGTTCATCAAACCAATTCTATCTGTATGAATGGGCTAATTTTTGGTGTGGTATTATCACCCGAAGAAGATTTGAAGCTTTTGGCTGTAAATAAAAGCTTGTTAATTCTTTAAAATCCAGTTGAGTAAATGCCCATTAGAAAATGCAGTTATCGAATTAGTTTATTAATTAGTTTCACCATCACGACCTTGAAACAATGCGATTTAAGACAATTCTGTGGAGCACCAGAACAACTTAATTAAGAGATTAGTAAAGTGCAGTCAAACGATGGTCCAGAGCTTTAATAACTTTTTATGTAGACCTCAATTAATTTTTGGCAATGTATAAATTGGTTCAGCAAAAATACAAAATCTTTATTAACGACTGTTTTAAATTTATTTTTAAAACCTCTTTATTACACATTTGTTAAAATTTCTATTAAGTGCTTCTAGTCCCCTTTTAGTCTTCAAGTTTAATTCTGGGTGAATAAAATTAATTTCACTGTTCGAATTTAAGTTTGTTTGTGGCACAGTGTATTTGTGGTATTTTGTAATATATTTTGTGATATATGTTGTGGTATTTTGTGTTTTTTATGGTATTTTTGTAGTATTTTGTGGTATTATTTTGTGGCATATTGTGGTATATCTAGATAATTTGTGGCACAAAGAACATTTCAAAATGTAGCTAATTTGTCTGTTGTCTTCTCATTTAATTCAGGAACATGGTGGACTGGTCGATGGCGCGATATCTTGTATAAACTTTATTAAACGATCCCCAATTACGCTTCAACTATTAACGTTGGTTTTTATTAAAACCAATTTGAAGTTTTGCTCATATATGTTTTCAACAAATATAAAGTAGTTGAATTTTTCATATTAACTTACATTATTTAAAATTTAAAAAAGTGCTGCATGTACAACTGTAATAGAAATTATAATAAAGGAAATAATGCTATTGTAAAAAATTACTAACGCACGTGTTTGTTTTATTTCTTTTGCTTTTCGAATCATAATTTGCGTGTAAATTAACTTCCTGCGCCTTTAGCTTTAGACTTTAATTATTAGTTAATTTCTTCCACGAGCATACATTTAATTCTTTTCTGTAGCGTGTTCACTTAGCCGTGGTTTTATCGCGTTTCTTGTCACTCTTCTATTTGTAAGATGACTGCTGGTTGAAATCAGCTATTGAAATAAGCAATATTGTGGCTGCTGGTTGAAATCTGAAAAATTTAATTCTTTGTTCTAATTCTGATTGGATTGTGCTTTTTAGATATTTGTGTGTTCACCATATCAGTATTGACGTAAACTGTGTGTTTTTTCTTTATGTTTAATTTTTAGTTTGTTTTGTTTATTTTTAGAATATCGTTTCGCTTCGCTGTACATCATTTTGTTTCATTTTCATTTATATTAAACATCTTTGGTTATTTTGTCTTTTCCTTTACCGCAGCCAGAAGCGCGTTGTTCGACTGCACGGGGCGCGTTATTTGTGGCAATCGGTCAACTTTAGCGCCGTTTGTTGTTACAGAAATTGCTTTTCGACGAATAAAAAATTAAAATAACGACATAGATAGCTTGCCGCTATTGCCGGAAAATTGTAATTGATTTTTGAAACATTGTAAATGTTGACGACAGAGTTCCCAGTGATGAATTTTATAAAAAACCCAGATTGCATAAAAAAAAACAATTTCTTTTAAAAAAAGCCAGGTTTAATACTTTTTTTCCCAAAAAATGTTAAATTCGAAAGGAGTTTGTTTATCATTACAAATTGTAATAATTTAGAAAAATGTTTTAACAAAGTAAAAAGATTTAGACCGAAAAAAACACATTGCAATGTACAGGCAAAGAAAGTAGAAAGTCGAGAAAAAAATTAGAGAAACGTTTCAAACAACGCTGATCAATCCATGTGTTCAGAGAACGTTGCCATTTTTGTTCTACATATGAAGGGTCCTTTTTTGCAAACAAAACTATTAAACATTTATTTACGTTAGACTTTGAAAAAATTTTTTTTCCAAAATCTTGATACTACACAAAATGGGATCTTTTTTGTATCATTTTTATATATTGTAGATGCACGGAGGAAAAAAAGTTAAAATTTAATAATAATTTATTTACTCAAAAAAAAAAAACAAATTTGAAGGAATTTTCAAAAATAAACCTTGAAATCCAGATGGGAAAAGAAAAACCTAGATCTGTTGAAAAAACTAAGGATTGGGTGGGAGGCCTGGTTCACGGTCCTTAGAGTGTGTGCATTTAACCCTCTATCGTCCGCTTTTATGTTTTGAATAAAAAAGGATTATTTAGTGTGTTTTGTTAGTTGAAATTGCATTAGAAATGCAACTGAAACAAAACTTTTGAAAATAAAAGAAAAAAATTTAAAGTTTTTCGTCGGAGCCATGTGGCCCAATTCAAATTTACTATAAATAGAGAGACATCGCTCTCATCAAAGCAGTGACCATAATTTCGTTGATGGAACGGTGACCGTGATTTTGCTAAATGGTCAGGTAAACATTGTTTTTGATGAATAAGTTTTAATGCTTTGCTGAAGAAGTTTGCTGTATTGTGTTAAGTTGCGCTTGTAAAACCGCAGGTAAAAAATACATTCAATCCTCTCCTTTGTATTTAAGTTACAACTGTATTTTTTCTTGATCGGACGTCAGAGTTAAGCATATTTAAATATAAGGGTAGTTTGTAACTTGGGGGGATTTCACTGATCTTATTCAAACAAGTTAAGCACCTCGAGGACGGATAAAGCAATTGAATTCTGTTAAATCATCGGACAAGTCAGTATCTTTTTAACCAAAAGTGAATTTAAAAATCTTTATTGCTAAAAACATGAAATTTAATCTTCAAACCAAGAATCGCGAGTCTTTCTTCTAACAATAACTTGAATTTACGAGTCCCTTCACGAAGAAAACATTGAATTTATAATTTCTGTTTGAACCAAGTACAAAGCGAACAGAGTGGCGGCACCGAAACCCCCTAAAAACGTCAAAAGTGCCCCCTCTATACTGATGACCTTTTTTGGAGAAATCACTTTATTTTGGGACGCAAAAAATTGAAACACTAAAAAGTGCTTCTCCCTAAGCAAAATATTGCTCTATTTCTTCATAGTAGCACCATGACTGTCCCCCCTAAAGTGATAAACTTTTATGACTGTGCATACAAGTTTGTCAAAAGTCTTTGTGAAATTGAAGTGAAGTGAAACAGTTAATATTCTTATCAATACAAAAAAGTATCTCCGATTTTTAACAAAACAAGTGAGAACTTCTTTTGCAGTTTGCAGCGACCTTTTTTTACCTTGTAGATGAGAAAATATTCAATACTATCTTTCGCACAGCAGATTAAAGTAAAGTTTTAATGTTAGAACAAACTAACTCCTAAATATTTTAGTTTTACTCCCCATTACCGCATTTTAATATTGTTAACAGATTGATATCAGTATATGAAAACATACCTAGTGCCAATTGTCTAGCCGCTTAATTGACCAGATGCACAAATCGGGTACGTTTAGAAGTCTATGCCGAAATAAATAATGAGAAGCTCAGTTAAAAAACCTAACATGGCTAATAAATACATGAAAAATAAACTACCGGAAAAAAGAATTATTAGCTTTCTTATTATTTTTTATCTTTGATCAAACACGATACAAAATTTCTTTTCTGTAAAAAAAAATTAAGAAAAGGACATAATGTAATGTGGTTAAAAAATCACACTGATTGAAGTTTTTTTTGGTTTCCAATTAAAATGACAAACTATGAGTTGTATCAAATCTGTTGAAAAGGTCAATCTAGAAAAAAAATCCTTAAGCCAAAAATATTACAAAAATTTGAAACATGACAAATTTGTTGAGTAAGGCGATAGAAGGTTAAATCAGTAATTTGGAAATTTTTTCGACTTTTGACAAATTTTTTATCAATCTATAACTCTTTTGCGGCACACTTGGTAGTTTGAAAGCAAGAAAGCTGTTCAAACAAATCAATACATTGCGATATGTGTGATTATATTTGAGAGCAAATGTGATTACAACAAAATTCTAGTTTTGCCAGGCAAACACACGTTATGTCATTAATCTTTAAAAGTTTTGCTTTTAATTTTTGTTTAACGTAAGAATCCATATTCGCAGAGCCATAAAGATACAAATAGAAAGATTGTTTTTTTTGTTGCTGATCAATGGAAAAGATTTTGCACTACACTGCCGAAATTCATTAAAGTTTTCCTTAAAAATATTGCTTGGAAAAAAGGGTCCGTTTGCAGTTCGATAATTGGGCTTTTTCTCGGACAGATAAATTGTTTTCTTCATTAACTACATAAGGATCAACCACCCAGCTGTTGTCAGTTACAGCAAATTCTGGAAAGTTACGTTGAAATGACAGTTACAGTTCAGTCAATAAGTTCAAGATTTCTGGTTTGATTTAAGATTTTTTATAAAAATCATTAACAACAAAGGAATTAATTTTGCTGCTACAACAATGATTACATTAACTGATGGTTTTTAGAAAATTATGTTTATAATTTTGTTTAGCTTTTCAAACAAATAAGAAAAATCAAGACTTTCAACCACCAAAGCACATTTTGAAAAAATCTAATTTCTTTAGATTTTGCCGATGCATTTTATAAATCCCAGATGCTATCTTTTTTCCAAAAAGTATATTAAATTTAAAACAAGTTGGTTTATTATTGCAAATTGCAATATTTTATAAAAATATTATATAAAATATTTGTCGAAAAGTCGATAAAAATTAAAAAAATGTAACAAACGTTGCCATTTTTTGTCCTACATATCAAGGATGCTTTTTTTGCTCACAAAACTCTTAAATATTTATTTACATCAGAATTGTGAAAAAAATTAGTTTCAAAAAATATTGATACCACGCAAAATGGGAACTGTTTGGAATAATTTTTTTATAAATGCACTGAGGGAAAAAACTTAATAACAAATGAGAATTATTTATTTTCTCGAAAAACTAAGATTTGAACCCAGTTAAACAAAAAAAACCCGATTTAGATAAAAAAAACACAGGACTAATAGCCCTGCAAGGTACAATGAGATTGATATTTTTGAAGATTCAATATGTCCATGGTCAGTTTTTTGTCGTATCATTTTCCACGAAGTTGCTCAATTGCTTGCATGTCATGACTTAGCAGTATTTTTCATTTACTTTGGCATAGGTATGAGTCATTCTTGTATTTTGAGTAATATTCATTTTAATAATTACGGTACTATAATCTTTTTTTTCTGTGATTCGATAAAGAACCGTGACAAAAGTTATAAAATTAAATTTCGCAATATACTGTATACCAGTCATCCTCTTGTGAGCAATGAACGCTGAGGCCATAATATCCCCCATTCTTCAGTAGTAATGTGCGATGTCCAGGTCTGTATTATTGTAAGTCATGGCTTGACCCAATCAAAAAACAATTCGAAAAAAGTTGTGACACGTTCGATTAAACGTATTTGACGCGAAGATATTTTCAAACTAACTCTTCAAAGTCAAATCACCAACCTGAAAGTAGCGTAAGCTGTGCTTCCGTCCCAATTTTCATGATCCACACGGAGTTGATAAGAATTTGACGATGTAATGGCATGCAATAAATCCAAGCCTATCCAATGCGGCAAAAAGTATTATTAGTAAATTCGCTTCCTAAGCCTTATATAACTAAGGCAACAAATTAAATATTGTAAAAATAAGATTCTAATTTAAAATCTTTGTTCTTTGTTCTTCTGGAAAATTAGAGTCTAAAGTGATGTTAAATCTTTATTAAAAGATAAAAACAATAATAAAAACTCTACTTTTTGGTATACTATAAACTCAATAAACCTTCTTCTGGAGATTAAATGAAACACAAAAATAAAAATAAAAGTATATTTGTAATCTAAACGACATTTAACGAATGTCGTTTTAGATGTCGTTTAAAATTTCAAATGTACTTTTATTTTTATTTTTTTACACTGCTGTAATTTCATTGCAAATGATGTTTTTGTTTCATTTAATCTCCTAAAGAAGGTTTACTGAGTTTATACAGTAGTATACCAAAACGTCGAGTTTTTATTATTGTTTTTATCTTTTAATAAAGATTTAACAGCAGTTTAGACTCTAATTTTACCAGAAGATCATGAATTTTATTTAGTTAGATTTACTGAGTTTATAGTATACCAAAACGTCAAGTTTTTATTATTGTTTTTATCTTTTAATAAAGATTTAATAGCAGTTTAGACTCTAATTTTACCAGAAGATCATGGACAAAGATTTTAATAATATATCTGGTATCAACAACAGCAAAAAGATTCTAATTTGTTATTTTAAACAATGAATACAAGAATTCCAATCTACAATTATTGTTTAATGTATGGTTTAAAAATAATTTTAACAAACACTCTGCACTTTTAAAAATTAATATTAAAAATGATGAGAAAATCACTTGCTAACTTTGCTATGTATTGTAAAGCGTATACGCTTTTTAATTTCGGTTCTCGCTTAAAAGCGAAGGGCCGAAATTAAAAAAGGGCATTTTTTGGTTCAAAAAGATCTCAACAAACGCAAATTTTAGCGTATTTGAGAAAAAAGTTTTACTAAACAACTAGTGAAGATAAAAAAAAACGGTTTTGTAAAATTTGCAGCAATGTTTTTAAGTACTTTAGAGCCAAAATGGTCTTTATCAAGGTTACACGGTTTTAATAATTCTTTTTTATTTTTTAGTTTCAACATTGCACAAAAAAAACTTTTACCTTTAAATCAAGTAAAAATCTTTTTTTAGTCTTCACTAAATAGTTATTCAGTAAATTTTCTTCAATAGACCTACGCTAAAATTTATATCTGTTCAAACTGCCTTTTCAACAAAAAAGTACCAGGTTTGAATTCTGTCCGCTTGCTAAATTACTGTTATTTCCTGTGTGGCCTCTTGTCTAAATCGATATTTTAAAAAGTTTGATGGATTTAATTTAGATCCATGATGCTTTTGCAAATTTCAAAGGCCACTATCTTTAAACTAGTGAAGAAAAAGGAGGATATTGGCCTCTGCATCTTCAAACATTTCAAACATTTTTAGGGTCGAAAAAATGTTCTTAACTTTTATGCGGCAATTTCCCGAATCTTAATTTTGCATCAATTCAATCAGAAGCACAAATTTGCCTAATAGTTAATTTGGAAGTCTTTTTTTGTCTTCACTTGTTTTTTTGGATTTAAATGAGCAGTGACGTAAATTTTCTGCATGCTGATATATTCAATTTATTGAAAATCATTTTCAAGGCCGAATAAATGGTTTTTACAATAAAATTTTATTAAATTTGACATTAATCTAAATTGTTCTTAATTAAGATGAGGCAAAATAATTCTTCCAAAAAAATAGGCATAAAATAATTTTCTCGTGGCCAAAATGTGTTTTCTCAGACCCAAAAAATTTGATTTTGTACAGTACAAATTTTTTGAATTATGATAAAGCAATTTTTTCTCACATTTTTTTGCGTCTTTCCTCCCTGCCTTCGTTTCTTACGGCTATGAAACAATCTGTATATCAAATTTAACAACCTTTATTTAATAGTTTGTATTGTATATGTTTATTTTTTCCTTTTTTTCTGAACAGAGTATAAAGGCAAAAACGGTTGTGTTTGTTGTTATGTACTTTATGCGGTTAGTTTAGAATCGGTTTAAATTATATCTCTGCTGATGAATGTGTTGGTGCTGCTTATTGTAATTGTAATATGAATAAGGAAAGTTTTTTTTACTATAATATAATAACGTTTATTAGGAAAAGAGTCAAATATAAACTTTCAAAGAAAAAGGTAAATCTCTCACCAAGCCAAAAATCTCTGCTTAAATTTCCAAATCCACCTTGATATTCAGTCCAGTTGCGATTAAAATTAACACTTCTGTCCTTTAGTCGTTGAAAAACCTTCATAAAATAAAATGTGATTTACTGTGCTGATATATTTTATTTTACAGTTAAGTGGTTTTCTTTGACAATAAAGTTAAAATCAATATCAAAAATATGCCAAACTATTAAAACAACCTAAAATCGAAACGTATACAATATATTAATACTTTTTTGTATTAGCGGCCAAAAATTTTTAGATTGATCTTTAACACGCTTTTAAATGTGAGAAGTTATTTTCTTCATTTTCATGCGAAAAAAAGACTTTGACTTCTTGAAGAGAAAACAATTAAAAAAGCTCAAAAACAGGTGAAGAAAAATAGTGTTAGGCCAAATATTATTTATAAACTAATTAAAAATTAAATAACGAAATATTAATTGCAAGCTAGATTTCAGTTAGTTAATGATTATTTTCTAAAATTTCAATATTTTCTTTTTCTTTCTTCAAATGCTTGTAAATGTTTTTTTTGTTTTAGCCATCACTACGTTTTTGTGACAAAATGCAAAAAATCAGAAACAGAATTACTGCAAAATGATGACTCTTGTTTTTAGAGATCATTACGTTTTTTGTATCGAAATTTGGAAATGCAGAGAAACTGCTGTCAGCTATATGAGCTTTGTGGCCCTCCAACTATGCCTAGATTTTTAATTTTGCCCGTTATCAAAAAAGGTTGGACATCACTGGTCTAGACTGATGTTCCAAACGAACGAGCGTCAAGTTACTTCGAATCTCTTTCTTACCAATCTGCCATCTCTGCTCTTTTTTCTTATAAATATTTTTATCAATGTTTTTAAGTTGAAATGATTAATTTCTCGAAATTTTTTGAAACCGTGGCCAAGTAGTAAAGAGCGCTGTGTTGTTGGTGAACGTGATCGAGAAGGTAGTCGTTCAAAACCCACTCGCGCCATTCTGTTGTGTCTTTGGAAAAGAAACGCCACAGAATTTTCCTCTGTTTGGCAGTCATAACAAGATGTTTTAAATTTCAGTCATATTTCTGAATAAAAAAGTGAAAAAACGATTAAAATGTTTTCAACTGAAAACAAAATTTTGACATTTTCAAGCAGGTCCGGTTAGTCACTTAGCGATTGCCCCAAGTATTGCCCCAAGTATTGCCCCAACTATTGCGCGTCTGACGCTTTTCTGTAAGTCAGAATAATAAATATAGAAATATAAATAAAATTTAATAAAAAAAAGAATAGTAAAAATTACAGAGTGCAGCACAAATTTTTAAACAGTAATTAAACAATATTTTACGCTTTGATCTTTATCTTGATTTTTATTTTACTCTGACAATAAGGCAATACAAATAAAACTTACCAGCCAACCTCCTCCATCTGTTTTAAGATCACAATAAACTTGAAATTCCAATCCTATTAAGAGAGGCTTGAGCCACACCCACACATGTGTAAAAGATTGTTGAGAAAGAGTGATGTTGAAGATTCCACTTTTATTAAAACCAGCTTGGGCCACATCACGACAGTTCGACAGTTTTTCTGTAAGATACAACTTTGTTGGATGGTTATATTTTAAGTGATATACTGTATATCAGACGCTTATTTTTTTGTAATATTTTATGATTTTTATTGTTCAATTATCTGCTTTATAAAATCAAGATCTTAATTTTATCAGTTCTGCATTTGAGAGTACGACAAGTATGTTGCAATATAAGCAGCCATCAAGTGACTACTCGAGCTGCACATGGAAATCACAAGATAGTCTCGTTAAAATTATTTATATTTTAAAGTTTTATTAAAAAAATATAAGCATTTTCAAGTGTTTATAAAGACTCTTCGGCAAAGAAATTATCAAAATATGCTTTGTGCAAAATTCTTTTTTTAAGGCCACAACCGCATCAGAGGGTAGGATTTGAACTGCGTTCACGTCGATCAATAACACAGTGATAAGTAGGGATGTACCGTCAGCAATTTTTAATTTTGTACCCAAAAAATCGTAATCTACATATTTTCAACCCATCAAAAATCCAAATTTTTTTCTCTGCTCATAAAAATTCTATCACTCAGGTCTTAGAGCGATCAAGGAGCACTCCATGTTAGTTGTCATGGCAAAGCTTCTTTTTAGCAACTTTTTAAGATGATAAACAAACCAATACGCTTCATATATAGCGTTTGCAAACGTACAGAAAAATGAATATGAATGATTTGCAAATGTACCGAAAGATAAATATGATTGAAATGTAAAGAGCTGAATGAGAATTTTTTGAGCAGAGAAAAAAATTTGGATTTTTGATAGATTGAAAATATGTAAATCACGATTCCTTGAGTACAAAATTGAAAATTGCGTACCATCAGCATTGGCAAGTGAGGCAGTGCCTCACCTGTGAAAATCAAATACAGCAGAAATAAAGTATTAAATTCATTGTGTTTGAAAAATTAGTGCAACTTGCTATTGGTTGAAAAAAATTAATAAAGATTATAACGTCGTTGTAGTAATTTAATTAGTTTTGCTCTTTAACCCTAATTTTTGACAGTTTAATTGTTGTATTTTCAGCGCTTTAATCATTTCGTCAAGCGTTCTTGTCAACAAAATCGCTGAAAAACGCTAGTGAAGCAGCTTCAAGATAAGTGCCTCCCTTCTGAGAAAAATGAAACAAAAATGAAACAATATAGCGCTTTTTTCTCATTTGGCGAAAATATCTGCTGAAATAAGAGAGCTTTGAGGCAATTTCGACATCGTAGACTAGAAAAAAAATTTTTTCTTACTCCCGACATTTGCTAAAACAAGATAAATCAATTTGTTTTCAGTAAGCTAGAATACCCGGATTGTGCAACTGCAAAGCAATAAATTTATTTTAGGTTTTAGCCATGGAAGATGATTTTGTATCTAAGCTAAGAAAATTTTCAACATTAAGCTTTCAATTTAATTTTGGTGTATTTTTAATTCAGTGTTTGAACCTCAATTTTTAGCAGCATTTTTATATTTATAACATACATTTCTAACTAACGCTAAATTTATAAACTGTAGCTTGCCTTAACTTGTAAAAACTGATTGCGCAATTTTTTACTTCCATTGTGAAGACAATTGAAACTAGTGAAATGATTGTCATTGTGAACGACAATAGCGCTTCCAACTTTTAGTTTGAAAGTATAGAATATCCGGCTGTATCTCTAGGCGAGCGACCGGAGCCAAATTACAAGTTAATTTAAGCCAGTAATTCTTAACAACAGGCACGCCTCTCTTAAAGGGAGTTAAAAAAATTCAGGGGTGTCAGTTTTAATTACATATTTTAAACAATGCATTATAGTTCGCCAATTTCATATATATTATTTCTCTGCAGTGGTGGGCAGTGTGCAGTTAGTGTGAGGAGGGTCTTGTCCAAACTCATTTCTAAATTTACGTTGTACTGCAGTTGGTGATTTCAATTTATGGTACCAAAGAACACATTGTACTTTTTGTTGAATGGTCAACATGTTTCATACTTTGTGGCAAACTTACGCCTTTATTAAAAATGACTTATTCTTGCTTATTTTAACAATAAAATGACCTGTAAAAAATAAGAAAAAAACTTTATGGTGGTATAATTTACTGTCGAAAATTTAAAGTTTCTACCTTATGCGGTTTTTGAGATATTAAAATTTTAAATGTGTGCAGAACTTTATGGACACTTTGTATTTTTCCTTGCAACAAGAACAAGCAGTGGAAATTATTTGACAACACTACGCACCGGTATTAAAATTTAGCATAAATGACTTCGCGTGAATAACTATTTCATTTTTATGTCTTCTTTTCTGTACAGTAAAATATGTAGATAGGTATGCGCAGGGTTTTTTTTAAGGCGTTTTGAGGAACCGAAACGATCTCTCAAAATTGTCCAGCGGTCTCTCAAAATCTGCTTCTACAATAGTGTAAACAAAGCTAAGTACGCTCAGGAACAATAGGAAAAAATTTAGCGGTCTATCAAAATTGCTTAGAGGTTCCTCAAGCCAAGCCTTAAAAAAAACACTGGGTATGCGTTCATTTTTCCTCCTTGTAAGTTTATGTTTGAAATAACTCTAAGTAGAATAGCCTACTTTACTTTGTCGAACTGAGCGTGTAATGAAAATGACCAAAACTTCGAACTATATGGATTTATTTAAAAAGTGAAATTTTAAGAAATATTTATCGCAATTTGCTTGAGGTAATCAAAAATTATAAAAAAACTTCCGTCCTACTTTTGAATTATGCTGGGGACTGTATCAAAAATTTATGTAAACTAGGTCAAAAGACATTCGAATAGAATACTGTATATATTGTGCTATGCTTGAATGCAATATCATGGTTGTACCAAAAAAATAGGTTATCTGCCTGAAAATGTAAAGATTCAAGCTTTCTTCGCCCCCTGAATCCGATCATGAAAGCTTTAGCAAGCATGTAAAATCAAATTCCTTTTGACTTTTAAAATTTAAAAAACTGATTTGTTTCTAAATAAATAGATTTCGCAATTCTAATGTTAAAGAAAACAAAAAATTTTGCAAATTTTTGGTTTTCTTTAACATTAGAATTGCAAATGTTTGGCTTATAAAAAATTTTACAAATTTTTTATAAGCCAAACATTTATTTCGTCGGCAGCGTGGTCGAGTGGTTAAAGCGCCGTGCTTGTGATCAATATAGTCTCGGTTCAAAACCCACCAGCGCCATTCCGTTGTGTCTTTGAAAAAGACACTTTACGGCACTTTTCCCTGCTTGGTGGTCTTGGCAAGCAGTTCTAAATTTTAGTCATATCTTTATAAAATTAACAAACTAAAATAACAGACTTCAACCGCACAGCAATATCTTGGCATCTTCGGAAGCAGGTCTGGGTAATTGCTTGCCCTATGAATATCGTCTCCGATACTTTTTTGCGAGACAGCAGGGAGGTACAATAAAAAAATGTTTTTTAATTCAAGAAGAGTTAGCTAAGAGTGAGAAAATGCTTCAAATTGCTTTTTTTTAAGTAAAGCACTGCTTTGTTATTAAATAAAATTAGTACTTGCATTACTTTTATTAATTAGTGCCTCACCAACCACAAGCTTTACGGCACGTCACTGGTCATAAGTAATTTTCTGCCAAATTACTCAAATTTTCGGTTTGTATAACTTTGTAGATAACTGAATAGCTTCAATAAAAAATGCAAAAGTTTTAGTTTTTTTAAGATTTTTATTTGTATTTCGTAGGGTGAAAAAATAAAAAGCATCTGTACAGTATAACTAAAAAATGAACTTGTTAAAAAAAGTATATTTGAAAAAGTATATTTGAAAAAAAAAATATATATATATATTTGAAAAAAAAAAACATATATAAAGATTTGAATAAGTGGCCACCTAATGATTCAATAGGATGAAACAGTCTGTTGTGGTTTTAACTTATAAAGTGTAGTGTTAAATAAATATTATATATCCAGGGTGCGAGACATGCTCTGTTAAAATATTGTTGATCATGCTTTTAACTCGTGCTCGCCTTAACTGTAATTTTTTCATTTGCAGTATTTTGCCCTAAGGCGATTAAATTTGTGTATTTTTGCTGTATATAAACCGTGCTGATTCTCACTCCGGCAGCAGCTCTGCGATCGGCCACTATAGTGACATTATACTACGAATGTGAAGTTCACCTTCGCGGAGCGAAATGAGTACATCAGAACGATTTATTTTACTGTATATATTGCTTTATATTCGTATTAATGCATGTTTTATAAGCGTCATACCGTGCCAAGTACTATATCTTGGGTCCGTATGTTTCAATCGTGACCAGTTCTCTATCTGGTGCCAATTGTTTTGTCAGGCAATATTTCAACTGAATCTGTTTGTCCTTCGTAGCGTTGTAACTGCAATTCGCTTTTTCTATTCATGTACCTGATGAGTCCCTTAAGGACGAAACAGGGCCTTGTCGTACATTTGAAATGCGAATACAACCAAGACACGATTAACTTTCAAACTTATTGTATGGTCGGACATGTAGTAGCTTCCCTGGCATTGTCCAGTCATTTGCTTAATACATGTATATATATATATATAATTAACTTAAAGACGACAAAATTTTTTTAATTTAACATTAATTTTATTTGCCCCAACAGACTGTTTCGCCTGCCTGGGCTCGTCAGGGAGCGGTTAAAAATCTGAAAAACAAAATAAATAAATAAAAATACAGTTTAAACGAAGCGCTTGAATTCCGGCGAAAAAGCGTAAAACAACAACAAGAGAAAAACAAGAGAAAAACTATGGTTGTAATGTTAATTGATAAATGAATTTTATTGCCAAAGAAAAAGTGTTTTTTACGTAGCTTGCTCCATTGTTTGAAAATAATCGGTAAATATAAAAAGTTTGCATCAAAAATGGGTTAAAATTAGATTAAATAGTCTGCACATTGGAAATACGATAAAAAGATGCTAAAGAAATGCGTTTAAAAATGATAATTATTAGGATATGGATTAAAAATTAAAACAGTAAATTTTTTTACAGGGTATAATTTAAGAATATTTTTAGTTCGATAAGTGCGTAGTGTAGAGATGGATTGATTTTTAATCCATATCCTAATAATTGTCATTTTTAAACGCATTTCTTTAGTATCTTTTTATCGTATTTCCAATGTGCAGACTATTTAATCTAATTTATATATATATACTAACAAAAAAATAAAAACCTGTTTTTTGATTGTACCCACCATTGCAAGAACCCACCGAAATGTTGTTTACAAAGGGAAATGTACTTTTGACACATGAATCTCTTGAGATAAAAGCTGAAATCAATTGATCGTATTCAGTGACATAAAAAGTGCATATGAAAAAATACAAATTTGTAACTATGGCACAAATTTAGACAAAATGTTATGTACTTATGTTGACTTTTACTTATAGTATAATAAAACACACGTAGCTTATACCCAACAGCTTAAGTCGGTAAGCTACCTTCAAACTTCTTGTTGAACCCATTCAAACTATCGTTCAATTTTGTAAACTTTTCTTCTGTCTTTTCCGTAATATCTAAAAAACAAAACTTAAAATCGAATAAACCGGACACAATAATCTCGCGGAATTGATTCTAACCGCGGACCTGATTTAGTCTATACCCAACAGTTTTAGTCTTTAAATACATTAAATATTTAAAGACTTAATTAAAATACATTAAATGTCTTTAAATACATACATTAGATCAAGTCCGATCAGACTAATTTAAGCTACCTGACCCTGGGCACGGACTTGCACAGGACCCTGTGTTACGGCTAATCTACGCTTATTTTCGTTGCCCCTTTTTTGTTTGTTCGTACTTCAACCAGCGATTGTGATTGGTCGTTTAATTTTGTCGCAGTCAAGCGCGTGGCAGGAGCTTTCGGGAACTGGTACTCAGAGGTAATTCGTTGTTTAACTCTTGTTTTCTATTTTATAAATTTATGGTCAACTTTTCAATTAAATCGTCATCTTAAGTAGCCTTATGTGATCTGTAGTAGTTTGCTTTTTTATAATCTATTTCTGGTGTGTACTGCCTTTTCTTTTTATTATTCGAATTATACTTTCCCTGGTGGATCAGGTGGCTGGTGTTACTTGGATGAACTTGTAGGCTGCTTAAGTGCGCATTTATAACCCGACCTGTCACTTAATCAAATAGAATCTTATGGATAGTTGGCCTGCTCGTATACCCTGGCCACGATTTCCTTTACGCTGGGCCACGTGAAATATTTTCATATAGCCCACAAGTAAAGATCTTTTTTTAAATAGTTAAAGTCTTCGGTTACTCATATTTATTAGTTTGTTAACTGTAATTGAAAAATTTGAATAAATTTCGCACATCAGAAAATTCTTTTTAAAGGAAACATTGACCTTGATCTATATTTTGGTAACCACTGTGCTAAATTAATTAAATGATCAAGCAAAACTTTAACAAAAATTTTAAAGTTAAAATATAATTATACGATTTTGTTACAGTTGAACTTAAAAAGCAACGGAATTTTGACAATTTTTTTTTGTTTTTCAGTTATTTCTTTGTTACTACAAATATGTAATTCAGATAATCGCAATGATTCTACATTTTAACAATCACATTACTTATCTTAATCTAAATCCAAAACTAATAAACCTGTAATTCTGTGTTGCAACTGATTGATTTCTGTTTGATTTGTTTGACAAGCTTCGCCTTTCTCTCCTTTTATACCAATTTCACCTTTTGTGTCATTGTTTCCTTTTTGTTCTTTTTTTGAATCATCTTCTTGAATAATAATCAAGGATTGTTGATTATATTCAGACTCACTATCAGGTCTCACTTTTTTGCAAACTGTCATTTCAGCAGAAGACACTTTTTGCAAATAAAGCATCATGAAATACAATGACAACCCGTTCATGATCTTGTGTAACAAACAATCAACTATGGTTCATCTACTGTATACTTTTCATAAAAAATGCATACAATTTTTTTAAAACTTTAATGTAGCAAATTTAGACTACGTAATTATTTGTTAACTGCATAAAACAACACATTTATAAACTCATAAATTATATTTTACACTTATAGTTTGATGTGCTGATTGCCGCACAGCTGCTATGCAATCAATTAATTGTTTCTTGAAATTTTCAAATAATTATCCAATAATTTTTCCAATAGTTTGACGAGCTGATTGCCGTCACAGCTGCTATGCAATCAATTAATTGTTTCTTGAAATTTTCAAATCATTATCCAATAAACAAGTTAAAAATTTCTAAGTAACCCAAACGAATCGAGTTTTGACGCGCGGTTTCCTGGATTGAATATTCATGGTTTCATACAATCTGGTTTTTATTTCCATCGTGGTATACTCGATAATGATGTTTATGGTGGACCAGGGCTGGTAAACCTGTCGTGAGTATATGTTGCAGTGTTTGTGTATGGTGTGTCTTTATTTGTATGAAAAAGTGAAATTGCAGTCAGCATATGAATTAAATCAATTTGTATTGACTGCAATAAAATTTCTGCATATAAATTTATCTAAAGCCGTATTTTTTTGCACAGAGAGCTTGAGGAAAAACCTTTTTTGCAAAATTGTTGAGTTGTAAACACAAATACGAACTCTTATTTTATTGGCGTTGAAACCTTGAGGTTCAACGTGAGATGGCGATTGTAGCTGTCAATTTCTTAAAAATGGTTTTTAATGGTTAGCCTCCGCTAAAGACCATTTTTTATGTTAACCGAATGGGCCAAATTTTTTTAAGCAAAATTAAAAAGCACACCAACATATTAAGTAATTCACTGTTAATAATTGCTTGTACAAGCGATAATTATCAACGATTAAATTCGACTTCAACTGTATCCCAAAATATTAAGTTACATTACGACAAATTCGATTCTGGTTTGGCCTTTTCCATGTTACAAAATTGATAATAATCTTCTTTTCGTGAAAAACTGAAAAATAACGAATCTGGAAATATTTGATACTAAATTGTCTCCTTCTGATCACAATTATGATTTTTAAATGGTAAAAATATTTAGTTTAAAACAGAAATGTCAATCCTATGGCTCACTGCTTTTTAATTATATTTTCATAACTGTATCGCAGCGTTTCTCAAACTGTGTTTGGCGAGTTTTTTATTTTAGAGATCACTGCGTTTTTGGGACGAAAATTGAGAAATCAGAGTCAGATTCAAAGCGAAAATCTTTTTGCGGCCCGCTGACTATAACTAAATTTACAATTTGGCCCATTATAAAAAAAGTTGGACATTCCTGGTTTAAAACATAAATATACTAGTTTGCTTAAACATTTTCCAGATTTGATAAAGATATCTATTAAATCACTAAATTGTTTTTACTATAAACCAATAAAAAACTTTTTCTATTATTTTTTTGAAAGAATTTATGATTTGCGTGTTTGATTTCTGTTTAAAGCGATTATCAAGAAATCTACAGTAAATATTTGGAAATATTTTTTCTAATTTATGCCTATTCGCACTTGTTTAATGCATTAAATTAAAACATATACAGTACTTTATCTATTAATCAAGTTGCTTTTAGACGTTAATAAGTTTGTTTTTTCGATTGCTTTAGTGCTTTTTTTTTTTTGGGGTGAACAAGAGTAAAAACATTAATGTTTTTTTGTTACAAAAAAAAAAATTAATCAACCCATAATTTTATATTAAATATTTTACTTTTATTTTGATGTGATTGATTGACTCTAAAAATCTTTATATCATTATTTAGAAAATAATTAAAAACTTTGCAGTGACACAAAACGTATTAAGTTTTAACGTGCGGTTTCCTAGATTGAATATTCACAGCTTTGTATCCCACTGGATTTCTATATTTAATTAAGTTTTGCATCTTAAGGCAGTGGTGGCAAATCGAACTGCGATGATAAGCCGCATGGAAATTAAAACAATTTAAAGTCTTGTAATAAACTTTTCATTATCTAAACTTGTCTAAAAGAGTTTATTTTCAAAAATATAAATGCTGTGATAGGCTTAAACTCAATATCAAAATAACTGCAATGCTAATAGCTCCCATTCGATGGGATAAACATGCCTCTTTTTGACAATACGTGGGCCGCAGCTAGGTTCCCCGACTCTGACCAACTTCTGTTCTTTAAAATGTATCAAGCACAAAAAATGTTTCCATAAAAAAAAAAAAAAATAGTTACAAACAAAACCGTTCGAACAAAAATTAAACTTAAACGTTTATCTTTTAATACAATTGACTCAATGATCAATAAACTTCTTATTGAGATTCGTGATCATGACGTTGCAAATTTGAAGTGCGACTAACATGGTCGTTGTTGAGTTATGAGCGTTTTATTTTCCCCTTAAAACCTTCTTAAGAATATTTAAATAAATCAAATTGTGCATCTCCTCAGTTTTTTTAACAGATTTACATTGTAATTTTATTAATTAATTTTAGTCATTTGACTGTAAAAGTTAGTTGATTTAGATAGTTTAATGTATTATTGTAGTCCGTGGCGAACCGAGGATTTTTGAAAGAGGGGGGAGGGTATACAATCACAATCATATATGCTTAAAAAAAGTTTTTTCAAGTGTTAAAGTGTTAAAAATTTCGACTAAACATAAGGTCTTTATTTTGACGAGGAGTCTAAAAACAAAAGGTCTTCAGTTTGGATCTGTCTCGGTTTTGTCAATTTTTCTACCCATAAAACTAGCTGCCTCTAAAAAAAAGGTCTTCACTTTGAATTTGTATTTTTCGCATTAATGATCTCCAAGAGGGAGAGGCATGGCACAATAACCTAGCCCTGAATATGTTACTGATTGTAGCGAATTGTAGATTATTCAGCAAAATCCATTGTTACAGTCATAGTAATAGAATATTTTTAAATTTTTGTTTAATGTGTTTTACGTTAGTGATTCAACAAATCTTTAAAAAAGATAAGAATTTTGAAATTATACCAAGCAATGAAACCAGTTTTTAAATGGATTTATTATACATTAATTAGATTTTTGAGCAAGTTCAAAATTTCTTCTACTGTTAAGAATTTGACTTTATTCGTAAAAAAAAAAAATTTTCTGATGAAATGCTTATTTAAAATTTTTTATCTATACTATTGATTTTTTTCCGCTGCTAAGATGCAAAAATAAATAAAAATTATAGAAGAAATAAAGATTTCCATTAATTAAAACACATATAACCCATATCCTCCTAGCGTCAGTTTAAACTGACGGTGCAAAAAGAAGGATTTTAAGCACACTGATACTTGTAAAAATCTAGTTTTTAGATTAAACTGACAATGAGAAACAAGTGATTCCTCATTGTCAGTTTAATCTAAAAACTAGATTCCTACAAGTATCAGTGTGCTTAAAATCCTTCTTTTTGCGCCGTCAGTTCAAACTGACGCTAGGAGGATATGGGTTAAAACACACATACACAGGGTAGGCCACAAAAATGTTTCTGCTTTTCAATAATTTAGTACTCCGTAACCACAAACTATAAAAACTTGTGCTTGGTCTTATTTTCATCGTCAATTTATGTACTTTTAACAGTAGATAAAATCATATTTTAATCGTAAAAATAGTTTACGAACAAGCAAACAAAAATTGAGAGTAACTTTTTTGTCATTGCGCGAGGGTAATTCTAAAAATGCAATAATGCATTTTACTTAATAAAAAGCAGTAAATATAAAAAAAAGGAAAAATAATAGACTTTTTAAGCAAAATATCTACTTTTTACTTAAACACAAGAACATATTATTTCCATTATAACCAATAACTAACGTTGTTTTCGAGGAACTTTTCACACCATACTCTTATTTCTCGCATTGATTTTCTCATAATTTCTGGATGGTTTTTAAGTGTAGTGACAATGTGAATGATAAGATCACGTAAACCTTGCAGGTCAGTTGGAAGTGTTATTTTTAAGATGACCCCAAACAAAAAAATTTATGATTTTCGTTTTTTTTATTGTTTTTCTATCATTTTTCTTTTTATCATATTTCCATCATTTAAGTAAAAAGCATTATTGCGTCTTTAGAATTACCCTTGCGCAATGAAGAAAAAAGTTGCTCTCACTTTATGTTTGCCTGTTCGTAAACTATTTTTACGATTAAAATATGATTTTACCTGTTAAAAGTACATGAATTGACGGTGAAAATGAGACCAAGCACAAGTTTTTATAGCTTGTGATTACGGAGTAATAAATTATTGAAAAAGCAGAAACAATTTTTGTGGCCCAACCTGTACAATTAAATGAAATCATAAAAATTATAAAAAATATAAAGATCAAAAATATTAATGCAACAATAATAATTATTATTATCACCATATCGTTTATCAACATCAAAAATTATCCGACAATAAAATCTCGTCGCTTCAACTTTTTTAAGCAACACAATTAGTTATTATTCTTCTTCAATAGCGACTTCATTTTCGATGAATTCATTTATCGACCTAATTTTCTTCTAAATTTCTGATTATTGCTGGTACAAATTTATGAAATTTCATACGACGAAAAATTTTGCATAAATCGAGCAATACATAGCATAGACATTCCAGCCAAAAAAATTATGAGGAAAGAATACATTGTTGCTTAAAATTTGTCAATCATTGCTAGAATCATGATCTCGTTGCACTACACGGAGATGTACAAATATCAAACAGATTTAATGTGGAAACTTTTTTTCTCTTTACTTGATTTTGTTGTAGAATATGAAGCAGAAACGATTGGTTTCCCTTATGGTGACTGTTGTAATTTAATGTTGTTTTATTATACTTGTATAAATATTTATATTTCTTGAAGTTATTTTAATAAACTAATATCAACTTTAAGTGCAATAATAATTTTCACCAATTTTATTAGAAAAAACGATGAAAATCTATGCTATTATCAGTAAACTAAAGTTTAGCACAACTTATCTGAACAAAAACTGCCCATACATAGCTTTCATCTTAAACTGACGTCTCATGGTTTGATTGAAGTTATTTTATTAATCGATCAATTAATTTTTTGAGATGAATATTGCATGTCATGGTTGTTTTGCTTTTTAATTTCTATAAAATCAAATAACAAACTTATCTACGCATATCTATCGAGTAAATATTTGTACCTTTAATTTGACGTGATTGATTTTCATCAACGAAGCAACTATTTAATACTAAGAATCTTTACGTCCGTATTAAAGCCTGGTTAGAACGCTTGAATGACGTAAGTTTTATTGAATTTTACTGTGTAATTTCTAAGATTATAAACATTCATGGCTTGTTGAGATGTTTACTTATTTTTGTTTTTTCCTGAAATTTTTTATGACAAGATAGGCCTGTTCAGTTTAATATCATTGAGCAGTAAAGCTTGAAAAATTGCTTTGTTTAAAATAAATAGCGCTTAAAAATTAAAAATTTATTAAGAATGAAGTTGTAAACTCGCTTTTAAGTTTTCATTCTCGATGGTGTTAAAAATTGACGAATTCTTTACAAGAAGTAATAGCTGGGCGAATGCTTTACAAGATGAAAATAATCGCGGTTGGGCGAATAATTTACAAGGAATACATTTCGTTTTTTTCAAATGACATAATCTTATCAATAAGCGAATACTTGGCAAGAAACAACAAATAAATAAATATGATGCTAAAAAAGTTGTTATGTTTTGTTTTTGAAAAAAACAAAGTTAATCGCGTAGCCTACGTTACAAGAAACAATTTAAAACTATTTTTGGGCTAAATAAAATAATAACATTTTTTTTTTTTAAATTAAAATTTTATCAATAATAAAATTATAAACTTGTTTTTAAGCCTTCATTCTCGATGGTGTTAAAAATTAACGAATTCTTTACAAAAAGCCCAACACAAGTCCGCAGGCGGTTGAGTTTAACCCAAGCTGCTCGGGGTAAGTCCATCCCAACAGGCCTGGCACTGGCCCCGGGCACAAAAGCACGGACCCTAGAAGCATTTTCCCATACTCCGTTTGCCATTTGTGGTTTGTCCATTCAGAAGCGCGGATGCCAAGTCTGGCAAGGTTGTTCAAAAGATTCCGCGCAGCTGGCACAAACGGGCGTCTGGATCTTAGTCTCACTTGGCGAGTATCTGAGGACCCACTTAAAAGACCATACAAGATATGATCGGGGTTTAGAGATCCACAATGAGCCAAGGAGAGTGTCGCTCCCAGTCAGCGAAGCTCAGCTGGCTGGATACCTGAGAGTGCAGGTAGGTGGTCCGTTGGAGTTAGACGCAGGCATGCAGTGACTATGTGTATGGCGTCGTTCAAGACACTGTCGATGAGGCGAGTGTGAGCACTGCGACACCAGACTGGCGCACAGTACTCAGCTGTTGAGTAGACTAGAGCCCAGTGAGCAGAACAAGTTCCAGTTGGTAACCAACTGGGCTGTCATAGTGGTTCCCAGCTGGGCACCAAGTGTTATAGCCCACATAAGCAACTGGGCCCCGATTGGGTACAATTGGTGCCCAGTTGGTTATCTGGGTACAATTGGTACCCAATTTGGCTTTTATTGGGATTTGTTTGGTTTTTTAGTGGTATTTTATTGGAAACCAACTGGGCTAATTTAAAAACATTAATGGGTCCCAATTGGGCCCATTTGTGTTTTTCACTGGGAAATTCCTGGTTTTTTTGTGGTAACTAGTTGGAAACCGAGTGGGCTGATCTCAAAATTTTATTGGGTCCAGATTGGTACCCACGTGTGCTATTCACCGAAGTTTCCTAGAAACAATTGATAAACAACAAGCATTTTTGTTAAAGTGCTGAGAAACCTACACGTCGCTTGTTTGCTGCTATACTTAACACACATTTTTGCTTCTTTTCATCTTTAAACTGTTAATTTTAAATCCTTTAAAAATGACAAAATTTATTTAAAACTACAAAAATCACATAAAATACGTGCATAAAAAGAAATTAAAACACACAGAGTCAAGCTTGGTAAAGATTGAATTTTGTAAACTTTTAAAAAGATGCTACTTTGCTTCTTTTTGCCTGACTTCTTTTTGAGCGATTGCCGCCACGATCTCGAGCATTTACGAACCACTTCATCAGTTCTCGTTCCATTTCTAATTTCGTCACGTCGGACGCGCATGCATTTTTTTTACAGCACCTAAAAACATCATATATAGTTTATGTGTGTTATCATTTGCTGCAAAGTTGCAAATTTTTATAAAATAAAACAGCATTATTTAAATCACTGTCACCGGCCATATGTGGCTTAAGATATGTATTGTTTGCAGCTAGGCAAACAATTTTAAACGCTTTTAATTTTTTCCGAACTATTTAAAAATCATAAATTTAATCGTCCCATGGCCAGCAAGCGATTCTACAATTTGCTTATATTCTTCAAGAAGGAACAGATTATAGCAAATTACAAAAATAAACTTGGGCAAGCGTGAGGCTGCATATTAGTTTTTGATAAAACTTTTGCGTCCGGTAAATATGGAAGTTTTTATTGTTGGAATTTTGTCAAAGACAGCTTTTCCAAACGTTAGGATTATTAAAAATATATGCTTTCTCTAAATATCCGCTTCTTCTACAAACTTTGTGAAGGCTTTTTCCTGCGGAGTACATTAGTAGAACTATTAGAACAACTTTTTACATTACACTTTGTTTAAAACCACAGCAACAAATTCTTTCAATACGGATTAATTCCGCTAGCTAGCGATAACGAGTTAAATGCAAAAGAGCTCTATCATGTCGCTCACGTTAAAGTTTAGAAAGTCAGCTGAATCAGTCAAACATTTTTAAGGTCGTGTCTAATTCGAATAAAAACCGATTGGAGTGAGAGTAAAAAGAAACAAAACTACTTGCTCTAAGAGATAAAAACGTCGCCCAAATTGTTCTTGCGGGCCCAAAGTGGGTCCAAATTTTTTGGAATTTTTTTAATTTACCAAGATGCTCAAGAGCTTATTTTATTTGAACTAACTTCTTTTTCTCAAAAACTAACCGTGCATCTCCCTAAAACTAACTCTCATTCCATAGTTTTAGTTCAATTAGACACGACCCACCTTTAGCATTACAAAAAACCGATTCAATGTTACCAAATATCCTATTTGCTTTCAGAATTAAAAGTTGTCGATAAAAAGTTGTTAAAAAATGTCCAAAACTCGCAATACAAATCACAAAATTTCTCTCACACAAGTATAGAAATAATAGTGTAGCACATAAATATATTTATGTGATATATCTACATGTCAAGTTTGTTGGTTAATCGTGCTCATTAAAATTGTTCCCGTTTTGGATAAAAGACTAATGAAACGCTCTTAAATTAATTAAAACAGGTTCTCTTTTAGCACTACTTTTAAATCTCAAAAAAAAAAAATTTTTTTGTGACCTAATGAGATAATTTGATATTTTTATAATTTTCTCTGCTGCAAAATTTATTGTCTTGCTTTACTTAATGGCTCGTACAGCAAAAGTTGATGGAAACATGATAGCCAAACTGTGTGAGACCAATGCAAACCTAACATAACTGGAATAGTTAGCTTATGATACATGTTCTTCCTTGCAAAATGTTTTTACCAAGCATAAGAGACTAAGCAATTTAATTGGATTTTACAATTTAACACCTATTTAATATGATGCAAAAATTTTTAATAAAAATAGTATATTTAACTAAAAAACTTACGGTATAACAAAGAGTACAACTTCGTTTATTTAAATTTTTCTTTTCCATTTCTCCCGTTTAAATTATACAAGAGAGCTAGCTCATTCGTCATGACCCGGCACATAACTCGACTGATAAATTCTTTTATTGTCCTTCCTCCAATATCGCGAAACATATTTACCTAAAAAAACAAAAAGTGTAAATTTCACAGTTGTATTGTTGATGCTATAAAAGACCTGTGTGTCCTTTGTCTAACGCATGCATTAGTATCTTTGTTTGAGAAATATAAGTTTATTTTTTGTATGTCATTAAGAAAATACTGTAAAAAGAAAAGCATTCACAGGATTTCAGTTTTATCACTTTCTTAAAGCTAAAAAGTTTGAAGTCAAAACAAATAGAACATAAGTTGGAATCCCAAAAATCTAGTTTTTTTAGCAAAATTATAAAAAAAAGTCCGAATCATACGGCGGTCACCGCAAGAGTTTTTTTAAATTAAAGTTCATTAAGATTAGTTTCATCACAATAAAATAATAGAGTGTAAAACCATTATTAGTCTTATTCAAATAAAAAAAATTCTTGCTTTAGTGACTTTTATGAGATACAGGATTTTTTTATTTTAATTCTAATATGACGATCTCCTATGCCTTGGATTCACTGTCGATCAGTTTTCTGTAAAACGATTCAGTATCTTCTTCGTAAACAACAAATACTTTTTCCAAAATGCTTTTTTAAAGCTGTGTTGAAGAATCAAGGCAGTTCTTAAAACGTAAACGCGAAAAAAACATACTTTATTTGCCATGATCAAAATGTTTTTCTCACTGACATCGGAATGAACAAATGTTTTTTGCTCCCTCCTTCAAAAATTTTGATACCCCTTTCGTCTCTCCTATAAAAAACGTCCAATTTCAAAATAAAATCTAATTGCTTAACTTTGTTTTTGTTATTAGGCTAGAGATATAACCTACCTAACCAACCGAGGCAACAAACTGAAAAATAATCAAATGCAAACTAACATACCAAACGGACAGCAATATCTTGGTATCTTCGGAAGCAGGTCGGGGTATTTGGTTGCCCTATGTATAGCGCCTTCGTCGCTTTCCTGCGAGTCAGGAGGATAAATATAGAAATAAATAAAAAATAAAATACCACTGGTAGCTGTGTGGCTGGTATTTTGAGTTTCTCGTCAAGCTCGTCCATTTCCACTATTGACATTACTGGTAACTTGATATCCTCTGGAAAGTCACTGGAGCAGGCTAGGTTGTCTCGAAATGGTTGCTGGTCTATCAGAATATTAATACTCGATGTTAATATTGAAATTTCTTTTTTCATTTCCATGACACATTTTACCAGCCCGGAGACAAGACTACGAAGAGAAGGCGCCTCTGTAACAATAATTCTTTAGAAATATTATTTACAATTAGTTATTATCAAACTCAGTAGCAATTTTAACTGAAAACCTACATGAACGCGCAAAAATTTTTTGCAAAAACTAGCAATAGATTTCCGAGATTAAAGTTTTACCATGTTCTGATAAATTCAAAGACGATGGCGAGAAACCGCTTGTGGACTGCATCTTATTCAAGGAAGAAATAGGAAAAGATGAATTTGATAGTTTTTTGTTAAAACCATAAGTAGGGGAGGAAGTTTGAGGAATTCGCAACGGAGTAGTATCTCTCTCATCACTTTCATGTTCGACTACGCTATCTTCATCACTGTGGTGGAATGACGACGGCGATGGTTTGCGTCTGTATCGGAGTGGCGCTATCTTTCTATAGAAATGTTTTAGATTTCAATGTATTTGCGGATGTTACGAAACACACTGCCATCAGCAACAAGTAACAGGGTGAAACTATTTTCAGGTAATCAATAAAATTTAAATGAATAATATTCTTAATTTTCATTGATAAACGATAAATGATTTAAAAAAAAAGCATTCATTAATAAACAATAGATTAAAATACTCAACACAGCGTAAAACACTCTTTTAACTTCTGCTACTTTTAAAATCACCTTCAAATTATGGTATTGAAATATATACTTTTGCCAAAAAATTTTTTTTCAACAACGAAGTTGAGACTAAACATACGCTACTACCGCCACAGCATCAACTGTGCGTTGTTAAATAATTAATTGATAAATATATATTTTTGAATAAACGATCCATATAGATTTTAGAATCATCTATTGTGATATGGTGATCTTCTGATAGCTTACACGATTAGGGAAGGCTTTTATTTTGGTTTTTGTCTTCACACAATTTAGGACGAAAGTGGGGATCATGGATTTGATTGAAAGTAGAGACCTTTTTTAGTCTTTATTTTAAATTTGGTATTTTGGTCGAGTTTCTTTGATTGTAGGGGCAAATCTAACCCAATGCTTCAGTATCTGCCCCCGCTTCCGGAGCTCTTGTATATAAAACTACTAACCAGCAAAACTGTCAAAAGCTCAATAAAAAATTTAGAAGATTAAAATTTGTTTGTATAAGCCACGCATATTTAAACAATTTTTTATAGCTTTTATAAAAAACATTTATAGATAGATATTATATATCTATATAAGCAGGGAAAAACTCTCCAGCCTACAGATAGCCTACCTCTAAACACAGATGAATATGTAGTTACTGTATGAATTTATTTTATTGCTCATAAATTTACTCGTAATTTAAAGTATTTATTTGTTTGTGTTTGCAATTACATGTTGGCAAGCTGTGCAAGATGAAATAAGGAGGTTTTTATAAAAACTTTCAAGGTTTATAAATAGGCTAAACTTAATTCCTGTTCGGAGCTATTTCGAGCTGTATCTCTAAGCTTTTTGCAGACAAAATTGCTGCCTTCAACTGCAGTTGCCTCGGTTAATCCGGATTGAATTTCGCTTAACTTGGATAAAACTAAAAGCACAAATGATTTTCTTCACACGTAATTCTTAATAAAAATCCGGGCTTCGCCTGATTCCGATGATTTTTTCTTTTAAATAGAATCCAGATAAACCAAGGTCTACCGTGTATATTTATTGATGAAAACTAAAAAATAAAATTTAAAACTTTTTGAAATTTTTACCAAGTAACCTGCTCATCGTTTTAATGTAAAGGCTCGTTTCCACTACGAGCGGAGAAAATAGGATTCTTTGTTTCTTTTATTGATCTTCGATTGAAGCGAGCGCAAAAAAAAATCAATAAAACAAACAAAAAATGCTTTTTTCCACGCTCGTAATGGAAACGGGCCTTTAAGCTTTTTCAAAGCGGCAGTATATCAAAAATAGACAAATAGTAATGACATACTGACCTTCTTTTAGGTAAAGTGAAATTTTCTTCGACACATGAATTTATGTCCGAAGTTTCTATTGACATTTTTTCTTTTTCGATTGCACGAGCATAAGTTTCTAGGAAATAATAAATTTTAAACCAATTACAAAAAATTTGTTTAAATGCAGGTCAGTATATTTTGCAGCATTTTGTCTAGATCAGGGGTGGGAAACCTGCGGCCTCTGAAAACAAAAAGTACGGCCTCTGCAAACCTAAACTGAATACTTTTCTTTTATTTTTTTAAGGATTACTGCGATTTTGTGACGAAAAATGATTAATTTTTTACTAATTCCTAGTGAAAACCCTTTTTTTAGAGATCACTGTGATTTAGATACGAAAAATGATTAATTTCTTACTAATTCCAAAGTAAAGACTTTTTTTAGAGATCACCAAATTTTGGGATGAAAAATTATATAATTTGCCGGTGCGGCCTACACTAACAGTTATAACCCGAAACTGGCCTCTGAACACAAGAAGGTTCCCCACCCTGGTCTAGATAAGTTCATGCAACTTACTTGCTTTTCCCAGAACTCTTATATTGTATTGCATCCAATTTTCACCAGGTGGCAAGCAACGTTTGACAAATGTCATTATTTTTCCCGAATCTTTTGATTTATGTGGTGGCCACCAACATTGATTTTCTTCCTTGTTAAGCCATTGCATGGGCACTACACCAACTTCATTATTGTCGAAAGACACGATTGCATAAATGTTTGAAGACATTTCTAATGTATAAAATTCTAAAACCTAGATATATTAAAATAGAAAATAAAAAAATAAAAATTTATTAGTTTCAACAAGGGCTGGAAAGTTTTGCTGTACCACAATAATGGATTAGGGACGTTGGATCATGAACCTTTTTAAACTTTTTTTTTATTACCTATTAATTACAATGAAATTTTTAATAAAAATGTATTTTTCAAATATAAGGCATTTTTAGCGTGACCGCTTTTTGCAAATAAATATTACCGCGCCTGCGACTGCTTCAGTCTTTAGCGGGATTTAAAAAAATACCTTTATCTAATTGTAAAAATTTTTTGGTAGGCCGCACTGTTTTAATTTCAAGATTAGCTATATCAAGCTAACTTTCATCCTATGTTTTGGAGAAAAGTTGTATCAAACCCAATTGAATCTACAACAAGCAAATTAATACGACCAACTCCACATCCATGCGCACTAACTCAAGAAAAACAATTACAGTCAAACAATAGCTGAAAGTTTAGTTACACCATTAAATTAATTTAATCAACACGAACTGCGGCTGACCTTATTGTTGAAGTACGCGTACTGGGTATAGCACTCGATAAGGAAGCGACACACCAATATACAAAGTATGTATGTAGGTACAAGTACGCACCCACCCACGATTATTAACGAGCAATTATTTAACTATTGGTAGTTTCACAAAATAATACAACAAATGAATTTACCAGGCTTGTTGGGCCGCAATACCGCTGTAGTTAGTATAACGTTGATAACGGTAAAGTTCCAGAATAAATCCAAATTTCAATTCAAATATTTCTCTTATTCAACTTATTCAAATAGAATATTACAAAACATATTACCAAAAAAATAAAACATATTAAAAAATTGAAGGTATAACAGAAAATTGAAATCTTTACTATTAAAACGAAGCTAGCTGCTTAAGCACTTTTTGGTTGTATAGTTAATTACGATTTAGTTTACTTTGTCAGTGAACAAATCACTTGTAAGTTTACATATAAAGGCCCGTTTCCACTACGAGCGTGGAAAAAAGCATTCTTTGTTTGTTTTATTGCTTTTTTTTTGCGCTCGCTTCAATTTTAACCGCTCACTTCAATCGAAGATCAATAAAAGAGAGAAAGAATGCTCTTTTCCACGCTCGTAGTGGAAACGGGCCTTAATTGCCTCGTGGCGAATAAAGAAAAAAAAAAGTTAAGACAATGAGAATTGTGATTAATCAAGAGACATACGTTTGAATTTAAGTCGCCTCGTGGAAAAGAACGAAAAGATAAAACGAAAAAACGAAAACAAAAAGCATTGAGCTTAAAATCTTACAATAATTGAAAAACGTTGCATTATTCACTGATTAGAATTTCATGTTCGTTTTTGGATTACGTTTAACATTTCAAGTTAATCAGTAAAGGTCCGTTTCCACTACGAGCGTGGAAAAGAGCATTCTTTGTTTCTTTTATTGATCTTCGATTGAAGCGAGCGGTTAAAATTGAAGCGAGCGCAAAAAAAATCAATAGAACAAACAAAGAATGCTCTTTTCCACGCTGGTAGTGGAAACGGGCCTTAAGATTTTATTTAAGTTTTATATGGTTTTCTTATCCCAGTTTACTAATTTTTACTGCCATACTTTTCAAACAGCTAAGTTAACTCTTACAACAACATAAGGTTAAAAATTATTAAGTTTTTTCTCTGCTTGCAGTTTAAACAACTTTATTTGAATTTAGAATTATTGTTCTCTTTCAACCACAATTTTGAAAAATCTATATCTCTGATTGATAACTAAGCGTAATTTAATCGAAACCTATTTTAAGCCCATTTTAAATCCATTTAGTTGTTATCATCATACCATTTCTTATCCATGTTCAAACCAGTTACCGTTCTCACTTAAAGGCCAACTTTAACCAGTTTATGATTCCCGCCCTAAAACCACTTTAAGCCCAACTTCAAACCAGTTTTTTTCTTCCGATCTATTTCCCACTTTATACCCAGCAAATCATTCCCAGCTCTATCCCATTTTTAGCCCATTTTAAACCCATTTAGTCGTTCCCATTTTTATACCATTTCTTATCCATGTTTAAGCTCGTTAACATTCCCACTTAAAGCGCAACTTTGACCCAGTTTTTAATTCTTATTCTAAAACCAATTTAAGCCCGTCTTCAACCTAGTTTTTTCCCCATCAAATCCCCAATTTATACCCAGCAAATCATTCTCATCTCGATCCCACTTTGAGCCCATTTTTAACCCATAAATTTGGCTTTGATAAATTTTTTCTTTTCTTTTTTACAATCCCTGTTAAGTTCAACAATTATTCCAATTTTAATTTTATGCACTTTAAGACCTTGTTTTTAAACCACTTCAAACAAAACTGGGCAGACACTGGGAATATTGTGGGCTAACCAGTAAATATTTTTTTAAATAAAAGTTATATCATAATCTTCTTCTTCTTTCGGCTTCTCCCTACTCGGGGTCGCCACAGCGCGATAGTAATCTCCATTTTACTCGGTCTACTTCATCTCCTTCCCTAGCTCCAACCCTTTTCATGTCTTCTCTCACCAAATCCATCCACCTTCTCCTTGGCCTTCCTCTTTTCCTTCTGCCTGGCACATAATAAAACTTTTAAAAATTACCAAAACAAAGTTATTGTGACCTTATACCAACAAAAAATTACAAAAATAACACTTAAAATTATTTTGATTTATCCCCAGTTGGGCCCCACTTGTTTACACACATATTTGCCCATGCACAACCCACATCCCACTTTCCCACTAAAAAACCCACATGGGCCCCATGTGGACATGCATACTGGGAGATAAGGTGGCTATGCGTAGTGTTTTAGCACCAGCACCCCATCCCGAGCCCACGAGTCGCCTCAGCAATGTGACGCGCGAGGATAGTTTTTTGCGCAATGCCACTAAATGGTGACGAAACGTGAGCGATCTGTCCAGTTTTACCCCAAGATAAGTAGGGCTTGGACAAAACGGTAAAAGTCTACCGTTGATGTAGACCTTTAGCTCACGTTTGGCCTCTCGGTTATTTAAGTGAAAGGCTGCCGTCACCGTCTTAGTGTGACTGAGCTTCAACCTCCAAGTCTGGAGATACGCTGAAAGTGTAGACATGTTTTGGCTTAAAGTCCCCTCCAAGTCCTTCCAGTTTTCAGAAGAGTGCAACAATGCTAGATCATCAGCATAAGCAAACTTTCTGGAAATCATGAAAGGAAGATCGTACGTATAGATGTTAAATAGGAGGGGGCCAAGACTGATCCCTGAGGAACGCCGTTTTTAAGACGGCGTAGCGCCTACTTTGGTTGCTGTCACCGGTGGTAAGGGTGAAACTTCGATTTCGGACAAGCTCCATAATCATTCTGACCATGTGCTTATCCGGAAGTAGTCTCAGCAGCTTGCAGGTAAGGCCACGGTGCCAGACAGTGTCATAGGCAGCTGTAATATTGACAAATACGGCACCGGCCTTCTTTTTAGCCTGAAAAAAATCCTCGATGTTCTGGATTAGCAGATCAACTTGATCTACAGTTGACTTCACGCGTCGGAACCCAGCCTGCTCTTTAGGGAGCAGTGGATCGATTAATGGTTCAACGCGGGCGTAGATAAGCCTCTCGAGGATCTTGTAGGGGACACAGAGCAGAGATATCGGTCGATAACTCTTTGGGTTCCCCACGGGCTTTGTTGGTTTTGGGATCGCGACCACAAGCGCTCTTCTCCAGATCTTGGGAATTTTGAGTCGGCGCAAAATATTTTTGAGAGGCACCGATGCTAATTTGGCAAGATTGTTAAGCAATTCTTGCGCAGAAGACACAAACAAGCATTTACATGTAGATCTTAGTCTTTTAGGCTGGCATATGATATCAAATAAATAAACCACAGTCAGCATCTATTGCAGTGCTCTGCAACTCGTCAGCTCTTGAATAGACAATAGATAGGGCAGCTGTGGGCAGTGTTTTGGGCACCATTGCCTTATCCTGAGCCTACAAGTTGCCTCAACAGCGTGACACACGAAAATAGTTCTTTGCGCATCGCCTCTAAAATAGTAATGGAATGTAAACGATCTGTCAAGTTTTATCCCAAGATAAGATAAGATTAGATAAAATGACAAAGTAGACCCCCAGCTCACGTTTGGCCTCTTGCTTATTTACATAAAAGTAGGTCACCGTCTTAACGTCACTGAGCATTAATCTCAAAGTCTGGAGATGCCTTGAAAGTGCAATCATGTCTTAACTTGAAGTTCCAACTTGTTCCAGTTTTTAGAAAACTGCAACAACGCAAGAGCGTCTGCATTAGCAATTTTTGTGGAAGTCCTAAGGCGGGTTGTACGTATAAATGTTAAAAAAAAGGAAGCCAAGATTGATCCCTGATGAACCCACTATTTTACACGTCGAAGTCTGCTTTGTTTGTTGTAACCAGTAGTAATTGTGTAAGTTTCCTTTCGAGCATACTCCATGATCTTTGTAACCATATGCTTATCGGGCATAATAGTTTTTAATTGTTTCTTGTAAAGTAGACTAAGCGATTAACTTTGTTGTTTTCAAAAACAAAACATAACAGTATTTTTAGCATCATATTTATTTATTTGTTGTTTCTTGCAAAGTATTCGCTTATTGACAAGTTTATGTCGTTTGAAAAAAACGAAATCTATTCTTTGTAAATTATTCGCCCAACCGCGGTTATTTTCATCTTGTAAAGCATTCGCCCAGCTCTTACTTCTTGTAAAGAATTCGTCAATTTTTAACACCATCGAGAATGAAAGCTTAAAAATAGTTTATAACTGTATTATTGATAAATAATTATTTAAAAAAAAAAAAAGTATTATTTTATTTAGCCCAACAATAGTTTTAATTGTTTCTTGTAACGTAGGCTACGCGATTAACTTTGTTGTTTTCAAAAACAAAAATTAACAGTATTTTTAGCATCACGTTAATTTATTTGTTGTTTCTTGCAAAGTATTCGCTTATTGATAAGTTTATGTCGTTTGAAAAAAACAACATGTATTTCTTGTAAATTATTCGCTCAACCACGGTTATTTTCATCTCTTACTTCATTCGCCCAGCTCTTACTTCTTGTAAAGAATGGGTCAATTTTTAACACGATCGAGAATGAAAGCTTAAAAGCGAGTGTATAACTGTAGTAATGATGAAATTGTAGTTAAAAAAAAAATAGTATTATTTTATTTAGCCCAACAATAGTTTTTAATTGTTTCTTGTAACGTAGGCTAAGCGATAAACTTTGTTTTTATCAAAAACCAAAAAATAACAGTATTTTTAACATCATATAAATGTATTTGTTGTTTCTTGAAGGTATTCGCTTATTGATAAGTTTATGTCGTTTGAAAAAAACGAAATGTATTCCTTGTAAATTATTCGCCCAGCACTTACTTCTTGTAAAGAATTCGTCAAGTTTTAACACGATCGAGAATGACGGCTTAAAAGCGAGTTTATAACTTTATTATTGATAAACTTTTAAATTAAAAAAAAAAAAAGTATTATTTTACTTAGCCCAACAATAGTTTTTAATTGTTTCTTGTAAAGTAGGCTAAGCGATTAACTTCGTTTTTTTCAAAAACAAAACATAACAACTTTTTTGGCATCACATTAATTTATTTGTTGTTTCTTGCAAAGTATTCGCTTATTGATAAGTTTACGTCGTTTGAAAAAAACGAAATGTATTTCTTGTAAATTATTCGCCCAACCGCGGTTATTTTCATCTGGTGAAGCATTCGCCAAGCTTTACAATTTCACTTCTTGTAAAGAGCAACAGAGAAACAGAGGGAGAAAGAGTGAGAAACAACGAGAGAGAGAGTGTACAAGTGAGAGAGAAACGAGTTGAAAACGAGAGAATTCAAAAATTAGAAAAAAGAATTTTAAACAGCAAGGGCGAATTCTTAACTTGCGAAGAAAATTTTGCAGACAGCTTTTAAAATATAGTATACAGAATGAGCCAAAAGTAGGTGGACAGTATGTGGAATAGGTTTATGTATCAGTTATATTATTACAATTGTTTTCATTATAACTATGGATTTTTTCTTTTGGGAAGTACTCAAGGACAAAGTTTATAGTCGTGTTAGTACTTATAGTTGTGTGTATACATAATCTCAAAATAAATCGTATCATTTACTGTCCACCTACTTTTGGCTCACCCTGTATATATATATATATAATGTATCAAGTTGTAGTTTTTATTGAAACCAATGAAGTTGAAGTGATTCCTGCAAATTGGTTAATAAGTAATCATGAAGCTTATTGGTTTGACAATTATTCCTTTTTGGCTTTATGACGTGCAATTAAATGTAATGCACAACCTGATCCTAATTGGAAAGTTTATGCAGTGCGTTTGCTTAAAAATGGTTGATTTGGTGAGACACCTTTTTAGTGGGTTTATATATATCTTAACATATTTATAATTTTTACTGTTATTGTTTGCTTTTTGTAAATGACAGTTTTGACTCAACTACCAGTTTTTACCAAGTAATAAACACTTGACTATGTTTTGATGAGTATGGAGATGCATGAACGAAAGCCAAACTAGCCAAAGACATGTCAGATTTACCAATTGACACAGAGCCAGACAAAGGACGTAATTCAAAGCGTGTTGGTTCATTATTTATCATATATCTATATATATATATATTTATATACATAAAAACTATAATATTGACACTTCCAGTGCTGCATGTGCATAGTTTTTGTTTTAATTACGGCATTGTTTTTTCAGGAGAAATCGAAAATGAACAACGAGATTTATATCTAGTTTTAGTAATTCAGGCAATAACTCTGATGAAAATTGCCAGCATTAATGGTGTGTAGTTTTTATAATTTTTGGTTTACATGACTATGATGTATAAATTTTTATTATGGATAGAAACTATTTAAAATTGATTTTATTCAATTGCAATTATTTTTTTCAGATTTTTTGCTTTGTCAGCATACTCCTAAGCGGCCGCGTGTGATACTGTTGCCATAATTACAGCATCGGTTGGAAACGGTAAAACTTATGCTCATAAAATAAATTGACATTTGTGGTACATTTACTCACATTTTTTATAACTTTCTGTACCATTAAACTCTCATCATTTTGCTAGTACCTGTAAAAATTTGTATTTGAAATGGTGCTGTTTCAATGTACAGCATGCTGGTTAAAAGATAACTTTACAGCAAAAACAAATTTTCTTTCAATTATTGTTGCTTGTTTAATACCAAAACTTTTTTATAAAATTGAAGAAATAAAACTTATTTGTAATATTTTTGATTTATTTTGATACCAATAAAAACAAAACATTGACATTTAATTTTAGTACAAAACCGCATTAAATTTGTTTAATATCTTTATTTATTTTGTATCATAGCTACTAGTGATACGATCAGCGATGTTGGGAGCGTCTTTGCCAATAATTGCCTTCCTATTAGAAGCGATGCCGGTACATCATCGCAGCGAATTGATGGTAAGTAAAATAATTTGTAATGTTATGATTGTTTTATGTGAGTCATTCATGTATATGAGCTCAACGATATCTAATTTGGTAATGTTTTGGCCGATCGAGACAGGCATCTGTCCGACGCTTCTATGCCACGACAAATTTATCGAATGAGGGTACCTGTAATTGTCGGCTTTCTTCACGCTATTACTATATCGGTAAAATACTTATCAAACTAGAAGCGGACTGTGAATTTCAATTTCTGTTGTTTTAGTTTGACACACTGTTGAATCAAATCTTTGTCTACTCCAGAGGCAGTCACTCGCTTCACCGCATAAAGATGCTCAGTGTACCGCCAAAATGTATATAGATTGTTTATATGTTTTTAGGAAGTGATATCCTACGGAAGATGGCTGAACAAAGAGTCATGTTATGCGGGCTCGTAGATGCGGTAAAAAACTTGCATCGTTCTGTTAGACGTTTGCAAAGTGGTTCACGTGATCAAAATTGTTTAATGAAGCTCCCAGACAACGTTCAACTTCCGCTTCAAAGTCTTGAAGATTGAGAAAATCTTGAAAAACGGCTGACAGATAAACAAATCAAACAAAGTTTGGTAGGTGTTCATTTTTGCCATTATCTGTACTTAAAAAATGTTTTAACACTTAGTCATGTTACATTAGCTTGCACTGTTCTACAATTAACATTTGACATTTGCAGATTTTGCGTGTTCTACTTATTGGTGGACGCAATTTAAAAGAAACTGCTGGCGAATCATGAAGGGTTTAATAGCTAACCAACTGTGTGAGCAACTTAACTGGTCTGGGCGAAATGGGTGGAAAGCCAGGTACACGGGAACAAAAAAAACTGGGCTTTCTTCAATGACCAATATTGTTGAAGTAATTAAAAGTGAGTACTTGTTTACTTTAGGCTTTGTCTTTTTGCCTCCACACTAAATCTCTTAGTTACAAAAAAAAACTCCCGCTTTGCAGCACTTTGCTGTATTGTTTATTTTAAGGTTTTTTAAAGCATTTTTCGCTGTCTTATATACAGCTTTAATTTCCCCTTTTTTATGCCTCTCTGGGTGGTTTGCTTTCACCACTCCAATTCACTTTTTCAAGGTAGAAATCATGTACAGAGCCTCTTGCAGAACGGCTTGGATCCTTAATAGCGACTCCAACAACAGCAACAGCTTCGAAACGGCCACTGGTAAAACAACGGATTTTAAAACAAAACGTCACTCTTGGATAACCTAAGTTTATTTTTTGGTCGCAAGTCTTTGGTTGTCTACGTGATTATTAAAGAATTAAGCTAGTGAGCTGCTGTTGATTTATCTGCTGTTGATTGTATACTATTTTGGGCTCCTAAGTGAATTGGGGCATAATTTATTAATAAAGAAGATATTGTAGTAGTCTGAGCTGTGATTTAGCTAGACTATATTTTTGCTGTCGCTGGTTCGAAGGTCAGATCCAGCAAGAAGATTAAGAATTTTATCTTTTAGTAGACACCGAGATTGCGTTATCGGCGAGGCCTTCCTTACAGGCGCCGAAAGGTTAGACGATTAAATAACGTATTAAGTTACCGAATTAACTTCTACAAAATTTAAAAAACTTTTTACCAGCGGAACATAAATTTCTAAAACTCTCCAAAATTTAAAAAACTAAAATTTGTGGAAGTAACAAAATTTCAAAAACTAGCAAATTTTTTAAAATTTGCTAAACTTAAGTTAATAATTTACGCCAATTTCCGGACTGTAATACAATATTTAATACAATAGGCCTCGGTTAATCCGGATCTGATTTGACAGACAAAATCATTCGAATCAGGCAAAGATCCGGATATTCCGAAGCTTTTTATTAAGAATTACAGTATATAGGAAATCATTTGTACTTTCAGTTTTATCAGAGCTAAGCTAAATTCCGCATCAAGCGAAATTATCTGCGGTTATTAAATTTATACTTTTTTTGTGATGTAACTGTATTTAAAAGTCGTATGATTTTTTTCAAATAGTTTATTTTGCTTTGACGTTGAATGAATTAAAAACTTGAACATCAGCGTGTAAATAAATATGTTTATTGGATTTCAACTACCTTGGCTTTATGCTTTTCATCTATTTTATAAATTTTTTACTTAAATGCTTTTGTTACCACAACCGCCATAAATACTTTCAGAGAATTAAAGTAAAATCTAGCTGTCCGTTTATATCATAGGCGTAGGCACGAGGAAGTATTGGGAGTCACAGCCCCATGAAAAATGTACGCCAACTGATTAAAAGATAATTAGAGCATGAAAAAAGTAAAAACCAAAAAAGATCTTTATTTGAACTGTTTATAATCATGCTTTCGACCTGTAAAACTCTCCGCATGACAAATTTTTGCATAAGCCACCGAGTTATGTACCAGATGGTGTAGTCGAAACCATAAACCTCGAGACGGACACTGAGACCAGAAATAATTAAGACCAAGACCGAAACCGAGACTGAAAAATTTTACAAAAATATAGTTCATTTTCAATAATTTTAAACACAATAATTTTTTTAAAATAATCTAAAATTACATATTGTAAATGAAAAAGCATCTCTATCATGTTGGAAATCGCTCTCTGTGTTTGCATCATTGAACAATTTGTTGCATTACTAAACAATAGAGCAGAAAAAATCTGAATCATACTCGGCATGATGGTTAACAATGTTAAAAAAGCAGATATTTTATCAAAAAATATTTTTCAAAACTCAAAAATGCTGAAGGCAGGGAAATTCATGAGAATGGTTGAAACTTTAACTAAAGATTTGATTAGCTCGGTTACCCGTGTTGGTGTGTTGCAGTTGTTGGATTTGTTGGCTATTTTTTAATTACATAGAATAGAATGAGTAAAAACTGTTTGACGACTTTCTTCGGTATTGACCTTGTTTATTTTCGATCTATTTTCGGATAAGTTATTCGGATTAATTTTTAGGACATTGTCGTTTTTTACCTTATCATATTTACTATTTTTTAGTTTAACTTTAGAACGATGTCGTATTTTTTTTAAGCAATTAAGTTTATGCAGTTGCGTATCCAGAAATTTGTTATGAAGGCAGGGAGGCGGTTGAGACCCGAAAATACAACTATAATCCGTGGTATTTTTTACAAAAGGGAGGCCTGGTGCAAGAAAAAAAGCGCCACTTTTAAAGATTCACTTAAAAAAACAATTAAAATTATTTAGTTTTAATATGATTATTTTATCTTTCTTTTTATCCTCCTGACTCCCTGACTCACAGAAAATTGTCGGAGCCGCTATACATAAAGCATCTATCAAGCTATTACATTGATCTACTTCCGGAAATGCCAAAATATTGTTGTCTGGTTCAAATTTTTAATTTTTTTAGTTTTATGGAGCTATGACTGTAATTTAGAACTGCTTGCGAAGACCACCAAGCGGGAGAAAGTGCCGTAAAGTGTTTTTCCCGAAGACACAACAGAGTGGCGCGAGTGGGTCTTGAACCATGAAGGTGTAGATTAAGTTCGCCATCGATTACAGCGCTCTTAACCACTCAATCAATTCAACCACGCTGCGGACAAATGTAAAATAAAAGTGAAGACCTTTTTTGCGCTTCACTTTTTTCAAGCCCTAATTTTCTTTTAGTTGAAAAAGTTTTCACTTTATTTTAACAATTTTTAAGTTGTTTTGTGCTACTATAAACCTTTAACCATCATTCTTCATGGAGGTTTTTCAACCTTCGACTCTCCCTCTTCCGCGCATACGTCTATGGATTTATAGATTAAACTTTTTAACGGGTAGTTAAACGGATTCTGTGCAGCGTGGTCGAGTGTTTAGAGGGTGGTGATTGTAATCGAAACGGCCGCGGTTTAAAACCTAGTCGTGTAATCATGTTGTGTCTTGGAAATATATTTTACGGTATTTTTTCTTGGCGAGTAATTGTAAAATTCCGTCATCTCTCAAAAACTAATAATCAAAGGAAAAAATTTTAACAGGACGGCAATATCTTGGCATCTCCGAAAGCTTGTCACACGCATAGCGCCTCGCTTAAGTGCGCGGCAAGAGGATGAATGTAGAGATAAAAATAAAAAAACAAGCAAGCATATGAGGGTTGGCAAACGTTGTGACTCAGAGGGCCATCACCTCATCCCCTTTTATAATTAAGTGCGGACCCATAATTAAATGGTGTTCAAATTATTGCATACTTAAATTTCATTCCAGCAAAAACTTTTTCGCTTTATTAAGAACGAAAAAAACAAAAACGTAGGATCAAAGTTATGACTTTTTTTTAGCGGGAAAGGAGTTCAAACCTTACATGAAAGATAATTCAAAATAAAGCTTCGTCTAACAAAAAGTTAAACCAATTGAAATTTATTACGATTGAAAATCCTAATTAACCTTATTCAAATAGAATCGAAGAGAAATAACAAATTAGAACAAAAACACATTTCAAAAGGCTATTAAAAAATTTAAAAGATATTATCGTACGTCGGACTTATACTTGCTTGCTTTTTAACTTTACTTCAAAGTTTTAAATTTGCATCAAAGGCATTAGAACATTCATTTATAAGAAGTTTTTTTTTAAAGAACGAATTTTTACTAGATGATTAACGAAAGCGAGCAAGCGGGAAACTACTAAGCTTCAAAGCAAATAGAAACGTAAAATACTAAAGTTTCGACTACACTTCTACACAAATGGCTCACAAGCAATGCAACATCATTCTGAAACACGTTATGCTAGTTTGGAAATATCTTAGCTTTTACTATTTTATGTTGAAAAGACTTAGAAAGCAGGAAATCATTACACACAGCTATTTTCTTCAAACCAATAATCACTAAAATCAAAGTAAAAACTAAAAAAAACTTTTTTCCCTGTAATTCGGTACCTATTGCGGCCCAAGAGATACTTTAAAAAAAAATTGGCCCACAGTGTGTGAAAGTTTGGACACCCATGATCCAATCCTAACCATTAGCGATTTAAAAATTGCATCATTTTATGTAATTGCACTCTTGCCATATAAAACTAAAAAAAATTCGAAACAAAAGTTTTATTAATCGTGTCGTGGGTCATATTCTCGGCATTCAAGTGCTATATTATGAACAGGTCTGAACTTACTATTGTATTCTATTGTAGCAAAGTACCCGCTTTAAGTCATATCTCCAGGCAACTTTATCGTTTACGCAGCATTATTACTATTGGAGTCTACTCTAAGACTTTTTTAAATTGAATATTTAAAAACTTTAGCTTCCAGTTGACATTAAAGTCATTTATTTATATCAGTTAGTTGCCTTAAAACACATACCGGTAAAAGATATTGCCTACGGTATTATACATGTAAATCAATGTCCAAAACAAGCATTTTGATTTCTTTTTAAAGCAACTTTGGGCTGGCGTACTAAATTTTAAGGTAGGTGACTAGCTGTAGATTAAATGTAACAACAACATTTAAAAAACAGTGTCCGGTCTGGTTTTGATTTTATTATTTTGATTTTATTGACAAAAAAAAAAAAAAAGAAAGCAAATGCAAACGATGATGGATTGCTTGTGCGTAGACTTATAGATGCATCGAGTAGGTTTTCGCTTTCGTAAAATCGATGTGCCGCGCAAAATCGAAATTTTTAAGTGTGCCCATAACAAAAAAATTTTGTAAATCACTGGTCTAACTTAACTTATGCATATAACACTGATGAAGGTCTCGAGACCAATTTTTTGTTGTCTCGGTCTCGTCTCGGTCTCAAAATTGTGTTGGTAGTCTCAGTCTCAAGGGATGCGACCTCGGTCGCGTGTCTTTTTAATTGGTCTCGAGATTGGAAATTTTTAATTAGTCTCGAGACCGGTTACTTGATGTTATGGTGATGAATTTTGCAATTTGGTTTAAAGTAACACTCAACTGACCAGCTTTGCCACAATTTAAACGGGTAAAAAGCTTAGAGCCAAATTTTTAGTTTTGCAACTTTCTTACGTTTATTCCAATGAACATTTTTATTGTGATCAGGACTGCTCCGATTACGAAATGGTAATTCCAGAGATGACTTCTTTGTGATGAGCTCATAAAGTTGCCAGTTGGCCTTGGGAAAGTTCCAACGTTTAAACGTCTCACTTGGGACTGGGACCATTTTCTTTGAGGCCGTAATTAGCGATGGTCAATGTTGGGACTGACGAAACTTTTCTAAAGTACATCTGTCCACTTTGGAGCTGTTTAAATCTTCACTTGCAAAAGCCAGGTTGCGATTGGTTCCAGTGTTTTGTGCTGATGTGCAGACGCAAGGCTTTGTGCCCATAATACAACTTTTAAATGTTGAAAGCCAAAGTACAAATAAGATCTGCCTTCGCCAATTGACCACCCCACACAAGGCTCTTGCTCCCAGCTCTTCTCTGGTCGCTGAAACATTGGAACCAATCCCAACTGGCTTTTGCGAGTGAGGATTTAAACAGCTCCAAAGTGGACAGATGTACTTTAGAAAAGTTTCGTCGGACCCAACATTGACCATCGCTAATTACGGCCTCAAAGAAAATGGTCCCAGTCCCAAGTGAGACGTTTAAACGTTGGAACTTTCCCAAGGCCAACTGGCAACTTTATGAGCTCATCACAAAGAAGTCATCTCTGGAATTACCATTCCTTGACTCAAGCTCTATTAATGAGGTATACCAAAACTTATGTAATATTATCTTTGCAGCAGCAAAATTGTCAATTCCACGTGGTAGCAGAAACAACTATAGACCGTGCTGGGATGGAGAGTGCGAACATCTCTGCTAGGTTTCTCTACGAGCTCCGCAGGGTGTAGCAACTAACTCAGGTGCTTCCGACTTGCTGTCCCATTTTGATGAAAAAAAGAAGAATTGCTGGTCCGAGGTCAAGAACAACATCAATTTCAGGCATTCTAGTCGGCTGGCAGGAAATATACTTAACAACTTGACTGGCATAACCAAACACACACGCCGCTTCTACTCCATTTTTCTATCTTTTTATTTTATCTCTATAATCATCCTCCTGACTCGCAGGAAAGCGACGGAGGCGCTAATACATAAGGTAAGCAATTACCCCGACCTGCTTCCGGAGATGCCAAGATATTGCTATCCGCTTGTAATTTGATAGAGATATGACTGTAATTTAGAGCTGCTTACCAAGACCACAGAGCAGGGGAAGTACCATAAAGCGTTTTTCCCAAGGAAAAAACAGAATGGCGCGAGTGGGTTTTGAACCGAGACTATGTTGATCATAAGCACGGCGCTTTAACCATTCGACCACGGTGCCGACACATTTCCAAGAGCTAAGAGCTCGATTGCCTCCCAGTTGGTTAAAAAAAGAGTGTATAAAACAACACCATGTAAGTCAGCCAGACTTGTTAGAGAGGTTTCCCAAATCTAGAGGATTCAAAACCACCTAAAAAATGTATCTCTGGAAATTTTTCTCCGGAAGAATTTGCCAATGTTCTCCAGCTGTTAAAGTATGGAAAAGTTTCGGGCCCAGACACTCTATTGCCAGAGCTAATACTCCATGCCGGATCTGATTTAAAGTCCTGGTTAAACAAGTTCCTGTCTTTTTGCATGAGTCAACTCAAGCATCCGAAAATTCGGAGAAGAGTATTAGTAATTCCCATCCCAAAGCAGAATAAACCATTAGGGTACCCAAAAAGCTATAGACGTATCTCTTTGCTTTGTGTTCCATTCAAGATCTTGAAGAGACTTATTGTCACACTTTATTCCCAACTTAATCTTAACTTTATAAATTGGTAGTTTATTTTTTCAGTAGTTTTAAATTTTAAAATGTCATAATCTTTTTCATATTAATAGTAGTTTCGTAGTCGGTAAACCCCTACTTATTTTATTTAATTTATTTGCAAGTTGTTTTTTCTTATGTATGATTAGTTGTTCTCTTTTATACTCTGACCGAGTGGTTGGCGCTTTAGTTATCTATTGTCTGCCCAATTATTTTTTCTCTTTTGTCTCTCTTTTATCTCGAGCACTCATTAAAGCTTTGGAACAGGGCTGCCCAAAGTGTGGCCCGCGGGCCGCATGCGGCCCGCACAACAAGTTTTTGCGGCCCGCGACTGACTGTCTCACAATTTAAGTTTTTTTTGATTAATTCTTTTCAATTTTTTTGTAAAAAAAAGTTACTGTCAAATTTATTGGCACTACTTTTTTCAAACATTAATTTTAATCAATTTCAGTAAACGCTATTTGTTTAATGACGTCAGTAGAAGTAGAAAAGGAAGCAGCAAAGTTACGCCTCGTTAGCTACTATATAAGTGATGAAGTAATCTTTTTCCTTTTACACAATTTATGTTGCTTTTATCACCGCGTAGTTTTTACAGATTAAATTTAAAAATTTACAGATACACTCGTATTAAAAAACGAAGAGCTTTGCTAACTGCCGCATATTTTAGTCATCAAGTATTAAAAAATTAGTGCCGCAAAGAAAAGACAGATTGAAGATGAAGGTCGCACGTTTCAGAAACAATGGACTGACAAGTATTTTTTTATTGCTAGTGCAGAGAAAGCTTTATGTTTGATATGTAAAACGAGCATACCTGTCATGAAAGATTACAACTTGAAGAGGCATTTTGAAAAATATCACACAACTTATCAACAGCTGGTTGGAGAAAAGCGGACGCAAAATATAGAAAAATTACAAAAAGAATTTGTTGCACAACAGTTAATGTTTGAAAAGTCAAACCAAGAATCGCAGGCTTCTACTCACGCTAGTTACGTCGTAGCTTATGAAATAGCAAAACGAGGAAAACCATTTTCAGAAGGTGAATTTGTCAAAGACTGCATGCTAAAAGTTGCAGAAATAGTGTGCCCTGATAAACAACGTGCATTCCAAAATGTAAGTTTGTCACGAATGACAGTAACGCGTAGAGTTCAAGAAATTGGCAGTGACATTAATGACCAACTTAAAAGCGATATAGAAAAATATGTATCTGTGTCGTTGGCTTTGGATGAGCCACGGACAATGGCTCTACAGCTCAACTGCTTATTTTTATCAGAGGAGTAACAGAAAACTTTCAAATTTCTGAAGAACTTTTCGCTATGATAAGTTTGAAAAATCGGACGCGAGGTTCAGATCTCTTTAATGCAGTGTCTGATGCTATTGAAAATAGTAATTTGAAATGGTCTCAGTAAGTCGGTGTAATAACGGATGATGCCCCCTCCATGATAGGAAAAGAATCAGGTCTTGTTACTCTTCTGAGAAAAAAAGCGATCGACAATTCTGAATCCGACTTGATACACTACCATTGTATCATTCACCAAGAAGCACTGGTTGCACGTGTTCTCAGCATGAATGATGTAATGAATGTTGTGGTAAAATGTGTTAATTTTATTAAAAAAACAGGATTAAACCATCGCCAGTTTAAGACCTTTCTCGAAGAGTGTAACGCAGAGTATGAAGACGTTGTCTATTTTGCTGCAGTCCGATGATTAAGTAAAGGAGCAACATTGATGCGATTCTTTTTACTACGAAACGAAATTGTTGAGTTTATGAATTCCAAAATCAACAGGTGCCTAAACTAAAATGCTATCAATGGGTATGTGATTTATCTTTTTTAACAAATATTATGAATCATTTGACCAGTTTAAATTTGCATCTTCAAGGAGCTGGAAAATTTGTTTCAGGTCTTTATAATCACGTGAAAACATTTCAAAGAAAACTGGAATTATTCCAAAAACAACTAAAAAAAGGAGATCTATTTCACTTTAATGCATGTAAAAAGCTAATTGAAGAAGATCAAAACGGCAATGAGGCATTGTTGTTACTACATTCTGAAAAATATACCACTATGTTTGAGAATGTTAAACAAGAATTTCAGCGACGATTTTGTGACTTCCACTCACATGAGTCAGAATTTATGTTGTTTTCCAATCCTTTTCATTGTGGTCCAGAAAGTGCACCTACTAATGTGCAACTTGAACTAATCGAACTGCAAGAAAGTTCTGACTTGAAATCATCTTTCCGAGATCTGCCTTTAGACAAGTTTTATTCCTTAGTCCCAGCCTCAACCTATCCAGCTTTGCGCAAGCATGCCTCCAGAATGGCTTCTCTTTTTGGAAGTACTTACATTTGTAAGAAGACATTTTCAGTCATGAACTTCAATAAATCGAAATATAGGACAGCACTTACTGATGAACATCTTCTATCAATCCTTCAAATTTCTACAACACAATACACACCAAGATACGGAAAACTTATTGGCGAAAAGTCACAGCTACATACTTCGCACTAGATGTGCTGGTGTTTGTAAATAATTTAATTTAAAACAAACTTTAATTTTATTAAAGTCTAGCACCGGTTTCAAAGTTGTTTAATTTTCTAGGAAATAGAATTAAAAAGTTTAATGTGTAGTTTTCAAAATAAAAATATTTCGAACATTTTATACAAAGCTTAATTGTGTGGCCCGCAGAAACTCAAAAAGATTGTAATGCGGCCCGCTCCACAAAAACTTTGGGCACCCCTGCTTTGGAACTTTCTAGTTTATTCGACGTTACATAATCATTTTTTGTCTTGATTCTGATTGGTTCTCGTAAACTGTGACCTTAATTTAATCAATCATCATAGAAATCCACGTTATTCCAGAAAATTTGCTTATAATCTGGCGCCACGTGACGTGTTCTTATATAAGCGTGCGTTTTATTTTCACTTCGTTTCACGTGAGATTTCAGTCGTAATTTCAGTTAGTGATTTCAGTGGCTGCTGCATTGCAGTAAAATTGTTTGTGTTTTTGTGGCTGTGTGACCGCAGTTAATTCTATATAGAGAGAGAATTATTAAGTTTGTGTAGCAGACGAAGTATTAAGATTAATATTAGCCATTGGAACGCTATTTCAGTCTTATAGCTTGCTGGCACAAAGTTGTAGAAGTGATTATTTGCAGTTGTGGCGCTGAAACCGTTTTTAAAATTTGGTGAAGCTTGGAAGCCAAGATTTTTTGAATCGATTAAGTTTTGTAAATTTTGTGATACCTTGTATATTCTTTATAGCTAGAGACAGTGGTTTTTGTCTGTCTGCGGAGAGAAGATTTTTAAGGAATCAATTCGAGCTTAGGCGGAACTAAATGCGTTAAGAAATTTAGTCTCGCGGCAAGCCATTTCTTGAGCCGGAATAAATATAAGAATAGACACAGTTTTACTTCAGCGATGGTATTTGGGTTATCTACGTAGTTCAACTGGTCTTTTTGGATTTCCAAATAAAGTTTGTGACACTTATTTATACCCGCGTCGAACCAATTATAAGTCAACTGCTATCTAGAGAGCAAGCTGAGTTTCGGTCCGGAAGGTCGACCATAGATTAAGTCACACTTCTAACTCAAGAAATTGAAAATGGCTTTTGGGTCAAAAAGAAGGACAGCACTGTGTTTGTCGATCTCACAGCAATCTGCGATACTGTAATGCACCGCGCCCTCACCTGCAAGTTAATTCGTCTTCTTCCCGACGGGTACATGGTCTCATTGATTATGGAACTTGTTTATAATCGAGGTTTTATCCTCACCATCAATGCCGAAAAACAAAGCAGGTTATGTCACCTTAAAAATGGCATCCCACAAGGATTATCCCTGGCTTCTCTCTTGTTTAATATTTGTACATATGACCTGTCAGTAACAGTTGCCAGAAAATTTGTTTATGCTGATGACCTCTTCATCTTGCACTATGCAAGCAACTTGAAGGCATTATTTAGGTTTTAAAAATTAACCTTCTTACATATTAATTTTTAATTTTTGCTTTTGTTTAATATTTTAAACGTTTAGCTTAAAAAATACAAAAATTTGAATTTCGAAAATTGGAAAAAAAAACTAGCAGTCAGCGTTGAAAAATGCATTCAATTAATCAGTTTTTGCACGATGAAGGTCTCAGAACGCAAAATATCAGGGCAGATGAAGGTTAGCAAGACTGCTGTACCTAACACCATCAAAAATTTCAAAAAAAAGTATTTTCAAGGACAGAAAAAACAGGCCGTCCTAGGATTTTTAGCAGTGAAAATAAGCGTTTTATCAAGAAAGTGAGTCAATTTACTAAAAGCTATGCTGAAAGAGTACAGGCTAAAATGAAATAAAGAAGATTGATTCAAAATTACTAAAATTGTTTTTTCACTAATTTTGAATCTTCTTTATTCCATTTTAGGCTGATATGTTCTCAGCAGAGCTTTTAGGAGAATGACTCTTCTTTTCTTGATAAATTCTTGATAAAACGCTTATTATGACGATTTCTTGATAAAACGCTTATTTTCACTGCTAAAAATCCTAGGACAGCCTGTTTTTTCTGTTTATTTGATTGTGTGATTTATGTGACCAATGAAATGTAACCTTTATATATTGTACAAAATTTGACAAACCTTTATCACAATTATTTATTTGAAAAGTTATAGTTTTATGTCCCTGTTTTGGAGTGGTAAGATTTCGCACATTACATGTCTGTGCTCGTTACGCACGCATTTCTGTGTGCATGTTTTGCATTTGTTTACACAATTGTGGTAATTGAATTTTTTATGTTCGTTTTTTTTAATACTTTTAATTGTTTGCTTTAGGCTTTCGCTCGCCGTAGCTTGCCCACTCCTGTTCTTAAGATTATTCAAAATTTTCAAGAGATCGTTTATTTACGGTGATCATAGCAAATTGAGTTTTTTCGAAAAGAAATTCTTTATTTAAAAAAATAATCTAAAGTCATTTATACACTTTTTTTCAGAAAGCGCCCGATCAATGTTGAAATCCAAAAAAACTCTTTTTGCAATTTTTGCATTCATTATTATCATCACAGCCTTTGTTTTGGCTGTGTTATCATTGTTAAAGGTGAGGTATAGCTTTTTTATAAAATTTACGTTATGCTCTGGTAAATTGCTTTTTATTAATAAATTTAAATTTAATAAAAATTTGATTATGTAGATTCATTCAATGGAAAATAATCTATCTCTTCAACATCAATCGCGATTATCTACGTTAAACCAAACATACATGTGGCAAATGAATTCAAATAAAAACTTCTTCACCAAGCAAATCGAACAGCTAGATGATAGGTTCAACTTAACACAGAGTCTACTAATAAACAAAGTCAATCTTCTCCAAAATCAATTATCTTTGTATAAAAATCAGTCCAATCAACAAATTCAAAAACTCGTCGAAATATTAAACTTAACATATAATTTTGGAGGTAAAGTTTAGCGTAACTTTTTAAAACAGTTTTACCATATAGATGCTTTTCAATAAGCCTTGTATTATTTTCAAAAAATTAGTAAAGTTGATTTTTGCAATTAAAATTAAAAGCTGCTGTTACAAATCAGATCAATGTAAAACCGGGTGGCATCAGTTTGAAGACAGCTGCTATTTGTTTCAAATGGCATTGCGTTTGAATTGGTCACAAGCGGAACAGAATTGCGTCAATGAAGGAGGACATCTAGCGAGTGTTCATAACAAGGAAGAAAACGATTTTATCAAACGTTGGTATTGTCTTATTTATAACAATGTAACTGCAGATTTTTCAAATACTATTACTAAAAGCTTACCTAGTACAAATCAGTAAAAGTTTTATAAACTATATTTCAAACTACCGTATATAGGGTGTCTCAAAAGTAAGTACACACTTTAAAATTTGAATAACAATCTAATGGCTTATTCAAATTTGTCAAAAGTTTACAAAAATATTCTATAAACTACTAGAAACAGATTACCATCCTAATATCTCGTTGAATTTACTTATTGACAGGATATTAGACCTCAACGTGGGAACCACCAATTTCGAGACATTTCAGCCACCTTTTGACCATTCTTGCCCGACACTTTGCAATAAATCTTGTGTAACTAGTCCACATGATGCTCTAATTTTTTATTCCAACTCTTCAAAGTTTTGAGGCCGTGTGGAGTAAACTTTACCCTTAAGGAAACCCCAAAGTCTATGTATCTCTTGATTTTGTCTGTGCTATAAATGGCGTTTGTGAATGGTTTATTAAAAGCTTTTGCTTTGTTTATGTCAGATGGCTTTTTTCGTTCCAAAGCTGATGCTTCTGTTCTGTTGTATAGGTGGTTTTTTGTTAGATAGTTTTGCTATAGTGCCCACTGGGAGTTGGATTGTGTTTGTGATCAATTTTTTCAAGATGGTGTTTCCAGGCGTTTGTTTTTTGTTCATGTATTCTCTCTTTATGTGATTGTTGAAGTAATGATTTGGGGGTGTGATCAGTTTTGTTTGCAATTGTGATTACATTGTTGAATGAGCTAGTGATGCATGGGCAAATAAGTGCAATTTGTACTGTTTTGTTTTTTTTAACGAGGAAGAGTCTGTCGGCATCTGATATTGCCATGAGAAGATGTTTGTTTGCTTTATGGACGGCTCATGAATATTTGTGGGAAGGGGTCTACAGAAGATAAGATCATCAACATAATGCTTAACCCTTTAAGTAGCCTTAAATAATTTTAAAAAAAATTTGGCTTTTTTTGTTTCTATTCTACTATTGGTGCACATACAACAAAATTAAATTTTTTGTTCGATGTTGTTTTTAGAAGAAAGGATTTACCCAAGGTAGTTAGTGCTGCTCACCACTGCCACTCTATGACCTGAAACTGGCTTTAAAAAGCAAAATTTTGATTTTAAGAGGTGGTCAGTCTGGCTAACCACTGCCACTCAAAGGGTTAAATGATCTCCAATTGGATTTTTGGTAGTTTGTTATTGTTTTGGTTTCGTGATGTAGACCGAGGGTGGTGAGTAACAATAAATGATCTGATGTGAGGGAGGAGATGATCTTCTAGCTAGTGCAATCATGCAAGTCTGCTGAAGCTGTGATATCTGGTGAAGTAGGGTGTTGTGTTTGATCGGGTGATAGGTGTATTTAGTGTTTGTGTTTAATGTGATGTGATTAGAGTTATTTAATCAGTTCTCCTCTATGGTCTTTGGTCTGCGAGTACAATAATAGCAAGAGAGTATGGCATCTGCTGCGATTATTGTATTTGGAAGATTCATTTTGTATCTGAATACGCTGGATATAATCGATTCTTTTTTTTTTGAGACAGATAATGGATCGTAGGGTTGTAGCCTAAATAATATATAGGATGGGTCTCTACCCATTGGACCTGTTTCTTTTTTGTTCTTGCTTTTATTTAATTACAAAAAAGACAAAATAAAAATAAGATGTTTCCAATGCGAGCACATAACAGAATAATGAATAAAGACTTTGTTGTTGTCCAACATTACAGAAATGCACAATTACCCGAGGCGCGGCTACAAACGAAATAAATACAGATTACCGCACCACGGTACAATAGTCAACAAACGCTGTTGGTTCGATTCCTATCGTAACATCCTTTTTTCTTTTAATTTTTTTTTTAAGAGTTTTACCATACATCTTCAAAATACTTGCACAAGCACATTATTAGTTCATTACGTAATCTTGAAATCTAGTAGGAGGTTTTATTATTCTAGTACGAGTACGTTTAACATTGGTAAATTCATTACTTTGATTACGCGTAGGCGGATCAGACACATTGACTTTACGATCTTGGCAATTGCTACTATCATCAAAATTAAAGTTATCAAACGCAGGCAAAACAATATGAGATTCAGACGTAGTCCTTAAGAATTTTCGATTACGAGTAATTAATTTTCCATCTACTTCTAGAACATATGAACGGGGAGCGTATTGCAAGAGTACCTTGCCCAACTTCCAAACATGCTTAGAATTTAGCGGTTGCACACGAACTATTTCATTAACACGTAAATCACGCAACGAACGAGAACTTCTATCATAATAATATTTCGCTTTTTTACGTTTGTTATTCAGCAATTTAGTTACATTTTCTCCTTTCTCAATTTTCGGAGTGAGCAAATCAGATGTAGTGGGCAAAACAGTTTTTGTTCGTCTCGAAAACAATCTTTGTACAGGACTAGTATTCATACATTCAGTAGGAGTATTACGCCAATCAAGTATAGACAACCAAAGATCTCTTTTGTCTCGTTGAGACTTTTTTATGATACTTTTTACAATTTTAACGGCGGATTCTACTTTCCCATTTGATTGACTGTGATACGGAGATGTCGTGATATGAGTAAATTGCCAAGTTCTAGCAAATTCTGTAAACTCAGAACTTTTCAATTGAGGACCATTATCAGAAATTAAAATATCAGGAATACCATGACGTGAAAATTGTTGTTTACAGAAATCGATTATCGACGTCGACATAGTATTATTTAGCATTGCAACTTCCCAAAAATCAGAAAAATAATCAACCAAAACAACATAGTTTACACTGTCATACACAAATAAATCAATAGCTAACTTGCTCCACGGACGTGAAGGAATGGGATGGTTTAACAAAGGTTCTTTACATTGCCTATGCGAATATTCATTACACGTAGAACATTTCGAAATAAAATCTTTAACTTGTGCCGACATACCCGGCCAAAACAACACATCTCGAGCACGTCGCAAACATGACGCAATACCTAGATGACTATAGTGAATAGCTTCAAGCATTTCACGTCTCATAGAGGTAGGAATTATAACAGTTTGGCCTTTGTATAAAATACCATCCTGAGTGGTGATCTCGTCTCGAAATGGCCAGTATTGGTGAATTAGCTTAGGACAATCACGTTTTAACTCGGGCCAACCATTTAAAACGGTGGCTTTTAAAACTTGTAACGTTTCATCAATAGCAGTACAGCTTTCAATTTGATTATACCGTTTCGTAGTAACTGCTAAATCTTCAGAGAAATTAACATTTTCAAACGAATCACACACTTTATCATGATCATTGGTAAAAAACACAAAACTGGTATTATCATTAGTACGGCTATTTTGCTCTCTGTTTAAAGGTAGAGCAGAGCGAGATAAAAAATCAGCGATATACATTTTACAACCTTGTTTGTACTTAACATCTAATGAGTACCCTTGTAAACGTAACAGCATACGTTGAAGTCGTTTAGGCGCTGAAAAAAGCGGTTTTTTAAAAATAGTCTCCAGTGGCTTATGATCACTTTGGACAGTAATTTTATTTCTTCCCAACAAATATTGAGAAAAACGTTCACATGAAAATACAATCGCTAAACACTCTTTTTCTATTTGAGCATATCTTTGCTCAGTTTTAGTCAACGATCGTGAAGCATATGCAACCGGTTGGCCGTTTTGAAGTAGCACGGTACCAAGTCCCGTTTGACTAGCATCACATTGAATGGTAACTTCGTCTTCTAGTCGGTAGTACCGCAAAAGTGGCGCACAGGAAATTAAATGTTTGATCGTTTCTACAGCTTCATCGTGGACTTTTGTCCATTTCCACTCTGCATTATTATCAGTCAAACGACGAAGAGGTTCGCAAAGATCTGATAATCGAGGCAAAAAACGAGATAAATAATTCACAAAACCAATAAATCGCTGCACATCATTAACATTTACCAACTTGGGCATTTTTCGGACAGCTTCCACTTTAGAAGGATCTGGTTTTAAACCCTGAGAAGTGAGTAAATGTCCCATGTAAGCTACAGATTTTTGACGTAACTTTAACTTCTTTAAATTAAATTTCAAATTGTTTTCTTTAGCACGCTGTAACAGATTTATTAAGTTTTGATCATGGTCCGCGCTTGCTTGTTCGTCAGTATCGCCAGCCCCATAAATGAGTATATCATCTGCTATAACTTCGACACCAGCTAGACCAGCTGTGATTTCGTGAAGTCGTCTCTGAAACTCTTCCGGTGCAGACGAAATACCAAAGGGCATCCTTAACCATCTATACCTTCCAAAGGGAGTCCAAAAAGTAGTCAAAAAACTACTAGATTCCGTCAGTTTAACTTGCCAAAACCCTTCTTTACAATCAACAACCGAAAATAATTTAGCTTTAGATAACTTTACTAAAATATCGTCAATATTAGGAATCGGGTAATTTGGTCGTTTAATAGCTTTATTTAAATCTTTTGGATCAAGACAAATACGTAGTTTGTTAGGTTTCTTTACACAAATCACACTACTTATCCATTCAGTCGGCTCTTTGACAGTAGTAATCACCTGCAAGTTTACTAATCTGTCAAGCTCTTCTTTGACTCTTGTCTTTATGGAAACAGGAACCCTTCTTGGCACATGTTTAACAGGAGATACAAGATGATCAATTGCAATCTCATAAGATCCAGGTAGACAACCTAAACCTTCAAACACATCAGGAAACTTCGAAATTATATCATCATTACACATAGCAAAATTAATTTGCAACAAACCAAGCTGCTCACATGCTTCAGCTGATAGTAAAGGAACTAAAGGATCTTCTACTACTTGAAATAGTAGATTGAGCAATTTATCTTTGTATCGACATTGAATTTCACTCTGTCCTCGTGGCGTCAAAATGGTACCATCATACAATTTTAATTTAACATTAGAGCTTTTCAATTTACTCTCATCAAAACAAATTTTGCAAAAATCTGCATAAGAAATAGTGTTGCATGTTGAACCAGTGTCCAACTGACATTTAACTAACTGTGATTCACAATTTGGCATTTTCATTTCGAGAGTGACAAACCAACGCTTTCCTTCGGAACTTACAGCGCCAATTTCATGTGTTAAACTAAATAATTTACCAATCTCTGAATATTCGGTATCATTACAAACAGCGTCCAAAGATTTTACTGACAAATTAGCTTTTGTTTTACAAACATTTGCGAAATGATTTTTTTTATTGCATTTATGACAAATTTTGCCATATGCTGGACATTTGCGCTTAGCATGTTTAAAACCACAGTACTCACAGTTCCTTTGTTCACGTTTCCATTTTCTTTCTTTTCGTAGGACATTCTGTAGAGAGCTTACGTTCGAAGTTGAATTAACATTAATTTTCAGCAGGTGTTGTTCAGTTAATTCACTGTTGCGACATACTGATAAAGCTTTGTTAAGAGTTAATTCTTTTTGATTCAGCAATGTAGCTCGTACTTGCTTATTCTTCGTTCCTAGTACTATGCGGTCTTTTATTAAACTGTCTCTTAGGGTTCCGAATTCACAGGTTTCGCTCAAGCCTCTTAGTTTATTTACGTATTCATCTACTGTTTCGTGACTTTGCTGATCACAAGTATTAAAAATGAATCTTTCATACGTAACGTTTAAGGCCGGCTTAAAATATTTCTCCAGACCGTCGATAATGCTTGTAACTCTTTCTTTTTCTTCTTCTTCCAGTGCCAGTCTTTTATAAATGTTGTAGCAATCTTTGCCCATAATTCCTCTCAGAGTTGCAACACGAATTTTTTCGTCTTTTTCTCTTAAACCGGTAGCAATTTCATAGTCGTTCCATTGGTCTCTGAAGTAGCTCCAATTCTCTGCTACGTTGCCTGACGTCACATTCATGGGCTCTGGTACCGGTAAATTATTCATTTTCTTTTCAGATTGCTATCTTTTCTTCAAAATAAAAGTTTCAATTCTATCTTAGTTCTTCACTTCTGACACCATGTTTCTTTTTTGTTCTTGCTTTTATTTAATTACAAAAAAGACAAAATAAAAATAAGATGTTTCCAATGCGAGCACATAACAGAATAATGAATAAAGACTTTGTTGTTGTCCAACATTACAGAAATGCACAATTACCCGAGGCGCGGCTACAAACGAAATAAATACAGATTACCGCACCACGGTACAATAGTCAACAAACGCTGTTGGTTCGATTCCTATCGTAACAGGACCCGTGGGTAATATTAAGTCCTTGGATAATATATAATCGATCTTTGAGTTTTAACAAAGTGTAAGTTAATAAATTTTGGATGATTAATATATCATCTAGTTATCTTCTATTGGTCAATATTTATATATATATATTATCAAGCTGGAGCCGGAGTTGAAGTCGCAGCCGAGCTAGAGTCAAGCCGGCTCCGGAGCTGGAGACGGAACCGCAGTTTACAAATAATTTGTTCCGGAGCCGGAGCTTAACCTAAATTAGGCTGGATACCCAGCCTTGATTTTCTGTATTTAATACTAAAAACTGTAATAAATTTACTCGGATATCCGAAAAGACCAGTCAAATTTGGTATCCGCTGAAATTCAGGCTTGTTTCCACTACGAGCGTGGAATGAAGCATTCTTTGTTTCTTTTATAAATCTTACCACGCTTAAAATCTAAGCAAGCGCTAAGCGAAACAAAAAAATTCAATAAAACAAACAAAGAATGCTTCATTCCACGCTTGCAGTGAAAACGAGCCCTAAAGCTGTTTTTATTTATGGGGGCTCTAAAAATACAGTAGTTTGCCGCAAGATTGAAGTTCTTTAAACAGTAGGTTCTGGCAAGTACAAGTAGATTCGCTAGAAAAATTTCTGACTATGAAGTATACATTCATAAAATTAAAAGAACTTTATCTCGTAAAACTTGGCTCTAAAGCTTCAGCAAACTTTAAAACGATTTACAGCGCCAATATCTGCGAATATTCATTCAACAATTCGTACTTAATAACTGTGAAAGCAAATTAGCACCCCGATTGCTAATATTAAATTTAATGATTTGTCCTCAACATTGAGTAAAGCAATTCTACCTTACTTTAGAATTTACTTCTAAGGCATCAGCATTAACCCTCAACTACTTAAATAACCCCACATAAGCGAAAGTAATATAAACGATACCTAAGCGCTTCTCAACTGGATTGAATGAAAAATTTGCTAAATCAGCCATAGTCACAAGATAAAAATCGAAGCTACTAGACCGATCAAAAATTTTTAGAATAATTATGATGTAACGTTTCACAATCGCACAAAGCAATTTATAACGTCACCATAAATCTTAAGATAAAGTAGTAAACAAGTTATGTAACTTATAATATCGAATCAGCTAAACCAGCGGTTCCCAAACTGGGGTCTGTGAGCAATCTTTAAGGAGCCTCGAAAAATTTGTGGCTTTAAAGTTAAAGATTAATTTGTTGTTTTTGTCACGAATGTGTCGACTTTGAAATCTGCCACGTCAAAAATATAACAAACAATTCATCACTGACAATTTTGTTTAATTTTTGTTTTGAAGTTTTGTGGATTTTTTTGTTGTTGTAAACATTAAGGGAGTCCACCATTATTTCAAGCAAGCAAAATGGGTCCGCGAGCTAAAAAGTTTGAGAACCACAGAGCTGAACAATAGTAGATATTCTAATCATTTCTTGAACACTTTAGGCGAAAATACGTAAACACCGCAAAAATGTCACAATACCTAGCTTCAGTCAATTATTGCACTTTGAATAAAAACGGTGTACAGAAACGAATCTCTAGTACAGTTATAAGAACAACTTGCAGACAAAATAAATTAAGTAGAATGGTGGTGTACCGATTACGCAATCACTTCTAAACAATGAAAAGATGACGTCATAATTAAAAGTTTAAAAATTCTGTAAAAGACTGAAAATCGACTTTAGAGCTACTGTCACAAACTTTGTTTGGGAATCCCAAAGGACCAGTTGAGCTAGGTAACCCGAATACCTGCGCTGAAACAAAGCTGTGTCTAAATTTTATTTTATTCCGGCTCAAGAAGTAGTTTTGCTATGAGCCTGACGGTTTATACAGTTGGTTAACGAAAGCTCGGATTGATTTCGTTGAAGATTCTTTTTCACAACAAACAGAGACCCTTGTCTCTAATAAAAGCAAATGTATTACGAAAATATTACGTCCGACGAAACTTCTATTCCACGCTTTGCCAAACTGCAAAGCGAAACTAACACTATAACTCGACTCAATCGACACAAATAATTCTACCTCTGTAGAACAAAACTGCCAACCACTGGCACCAAATAAATTCAACAATTGTCCACCGACACAAAATCTAACGGTCCACCTCCTGTGGCCAAACAAATCACCTTCGCTCGAGCCGCCACTCGAGTCGCTTCAAATTATCTCACAACGATAATAATCATCATAATAATAATTTCTCGCTACGCATCGGCTTTATATAGAAAACAAAATCACGTGACGTAAACTTTCTCGTAAATTCAAGATTCAGCCAGAAACCCCTGGAGAGTTCGTTACGCGAATCAAGTGGAATATACGCGAATTTTCCAGTACAATGACGTTAGTCAAAAACATATTACGTCAATACAAAGAGGAGAAAAAAAGAGAAAAAGATACATGTATCGAGCCATATAACAAATTGGACGTATATCGCAGACAGCGCTCAAAGAGCCGCATTTATTCTCTTATAAAACTACGAACTGCTTTTAACGGGGATACACTACATAGTTATGATTAAAATTATAAATGAAGTGTGACAGCTACCGGTATGCATGTTATCAATTTGTAAACCATTTCGATGCATTGGCTGTTTTTGCCCAATCAGAGACAAGAATTTCTTCTCATTTGTTCTAAAAGAGCAGAAGTTTTTTAAACCTGCTTTTCAAGAGAGTGTGCATTGTAATAGACAGTAGTTTAATAGAAATAGAAATTTTTAAAAAATTTTTTAAATTAAATTTGAAAGAGGTAGAATGTAATTGCATTAAAGCAACTTTATTTGTATCAAATGCATATGTTGTAGTTATAAGTTTTGATTAAAAACTTTAATACAATAAAAAAAAAATAGATTTTAAGATTTTAAAGTAATTGTGTTCAAAATAATTATTTTACTATTCTTACTAATCATTTTTTGTATTGTTGCACGAATACTTTACATAGGTAGTTACGCTTCCATTCAAAGTTCTATTATTAAAATGCTTCCGTGAAATCTTTTGACCTACACTTTAAGACAGTGTATTTTGCTACCTAAAATAAAATTAAAATTTCAGAAAGGCTGCATTCTTCATCTTGGATGGGAGGTACTGATCAACAAAGCGAAGGAAGATTCAGATGGACTGATGGAACTGATTTCGTACGTATTAACATTCCGCATTGCTAATTTATGATCTGTTATTTTAAGCTTGAGCAGTTACTAAAAACTTGCAAGCAGGGTCTGCGTGGCCTAACTAGGAAACCTCTTGTAAAAGCACAGCGTTTAGAAAGCGCATAACATTTTGCTTTTACGGTTAATTTGTAAAATTATTTTTCTTTGAATAAAAATATCTCAAAGAATTTAACACAAGTTTTTGGTTTGAATTTGTGCTGCAAAACTACTTCTTCTTCTCCTTTCGGCTTTTCCCTTCAATCAAGGTAGCCACAGCGTATCATCTTTCTCCAAACCGTCCTGATACTTTCTCCATTCGTTCCATGCTGCCTGCACTCTCTTCTTTATCTTTGCTAGGTGTGTGGATGATTTATTAAAATCGTTAATATTTAACGTAGCTAGTTTTAAAAACATTTAAAACGAATAAAAAAATATACAGTACATAATAATAATCACAATAAGCATTACAATTACAAATAACTCAAAAAAAAACTAGTGGAAAAGGAATATTTTGTTGGAAAATATCAAATAATTATAGAATTAAGAAATATTTTTCGCAACGGGTATTTAAATAGTAATTGTGAAGATGTATCAATACATAAGAGTTTTGGAAAAAAGAAATATACTGAGAGAGAGAGAGAGAGAAAGAGAGAGAGAGAGAGAGAGAGAAAGAGACAAAGAGAGAGAGAGAGAGAGAGAGACAGAGAGAGAGAGAGGAGCAGCAGTAAAGGGAGATTTGGATAGAGCTAAGAGAGAGAAAGAAATCGAAAGAATAGGAGAATAGCATAACGTTACGCTAGGTCAGCGTTTCTCAAACCATGATTCGCGACCCAAATGTGGGTCGTCAAGACTATGCGGATGGATCGTGAAAGCTTGTATCTACTGCACAACTATTTTTAGCCAAACGTACAACGGCTTGATATGAAATTTGGCCAACTTGGAATAAGGCTGGACACATCTGACTTAGAATCTGTCTCTGATTTTTCGATTTTCGTCACGAAAAACTAGTACTGGCTTTGCTTCATCGCAATCGCAACCACACGAGGGCCGCATGAAAATTCTTACGTACCGCAGACTCTCCACCTCTGTTTTATAGGGCATAGTGAGCTACATTTTCGAAGACTTATTGAAGGCAAATAAACTTTAATAAATACAGAATAATTTTGTGTTGTTTCAATATGCACTCATTCAAATTTATTTGGGTCGCAGTCATATTTGTAGATCGTTGTTTTTAGCGATTTTGGATCGCAGAAAAAAAGGTTTGAGAAGCGCTGCGCTAGGTTATCAACTTATCACGTGGTTGAAAGGTAACTTCCAAAAAAAATGGAGTGTCTTGGAATGACTTTGTAATTTTGAGTTGGGAGAAGAAACAAAGGCAAAAACGCCTAAAACGTGGTGAGAGAAAGAAAACCATCTAATATCGATTTGTTTTTTTCTTCTTTAAATATAGATCAACAAGTAAAACATTTAGGTAAAAGAAATATTTTACAAAAGAACAAAAATTTTGAATTAATATAAAAAAACTTACCATAATTGTCACATTGACTCAATAACTCAAAAAAATCTTTAACCTGTTAAGTGCGCATGACGTATATATCCGTCACAGCCAGACGCTCTCTTGGTACGTATGACGGATATATACGTCTTGATCGTCGCAGCTTTTCACAGCGCGGATTATTTCGCTTCTCGCATTAGCTGTTGTTTCGGTGAAAAACGGAAAAAAATTGTTTGCCACAAATGTCATTGTTTTATTTTTTGTTTTTATCTAAATCAAAAAAGCTTTTTTTAAAGTTTGAATTAAATATTTTGTGTCTCGTGGTTGTGCTTATAGCTTAGCCTTAGCGTGCGATCTGAAAGAATTTTAGCTAAAATGTTCGATTGTGGAAAGCGCTCTCAAAATTTTAGTATTATAACTAAATTTGGCCTTTATTATAGAGATCGGTTTTGATATTTTCTTGCGTTTGTAGTAATACCTTTGTTACTGGGGATTTTGGTGTTTAAGCTAATTAATTAAATGATGCGTTAATCAATCTGAACAATGATGAGTAAAATGTATTAAAATGAAAATAAATTAAACAGCGATACAAGGACACAAACATAAATAAAGACAGAAAGGTAATTGAAAATAATAATGTTACGATACAATTTGACTACGGTACACGATTTACGATAGCTACGTTGACGCTACGTTACGATAGCTACGATATTTAATTGATTTGGGCTCGCACCTGCCCAGAACACAAGATACAATATACAATTACAATGATAACTTCCAACAGTATTCTTTCGACGTTCAGACAGTAGTCGACTTTCTTATCGACGTTCAAACAGTTGTCGACGTTAAATATTGACGTTCGAAACAGTTGGCAATAAGTTCCGTTCTAAAGTTTTTACAGAGTTAACAATTCCTATTCTATCGACGTTCAAACAGTAGTCGACGTTCAATAAGTTCCAGGCTTTCCAAAGAGCATTCTTTATTTTTATTAACATTTTTACTTCTTTCCGCGTTTGAGCGCTAAGCCAAGCAAAAAAAATTAAGAAAACAGAAAATACTCCAGCCTACGCTCGTAGTGGAAACGAGCTCTAATTCTTGATGTCGATAATGATTCGTCTTTACTCGAAAGCACGGAAAATAAAAGCGCCGACGAAGGCTATTTAACCTATTCTTCTTAAGCTTTTTCGACCACTTGACTTCTCAACGTGAGCTTCGGAAGCCCACCAAAGTTTGACAATTCATAACTTGAAAACTACTTAAGGTGTTGTTTCGAAATTTAAACAGAGTAAAAATGTTTTATTAAATTTTTGTTATGTCACACTTCATTCATAATTTTAATCATAACGATGTAGTGTATCCCCGTTAAAAGCAGTTCGTAGTTTTATCATAAGAGAATAAATGCGGCTCTTTGAGCGCTGTCTGCGATATACGTCCAATTTGTTATATGGCTCGATACATGTATCTTTTTCTCTTTTTTTCTCTCCTCTTTGTATTGACGTAATATGTTTTTTTGACTAACATCATTGTACTGGAAAATTCGCGTATATTCCACTTGATTCGCGTAACGAACTCTCCAGGGGTTTCTGGCTGAATCTTGAATTTACGAGAAAGTTTACGTCACGTGATTTTGTTTTCTATATAAAGCCGATGCGTAGCGAGAAATCATTATTATGATGATTATTATCGTTGTGAAGTAATTTGAAGCGACTCGAGTGGCGGCTCGAGCGAAGGTGAATTTGTTTGGCCACAGGAGGTGGACCGTTAGATTTTGTGTCGGTGGACAATTGTTGAATTTATTTGGTGCCAGTGGTTGGCAGTTTTGTTCTACAGGGGTAGAATTATTTGTGTTGATTGAGTCGAGTTATAGTGTTGATTTCGCTTTGCAGTTTGGCAAAGCGTGGAATAGAAATTTCGTCGGTCGTGATTTTGTAATACATTTGTTGTTATTAGAGACAGTGGTCTCTGTTTGTTGTGAGAAAGAATCTTCAACAAAATCAATCCGAGCTTTCGTTAATTCGACTGTATAAATCGTCAGGCTCATAGCAAAACTACTTCTTGAGCCGGAATAAAATAAAATTTAGACACAGCTTTGTTTCAGCGCAGGTATTCGGGTTACCTAGCTCAACTGGTCCTTTGGGATTCCCAAACAAAGTTTGTGACAGTTAGGGCTAAAAAGTTTTTGAAATTTTATCTAAAAAAGTATGTAAAATTGGAGTTTAGCAAGGTTGGTTGTTTAAAAAGAATCTCATATGGCTGGATGTTTAAAAAACTGATAAGTGATCCGTTGAAGAGGGACGGAGGCATCCAGTGACTATGCTCGAAGGGTCATTCAAAACACTATTTATAAAGCAAGTAAGAGCGCTGCAACAACAAACCGGATTCCAGTACTCAAGACAGCAGTCGAATAGACCACAAATAAGACAACTGTATGTGGTGTTTTACACCAACACCCGCCCTGAGCCCGCAAGTTGCCTCAGCAGCAGGGTACGCGAAGAAAGTTTTTGCGCAATGAAAAAGGTGATAATGGAACGTGAGTGATCTGTCTAGTTTTACCCCAGGATAAATCTAAACTGGACAGAATGGTAAAAGTTGGTTGTTGTAAATTTTTAGCTCACATTTTTTCATAATCTGGTTATGGTGGAAAGTAGATTATACCTATAGATGTTAAAAAGAAATAAGTCTTGATTGATTTCGGAGAAACATTGTTTTTCTGACAACCGAGACTGTTTTACTTACTGTCACCCTCAGTAAGGGTAAAACGTCTTTGTTTGGGAACAATTTCCGAACAAGTTCCATAATTATTCGAACCATGCACTTTCCTGCAGAAACCTCAGCAGCTTGCAGTTGAAGCCAATTTTGGAATAGCAGAGCGGCAAATATGGCACCAGCCTTCTTCTTAGCTTTATGAAAATCTTCGATGTTTCGTATTAACAGAACGACTTAGTTTACAGTTGACTTTTCTACATCAAACCCAGTCTGTTCTCCAGAAAGCAATAAATCAATTGGCTCGATGTAGACATATGTAAGTGTCTCGAATTTTTGCAGGGAACACAAAACAAATATATTTGTCAATAAATCTTTCTTCGTCTCTTGGATCGCGAGCACAAGCGATCTTTCGTAGATTTTGGAAATTTGTAGTTGACGCAAGCAGGAAGAAAGAAAGTTATTGTAATCAAGACTTCAAAACAAATCTTGCATGGATTATATGAGCATATAAAATCAGGGATCCAGAGTTTTACCGGGTTTTGGGTGGAATTTATTGTTTTTATGTAAAACAATCAGATTAAAATATCATGAAGTTTAACAAATCCTGTTAAATCTTTTCAAAAAGTTACTTTAGTCCAAAATACAAACTTTCGATGCACTTAAAATTATTTGTTGGAATTAAAATAAATGTCGTTTGTAATTTAAAAAAACGGGTTTATTACTTATACTCTGGAAACTCTCCTTGAAGAAGTACGCAGAATTTGATGCTCAAAAAACAATTTTCGCTTGTAAAAGTAACAAAAACCATTTTATTGCATAAACTCTGGATTTCGTTGTTGCTAAGTACGTGAGAATGTGGAATTTCGTTGTTGCAAAAATAATTGTTGTTTTTAAAAATCGAAAAAACATGTTAATACTAAAATTCGGGAAAGTTACCTGTTATCTTTGTATGGCACAAAATAATGTTATTCTCATTTTGTCAGTTTGGTTGGTAGGAAATAAAAAGTTCTTTTTGAACTTCAAGAGTAGACCTTTTTTTGTTCTCCATTTGATTTTTGAAATAAATTTATTAAACAGTGTGCAATAAGTAAGAAAATTTTCCAGAGGAAAGAAATCACTTGATTAAATATAAGACTATAGTGGGGTGTTTCTAAACGTTTTTCCACCTGCGGCACATTTGGGACTTTTTCAAAATTATTACTAAAACTCTGGAAACTCAACCTTACGTAAGCATTCAGAATTTCGATGCTGTAAAAACAATTTAAAAGTAAAAAAAACGTGTTATGAAATAGAATTCTGGATTTCGTTGTAGCTAAGTACGTGAGAATGCAAAAATAATTGTTGTTTTTAAAAATCAAAAAAACCGTGTTATTACTAAAACTCTGGAAACTCAACCTTACGTAAGCATTCAGAATTTCGATGCTGTAAAAACAATTTAAAAGTAAAAAAAACGTGTTATAAAATAGAATTCTGGATTTCGTTGTAGCTAAGTACGTGAGAATGCAAAATTTTGATGTTGCAAAAATAATTGTTGTTTTTAAAAACCAAAAAAAACATGTTAATACTAAAATTCGGGGAAGTTACCTGTTATCTTTGTATGGCACAAAATAATGTTATTCTCATTTTGTCAGTTTGGTTGGTAGGAAATAAAAAGTTCTTTTCGAACTTCAAGAGTAGACCTTTTTTTGTTCTCCATTTGATTTTTGAAATAAATTTATTAAACAGTGTGCAATAAGTAAGAAAATTTTCCAGAGGAAAGAAATCACTTGATTAAATATAAGACTATAGTGGGGTGTTTCTAAACGTTTTTCCACCTGCGGCACATTTGGGACTTTTTCAAAATTCGCGGCACACTTGGACCAAAGTTCTCGATTTTCGTTCCTAAAACTAGAGTACTCTGAAAAAATCTTTACTTTCAATGTGTCTCGAATTTCTTGTATTTCGTCCTCAAAAGTATTGTCCTCGAAAAAAAAGGTCGCAGAGCAATGGATTAATGTTTTTCAAAAACTTTCGCTGCACACTTGGAAATCTCTACGGTACACAGGTTGAGAAATACTGCTTTAGTACGTCATAAATCTATAAAAGTTGGAACCCCTGCTTTATTGTAATTCAATTGCATAAAACATATTGTTTTCATTCTATGTCTTCTGTTTGCAAAGCTCACATTTGAAAACTATAAACTTTTGACACAATATTTCCAAAAAAGTAAACTTATACATAAAGAATATACCGGATTTTTCGGAGTGAGGAAAATTTCAACATAAAAACGGACTATTATTTTAAATGCAAAGTGAAAAGCAATTATAAAAAGTCAGGTGCTGTTTAATTGTCTGAAGGCGTAAACATCAGGTCTAACATGTGCAGTAGTTTTTTTAATTTTTCCCACACAAATGAATAGTTACAAGAATGTTCAATAAAAGATGCTCATTATAAGAATTGAATCTGCCCGCTCGATTGATATTCAAGCTACATTTGTTGTAGCCAAACAACAATTGTTTTGTCTAACAGAAAGTAAATCTATTTGCCGTTTCCAAACAATCGCCAAAGAATATTTGATTTTACATAAAATAAGTTCTTTATCTCCTCAGCCATGTCGACGTTAATAAAAGCGTGAAATTTTACTTTCAAGCTTTGCTGCGATAGGAAGCAAAAATATAAACATTCGCTGAAAAACGTCTATTTTACCTGTTAATTCCTGCTCGAACCTTCAAAAGCTGGCTTCAAAAGCCCGGCCGTTGAGAAGAATAGGGTTAACACAATGATGAAGAAATTTATCACACTGTTTTGATATATTGATTGTTCAAATTTGTTTATTTTTGCGGTTTTTTTTCTATTTTTTTTGGATTTGTATTTCGCTTCAAATTAAAATCACTTTGTCGCATTTTTATTTTGCGATTCGTATATTTCAGAATAAGTAATTTTTTCCGAAGCGCTGTAATAAAAAAAGACACAGCAAGTTGATTCGACATCCGGGACTTTCCCGCGAAGCTCGAAACAGCAATTATATAATCGATCGAGACGAGAAAAAAAGTGAGACGAGAAATTAAATACGCACTGTAAGTCAGATAGCGAAAATTTAATTCCGCACTTAACGGGTTAAAAAAATTTTGAAAATCAATTTAGGTTAGCAAAAAAGCTAAATACTACTGTATAAAACAATACAAACAAATTAAAGGCTATTTTTTCTTTCTTTAGTGTTGATTTTCTTTTTTCTAAGTTTTAGGGTAACTGTAGTTGTGGTGGCTTGGGGGGAGGGGGAATGCTTTCTTTTTTGGATTTCAACTTCTTTTATGGAATTTGATGGTTCAGCTTGAGAATTTTTGTTTGAAGGCTTTGGTAGTGGCATTTTAAGCGAGTTGTATATTATCAAAAGATTTGATAACATCTTTTTCACTTACGTTTGGTGATGTTGTGATGGAGGTGCAATACTTTCCTTGTTTTGGATTTGGTCGTTGGGTTCCTATGGGGAAAAGTTCTCATTGTTCTTTTTGATTGGTTTTTTACTCAGCTTCATTTTGGCTAGAGGATCAATAAAATGAGGTTGACTTGTTTTTGGGGGTCGATGTTATTGCTTTAGCGTAAGTATATTTTCTTGTGTTTTGATCAGTAGGATTTTGAATTTTTTTATTTTGTTGTTTTCTTTCTTTTTTGGACAGTTTTCAATCTCGTGGGTTGTTTCCTTCCAATAGCTGCATCTATTTTTAAAGGCTTCACTGACTATATTGACTGAAATAAATCTGTTTCTAAAAATTATAGAGCTCGGTATATTTTTCCTTTTAAAACTTTTGATAAAAAGGTGTAGATAGGGGTTATGGGTAAGATTCTTATGCTTGCCAAATTCAAAATGTTTGCAGCTTTTCCAGGAGCTAGTTATTTCTTGAATTTTTCATTTGAGATATCGAAAGGTATCAGGTATAAAGTGACAATTTGTCTGAATCCTAATGGGCGATTTACTTGGTTAGAAAAATCGACGTTTTCTTTTGTTGTTATTATTTCAGGTTGGTAAAATGCATTATAAATATCTTCTAGTATTTTTTTGGAGTTAGTTTGTTTACACTTAACATCCTATATTTTTTATTGATAATTATGCGTGTCTATGCCATAAACTTCTTCTAGGCACAGTTCAAAGGGTCCATCTTTTAAGAGGTCGATGAAATTATTAATACTAAAGTCAACATCATCGTCAACCATTTTGACTTTAAACAAAAGATAATTTTTCTTGGTGGTCATATTTCTTAGAAGGTAAAATTGTAAAAAGAGGCACGTACTTTTTTTCTGAAGATAGCAAGATAAATATTCCTGACTTTCACCTACCTAAGATTGCTTTTTGTTTCTTAAAATTTGCAATTTTCTGGGTTCTTACTATTAAGGCGTCTTACTTTTTGTTTTGTTTCATTTACAACCATTTGTCATTTACACTTTAGTTAACTTTTACTCAGTTGTATCATATTTGTCTTTGAAGGACTTAAGAATTTATTTGTAAAACAACAAAATATTTGATTTAATTTATTAAGATAGGTCATTTTTAAAATCCACTTGTAAATAATAGCAAGCAATAGCCAACATTTTATCAGTTATATTGGCAAAGTATTATTAAAATACCTAAAAGTTTTTCATTTTCATAAGTCCTTATCACAACATTTAGATTGAAACAGATTACAATAGACCACAAAAACTACAATTAAATACAATTAAATTGCAATCAGGGTTGCCATATTGGTCTTTTTAAGGTCAAGTTTTAAAAATTTGGTCATTTTTTAAGGTTTTTGGTTTTCAAATTTACCATTTTGCTTTTTGGCCTTTTTGTAGCCATTTTTATGAATCAAAATCTTATTCCAATAAATTAGTATTTTTTAAAAATATTTGAAATTTGTGAGCAAAAATGTTAGGATTTTAATTGTTTTCTATTTTTCAATCTTAGAAAATTTACTCTAGTTGATTATGTCTATGATATATTGGTACTTATACAATTGTCTCAATAAGTAATGCTTTAAGTGGAAGTATAAATAGGATAATTAAGTTGCATTACTAAATTGATTAAGAATAGGTTTGTTTGCAAAAAAGCATAGCAATTTTACATAAAGTTTTGCGAACTTTCCTGTTGCTTTTAATAAACATGTCACGATTGATAAACAAAAAATACTCTAATTTATCAATAACCAGGTCTGCAACCATTTTTAAATTTATTTACTTTTTATTTTATCTCTATATTTATCCTCCTGATTCGCAGAAAAGCGACGAAGGCGCTAATACATAGGGTAGGCAATTACCCCGACCTGCTTCCGGATATACCAAGATATTGCTGTCCGCTTATAATTTAATAGAGATATGACTTTAATTTAAAACTGCTTGCCAGGACTATCAAGCAGGGAAATGTGCCGTAAAGTGTCTTTCCCAAAGACACAACAAAATGGCGAGAGTGGGTTTTGAACCGAGACCGTGTTGGTCCCGAACCCGGCGCTTTAACCACTCGACCACGCTGCCGACAACTTGGATCATGTTCCTTTCTTGCCAACATTTTTAAAGCGCAATTTAAAAAATTGTGAAATTAGTACAGCAACAAGCAGTAGCGTACGAAGACTTTTGTCAAGGGGGGGGGGGGGGGGGGCGGTTTGCAAGTCAAAACCAGAATTATTAAAAGTGGTCCTGGTAATGGGTCGAAAACTTTTCCAAACTTACATTTCAATTTAGAGTAAACCTATTACGCTTTATAGAGCGCCCAGTAGATGAGTTTTTTTGCCTAACCGTAAACACAGCTATTAAATATCAATAAAATTTTTCACGTTTTTAGTTCACTGATATAATTGAATTAATTCAGCTCAAATTGAACTCAATTTTAATAGTAACTACAATCACAAAGCATTGGTACAAAAATATGAAGATAATTCAACTTACATAGCTACATATTGTATTTTATTTGAATAAGATGGTGATGGTATTAGGGGGAAAAGAGTGTTGGGTTTTTTAATATATCATGTTTTTATTGCATGATAGTTTGATTTAGAAATATTTAGCTCTGATTGCCTTATCGAGCACTCTGCATTGCAACTAAAATTAACCATATCTAGCATAGTGTTTTTCAAAGTGAGCCATTTGTCAGTCCAGGAAGGAATTCGTAATCTATAGAAAGAAATAATCTTTCAGGGAAGAGTTTGAACAAAATGAAGTTGGTTCTAAAGTATTAACTGATAACATAAACTGGCACGTCCTTTATAGTTGCACCTTGACAGTTCATAAAAATTGTTTCGCTCATGTGAAGACCGAAAACAAGTTGTTGTTGTAGTATGGAAGGCCATCAAATATGGGTCAAAGACAAAAAGGGCTGGGGTCGAAGGTTTATTCTTGTACTACCCTACTGCCCGGAAAGATGCTGGCAACGATAGTCTTGAACCAGTATCGGGTTTCATCATTAAGAACCATCAGACCACGTACTTCACGCCATGCCTAATGCTGTTAAGTCTGTGGGGAACGCTAACTTTGTCTTGGTCTGCGGTTTATTCAATAGCGCTGCACTTGCAATCCGGTAAAGAAGCAAGATCCCATCGTGCATGGACGAAAGGAATCACCCAACAATAATCTAGCAGGCAATTGAGCTTAACTCAAGCCGTTCGAAGCAAGCCTATTCCAACACGCTTGGTCTTAGTCATGAGTATGAAAGTACAAAGTCTGGATGTATTCTCACAGTACTCCGTGTTCCATCTGTAATTCGTCCAATGGGCGACACCAGACTGGCCCGCAGTATTCAGCTTTTGAGTAGGTCAGAGATAAGAGAGGTTTTCACAATGTTTTGGTCCAGCGTCTCATCTTCGCAAGTCGTCAAAGCAGTGTAACTCGAGACGACACGATTTTTTACGCAATGCCACAAAATGGTGACGGATAGTTAACAATTTGTCTAGTTTTACTCCAAAATAAATCGGGACCGGACAGAACAGTAAAAGTTTAATGCCGTTGTAAGCCTTTAGCTAACGTTTGACCTCCCGTTTATTTAAATGAAACCCTGTTCCACCGTCTTTAAAAGACTGAATTTCAAATTCTATGTCTGGAGATTCACAGAAACCAGGGTTGTAACTATCACCGGTTAGCCAGTGCAATGCACCGGGGGCCCCAGCACAAGGGGGCCCCGCATTGCTACATTTTATTGCAAAATATTTTTGTTAAAAGTTCAAGTAAACTTATTATTATTAAATGTCACACCTTTTTTTATCTCTATATTTATCCTCCTGACTCGCAGGAAAGCGACGGAGGCGCTAATATATAGGGTAGGCAATTACTCCGACCTGCTTCCCGAGATACCAAGATATTGCTGTCCGCAAACTGCTGCTGAAGACATTGCTCAACTCAGGAGTTTTGACGCAGTACTAAACAAAGCTTCCACTATTGCTTTTACATGGGGTTTGCCAAGATAGTTTTTAAACGAAAGAGCAAAGAAAACAAAAGCCTACTTTAATGAAATATCCGGAGGAATAACGTTAAACGATCCTAAGAAGCGATTTTGTGTAACTTTGTTTCTTTCGATGATGGACATACTTTCTTGCCAACTAATTAATCCAAATTTTTTATCAAATGCTTCTTATCTAGATCTTGAGGTTGAAGCAAGAAATTTTTTAACAAATTTTTTTATAACGTCTCTCCGTTGTTTCCTAGCCAAATGCTCTCCATCAAAACGTTGTTTAGAAAAAAGATTGCCCATTTAAAATCTACAAAAGAAATGGCTTCTTTTTTTATTGTTGAAAATGCATCACTTGCCACAACTTATCCTGACGTTTATACGGCATACATAATGTATATAACAGTAGGCTACCTGCCCCAGTTGCCAGGGCAGAGAGGTCTTTTTTTAAACTCAGACTGATCAAAAACTTTCTTCGAAGCTCCATGTCCCAAGAAAGACTTAGCGGTTAGGCTCTGCTATCAATAGAAAATGAACGAGCTAAAAATTTAGATTTCAGAAAAGTTATCCAGCAGTTCGCTGGTTCAAAAGCAAGACGGAAAAATTTCAAGTTTCCAACCACCCGAAAGTAAATTACGGTAGCCTTCTTTAATTAGCCTCAACGCATTGTGTTTTATTAATTTGTATCTTTTGTGGTGATGTCAGTGTACTGTACGTTAATTCTTTTTGGATTAAACAATTTATCCGCATTGAATAGAACATCTCCATTTTGTTGAAATATCGTTAATAGTGCTCACAAAGCACCTTACCTCAAAAGGTTGCACATAATTTTTTAGTCATTATAAAACAATTTTGGTTTGCGACGTTTATTTGATTAAATTTTTATTAAACAATCAAAAAATTGTTGTTGCAGCCTGCCCCCCATGAAATCCTTGCCATGCCATTATTTTGATTTGAATACACTGCAATCATCAAAATTATGTTAAACCGTGTAACTTTGGTGAAATTTTATTCCAATTATAGCATTTCATTTGCAGGCACAGAAAACTTAGCTTTCGCCCCTTTTACCTGTTCAGCTCAATATTTTTGACTCATTATTTCAATTGAGAAATTTTTTTGTAACGCTGAGTCATCAATGATTTCTGTATTCAGAGTAAATTAGGGTTATCGTAATTTTATTTTTAAGTGAATTTTTCAACCTTACCTAGCCACCAGAGTTGCTTATCATTACCTGAAAGATTTTGGGGTTGTCTAAGTGTACATGGCTCTTTTAGGATTGCATATGTTTACCAGCTCTCATTTCTTTAAACACACCAGCGGTATTGTTGTCAAATGTCGACTATCGCTTTTCGTGCCCGTATGATGAGTCTTTGACGTACTTCAGTATGAGCCAACACGTCATACGGTAACAAGAACAAAGAAACACGCAAACTTAGATTCTTCGGTGACATGTAAAATAAATAACATATGAATCATTTTCGTGTTATGAAGAAATGTTTATCAAATTACGATTGTGAAATTTATGAAGCTAAAACATCAACTAAAATTAAATAAACAACTATATGCAAATGGTTCGTCTTTTTACTGCAACTATTTTAATATAATCATGTGATTATTATTTAACTTTATTTAATTTTTCTCTGAAATATGTTTTTGGTGTCATAATAATTACTGAATTGTTATTGCTTTAAAATAAATTAGTAATACCAGTGTGAGAGTAAACTTGAGAAAACTGTTGAACATATTGTAGTTTAATTGTATTTATTTATCGTTTTATGGCCTATTGTTACATTGTGTTAATTTAGATCCTTTGATAGAAACTTATAAAAATTAAAAACGTTCAGTTTTTTAATAAAAACTTTGCAATTATAAATCATAAAATGTTGGCCTTTGCTTGCTATTATTTAAAAATATCATATTTGCTGGACAATGATGTCACAACTTTGAAATAGAGCTTGTATGGTCTCACACAATCTTTTCGATGATGATATAAATGACAATTACGTAACATATACGAGTATTTCATTGTTCTTCGCAGTCGCTTGGAAGAGCATCCACTCCAGGCCAGACACAAACAGGAATAGGGTCAAAGATTTATTCTTTTATTACCCGAGACTGCTGTACTGCTCAGATTAGATGGTGGCAGTAGTGGTGTTGAGCCAGGATCAGGTTTAGTCATCCAGAACCGTCAGAGCTCATGCTGCATGTGGTGCCCGATGTATGGGCCACGTTGTTAGGACGTGGTTTTTTAGGGACGCCAAACTCGCAATTCGGTGAAGGAGGAGACCCCATTTGTTCAAGGAAAAATGGAAACGCCGAACACCAGCCTGTATGCGGGGAGCTTGATGTATCCCACAGTACTCACAGTACTCCTCACAGTATAAAAGGGCGGAGCCTGGATGTATTCTCATAGTAGTCCATGTTCCATCTATAACTCGTCCACTGAGAAGCGTAGATGCCTGGTCCGGCAAGTTTGTTTAATAGATTTTGCGCAGTTGGCAAGAACGGGCCCCAAAATCTTAGTCTTTCTTGGCAAGCATTTGAGGACCGAGTTAAAAGACCATGCTGTATATGATCAAGGTCTAAAGATCCACGGTAAGCAAAAGAGAGTGTCACTCTTAGTCGGCAAAGCTTAGCTGGTACATAACAGAAAGTACGGGTAAGTAGTCCGTTGGAGTAGAACGTAGGGATCCAGTGACTATGCGCAAGGCGTCATTCAGCACACTGTCGATGAGACGAGTGTGAGCGCTGTGACATCAAACTGGTTGCAGTACTCAGCTGTTCAGTAGATCTACTGTGCGCATTTTTTTGGCACCAGCTCCCCATCTTGAGTCTACAAGTTGCCTCAACAGTAAGACAGGTGAAGGTAGTTTTTTTGTGCAATGCCACTAGATGCCGAGGAAACTTAAGAGATCTATCCAGTTTTATCTCAAGATAAGTAGGTGCTGCACAAAGCGGTAAACGTCTATTGCTGTTGTAGTGTTTTAGCTTACGTTTGGCTTGAGGTGAAAGGCTGCCGTCACTGTCTTAATGTGACTGAACTTCAACCTTTAAGTCTTGAGATTGGAGTCCCCTCCAAATCCTTCCAGTTTTCAGAAAGGTGGAACAATGCTACGTCACTCGCATAGGAAAACTTTCTGAAAGTCTTGGAGGGGAGGTCGTACGCATATGTTGAAGAGGAGGGAACCAAGACCAATTTCTGAGAAACGCCATTTTTCAGACTGTGTAGCCTGTTTTGCTTGCTGTCACCGGTAGTAAAAATTTTCATCATCGGTTTTGGACATCGGTTCTGCTGCATTCTAACCATGTGCTTATCCGGCAGAAGTCTCAGCAGCTTGCAGGTAAAGCCACGGTGCTAGACAGTGTCACATGTCACTGTCAGATTGATAAATACGTCATCAACCTTCCTCTTAGCCTCAAAAAAATCCTTGATGTACTGTATCATCAGAAAGACTTGATGTACGGTTGACGTCCGCTTTAAAACCCAGCCCGCTCTTCAGGAAGCAAAAAATCAATGACTAGCTTCACGCGGACGTGGACGTAGATCTCGAGGATCTTGTAGGGGACACAGAGCAGAGATATCTGTTAATAACTTTTTGGGTCCGTCACATGTTTGATCGGCTTTAGGTTCGCTGCTACAAGCGCTCTTCCGATCTTGAAAAATTTGATTCACCTAAAGCAGGAAGAAAGGCAGTCACGCAAACCAGGACTTCAAAGCATCTCCAGCATGGTTTATAAGCTTGGGCAGATGGAATTAGGGCCTGGAGCTTTACCTGGTTTAAATGCTGACGAGCAGCAGTAAATTCTCTTTGTAAGAAATTCTCAGAGATATTTACTGAGTCTGGTGTTTTGGCCCTTCAAAAGTCAAACATTTCTTGAGAAACAAGTCGAGATGAATTGCAATCAACAGCCTCGTATCTCCCATTTCTGACTAGTTGAAAAGCAATAGCATGAGCTGAAACGGGACAGTGACGAAGAGAGTGTCCTTGTTTATCAGTAAGGTTGTTCAATACACTTCATGCTTTACGACAACTGTTAGTGTGTCAAAAAGCGATGCTCCAAATTGCTTCGTCTCTCCGTGACAACTGCAGAAACGTTGTGCAGAAGGATTCACACTCCGCATCCTAATTATGCATCTAAGTTGAAATAATGAAACTTATATGGTCTCGTTAGCTGTTGTGTCCCAGGATACAGCAAGATTTTTAAGTTTAAAATTTCCGAGAAATCCCGGTTTATTGGATGTGAATTGAAAGTAATGATTTAAAGCAGGAATGCTCATTACGTTGGTCGATTGCGACCTACGTATTTTTATAGATGAAAATAAAGAAATTGGATACTAATTGAAAAAGAAGACCTTTTTTTAGTAATCAACTAGCATTTGGGACGAAAATGAAGAATTTGGAAACTAATTGTGAGTAAAGACCTTTTTTTAGTCTTCAATAAATTTTTTAAACAAAATTGTGTGACATTTTGTCATTTCCCTGCTACATTTGCAATCCTGGAAAGTTAAATTTTTTCCCGGAAAACTCCGGGATAATAAAAAGTCCGGAAATTATAAACCCTAGGTCATATAACCTGTTTGGTGACCACACAATCATAATTATGTAATATATGATCCATTGGTCCTTAAAAGGTTAATAATTAAAAATTTAATATAGCCATTACTCATAAAATGATGTGATAGCTATTTGAATAAAGATTACTCAAAATACAAAGGCTGATTACGTATATTTAAATAAAACTGAGTATGAGAAGAAGAAATAGAACCAGAACAGCAATGCACAGAAGAAAAAACTAAAAAAATTTGAAAAGCAAGATGACGACAAAAAAGCAGCAGCACTTTGTTGTAGATTGTTAACAAAAAAGGTTTCAAATATTGAAAAATATCATCTTTTTGTGACAACGGAAAAGTGGGACATAAAAATTAAAGAATGCTTTGATCCGAAATTGCCTTGCACCTGCCGTGCTTACAAGAATGGATAACTTAAATTCTTTATTAAGTTTTACTTTGCTTTTTACGACATTTGGCTGACAAAATTTATGTTTGTTACGAATACATCTTTCTACAAAACTAATTATTGTGATGCGAACTTGACAACCAGACCTTTGAGCACTAAAGCTAGGGAGCATTTAGACTTCAATTCTCAAGTATCAAGTGCAATAAAAAATCACATAATGTGTTGCAATGTTTGTTTTTCTGCCAAATTAAATTTAAACTCCTTTAAAATAAAAAAATTGTAAGTCGGAATTTCACACAAAAATACACAAAACATTATTCCTTAAAAAGCCTAATCCCAGTTTAAATCGTCAACTTTATGCAAATTGTTTTTCATTTCTTGTAAATGTTTTTTAATTTTTTTTATTTTTATTTTTTAAAGTTTAGCTCGAATCAAATTTTGACGCGTATCACCATTCATTTAAGCGCACGAGCCACCGCGTATTCTTTTATAGCATCACGTGATCGCGGTTTCAGTTTATTTGTGCTGTCATAATTACCGCTCCATAAGCGTTATTCTAGAACTAAAATTACTGCTATTTCAAAAAAATAAAAAAGAGATTTGTTTGTGTATTCGCTTTATAAAAGAGTCACTTTGTTTGTTTACTAAGTAAAGGAGTTTCAGATAACTCTGCTGAAAAATACAACATAATCTACTTTCATTTTTTAAATCTTCTTTTTATTCGAGTGGAGTAGATGTCTCTCTTTCCGGAAGACACGTCAGGTGTTAGGGAAGATATTGATCAGCCAGGCCATTGTCTCCTCATCAACTGTCTCCAGACCAGCCCCCTGCTCGGATGATGGAAAATTAGGAAAGAGGTTATTATGTGGTCAGCAGTTTGCTCCTCCGCGCTTCACTTACAGGCTGCTGTGGAAGCCATACCTCATCTGTGCACTGTGGAGTGGAACAAACCAACACCAGTTCGTAAGCGCCTGACCCAGGATGGTCCGGGGAGATACATTCCCAGCGGCTTAGGGTTGACGTCAGGAATAAAAATACGTAGGCGGGAGGTGTTACTTTGCCATTCCGTATTCCATTTGGTTTCCGCCCAACATACCACACTGGTGTCCGACTTAAAAAAAGTCTTTTAAACGTTTCAGTAAAGCAAGCACAAATGGGTGTCTCGATTTGAGCTGTCGATGTCCTCTATAAGGAGGGTACAAGAGCCTTTTGCTAAGTATGTGTAGGGCGCAGGCATATAGTCACAATGCGCAAAACGTCATTGATAGGTTTGTTAATAAGCCGAATGTAGGCACTGTGGCACCAGACAGGCGAGTTGTATTCCGCAACAGAGTGCACCAGGGCCAGAGTGGCTGTGTGCAATGTTGTGACGTCAGTACCCCTGCTTGACCCCGCCAAACGTGTGTTGTTAATTTTTTTGCAGTGACTCAATGTGTCGGCAAAACGTAAGCGCTCTATCCAATTTTATGCCGAGATACATAGGCTCGGCACAGTACGGCAGGGCTCGTTCTTCGACGGTGATGTAAAGCCCGCATCGTGCCTCTTTGTTATTAAGATCGAAGGCAGCCGAAACCGTTTTGGCTGTACTGAGCTTTAATTTCCATTTGTGAATATACCTAGTTGTCATGTCCTGACTTAAATTCTTCTCTATTGTAATTTAGTTAGATTGCCAAGTCATCAGCGTATGCAAATTTCCTGGCAATTGCTACTGGCATATCATGAATGTAAATATTAAATAAGAGGGGAGCTAGAACTGATCCTTGCAGGACGCCGTTCTTGAAGTGTCGTAACCTGCTATGTAATCCAATAGCAGTGGTATAGGTAAAACTGCAATTTCGTACAAGTTCATGATCAGCGAGACCATGTTCCTGTCCGACAGAAAAGGTTAAAGTCACCAAAATAAAGACTGGGATGTTGAAACACCGGAATGGCTGTTGGTGTTAATTCCGAGTTAGGTAATTTGTAGATGTTGACCAATTTGCAGCCATCGACATTTACACACAGCCATTCAATTGCCAATCCTTCAAAAGATTGATCAACAAAGGTCCATTTGAATTGCTCATGAACAAACCTAGCAAGACCATGTTTCCTGGTTGAAATCCAACCGGCCAAGGTAAATTTGATATCACCAGTCGATCAGCATTGGTGCAGTGAGTCTCTTAAGGGAGGATAACGAGGGCCTGTACCTGTTAGCTAGATGGCTAACAATTTAGATCTTATTTTTACTCAAGCCCTCTATATTGAGCTGTTATGTACTAGGCAAAAGTGGTTGTTTGCCGTTTGGCCTGCAACTGACATCAAGTCTTCCCTTTTGCTTCCGGAGAAGGGTTTATTCCTTTATCACCTCGGAAGCTCTCCGATATTCTCACTGTTTGCCCGAAAAGTTTAATCACTTCAGTTACCAGGACTCAATGCGAATCTTATTTAATTTTTAAATAATAATTTAAGGAAACTAGAAATTGGTTTTATAATTCTATTTAGTTTAATTTATTCGTCATTATTCATGCATAAATAACTAACTTTAGTGTTTTCAACGAATATTGTTCGTCGTTGTCGTCGTGGTCGTTTGGAAAGGTATCCATTTCAGGTCAGACACAAACAGGACTGGGGCCGAGGGTTTATACTTTTACTACGCCAGGGTGCTGTACTGCTTGAATCAGATGCTGGCAGTGATGTTATTAAGCTAGCATCGGGTTTTGTCATTCAAAATCGTCAGACCTTGTGCTCCATGTGGTTCCCGATGTATAAAGCACGCTGTTAGTCCATGGTCTGCGGTTTGCTCAGAGGCGCCACACTCGCAATTCTATGCACAAATAGGGTCTCGCTCCGACGAATGGAATCGCCCAACACCAGTCCGCTGGCGGTTGAGCTTAACCCAAGCTGCTCGAGATAAGCTCATCTCAACAGGCCTGGCACCGGTCCCGGGCACAAAAACACGGAGCCTGGAAGCACCTTCACAGTACTCCGTTTTCCATTTGTGATTCGTCCATTCAGAAGCGCGGATGCCAAGTCTGGCAAGGTTGTTCAAAAAATTCCGCGAAGCTGGCACAAACGGGCGTCTGGATCTTAGTCTCACTTGGCGAGTATCTGAGGGCCCACTTAAAAGACCATACAAGATATGATCAGGGTCCAGAGATCCACGGTGAGCCAAGGAGAGTGTCGCTCCCAGTCGGCGAAGCTCAGCTGGCTGGATGCCTGAGAGTATGCGCAGTGTGGGGCGCAGGCATTCAGTGACTATACGCAAGGCGTCGTTTAAAACACTGTCGATGAGGCGAGTGTGAGCACTGCGACACTAGACTGGTGCACAGTACTCAGCTGCTGAGTAGACTAGAGAGAGGTAGCTATGCGTAGTGTTTAGCACCAACACCCCATCCGAGCCCACGAGTCGCCAACAGTGTGACGCGCGAAGATAGTTTTTTGCGCAATGACACTAGATGGTGACGAAACGTGAGCAATCTGTCCAGTTTTACCCCAAGATAAGTAGGGGTTGGACGGAACGGTTAAAGTCTATCGTTGTTGTAGACTTTTATCTCACGTTTGGCCTCTCGGTTATTTAAGTAAAAGGCTGCCGTCATTGTATTAGCCATCAACATCCACACACAACCACTCGATCTCCGATGTCGGTAAAGATTGGTCCAAAAGCGTGTATCTTATTTGCTCGTGGACAAACGTGGCAAGGCCATGCTTCCTGCTTAAAGAAGACCCAGCTAGTTGGTAGTATGGAAGTACCAACTTCTCTGCATCAGTGCAGTGGGTCTTTTGTAGTACAATGACGAGTGCCTCAAATTGCAGAGCGAAGTTATGAAGAACGTTCATCTTGCTTGTAGTGGCCTTTGCTGTTCAGGTGAAGAATAGTGGGTCATCGAAACTTGTTGGCAATGTGCTCTGAAAAGGGCAGTTTTATCCAGGCATTGTGCCGTCCTGAAAAGGACGTTTGCCGACCAGCAGACCCACGCTGAACATCAAAATGGGTGGATACCCTTCCATTTTGGCAGGTTTGATTTTGGTCTGTCATTTTTAACACCAATGACAGACTTACTTATAGCCCAGGCTGCGAGAAAGCACCTACCATCTGGGTCACCGAATATTGCTCATTTCATTTTGTATAGTTAAACTCTTTTTGTTTTGTATTTTGTATTGTTAAACACTTTTTTTAGTTGTTGAATTGTTAAACACTTTTAAATTGAACACACATTAAATATTGTTAAACAACATTTTATATTATTAAACACTTAATTTTATTTCGTATTATTAAATCATTTTGTTTTGTGAAACTAAAACCGAATATTGTTAATTTCATTTTAGTTTAATTTTTTCTTGAAAAAGGCTTAAGAAGCTAAAAACGTTCGAAAATAAAAAATTTAATGAATTTAGTTGTGTTGCTGAGTAGTGCAACAATATGGTTGAAGAAAGTTTATTCCTTGTCAAAATTATAATCAATTATTTATTTTTTAAATAGATTTACACTAATTGGGCGCCCGGAGAACCAAACAATGGTAAAAGTGGACAAGACTGTCTTCAATTTTATTCCGCCAGCCAATATAAATGGGACGATGATGAATGTTTTGATTCTCATACTTTCGTTTGCAAAACTTATTTCAATAATTAGATGACTTGTTGTCTAAAACTTTAGCATTATTACAATTATTTCTTAGCAGTATACTTACTTATTTCACAATTTACTCGCAAATCAATGAGCTTTTCATGTCATTTGTATATGATCTATTTTTTTCTGAACTAAATAAAGTTAGTTTCTGTTGTCAATTTGTGTATACATCTTGTTGTGTCCTCGCTCCTAACAAACGTTAGTATAGTACAAAATGAATGATTTTTAGAGGTGCGAGGCGCTGGCGCAGGAAAAGAAGTACGCAGGAGCACGCAGGAGCGCTGACTTTAGCGCTCCTGCCATAATATCAGCGCCCTTAAAGATCAAATTTCAACCTTAAAAACCAGGCTAACCCTAACTATTGTTTTTAACCCTCGTCTTCTAACCCTAAGACAGCAGTCCTAAATTTGATTTTTCTTCAAGAAAGCAAAGTGGCAAACCGAAAGAACAAGCTAACCCTAGACTGTGGTTAAGTCTAACCCTAACCCTAACTAACTGTTTCTAACTTTAGTCTGCTGACCCTAAGAAAGACAGTAATCCTTAATTCAGTTCCCAACAAAGCAGTTTTTTCTTAAATGTGTTAGAGTATTTAAGATAATTGTTTTCGTATACAATTTATTTTTGGGGTACCTATCTGAAAATCTTAAAACAGGTGGATATTTATTTCAAAACATTGCGCAAGATTTCAAAGCACTATGTAAAATTATTTCAAAATTAATGTAAACACTGTTACCAGGGATATTACTTAGTTTAAAATTCATTAGTTCTTCTGGTACAATGAGGGGCAAGTTAAATTTCAACAAATGCAACAAAAGGCGTAATACATTTTTTAAAGAAAACTTATAACACCACGTTTCGTCCGTAACATCGGACGACTTCTTCAGGTCAAAACAATTTACACTACACAACGTATTTAAAAATAAAAAAACAAAACTAATGAACACAATAGTGAGAGGCGAATCACACACAACAATTCAACAACTTCGTGCAACAGAACTATAATTTACCGGTTGAAAACCCACATTCATTATGAGATTTTTATGTTACTGCATATTTTCGGAAAAACATCCCAATCTCTATCATTTATTGAATTTATTGATATACAGTACAATAATTCTAAAAATTTTTGTTTATCATAATCAGTATTACAATTCAATATTTCAAAATTTACAAAATCTATCCTATGTTTACATTTAAAACAATGTTTAACCAATGCAGTTTTTTATTCAAATTGTCTTCTTTCAATTTAGCCCAATTAATAGGTTTCAAATCACGTTTATGCTCAGACAAGCGAGTGTAAAAACATCTGCCCGTTTCACCAATATATACATTAGAACAATCTTTACAAGGAATTTTATAAATTGCACCACGCTAAAGTTTTGCTTTGCAATTTTAAAAGTGCTGGTTTAAAATAAATTTGTGCTTTCAAATTCTGCATTTTTTCTTGAAATACTGTAAGTTGGACGAACCCGATGAGAAAAGTTGTCGGTAAATCGAAAAGGAAATTCTATTAGAAACTAAACTTAAAATTTAGATCCAGCATAATGCAGCTACTCTAAAAAATCTCGCTTAGCGTAATATTGTAGTTGCCTTACAAACATATACTAACTAAACGTTGTGCCAACACTGTAGCAATCTAAAGTGCAAAGGTTGATTTAGACTTAAGCGGACGCGGATATTAAGAAGCCATATGTAGAGCGCAACTATAAACAATCTGCAGTTTTTCGGATCATCATTTTACTAGCAAATTTTTCTAGCATGACAAACAACAAGGCAAAGTTAATTAATGGCTGAGAAATAAAAATGTATTGTAGAGTATTTTAAATATATTTGTTCAACCACTAAAAAAGTTTCATTATAAAAGCATTAAATAATCAGAAAACAATTGAAGAACATGATGTTGAAAATTTTTTTTAAAACGACTATTCCATCATCTCGCCATTCATCGGTAATATTTTTAATTCTTTCATAAAACAAGAAAAATATCCTGACGCATCAAAAAAAAGTAGAAATTATCTCAATTGGAAAGAAAGGCCATAATCAATTTACTAACTATACACTTATATCGATTTCACCTCAATTTAGCAAAATATAAAAAAAACTACATTTAATAGAATTCGCTTTTACCTGGTAAAATTTAATTTATCTGCGACACAATTTGGCTTTAGACGAAATTATTTGATTACTTATACAATAAACTATACTTATGATAAAATTATAAAAAATGCCCACAATATTTCATACTTTTGCTACATTTTTTAATCTAACAAAAGCTTTTGATATTGTAGACCAGTGGAAAGTAAAAAACAGAGAGGTGCTGAAATCACAGGCACCACAAAGTTTTTAGGCGGGTTGGGCAAAATTTTAACAAGAGTACTTTTTTGGTCACAAAGGCACTCTCTTAACTAATGCAAAATTTAAGTGCAAGTTTAATGGAAAAAAAATTATTAAAAAGTTAGTGAAGACAAAAAAATAGATAGATAGATAAATAAGGGTCTTCAATTTTGGCCGCTGTTTCATTTACTTAACTCGCAAAAGTTTTTGATTTACTCAAAAAGTTTGAACTTTTCTGTTTTTACGGTCTTCATTTTGCACTAAAAAGATTTACATTTTCCAGTTTGAACTCAAATAAAAAGTTTTTTTTTTGGTCTTCATCAATTTTGTAGAAAAATTTTGTCTCCAATTTGCTAAAGTCTACATTTGTTGAAAGTACGTTTATATAATAAAAAAGTACTTTTTTTCTGAATTTTGTGTTCCTCGCTAAATTACTGTTATATGTAAGGCGGCTCTTTTTCAAAAAATTTAAGTACCCCTAGTCTAGATCGACAATTTCAAACTTTGTGGATTAGATTTTGGTCGAAATTATATAATTGTCAAGACAAATCTAACACAATGCTTCTATCTTGCAAATTTTAAAAACAATTTCCCCTGCCCCCCCACTTTTTCCGACTTTGCATCTGCCATCTGTAAAACAAATTTTTTTATTAATATGAAGAATATTAAAGTTTATTGCTAACTAAGCATTTAACTAAAAAGCTTTATAAAAGCAAGCGAAGTGTTGTACTGAAAGCAAAGCGTTGTACTTGCTACGCATATGATTAGGTTGAGCGAGCTGCGTTTATCGCAGCTCAAACGTAGATTTAATCTTCCATATAAACGATAAAGCATCAATGAAATGCGTCATTTTGTGTCACTTTGCATAAAATTTTTGAGCTGAATTTAAAACAGCTTAAAGAATTTTCCAATTCAAAAGTTAAAAAACCGAACAAAATTAAATTTAATGAAAGAAAATAAAAAAAATTAAATATCACTTGTTCAAATAAGAGGATCAAGTTAACTTCCAGGTCTATTTTTTAAACTTTATCCAAAAATTTCTATTCAAATTAGGAGTTTTTCATAGGTTTTTTTATTAGTTCAAATTAGAGATCATATTTTTACTTGATCAATTTATGGCCATTTTTTTTAACTTGATCCAACTGTTGGCTGCTTATTTTATATTTTTTAAGGAAACTTGAAACAATTTTATAAAAAAACAGAAACAGTACGAGTTTGAAATAATTCGGAAGAAAATTGGGCTGATAATTAGTATTTATCAATCTAAAAACTACTGATCATGATGAAAAATTTTAGTAAGTTTTTATTAGACGTACACTTATTTTCTGTTGCTTTTATGTAGCTTAAATTTTAATACTTTTTTGGTACGACAAGGAACATTTTATATTTTCATTTTGGCAGGACTTTTTTGATAGTTTTTTTTGTTTTGCTTTTTGTTGTTACGGTCACGAAGTTCGTGGTTTTCTCCATAAATGTTTATACAGCATTCTTTTCAAAGAATGTTCATTTCACCCATATAATCTATATTTCTTTTTTTCTCAATCAATCACGTAGTTGAGCATTTATAAAATTACAAAAGTATATTTTTCTATTTTTGTAAAATTTTATCGTTTGATTTTTGTTTTTTATGCGCTTACTACTTTGTTGTAAAGTTTATGGACTGATACTGCGGAAAATTGACGTTGTGCGGCTTAGGTTTAGCCGCTATCTTCTTATTCTCAATTACTGGGTCAATGTCGATTCACTAAAGCAGAAATTTAACAGCAAATGAAAAAAAGTATGATCGAAGGAATCAATAAACTTAATTATACCATTAAACCAAGTAAACAAAATATTTGTCCATAGTTAGTCGAGTAATTAAAAAAAACGGTTAGGCAATTAACCAGCTTGTGTTTGGAGAAACCAGGATATTTGCTCATAGAATTATTGTTTTTAATTTGATTGCCAACCAGAAAAAGTGACTGAAACTGGTTTTCCCAAAGTCGCAATAAAATAGGAAACGCAAAAAACGTGTCGTTGTTTTTAAAAGTTTTGAAAATTTAAAAAATTGATAATACTAATATTTAGAAGTCCATGAGAAAGCGTTCTACAATTACAGTTCGACTTCTAAATAGTAAAGCAGGGACTTCCTTTTTTTAAATTAAATTATTTATGGCAGTTTTATTATAGTCAATTTTATCATTGTTGTTTGGAAATGCACTGATCGTCAATTTTACATTATGTTTCATTTTAAACAAACTTTAGTGTGTGCTCATAATCCACATTCTACAATTTAAAAAGTATGTTGGGTTCTGGCGCGAAAAGTGAAAACCGTATTAGCGTGACAAAAACCAAATTAACGAAAAAGTTTGGAGAAATTAACACTTATTTAATCCGATAAAACATTTGGCACTGCCAGCTGTTGTCAAATATTTTTAATGATGAAAGTTGAGGTTAATAAGGCGAGTTTCTTGTTGGTTGTGATGATTTTAGTCTAGCGGTTCATTGTTCATAGCTTAAGATAAAGTAATTAAGCATATCATCAAAGCTGATAAAAATATTGTTTTGAGTCAATCAGCAAATAAATTTACAATTTATTGAAGGTGCTGAATTCAGAAACAATAAAAAATTTCAATATGAGAAAGCATTTATTCAACTTTTTTATGTACTTCATGAGAATCAGTCGAGTATTTGTTAAAATATTTGTATTAAATTCATTTAAAATTGTTACTACCAGGGGCACCCGAATTTTTTAGGCGGAAAGGGCAAAAGTCAGATTGTAGCTTGCAACTGCGGACATTACTTTATGTTGCAGTTAATAATTACTGAAAATTTATTGTTGCCATTATGTCGCTGCTAATGCTAATTAATTTTTCACTTTCTTGTTTGGTTGATTTACTACTTTCTCTTTTTTCTCTAAGCAAAGTTTTAGTGAGTAATTGAACTGAATTATTAGAAATGTACGTGTATTATTGATTGTATTTTGTATCTATTTATGGAAGATTACGCAATTATCTATTTAGGTTATACATTGTTAAAAATGGTGAAAAATTTTGTTATAGTGAGCTGTATTAGTCAAAAGTTTGTTGGGATTTGCCATGTTTTTGGATAAACAAAGTTCGGTAAGTTTTTTTCTTTGTTTAATGTTATACCGTTATAGGCTGCTTAGTTTACACTGTACAGTACAGTATACTGTTTCTGCCCGATCATAATCTCAAAACGGGTTTTATACTGAAAAAGGCTTGTTTCCACTACAACAGTAAAATGCAATATTCTCTGTTTCTTTCATTAATTTTTTTTTGCTTCGCTCAGCCCTTAAGCGCGGAAAGAAGTAAAAAAATTATATGAAAAACAACAAAGAATGCTGCATTTCACGCTCGTAGTGGAAGCGGCCCTTAACGTGCCAATGTTTGTTATGGCACAAAAAGAATTTAATAAATTCTACTTTTTATGGAAAAATGTAACGTAGCAATGACATTTTTTGCTGAACTACAAACGTAGAACTCTTTTCTTTCGTGTAGTTTGTTTAGAAAATTGTTTTAATTACCTCCATTATTAGGATAGCATTATTTTGACAGTGTAAATACATTATATAAAAAATAACACGCATCGATTAGTAGCAATGTGGAAGAGGAAGCGGAAGCGGTACAAAATAAATCACTTTTGCTTTTCATTAAACAAACCTAACACAAGAGAAAAAAATAACTTTTTTCAATAATTTGGCGCCTTAGAATTTATCGGTCTGTAACATAAAACAAACCAATAAAACTTATTCAATATGTTACTTGCTAAGTTAAACCTTGACTGAACAAGAAGGTAAATCGAATATGACAGAATCGTTTTTATAAGATTTTTCAATTAGTTGCAAGAGCATATTTTTAAAGCCAAGATTAGATTTAGCTTCAAATTTAAAAGAAACCGTTATATTAATAAATGTGTTGGTATTTCAGGAACAAAGCAAAGCCGCCGAATGCTATTATCCTCATTTTAAGGTTTCTGGAAAAGTTATGAACAGGGCACTTCCCGATAAAGAATGGTGGGCAAAGCACAAAGCGCAAATCTTTTGTTAATCCGGTAAGAAAATCTTTACAAATGGGCCTACTTGTATAGACTATGTTCAAGATCGCTGAAAATGAAAGGGCAATTGCTTACTTGCTCAGCTGTATTTTGAAAACGCAGAGTTCAGGGAAATAAGATAAATGCCCTTTGAAATTGGCAAGACAAAAGCATCATGTTACTTTTGTCACAACAATTATATAATCTTGACTTCTAATCAAGTTTGTGATGTTCCCATTTTAACCAGATTATTAAATTTTTTTGAAAAGAGCTGCATAATAAAAAACAGTGACAAATTTAGCAATGCGGACAAAACTTAAGAGTTAATTTTTTGTTAAAAAGGCATTCTCAACAATCGTATATTTTTGCGTATTGTAAAAATTCTTACTATAAATTTTGATGAAAACAAAAAACAAAAAAGGTTTTTTCTTTCGACAGGAACGTTTAATTTTTTTCTTTTATTTAACTTTAATTTATTAATTTTATTTGACACGTGAATATTTTTTATCAAAAATGTTAAAATTTAAACGCTTTTAACTTTTAGCATTTTTGATAAAAAATATTCGCGTGTCAAATAAAATGAGTATCGAGAAAAAATTTTATTAGTAAAGTTTTTTATTTGGTCTTGGTCAAGTTTTTAATACAAATTATCTTCCACACTTACAGTACAAGTTTTTAACTTACAAATATGTAGGAAGTTTAAATGAGTTAATTCATGCTAGAAATTAATTTTAACATTTTGTCCCAGGTTAAAGCTGATTCATTTTCTTATTTATTTCGAGTGTGAATAACAATCCCATTGTTTAAATCAATCTTTCCTAATATTTTTTGGGCCAGTGATCCCTTTCTAAAAAAAAATTTACAAAATCTGAAGTGCCACTACGCCCTCTTCTGTTAAAATAAATACATACTCGTAATAAATTTAAAGATTGTTAAAAAACATTTGCAAATAATGTTAGACTTAGTTATTTATTTAGTTATTTAAGAAACAACAATATTATTGCATGAAGAAAATCATATGAGCTAAAAAAATTTTAAACTAAAAATAATAAAAAGACAGTCAAGGAATAATTTTTTATTTGACAAATGAACAAAATAACTTCTTAGAATTAAATTAAATCTTTAGTTCCATCTAGCGACTAAAGATTTAAAAAATTGCATTAAGAAACTATTTATGTTTTTAAAAATTTTTGTATAAATTATGGTAAATATATTGTTTTTTATTGATTTATTTTAGCACAAAATTTTAGGAACGGCCCTCTTTTTTTTTCATAAACATTTATAGTTCTCAAAATATGCAAAACGCTGGTTTAAATAATGCACGAATCTTGTTTCATAACAAGCTGTGTGAATGCAAGGTTTCTGGCGGGAAAAATACTTTTGTTTTTTATTTAGAATAATTTATATCAAAAATGTGGTCACGAAAGCGAATTAATATGTCAAATGTTAAGACAATATTTTTTGATTTTTTTGCATATTCGGTCTTAAAATCATAGAGATAACAAAATATCAGGACATATTCGAGTTCTAGCACTTTAACCTGCGTTCTTGAAAAAAAAGTAACAGGGTGAGATTTAAATTACAAAAATTAAAAAAGAGAAAATACTTTACAAGGCTCAAGTATTTTTTATTTGCAGGGTGGTTATTTTATGTCACATTTTACATGCAATGATTTTAAATATTAAGCCGTTCGAGCCCGGAAGGGAAAGGGCATTGAAAAAATTTTGTCAAAACCCGAATTTTTCGGGTATTGGTATTAAATCATTTGGGCATAATCGGAATTTTCGAAGCAGCAGCAAGGAATTATTTAAGCAAAATCAGAATTATTTGGGCACGATAAAGTTTGCCAACTGATTCAAATCAAAACGAAGACGCTTTTGTATAGGACAAAAATCGAGAATTTGAACCCTAATTAAAAGTAAAAACTTTTTTAGACTTCACTTTGATTTTGGACGACAACCAAGAATTGAGACACTGGTAGAAAATAAGGTCCTTTTTTTAGTCATCACTAGATTTTTGAGACTAATATGTGTAGCTTTTGTCACATCTATTGCAATGCCACAAGATCATGATTCGGGCAATTGTCAATAAATATTTTGTTCCCGAAATTGTTTTGGCTGGTATGGCTATGTTTATAGCCCATTAAAATTATTACGACTGGTTTTAAATTTGATCACCGTTATTTCTTTATTTTATGTACTCTTAGCGCAGTGCCTCAATGCTGTACTAAAACCACTTGAGCTGTTTGTTAGTTTTAAAGGGATCAACTAATAGTTGCGTACTTCAGGGGTTTATGCATGGTTGCTTATAGATAAGTGAAAGAAGTTAAATTTTATCTTACATATTAAATGAATGTTTATTTACCTAAATTTTACGTGGTATTCACGTTAAACTGCGACGTGTTTTATTTTATAATCTAGAAAAACGTAACGTCTTTTAAATTTGACGCCATTAGAGGCAGAATTAAACTATCTTTTAAGTTGATTAAAGATGTAATAATTATTGATTGATAATTTTGGCCCAATAACAGCTTTAAAGAACTATTTTCCCACTTACAATAATAATTTCATCAAAGTAATTTCGTTAGCAATCGGCTCAATCAGCATAAATTAAGAAATTTTTACAAACAACTGAGGTGGTTATTTTAAAATAGTTTTTAGCTGACTATTTGAAATCTAGGTGTGTCTTTCTATAAAACTATTATTTTTTAATAAACTTTTTTGCATTGCAGAAAGAAGTAAGTGCTCGATTAGAGATATGAAGAAAAGATTGGAAGTTTAAAGCCTTGTTTTGTTAATTGTTGCAGTAGTAAAATTTGAAATAAAATTGTTTTTTTAAATTTTTGCCGCAAAAATTTTTGCGTGGCGGTTTACCAAACCACTGTACGTTGGAATTGATGAAAAAAATACTAGTAGGCTTATTATGATGTCTAAAAGTTGCAATTCAAAGTAAATCCAAAAGAAAAAATTTGATCAAACCTGACTTTTTCAACTTAATTTCAACATAATGCAACTAATAACGTTGTAGCAACAACTATTTTTATTTTTTTATTATTCAAATATACGTGTTTTAAAAAGTATTCTACATTTTCTCGTGTTCTTAATTTGCTTGAGCGAATTCAATGTTAAATCATATTCTATTAAATTTATTCAATTTGCCAACGTATTGCCGTCTAGGGATTTCGTCAAGATGGGTGTTTTTTCGCATATGTTCATTGCAATCTTGTTTTTTTTTATGTGTGTCTGACCGTCAAATTGTTTATCGTTTTCAATTACAAATACAGTATTAAAATTTTTTTAACTGATTAAACTTTGTTGTTAAGAGTTAACTACTCGCTTATCATAATCTCATCTAGTAGTTTTGTCTGGTTTTAGATGCTATTCTTTCTTGAAATTAGCCACAAAAACCTACAATGTAAATCGTAAAAGTATAAAATATTAGAAAGTCTTGCCTATTGTGATATTATGGTTTCCTTATAAACGCGGTAGAATGCAACGTAACATCGTGATCACCCCAAAAGTGCAACTACACATTGTAACGTTGTTTCCACGTCGCAGTTAAACGTGGCAAGCACGTAAAATCTAGGTGAATAAACAACATAGATACAACGTGGAATACTAGTAAATGCAACGTGGCGTAACAACATGGTCACCACGAAACCGCGACTCCACACTTTAACGTTGTTTCCACGTCGAAGTTTAACGTGAATTCCACGTAAAATTTAGGTAAATGCACAACGTGGATACAACGTGGAATACTAGTAAATGCAACGTGGCGAAACAACGTGTTCACCACGAAACCGCGACTTCACAGTTTAACGTTATTTTCACGTGGAAGTTTAACGTGGATTCCACATAAAATTTAGGTAAATGCACAACGTGGATACAACGTGAAATACTAGTAAATGCAACGTGGCGTAACAACGTGGTCACCACGAAACTGCGACTTTACAGTTTAACGTTATTTCCACGTGGAAGCTTAACGTGGATTCCACGTAAAATTTAGACAAATGCACAACGTGGATACAACGTGGATACAACGTGGAATACTAGTAAATGCAACGTGGCGTAACAACGTGATCACCACGTAACCGCGACTCCACACTTTTACGTTGTTTCCACATCGAAGTTTAACGTGGATTCCACGAAAAAGTTTCGTGGTCACAACGTTGCAGCCACGTGGATGTGTTTATTGGGAAAACATTGGTGTTTATCATGTAAAATTCTACAGAGTGCTAAAAAAACTTAAAGATAGGCCAAGTCCTTGGTGCAAAACAAGAAAACGTCTAATAAATGTGCCTGCTAACAGACACACCAGAAAAGCACAATCTGTTACAGCTTTGAACAAAGAAAAACTAATTTTTGAAAAAAACACTAAAAGCAAAAGAGTAGTATTGCATTACATTTCTTGAGCCCTATTTTAACAGTCGTCTTGATGAGGAGTGAGTGGTACAATGCTATGGTTACCTAAAGAGGTCACATTTAGCTTGTGCCGAAGATTTGAATACATATTTTTGATACAAATATGATTATAAAATTTATGATTAGGCTAATCCAGCAGTGAAAAAAACTATTTTAAGATTTTTAGACAATGGCCAAATACCTCATTTTTTGTGCTTGATACTCATGTCTATGACTAAGCTATGTGTGATTTCGTTGTGTTTACTTTTTCATATTGTTATTTTCTTCAAGTTACATTTATATTTAAACATTTATTAGTGATTTTTGTTGCTGTTACAACTTACCTGAACTGATGTTACAACTTGCCCCATTGGCGGGGCACATTGTAACGCTTTTTTTAAATATTTAAATCGTAATTTTAACCACTAAGCTTTGAAAATTATTAATTTATTTTTTCGATATTAGTTAAACAATGACCTAAATTTTTCATATTAAACAAGAATTTTGAAAAAAAACATTTATTAGGAGAGAAATGGCAAAAAGAAAAAAAAAGTGTTACTACGTGCCCCGGTCTCCCCTAATATGTGATACAATTTAATTAAAATTATTAAATTTATGAAAATTTCGGTTTAGTATCTACTAAATAGGACTAATGTATAAAGAGACATGTAAAATGACAAAATTTATTGACTTTTTTAACATTAAAATTCAGACGTATGACAAGTCAGTATCATTCTGACACTCTCATTTATTGTCTGAGTCACTCTGCTCATTCAGCAGATTATCTATTTCCTGCTCATCGACTGTTTCAAATAATTCAGTTGACCCAGAAAATTCCTGAACAATTTTCTTAATTTTCATTTTACATGCAAATTTGATATACACAGAGTTTATAACAAGAGCAGGTATCATCCGTCTTCGTAACTTACTCAACAACAATACGGCCGCACTAAATAAGCGCTCTACTGCTGCAGATGACACTGGTATGGCTAAAACAATTTTCGCACTTGATTTTGGCAATGGAAATCTATGTTCATTTTTCCAGTAATCTAATGATTACAAATTTGGTTCTCTTAATTTTTGAAACAAGTTGATTTCATCTTCAAGGCATTTGTTCCCCATGGGGTCATCAGATTTAAGTGCTTTGTTTGTTGGAGGATCAAAAAGTAAGTCAAAATCACTTTTCGGCCTTTTTTCTACAGTTCTTGCTGCTTCATATGCAGCAGATGATTTAGAAAAAAAATTAAAATCCTCGATGAATGAAATAACAGTTGGAACAATAGACTTAGAAAAATCGACCCAGTTATTGGTCCATCTATTGATGTCTACGTTCCTTTTCTTTTGTGTAACAACTGACTTGACCATATCTTCTATTTTGGGTGTAATATCAACTCCAGTAGGAATGTCGCAGTAACTGCCAATGAACTGCCGCAATTTGGCCAAAGTTTTTCTCTAATAATATTGTGAATGTTCTGACAATATTTCTTTACCATGCTGCTTGAAGTTTCTTCGTCAATTTCAACAATAATTTTGTACAACTGATAGTCTAGGACAGCGTTTCCCAACCGTTTTTGTTACAGCTCCCCCTAAGTATAGAAAGTAATATAAATTTAACTGCCAACGCCGCCATCTCTGGGAAAAGTAACGTAAAAGTTTACAGCACGAACAAAACTGCTCGTGTAGTAAAAAATCTGCTATTTGTTAAAACAAAAATAAACGAATTTCAATGTAAAGAAAAATAAAACAATTTAATTTTAATGGCTTCCTTGTGCCTGATGTCGCGATGCTAAGGAACTGAAATCTGGTTGAACGTTTGATAAAAAAAGTCTCGGGTCACCCTTTGTGGCTATTTGTAAACGATTCCTGTTAGTTTGTAAGAGATTTACAACTGCACTAAATCTCTTTTCTACAAAATATGTTGTAGGGAAAGCCAGAATAAATACTCGGAGAAATTCCCAAAGACGAGGATAGGTTGATATCTGTGCAATCCAAAATGACTCAAAGTCTTTTTTTCTAAACAACGCTTCGGCATCACAGTCATTTTATAAGTCTATTAATTCTGTTTGCAAAACTTGTTGCTCCTGTTGTGAGTCCGACAAAAACAGGTTTATAACCCAATCCGGAATCACAAAATTAGAGAGGTCTTTAAAGCGAGTAGACATATCTTCTTTCATTTGCCCAAGGTGCGAACAATATATCCTTACGTTTTTATCCTTCAATTGATTCTTCTCCAACATTTTCTGCAATTTAGGAAAGTGGCACAGTTCACGTTGGCCCATGTGTTGTTTAAAAAGAGTTAACTTGCTGATGAAGCCCATGACAAGACTTTTCGCTTTGATGAGGTTCGATTCTTTTCCCTGCAACTTTAGTTATACCTGATTTAGTTTGTCAAATGTATCAGATAAATATGCCAAATTGACGTGTCTGTCACTAAATTCTATACTTAGGTTATCATCAGTTCCCTTCAAAAATTCAACAACAGTGTCATACAAATCGTACAATCGCCTTAAACACTTTCCTTTGTCTTGGCAAAATTTACGGAACAAACGATCGTTCAAAGCGGAAGTTTTAATTTTGTTCACAACTTTTATAAACACCTGTAAGGACTCGTGTAACTCAGAACTAAGGTGTTTAGCTACCAAATCCTGGCGATGAATTATGCAATAAATTGCCATTATTCCAGGTGTTGCGGTTTTCATATGTTGTATAAATCCACGATGGCGACTAATCATTGCTGATGCATCGTCAGTTGCACAAGCAATCCCATTTGTCAGCGGAATTTGTTTGCCCTTAAAAAATTTTTCAACGGTTTTGAAAATAATGGAGCCTTATGTGTCTGCAGTCAAGGACTCGCTGAATAACAACTCTTCTCGTATTTCATCGTTCTTAGTTACATAACGGTCATATCCAAGAAGTAGTGCCTCACTACCTCGTAGCGTGGATTGGTCTACATGTAAAGCGAATTTAGTCGATTTTAATTCAGCAACCAGGGTACCTGTAATTTCATCTGCCATTTCCTCAATTCTTCTAAAAACTGAACTGATGCTTAAAGGAATATTGGAAAGTACTGTATGTCAACAGGATTGGAAAACATAATACTCATTATTTCTTTAACAGTAGGAATGATAAGATTTTCTCCAATGGTATGTGGCTTTCCACATTTGGCAATCAAATAGGAAACCTTGTAAAAAGCCAAAACTCCTCGACCAACTTGTTCCGAACAATTTGTCATCATACTTGTTATTGTACTTCTCTTTCTAAACTTGTCTTTTAAATCGTGAAAAAATGCCACTGGCTTATCTTTTTTATCAGCATCTTTCTTTTCTAAATGATCTGAAAGTCGCGAAGGTTTCATCGCTTCATTGGAAAATGACTTTCCACAAAGCAGGCACATTGGTAACTGAACATTTAACGGAGAAGGAATAAAACCAAATTGCAAATATCCTTCTGAATATTGACAACACTTTCTTTTGCTGTTCATTTTCGATTTTCTTCGGGGCATAAAAGACAAATACTTAATAAATATATTTAAGGAAATACCTTCACAAAGTAAACTAGTTTTATAAATCTTTGTCTTGATTAATCAAAACTTTTAGGTAGATTAGCAATATACTCGTAAGTTTTAAAACTCACTAATACACTTCCCAGTATTAACTAATTACCGGTAACAGTACAGGGTTTTGCAAAAATAAGAGCGAGTTTTCCGAAATAAAGAGCAAGTTTTCAAAACTAAAAAGCAAATTTTCCGAAATAAAGACCAAGTTTTCAAAAATATAGAGCGAGTTTTCACAAATAAAGAGCAAGTTTTTCGAACTAAAGAGCGAGTTTTACTTGTAACATATATTGCTTCAAATAATAAAAATAATGAGTGAAGCACAACAAAGAAAGGAAAGATTTAGTGTGAATCTCAAAATATTTGATCAAGTAAAGCGGCTATATACAACAAAAACAAATTGCCCTTTGTTTCGGAAAATTCGCTCTTTATTTTTGAAAAACTCTGTAATACAATAAAAACAGCAGCGTACTGGTAGGCTTGTTCTAAATATGAGATTACAATGAATCAGTGTCCCTGTGTCGAGTCAAAAAAGTTTAACGCCCCTTTGTCAATTCATGAAACTTTATCGCCCCCTAAAATACTCAAAACACCCCCGTTGGGAAACACTGGTCTAGGATAAAGTATAACAGAAAAATTAAATGAGATGTAGCACCATCAATTTCTAGTTTGTCAAAAAAAAACATTAAATTTCTCATGTATACAGCATTCCTTTAATCTGAGCAAAATTTGGAATGTTATTTAAGAATTCCTTATCATCTTCATTGAACTAATACGAGTTATTTTTACATGGGAATTAAAACGTCGGTACTATGATCGTCATTCACGTGTTGCAGATTTTGTTGATATAGAAAATGGCAGCTGTGATGCCTTTGGCTGACGTGTATTGTAATATGTTTCAATAAAGGAAAGTTGATCCATGAAGTGATACAGTTCAGAAATCACACCTCTTTTGAAGCTATCAGTAATGCAAGTTGATAACCTGTCCTCAGTACAGCCAGATCGGTGAATTTGTGTATCAGTATCAAAACGTCCATCAAATGCTGCCGTCATGGTTGCTGCATTATCAGTACAAACAAACAATGGACTAGAGAATGTGGTTGTTTCGACAAGAAATTCACGTACAAAAAAAGTTTGTGTAAATTGTGCTGTACGAGATTCATTATTATCGATATTAATGATAGACAGTGGAAAAGTAATCCATTCCCAATTCTGATCTAGTCCACATGCAATAATTCCTCCATATAGCAACAGGTATGTTTGTCTTGCAGACGAAAAGTCAACTATTCCTGAAATTGCACAATCTGGATTTTGTGCCGCATTTTGAAACAATTTCTGAAACTGAAGTTTGCCAATTTTTCTTGGTTCAAAATAAAACGAGTCACTGTTTGCCATCATATACAGTACATGCAACGTAATTATATACCTTGTTTGCAGCATGAGTAGATTTTGCGGCAAAGTTAGCAGCATCACATATAATGTCACATCCAGCCGAAATGGATACTGTTGGATATAATATAATTAATTCAACAACTGTTTTTTGCCACGCATTTGCCAATGCTAGTGGCGGCTTTGGTACTTCCTGCTTCTTGGCTTCAAAAAATCTTTTGATATTAGTAGAAGGAGCAGAACCACATTTTATGCTATGCTGTATTGCAACTCTATAACCACTTTAATTAACCCATTTTTCATTAACAAACTTATACCACCTGTATAGCGTTTTGCATTTTGCACAGCAAAGAAATGGTGCTAAAATACCTTCAGATATTTCAACTGCTTTAACATCGACTATTGAAGACTTTACATGGTATTTTGGAACATCAATCAAGTGGCACTCTTTATCACTCAACATCTTAGCAACCACAGTTGTAGTAAGATTTCGGAACTTATATTTTTAATTGCTCATTTTGGGGTGCTAGGCTTAGAAAGCCTATACTCAGTAAAACCGTGACTCTAAGTGACTGCGTTCCTGCTTTCCGAAATTATAAAAAATTGGCAATAAGAACGAAATTCTGAAATTCTGAAATTCAGCAACAAAAACGAAACATATTGCACAAGATTTAAACCAGTGGTACTTTATTTATGATTAGACCTTAAAAATAGAAGCTCAGTTAACACAAAAAATCTTAAAAATGAAAAAAAACAAATGATAAATAAAGTAAAAACGTTATTTATTTTATTTATCATTTTTAAGGTTTTTTAGATTTACTGAGCTTCTTTTTTAAGGTCTATTGATAACTTAATAGCAAGCAACAAACTATCTCTGCATTTACAAATTGCCAATAAGACAATCAACAATTACAGTAACAATGGCTGATTATAGCAGTGCGCATGCGCAATTTTGAAAAAACCTAGACAGAGTTTTTGAAACTAGAAAAACTTAAGATTTTTTTGATAGTATTCCTTTTACTACCAGCGAGACAATACGTCCCAAGAATAATTTAAAATCTACCATTAATACATACACGCTTTTAAACTAAACAAATTTGTATCACAGTGGTAGAACTAGCCTACTACATACTACTACGCTTCTTGTTACATGTAATTTTACAAGCGATTGCATCATTGTTTGAATTAATGCACCATAATCAGACTTTTTCAAAAGCAAATGTTCAGTTTTTAAAAAAATTTTGGAGTGAAAGGGCTTATCCTCTCATAGCACCAAGCAATTACCTATATGATAATTTAATTCTAGTTTGTTGCACTTACACAATCGCAATTTTTAGCCTAAAATTTATTTTACAATATCGAGTACCGACTTGACAAACATTCTAAAAAATTACAACCGAAAATGGATTATAAAGTCACCACTGCAAATGGCATCTAGTTAAAACCGCGCCGCTTTTTAATAATCTACCAAACAATACTTAATTGGAAAACCTCAACAGGTTGACTATAATTCACATATCTCCAATATAAGAACTATCTCTTCTTCTGTACCTCAAGGCGCAATTCTTGGTCCTCTATTATTTATCATATATGTTAATGATTTCCCAAATTGTTTAAAATTAAGCAGCAACCTGTCTTTTGCTGATGATACAATCGTAATTCTTTCTGCAAAAAACAGTAATCTCTTAGTACAAAAAGGAAACAAAGAACTGAAAAACATTGATAACTAGTTAATAGCTAACAAACTATCTCTTAATGTTAAAAAAACAAAATACATGATATTCAGCACATCTAGATCAAATAGAACACAAAAAAAACTCTTTTGACAATTAAGGCCCGTTTCCACTACGAGCGTGGAAAAAAGCATTCTTTGTTTGTTTTATTGCTTTTTTTTTGCGCTCGCTTCAATTTTAACCGCTCGCTTCAATCGAAGATCAATAAAAGAGAGAAAGAATGCTCTTTTCCACGCTCGTAGTGGAAACGGGCCTTTAGAGGAAAACCAATTAATTGATAGAGTTACATCAATCAAGCTTTTAGGAGTAATATTCAATGAAAATTTAACATGGAAAGATCACATGGAAATGCTACTTAGCAAACTTAAATCATCCTTATATTGTGTGATGAGAGTAAAACCATATCTAAACAAAGAATCATTGTTAACACTTTTTCACTCCTTAATTCTTAGTCATATAAGATACTGTATAACAACTTGGTTTTTGGTCATAACGTTTTACTAAATAAGCTTCAGAAAATCTGCAATAAATTTATGAAAATGATATTTATTTCAAAATCTATTAAGAATTAAAAAAAAAAAAAATTACCAACATTATATTCAACATACAACAACTTTATAAGTTAAGCATTGCTATTTTCATGCATAATTTTTTTAATAAACAATTGCCTACAGCGTTTAACAATTTATTTTAAACAAAAACATCCAATGTGATCACAAGGAGCAACTCTCAAATTATACTCATATCATGTAAAAATACAGTTTCCAAACAATCTATTAGATACATTGGACCTAAAATTTGGAATCAATTGCCTGCCAGCATAAAAAAGAGTAATTCATTGAGTGCATTCAATAAAAAAGCAAAAGTTTTCTTTTTTGAAGAACTATTTAACACCTAAACTACTAGCTTCCTCATGCAACTTGTTGCTGGTTTTCTTTCTTTTATGTTTTAGAAAATCATCTATATGTTCAAACAAAACAGAGCTCCGACGATTCAACTGCCTTACCGTCACAGATTGGAATAATTTTGCAACAAATTTGTCTTGACTTTATATCAACACGTTTATAATTTCTTTAATCTTTAGTTCAGTATTGGAAATATTATTTAATTTTTTTTTTCTGCTTGTGTGTTGTACTGAGGCATTTGTTCTTTGAAATGATCATATGATCCAGAACAGGATTTCTTTCGGTGGGTTTGTTTGCCTGTTCGGCTGGTGGAGTATGTTCAAGCTTTCACTGAATTTGAGGCTTGATCATATTCTATGAGCCACACTCTGCTATGGTCCCACCAATGCACCGCCCCCACGGCAGAGTTTCGTTTTTATCGAATGATCTCAATGTAACTTAATTTTTAATGTGCTTCTTATTTTTATCTTCCTTTCTTTCTTTCTTTTTTTTTTTCTATAAATAAATTTATATTGAGGTGAAGCAACCTTGCTTCTTGTAATACAACGTCTATAAATAATTCATTGCTATCTTAGCAAGCTACAACGTACATTCGTTTTGTTGCTTCTTCCTTTTTCTAATCCGCAGTCTTAATGATGTTTATTGTTAGATAATTATAGTTACATTTTTATTATGTGGCTGAGCAGAAATAAAACTAAACTGAACTGAACTGAACTGATATATAGAAACTTAAATGTTAACTTCTGTGAAGTATCAAAACGTAAACTTTTATAAAAAAGACTATGTGTATTTCTTTATTCGGTATCCCAGCACAAAATAAATAGTAGATAAAAGTATAAAGGGAAAAAAAGGAGAGTAAAAAAACTTTTAAAAAGTAAAAATTATAAAAACTAAGGTTAGCTCTGACGTATTTAGTTGCAATGTCATGGCTACTATCTCATGGGAAATACAAATGTGTGCTGTCCCATCCCATCCCATCCCATGGGACGTTTTCCGTGGACAACCCTAGTTACCGACCACGACAATAATTAATACCAGTACATACAAGGAGTCCTCAAATTTTAAACATGCCAAGTAGCAAAAACACAATATAAATAAAATCTTCAGCTAGTTTTGAAAAAAACTTTCAATAAATTGTCGTTCGGATAAACTTGGGGATACAAAAATTCTGACTCTACTCGATTTTGACAAATCTGGATGAACAAAAAGTTTTCGAGTTTTTAACATTAAATAGAAATTTATTGATAAAGTTTTACTTGAACGAATTTAAGAAATATCAAAGTGCTATAAATAGAATCAACAGTTAGACCTACATATTTTCAATTTACAGAAATGTAATCAATGCAACACTAAACCATAAAAATGTAAGAAAGCAAGCCCTGATAGAAAGAACTAAACTTTTTCTTCTAAGATTTTATTTTTTTAAAACATGTTGTGCTTTGTCGAACGCATCTTCATCTTTAACTTGTGCCAGTAATAACCGATGGATGAGTAATAAAAAAAATAAAAATGACAGTGATAACATAAATGTCCTGGTGGTGCTTGTGATTATGGCACGCCGAATCAGATTTGATGTCACGTCATTAACAATCAAAACATGTTCCGAGATAGCAGAATAACTGCAAACTTTAATTCAATTTAAAGAATCGCTTAGTCAACATCATGAAACATTTAATGAATTTTAAATACAGTAAATCTCGGTTAATCCGGATTCGATTTGACGCACAAATGGATCCGTATTATACGGAGATCCGGATTATCTGAAAGCTATTGTTTCAAGCCATACGTTATCCAGAGTAGTAAGATGTAGATAAAAATTACCTTTTTAATATATAAAATATTGAATGGTACAATTCTTTGAAATAAACAAATTTATATGTACAGTTTAAACACATGAAAAGAACTAACGATGTTAGTGCACTTTAATAGCTTAGCTATGCCACACAATTATAGTACACCTATATACGACACAACAATCTAGCAAACCAACGAATACACTCCCTAAGTTAAACTGATATAAATTTCAAGTAACAAGCAACATAGCCAACGCTTGTAAACCATAACGTGAAATAATGTTTATGATGTTGACAAAAGACATCCTGCTACAGTTATGAAGCGAAAAAATCCGGATTATAAATATATATAAAAAAACTTATGCAAAATAGGCGAATATTCGGATTATCCAAAGCTTTCTATTAAGAAAAACATTAAAAATCGTTCGTATTTTTAGTTTTATCCGGATTAGGTAAATATCTGGACCAAAAGAATCCGGATTAACCGAGGTTTGCTGTACAGTCGGGGACAAAAGTTTAAGACCACCTTCGCAAAAACGCACATTTTAGAAAAAAACGTTTTAACCTCGTAATACTAAGTATTCTTGTGTGAAAATGCATATTTAGGTTTTGGAAACAAACCTTATCACATATTAATTTTTAGTTTTTGCTTTCGTTCAATAATTTAAACGTTTAGCTTAAAAACTTAACGATTAGCTTGGGGGAAGTTGGTGCGAAGGAGACAGATGTTGAAGACAGAAAGATGTGGAGAATGATGATACGCTGTGGCCACCCTTGACTAAAAGGAAAGGGGAAAGGAGAAGAAGAAGAAGCTTAAAAATACAAAAATTTTAATCCCGAAAATTGGCAAAAAACCTAGCAGTCAGCGTTGAAAAACGCATTCAATTTATCGGTCTTTGCACAATGAAGGCCTCAGAACGTGAAATATCAAGGTAGATGAAAATTAGAAAAACTGCTGTACCTAGCACCATCAAAAATGTCAAAAAAAAAAATATTTTCAAGGACAGCAAAAATCAGGCCGTCCGAGCATTTTTAGCAGTTGAAATAAACGTTTTATCAGGAAGAGAGTGAGTCAATCTCCTAAGACTTCTGCAGGAAAAAATACAAGCTAAAATGGCATAAGGAAGAGCTTCCTTAATGAAGATAAAATGGTATAAAGAAGAGCTTCCATAAAGAAAAGCTAAAAGGGCATAAGAAAGAGCTTTAGCTTGTATTTTTTCAGGCGCGCCCTTTTTCATCATGCAAACAAAACTTGGACCCTCTTTGATGATGCAAACAAAATCGAAGTCCTATCATCATATTCTCTATTTTCGTTCAAAATTAAAAGGTGGAAACTAAAAAAAAATCTTCACAGTGATCCGAATTGTTCTAGGTCAGGATGATTTATCAATCTATCGTGCTTCCACGGCTGGTTTGGCTTTGTCTATCAAATTAAAAAATCTAACAGCGTTAAACAAAACAGCATTTTTCTATCAAACCATACTTTAAGTTTAAACAGTAACTGTCATACTTTTTCTTTTTTTATTTATTTTATGTCAATGCAATTATTTATTCAGTTTGCAGCCAGTTGCTCGCGCCCTCCATATGAACCTTTCACGAGCCTCCCGCCCAGTAAAACATTCCCTGCTTTAGAAGATAAAAACTTTGGACGTAAATTGTTAAAAGGCTCACTTGATTTTTTGTTCGACAATGCAGCTGTATTAATACGCATGTGTTTCAGCTTTTCAAAGAAACCAATGTATCAACGTTTACTAAAATGACTTGTTTATTTCGATAGGTTACTTGATCGCTTGAAATTATTGCAACTGTGATTCTAATGGCTTTTACTAATTAAGATTAATTGATTGTATTTTAAATTTTGGTAAAAGTCTGCGAGGTTTGTGAAGGCCGAAAGTGAACGTTATTATTATAGTTATTATTCTATTTTAGTGTTCATTTTCGTTATTGTATTATTTTTTTCCCGCAAATAAAAGTATGTTGATTGATTGATTGATTAATTGAACAAGACCCAAAAAATTTCGTCTTCATTGACTTTAGTAAAGCCAACTTACAACTTATTTTTCCATTCTTAAGTACGTAAGACAAATATCTTTTAATAAGATCCCTTTGCTTACAAAAATCTACCGGTTGTTGAAAAGAACTATCATTACAATGCAAATTACACAGGTTTAACCTTCTTAAGGTTTAATTTAATTGACAAAACTCAGTCTATTTATTAATTTATTCTGCAAAGTTTTATATTTTTGATAAATAAAGAAACTGCTTAAATGAAAATTTTTCTATAACTTTACCCACTATGCAACATACAGTATATGTACGTATATATGCAGCTTGCAAATATAGAGCAACAACAACAACAACAACATACTATAAAGTATCATCACCACGAAGGATACACATGTCGCTCCGGCAACCACGTGACATTGTTGCTAGGACACATATATGTCGTATAAACCGCGAGAGGATTAAGATGAGTTCGGCTTTGGTAGGTGACGATGTATAACGCAGAAGAAAATCGACTATGTCCAACAACAAACACGAAGATCACGAACACATGACACTGTTGCTTGTCCTTGTAAAAGAAAAATACTGATGTGTAAAATTTAAGGAAATTCGTCAACCTTAAAATGTTTTCTAGCGAGATTTTGTTTTTGGGAAAACACGCACGATATCAGTAAATAGAATGTTAATCTTCTACATCAGATGTGCCCGACTTTACTCGTCGCGGACCAAATATTCGTCTGTAAGTTTACCTCGGGCCGCAATCGGTGCAGTACACAAAGTGATGTCGAATTCAGGTTGTCATAGAAGTTAATTGCAAGCTTTTACGTTAAATTCAAAGGGATGGTTTTTTTTTTGTTTTGGTCACATTGATTCAAGAATTATTTCAAATTCACTTCTATGATAAACAGAATTTGAGCCACAAATTTAGTTGAAGACAAAAGGTCAACAACACTTTGACTCTGCGTGTTGTTTTCTAAACAAAGCAAAGAATGATTTTGTGTCAAAATATCAACTACAAAATATCAACAACCAAAGTATCAACTGACAAAAATATTAACAACCAAAATGAAGTCTCGCTGGCACTACTTCGTCAAAGGGTGGCACAGAGGCTTCGAGTTCCAACAAACTCGCACCCTCCCACCATATGGAGGCTCTGGAACATCGAAGGTTAATAGTTTGGTGAGTTGATATTTTGGTCAGTTGATAGTTTGCTCGTTGATATTTAGACGGGATACCGAAAAGAACCTATTGCTGAGACAAAAATAATTATATTTTAAACTATTTTCCCACCGTTGAATTGGTTCAAAGGCCCTGTAATTATTCAAGATAATTGAGTATCTTATTAAAAATTCTTTCGCGGGCCGCACCAAAAGGCTTCTCGGGACACATGGGGTTGGACAGCCTTTTTCTACATAGTACATATAACGTTCGTCCACGTAAAAAAATTTATCACACGCTGCAAGCTGAACAAGACTTAAATCTACAAACTAAAAAGAAAAGTTAAATCAGAATGATATCCAATTGATAATTTTTTCTCGCTATAAAAATCTACGCAAGAGTTAATTGACCTGTTAGATTTTATAGATTAAAGCTTTAGTTAAATAATGGTGAAGGATACATAGGAATGCTATGGCGGTGCTTTCTTCTTAAATTTACACTAAGAATCATTGGCTGCATTTTAATAATAAATGAAAATGTCATATTGATTAGTTGATATTTACAAAAGAACATTTTCAAAAGCAAAATGATTCTAAAACTGTGGCCCTCTCTTTAGTTGGGTGGTAAATTTGTTCAGAAATAAAAGTTATAAGTTAAGAAATAAAAAATCTTGGTAAAGTGTAAATGGTGCAAAAATTAGAATCTGGCTCGAATAGAAGGCAAAATATTTTTTTAAATAGAAGCATCACTATAGGGTCAACCGTGTATTATGTTATGGCCCTTTACCAAACAAAGTCATTATCCAATTTTTTGCTTAAAAAAAAAAATAAATAAAAACTAGGCCTAACCTCTGTTGTCGATATACGTGTTATTTCGCCCTTAAACTTTTAATTTGTCACCTATCTTTTTTGTTGGCAACACGGTGGCGTAATTCTTCTTTGTCTTAACTGAATTAAGCACATGGCGAGGTGCTAGCTGAGATATGCTTATGTTCTTTATGTATCAATTTTAATCTATTAATTTGGAAGACAATAACCGATGTTCTATTTGCTAAATTAACTTTGTATTTTAATATTATATTGTACTTGTTTCAGACTGTGAAGTATCAGTCTAAAACCGCCGGACCAGTTACGATAACATTATTAAATTACAATATTGATATAAACTGTTTCGGGTAACCTCTTCTGTGCGAGAGAAGTTTAGCTGGCTCCATACCCTCACGGTCGGTGTTCAAATAGGACCAGAGAGAGAGAAAGATCTAGCGAGTTTCTGTGTCTCTTATATCTTTCAATTTGTCTGTCTGTGTGACAAATTGTGTCTCTCTCTCCGTTTTCAACCTCCTTTTTTTTGTTTATAAAAAAAGATTGCTTCAGGAAGATGTGTCCGTGGTTCCACCAATGTAACAAGACGATTTTCAATAAAAACAACATCGGAACTCGATGCTTTGCCAAGATTTTAAAATCAACTGTAAGATGTTAGTTTTAGTCGTTTTAAAAAATATCATTTATAATGACGTACCTGATGACTCTACTCTTCATCCAATTTTCACGCCGCTATGAGTTGAAGTAAGCGACGATATAATTTTCTTTGTTTAAACAAATTTTTTAAATAGTTTTAAACCAATAATCAAGAAAAAGATAGCTCAAGTGATACGACTCTGACTTGCAAGCAAAGGACGCGAGTTCAAAGCTAAGTCTACCTCCTTGATTCCTGTCGTGCTCTCTCTATCTTAAAAAGCACTTCAAAAAAAATTTCTCAATGGAGTCATTACAAACAATGGTGACTACATTTTAAACAGAAGCAACAACCAGGTCAATACAGTTATACGAAGGACAAAAAGATATTGACTGCCATTTGACTATTTTTTTATCTCTTACCCTTTTCCAGGTTATGTTATAGTTGTTGGAAACGAAAAAGCTGTAAAACTAACTTGATATTGGTACATTTGATAAACTACAAGTTTGTTGAGATTCGGGTGGTTCATATTCAATAAACTATCCGAACAAGCAAAGCAGCCTCCGCACCAATCGATGTGATAATAAACAAGAACATTCTGCGACAACAAGTTATTTCTAGAACGCTGCAGACACCAAAATGTGAAGAAAAATAATAAACTTTCTTGGTGGGGCTGATGTAAAAGCACTTTGACAGTTCCCCAATTGCTTACATGATATAATCAGTTTCGAGTTTGAAATAGTAATTAATGAAATAGCAGCTGAAAAAAATTGGTGATTTTTCCCGGAAAATTATTAAGATTTCTTTTAATGATTTTTCAAATTAACAAAGGAATTGCTGATTACTATTTTTTCGAAATAAAGTTAATTCTAACCAAAAATACAGTCCATTGTTAGCTCTCTGCAGCAAGCAAAACTGATATAGAAAGGGAAGTACGGAAACACAACGCTACTTTAAAAAAACATCCTAAATCATTTTTTGCTTTTTTCTGGTAATATTTATACCAGTATCATCTATTTAACAGAAAAATTAAAAACGATGGTAATTATTTCAAAAAGTTTTGGAACTATTATATTAAGCGAACTAAGTCAATTTAAACAATTGTTTATTTAATGTAAAGTTTTAGTTCAATTCTAAAATAGCATTTTTAAACATAATAAATAATAAGCAACTATTAAAATTTGAATCGTACTTAACTTTGCACTGGCTAAAAATTTTGCCTCGAACTCTTGCGCTCGCATGGCATTAATACCGTATTAACGTGACTGTCTGTTTTTAGAATCATCGTTTTCAGATTTTACGTCCTACTGAAAGTAGATTGGTGTAATGATTGACAGCATGATTGGTGTAACTCAATTTAAGCCGTTGTGTAGTTACACAGCATAAAATGGGCAAATCAGACACGGTTTCAAAGTAATATTTTCTTTTTCTTTAATCTTCATCAGAATTTCGAAACGAAAATGAGTGGCATTTTGTCTCAACTTTTGCAAAACTGCAAAATCATGATTCGGGCAAGCCTCAATAAATTTGAGCAAAACTGTATTGCTCCCAAATATTTTCGACTGATATGGCTATGAAAACATATAAATATATGAAAATAATAGTATCTTGGTTAAAAACAAGCGACAAACATAATTTTGCTAATATCGCCAATGGAATTAAAGTAAGAAAAAAAAAATCTTCCGCAGCCAAAAAACACATAAGTCTTCATCTACTTAAGCCAGTGGTTCTCAAACGGGGTGCCGTGGCACTTTGGAGTGCCATTTGCATTTTGCTAGGGTGCCGCAAGCTATTGCACATTATTCACTAGTCCAGGAAAACGGTTGAGTGTTGTAATGTTATTTTGAATTATCAGCTTTAATGTTACTACATATATCTGTGTTTCTCAACCTATATGCCGCGAAAGATTTCGGAAAAAAATTAGCTAGGGACGTCGAATATTGCGCTTTGTACACGTGAAATATGTAATACTCGGAGCGAAGACCGTTTTTATTTAGAAAGAATTGATTTCGGAAAGGAAATTCACTAGAGAGACCGTGAATGCAGATGAAGAGCTTTTTTTTAGAGATCACATAATTTTAGGGGCGGAAATTAAGGCTCCTAGCTAAAGTGCGCCGCGAAATTCAAAAGATACCAATTTTGTCCCGCGACCAGAACAACGGCATTTTTAGAATATAACTGATTTTAGGGACAAAAGCTAGACATCTGAGCCCAATTCTGGGTGAAAACTTTCTTTTTAGTGATCACCTGATTTTGAAAACAAAATTTAATAAAAATAGTCTAAAGGTGCCGCGATTTTTGAAAAATTTCAAAAATGTGCCGCAATCAGAAAAACGTTGAGAAACACTGACTTAAGCCTTTGACAAAGAGCAAAAAGTTATAAAACAATTTCCTTAAAATATTTGATGTTTTCTCTTCAATATGTGGCTGTATAATCTTACAATAATTCAGATAATGCATTATATAACTCGCTGTTATAACAAGGGTAAGTTAAAAAAATCGCCTTTCTGAACAAAAAAGCAAAACGCTTCGATTTCATGACAGATAAGAATTTTTCCGAACTTTTATAATTATAAGTAGTTTTTGTAATTTTTTTAATTATAGGCCTAATTACGTGCTAGTTTGAACTTCCCCTTTCGCTTTGATTATGGGTATAATAGTTGCGCAGCTGAAGCGTTTCCGCAAACTTTTTAGAAAACTACACCTAAAATATACACGCCACTGCTTGAAACGTAAAACCTTGGACGACTTTGGCGCTAGGAAGAAAATTAAATATTTATTTACAGTGGAACCTCGCAGTACGAGTTTAATTTGTTACTAGGCTGAGCTCGTATTGCGATTTACTCGTATTACAAAGCAATTTTTTGCATTAAGATTAATATGAAAATAAATAATCCGTTCCATCCCCAAAATGTCTGTTTTTATGTTTATTTTTTAAACAGAAAAGGTGCAATCAGAAATAAAACCATACTGTACTTGTAATATGAATAATAAAAGTGAATGCAATAAATAATCATGTTTTATTAATCTATTAAACTTAAAACGGAAACCATCTAAGCGTGTGGAAGACAGTGTAGTTGAGAATAGGTTATTGTTTGTCATGAAAAATCTCTGTCCATTGAAACGTCAGGTAGAATTATTTCTGGTGTTTTAATATTTCTGTCATCATCACTTACTTTGGCATTTTTGGCCTCAAAAGCTTAATATGTACTGTATATACTTAGGAAAGTTTTAAGTTTGTCAAGTTTTTAACAGAATTACAAACTTCGAAATCGAATTTCAAGGCCCCTGGACGTTGAGGGCCTACGATCGCTCGTACTACGAATTTTTACTCGTCGTATGAGACAAAATTCTTTGCGAATAGCAAAGCGAATTTCTCGTACAACGAGGCACTCGTACTGCGAGGTTCCACTGTATTTCTAAAATCCACTGGGAGCCTTAGAAGAGAGTTTAAAGAGCGACATGTACTAGACCAGGCATGGCGAAGCTTTTTTTGTAGACGCCAAATAGTTTCAAGTAAAGTTTTGCGAATTAATAACATACCAGCTCCGGACTTTATACGGTAAACTATCAAGAAAACCCGTCGATTTAATCGTTTAAAGGATCAATTTTTTCATCAAACGTACATTTTGAGGTATATTTTTTATGCTTTAAATTAAAAATATGCTATATAGAAACAATAAAAATCAAAAAAATTTTTTTAAAAATCTTCATCCAAAAAATACTTGAAAGATCGAGTTTTTTCCATAAAATACTGCACAATGCACGGATATATTTGCTTCATTCTAAAACTAAACATAAATTTTTTTGGGTCGCGTACATATCTGTGACGTTCTTAAAACAATGTGCTTACAGATATAAATCTGTTACTTGATTAAATTGAAGACAAAAAAAATCATTGTTTTGATTACACTATCGATTGTGCCAAAAATATACTTGAAATCAAAGCTTCTTCTTCTCTTTTCGGTCTTTCCCTTCAGTCAGGGGTAGCCACAGCGTATCATCATCCTCCAAACCTTTCTGTCTTCAACATCCGTCTCCTTTGCACCAACTTTCCCCATATCTTCTTTTACTACATCTAAAAATCTTCTCTTTGGTCTCCCTCTTCTCCTCTTTCCCGGTAACTCCATTTCCATCATTTTTCTTCCTACATACCCTTGGTCTCTCCTCATGACATGTCCATACCACCTCAGCCTGCCCTCCCTCATCTTCATTCGTAACCGTTCAACCTTAACGGTACTTCTGATGTACTTGTTTCTAATCTTGTCTTTTCTCGTCACTCCCATAGCAAACCTCAACATTTTCATCTCTGCGACTTCCATCCCTTCTACTTGTTTTTTGTAACCGCCACCATCTCAAGTCCATACACCGTTGCTGGTCTTACCACTGAACTGTACACTTTTCCTTTAACTCTAGCTGGTAACCTCTTGTTGCAGATTACTCCCGATACTCTTCTCCATCCGTTCCATCCTGCCTGTACATTCTTCTTTACCTCCCTCTCACAACCACCACTTTCTTGCACCATTGATCCCAAATACTTAAATTCCTTTACTCTTGGCACTTTTACATCCTCCATCTTCACTGTTTCATCGTCATTTCCTCCATTTATGCACAGATACAGTATTCGGTCTTTGACCTATTTACTTTCATCCCTCTTCTTTCCAATGCATACTTCTAGGATTCTAATCTCCGCTCCACTTCTTCCCTGGTCTCTTCGCAAATCACAATATCATCAGCAAACAGCATTGTCCATGGTGGTTCTCTCCTTACTTCATCCGTTAGCCTGTCCATTATCACTGCAAACAGGAATGGACTTTACGCTGATCCCTGGTGCAGTCCAACCTTGACCTTGGAACTTTCTGTAGTTCCTACTGCACACCTCACCACTGTTTCACTTCCCTCATACATATCCTGTACTAGTTGTACATACTTTTCCACTATTCCGGATTTTCTCATGCAGTACCACAGCTCTTCCCGCGGAACCCTGTCGTAAGCTTTCTTTAGGTCCACGAATACACAATGTAGCTCTCTTTGACCTTCCTTGTACTTTTCCATCAACATTCTTAGAGCAAACATGACATCGGTGGTTCCCTTTTCTGGCATAAATCCATATTGCTGTTTGCTGATCTCCACTCTATCCCTTAACCTGGCTTCAATAATTCTTTCCCATATCTTCATTGTGTGGCTTATTAGCTTTATTCCTCTGTAGTTTCCACAGCACTGTGCGTCCCCTTTGTTTTTATAAATTGGAATAAACATACTCCTTCTCCATTCCTCTGGCATCCGTTCATCAATTAATAGTCTGTTGAACAGTCTGGTCAAAAACTTTATCCCCATCTTTCCCATGCACTTCCAAACTTCTACTGGCAACTCATCTGGCCCAACCGCTTTACCTTTTTTCATCCTTCTTAGTGCGTTCTTTACTTCTTTTCTACTGACACAATTTACCTCTTCGTTAACCGCTTCTGCTTCCTCTTTCCTAGGGTCTCTGTTATTTTCCTCGTTCATCAGTTTCTCAAAGTACTCCTTCCATCTCTTTAACACTGCCTCCGAATTTACCATAACATTACCATTTTCATTCTTTATAACTCTCACGTACTGTACATTTTTTCCTGCTTTGTCTCTCTGCCTGGCCAATCTATACAACTCCTTTTCACCTTCTTTTGTTTCCAATCTAGCATACAAATCGTCATACGTACGTCTCTTCGCCATTGCAACTGCCTTCTTTGCCTTACTCTTCTTTTGTTTGTATATGTTTTTAGTATTTTCATCTCTTATTTTATGCCATGCTTTCTTTGCCTCTTTCTTTTCTTTTATGCTCATTCCACTTTCCACCACCTTGTCTTCCTCATTCCACCACCATGTCTCCCTGTCTCCTTTTCGTTTCCCAAATGTCACTCCCAGTACAGTTTCAACTGTTTTTCTTAGCATTTTTGCTGTTTTGTCCCACTCATCAGGTAACCCGTCCTTGCCTCCCAGAATCCTAGTCACCTCTTGTCTAAATGCTTCTTGACAGCTTGTCTCTTTCAGTTTCCACCATCGTATCTTTGGCTTTACTTTCTCTGCTTTTTTCTTTTTCACCATGAGACCCATTTTGCATATCACCATACGGTGCTGCTTTGCGACACACTCATTCAATATTACCTTACAATCGCACATTTCCTTCAAGTTCCTCCTTCTGCACATGACATAATCTACTTGGGTACTTTTTCCTCCACTCTTATATGTCACCCTGTGTTCATCTTTCTTCTTGAAATAAGTATTGACAATCGCCAAATCCATCCTTTTCCCAAAATCCACAACCATTGATCCTTCCTTATTTCTTGTTCCAGCATCGTACCTCTCCATTATTTCATCATCCCCTATGTTTCCTTCGCCTACATGTCCATTAAGGTCTGCGCCAAGAACTATCCTTTCCTCTTTTGATATACTTTCTATCAACCCATCCAGGTCTTCCCAAAAATTATTTTCTCCTCCATGCTGTTGTTAACCTGTGGAGCATATGCACTTACTATATTTAGGATGGACCCTTTTACCTCTAGCTTCATGGCCATTAGTCTGTCTGACACCCTCTTCACCTCCAGGACACTTTCAACCAGCTCCTCCCTCAGCACTATCCCTATTCAATTTTTTCTTCCATCAGCTCCGTTGTAAAATAGTTTGCATCCACCTCCAAAGTTTCTTGCTTTACTACCTTTCCACTTTGTTTCCTGTAGGCACAATATGTCTACATTCTTTCGCTCCATCATATCTGCCAGCTCTCTTCCCCTTCCAGTCATCGTTCCAATATTTAAAGTACCCACCCTTATGAGTGAGCATCTTCCTTTCCATGCTTCTCGCTGCTTCTTCACTCGCTTTCCTCCTCTCTTTCTGCTCTTATTTTCATTATGTTTAGCAGTAGCATAATTTCCACAGGTGCCCTGCTGTGGGACACCTGAGGCGGTTGATGGTAACCCGGGCCGGGACCGATCCGGTATGGATTAATAATGATTACGCATTTGTTTGTTTTGGCAAAAAAGTTTTACGCCGGATGCCCTTCCTGCCATAACCCTCCCCATTTATCCGGGCTTAGGACCGGCATCAAGAGACACATAAATGTGCCTCCGATGGCTGGGTTTGCCTCCGGAGTCAAAGCAATCATCTTTTTTTGGTCTTCAATTTAAATCGACGTTGTTTCCCAGAACCTAACACTACTTTTACCATTGCGGCTTTCATTGATGTATGCCAGTATAAACATCGTAAAGTATGAATATTTTTATTGTAAATCCAACATTGAATTTAAATATTGTGCCAGAAAATAAACGCCCGGAAAAGTGATTTTGTCCGCAAATGAATTCTGGTTTAATTATCCGTTCTGGTTTTCAATAAAATTAAAAATTACTTTTATTCAAGTTCATTTAAACCAACCAACGGTGAATTTTATTTTTTAAAATCTGATTATATTCGTGTATTTAACATGATTAACAAATTTGTTTTTTTGCAAAAAATTGAATGAGATTCGTGCGCAATTCTTTAGAATAACTTTTAATTGAACGAAGACAGCGCTGGTAGTTTATGCTTGCCCTTGTGGACAAAATTTTAAAAAAAGTCGAGTCTGAATAAGGTTAAAATATCGTCCAATAAAGCAAAAAATATTTTTTCTTTTACAAGCTCTACTTTTAAAACTTTGAATATTGTCGAAATAAAATTAAAATATTGCCAGCAAAACACTCATACCTAAGCTTATCGTCCGACACTCGTCACGAGATAAATGTCGGAATGAAAAAACTTAAAAGTTTTTACTGGCAATATTTAAATTGCACCACAAATCACTTGTTTAAATAGGTCTAAAACTTTAACTAGCTTTTAAAGTTCTCTTGGTTTTTTATATTAAAATACTGTAGCTTTTTGATTGAAATAATTTTACGCGAAAAAACTTTACAATTTATTAACAATTTGAAATAAAAGTAATCCTTTGAACGAATCAGAACATTTTATTAAAATCATCAAAACAGTAATAAACAAAGAACGGCAGTTAATCGGTTTGATTTTCATTTCCACTTGCTTTATTGAATTGTAGTAGCTCTTTCAACAATACCAAACTTAAAAATTCTATCTCTCTATAGCGGTCACATAGCCACAAAAACACGAACGACTCAAATGCAATGCAACACCTCAAATCACTAACTGGAATCTCACGTGAAATCTGGAATGGAATAAAAACAAACGCGCGCTTATATAAGATCACGTCACGAGCGAATTTTCTGAAATAGCGATCAAATTAAGGTCACTCTTTACAAGGCCAATCAGAGACGTACAAGCGAACGATTACGTAACGTCAAATTAATTAAACCGACATTTAAAACTAAATTCCCCTATTGGAACTTCAGTTGGCAGTCCAATTAATATGTTTATATCAGTATGCAAAGAGAAACTAAGTCCTTAAAATTTAATCAAAATTGGATAAGCTTTTTAGACAAATGTTCATTACTGCAAAATTATTAGTATTAGCAAGTAAAGAAAGCTTAAGAATAATAGTTTCGTGTAACACAAAAACCATAGCTATTATCACAAAATTAATAGCAGCATTATTAACCAAAAAGCAACAATTAACCATTTTAAAGTAGCAAAGCAAAAAAACAATTTACTCAATACGATCGCTTACATAAAAAACAAATTTACCAAAATAAATCAAACTTTTGAAATGTTCTTCATATAAAAATTTATAAAGTATTACAGTTAATATTTAAAATGTTCAAGTACATTACAAAAATTACTTTCTTGAAAATACAAATTTTTCTTCTAGTGAGGAATTGCCCTCCGTTTCAGAACCCCTGAACTAGAACATTCCGAAAGACAAAACAGGGTCGAGAAAAAAGAGACAAAAGAGAAAAAGGCTCAAATGTCATCACATCATCAACTGCCCAAATTATCATTATATTGTAGCTGGTGTAAGATGAAAATATCGAGTTGAACCGTTAATTAAAAGAACACATTTCCTGAATTTAAGGTTTAATTAACTTAAGACGCTGCAAAGAAATATAACACAATTAAATACACGTTAACCATAAACACTACACAAAGAATAACTAAACTGAGAGATGGTAAAAAATAAGCAACTTAAATAACTCAGTTAAGATGATTGTTCTTTGATTACTGACTGTACAAGCGTGTAACAACAAAAGCGAAACAATAAAATAATTACAGTCCTTTGTTAAGAAAAGTTCGATTCCATACTACATCAAATATACAATTGAAGTTTTTAATGATACATCGGTTGTAGGAACAAATTTTTCATTTAAAAATTTGAAATAAAATTAATCGTTTGAACGAATCACAATTTTTTATTAATATTTCAAAATATGAACATACAAAGAAAAACAATGGATTACAATTGAGTTGAAAACATTATGACGTGATAATATATTGATTCAATCTAATGATATTAATTCGGTTTGATTTTCATCTCCACTTGTTTCTTGGAGTACCAGATTCTTTGCCAATCATACCAATTAACAAGTCTCCAATCGATCTTTCCATCCCTCACAAATTCCGCCCACATAGAATCACCTGTAAATAATATGTTTGTGATCAGACGAAACAAATTAACTGCGATTACACTGTTTCGTATTGCGATTACGATCACACTAAAAAAGTTTATAAATCAATTTTTACGAATTCCAAAACTAAAAGTCAGTGATGTAGACGAGACCACAAACGTCGAGACCGAGGCCGAAACTCAATAATTTTTCCCTGACCAAGAACGGGATCGAGACCGGCAAATATTGAAACCTAAGGTTTAAGACCGAGACCGAAAACAATGGAGACAGAGGCCGAAACATTTTATAAAAAGTCTGCGTTGTTAACAAAGAGCGTCAAAGTACTTTACTTTCTTTATTAAACTAGTTTGGGATCGAACAACCATCCTTTTCATTAAAAGGTTGTCTCTAACAGTGATTTTCTTTGGTCTCCCACTTCTTTTTAAGTCACTGTAATTCCTCCTCAGTCTCCAATTGACAATTACTTTGTGGATTGCTGTTTTGCAGACATCATATTTTGCACTAACTTTACGTTTTAAGTAGTATTGTACCTTTGTATAATATTATCATTTCAGCACGTTAAACTTGACTAAGGGATGGTTTTTGCCCATTTTTACACTTAAAACTGAACACAAAAACAACACAAACCTGTCTCTGTAAGCAACAAAATTCAAGTAAAATTGTTATTAGTGATTTTAAAGAGCACCTGTGTGCAATATTCACACAATAGAATACTAAAATACGTACTATGATGCTAAAAATGGATCATATGATGCAATCATAAAAAAATGCTTGTTTAAAAGTGGTCTTAAACTTTTGTTAGGCACTGTAAGTTTTTAAAATATTTTCGTAAAAACAAAACTTTAATGATTTTTTGAAAAAAAACAAAATTTTAAATTTTATTTAGTTTGTATGCACTACTGTGATACGAATGGGTTTTAAAAACTTTTTTAAAGATAACATTGAAGAAAAAATGTTTTATCTACAATCTTACCTACCTACAAGGGAATAAAGTATGACGAAAGTTGAATTTGAACTGAAACGATGTTAATTATTAAAAGTCGTTTTATACCTTTTTGTTATATTGCTAATAAGTTTGGACCAAACCCTTACAGTTTATAATAAATAAAACGCAATTATGAACGCTTGTACCTCAAAAACAATTTAAACTAGGAATCCTTTTTTTTCTAAATGAATTATAACCTTATTTTTAAACATAAAATAAACTAATCTGGTCTTTTTATCACATTTGTTTTTCACACAAATGAAGATATGCTGAAGACATATTTTTCTTTAAAATTTTAAAACTTAATAAATTTTAGAAAAGGTCTAGAATCGTCATGAATTTTTCACCAATAGCTTATGTCAGTGGTTCCCAACCTTTTTGAATGCATTCCTCCCTTAGCCCATTTTGGTACTTTTCATTCCTCCCCTATTATGCTAAGTTTTTTAAACGTTGTTTTCTCACGACTCTGCTTGCACATTCTGGAGTAAAGCACAACCTTAGTTTAGTACTCTAGTCGTTGCATCTTTTGGATAATCCACTGTAGTGTTAATGACAATTATCTTTGCTCGGTAACTTTAAACTAACAAGTTTGGTTGATGCTGGGTTTCGGGGGGTAACTTTTTTGAAAAATTTTTTCCGACTAAAAATACCACTTTATAGTAAAAAATTGCGCTGATTTAAAAAAAAACATGTATGAGGTTATGAAAAAGAGATACGATGTTAAATTTTAATTAAAAAAATTACAACTAATAATTAATTTTTATAAGATATACAAAGTGTCCATAAAGTCTTGAACACTTTTCAAAATTTTATTGCAAAATAACTAAAGTAGATAAAATCATACAGTTTTTTGCAAAGTAAAGTTTGTTTATTAAAGTTTTATATTTAAAAATTTCTGGCAGTTTAAGTAATAGCCATATTTCAAGAATTTAATTTTTCATGCTATTTATAGACTTCAACATGTACTCCATTTGTTGCTCTCAGTATGTCTTAATATGATCATCCGGCTTAAGAGCTTGAACAATTTGTAACTTGTAAGCATGGAACCGAAGTCGTTTATGTAAAACTTTTCAACTGTGCTTCGACGAATAGCAAGTTTATTTGATGCAACACGAATTGATTTCCCTGGGCCGCGATGAAATGCTACATGCACAGCATCAACAGTCTGTTCATCAATGCTTGCCCTACCCGAACTTTTGCGATCCAAAGTGCTGCTGGTTTCCATAAAATTTTTAAACTATCTTTTTATGCTGTTAGTGTGAGGAGGGTCTTGTCCAAACTCATTTCTAAATTTATGTTGTACTGCAGTTGGTGATTTCAATTTACGGTACCAAAGAACACATTGTGCTTTTTGTTGAATAGTCAACATGTTTCATACTTTGTTGCAAATTTAAGCCTTTATTGAAAATGACCTATTCTTGCTTATTTTAACAATAAAATAACCTGTAAAAAATAACAAAAAAACTTTGTGGTGGTAGATCGAAAATTTAAAGTTTCTACCTTATGCGGTTTTTGAGATATTAAAATTTTAAATGTGTGCAGGACTTTATAGACACCCTGTATTTTTATAAGTATGAAATGATATCAGACTAATTGTTTATTCAGCATTCCATGAACCTGAATCTTAAATCTATTTAAGCTCTGCTATAGCCATTTTAAAGTTTAGCAAAGTTATAACTAATAAAATAAATCATTAAAACTTTTAATTTTATAAATTTAAAAAAACATCGATTTACTTTTTTAATTAAAATTTATCGTTTAAAAGATTTTTTATTAACTGGCATATCGATATATGAAATCAGCGCATTTTTTAGCCTGGATTATCAAATTTTTGTCGGAAAAAATTTTTCAAAAAAGTTACCCCCCCCACCCGAAACCCAGCATCAACCACAAGTTTAACTGTGAAAGAGTCTAAGAATTACCTAGAAAAATTGACATGCCATTAAAACTATACTAAGCAAGCATCATTATACCAAGAGATCGCTGTACAATATCAAGAATAACAAAATAATGAAATAGCTATTAAAACAAAAAAGCACGACTGCCACTTTGGAGAGTTTTAATGAATTCGGATATCAATTTAGTTCAATTTTCCTCTCGATCAATGTGAAATTTGTTCTTGTTTTTTTTCTGAAAGTAGTTGGATGCGTCAAGTCTAGTGTCAACTTAACACCATTCGGGGGGGGGGGGGACAGTACGGCTTGGCAATACCAATATTCAAATATTTCATTCAGCTACCAGTACCGGACCAATTTCCTGGTTAAAATTATTTCCTGCATTAAAGTGATAGTTATAAGTAGTAGTAAATTTAACTCAAAAGTTAAATTCCTCCCCTAAAATGGTGAAATTCCTCCCTGAGGAGGAATTCCTTCCCGCTTGGGAACCGTTGCCTTATGTCGATATTCTATTTCAAAATTCCCTTTTTTCAATTTAATCTTCGCTGGTTCAAACAAGATTAAATGGAGTTTCTACTTAACTTATTTCTGAAAAACCAAGCCGCTTAAAATATGAGAAGCACAAGACTCAGGATTTTTGGAGTGGTTTCTAAGTAATTATTTAAATCCTCAAGTTTACTATAAAATTGACTCATTTCATCACTCATTTATTGCATGTATTTATTTGCATGTATTAAAAAGCTCAACAAGTTATTTCCTTATTTATAGAGTGTAAATATAAATATAATCACAACTACAATTTGTTAAGAACAGTGTGATACTGTAATAACGTGTAGAAAATATTTTAATAGCAGATATTTGCGATTATACTATAAAGTAACAAATCTCCTTTAAGCTTGGGTATTTTAAAAATTTAACAACTAACCAGTTTAGGTACTAGCGTATCAATGTTTTTTTCTATCACATTTTCTGCCTTGAACAAAATATCATTGACTGAGCAAAAATAAATAACAAACAAAGATTAATTAAAGAAAAAAACAACCTACAAATATGTCTGAAAATAAGTGGATTTTAAAACTTTTTTTTATTATATTTTGGTCTTTTTTTTAATAAAAACTTTATTTTGTAACGCTGCTTTTATTTCAAGTTACAAAGAAGTAAATCAAAAAATAAAGATTAAACTTTTTCTAGTCAGGTTAGGATTTGAGCAAGTTCGACAGAGTTCAGCCTTACGTCATCAAATAATTTGGGTCTAAATTTAGGCCAACTGACAGCATGTTGCTATATAAACGATTAAAATCTAATTTAAAGAAGTTATATTTTTACATTATTGTATTCTTTTATTTGCTTTCATTAGCACATTTTGTAGATTCTAGATAATCTTGCCGATTTGATTTACTCAAAAGTCGAATTTAATTTGGGCTTCAATTAATTTTTCAATTTTAGGTCGAAGCGGACTCTGATATACAGTATAAATCTAGTTAAAAGTAGAAACTACAATAATAACGAAAAAAGATATGGTTCTTAATTTATGTAACAATGTAAAATATCTTCCAAAGAAAACTGTATGAGATTATAATACAGTTCTATTGTCAATTAAAAAAAAAGTATTTATGATTACTGCTCAAAACAATCAGGATGCGATTGAATAGTTTAAAACGAATTTTACCTGCAGTTCCATTGTAGCCTTGCACATTCAGGTGATAGTTTGATTGAAAGTTTCCAACGGAAAAACTTCTAAATCAAATAAATTAAAAATAAATCCTACAGGAGATTATTTTTAAGTTTTGATACAAGTTATTAATGTAGTTACCACAAAAGTTAAAATTTTTTCTGAATCGCAATTATTTGATTTGCAGTGGAATAATCAAAATGTCTACTTAATTTGATTTAGTCTATTCTATCAATATTTGAAAGTCAGGTTCTATTTGAATAAGAAACTGATGATGACCTTTCTGGGTCAAAATCAATTTTTCGTAATGAATTAGTTGACTTAATTTTTAATTCTTATTTTCTATATTAAATATTCGGTTTATTGAAATTTGACCGATTTTATTAATGAATTTATGCATCGCTATTTGATCATTTAAACAAAATTGTCAATTTGACTTTACTGGAAAAAGGGTAATAGATTTCTGTTAAAAAACTTTTAATTTAGTTTACGTACAGATAAAACAATCTTTAAAATGACAAAATATTTTTTTACGGACAAACCAAACGTAAAATAGTCAGATAATGATTTGTTTAACGCAAGTGTAAGCGTTTTGTTATCGCAACGTTTTTGGCTAGCACAGTGAATCAAATACACATGAGGATTTTTTATATAAATTTTGCAGAGATTTTTTTTCGGGCACTGCAATCTACATTTATGCAAATGAAAGAGAGAACTAAAACTATGCCAGAATTACAAAAATCAAAAAGTGTATTGTTTTGTAAACAAATTCTTTAAAACATACTTAGCAACGATTTTTTAACGTAAATTTAGACTGAAAGCGGAGACGAAAAAAGCAAAGCGTGCGACCATTGAAGTTGAAATAATTCGATTTTTTAGTTTGGTTCAGACTGAAGGTGGTCACGGAAAAAGCAAGCGGAAAGCGTAACTTTTTAAAGCGCAATTAAAAATTACATTTTCAGTTTGAACCGATCTTTCAAATTAAATTTTACAACTTATTAAAGGTGTACCCAACATGCTAAAATACCCATGTTTCTCTAACTAAAAAATCTATTTTATTCAATTATAAATAAAATAATTTTTTTTATATATAATTAGGGGGGGGGCTTAAAATTGAAAATTTGGGAAAGTGGAAATGAGGCCCTCAAAATTTTATGGTATGATAGTAAAAATGAAAAATGAAAATACTCTTTTTACTGTACTTGCAAAAAACCCCCCCATATATACCCCCCTCAAAATTTAGTATACCGCTTTTTTCAAAGTATTGTCAATATTTTACTGTACTGTAGTTGTATTTATGAAAAAAAACAACTTTGAAATAGTTTCTACATTACATGCGAGTGTATTTACTATTTGATATGGATTTGATGCAACCAGAAGCCAAACCAGAGGAGGAGACATTTTAGTATTCCCCAAAATTGAAAATAAATATATTAATAAATAGCTTTAAAAATGCTTAAATACAAAAAAACTTTTAAAAATATTTTTGTAGCCTATTTGACGATATTTTAAAACTTCTTTATTTGTCAACTATACTAAACCCCATTCAGGGGTGCCAGAAACGGGGGAGGGGCAGGGGGCAATTTTTTTTTAGATTGCTTTTGCAAATTGTAATTATCTTGAAAAGATTTTTTGATTTTGAAAGTATATTATTAGAGGCAACTTTCATTCTTTCATTCATGTATTTATCATATCTATTTATTCTCTGACTTGCAAGACAACGTTGAAGGTGATAAACTTAGAGAAACCGTCAGGCAATTACGTTGTTCGAAAAAAATGTTCAATTAATATTTGCAATAAAATGAATTTAAACAATTGTTTTTAATGAGCGTACTGCAGCATCAAAGTCTTTCCAGGTTACTTCAGCAGAACATTGCAATTTGCTTAAGTACATTTTTAAATTTTCAGAATATGCTGTCACAGCCAACTTCTTGTAATTTTTTATCAGGCGAAACAGCTCACTACTTTTGGGAAGTGACAAGCAAGTATCTCTACAATATCTGACATGATGATATAGAACTTCTTGCTTTTTGCCCAAACTAATTTCAGTTTGATTAAAAAAATGATCCACCTCTTGTGGTGTAGTAAATGGACCACCATATAATTTTATATATAGTGTAAATCTCTGTTTATACGTTGATCTATTTGTATTTGAATTGCTTCTTTGGATGAAAGCTTATTTTTATCCAATTCAATTTGTGTGGTTTTCCACAAGTCTATTATTTTTGACACATCTACACTGGTTTTATAATATTTTTTAAACTCTTCTTTTGGCTTTAGTTCTACCAAATCACGCAATTTAGCTTTTACATGAGAAAACCCCCCCAAAAAAATTTGCTTTGCTCCACGTATCTTTAACTCATAGTTAATTGATCCAACACTTCGTTCACTATCCAAGTTATTTATAGGGGCTTCATTCAATTTTGCAAAATCTTGATTGGTGAGTAGCTCAGAACTGTTTTTTTCGAAGTCTCCAAATCCAAATATATTACCTCATGGCTGAAAAAATCCTTGAGCAATTTGAGGAAGAATAAGCCTAAGAATCTCCACTATTCGTGTTTGGTTTGCATTGATAAATAACATAAGCTTTTGCAAAACTTCTTCTGGCCACCTGCAGCAATTGCTAAATCTTTCTTGGCTAATAAATTTTAAACTAGGTGAGGAAATATTAAGCATGTTATGTGGATCACATGCAATCAGCTGTTCATATAACAATTGCATTGCTGGTATCAACTCAGAATATTTCATTTAATCATAATATGTTACACTTAAATAAGGCTCAATCAGATGTATTCCAATTAATGCACCAACTGCACAAAATACAGTCAAGTATTCAATTGAGCCAAAAGATCGAACAATGCATGCTAGTATGTTGTTAATGTGATCATAAGAATTTAAAAACATTTGAACATCTTCTTCAATATAAACAATGACTGCACAAAGGTACACAAATCTATTAAATCTTTCCATTTTTAGGCAACTGGCCCAATTTTTTTTGGGAGAAATGAATAAAGAAAACTCTTTAGAATAGTTCCAGGATTTATGATCAAAATCAGGAGAAACAAGTCTAGTTAAACAATCAATATATTGTTTGAAAACAGTTTCATGGCTTGTAGTTGCATTTACCAAGAAATTTGAATATATTTTATCAGGTCCTATGCTTACTTCAATGTCTGAAAAAACTTTAAGCACTTTTTTTATAAACATTAAACAAGGGTGAGTTTGACAAAGTAAATGTTTTGGCACATGGTCTACTTCAAAATCAGAAGCAATGATATTGTCAACCTGAAAATTGTGGGCTGCTGCATCTGTCATTTGATAAGAAATTTTTTTGAATATGTCTTTCATTGGCACACCACTCACTGCTGATAAAATAGAAAGCACAGTTTTTTTCAGTAAAGCTAGATTGGCTCTACTTTCACTGCTGATTGGCAATGCTGGTAAACTTCGGTATCTACCATTGATAATAATCCCTTGAACTATATAACTCCCCACACCTTGTGTTCGAGATCCATCTGTATGGTATGTTATAACTGCACCATCATCACTTTCCATAATTTCCTCTACAAGACAACCCAAACTTAAAGCATGAATGGCTTGACCAGCTCTTCTAATATTTTTGTTGTGAGGTGCTGTATCTAAATCAAGACAAGTTGTATCTTCTGTGTGGTATTTCCAATATTTCGTGTTAAACATTAGTTTTCCTGTTTCAATAACTCCAGCAACTGCTTGCATTTTAGAACAGTGGTATTTACTGATTAGCAAATCTACAGTGCTATAAAACTCTGGTCTTACTACATTAATGCTGTTTCTAATGTGTTTAAAGTTCTCTGGCATAGGATCTTCATTATCATGGCTGCATGCAATTACAACACGTTTTTTTTTCTGAATTGAGTTAGAGATAAAGGCTGATTATCCTCAAATAAATCAGAATCAAGTTTGTCTTCAGTTAAAATTTCCATATTCTTATCAGATTCCAAACTACTTATTTGTCTCTTTCTCTTTCATCATTTCTAAAACCTTTTCTTCTTTTATTCTTCTTTCCATAGTTTTCCGCCACCTCCTGTCAATAGAATCAGTGCTGTACATTTTTCTTTCATTTCGCTGATCTTGTAGAAATTTAATCTCTGCTTCTTCCATTTTTATTTTATACAATTTTTCAAGACTTTTTCTTCTGTTATAATCTTCACAGTAAATGTCAAAAAGCTTTGCCATGTCATAATTAAAATGATGAAAAAAAATTTTTTTTTCTGATTTTTGGTAAAATTTTTGTTTGGAATACATCAAATAACATTTGAACTTTTTATACAATTCAAAAATCTGTTTTTTAACATCCTTTACTCCTTTGGTGTAAATATTGCTGTATAACCAATTTTCTATTAAACTTGAGGCAACTATATAGCAAGCATCTTCTGTAGTTCTTTGTGTTTTTCCACTATTTTCAGGTCTTAAAAGAAATAACATGCATTGAATGATGTCTTTTTTTGTTGGAAGAACACCAAAGGGCAAAGTTTCTGATTCTTTGTAAATTTCTTCTCCTATTTGCCTTTGAGTTTTTCCTCTTGTAATGTAAGGTGAAGACACACTACTTTTGTAAGCCATGTTTACAATCTAAGATTTATATTACAAATACTGTAGTAAAGCTTTGAAAAGGAAATAAAAACATTAAAGCAATTATTGGTTATACAAAGTTTTGTTGCACAAGTACAACTTTACAAATTCAATAAAAAGTTTTTTTAATTAATAAATTAGTTTATTTATATGCTCTGTATCATTTAAAAGTACTTTATCATTTTGAATGAAATAAATTTCGCCGTAAATTAAAATTCCTTGTTTTTTTCATATTTTGCACCCTCATTGAAATTTTCTACCCCTATTATATGGGGGGGTTTTTTCAAAAGAAACAATTTTTTTTAATATGAGCATGTTTATTTCTATGAATACCATATTTTTTCAAGGGCCTCATATAAATTTAAATTTTAAGCCCCCCCCTAATATAATAATAATATACTTATATATATTAAATAATATTCTATATAAAATAATTTATACAATACAATCATGAAATTGACCCCGAGCGTACGCGCATCCACGAAGAGCAATAAACAAGCCTGAGAACATTTTAATTAAGACACAGTAGCCAATCGTGCAATTGCAATACAAAATTTCAAACCAAATTAACCAGTTAAGAAAATTGAAACTGTTTAAATTTAAAAACTTTAAAAATTAAATTATTTAATTACAATCTAATAATTGTTTATAGACTTAAGGGAAAGAATTGCCGTCGTTTTTGATAATTACATTTGATTTTGAATTTATAAACCAACTTTCTACAAATAATCTTTTATTATAATCAGTTTCAACATTAATAATTGTGTTTTCTCAATCTATCTTGTGATCCATAATCATTGAAAGCTCACAAAGCGCTGATTGATCCGGTGTTTGATATTTAATATAGCGTTGATGTTTTGCTAACCTAGATTTTAAACTTCGTTTTGTTCGACCAATATAGATGAAATTGCAATCAGCACAAGAAACTTGGTAAACCAAACAAGAGAGTTCATCTTTTTTCACTGAATCTTTTGGGGGAAGGAACAAAATTAGCAATGGTATATAAAGGCTTTAAAGCAACTTTTGTATTTAATTCATTCAATAACCTTTTAATTTTCTCACTTATTTCACAAATATACGGTACAACTATGAAGGCAACAGATTTAGTCTCAGGTTCATCAAACCAATTCTATCTGTATGAATGGGCTAATTTTTGGTGTGGTATTATCACCGGAAGAAGATTTTGGCTGTAAAAGCTTTTGGCTGTAAATAAAAGCTTGTTAATTCTTTAAAATCCAGTTGAGTAAATGCCCATTAGAAAATGCAGTTATCGAATAAGCTATACAAGTAGAACTATTTAGAATTAGTTTATTAATTAATTTCACCATCACGACCCTGAAACAATGCGATTTAAGACAATTCTGTGGAGCACCAGAACAACTTAATTAAGAGATTAACAAAGTGCAGTCAAACGATGGCCAAGAGCTTTAATAACTTTTTATGTAGACCTCAATTAATTTTTGGCAATGTATAAATTGGTTCAGCAAAAATACAAAATCTTTATTAACGACGGTTTTAAATTTATTTTTAAAACCTCTTTATTACACATTTGTTAAAATTTCTATTAAGTGCTTCTAGTCCCCTTTTAGTCTTTAAGTTTAATTCTGGGTGAATAAAATTAATTTCACTGTTCGAATATAAGTTTGCTTTGTGGCACAGTGTATTTGTGGTATTTTGTAAGATATTTTGTGAAATACGTATTTTGTGGTATTTTTGTGGTATTTTGTGTTTTTTATGGTATTTTTGTGGTATTTTGTGGTATTATTTTGTGGTATATTGTGGTATATCTAGATAATTTGTGGCACAAAGAACATTTCAAAATGTAGCTAGTTTGTCTGTTGTCTACTCATTTATCTCAGAAACATGGTGTACTGGTCGATGGCGCGATATCTTGTATAAACTTTATTAAACGATCCCCAATTACGCTTCAACTATTAACGTTGGTTTTTATTAAAACCAGTTTGCAGTTTTGCTCATATATGTTTTCAACAAATATAAAGTAGTTAAATTTTTCATATTAACTTACATTATTTAAAAATTAAAAAAAGTGTTGCATGTACAACTGTAATCGAAATTATAATAAAGGAAATAATGCTTTGTAGAAAATTTATATAACGCACGTGTTTGTTTTATTTCTTTTGCTTTTCGAATTTTTTATCATTTTCAAAATTTTTTATCAATCTATAACTCTTTTGCGGCACACTTGGTAGTTTGAAAGCAAGAAAGCTGTTCAAACAAATCAATATATTGCGATATGTGTGATTATATTTGAGAGCATATGTGATTAAAACAAAATTCTAGTTTTGCCAGGCAAACACACGTTATGTCATTAATCTTTAAAAGTTTTGCTTTTAAATTTTGTTTAACGTAACAATCCATATTCGCAGAGCCATAAAGATACAAATAGAAAGATTGTTTTTTTTGTCGTTGCTGATCAATGGAAAAGATTTTAGACTACACTGCCGAAATTCATTTAAGTTTTCCTAAAAAATGTTGCTTGGAAAAAAGGGACCGTTTGCAATTCAATGATTGGGTTTTTTCTTGGACAGATAAATTGTTTTCTTCATTAACTACATAAGGATTAACCACCCAGTTGTTGTCAGTTACAGCAAATTCTGGAAAGTTACGTTGAAATGACAATTACAGTTCAGTCAATAAGTTCAAGATTTCTGGTTTGATTTAAGATTTTTTATAAAAATTCATTAACAACAAAGGAATTAATTTTGCTGCTGCAACAATGATTACATTAACTGATGGTTTTTAGAGAATTATGTTTCTGATTTTGTATAAATCCCAGATGCTATATTTTTTCCAAAAAGTATATTAAATTTAAACCAAGTTTGTTTATTATTGCAAATTGCAATACTTTACAAAAATATTATATAAAATATTTGTCGAAAAGTCGATAAAAATTAAAGAAACGTTACAAAAACGCTCTTCAATCCATGTGTTCAGAGAGCGTTGCCATTTTTTGTCCTACATATCAAGGATGCTTTTTTACTCACAAAAGTCTTAAATATTTATTTACATTAGAATTGTGAAAAAATTGGTTTCAAAAAATATTGATATCACGCAAAATGGGAACTGTTTGGAATAATTTTTTTATAAATGCACTGAGGGAAAAAACTTAATAATAATCGAGAAAATAAATATAAATATAATTATTTATTTTCTCGAAAAACTAAGATTGGAACCCAGTTAAACAAAAAAACCCAGATTTGGGTAAAAAAACACAGGACTGATAGCCCTGCAAGGTACAATGAGATTGATATTTTTGAAGATTCAATATGTCCATGGTCAGTTTTTTATCGTATCATTTTCCACGAAGTTGCTCAATTGCTTGCATGTCGTGACTTAGCAGTATTTTTCATTTACTTTGGCATAGATATGAGTCATTCTTGTATTTTGAGTAATATTTATTTTAATAATTACGGTACTATAATCTTTTTTTGCTGTGATTCAATAAAGAACCGCGACAAAAGTTATAAAATTAAATTTCACAATATACTGTATACCAGTCATCCTCTTGTGAGCAATGAACGCTGAGGCCATAATATCCCCCATTCTTCAGTAGTACTGTGCGATGTCCAGGTCTGTATTATTGTAAGCCATGGCTTGACCCAATCAAAAAACAATTCGAAAAAAAGTTGTGACACGTTCGATTAAACGTGTTTGACACAAAGATATTTTCAAACTAACTCTTCAATGTCAAATCACCAACCTGAAAGTAGCGTAAGCTGTGCTTCCGTCCCAATTTTCATGATCTACACGGAGTTGATAAGAATTTGACGATGTAATGGCATGCAATAAATCCAAGCCTGTCCAATGCGGCAAAAAGTATTGTTAGTAAATTCGATTCCTAAGCCTTATATAACTAAGGCAACAAATTAAATATTGTAAAAATAAGATTCTAATTTAAAATCTTTGTTCTTTGTTCTTCTGGAAAATTAGAGTCTAAACTGCTGTTAAATCTTTATTAAAAGATAAAACAATAATAAAAACTCGACTTTTCGGTGTACTATAAACTCAATAAACCTTCTTCAGGAGATTAAATGAAACACAAAAATAAAAATAAAAGTAACTTTGTAATCTAAACGACATTTAACGAATGTCGTTTTAGATGTCGTTTAAAATTTCAAATGTACTTTTATTTTTTATTTTTTTGCACCGCTGTGATTTCATTGCAAATGATGTTTTTGTTTCATTTAATCTCCTAAAGAAGGTTTATTGAGTTTATAGTATACCGAAACGTCGAGTTTTTATTATTGTTTTTATCTTTTAATAAAGATTTAATAGCAGTTTAGACTATAATTTTACCAAAAGATCATGGACAAAGATTTTAATAATATACCTGGTATCAACAACAGCAAAAAGATTCTAATTTGTTATTTTAAACAATGAATACAAGAATTCCAATCTAGAATTATTGTTTAATGTATGGTTTAAAAATAATTTTAACAAACACTCAGCACTTTTAAAAATTAATATTAAAAATGATGAGAAAATCAGTTGCTAACTTTGCTATGTATTGTAAAGCGTATAAATTTAGGCCAACATTAAAAAGGCCAACATTAAAATTAAAAAGCGTATACGCTTTTTAATTTTGGCCCTTGCTTAAAAGCGAAGGGCCGAAATTAAAAAGGGCATTTTTTGGTTCAAAAATATCTCAACAAACGCAAATTTTAGCGTATTTGAGAAAAAAGTTTTACTGAACAACTAGTGAAGATCAAAAAAAAAGGTTTTGTAAAATTTACAGCAATGTTTTTAAGTACTTTAAAGCCAAAATGGTCTTTATCAAGGTTACACGGTTTTAATAATTCTTTTTTATTTTTTAGTTTCCACTTTGCACAAAAAAAACTTTTACCTTTAAATCAAGTAAAAATATTTTTTTAGTCTTCACTAAATAGTTATTCGGTAAATTTTCTTCAATAGACCTACGCTAAAATTTATATCTGTTCAAACTGCCTTTTCAACAAAAAAGTACCAGGTTTGAATTTTGTCCGCTTGCTAAATTACTGTTATTTCCTGTGTGGCCTCTTGTCTAAATCGATATTTTAAAAAGTTTGATGGATTTAATTTAGGTCCATGATGCTTTTGCAAATTTCAAAGGCCACTATCTTTAAACTAGTGAAGAGAAAGGAGGATATTGGCCTCTGCATCTTCAAACATTTTTAGGGTCGAAAAAAATGTTCTTAACTTTTATGCGACAATTGCCCGAATCTTAATTTTGATCAATTCAATCAGATGCACAAATTTGCCTAATAGTTAATTTGGAAGTCTTTTTTTGTCTTTACTTGTTTTTTTGGATTTAAATGAGCAGTGACGTAAATTTTCTGCATGCTGATAGATTCAATTTATTGAAAATTATTTTCAAGGCCGAATAACTGGTTTTTACAATAAAATTTTATTAAATTTGACATTAAGCTGAATTGTTCTTAATTAAAAATGAGGCAAAATAATTCTTCCAAAAAAATACGCATAAAATAATTTTCTCGTGGCCAAAATGTGTTTTCTCAGACCCAAAAAAATTTGATTTTGTACAAATTTTTTGTATTATGATAAAGCAATTTTTTCTCACATTTTTTGCGTCTTTCCTCCCTGCCTTCGTTTCTTACGGCTATGAAACAATCTGTATATCAAATTTAACAACCTTTATTTAATAGTTTGTATTGTATATGTTTATTTTTTCCTTTTTTTTCTGAACAGAGTATAAAGGCAAAAACGGTTGTGTTTGTTCTTACGTACTTTAAGCGGTTGGCGTAGAATCGGTTTAAATTATATCTCTGCTGATGAATGTGTTGGTGCTGGTTATTGTAATTGTAATATGAATAAGGAAAGTTTGTTTTACTATAATATAATAACGTTTATTAGGAAAAAAGTCAAATATAAACTTTCAAAGAAAAAGGTAAATCTCTCACCAAGCCAAAAATCTCTGCTTAAATTTCCAAATCCACCTTGATATTCAGTCCAGTTGCGATTAAAATCAACACTTCTGTCCTTTAGTCGTTGAAAAACCTTCATAAAATAAAATGTGATTTACTGTGCTGATATATTTTATTTTATAGTTAAATGGTTTTTTCTTTGACAATAAAGTTAAAATCAATATTAAAAATATGCCAAACTATTAAAACAACCTAAAATCGAAACGTATACAATATATTAATACTTTTTTGTATTAGCGGCCAAAAATTTTTAGATTGATCTTTAACACGCTTTTAAATGTGAGGAGTTATTTTCTTCATTTTCATGCGAAAAAAAGACTTTGACTTCTTGAAGAGAAAACAATTAAAAAAACTCAAAAACAGATGAAGAAAAATAGTGTTAGGCCAAATATTATTTATAAACTAATTAAAAATTAAATAACGAAATATTAATTGCAAGCTAGATTTCAATTAGTTAATGATTATTTTCTAAAATTTCAATATTTTCTTTTTCTTTCTTCAAATGCTTGTAAATATTTTTTTTTGTTTTAGCCATCACTACGTTTTTGTAACAAAAAGCAAAAAATCAGAAATAGAATCAAAATGATGACTTTTTTTTAGAGATCATTACGTTTTTTGTATCGAAATTTGGGAATGCAGAGGAACTGCTGTCAGCTATATGAGCTTTGTGGCCCTCCAACTACGCCTAGATTTTAAGTTTTGCCCGTTATCAAAAAAAAGGTTGGACATCACTGGTCTAGACTGATGTTCCAAACGAACGAGCGTCAAGTTACTTTGAATCTCTTTCTCACCAATCCGCCATCTCTGCTGTTATTTCTTATAAATATTTTTATCAATATTTTTAAGTTGAAATGATTAACTGAATTTTTCGAAACCGTGGCCAAGTGGTAAAGAGCGCCGTATTGTTGGCGAACTTGATCGAGAAGGTAGTCATTCAAAACCCACTCGTGCCATTCTGTTGTGTCTTTGAAAAAGAAACGTCACAGAATTTTCCTCTGTTTGGCAGTCATAACAAGAAGTTTTAAATTTCAGTCATATTTCTGAATAAAAAAGTGAGAAAACGATTAAAATGTTTTCAACTAAAAACAAAATTTTGACATTTACAAGCAGGTCCAATTAGTCACTTAGCGATTGCCCCAAGTATTGCCCCAAGTATTGCCCCAACTATTGCGCGTCTGACGCTTTTCTGTAAGTCAGAATAATAAATATAGAGATATAAATAAAATGGAATAAAAAAATGAATAGTAAAAATTACAGAGTGCAGCACGAACTTTTAAACAGTAATTAAACAATATTTTACGCTTTGATCTTTATCTTGATTTTTATTTTACTCTGACAATAAGGCAATACAAATAAAACTTACCAGCCAACCTCCTCCATCTGTTTTAAGATCACAATAAACTTGAAATTCCAATCCTATTAAGAGAGGCTTGAGCCACACCCACACATGTGTGAAAGATTGTTCAGAAAGAGTGATGTTGAAGATTCCACTTTTATTAAAACCAGCTTGAGCCACATCACGACAGTTCGACAGTTTTTCTGTAAGATACAAGTTTGTTGGATGGTTTTATTTTAAGTGATATATATCAAACAGTTATTTTTTTGTAATATTTTATGATTTTTATTGTTCAATTATCTGCTTTATAAAATCAAGATCTTAATTTTATCAGTTCTGCATTTGAGAGTACGACAAGTATGTTGCAATATAAGCAGCCATCAAGTGACTACTCGAGCTGCACATGGAAATCACAAGATAGTCTCGTTAAAATTATTTATATTTTAAAGTTTTATTAAAAAAATATAAGCATTTTCAAGTGTTTATAAAGACTCTTCGGCAAAGAAATTATCAAAATATGCTTTGTGTAAAATTCTTTTTTTAAGGCCACAACCGCATCAGAGGGTAGGATTTGAACTGCGTTCACGTCGATCAATAACACAGTGATAAGTAGGGATGTACCGTCAGCAATTTTTAATTTTGTACCCAAAAAATCGTAATCTACATATTTTCAACCCATCAAAAATCCAAAATTTTTTTCTCTGCTCATAAAAATTCTATCACTCAGGTCTTAGAGCGATCAAGGAGCACTCCATGTTAGTTGTCATGGCAAAGCTTCTTTTTAGCAACTTTTTAAGATGATAAACAAACCAATACGCTTCATATATAGCGTTTGCAAACGTACAGAAAAATGAATATGAATGATTTGCAAATGTACCGAAAGATAAATATGATTGAACTGTAAAGAGCTGAATGAGAATTTTTTGAGCAGAGAAAAAAATTTGGATTTTTGATAGATTGAAAATATGTAAGTCACGATTCCTTGAGTACAAAATTGAAAATTGCGTACCATCAGCATTGGCAAGTGAGGCAGTGCCTCACCTGTGAAAATCAAATACAGCAGAAATAAAGTATTAAATTCATTGTGTTTGAAAAATTAGTGCAACTTGCTATTGGTTGAAAAAAATTAATAAAGATTATAACGTCGTTGTAGTAATTTAATTGGTTTTGCTCTTTAACCCTAATTTTTGACAGTTTAATTGTTGTATTTTCAGCGCTTTAATCATTTCGTCAAGCGTTCTTGTCAACAAAATCGCTGAAAAACGCTAGTGAAGCAGCTTCAAGATAAGTGCCTCCCTTCTGAGAAAAATGAAACAAAAATGAAACAATATAGCGCTTTTTTCTCATTTGGCGAAAATATCTGCTGAAATAAGAGAGCTTTGAGGCAATTTCGACATCGTAGACTAGAAAAAAAATTTTTTCTTACTCCCGACATTTGCTAAAACAAGATAAATCAATTTGTTTTCAGTAAGTTAGAATACCCGCATTGTGCAACTGCAAAGCAATAAATTTATTTTAGGTTTTAGCCATGGAAGATGATTTTGTATCTAAGCTAAGAAAATTTTCAACATTAAGCTTTCAATTTAATTTTGGTGTATTTTTAATTCAGTGTTTGAACCTCAATTTTTAGCAGCATTTTTATATTTATAACATACATTTCTAACTAACGCTAAATTTATAAACTGTAGCTTGCCTTAACTTGTAAAAACTGATTGTGGAATTTTTTACTTCCATTGTGAAGACAATTGAAACTAATGAAATGATTGTCATTGTGAACGACAATAGCGCTTCCAACTTTTAGTTTGAAAGTATAGAATATCCGGCTGTATCTCTAGGCGAGCGACCGGAGCCAAATTACAAGTTAATTTAAGCCAGTAATTCTTAACAACAGGCACGCCTCTCTTAAAGGGAGTTAAAAAAATTCAGGGGTGTCAGTTTTAATTACATATTTTAAACAATGCATTATAGTTCGCCAATTTCATATATATTATTTCTCTGCAGTGGTGGGCAGTGTGCAGTTAGTGTGAGGAGGGTCTTGTCCAAACTCATTTCTAAATTTACGTTGTACTGCAGTTGGTGATTTCAATTTATGGTACCAAAGAACACATTGTGCTTTTTGTTGAATGGTCAACATGTTTCATACTTTGTGGCAAACTTACGCCTTTATTAAAAATGACTTATTCTTGCTTATTTTAACAATAAAATGACCTGTAAAAATTACAAAAAAACTTTATGGTGGTATAATTCACTGTCGAAAATTTAAAGTTTCTACCTTATGCGGTTTTTGAGATATTAAAATTTTAAATGTGTGCAGAACTTTATGGACACTTTGTATTTTTCCTTGCAACAAGAACAAGCAGTGGAAATAATTTGACAACACTACGCACCGGTATTAAAATTTAGCATAAATGACTTCGCGTCAATAACTATTTCATTTTTATGTCTTCTTTTCTGTACAGTAAAATATGTAGATAGGTATGCGTTCATTTTTCCTCCTTGTAAGTTTATGTTTGAAATAACTCTAAGTAGAATAGCCTACTTTACTTTGTCGAACTGAGCGTGTAATGAAAATGACCAAAACTTCGAACTATATGGATTTATTTAAAAAGTGAAATTTTAAGAAATATTTGTCGCAATTTGCTTGAGGTAATCAAAAATTATAAAAAAACTTCCGTCCTACTTTTGAATTATGCTGGGGACTGTATCAAAAATTTATGTAAACTAGGTCAAAAGACATTCGAATAGAATACTGTATATATTGTGCTATGCTTGAATGCAATATCATGGTTGTACCAAAAAAATAGGTTATCTGCCTGAAAATGTAAAGATTCAAGCTTTCTTCGCCCCCTGAATCCGATCATGAAAGCTTTAGCAAGCATGTAAAATCAAATTCCTTTTGACTTTTAAAATTTAAAGAACTGATTTGTTTCTAAATAAATAGATTTCGCAATTCTAATGTTAAAGAAAACAAAAAATTTTGCAAATTTTTGGTTTTCTTTAACATTAGAATTGCAAATGTTTGGCTTATAAAAAATTTTACAAATTTTTTATAAGCCAAACATTTATTTCGTCGGCAGCGTGGTCGAGTGGTTAAAGCGCCGTGCTTGTGATCAATATAGTCTCGGTTCAAAACCCACCATCGCCATTCCGTTGTGTCTTTGAAAAAGACACTTTACGGCACTTTCCCCTGCTTGGTGGTCTTGGCAAGCAGTTCTAAATTTTAGTCATATCTTTATAAAATTAACAAACTAAAATAACAGACTTCAACCGCACAGCAATATCTTGGCATCTTCGGAAGCAGGTCTGGGTAATTGCTTGCCCTATGAATATCGTCTCCGATACTTTTTTGCGAGACAGCAGGGAGGTACAATAAAAAAATGTTTTTTAATTCAAAAAGAGTTAGCTAAGAGTGAGAAAATGCTTCAAATTGCTTTTTTTTAAGTAAAGCACTGCTTTGTTATTAAATAAAATTAGTACTTGCATTACTTTTAATAATTAGTGCCTCACCAACCACAAGCTTTACGGCACGTCACTGGTCATAAGTAATTTTCTGCCAAATTACTCAAATTTTTGGTTTGTATAACTTTGTAGATAACTGAATAGCTTCAATAAAAAATGCAAAAGTTTTAGTTTTTTTAAGATTTTTATTTGTATTTCGTAGGGTGAAAAAATAAAAAGCATCTGTACAGTATAAATAAAAAATGAACTTGTTAAAAAAAAGTATATATATATATATATATTTGAAAAAGTATATTTGAAAAAAAAAAATATATATACTGTATATATTTGAAAAAAAAAAAATATATAAAGATTTGAATAAGTGGCCACCTAATGATTCAATAGGATGAAACAGTCTGTTGTGGTTTTAACTTATAAAGTGTAGTGTTAAATAAATATTATATATACAGGGTGCGAGACATGCTCTGTTAAAATATTGTTGATCATGCTTTTAACTCGTGCTCGCCTTAACTGTAATTTTTTCATTTGCAGTATTTTGCCCTAAGGCGATTAAATTTGTGTATTTTTGCTGTATATAAACCGTGCTGATTCTCACTCCGGCAACAGCCCTGCGATCGGCCACTATAGTGACATTATACTACGAATGTGAAGTTCACCTTCGCGGAGCGAAATGAGTACATCAGAACGATTTATTTTACTGTATATATTGCTTTATATTCGTATTAATGCATGTTTTATAAGCGTCATACTGTGCCAAGTACTATATCTTGGGTCCGTATGTTTCAATCGTGACCAGTTCTCTATCTGGTGCCAATTGTTTTGTCAGGCAATATTTCAACTGAATCTGTTTGTCCTTCGTAGCGTTGTAACTGCAATTCGCTTTTTCTATTCATGTACCTGATGAGTCCCTTAAGGACGAAACAGGGCCTTGTCGTACATTTGAAATGCGAATACAACCAAGACACGATTAACTTTCAAACTTATTGTATGGTCGGACATGTAGTAGCTTCCCTGGCATTGTCCAGTCATTTGCTTAATACATGTAATTAACTTAAAGACGACAAAATTTTTTTAATTTAACATTAATTTTATTTGCCCCAACAGACTGTTTCGCCTGCCTGGGCTCGTCAGGGGGCGGTTAAAAATCTGAAAAACAAAATAAATAAATAAAAATACAGTTTAAACGAAGCGCTTGAATTCCGGCGAAAAAGCGTAAAACAACAACAAGAGAAAAACAAGAGAAAAACTATGGTTGTAATGTTAATTGATAAATAAATTTTATTGCCAAAGAAAAAGTGTTTTTTACGTAGCTTGCTCTATTGTTTGAAAATAATCGGTAAATATAAAAAGTTTGCATCAAAAATGGGTTAAAATTAGATTAAATAGTCTGCACATTGGAAATACGATAAAAAGATGCTAAAGAAATGCGTTTAAAAATGACAATTATTAGGATATGGATTAAAAATTAAAACAGTAAATTTTTTTACAGGGTATAATTTAAGAATATTTTTAGTTCGATAAGTGTGTAGTGTAGAGATGGATTGATTTTTAATCCATATCCTAATAATTGTCATTTTTAAACGCATTTCTTTAGTATCTTTTTATCGTATTTCCAATGTGCAGACTATACTAACAAAAAAATAAAAACCTGTTTTTTGATTGTACCCACCATTGCAAGAACCCACCGAAATGTTGTTTACAAAGGGAAATGTACTTTTGACACATGAATCTCTTGAGATAAAAGCTGAAATCAATTGATCGTATTCAGTGACATAAAAAGTGCATATGAAAAAATACAAATTTGTAACTATGGCACAAATTTAGACAAAATGTTATGTACTTATGTTGACTTTTACTTATAGTATAATAAAACACACGTAGCTTATACCCAACCGCTTAAGTCGGTAAGTTACCTTCAAACTTCTTGTTGAACCCATTCAAACTATCGTTCAATTTTGTAAACTTTTCTTCTGTCTTTTCCGTAATATCTAAAAAACAAAACTTAAAATCGAATAAACCGGACACAATAATCTCGCGGAATTGATTCTAACCGCGGACCTGATTTAGTCTATACCCAACAGTTTAAGTCTTTAAATACATTAAATATTTAAAGACTTAATTAAAATACATTAAATATCTTTAAATACATACATTAGATCAAGTCCGATCAGACTAATTTAAGCTACCTGACCCTAGGCACGGACTTGCACAGGACCCTGTGTTACGGCTAATCTACACTTATTTTCGTTGCCCCTTTTTTGTTTGTTCGTACTTCAACCAGCGATTGTGATTGGTTGTTTAATTTTGTCGCAGTCAAGCGCGTGGCAGGAGCTTTCGGGAACTGGTACTCAGAGGTAATTCGTTGTTTAACTCTTGTTTTCTATTTTATAAATTTATGGTCAACTTTTCAATTAAATCGTCATCTTAAGTAGCCTTATGTGATCTGTAGTAGTTTGCTTTTTTATAATCTATTTCTGGTGTGTACTGCCTTTTCTTTTTATTATTCGAATTATACTTTCCCTGGTGGATCAGGTGGCTGGTGTTACTTGGATGAACTTGTAGGCTGCTTAAGTGCGCATTTATAACCCGACCTGTCACTTAATCAAATAGAATCTTATGGATAGTTGGCCTGCTCGTATACCCTGGCCACGATTTCCTTTACGCTGGGCCACGTGAAATATTTTCATATAGCCCACAAGTAAAGATCTTTTTTTAAATAGTTAAAGTCTTCGGTTACTCATATTTATTAGTTTGTTAACTGTAATTGAAAAATTTGAATAAATTTCGCACATCAGAAAATTCGTTTTAAAGGAAACATTGACCTTGATCTATATTTTGGTAACCACTGTGCTAAATTAATTAAATGATCAAGCAAAACTTTAACAAAAATTTTAAAGTTAAAATATAATTATACGATTTTGTTACAGTTGAACTTAAAAAGCAACGGAATTTTGACAATTTTTTTTGTTTTTCAGTTATTTCTTTGTTACTACAAATATGTAATTCAGATAATCGCAATGATTCTACATTTTAACAATCACATTACTTATCTTAATCTAAATCCAAAACTAATAAACCTGTAATTCTGTGTTGCAACTGATTGATTTCTGTTTGATTTGTTTGACAAGCTTCGCCTTTCTCTCCTTTTATACCAATTTCACCTTTTGTATCATTGTTTCCTTTTTGTTCTTTTTTTGAATCATCTTCTTGAATAATAATCAAGGATTGTTGATTATATTCAGACTCACTATCAGGTCTCACTTTTTTGCAAACTGTCATTTCAGCAGAAGACACTTTTTGCAAATAAAGCATCATGAAATACAATGACAACCCGTTCATGATCTTATGTAACAAACAATCAACTATGGTTCATCTATACTTTTCATAAAAAATGCATACAATTTTTTTTAAACTTTAATGTAGCAAATTTAGACTACGTAATTATTTGTTAACTGCATAAAACAACACATTTATAAACTCATAAATTATATTTTACACTTATAGTTTGATGTGCTGATTGCCGCACAGCTGCTATGCAATCAATTAATTGTTTCTTGAAATTTTCAAATAATTATCCAATAATTTTTCCAATAGTTTGACGAGCTGATTGCCGTCACAGCTGCTATGCAATCAATTAATTGTTTCTTGAAATTTTCAAATCATTATCCAATAAAAAAGTTAAAAATTTCTAAGTAACCCAAACGTATCGAGTTTTGACGCGCGGTTTCCTGGATTGAATATTCATGGTTTCATACAATCTGGTTTTTATTTCCATCGTGGTATACTCGATAATGATGTTTATGGTGGACCAGGGCTGGTAAACCTGTCGTGAGTATATGTTGCAGTGTTTGTGTATGGTGTGTCTTTATTTGTATGAAAAAGTGCAATTGCAGTCAGCATATGAATTAAATCAATTTGTATTGACTGCAATAAAATTTCTGCATATAAATTTATCTAAAGCCGTATTTTTTTGCACAGAGAGCTTGAGGAAAAACATTTTTTGCAAAATTGTTGAGTTGTAAACGCAAATACGAACTCTTATTTTATTGGCGTTGAAACCTTGAGGTTCAACGTGAGATGGCGATTGTAACTGTCAATTTCTTAAAAATGGTTTTTAATGGTTAGGCTCCGCTAAAGACCATTTTTTATGTTAACCGAATGGGCCAAATTTTTTTAAGCAAAATTAAAAAGCACGCCAACATATTAAGTGATTCACTGTTAATAATTGCTTGTACAAGCGATAATTATCAACGATTAAATTCGACTTCAACTGTATCCCAAAATATTAAGTTACATTACGACAAACTCGATTCTGGTTTGGCCTTTTCCATGTTACAAAATTGATAATAATCTTCTTTTCGTGAAAAACTGAAAAATAACGAATCTGGAAATATTTGATACTAAATTGTCTCCTCCTGATCACAATTATGATTTTTAAATGGTAAAAATATTTAGTTTAAAACAGAAATGCCAATCCTATGGCTCAATGCTTTTTAATTATATTTTCATAACTGTATCGCAGCGTTTCTCAAACTGTGTTTGGCGAGTTTTTTATTTTAGAGATCACTGCGTTTTTGGGACGAAAATTGAGAAATCAGAGTCAGATTCAAAGCGAAAATCTTTTTGCGGCCCGCTGACTATAACTAAATTTACAATTTGGCCCATTATAAAAAAAGTTGGACATTCCTGGTTTAAAACATAAATATACTAGTTTGCTTAAACATTTTCCAGATTTGATAAAGATATCTATTAAATCACTAAATTGTTTTTACTATAAACCAATAAAAAACTTTTTCTATTATTTTTTTGAAAGAATTTATGATTTGCGTGTTTGATTTCTGTTTAAAGCGATTATCAAGAAATCTACCGTAAATATTTGGAAATATTTTTTCTAATTTATGCCGATTCGCACTTGTTTAATGCATTAAATTAAAACATATACAGTACTTTATCTATTAATCAAGTTGCTTTTAGACGTTAATAAGTTTGTTTTTTCGATTGCTTTAGTGCTTTTTTTTTTTTGGGGTGAACAAGAGTAAAAATATTAATGTTTTTTTGTTACAAAAAAAAAATTAATCAACCCATAATTTTATATTAAATATTTTACTTTTATTTTGATGTGATTGATTGACTCTAAAAATCTTTATATCATTATTTAGAAAATAATTAAAAACTTTGCAGTGACACAAAACGTATTAAGTTTTAACGCGCAGTTTCCTAGACTGAATATTCACAGCTTTGTATCCCACTGGATTTCTATATTTAATTAAGTTGTGCATCTTAGCAGTGGTGGCAAATCGAACTGCGATGATAAGCCGCATGGAAATTAAAACAATTTAAAGTCTCGTAATAAACTTTTCATTATCTAAACTTGTCTAAAAGAGTTTATTTTCAAAAATATAAATGCTGTAATAGGCTTAAACTCAATGTCAAAATAACTGCAATGCTAATAGCTCCCATTCGATCGAATAAACATGCCTCTTTTTGACAATACGTGGGCCGCAGCTAGGTTCCCCGACTCTGAACAACTTCTGTTTTTTAAAATGTATCAAGCACAAAAAATGTTTCCATAAAAAAAAAAAAATAGTTACAAACAAAACCGTTCGAACAAAAATTAAACTTAAACGTTTATCTTTTAATACAATTGACTCAATGCTCAATAAACTTCTTATTGAGATTCGTGATCATGACGTTGCAAATTTGAAGTGCGACTAACATGGTCGTTGTTGAGTTATGAGCGTTTTATTTTCCCGTTAAAACCTTCTTAAGAATATTTAAATAAATCAAATTGTGCATCTCCTCAGTTTTTTTAACAGATTTGCATTGTAATTTTATTAATTAATTTTAGTCATTTGACTGTAAAAGTTATTTGATTTAGATAGTTTAATGTATTATTGTAGTCCGTGGCGTACCGAGGATTTTTGAAAGAGGTGGGTATACAATCACAATCAAATATGCTTAAAAAAGTTTTTTCAAGTGTTAAAGTGTTAAAAATTTAGACTAAACATAAGGTCTTTATTTTGACGAGGAGTCCAAAAAACAAAATGTCTTCAGTTTGGATCTGTCTCGGTTTTGTCAATTTTTCTACCCATAAAACTAGCTACCTCTAAAAAAAAAGGTCTTCACTTTGAATTTGTATTTTTCGCATTAATGATCTCCAAGAGGGAGAGGCATGGCACAATAACCTAGCCCTGAATATGTTACTGATTGTAGCAAATTGTAGATTATTCAGCAAAATCCATTGTTACAGTCATAGTAATAGAATATTTTTTAAATTTTTGTTTAATGTGTTTTACATCGGATAGTTAGTGATTCAACAACTCTTTAAAAAAGAGAAGAATTTTGAAATTATACCAAGCAATGAAACCAGTTTTTAAATGGATTTATTATACATTAATTAGATTTTTGAGCAAGTTCAAAATTTCTTCTACTTATAAGAATTTGACTTTATTCGTAAAAAAAAATAATATTTTCTGATGAAATGCTTATTTAAAATTTTTTATCTATACTATTGATTTTTTTCCGCTGCTAAGATCCAAAAATAAATAAAGATTATACAAGAAATAAAGATTTCCATTAATTAAAACACATGTATTAATTTTAATTATTTTTTACTGTAAAACACACATATACAGGGTAGGCCACAAAAATGTTTCTGTTTTTCAATAATTTAGTACTCCGTAACCACAAGCTGTAAAAACTTGTGCTTGGTCTTATTTTCATCGTCAATTTATGTACTTTTAACAGTAGATAAAATCATATTTTAATCGTAAAAATAGTTTACGAATAAGCAAACAAAAATTGAGAGTAACTTTTTTTGTCATTGCGCGAGGGTAATTCTAACGCAATAATGCATTTTACTTAATAAAAAGCAGTAAATATAAAAAAAAGGAAAAATAATAGACTTTTTAAAGCAAAATATCTACTTTTTACTTAAACACAAGAACATATTATTTCCATTATAACCAATAACTAACGTTGTTTTCGAGGAACTTTTTACACCATACTCTTATATCTCGCATTGATTTTCTCATAATTTCTGGATGGTTTTTAAGTGTAGTGACAATGTGAATGATAAGATCACGTAAACCTTGCAGGTCAGTTGATTTTTTTAAAATGACCCCAAACAAAAAAATTTATGATTTTCGTTTTTTTTATTGTTTTTCTATCATTTTTCTTTTTATCATATTTCCATCATTTAAGTAAAAAGCATTATTGCGTCTTTAGAATTACCCTTGCGCAATGAAGAAAAAAGTTGCTCTCACTTTATGCTTGCCTGTTCGTAAACTATTTTTACGATTAAAATATGATTTTACCTGTTAAAAGTACATGAATTGACGGTGAAAATGAGACCAAGCACAAGTTTTTATAGCTTGTGATTACGGAGTAATAAATTATTGAAAAAGCAGAAACAATTTTTGTGGCCCAACCTGTACAATTAAATGAAATCATAGAAATTATAAAAAATATAAAGATCAAAAATATTAATGCAACAATAATAATTATCATCATCACCATATCGTTTATCAGCATCAAAAATTATCCGACAATAAAATCTCGTCGCTTCAAGTTTTTTAAGCAACACAATTAGTTATTATTCTTCTTCAATAGCGACTTCATTTTCGATGAATTCATTTATCGACCTAATTTTCTTCTAAATTTCTGATTATTGCTGGTACAAATTTATGAAATTTCATACGACGAAAAATTTTGCATAAATGGAACAACACATAGCCTAGACATTCCAGCCAAAAAATTATGAGAAAGCAATACATTGTTGCTTAAAATTTGTCAATCATTGCTGGAATCATGATCTCGTTGCACTACACGGAGATGTACAAATATCAAACAGATTTAATGTGGAAACTTTTTTTCTCTTTACCTGATTTTGTTGTAGAATATGAAGCAGAAACAATTGGTTTTCCCTATGGTGACTGTTGTAATTTAATGTTGTTTTATTATACTTGTATAAATATTTACATTTCTTGAAGTTATTTTAATAAACTAATATCAACTTTAAGTGCAATAATAATTTTCACCAATTTTATTAGAAAAAACGATGAAAATCTATACTATTATCAGTAAACTAAAGTTTAGCACAACTTATCTGAACAAAAACTGCCCATACATAGCTTTCATCTTAAACTGACGTCTCATGGTCTGATTGAAGTTATTTTATTAATCGATCGATTAATTTTTTGAGATGAATATTGCATGTCATGGTTGTTTTGCTTTTTAATTTCTATAAAATCGAATAACAAACTTATCTACGCATATCTATCGAGTAAATATTTGTACCTTTAATTTGACGTGATTGATTTTCATCAACGAAGCAACTATTTAATACTAAGAATCTTTACGTCCGTATTAAAGCCTGGTTAGAACGCTTGAATGACGTAAGTTTTATTGAATTTTGCTGTGTAATTTCTAAGATTATAAACATTCATGGCTTGTTGAGATGTTTACTTATTTTTGTTTTTTCCTGAAATTTTCCATGACAAGATAGGCCTGTTCAGTTTAATATCATTGAGCAATAAAGCTTGAAAAATTGCTTTGTTTAAAATAAATAGCGCTTTATAAAAAATGATCGCACCAAATTTGGTTGAATTAATTCTAAGCATTAAATATCTTCGGCAAAGCGACGAGGTAATAAATTCCCAAATGCTTTGCATCAATAAGGTTGTAGATTCGGACACGGTGAAGACAACATCGCTAATAACTGGAAAAATAAATTTTTTAGATATAGCTTTTAAACAAAAACAAAAAAAATTACTCAAAAATTTAATCAAAAAGATATTTTTCGACATTTATGGAAAGCAAAGCGAGGACACCGTCATTGTGTGTTCAACAAAATTTCTGTCCATGACAGCAACTTAAACTTCTGTCGACGTTATGTAAATGTGATAATAACTGGAATTGGGAGCGAAGGACATGAATTCGATGCCCAATCTACTGGAATAATTTTTGTTGTTACTTAGCAAAAGCAATTCACGATAAGTTTCTTAATGTAGTCACTGGGTTTTTTTATAAGTGTAACTTCGCTTAATACAAAAAGCAGCTTACAGGCAAATATGGCCATACGCTGAAAGAAAAAGCAACTTAAGATATATACACAGTACTGTGTAAAAGTAATCAAACATAACTATTTTTTTAAACTTTAACGGTGTCCTAAAATTTGATAGAAGAAAACAAACTTAATCATTAAAAAATATTTTTGTTGAGCCCCCTAGCTTTCTACGTTGCCACCTAGCTTTGGTATCATTAAAAAATATTTTTGTTGAGCGCCCTAGCTTTCTACGTTTCTACGTTGCAGCTAATCTACATAACTATGACCATTCATGGTCATTCCTGGTGGCAAAAAAAAGAGTTAAGCCGTTCCATTTGTTGACATAGCCCCAAAATCATGACACTAGGGGGATACTTTATACTTGGTATCAAATCGCTTTCCTGTGATTTAACAGACAAAGCGCTTACGTGTAGTTAACTGCTGCACAGTAGATTTGTCTGTAAACAACACTTGTTGCCACTGCTGGACTGTCCACTTTGTATGTTTCTGTACAAACGTCCAGCGCTTATCCTTCATAGCCTGTATTAACTTGGGTTTACGTGCAGGTCTATGAGCTTTTAAGCCAAATTCATCCACCAAACGCCGATTCACGGTTCTTCGACTAATATCTGCACCTTTTGCAAGTAGTTCAGACCAAATCTTGCTAGCAGAACTCATTGGAAATTGAACTGCTATTCTTTGAATGAAATGATTATCTCTTGGGGTGGTTTTTCGCAGTCTACCAGATTTTTTGGAATCTAAATAAGTCCCTGTTTGCTGAAGCTTTACAACTGCATCATGAACATCGTTCTTGCTACACTTGATTCTTTGAATACTTAATCGTTCTGAATACTTTTAATTGTCAAGAGCCACTATTTGAACACGCTGAACTTCCGAAAGTGACAATTGTTTACCCATTTTTAGCAATTTTTTACTTTTTACGCTCAAACAGTATTAACACCGAAAAAATTGATAATGAACTAGAATTTTTAGATGTGCTTCATGTAATAACCCTAAATGCCAAAGGTGGTTTTACTACTAAAAATTTTATAAAATCTATATTCAAAGACCGATGTTTGCTCAATAGTGCATCGCATTATCCTACATCAGTATACAAGTCAATTGCTTTTAGAGAAGCTGTTTGACTTCGTTGTCTTAACCCTTAGGTGCAGGAACCTTTAAACCCACACTAATGCAGAAACCGGGCCTCCGAGGCCCACCTGTTTTACAGTGGTATGTTTTCATTTGAGGTTGTGTTTGTTGGTATATGATGGAGCATTCACATACAAAGTACCGTATTGTAGAAGTGTGTTTCATGTATTTGCAACATCCAGCAAATTTTACCTCATCACTATTGGCCATCTCTTTGTCTGCCGCTTGCAGCTATATGTACGAAACAGTTGGTCGAAGGTGTCCTCCACTGATTTGGTACCATTGTAGTATTGTATTACCTCTGTTTTTTTCTTTAAACTGCCTTCATCAATAGCTTTTTTATGATGCATAGTATTCTTTTTATATTTTTTTACGTTATCTCTATATTTATTCTCCTGACTCGCAGGAAAGCGACGGAGGCGCTAATATGTAGGGTAGGCAATTACCCCAACCTGCTTCCGGAGATGCCAAGATATTTGTCCGCTTGTGATTTAACAGAGATATGACTTTAATTTAAAACTGCTTGCCAAGACCACCAAGCAGAGGAAAGTGCATAAAGTGTCTTTTCCCAAGGACACAACAGAATGGCGCAAGTAAGTTTTGAACCGAGACCATGTCCCTTCCAATCACGAAGATCTTAACCACTCGATCATGCTGCCGAGTAATAATGTTTTGTAAAGTTAAATTTTATTAATTAAATTTAATTTTTATTCAACAGAAGGTATTTTTTTTAATATTTTTTTTTCGAATGAGGGTTTACGAGTACAAATGCGTTAGATAGTCTTCGAACGCCTAAATATTTTTTCAAAGAAGTTATTTTGCGTTGTCAAAGTGGGTCGCGGTATGAAAAAGATTGAAAATCACCGTCGTACATAGTTGCAGTCAGAACTAGCCTACTCTTAGTAATTAAGGCTCACTCCTTTTATGTTTTCTGACGTTAAAGTAATTGAAGAAAAAATTAAGATTAAATTTTACTTGTTCTTTAAATCAAAAAAAAAGCTTAACGCATTCGTTTCTTACTTTAAAATGTAGCTAGGCTCATTGACGTTTCAAAGACCATTCTTTGATTTGTCATCCTCTAACTACATCTTACAGTAAGATTTTTTATGCAATTTAACATCTTACAGTAAGATTACAGTAAGATTTTATGATTTTATGCAAAATTTATTAATTAAGTTTAAACACTATACATGAAATTTTTATTTAAAAACCGCAACAGGCTGTGGCCACAAAAAACGGCTCATCAGGCAATTATCTGAAATAAAAACAACAACAAACAAGAAAAAAACAAGATAAATACAAATAAAATAAAAACTGAATAATTAGCAATTTGAAAATTATAACAATAAAATCCCTGAATAACTTGAAAAACTATTAAACAGACATTTTGTATTAATAAGGCGCAACTGTGCAGACACAAGTAGATCTCTTGTCACCGACAAGTGACGTAGTGTAAAAAAAGTGTGAATGTATAAGAATCATGAGTAATGAAAAAAATCGTACGTAATGGAAAAAATCGGGTTCGATGCTTAACGAGATTACAAAAAGTTTTTTAGTTTGAATTTATTTTATGACGGCATTTGCCGGTGAGTTCCGTTCTTTTATTAAGTATTGATGTTAGATCCGCCAGGAGAATGGCTAGCTTTTCATCAAGGCAGAGATTACACCTGACGGCACCGGGTTGGTAGATATAAGCCTTTTTCCAGCCATCTAGTGGATACGGCAACTGTTGCTAACCATTCCAAGCTTTGGCTTTATGTAGTTTGGCTTACCCATAGATATCCTATATAACTCCTAGATTGCGCATTCCTGTAGAAAAGCTGTTCTAAAATTGAAGCCAATTGAACATATCGTAAGACTCCCCGCGGTTACATTAGCTTGAATGGAAATTATATGTATTTTGACACTAAAATTGAATTTTTGACCGATGAAAACGTTTTTCTTTTGGCGTATGTAATGGATACGAAAATTTGAAGTAATGAGCTATGAAAAATGTCAAATTAACTGACTTTGACGCACAATAAAAATAAGTTAAATAAAGGAATAAGTGAAAATTATGTTTCAATTTTTATATTTTCAATGATACTGTTAGAAATAATAAATTTTTTTAAGTGTTATTATTGAAGTTGCAGATCTCTTTATATTTATTTTTATTTATTTATTTTTATTTTTACTCACTATATATTCTCTATATATTGTAGATCTTATTAGTATAGATATTACTCACTATATATTGTAGATCTCTATATATTCTAATCTTCGTTTATAAAATTAGGTAAAATGGTATGCGTATAAGTTGTCCTTCAATTTTTTACAATAATTTTTTATAAGTAAATGTGTTTTATTTATTAAAAAAATTATACATGTTAATATCAAGTATCTAATTTCATTAAATGATAAAAAAAACATGCACAATATACATAATTAGTTGTACACTCATGAATGATAGACAAATTGGATCTCTTAGAGATTTTCCATAAGCGATTTTTGTTTATGAAACTAACTCAGAATCTTTCTGTGCTTACTATTGTTTCTTGAAGAAATTATTTTCCTCTTAGTTTTTTTTTTTTTATTTCCTCTTGGTATAGTAGGGAGAATTCAAAATTATTTGAAAAGCAAAGCTTGTCAAGGTATCATAGTTATAACTGAATATTTGTTGATATACTTAAATTTTTTTTTATTTTTTATTTATGAATTTTAAACTTAAATTTTAAATGAAAGCCCATGAACTGTAATGTGAAAAAATGCAAAACTGTTTTTGTTTTTGTAAAGAATTCTACATGCACTTCCTTATTCACAATCTTTATTTCTACATGCACTTTGATTAATTTCAAGTTGATTGTGAGTAAAAATGAAAATAAATAAATAAAAAAAAAAAAAAAGAAATTTAATACTTATTTTTTAAATTAGGGTTAGAGTTAAGGTTAGTATTAGATAGGTTAATTCTAACGTGAAGCAAAGCAAAGACTATTTTAGTAATCAAAATTTAAATATTTTCTGTCCTTCTAAATTATGCTTTAAATCAGTGTCACTGTAAATTATTTTTTAGTATAATTATTTCATTGCAACTTTCTTTATTTTTTTAATGAATTTCAGGGCTTTATGATTTTTGGTATTAAACATTTATTTTGGTGTCAGTTGTACCTCTAATGAATTTCTATTGTCTCCAATCATATATTTATTTTGAATTATTTACAAAGAAGTTTGTAATGCAATGGTTTCACTTGTTTATATTATGGTAAATTTGTTTATAAGATTTTTTTTTTAGTTAAAAGAAAACAATGCATGGTAGTAAGATTTTACCTAAACACATTTATGCAGTTGTATATATGCATTTGTATTGAATAATATGGAATGTATTTGTATTATATAATATAGAATATATGTATATATACATCTATATTATATAATCTATATATAAAAGAATCATGTGGAAAATTTGTGTTCATTAGTTGCATTATGCAAAGCTTTATAATTCAAACTGTGATGATTCAAATTGTAATTTTAATAAGAGTATTGAAATATATTTTTGAGAGACAATATTTAAAATATAAAACCAACACGAAACAGCTTTTCAAGCAATGTTGCATATATGATGGCATCATGTCAAATCACCAGATGGAAATATATGCTTAAAAAACAAAGAAAAATTTGGTTTACAGCATACAAAGTTTTTATTGGTTATTAAATGCTTTAGTTTGAAAAAATTTTGGAAAATTCTATTAAAACTAATTTAATTTTGAGTTTTATTTTCCTTTCTGATTGAGTTTTATTTTATTTTATGTTTTGCTACAAGTGTAATTAGCATTAATATTTGTTTTTCAGTACTGATATGGTAGAATCCATCAAATTATCCTCCAGGTCTCTAAAAACTTGCTGCATATCAAGCAACCTCAAACTGCAGCTGATGTACTATTTTGAACACATTTACGTTATGGTAATTTTTTGAAATTGTAAAAATTTAGTGAAATTTCTTTGTTGTTTTGTTTCCAAATAACTTTTAATTGCCATTATCAAATTTGATCAGTAGCTGTTTCACTGTTTTGCTATTTATAGATATTAATTTTGTTTAAATTTAGTCTAAATTTTTATAGTTTTCAAACCTATTTTAAGAAATCTTTCTTTAAATAGCAATGAAATCACATATAGATTTTTTAAAAACTGATTAAATTAAAAATATTTTAGTGATTGGACTTTTTTTATTTTGAGGTAATTTTTTTGAACTTTACAAACATACGTAATTTAGAACACTTTAACATATGAGGAGATTACATGAAAAAAAAACAGTACACATAAAGAAGAAAAACAAAAAACATTATACCCTCATATTCATAGACAAACAAACCAAAATTTTAATAATAAAATGACTGTAATGAAATTAAATTAAATTGTTTCAAACAAACTTTAAAGACATTTACTATGTCTAATAAATTTTTTTGAACTATTTGGTTATTGATTTGCTGAAAATTCTTAGTATAGCTAATTCACGCATTGAGCAAAGTCTTCATCATCAAACTGTGATGAACCAAATTTTATTAGAAATAGTTTCAAAATAGATCATTGTAATTTCTTGCAGAGACCAAACTGGTGCATTGTGTTATAGCATAGATTGAACATTGGTCTATAAGCTTTAAGGTACATCCAAACGATTTTGCTGCTGAACATAGTACAAGATTTAAAAACAATGCAAGAGCTTTACATGCTATGTTGCAAATACAATGATGTCATACTAAATCACTTGATACATATATATATGCCTAAATTGCAATGAGGCTAGGCTCAACAAGAAATGTTTATTGTTGATTAAACAGAATTAACTTTGAAAATTTGTGGCGAATCCTGTCATAATTGATTGCTTGAGTTTTTTCTTTTCCCAAATGATAGAGTCTTATTTTGCAATATGTTTTTGCTACAACTTTAATTAACAAAAATATGTGGTTTTCAGTAACTATACAATCCAGCATGTGATCCTCAAGATTTGTAAAAACTTGCTTAACATCAATGGTTCTTAGCACTGCTGCTGCTATACCTTCTTGAACATCTTTGCATTGAGGTAATTTTTGTGAAGTTGTTATGAGCATTTGTTGAAAGCATTTTTCTCTTTCACTGCAAATTTTAATCACTGATTTAAATGCATGCCTAAGGCCTCCTTTATCTTTGTAGTTCACAAAATCTGAGCTTTTCTTTTCTTTATCAAATAAAGCTTTTTTGCATTTTATACATAAAATTTGTTTGGTAATAGATTTAGCAACATAACCAGCTATGTATTGTATAGCAGCATGTTTGTATTCAGATAAATAAACTATATTTGGTGCATCTGTGTAATCATGTTCATTTTTAACTGGTACTTTTTCGATCAAATCGTATTTTCTTACTAAAGCTGAATTTGTTAAATTTATATTTTTGTTTGCAACGGCAAAATTATCCAGCATATCTAACATGTTTGTTGCATCTTTTGCTTCACAATTTCCTCCACATGCTTTAATGCCCCTTCTAAGAAATTATCTTTTATATGCAGCTCTAAACTGTTGTGCGGTTGGATTATTATTAAATCCACCACAAGCGTGCAAAGCACAAAAAAATAATTCCAAATGGTCTTGGCTGAATTTGTAAGTTAAGATATATTTCAATTTTCCAAAAGTTACAAGATTCTTGAAGAGGTTTTGAAATGCCTTGATTGCAATAACAAAACCCAAAAAGCCTGTTTTTCTTTTAGATGTTAAGTTCCTGTTGGGAATTTTAAATCTTGGATATAGTGCAAACTTTGATTTAAAAATGATTGCCTTGCAGCAATTAGATTCTCGAAGTGGAGCTTTATAGTTATTTGCTAATGGATTTTTAGAATTAAGAATATCGAATAGATGGTCGAAAGTTCTTATGAACGTCACTGTGGCTTCACACCCTTTAAAATTTTCCAGATTTTATTTTTTATTGCAGTATTCAATTGCATCTGCCACACTCGAACTTAACGTTTGTGCTGCCAAATTTACTTTCATTTTTTGGTTAAACCAGTTTATGGGTTGTTTTTTCAACTTTGTTGCCAAATTTAAGCCTTCTATTTCTTGCAATTTTTGAAGTTGAACTATATAATTCCAAGATATTTTTTTCCGTTCTTATCTGTTAAAGAACCCATTTGACTCAGTGTATTGCGTACTAACTTTAGCATGTGGCATATGTCTAAAATTACTTGAATATCTTCGTTTGATTTTGTCGGATGCGGAAAATATGGTATAATATTTTTAATTGATAAAGATGCACCTAGTTCAGATAGCATCGAAAAATGGCAAGACGGACCATCACAAGTAAGAGAAACAAACCTTCGCACCCACTTGTGATAATTGCTCAATAGCAATTCTTACCAAATTGGCTCTTTCTTGTCCAGTAAGTCCATCAATAAAAAAACAATCAAGCGGCACTTTCCATGATTTATTGATGCAAACAGCCATTATAACTAAAGCATCTTTTGCTACAGGTGATGAATCATCGTCGTCTACACCGCAACCAAGGTCAACAAAGCCGCGATGTTTTTCACCATCCCAAGCAACATGCCTTCTTATTTCCATTTCGTCTAGCATAAATGCACAGACTGTTTCTTGCGTTGACATTTCTACTGCACATTTTATTGGCCCAAATGCAAGTTCCGTAAAACCAGGTTCTACGGGGACCGCTGTATACCATCGTCTGACTGTACTTGGGTGGGGAAGTGCGAGTTTAAACATTTTTCTGACATATCCATAAGCTTTGCTGGAATAAAACTGTAAAGTTAATGCAAAAGACTTTAACTCTTTAGAATACTTTTCTTTTTTTAAAGTTGATGTTTTTCTTGTAAACAGAGCTAGAGGCAAACCCTCAAAGTGCTGTTTCAACAGGGCTTCGCAATTTGAACTAATTAAGTCTTTTCTTTGAAGAGTTTTAATCACATTTTTCAATGATTTTACACGAGTTTTTAACCGACGAGACGATTGCTGTTGTAACTTTAATTTTGTTTTTAAAGATTTCATCTGCACATTTACTTTACTAATTTTGGTATGAATATTTTCGAACACCATCGTATACGTATGATCGTGCTTTATTGTGTCATTGAGTGATTGCAAACAAGCTGATGTTGTTGGAATGTCAGATGTAAAGTTTTCCGAGTTGGTCAAACACTTTTTGTCTACAAGCAATATTTTATGTTAATTATAAATTTCTATTTACCGTAATTTATTTTTCAGTTGTCTATTCATACGATAACATGTAACAAACCTTAATTAAATGTTTTGGAAAACTTTTAAACCTAGTTGGAATTGCATCTGGTTTTAGACGAACAGTTTTACCACTGTGATCAATCATATCTTCCCGAAAATGATCCGAGCAAAGCCGACTTGATTTTGTTGGCACCCAGTTATCGCGACGAAGATTTTGTTTCCATTTGAATAATAGTTTAGGTTTTGTTGGAAATCTAAAGTTTATAAAATAATTTTTCTCAAGCTGGAGTTTAATTTGCAAGCTTTTTTGTATTGACTTATAAACAGAACAAAAGTTTTTTTAGTCAAATCATTTGAAATAAATCAAGAGTAGCTTTGCTTCGTCGGTGGTAACCCCCAAACCAATTTGTGCTTTAGCTGCGTATTCAAACAATTTATGGTACAAATTTTGAATAAGGCTAGCAATAAATTTATCCCAAAGTTTTACGTCTTTAAATTATTGCTTCCTACGTAGTAAATTTAAAGCTTTAAATTTTATAGTTAATTTTTTATAAATACTTTAGACATACATTTAGAACTCAAAACAAAAACTGCTTTTATTAATAACTAAATAGTTCATCGGTTTTTTTTAACTACCGGTAACCCCTTTCCGCTGATTTATCTGATCGATATTCTTAAATGACTATTTAAGCTTGCTTTTTCTAACCCTTTAAGGCAGTGTTTCTCAAACCATGGGTCGCGACCCAAAAGTGGGTTGCCAAGACTATGCGAATGGGTCGCGAAAGCTTGTAAATTACCGCACGTAAAAGAAAAAGATCTGCGCGCACAAGATTTGAGATTCAAGGTGAAGACCTTTTTTTAGAGATCACTACGTTTTCACCACGCTCAGTCAAATATATTTGGATCGCAGTTATCTTTGCAAATCGTTGTTTTTAGCGATTTTGGGTCGCAGAAAAAAAGGCTTGAGAAACACTGCTTTAAGGGACAGTGGTACATATGTGTACCATCGTCGTCGTCGTTTAAAGAGTATCCACTCCAGGTCAGACGCAAACAGGACTGTGGCCAAGGGTTTATTCTTTTACTACCCCAGACTGCTGCATTGCCTGAATCAGATGCTGGCAGTGATGTTATTAAGCCAGCATTGAGTTTCGTCATTCAAAACCGTCAGACCTCGTGCTCCATGTTGTGCCCGATGTATAGGGCACGCTGTTAGAACATGGTCTGCGGTTTGCTTAGAGGCGCCACACTCGCAATTCGGTGAAGGAGCGAGACCCCATTTGTGCATGGACGAATGGAATCGCCCAACACCAGTCCGCAGGCGGTTGAGCTTAACCCAAGCTGCTCGGGGTAAGCCCATCCCAACAGGCCTGACACCGCTTCCGGCCACAAAAGCACGGAGCCTGGAAGCATTTTCATAATACTCCGTTTTCTATTTGTGATTTGTCCATTCAGAAGCGCGGATGCCAAGTCTGGCAAGGTTGTTCAAAAGATTTCGCGCAGCTGGCACAAACTGGATCTGGATCTTAGTCTCACTTGGCGAGTATCCAAGGACCCACTTAACAGACCATACAAGATATGATTGGGGTCCAGAGATCCACGATGAGCCATAAAGAGTGTCTCTCCCAGTCGGCAAAGCTCAGCTGGCTGGATGCCTGAGAGTACAGGTAGGTGGTCCGTTAGAGTGGGACGCAGGCATCCAGTAACTATGCACAAGGCGTCGTTCAAGACACTGTCAATGAGGCAAGTGTGAGCGCTGCGACACCGGACTGGCGCACAGTACTCAGCTCCTGAGTAGACTAGAGACAAGGTGGCTATGCGTAATGTTTTAGCACCAGCACCCCATCCTGAACCCACGAGTCGCCTCAGCAGTGTGACGCGCGAGGATAGTTTTTTGCGCAATGCCTAATTAAATTATTTTAGGCAACCCCATTTGGGGTCGCGACCCATAGTTTAAGAAGCCCTGGGTTAAACCTAACTTTAGTCAGCAAATCAACAAATTATTTTAATAACTCTTACTTGTGAAATGTTCTATGATATTTTTTTTGACAAAACTTTCATTGTCCTCTGAGCCCTCACTGTCGCTTCTGGGTTTATCTTTGGTATGAAACTTTTTTCTGCAACCGAATGCCACACATTCATGACCTCTATTATCTGATCGGTTCATCAGAAATTAGACGCTAGTTTTTATAGTGAATGAAGGTTTTTATTGAAAAAAAATTTAGTATTTTCAATGAGTACTTTTTATCTAGAAACAGAAAAATGATTATAACTTGTAACATTGCAAAAAAGCCCACAATATGTAAACGAAGCCTACGACAGTGAAAATAATTATTTAAAAACTTCTTCAGCTAGTAACAAGCTAATTCAAAAATTTGAATTGTTTGGAAGTCATGCTCATAATTGTTAAGTTTGCTACGTGTATCGTCAGTAGCCGCGGTCTATTTTCTTATCAGTCTATGGCTGTCGTTATTAACTTACCTTAGTTAAACCCATATCTTACTTAATCTTAAAAATATGAGAAAAAATTTATTGGCAAGGTCTAAGTGAAGGCAATTAGAACAAGCACAGCTAAAATAAACCAATTTTAAAAATATTCAATGACTACGCTACCGACCACGTGCATTACAAACTTAAACCAAAAACTTAAAAACCAGAAAGAAAAAATTTAACACAGTTAGATGCACATGGATCAAGTGATCAATGTTGCCATTATATAAAAACAAAATTGCGTTTCTACCAATAATTTCATACTGATAGTATATGAATGAGAGCTTGAATAGCTCACTTGTACATGATTTTATAAAATTTGAGAAATAAATTGGTTGAAAAAGCTTTCGTATAAAATAAATTCAATAAGAAAACTGGTACAATGATGTAAATAAATTACCGGTACCCATATTGAAATATTTGTTACTCATATAAACTATAAAACGCATTAACTATGAAACGGGAAGAAGATAGAGAGAGAGAAAAAACTTTTAGCAGGCTGATTAACACCACGACGTCTATTCAAATACGGTAATTATTTCGACTATAGAGGATGACTAAAAATTTGGTTATTGCGAGAATACGTACAATCGTACAATAAAAAAAAAAACTGACAAAAGCACATAAAAAATGACGTACCATTCAAATGCTAACGCTACACAACTATGTAATAAAGTTACACCTTGATGCGAATGTTCTAAGGCAGGAGTGGGCAAACTTTTTAGCTTGAGGGCCGAATTCGAAAGTTGAATTTATTTGCGGGCCGCATTATTGTAATCTCTAAAAATATTGATCTTCATTATGGATTTGTCTCGGATTTTTTAGTTTTCCTCCTAAAATTAAGGTCTTCTGTAAAAAAAAAAAAAAAACGTCATCGCTGAAAATACTTTCCTAATTTTCTACTTTTCATACTGAAACCAAGCTGTTCTCTAAAAAAAAGGTCTTCGTCTCCGATTGGCCTCAAATTTTTTTATTATTTGTTTAAACCCGTCGCAAGCCGCACAAAAGATCGTTCGGGCCGCAGTTTGCACACCCCTGTTCTAAGGTCAAAAAATCCCATACACACTTTGGTTAATGTTTTCGCAGTGGGGTGATGTGATTGAACCAGCTAGGAGTTTGTTCAAACTTTTCATTAAGCCAGTTGCACATCTAGATTCTTTTATCTTTGTCCTGTTGCTGCAGCACATGGTGAGTTGAAATTTTAAATGGAAACAGGTTTAGGTCCTTCTTCATGACTCTCAAAAGTGTAGTTGGAGACAAAGCCACCTCTTGAGTGCAGATTCGGTAAGATTTCTTTGGACTACACAGACTTGCTCTTGCTTCTCAGAAGTGATGATTGATTACTGGCCACTTCTTACTTGTGGACATGATTCAGGGCTTTCTCCATTTCAAAATGCTGCACAATCCTATATATTTCCATAATTGTAAGTGCTGCACACTTAGACTTAGATTTGTAACCCTGGTGTGTGTTGAACCGACAGCAGACTTCTGCGAGTGACTTAGTTTCATACCAGAGTTGGAAAATTTTCAAGTTTTGCTCAAGTGTGTACATTTTGCACACAATAAATATAATATAATACTATAATACTTGTGTACAATCTGAAAAACAAGAAAAACACAGACATATTAACAAATCCAACCTGGTTGATTGTGTAACCTGAAAAGGAAAAGTCCATGCTTGCCCCAACAGATTTACTGCAGCCTATCAAACTAGTTACATCTTTTTTGGGCACCCTGTATATATAGGCAGACTAATTAAGTTTAATAACATATTCATAAATACAAATTCATCTACTACAAAAATTAGTTTTACAGTTTTTTGCATTTTTTTTCACTGCTTCAAGAACATACAATTATTTTTTTCTTCTCTAAAATATATATGCATTTAACAGTTAAACCATTATTTATATGATATCAATAAAAAATATTACTATATCAATGTTAACAAATAAATAACAATTGTTTAAAACAAATAGCATGGTTTTGTGCACAATAATTTCTTGATTACATAAATTATTTGCCTACAGAGAAAAAAGTTTGCTTGTCACTTTGTTTTAAAACAGTAACAAAGAAGTCATTTTTTCCAACAAATTAAAAAACTGGCCAAATATAATTTACTGACAACACGAGCTTGTAAACTATAGCATTTTTATACAATTAACATCTATTCCAAGTTTGGCATAAAAATGGGTAAATAGGCAATTTAGGAGCGTAAATCATTAATAAGCATAAATAAAAAAAGGTTAAGATTTGAGTTCTATTGTTAACATTTTTATTTACACCCCTAACCATAGCCCTTTACACACCTAAAAATCCTTAAATACACTCAATAATAATTTACACACTAAACTGTATATTTACCAAAAATTATTTGCAAAATTGTAGTCACAAAAAACTTCTTTTTGAGCCAAAATCAACCGAAAAATAAAATAGTAAATGCTAGTCATTTAAAAAAAAAAAACATTAAAATTTTTGACAATGGTTGAAAATAAACAAATTGCCATTAAATACTAATAAAACAAAATTTTTGGTATTAATCAAACAAAGATCAGCCAGGCACTTTGATATTAGAATAGGAAAGACAAATACAGAACAAGTAAATGAAATAAAATATTTGGGTGTAATCTTTAATGATAAGCTTTCTTGGAAGTCTCATATACAACATGTTTACTCCAGTGGTTCCTGGGCACTGCTCAAACTGAGGAACTATGTTGACACTACAACACTAAAATGGTATATTATGCTTTAATTTACTCTTATCTTCAATAAATTGTGTCTCAATGTGGGGACTGGCTTCGATTACTCCCCTGGATCCACTGGTAAGAATATACAAACGCATAATCAGAATTATTACGAATTATCCTTTTTTGTCACATACAAATCCCCTTTTTCAAAAATTGAATTTTTTAAAACTAAAAAGTATTGTTAAATTTGAAATTGCAAAAACAATGTTTTGCTTTAATAAAAGTTCAGCAAAGAATGAGTACCAAACTATTATAAGTATAACCCAAAAACATCATTATAAAACAAGATTGGCAGCGAAACAAAATTATTTTCAACCTAGAAAGAGAACAGAATTAGGCAAAAAGACATTTTCTTACATTGGACCTAAAATATGACAAGAAGTACCCTTCGAATTAAAGTCACTTTCTTATAATCAATTTAGGAACAAATTTAAGCTTTTTTTAACTAGTCAATATTAGAAAAGATGCCATAACAATTTGATGAAGTCAGCTGGCACATGGAAAGTTATTTAATAACAACTAATATTGTCATTAATTCTTTATTGTTTTTCTAAATGTATTGTGTTTTGTAAGTGTATTGTTGTAATTTTTCTGATAAAAAAAATTTTTTTTTTTTGGTCCCACTATTTAAAGATAGGCAGTTGACTAAAAGACCGTATGGTCATTTCACTGCCTTCCTGTGCTTTCGAAAAAATTTTTTATCACATATATTGGTGTATTCTTCGTTTTGAAGCACAAAACAAATAAATTGAACTAAAAAAAAATTGAACCATCTCCTGGTCACCTCTGACTTAAAAATTTTCATGTATATACTATTTAATCAAAAAATTTAAAATGCATATCAAAAAAATGTTTAAAAAATATTAATTTCAAACAATGATACCTTGAACATTTAATAACACTATTTTATTGAATTTTTAAAATTATCCATCAATAAAAATTCTAAAAAATGAAAGAACTTGGCTTATCAAATTTGATACCAGTCTATGTAAATGCCAAAAATAATTTTAAAATCTTTAATATACTGCTTGTAAATGCCTAAATTAATGTTCACAAGCTCTGCTTTTTCATTTATTTCTTAGTCTAAATTGATATTAAAAAAGTTTTCATTGTTCCTTGAAGTAGCAATAAAAGTATAAAAATTAAACAGTAATTTTTACTTATTTCTTAGTCTAAATTAATTTTTTGTGTGTTAAAGTCAGTTATTTCTGGCGTTTTTTATAGCTCATTAATTCTAATTTTTATATCCATGACATACGCCAAAAGAAAAACGTTTTAATTGGTCAAAAAATCAATTTTAGTGTCAAAATACATATAATTTCCATTCAAGCTAATGTAACCGAGGGGAGTCTTGCGATATGTTCAATTGGCTTCAATTTTTTTGCGGGAATGCGCAATCTAGGAGTTATATAGGATATCTATGGGCTTACCAGACAAATCATGAAGCGGATACCATATTTTAGTGATTTAATTTTGACTTGGGATTTTAAAATTAGTTTAAATTTTACAATCTGTTTGTTATGTAATGAAAACTAAATTTTTGCAATTATTAGGCTAGACTTTGTATGTAGTCAGATACTGTAAGCTAGTCATTTATTTAAAAAAATTTTCTGAATATCTTTCACATTGTAACTCGCGGTCATTTTCCTTTTCAAATTTATTTAAGTCCAATGTTACATAAATTAAATTTAAAACCGAAATTAGGCCGATGACCAAAGTATTTTGTAACAGTGTTATGGTAAGCAGATTTGTTAATCTAATTTATAAATAAAGTTTCGGCAAAGAGATTGTTTTTTAAACACACAACAATTGCAAAAAGCAGCCATATTGGATTTAACATTCTTCATTTTTTTATTAACCAAACATTAAAAAAAAATATAAATAATACAAAAAAAATAAACGTCCGAAAGTGTTTGTACTATAGTTTTTTTTAAATGTTTGGTTAATAAAAGAATGAAGAATGCTAAATCCAATATGGCTTCTTTATGCAATTGCTATGTAATTTATAGATATTAACCATTTATTGTCTGTGTGAACATTTTTTGTAGATATAAGTAGAATAATTACAATTCTTGTTTTAAATTATATAGTTGCACCTGGTTTGTTTTAGGATTATGTGTATTTTTATAAGTTTTGGTATTTGCAGTCAAGTTACACGACATAATAACTTTCACTTAATTTTTGTTAATATGTTTTGACACTTCTATCTATTCAATTACTTGGAATGAAAAATAGAGATAGCTTATTATAAATGTTTACTCAATGCTTTTGGTAGAGTATTGCTTCTTGTAGCCTTTATTTTATAGAGTTGCTTGTTAGAATTCATTAAAAAAATAATAAAATGTTAATAATGAGCAATTGTTTTTAGAATCATACTTTTCTATTTTTGAAACTTGGTTTTCGCATTAAGTACTATTTTAAGTTGGTATGCAAGTATGTAAGCATTCAAGCTCATCGTAAATTATCAAGCTATCTGTTTTTTCATGACATGATAATTTTGAAATTTATTGTTTATTTCTCTTTAAGCATTTGCAGTCATAATTAAGTGTCTGAATCACTTAATTAAAGACAGGGCAACCAAACTATTTAATAAGTTTATTATGATAAGCAAATTTTCTTATAGAATCAACATAAATCTTGCTATGTTTTGCAAACTTATATATAATAAGGTAAAAGGTATACTTGCGATGATGGGAGCAGTTTTGCTTTTAATAGATTTAATTATTAAATACATAATTCAAAAGTTTTCAGTGAATTTGCATACTAGTAGTAAGATTAAAATGTCTCAATGTGTATAGGGGTTGTGCTTTTAATTTAAATTAAGCACTTATTCTCCAAAATTTGTTTTTATCTTGATTGCTTTGCAAAACAACCCATGCGCATCAAGGCATTTTTATCTAATATATATATATATATATATATATCTACCTAATACAAAATTTATTCAATCACTGATTAAAAACCACAACAGTTTGTTTCATCCTTAGAATCGTTAGGTGGTTACTAGAAAAATAAAAAATAAAAAATATAGTTATTAGTGGTAAAAAAATGCGTATGGAATAAATCAGCGTGGTCTAACAACGGGCCCGCGGATGGAATTTGTGCGGCCCACGGAACAATTTTGCAGAAGTCTTGTCGATTACAGGCAGCGGCAACCTTTTTTTTCTGAAAACGCTATGATTTTGGGACGAAAATAGGAATTTCGGAGATCGATTCCAATTGAAGACCTTTTTTTTTTTTTTAGAGAACACCCTGAGTTTGGGACAAAAATAAGTGTTTTTAGCCGGTTGAGGCCTGCAAACTCGAATAATTTTGAAAAGTGGCCCACAAGAGTGCAGAAGTTGGACCACCTCTGGAATAAATGATATGTAGTTAAATTAAGCAAACAATACGGTTCCTATGACGTCATACAAGAAAAAACAACTCAAAATATAGTAAATGCAAATATAGAGGTTTACATTCATTTGAAGGTGAGGGAAGGCGAGTTAGGTATGTGGTGAAAGATATAAAAGGAAAGAAAATAATCTACAAAGGAATAAAAAATAACGAGAAAAATCGCATAAGATGAAAAAGTAAAGTGGGTAAAGAATGGAGTGAACGATAGTGGAAAATATAAGCGGATTTAATGACGGACAAGAAAGCACACACGCACAAAAATAATGGCAATTTAAGCATACGAAATCAAGTGGGTAATTTATTTAATTTAAATTTGTTTTTGTGACGACATTTTCCTGTAAGTTCTGATCGTTTGTTGAGGATTGTTGGTTGGTTTGCTTGTAGTATTTCCAGTTTTTTATTATTTATTTCTAGTTTACTACTTTCTTGTGATTTGGATAATTTTGAAAAAGCTATTCCACTGTACAAAAAGGCAATTGAACAAAGTGGCTACAAAGACAATTTAATATTTAGTGAAACCCAACCGAAAAACAAATCAAGAAAACGAAAAATCATATGGTTCAACCCGCCTTTTAACAACTATATTGCCAACAATATCGGAAAAGAGTTTCTAAAATTAATAAGCAAACACTTTCCACCAAAACACAAGCTTTATAAAATTCTAAACAGAAATAGCATAAAAATTTGCTATAGCTGCATGCCTAACATGAAAACAATTATAACCGGCCACAACAAGAAACTATTGGAAAAGAAAAGCTCTCAACAATCAAAACCATGCAACTGTAAAAATAAAGATATCTGCCCACTAAAAGGATCTTGCCGACAAAAATCTGTCATTTATCAAGCAGACATATCACATGGAAATATAACAGAAAGCTATATAAGTTGCAGCGAAACAGAATTCAAATCACGATACTATAATCATATAGAATCATTTAAAAATATAAAGAAAAGAAATGCCACAGAGCTTTCCAAAACATTCTGGAATGCCAAAGAATCAAGTCTCAATCCCACAATTCTATTTGAATAAGTTGAATAAGTTTCAGATGTGCGCTTGATTATTTTTGCTTGGCAAAAAGGCTTGTGTTTAATTATTATTGTAAAGTGCTATTTTAATATTGAATAATTTATTGTTTTTGTTGATGATTAACTGAATATCTTTCATCAATTTGCAATGGCTGATGGTAAGTTATCTTTGAGTGGTAAGTTATCTTTAGATGAAGTAATGAAGGAGTTACAGGTAATCAAATCTACTCAAAAAAGGTATGCTGAACAATTTTTGAATGATTCTGCCAATGGTGCTGCTTGCTCTTGTTTTTCAGGTCAGAGCCAGCAACTTCAAGACCTTGAGAATGCCATTGCTCGGGTCGATACCATTGTTGAAGGGCTGGCGAAATCACTTCGAGAAACCCAAAATTCCTTGGATGATCTGGAGCAATATGAACGTTGGAACTGCTTAATACTACATGGATGCCCAGACCAACCAGTTGGAGGGAAGTATCCTGTTTTTGAGTCATATGTGACCAACAAGCTCAATTCTGAGCTTGATTTGGAATATCAAATAAAATCTAATGATATTGACATATGCCATGTTTTACCATCTAGGAAAGGTCGTCCCCCTCCTATCATCATCAAATTTGTGAGAAGATCCGTGCGAAATTTGGTGTTTTACAACAAGAAGAAGCTGAAGAAATCTCAGGAAAAGCTCTCGATAACGGAATCCTTGACCAAAAGAAGATTACTACTCGTACTTGTAATGGAAGCAAAGAAAGCTTTTGGGTTCAACAATGTTTGGACCAATAATGGTATAGTATATTGTTTTTACAAAGAAAAAAGGCAAGTACTTAAGGACTTTGGAGATATAAATAAATTAATTACTAAGTGAATTTTTGTATTTTTTATTAAACTATTTTACATTAAATAAATTTATCAATAAATTATTAAGTAACTTATTGTTTATTTACTTATTTTTACTTATTTTTTTAAATTTTAAGTAAGCAAAATGATATAGTAGCCTAAAATGCCATTCTCTGCCAAAAAAAAAAAAAAAAGCACTTTCTCTGGAATTTTTATTTGCTTTCTTCTGATTTTTATAATTTTCTGCTTTAATTTTTTATCTCTTATAACCAACAAAAAAGTTAAAAAATGCTTTGTTTGCCTTAAATTAATTAAAAAGAACCAAAAAATATTATCATGCTCTACATGTTTGCAGACTATTCATCTTAATTGCATTAAAGATAAATTTTGCATCACCAAAAATATGCTATGGAAGTGCACTTTTTGTTCATTTACATTTCCTTTTAGTTCTTGTTCAAATAAAGAATTTGCTGAATTATTTGATTTTAATATTTCCAACCTTTCTTATTCTGCTAATCATCTAAATAACTTATTCAAAAATTTATCTACATATAATGAACATCCAATAGCTAATGAAGATTCTTGTAATGATAATGAAATTAACTTTTTTCACAATGTAAATGACCAATACTTATCCAGTAAAGATGCTAAATCTCTACTGTTTGACAATTTTAATGAAAATAGTAATTTTTCAGTATTATGTTTAAATATTAGATCATTAAGCAATATTAAAAATTTTTCAAAATTAGAAGGACTATTATCTTCTTTAACTTTAGCACCTAGCCTCATAGCTGTAACTGAAACTTGGTTAAAGCCAAATTATTCAGAGTCAATTATAAATCTTCCTGGTTACTCATTCATTTCTAATTCAAGAATTCAAACTCAGGGAGGTGGTGTTGGATTCTATGTAAAAGAAAATTTAGTTTATTCTACACGACTAGATTTAAATAGAATGGAGGAAAAAATTTTTGAATCTCTATTCATTGATGTTAAATTTAAAAATAAAACTATTACATTTGGATGCATTTACAGGGCTCCATGCAATAATATTATTTCACATTCTTCTTTTTTAGATATTCTAAATAATACTTTAAAATGTATAAAAAAGAGAGATTGTTTTTTATTAGGTGACTTTAATTACAATATACTTGATTGTGAAAAACCTCAGATTACAGATTTTGTAGATCAAATGTTTAGTAATGGGTTTGCCCCTCTTATCAATAAACCTACAAGAATTTCAAAAAATAATGCAACTCTTTTGGATCATATATGGAGCAATTCATTGGTAAGCATGAAGATAAACTGTGGTGTTTTAACCCACTGTATATCTGATCACCTTCCTGTCATGATGTGCACTTCCATCAGCAAAATTTCTCATCAAAATGTCCAACAATGTCGCCATTTTACAGATAAAAATGTATATCTATTCTCTAAAGCTCTTTCAGAAAGCGATATTACTCCTATATTATGTGATTCTGACCCAAATTCCAGCTACCAAAAATTACAAAAGCTTTATACGTATGAATAAATTTGAAAATTTCTTTCCTTTAACTAAAATTTCTTGCAAAAAAACAAATAATCAGTGGTTTGATTCTGATCTTCACATACTATTAAACAAAAAAGAAAAACTATATAAAAGATACATTAACAATAAAAACCCACAAACAAGACAGGCATTTACACAAGCCAGAAATTTGTATTTTTCCACTGTTAAAACAAAAAAGCAGGAATATTATAATTTAAAATTTAACAATTGTAAAAAAGACATTAAAAGCACTTGGAAATTGATTAATTCTATTATAGGAAAAAAACATAAATCTAATTGCAGAAGCCTCAATATTGATGGAAAAATTTTTCATGATCCTTTAAAAATAGCAAACTATTTCAATAAACATTTTGCTGATGTTCCCAATGAATTAGTGAAATCTTTACCTCCCAAGAAAAAACATTTCTCAGAATATTTAAAATCTTCTACATGCCAATCAATGTTTACTTGGCCAACATGTCCTCAAGAACTTGCTTACATTCTGAAAAATTCAAAAAACAAATTAAGTGCAGGGCCAGATCATATTCCAACCAAAGTTCTTAAATCCTCTCCTCATAATATACTTCTAGCACTTAGCCATGTCTTCAATCTTTCTATGAGTAAAGGTGAATTCATAGATTGCTTTAAACTTGCAACTCTGTGTCCGGTGTTCAAAAAAGGTGATTCCAACAATATTAATAATTATCAACCAGTTAATTTATTATCAAATATTTCGAAATTACTTGAAAAAGTTATGTATAATAGATTGTACTCATTTTTAGAAAAGCAAAATTTTTTTTACAAATATCAATTTGGTTTTAGAAAAAATCATTCTACTACACATGCAATTTCAATTTTAGTGGAAAAAATATCTCAGTCATTTGCCTGTAAAAAGGCAACCCTAGGAATTTTTTGGATTTATCTAAAGCATTTGATACAATTGATCATACAATATTACTTTCCAAACTTAATCATTATGGGATTAGAGGCAATACATTAAAGTGGTTTACTAATTACTTAACAGGACGTACACAACAAGTAAAATATACAGGAATTCTTTCTACAACTACTCTTGAAGTTACAAGTGGTGTACCTCAGGGCTCTAATCTAGGACCACTTCTCTTCTTGATATATGTAAATGATTTCAAAAATTGTCTGAATGATAGTGATTCTTTGATGTTTGCTGATGATACAAGCATTTTTTTACAAAATAAAGACATCAAGAAGCTATTTGATGTTGGTAATAAAGAACTTCAACTAGTTGACCAGTGGTTGATTGCAAATAGATTATCAGTTAATGTTTCTAAAACTAAATACATTTTATTTAAGACTGTTCAATCCAAATTAATAACAAAAAAGCAAACTCTCACATTGCAACAAAATGAAATTGAACAAGTTAAATGTATTAAATTTCTTGGTGTTTATATACAAGAGCACTTATCATGGTCAAGGCATATAAATCACCTAATATCTAAACTACGTAGTGTTCTTGGAACTGTTATTAAAGTAAAGTCACTGTTAAATAATAGATCTCTTCTACTTTATCACTCTCTTGTAAATAGTCAGCTTTCTTACTGTATTTTAAATTGGTGTTTTGGCAGTAAAACTTTGGTTAAAAGATTACAAGGACTGTGCCATAAATATGTTAAATTATTTTTTAGTTTTAACAGTAGCTCAACTGTTTGTGATGTCATGAAAGAAAATAAATTGTTAACAATAGATCAACTTTTGGCCAAAGAACTAATTGTGTTTATGTTTAAGCAAAAAAATGGTAAAAACCCATTTGCATTTAAAGATGTTTTTACTAAAAACGAATGCAAATACAATACCAGAAACAAGTCTATCTTTATTCCAAAGAAATGTTTTAGCACAGTATGTCAGCAAGCTATTTCACACCGTGGTCCCGCTTATTGGAATTGCATTCCCTTTGACTTAAAAAATAAAAAACAAAGTGTTCGATCTTTTACTCTTGAGGTTTATAAATATCTTTTAAGTAATGGGAATAATACTTAATTGTAATGTTTAGATTCCTAAACGCGATACTGCCCTATGTATTTTTGATTACAGGTTTCTGGAAAGAAGGAAATGGAAATGGTGTAAAAATTTTTGAATTCAATCTCTGGAAGAAAAGCTTAATCGATCAAGATATCCAGTCTGCACACAAAGCTTTAAAAAACTCTTCTTATATTTTGATTGTCTGCATAATTTCAAACTCTAAACAAATTGATTCTTTTTCACCCTTATCTTTGCTCTTTCATTAAAATTTCTTTTTGGCAATGGTATACTGTTCGTTTTAGCAATTAATTTTTTATTTTTAGAATTGTAAAATAAGTTTCAAAACAATTACTAAATGTTATGGACTTTGTTTAATTTTTTTATGTTGCTATTATGCTGGTCTGCAAAAATTTTATCTAATATTTTTTTGTAGGCATGAATTCTGTTGTAAAAGTTTTTTTTGTTGTTGTTTATAATTGTTATATTATTAATATATGTTTTTCCATCAACTTTGACTAGCATAATAGTTTTTTTTTATCGTTAATATTTGTTTATTATTAGCTGTATAATTCCGTAATTTTTTTGTATATACTTTCTGCAATATTTACTATTCTATTATAGTCACCAGTTGCATTTAGAAAAGGTTTTCGGACCTGGTGAGGTTTCTTTTTTGGGTGGTTTTTCTTTACTCACCTTGCTCAGTTGAGCTAAATTCCCATCTTGGCTAGCTGTGCCACCCATCATCATTACGCAGCCTAGTCATGCACTGGTTATTTAATCGTTCAGTTTGTTTGATAATATTATTGTTACGTATTTATTTATTTATTTTGTTTTTTTTCTTTTTTCACTTCTTATATCTTTATATAATTAAGGTGTTGCAGCCATGCTTTATACTATCTTGTACTTTTACTTTATGTTTATCATATGCATGTTTTAACGTCTGACGTTGTGCTGCTTCTTCCTTTTCTTGATCTTTTTAATGTTTATAATTTTTGTGTTAAACTGTTTAATAATGATCGAGAATAAACACTGAATGAATGAATGAATGAATTAACTGGAAAATAATCAATCAAGTTATCCCATATAAACCAGGACAAAAATGCTGCAACCTATGTTTAACCGAAAAACTAGAAATACTACAAGCAAACCAACCAACAATCATTCATTCATTCATTCATTCAATTTTTATTCTCGATCATTATTAAACAGTTTAACACAAAAATTATATATATTAAAAAGATCAAGAAAAGGAAGAAGCAGCACAACGTCAGACGTTAAAACATTCATATGATAATCATAAAGTAAAAGTACAAAATAGTATAAAGCATGGCCGCAACACCTTAATCATTTAAAGATATAAAAAGTGAAAAAAGAAAAAAAAAAAAAAATAAATAAAAAATACATAACAATATTATTATCAAACAAACTGAACGATTAAATAACCAGTGCATGACTAGGCTGCGTAATGATGATAATCCTCAACAAACGATCAGAACTTACAGGAAAATGTCGTCACAAAAACAAATTTAAATTAAATAAATTACCCACTTGATTTCGTATGCTTAAATTGCCATTATTTTTGTGCGTGTGTGCTTTCTTGTCCGTCATTAAATCCGCTTATATTTTCCACTATCGTTCACGCCATTCTTTACCCACTTTACTTTTTCATCTTATGCGATTTTTCTCGTTATTTTTTATTCCTTTGTAGATTATTTTCTTTCCTTTTATATCTTTCACCACATACCCAACTCGCCTTCCCTCACCTTCAAATGAATGCTTCTTCTTCTTCTCCTTTCGGCCTTTCCCTTTAGTCAGGGGTGGCCACAGCGTATCATCATTCTCCACATCTTTCTGTCTTCAATGTCCATCTCCTTCACACCAACTTCCTTCATATCTTCTTTTACCACATCTAAAAACCTTCTCTTTGGTCTCCCTCTTCTCCTCTTTCCTGGTAACTCCATTTCCATCATCTTTCTTCCTACATACTCTTGGTCTCTCCTCATGACATGTCCATACCACCTCAGCCTGCCCTCCCTCATCTTCATTCCTAACCTTTCTACCTTAACAGTACTCCTGATGTGCTCGTTTCTAATCTTATCTTTTCTCGTCACTCCCATAGCAAACCTCAGCATTTTCATCTCTGCGACTTCCATCTCTTCTACTTGTTTCTTTGTGACTGCTACTGTCTCAAGTCCATACACCATTGCTGGTCTTACCACTGAACTGTACACTTTTCCTTTTACTCTAGCTGGTAACCTCTTGTCGCAGATTACTCCTGATACTCTTCTCCATCCATTCCATCCTGCCTGTACTCTCTTCTTTACCTCCCTCTCACAACCACCACTTTCTTGCACCATTGATCCCAAATACTTAAATTCCTTTACTCTTGGCACTTTTGTATCCTCCATCTTTACTGTTTCGTCGTCATTTCCTCCATTTATGCAAAGATATTCAGTCTTTGACCTATTGACTTTCATCCCTCTTCTTTCCAATGCATACTTCCAGGATTCTAATCTCCGCTCCACTTCTTCCTTGGTCTCTTCACAAATCACAATATCATCAGCAAACAGCATCGTCCACGGTGGTTTTCTCCTTACTTCATCCGTTAGCCTGTCCATTATCACTGCAAACAGGAATGGACTTAACGCTGATCCCTGGTGCAGTCCAACCTTGACCTTGAAACTTTCTGTAGTTCCTACTGCACACCTCACCACTGTTTCGCTTCCCTCATACATATCCTGTACTAGTCACACATACTTTTCCACTATTCCGGATTTTCTCATACAGTACCACAGCTCTTCCCGTGGAACTCTGCCGTAAGCTTTCTCTAGGTCCACGAATACACAATGAAGCTCTTTTTGACCTTCCCTGTATTTTTCCATTAACATTCTTAAAGCAAACATGGCATCGGTGGTTCCCTTTCCTGGCATAAATCCATATTGCTGTTTGCTGATCTCCACTCTATCCCTTAACCTGGTTTCAATAATTCTTTCCCATATCTTCATTGTGTGGCTTATTAGCTTTATTCCTCTGTAGTTTCCACAGCACTGTGCGTCCCCTTTGTTTTTATAGATTGGGATAAGCACACTCCTTCTCCATTCTTCTGGCATCCGTTCACCCATTAATAGTCCGTTGAACAGTCTGGTCAAAAACTCTATTCCCATCTCTCCCATGCACTTCCAAACTTCTACTGGCAACTCATCTGGTCCAACTGCTTTACCTTTTTTCATTCTTCTTAGTGCATTTTTTACTTCTTCTCTACTGACACAATTTACCTCTTCATTAACCACTTCTGCTTCCTCTGTCCTAGGGTCTCTGTTATTTTCCTCATTCATCAGTTTCTCAAAGTACTCCTTCCATCTCTTTAACACTGCTTCTGAATTTACCATAACATTACCGTTTTCATTCTTTATAACCCTCACGTGCTGTACATCTTTCCCTGCTCTGTCTCTCTGCCTAGCCAATCTGTACAACTCTTTTTCACCTTCTTTTGTTTCCAATCTAGCATACAAATCATCATACACACGTCCCTTTGCCATTGCAACTGCCTTCTTTGCCTTACTCTTCTTTTCTTTGTATACCTTTTTAGTATTTTCATTTCTTGTTCTGTCCCATGCTTTCTTTGCCTCTTTCTTGTCTTTTATGCTTTTTTGAACTTCCTCATTCCACCACCATGTCTCCCTGTCTCCTTTTCGTTTCCCATATGTCACTCCCGTACAGTTTCAACTGTTTTTCTTAGCATTTCTGCCGTTTTGTCCCACTCATCAGGTAACCCATCCTTGCCTCCCAGAATCCTGGTCACCTCTTGTCTAAATGCTTCTTGATAGCTTGTCTCTTTCAGTTTCCACCATCGTATCTTTGGCTTTACTTTCTGTGCTTTTTTCTTTTTCACCATAAGAGCCGTTTTGCATACCACCATGCGGTGCTGCTTTGCGACACACTCATTCAATATTACCTTACAATCACACATTTCTTTCAGGTTCCTCCTTCTGCACATCACATAATCTACTTGGGTACTTTTTCCTCCACTCTTATACGTCACCCTGTGTTCATCTTTCTTCTTGAAATAAGTATTGACAATCGCCAAATCCATCCTTTTCCCAAAATCCACAACCATTGATCCTTCCTTATTTCTCATTCCAGCACCGTACCTCCCCATTATTTCCTCATCCCCGATGTTTCCTTCGCCCACATGTCCATTAAGGTCTGCACCAAGAACTAACCTCTCTTCTTTTGATATACTTTCTATCAATCCATCCAGGTCTTCCCAAAAATCATTTTTCTCCTCCATGCTGTAGTTAACCTGTGGAGCATATGCACTTACTATATTTAGGATGGACCCATTTACCTCCAGCTTCATGGCCATCAGTCTGTCCGACACCCTCTTCACTTCCAGGACACTTTCAGCCAGCTCCTCCCTCAGCACTATCCCTATCCCATTTTTTCTTCCATCAGCTCCACTGTAAAATATTTTACATCCATCTCCAACGCTCCTTGTTTTACTACCTTTCCACTTAGTTTCTTGTGGCACAATATGTCTACATTCCTTCGCTCCATCATATCTGCCAGCTCTCTTCCCCTTCCAGTCATCGTTCCAATATTTAAAGTACCCACCCTTATGAGTGAGCATCTTCCTTTCCATGCTTCTTGCTGCTTCTTTACTCGCCTTCCTCCTCTCTTTCTGCTCTTATTTTTACAATGTTTAGCAGTAGCATAATTTCCACAGGTGCCCTGCTGTGCGACATCTGAGGCGGTTGTTGGTAACCCGGGCCGCGACCGATCCGGTATGGATTTACAATGATTACGCATTTGTACAAATCTGGCAAAAGTTTTACGCCGGATGCCCTTCCTGCCGCAACCCTCCCCATTTATCCGGGCTTGGGACCGGCATCAAGAGACACAGAAATGTGCCACCGATGGCTGGGTTACCTTCAAATGAATGCAAACCTCTATATTTGCATTTACTATATTTTGAGTTGTTTTTTCTTGTATGACGTCATAGGAACCGTATTGTTTGCTTAATTTAACTACATATCATTTATTCCATACGCATTTTTTTACCACTAATAACTATATTTTTTATTTTTTATTTTTCTAGTAACCACCTGACAATTCTAAGGATGAAACAGACTGTTGTGGTTTTTAAACAGTGATTGAATAAATTTTGTATTAAATTGCTCTGATTTTTTCATTGAGCACACTGCGGGGAAGATCGATTCACTTTTGCAATATATACCGACCTATATAACCGCTACACTAGGACCAGCTATGACAACAGCAATAACAACAACCTTTTTCGGTCTTTGCTTTTTTCCTTGCAGTTTTTTCTTAAGATCAGAGTAAAGGATAAAACAAATAAGATTGCATGCGGGTGAAAACTAAAAAAATGGTCCTCACTTTGGTGAAACAATTTTTATGAGCTGTCAAGGTGCAACTATAAAGGACGTGCCATCTGATGCCGAGTTTTGTTATCAGTAGTGATGGCTTCAAAGGGTGCGAACGGAGCGGCCACACCGGAGTCCCCCTAAATTACATTAAAAAGTGGCCCCCCCTTACCCTAGATATTGCTCTATACATTTATGGTAGCACCAGAACGTCCAGGTGGCATGTCTAAATAATTTTTTTAGTTTTGTTTTGCGACATTAAAAAGTTGCCCCTCCTAAAACAACAATTATTTTTTTAGAGACCACACTGATTTGGAATACTTAACAGTGTCTTATCCCTAAAAGGAAGACCTTTCTTTTTTTTGAGAAAACTTTGCTTTAATACGCCAAAAAGTGGCCCTCCAAATAAAACGACGACTTTTTTTTAGAGAGATCACTTTGTTTTTATACACTAAATATGGTTCCCCTATGACAATGACCTTTTTTTTGGGATTGCTTTGCCTTGGAATACTAAAGAGTGGCCTCCCTTACTTTTCTTGCACCGGGCCTCCCTTTTTGTTTGGCCATCACTGGTTATCAGTTAATAATTTTGAGTCAACTTATTCTTCCTCTAACAATTATTTCTCCCTATAGATTAGAAATTCCTTCCTAAAGAGCCAAATGACTCATTGTGAGAAATACCAAGTTAGATATAGTTGATTTCAGTTGCAATACAGAATGCTCGATAAGGTAGTTAAAGCTAAATATTTTAAATCAAATTATCATGCAACTAAAATATAATTTATTAAAAAACCAATACTCTGTTTCACCCAGGTGCGATCATCATCTTATTCAAATAGCATTCAATGTATGAATACAAGATAAATTATCCACATATTTTTGTAGCAGTACATTGTGATCCTAGACACATTTAAAAATGAGTTCGATTTGAACTGAGTTAATTTAATTATATCACTGAATTAAACTTGTGGAAAATTTTAATTATCTTTCATAGTTGCATTTTCGGATGAGCAATAAGCTCGTGCAACTGCAAGATCCTCTAAAAAGCATAATAGGGTTGCTCTAATTTGGATTGTACGCTTAAAAAAGTTTTTGGACCATGACCAGGACCACTTTTAATAATCGTGTTTTCGACTTGCAAATCCACTTCTCCGTGACAAATTTCTGTGTACGCCGCTGTAATTGCGAATAGGTGTAAACTTGCATGATTTTGACAAGACTAAGTTTAATTATTAGCTAAAGCAATGCAGTTGAAATGCGCAAAAGGTTTTATTTTGAATAATACCAGCATCTCTTTTCGTTTTACTGATCATATGCCCTTTGCATTTTGAGTTGCAAAAACCCAACTTTCTTAAGTTTTATTTTAAGAAAACCACCAGTACTTTTCTACTTTAATCAATTGCATGACCAAAATAGACTAACTCCAGCGTGGTCGAGTGGTTAAAGAGCCGGGATCATGATCGACACCGTCTCGGTTCAAAACCTACTCGCGCCATTTTGTTGTATCTTTGGGAACAAAACTTTACAGCACTTTCCTCTGCTTGGTGGTCTTGGAAGCAGTTCTAAATTAAAGTCATATCTCTATTAAAAATTTCAAGCGGACAGCAATATCTTGGCATCATCGAAAGCAGGTCGGGGTAATTTGCTTGCCCTACGTATAGCGCCTCCGTTGCTTTCCTGCGAGTCAGGAGGATAAATTTAGAGACAAAAAAAACCCTCCAGCTATAGTTCACTTTCTTTTATATAATGCATAATTTGACGTGTCTTATAGGTTGATTAAGATCCACGTGTTTCAGGTTGCGTCATATCAAAAGCTTAATTTGATTGCATAGCTAATTGAGCTGGCTTGATCGACTCCACAGTCATAATCAACAAGAACAAAAAATTTGCTGCATTGGCAAGGTGTCTTTGAGGGGTTATGGGCCCCGTATTGATGGAAAATACGCTTGCGGTTCAAAACTTACTCTCGTTATTTTGTTGTGTCTATGCAAAGAATTCCAGCGGCCTCAGCAAGCAGTTCTAAATATTAGAAACTATGATTAGAAACTGAAGACTAAAATAAAAAATTTCAACCAGATTGCAACATCTTCGGAGGGAAATTGGAGTAATTGCTTGACAGTTATCCTAAGAATAGCAACTCCAACACTTTCCTGCTAGTTAGCAAGATAAGTAGAGGTAAAAATATTAACAATGATGCAGTTGAGAAATCAAAAACTACGTATTTAAAAAAATCCCGGAGGGCGATCCGCTCGGGTTTCCCCTTAAATTTTTCTTTGTAGTTACGTCAATCCGGGATTTACGCAATGTTGAGCTAGAGAGCATATTTTAGATTTCAACAATTGGGTAATAAAAAATTACGTCATGCATTTTAAGATTTATTTTCTGCCAAAATAAATTTGAATTCTTTTAAAATATTTAAAAAAATAACGTGAATTTTAATTAATTTCAATTAAAATTCATGAAGCCTTGATTCTGGTTTAGGTTTTCAGTTGTTTGCAAATGTTAATGGTTTCTTTTTTTCTACTAAGGCCTATTTTATTTTTTATTTTTGTTTTAATCAATTCATTTAAAATTGTACTTATTATTAAGATACAGTAAACAAAACTTAAAATGTATCATTTTAATACGGCATGCCTACATGGGCGCCACCATGGTGGGGTGGACTACTGGAATAACACCACGATATTACTAAATTACTAAATATATTACTAATATAAAACATTACTAAAGACTTACAAACCGTTGCAAGTTAAAACTCAAATGCCGAGCATTAAGATAATAAATAGAACAATTAGTGAAACGTTTACCTTTTGTTGCCAATATTATTTTAATGCAATAAAATATGATTATTTTTGGATCAAATTTAGAAGTTTGTCTAGAAAGATATTATAGTTTGAGAAAATCCGTTAAACTACTGCATACAATAATGTGAAAAATGATAACTGATAATTAATTGAGTTTAATAGTGAGTGGCTTTACAAAAATGCGTTTTTTGAAATTGATTTTTTATGTCAAAACAAAAGAATAAAGCATTGCTTTTGAAAACAGAGAAGAAGTGGATACCGCTGCATTCGCTAGGTGTATAATATTTATTTATTTGTAAATATTTGAGGCAAATATTTTCCCTTAGGCTGGCTTTACATGATCAAGTTTCTTGCGCAAGTTTCTTGTGGCAAGTATTGCGCGAGCTTTTACATGGTGAGTTTTTTTCTGTATGAACTTCTTGCAGAAAGAAATGTCTGCGGTTTTTGTGCAAGAAACTTGCTGATGTATTTACACGATGTTCATCCAGCAATATTTCAGCAATATTTCAGCAACATTACGCACGTATCTCATTGATTTCGTCACGGTAGGTGTAAATCAGGGGTGGCGAACTGGCGGCCCGCGTGTGGTTAGAAAGAAGTTTTTTTGCTTTATTGACAACCAGGGTATAATAAAAACGTAATAAGCCCTTTAGAAAAATATTTTAATGTCGAGTGAAAACCAAACAAGCTAGTGAATCGACAGAACAACTCTTCTCTATCTTGTTCGTCATGCAAATACAGTTTTTTGGTCTACTATTGACTTTCAAAACAATATACTTGTATAATGCAATTGAAGATAAAAAAAAACTCTTGATATTACAAATCACATGAAGAAGCGTGGTCTGTCGTTGAAAAAAAATTAAGCATGTTTATTTCCACCCCCAAGGATATTTGCTTGTTCGTGCCAACACGAATGATGGAAACAAGCATCTTAAGTATAGAATCACATCTGCATGGAAATTACCACCTTTTTCTAAAAAGTAACAGGCAAAAAGTAGTAAAAACCATGCTTTATATAATTTCCATTCATAAGGTTGTTAATTTCCACCCCTAAAAATACCCTAAACTTACAGTGCGCACCTAATTTTTGAATTTGGGGATGCGACCCACGATTACAATCAGGTTCTTACCACTGGTTTAAATAAACCCACACTTTCTTTTTTATTTTAATTCCAAGCATCATTTGATAAAGCACACGTAAGGCTTGCTTGTTTATCAGTATTCAATGTTAAAATATTCGAAATGCTCTTAGCAAGAAAACGACAAGCAGCAGCATTAAGGGTGGTGGCAACTTTAAATAAGCAACGTAAAAAGCGGAAATGCTGGATACGACCTTGGCTTGGCCGCAGGAATGCATTGGGTGCCTATAACACCCTGTTGCAGGAGCTGCACATACGTCTGTTATTGACCACGATGGCATTTTCAACCAAAAACTTGCTGAAATCTTGCTGGAAAATAGAACCTCGCTCTATTCCTAGCAATATTGCAGCAAGACACGTTTTTTTCTTGAAAAATGCTTTTACACGTGCAAGATTTTATTGCGCAATATTGCCAGCAATCTTGCTCAATGATCTTGCGCGGTATTTTACACACAGATAGAATATTGAGGCAAAAATCTGCAAGAAAATTGATCGTGTAAAGCCAGCCTAATTGAATATTTGTGCAAGAATATGCACAACTTTATCTAATTCTAAAGCTGGCTTTACACGATCAAGTTTCTTGCAGAAACGCAACAGTTTGGAGAAATGCACAATCACAATTTACCGCTCAAGGAAAGTCACTATTTGTACTTTGCCTCTTTTATTTTCTCCAATATCGCATTGCTTGCCCGACTTTCTGTTAGTTGGCGATCGAAAAGTTGTAATTGAGTTTATTGAACAAACGCACAAATAAAAGTTTGAAGAGAAAGGAAAGAAATAAAATACAAATTGCGTTCTGATATCCACAGTATAAATAGCGGTAGTTATAATGCTCTTCTTATCTTGATTCAATTTGTTGAATGGTAGACTGCTTGTTTAATGGAAAAATTCGGCGATGGTATGATGAAGTTAGAATCTTAATTTTTGTGACATTGTTTGTATATAAAATGTTTTTTATATATGTTTATATAAAAGGCTATAAAAAATTAGGATAAATTTTGTGCATTCCACATCCCGTGTTTGGGACAGCCTGCAATGTTGTTCTAACAATAAGTTAAGATACAATATTAAAAAAAAGTTACAAAAACTGAATTTTAACAAAGTGCTCGCAACCTTTTTTCACTCTCGGCGCACTTTAAAACTTTCAAAATTTGCGACACATATCAACCAAAAATGTAAAAAATCTAATAAATTTAAATAGAATTTATAATGATGGCGAACGTCATCTATGTTCGCAGTATTCGCAAAACCTACTCGCAGCATTTCGTTGCGTCTTTGGGTAAGACAGTTTCTCCTCCTCGGCTATCTAAGTAAGCAGCTACACGTAAATTTTATTCATATCTTTAAATAAAAACTAAAAAATAAATTAAAAACTTCATCTGGACAGCAATTTCTTGGCATCAATGGAAGCAGGTTGGTGTAATTTCTTGACTTTTGCCCTATGTATAACAGTTCTGACGTTTCTTGCAGGTCAGAAAGATAAATAGAGATGAAATAGAGATGATAAAAAGTAGAAAAAAGTAGAAATTGATAAAAATAAAATCGATAAAGCTAGTGTTTTATTCTTTTTAATTTTTGTCTTAAGATGTTTCATATAACATGGTGCTGTGAAGATTAAAAATCCAATCAAACCTTTAATTATCATCTGGTCAAATACGGGCTATCATCTGCTCAAATAAGGGCCAAATACACCCTGTTTAGTCTAGTGCAGTGTTTCTGGCTGGCGGAAAGTCAGATAGGATAGAAAATTAGAAATACCCTGGCTTAAAAATTGGTTTGATTATAGAGCTTCAAACAAAAATTCAAGCTGTTATAATCCTATCCTTAAACTTTTTCGAGTTATTGACTCATAAACGTGGGCATCAGGAGCCTACTAAAGTTTCGCAATCGTAAATCAAAAACTGCATAAGCTACTGCAGGTTTTTAAATTTAACGAAAGTAAAGATCATTTATTTAAGCTTTACTAGACCAAAAAATTTTTGAATTTATTTAAAAAAGCATGCAAAATTAGAATGTAGGATCACTTTAACTTTTAGGTTTAGACACTCTATAAACAAGTATGATACGCAATTGTAAAGGATTTGGTGTTTCAAAAGTCATTAACCTAAATAAATTTGAACTTAAAGAATAACATCAAGGCGCACGACAATTAAAAGTAATGAAAAAGCCAAAAAGGAGGCTTGCGTTACGGTGTGGATAATCAAATTGTTGAAAATATTTCAGACCAATCTTTGTATACAGTTATTACAGTAATTTTTTAAATGACATAAAAAGAACAAAACACATAAATTTTTAAAGCATAAAAGCATTTGGAATTATGGTATTTAATTTTTGAATATCTCTTACGTACTTAAAATAATTACTTGCACGCAGTGAACCATATCAAAATTTTTACCCTTTGAAAAGAAACTTTCTATGTTTTTTTATTTCGCATTGTATTTTAACTCTAAAACAGTATTTTTTTGTTTGTGCATGAAACGCCATTGCTTCGTTTTATTACAAAAATACTATTGAAAAAAACTTTACTTTTTGGAATCGTTATTGTTGGTCAGGAAACATATTTCTATTTATTCTTCAAAGCAATAAGTGCAGATTTGAAGACAGTGTTGCAAAGATTTTGAAAAACCATGTTTTTGATACAAATTTCTGTTTTGCTCTTATTTTTCTCGCCAATTTTCGGCCTGGGTCAACTTTATTTTTAAAGCTGAAACGACGGCATTTCTTCAAGTTAGACTTGGCAGCATAATTTTTGAGTATGTATATCAAGCTCTCAGGAAATCACTCGCACAAAAATGATGTTTTTTCAAGAGGAACTTAATTTTTGTAGAGTATTAAATTCCAAGCAAATAAATTGTCTTCTTTTAACATGACCTCAAATCAAGGCCATTGCTAGTTCTTGGCCGAAATCGTTCTCTTCGTATGGAAGGAAGCAGCAAGAGAGGTAATCACGTGACCATACTTTAAAGTGTCTCCGAGATGGGTTGTAATTTTTGAATGGATGGAATCAGGGCCTGGAGTTTTTCCTGGTTGTACCTAAAAGAACCCATGCAAAGAGTGATTATCTTGTTTGATTTTATTCGAATTGCAATCAGATAGAGCATCTCTCCTTGTACCCATGTCTTCTTTTTGCAAAACCTACGTTGGACCTGCCATTAATTATTTACAAAAATTTTTCAAGCAAATAAACCTATAAGCTCGGATTTTTTAGGGGGTTGAGAAAAATTTTCAAACTAAAAACGGGCCTCTTACTTCAAATAAAAAGTTATAGGCAAAGTATAAAAAACTTAAATGTCAAAAACAGGTGTAAAAATCAAGAAATTCTGAAATTCTATCTAAAAAACTGAAATAATTTTACTAAAAAGTTTTTTAAAAAGGTTTTAAAAAGTTTTTTTAAAAAGGTTTTAAAAGCTCTGCCGCTGAGGGGAATAGGGTTAAAATTGATCATACTTTTACTTTACTAATGTACGCGTTGGCCCTATGACTTGTCACCAAGAGTGTACACTATTATTATATAAACTGAACCACAGGCTAAATATTATTTTCTGTTGCTTAAATTACCTAACTTTAATTTTTAAATAGATTTTTCTAATTTCCAAAGTTGAAAAACCATGTTTTAACGTTGCTGAGAAAATAACCTTTAAGCTTACCACAAAATAAACTTTTTATCTATAGACTTATTGGTTACAAATTTGGTATTTATTACTGAATCTTAAAAATTAAATAATTATCTTTTACTTTAAACCAAAACATTTTTCTTGAATTTTTTCTGCTAGAATTTGATGCGTTTTTTATAGTTTTTTTCTTAAATTTTTTGCTTACAGGGCTAACAGGAATGAGCTATGACAAAGAAAAAAAGAAAAACCACAATCACGTAGCAGCAGTTGGTAAACAAGATTTTGAAAGAATTTTAAACAAGCTTGGTTTTTTAAAACTTGAATGAAATAACAAGTTTCCAAGAAAAATGCTAAAACAAATACAACTTTTACAAAATTTATTGTTTTTGCAAACAATTACTAAATAAACATTATAGTTTTTATTGCATCTTATTAACTTTGATTCTGTTTATAGATGTTGATGCCATGGTCACTTACAAGAGCAGGGAGTTTCTTTGCGATCGATTTGAGAGAAACTGGCTGGGAAGTGGGACTTATTCGCACGTGCTTCGGTTTTACCATAAAAACCTTGGAACAGTAGCAGTCAAGATCTGCCGTTTAACTGGTTCAGCGGAAGGAGTCGAGACCAAAATAAAGGAGTATGGTTTGCTTTTTCCATAGATATAATCTACTATCATTTGTGTACTTATATTTTGAAGCTTTATTTTTTTACAGAGGTCGTAGAGAGGCACGGAGGTTTGCAAATCTTTGCCACAAACATATTGTGAAATTTTTCGGCATAGTCCACGAGCTAAATAATTTTGGAATTGTTTTGAAAATGGTTCATGGAGGAAACTTGGAGGATCTTTTGCTTGATGAAATCAAAGGAAAAACCTTTCCATGGCAAATTCGCTTGAGAATAATAATTCAAATTTCTGACGCCTTGGATTACCTACATACCCATGACTCGGGCAAACCATTAGTTCATGGTGACTTAAAACCTCAAAATATTTTGTTGACCCTTGGTATGAATGTGAGATTGGGTGATTTGGGTTCGATTATTGCTCAAGTCAGTCGAAGCACTTCGCAGAGATCCACTCAACACACTTGGCAGTACACAGCCCCTGAACGTTTGAGGGATATTTTGAATGCTTCATATTATACCGACATATACAGGTACATTTTGCCTATGTTGAGCGCTTTACTTTTATGTACATTTATATGAATAGCCAAGAGCTTTAAAACCTTTTTAAAATGTAATCTCAACTAAGTTATAAAGATTTTGAGACAGCAAAATTTTATAGAAATTCAACATAAAAGATCCAAACCAGTACTATATGACAACACTTTCACACAGGTTTCTTGGTTCGTCGTCGTCGTCTTCGTCGTCGTTAAGGACGACGATGAACGACGCAAACCTGAAAAGGACGGTTTTTTGGTTAATATGTACGAAAAGCTTCTCCGTCAGCCGTATTTGCCTGTACGCAGCTGCTTTCTGTTTTAAGTGAAATCACTATTGTTGGTGAGCACCGCGACCCCATTAAGAAATTTGTTGTAAAGTGTCTTTTCCAAAAACATAACAAAAATTGCTCAAGTAAACTGAGCATTGAACTCGCGTCCTTCTCTTCGCAAGTCAGAATGTTATATTTTATTTCAACTTTATTTATTCGTTTGATTCGCAGCAAAGCGTCAGAGGCACTATATTTAGGACAAACGTCAAGCAATTACCCCGACTACTTCTGGAGATGCCAAAATATTGCGGTCGGTTTTATTAAAATTTTTTATTTATTCTTCTAGTTTTTTATTTAAAGATATAACTGAAATTTATAGCTCCTTGCAAAGACTACCAAGTAGAGAAAGATGTCTTTCCTTAGGACATGACAGAATGGCAAGTGTAGGTTTTGAACCGTAATCGTGTTGACCACGTTCGCTCTCAATACTTTCAGCCTTTTATTTAAATAACCGAGTTGACAAACATGAACTAAAGTCTACAACAGTGATGTAGTCGAGACCACAAGCGTCGAGACCGAGGCCGAGACCGAGACCCGATAATTTTTCCGAGACCAAGACCGAGATCGAGACCGGCAAATTTCGAGACCTAAGGTTCGAGACCGAGACCAGAAATAATCGAGAACGAGCAGAGATCGAGACCGAAAAATTTTACGAAAATATATTCCGTTTAATTATTTCAAAAACCATAAATTTCTTTTTTCTAAAGAGCAATCTAAGATTACTTTTTAATTAAACAAGCATCTCAATCATGTTGAAAAGAGCTTTGCTCAAGTGTGATTGCATCATAAAACAACCCGCTTTAAAAACCCTTTCAACTAAAGCAAAAGAAAGCCGAAACATACAAGGCACGGCGGTAAACAATGTTGAAAAACTTTTAAAAAATATCATTAAAATTGTTTTCAAAACCCAAAAATGCTCGTCGTCGTCGTTTGAAGGGCATCCACTTCAGGTCAGACACAAACAGGACTTGGGCCGAGGGTTTATCCTTTTACTACCCCAGGCTGCGGAACTACCTGAATCAGATGCTGACAGTGATGTTGTTAAGCCAACATCGAGTTTTGTCATCCAAAACCGTCAGACCTCGTGCTCCATGTGGTGCCCGATGTATAGGGCACGCTGTTAGTACATGGTCTGCGGTTTGCTCAGAGGCGCCACACTCGCAATTCAGCGAAGGAGCGAGACCCCATTTGTGCAAGGACGAATGGAATCGCCCAACACCATTTCGCAGGCGGTTGAGCTTAACCCAAGCTGCTCGGGGTAAGCCCATCCCAACAGGCCTGGCACCGGTCTCGGGCACAAAAGCACGGAGCCTGGAAGCACCTTCACAGTACTCCGTTTTCCATTTGTGATTTGTCCATTCAGAGGCGCGGATGCCAAATCTGGCAAGGTTGTCCAAGAGATTCCGCGCACCTGGCACAAACGGGCGTCTGGATCTTAGTCTCACTTGGCAAGCATCTGAGGACCGACTTGGAAGACCATACAAGATATGATCGGGGTCCAGAGATCCACGGTGAGCCAAGGAGAGTGTTGCTCCCAGTCGGCGAAGCTCAGCTGGCTGGATGCCTGAGAGTATAGGTAGGTGGCCCGTTGGAGTGGGACGCAGGAAACCAGTAACTATGCGCAAGGCGTCGTTCAAGACACTGTCGATGAGGCGAGTGTGAGCACTGCAACACCAGACTGGCGCACAGTACTCAGCTGTTGAGTAGACTAGAGACAAGGTGGCTATGCGTAGTGTTTTAGCACCAGCACCCCATTCCGAGCCCACAAGTCGCCTCAGCAGTGTGACGCGCGAAGATAGTTTTTTGCGCAATGCCACTAAATAGTGACGAAACGTGAGCGATCTGTTCAGTTTTACCCAAAGATAAGTAGGGGTTGGACAGAATGGTAAAAGTCTACAGTTGTTGTAGACCTTTAGCTCACGTTTGGTCTCTCGGTTATTTAAGGGAAAGGCTGCCGTCACCGTCTTAGTGTGACTGAGCTTCAACCTCCAAGTCTGGAGATACGCTGAAAGTGTAGACATGTCTTGGCTTAAAGTCCCTTTCAAGTCCTTCCAGTTTCCAGAAGAGTGTAACAATGCTAAGTCATCAGCATAAGCAAACTTTCTGAAAATCATGGAAGGCAGATCGTACGTATAGATATTAAATAGGAGGGGAGCCAAGACCGATCTCTGAGGAACGCCGTTTTTAAGACGGCGTAGCCTGCTTTGCTTGCTGTCATCGGTAATAAGGGTGAAATTTCGATTTCGGACAAGCTCCAAAATCATTCTGACCATGTGCTTATCTGGGAGAAGCCTCAGCAGCTTGCAGGTAAGACCACGGTGTCAGACAGTGTCATAAGCAGTTGTCAGATCGATAAATACGGCACCGGCCTTCTTTTTAACTTCAAAAAGAATCCTCGATGTTCTAGGTTAGCAGAACAACTTGATCTACGGTTGACTTCCCGCGTCGGAACCCAGCCTGCTCTTTAGGGAGCAGTGGATCAATTAATGGTTCAACGCCGGCGTAGATAAGCCTCTCGAGGATCTTGTAGGGGGCACAGAGCAGAGATATCGGTCGATAACTCTTTGGATCCTCCACGGGCTTTGCTGGTTTTGGGATCGCGACCACAAGCGCTCTTCTCCAAATCTTGGGAATTTTGAGTCGGCCCAAACAGGAAGAAAGGAAGTCACGTAACCAGGACTTCAAAGCAGCTCCAGCAATGCTGAAGGCACACTAATCACGAAAATGGTTGAAACTTGGGTGACCGGTAAATTCCACCCCGGTATACTCCATCATAGTTAAATTCTAACACAATATATTCCACCACGGAAATTTGTTAGGTTTAGAGGGTTAGGGTTAGAGTTAGGGTTAGGTGTTAGGTTACAGTTAGAATTAGGGGTTAGGGTTAATAGAGTTAGGGAAATAAATGTGCTTGTCAACTACTGTACTCTGTCTTGGCAGCTTATAGCGTGATAAATCAACAATAATCTACAAATAAAATGAACAATCAACATGGTGTGATATCGTGGTGGAATATACAGTGATCAAATATAAACTACAGAGGTGGAATTTGCCGCGGTGAACTGTGTCGTAGTGGAACTTACCGCAATAGAATACGTATACCTAGAATCAAAACTTCATTTAAATATTTGATTAGCTTGGTTATCTGTGTTGGTGCGTTGTATTTGTTGGATTTGCTGGCTATGTTTGATTTACATAGTATAAATTTAATCTAATTAATCTCCTAAAAAAGATTAGAAGTAAGGACAAATTATTCAAACCAGTAAAAGCTGCCTAACAATTTGCTAGTTTTTTTTTGTATTATCTCTATTTATTTTGTCCATCTTTGGTTAATCAAAGTAATTTTTAGTTATTTTTCTTCTTTTCTACTTCGTCTTATTAGCAATTTGGTAATTTGTTTTAAGCAATTAGATTCATACAATGGCGTTTGCAGAAATTTGTTATGGGGGCGGTTGAGAGCCGAAAACACGATCACTATAATTCGTAATGTTTTTTACAAAAGGAAATCTTGAAGCAACAAAAAAAAGGAGCCACTTTCAATACTCACTTAAAAAAACAGTTAAAATTATTAATTTATTCTTATGTATCTTTATTTTTATCCTCCTGACTCCCTGACTCACAGGAAATTGTCGGTGACACACAAAAATAAGATGTTAAACGGGAAGGTATTTGGCCCAAAACGCCTCAAGGTCCAGCACTTTAAATTTGTCCTTGGCTGCTGAGTTAAATTTTAACTCGAGAAACTTTTCTTGTGCTTCATCAAAAATGTTGCCTGTTTCGCACTGTAATATGTTTCTTGCTTCTCATCTATAGGAGAATTTTATTTGATTAAAAATTTTTTTTTAAATCATATAAATGAGTTTTTATTTGTGCTTTAATTGGGACTCAAAGTTATCGTTTGAGAGAGCAAAATCCAATTAAAAAAAGCTTGCTAGATTTCGTTGTTCAATTTGATTCTTGCTGAGGTCAAGTTTCCTGTCATTTTGATTATCAAAATTAATAAAGAATGTGTTGTAAAACATTAACAATCGCGCCCCCTTGAAAATTTACGTACGCACCCCTGGTTAAGAATCACTGAACTAAACCATTTATTGACTATGTTTATTTAAAAATTTTACAAGGCAATAAAAGGCTTTCAGTTTTATTTTGCAAGGGGAATTGTTTCTGGTGAAGAAAGCAGTAAATCATCATAACCACATAAAATAACAAAAACATCAAAAAATGTCCGGTCTCGAAACCAATTTAAAAAGTACGAGACCGAGACCAGGTTATTACGAGACCAAGACCGAGACCGCCAGCAAAAGGCCAAGACCGAAACCGAGACCCTGAAAATTGGTCTCGAGACCGGTCTCAAGACCTTCATCACTGGTCTACAACAGTGATAGACTTTTACCATTCTGTGCATCGCCTACTTATCTTGGGGTAAAACTGAACAGATCGTTCACATTTTGTCACCATCTAGTGGCATCGCGCCATACTGCTGAGGCGACTCGTGGGCTCGGGATGGGGTGCTGGTGCCAAAACACTACGCATAGCCACCTTATCTCTGGTCTATTCAACAGCTGAGTACTACGCACCAGTTTGTTGTCGCAGCGCTCACGCTCGCTTCATCGAGAATGTCTTAAATGACGTCTTGCGCATAGTCACTGGATGCCTGGGTCCCACTCCAACGGACCACCTACCCATACTTTCAGGCATCCAGTCAGCTGAGCTTCGCCGACTGGGAGCGACACTCTCCTTGGCTTTCGTGGATCTCTGACTGTGATCATATCTTGTAGAGTCTTTTAAGTGAATCTTTAAGATGCTTGCCAAGAGAGATTAAGATTTAAACGCCCATATGTGCCAGCTGCCCGGAATCTATTAAATAATCTTGCCGGATTGGCATCCGCGCTTCTGAGTGGATAAACCTTAAATGGAACGCGGAGTATTGTGAGAATGCTTCCAGGCTCCGTGTTTTAATACTCATAATCAGAGCTAGGCTTGCTTGAATGATTTTGCCTCGAACAACTTGGGCTAAGCTCAACCGCCTGCAGACTGGTGTTGGGCGATTCCATTCGTCCATGCACAAATGGGGTCTCGCTCCTTCACTGAATTACGAGTGAGGCGCCGTTGAACAAATTGCAGACCACGTTCTAATAGCGTGCCGTATACATCGGGCATCACATGGAGCACGAGGTCTGACGGTTTTGGATGACAAAACTTGATGCTAGCTCAACACTATCACTGCCAGCATCTGATCCGGGAAGTACAGCAGCCTGGGGTAGTAAAAGTATAAGCCCTTGGCCTCAGTCCTTTTTGTGTCTAACCTAGAGTGGATGCCCTTTCAAACGACAACGACGCTCCCAATACGGCGAAATTCGGTCACGCTCCCGATGCGTTTGTTCCAACAAGTATAAACTTATCAAGCTAAATCACCGTCAACTTGTTTATCGTGTATTTGCCTTAATGTGTATAAGTAAACATTGATTTTTCTTTATTGTTCAGCTTGGCCATCATTACATATGAAGTGATAACTTGGAAACAAGCTTTTAAAGTGGAACAAGTGCCTCCAGCTATTGTTGAGTGTCTAAAGAAAGAATCCTTCCAAAAACCTGACCAAAAACTCTTTGATGCAACCGAAAAATTGCTGCAGAACGAAGAGCCTGAAAAAAAGATCTTTGACAAATTGAAAGAAACTGCTGTCCGATGTTGGAACGATGACCCTTCAAAGCGACCCTGCGCTGATAAAGGTGTATTAGTTTGTATTTACGTTTGCAAGGTTGTTACTATGGCTAACGCCGCGAAATGAAATAAGGCTGTAATTGGGTGGTATAGTGGAATCATCAGTAAATTAATCATAAAATTTTTTTGTTAAGTTGTTCATCAGCTCTTTTATATTTTTTGCTTTTGATGACTTTATCACAAGGCATGTGACAAATATTTTTCATTGCAAAGAAAATCAATGAACAATTGAAAGTTAACTTTTACTGATCAAGCTCTTGTTGGAAATCATTGAACAACGCTCAACTATACTAACTAAAAATTGGCTTGCAAACAAATTTTAAGTTTGCTTGAGTAAAAGTCGAAAGTCAACCGCCGAATTCTTTTTTGCCAAGTTCTTGGCGCCGAATTCTCGTCGAATATTTGCAGTTACTTAAGAATTGGCAGTGTGGTTGAATGTTTCGATCGCTGTGGTTGCGATTAACATGATCTCGGTTCAAACCTACTTGTGCCATTCTGTTGTGTCCTTGAAAAAGACACTTTCCGGTATTTTCCTCTGCTTCATGGTCTTGGCAAGCAGTTTTAAATATCAGTCATATCTCTATAAAAAAAACTAAAAAACCAAAACAAGAAGTTTCAAAAGCAATATCTTGGCATCTCCGAAAGCAGGTTGGGGTAATTGCTTGCCCTTTGTATAGAGCCTCTGTCGCTTTCCTGCGAATCGACAGAACAAATACAATATAGTGATGAAATAGAAAAAAACAAAGTAGACATATTAAAGCATTGCCAAAAATTTTTCCAAGGTGTTAATTTTTAAATAATCTTTGGAAGATGAATTAAAATTTTATAATTTTTTAAAAATATCTTTATTTTTAGGAAAATTTTTAATAGAAAATTTAAGCGATTTTCTCAGCATACTTAGTTGTATTATATAATTAAGGTTACCGGGTTTTTAGCCTTTTTAGCCGTTGAATTTTAGAACCGTCATTGAAAGAATTCAGTATTAAAAGCATTCTCTTATATATAGTTCACAACTTTCATTGCAGCTTTTATATATGCATAAACGATTTCACATCGTTTTTGACGTTAACTCTTCTAGATGCAGTATACAACTTCGACAAAGTTCACTGCATTATTCACGAAACTTTGTAGGGAGTTTAACAGCGTTATTGTCAAAAATATTGTCAAAATTAGTTGATGGTTAATGAATTGTTATTACAAGATAACATTGAAAACCAGCTTATAATTGATTACCTACCTTGTTGGGGAATGGCCCACAGCATAAAGAGCCATGTTGTAGAACCACATAAAAGCGCAAGATTGGTCACTTTATTTTTCTACGTTACAACGCATGTAATGTGAGAACATTCCATGTGTTGTAACTTTCCTTGAATACCCGGAATTTCCCTTGCTGTTGTGAAAAGGGAAATTTCCAAGGTAAACTCGTCAACTCATCGGGTTTTTTCGTTATGGAGGTGTATATTTGTTCAGTCGTAAAGTCTGTTTGCTGGCAGTTTTTTGCTTTGTGAACCGCTACATTTTTACGACAGCACAGCGCTGACGCAAGACGCTTCTATTTTTTCAATAAAATTTCGAATCCATATTCATCTCATCTTTATAATTATCTTCTCCACTCACAGGAAACCGTCGGAGGCATTATATATAAGGCAAGGAGTTACCTCGACTTGCTTTTGGAGGTACTGAGATATTGCTGTCCAGTTGAATTTTTATTTTGGGTCTTTAGTTTATAGAGATAAGTCTAAATTATATAACTGCTTTCCAAGACCGCCAAGCAGAAGAAAGTAATGCAAAGTATCTTTCTCACGGACTTAACATAAAGGCGCGAACAGTTTTTGATCCGAGACCATGTCGATCACCATCACAGCGCTTTTGATCACGTAACCACGTTGCTGACACATTTGTTTCTACATATAAGTACAAAAATAAGACAAGTTGAAAAATAGAAATTTCAATGTGTAAAAATTTGAATAAAAGGGCAACAAAACGCGCAAGCTATTTGTCTTCTGGTTTATTTAATACATCTTTCAATTCTAATTGCCGACATTGCAGCTGCTAATTTCACAAAAAAACAAAAATGAAGCGGCCCCAGGGCTACTGTGCAGCACGTCGTCATAGAAGACACGATGAGAAACTTGCAGGACCTGTGATATGAAGACTATGTGTGTGGGGGAAAAATTGTTTTAAGTTTTTTACGACAAACTTATAACCACCGGGGAGGTGGCGATGTTCACCTCAATCGTAAAAAAAGTAACAAAATAATTTATCGAAATAAAAACAAATAGGTTTAATTGTCTAAACATATTAACGCGGTCTTGTTTAGTTTTCTATTTTTGAGTGTTGTGAGATTGTACGTAGTTTTTTGGTCTGGATGTAAACATGCATAACCTGCCTTAAAGCAATCTATAAATACTCAAGTACCAAATTTTAAAGTACATTTAGTAAATCGTGTAGACTAATCACAAAGCCCTTTGGATACGTTAGCTTTGCGCGAACATGTTAAATCTTATACAGTACTTGTAATATAAGAAAGATGCTCAGCTATTTCTGTCGGTGGCTTTATAGTTTCTATTTAAAACAGTTCATGAAGACTTGAAAGATTTCGCGAGAAAAAAACAGATTAAATTTCCACCAATAAAGAAAAAGAAAGAGCTAATAGGACACAAATCTGGACTCAATAAGAAGACGCTACACGACATCTTTCATTATGGAACACGTAAATGTTTTGGTTTAAACGTAGTCTGTTAAACATTTTTTCGGGTATATTTTCAATTCATTTTAACCAACTTGCAATCGAGTAAATTTTTATTTGTTATATAAACAAATGTTTAAAAAATTACAAGTTTGAATCAAATGGCAATTTTTGATTTTGTTAAAGTTTTTGGCTTATTTTGCATAAAATCTCGTCTGAAAATAAATTTTCTCATACTACAGCTGCCGCAAAATGACTTGAGACCTACCTAGTTTTTTGAGAAAAACCCAAAGTTTGTTTGTATTCTTGCTTTTATTAAAACCTTGACCACATATTTTAATACTTAGTCATGTTGCCCTTATTTTTGTTTACCATTTGCAAACGCTTGGGCATACAGTGGCGTATCTACGTAAAATGGCGCCCATGGCAAAGTTTAAAAATGCGCCCCCCCTACTTCATTTGTTTCTTTTTCCAGTTTATATTAAATTCCTTTTTCTCAACCATGCAATATAGTTAGGTAACAAGCAATTTAATAACTGCACTAAACAATATGCAACAAAAAATTCGGACGGTCGCTCAATAATAGTGTCTTACAACAGTACTTTTCGTGCCTTTCTTGACGCAAATTCGTCAATGATTTTATCAAAATTAGTTTTCTTTGTTTCATCCCTCTTAATAAAGTTAGATTACACAAGCTTTTCTGACTTATTGAGGATGGAAGGTACAACAGAATTAGTTTTAGTTTACTGAACGATCGCTCGCAACTTGCTATGGATACTACCACTATCAGCAGAATTTGCAAAGTTATCCAGAGATTGGGAAATACATTTTCATCCCCATATTCGACAATGAATGTAAGAAGATCTTCAGCTCGCGATAACCTAACGTTGATACAACTTGATATCAACATTTTGCAATGAATAATTTCACCATATAATTGGTTGCCGTCAAGGTTGTCACTGTAAACAGAAGCTAAATTATCACACAGCGACTCTAAGTTTCCACAGTCACAACTGCAACAAATTCTTTGGACATCAAGCAAAAAGCCAAACTTGACATCGATGTCAAATAACTGAGAGAAACGGTCATTCATTTCTTTGTAAAGACGGTCGAGAGCTCCCTTCATGACGCGCTTCATTTGATCTGTTGCCGATAAACCTGCATCCCGGACATTCGCACCAGCCATTCTTTTTTTTGCGTCTCGGCCTTCTTTCAAATTCAACGCCCCATTTGTCGTAAAGGATTTTCCCATTTTCCAAACATTCATCAACTATTCTCTCTCTTTCATCGTTAAAATGATCTCTCAGGCCTTTTACATCGAGGGCTGCGTTGTGAAAATTCATTGTTTTATCCTGTAATCGTTTTTGAACTCTATCAATTAGTATAAGTAGCCTTTTCCAAAACCTATCAGTGTCATAAAGTTTTATATCAGAATACGATTTAGTATTTGTTGTCCATCGCTCTGAGTGTCGATTGTTTGACTGTCATCTTCTACCATGTTCTCAAGCAAAAGAACTATTTTTTCAAGATATAACTCTATTGGTTTTACTGCTTCTGTTCTAGAACTCCAACGAGTTTCGGCCTCAGCTTTTAAAATCAGCGGAACGGCATCCTTTAGCTTTTCCCAACGCTGTGTAGAACGGGAAAAGAAATCGTATAATGAGTTAATGGTCCAAAAAAAAGAAATCATTTCTGTGTCTTGTCAAGCGGCATCAACGCCCACCAGGTTAAGTGAATGATTGTCACAGTTAATAAACACTGCCTGTTTATTTTTTTGTATACTCTTTGCTGTACACCATTCCGATGTCCCGCCATTACAGCAGCATTGTCATAACACTGCGAGCGACAATTTTCTATTTTTATCTCATCCTTCTGTAATTGTTGCATAATAACTTCAACAAAGCTTGCAGCATCTTTTTGATGAAGTTGAAGGAAGCCAAGAAAGGACTCTTTGACACACACTGTTTTCTTATCAAAGTCAATATCAACATATCTTACAACTTCTGTAACCTGCTCGCGATGCGCCTGGTCAGGGGTTGAGTCAAATATAAGACCATAGTACTTGGTTTTTTAATTTTTTCTGTTAAGTTTTTGCGAACATGAGATGCCATGAGATGAATAAATTTATTTTGAATACCTGGAGAAAGGTAAGAGGTTGAATGTGGATAGCTTTCAATAAAACCGAGATGCTCTCGCGGTACAGGATCAAAGACGGCAAGGAATTTCATTAAGCCAAGAAAATTATCAACGTTTGAATCACTATCTGCTTGAAGTGATTCCCTGTGCCCTTACAAAGCGACATTTTGTTCTGCCAGATACTTTATTCCATGCTGTATTCTGTTAAGAATCTCACGCCATTTTTGCTTTTCTTTTTCAATTTGTACATAAAATTCGGCGTCAATAATTCCGGTTTTATTGCTCAAATTTCTTTCCACTTCTTTCCACGTCTTCAAACACTCTCTGTGATGTTTAGCATTTTTGTGCACGATCATCCTTTCGGGTGCTTTCCACTGACTAAATCCAGCTTCCTGTTGCAATGAAGACTAGTGATTTCATCGACAATAGAGCAGACAGCAAATGTAATAAGCGGCTTGTTTAAAAGGCGAATACATCAGCCAAAAACACGTTACTTCTTGCCATTTGCTAATTTTCTCTTGAACCGGTTACTGTTCATTGCACGATTATTTTTAGGTATTTAGATTATTTTTAGGTGACTATTCTAAAAATATTTTGAACCAAGCTTGGTAATTTCTGATCTCATCCTATTTGACAAAATAGGTTTTCTAGTATTTTTATCGGAATTCATAAGTTCAACATCACGTTTCGAAATAAAGTCCGGTACATCAGATTCAGGTTCTTCGTTCACGTTCAAGACTTTTTCAATTTCTTTCTCAGATTGGCCAATTTCCTCACTTTCTTGCTTAGATTGATCAACTTCTTCAGGTTCTTGCTCAGATTGATCACTTTGCACTTTTGAGATCGGAAATTGGCGGTGTTAGCAGAAGAACATCTCTAAAAGAAAGGTACAAAAAACTTCTTCATTTTTCAGATTCCTTTGCCTCCTGTTTTCGTCTTTTTCTCCCTTCAGCCCCACTCTCTTTTTTCTTGAGCATAGTACGTTTTCTTAAGTATAGTATATATGAATGTTTATAAATTTTTTCTTAAGCATAGTACTTTTTTTTTTCTTAAGCATAGTACGTTTTCTTAAGTATAGTATATATGAATGTTTATAAATTCTCACTTCAGTACGACAGCATAGCAAATATTAAATATGAGGTACAGTTAGTCCAGTACAGTATTAATTTAACAGTTTCATTTATGTTGAATTATAACGTCACTGTCAATTGCGCTTGGTGACAGAACAAATGGAATTGATCGTTGGCTGACAATTTTTAACGACTGTTGTTGAATTGAAATCCTTGTACGTTATTATTTAAGTAAAAATACGAGTTTCAATTATTTTCAAGTTGAAATTATTTTATTGAAACAATTTACGATTAAAACTTTCTGTTCAAACGGCGCCCATGGCACGAGCAATGGCTGCCATAGCCTAGATACGCCACTGTGGGCATAGATTTACTCAAATTTCTGAAATATTCTGCTGTCATCTCCTGGCACCACATTTTTTAGCTCTTCTTTCAGTGTTCCAAGGTTTGTTGTTTTCTTTTCTGACATAGTTTTTTTCATTTTGTGCCAGCAATTTTTGATGGGATTTAAATCCGGCTGTTGCCAGGCCATTCAAGAACATTTATTTGCTTTCGTTCGAGGTATCTTGTCACCTTCCTTTCTTAACAATAGCACATTATCTACGCATTAACAATCATAATTGAACTACTGTAAGCGAAAAAAGGTTTTTGTCCTTGAAAGAATGGCTTTAATATTCCATTGCAATGAAAACGTACGAAAATAATGCAGGTCGCAAGTCATTTTGCGGCAGCAGTAGCATAAAATTTTATAAAATGAATGAAAGAATTTTAACTGTGTTTACTTTAGCAAGACGACTGAAAAATGATATTTATGCTCAAATAACATTGCAGCTGACTAGGTTATCTCTGATACAAATTACATATTTTAGAAATCAATATTGAGCGACATGCTGAGATTCAAGATGAGTTTATCGAGCAAGTTGCGGGTATGTGGAAAAGTTGCTAAGCTTTCTATTGCTTACATTGTCAATCACTTTGTCTAAATTAAAAAATGATGCTTTAAAAGCAATATCGTCGTCGTCGTTTGGAAGGGCATCCACTCTAGGTTAGACACAAACAGGACCTGCCTCAATCTGCTGTACTGCCCAGATCAAATGCTGGCAATGATGTTATTAAGCCAGCATCGAGTTTCGTCATCCAAAATCGTCAGATCACGTGCTCCATGTGGTGCCCGATATATGAGGCACGCTATTAGAACGTGATCAGCAGTTTGTTCAGAGGCGCCATACAAATAATTCAGTAAAGAAGCGAGGCCCCATTTGTACATGAAAGAATGGAATCGCCCAACACCAGTCCGCAGGCGGTTAAGCTTAGCCCAAGCTGTTCGGGGCAAGCTCATTCAAATAAGCCTGGCACTGGTCCTGGGTATTAAAACACCGAGCCTGGAAGTATTCTCACAATACTTTGGGTTCCATTTAAGGCTTGTTCACTCAGAAGCGCGGATGCCAAAGTCCGGCGAGGTTGTTTAATAGATTCCGCGCAGCTGGCATAAACGAGCGTTTAAATCTTAATCTCTCTTGGCAAGCATCTGAGGACCCACTTAAAAGACCGTATAAAATATGATCAGGGTCCAGAGATCCACGGAAGCCAAGGAGAGTGTCGCTCCCAGTCGGCGAAGCTCAGCTGACTGCATCCCTGAAAGTATGGGTAGGTGGTCCGTTGGAGTGGGACGCAGGCATCCAGTAACATCCAGTAACTAAGTAACAATGTCTTGAATGACGCTGCAACATTCAAGACATTGTCTATGAGGCTAGTGTGAGCGCTGCGACACCGGAATGGCACGCAGTACTCAGCTGTTGAGTGGACCAGAGACAAGGTGGTTATGCGTAGTGTTTTGGCACCAGCACCCCATCCTGAGCCCACGAGTCGCCTCAGCAGTGTGACAAGCGAGGATTGTTTTTTGCACAATGCCACTAAATGGTGACGAAATGTGAACGATCTGTTCAGTTTTACCCCAAGATAAGCAGGGGTTGCACAGGACAGTAAAAACCTATCATTGTTGTAGACTTTTAGTTCATGTTTGGCCTCCAGGTTATTTAAGTGAAAGGCTGCCGTCACCGTTTTAGTGTGACTGAGCTTCAACTTCCAAGTCTGGAGATACGATAAAAGTATAAACATGTCTTGGCTTAAAGTCCCTTTCAAGTCCTTCCAGTTTCCAGAAGAGTGCAACAATTCTAAGTCATCAGCATAAGCAAACTTTATGGAAATCATAAAAGGCAAATCGTACGTATAGATGTTGAATAGGAAGGGAGCCAAGACCGATCCCTGAGGAACGCCGTTTTTTAGACGGCCTTCAAAGGCATAAAATCATTCGATAACAATTTGAATATCGTGGGACAGTTTTCAATTAAGTTTAAAATCACAATTTTCCACGGGACATATAATTTTGCTTTGCGGACTTAAATTTGGCTCGGGGATTCTATGTTTTATACACCCCTCTTAAGCTATAAGCCTACAAAATTGTGCATTTTCAAATTGAAAAACAATATCATGTTTTAATTCTTAACTTCAATAAAGTGTTGATGGAAGTAAGCACTAAAGAAAGTCATAACATTGGAAAAAAAGATTGTTTTCTGCAAACGTTGGATGCTATGTAATCTCCTTACCCTGTATAAGCGCCTCTTTTTAAAAGACCAACTACAAATAAAATGTTCAGATTTTTTTAAAGATAGGCTGAACAAATTGCTTTTAATTCTTTTTGGACTAAAGGTTGACGATTGTACCATATTTAATTGGCAGCATGATTCCGCGGGTGGGAGGGGCATATTGACGGCGAAGGCAATTGACGCGATCTGTGTTTAAATATCCTACTCTCGTATTCTGCTGTGTCCTTCAAAAAGAAAACCTTGCAGCTCTTTTCTTTGCTTGGTGGTTTCAGCAACCAGCTTCATTCTGTAGTCAAATCAATGCATAAAGAAAATTAAAATCCTCCAACCGGGTCACAATATCTTGGCAAGGGCAGCATGCAAGCAGGTCGGGCGTAAGTTGAACGCCTCCGACGTTATCCTGTGAGCCAGGAGGAGAAATAAAGATCACACTAATGAGGATTTTACAAAAATTTAGTTTTAATTATTTACATTGATATCATAAAAATGCTCTGCTTTTATTTTAATATAAAGGATTTCAAATTTTGATAGTATCTTGTTTTTTAGAAAAAATTTTGATTTTAAGAAAAAATGGAATAGTACAATACAAGCCTATGACAAAAACTATCGCTAAAATGGAGGTTAGTCACAGCTCTTTCAAGCTATTATGTAAACTATCTCAATGAAATTAAGAAGTGACATTGTCTCCTCATTTAAAAAGCTAAAACTTAATAATTTTGTGCCGGCTAGTTTAATATTCTTTTTTTACGGATGAACTTTCTAACCTCAGTTAACCCACATCTGACAGATGTTATCTATTTCGATTTTGAAGTAAAAGTCTATACAGTACATTATTTTTTTTGGGTTCAAAATTATAGCTCAGCCAACATAAAGAGGTTTAAAAAATGTGCGAAAATAAATGGTATCAACTGTGTTTAAAACTTTGTATCGGCGAAAGCATAAACAATTAAATTTCATTACTCCAAAAATCATCCTCTCAACTTTTAATTTTTTATTACTGTATCACTTAGCTTTGTAAAAGACTCAAAAATTTTTAATTTCAATGGTATTGAAATATAGCAAAAACAAGACCAAAAAAATATTTGTCGCAAGATATTTGCATTTTTCAGAACATGAAACTGAATCAAGAAGCCAAAGAAGGCATCATCACGCGGATGGGGGATTTTATCTACTTGATCAGTAAGCAAAGTAGCAACAACCTCAAACGGATTTCGCTTCAGAACCAAACAGAAACCTGGGAAGAAATCCAAGGACCTAAAGAAGTTTTTGAATTTTGTGCATGTACAGTGTTTCAAGGTAAGGCATTTCAAAAAAAATTGAGATTGCTGCAGTTTCCGCTTAAAGTTATAAGTAGCAAAAATTTAAGATCAGATTATATTGCCACACAAGAGGTTTCTAAGGCAGCGAGGAGGATTTATTAAAACAAAAATGTCTTCCAATTAAAAAAATAACAAACAGAAATTCACTCGTTATATTCCTTACGATTTTTTGTGTGCTACACCAACAGCCTACTGGTGTATCCCACAAAGAATTCATGGAAATTAAATTTCCAGACACGGCTTGCTTCTTAACTATGGTTGATAAAGAAAGAACAAAAAAAGAAGCTTTTATCTTTGCAGAGCCCAGCACACAAAAAGGACGACAAAGCAAGAAAGAATTAACTTCTAAAAGAGACTGTGAAAACTTTTTATTTTACTGTAAATATAAAAAAGAGAAAGCTTTCCCCAGAAAATGTAAACTTGAAATAAAGACCATGGGTTAGGGGGGTTATGGTAGAGCAAGAAGGTTGAAAAGGGGAAGATAAGAGCCGGTGGGGTTGGTACAACATTACCGATATAAAAAAATCTGAAGCTGACATTTTTAATTAATGTAACTTTTTCAAAATGTCTCAGGTATTTTTAAATCATAAATTAACGCATAAAAGTCTTTTTCAGAGAGAAACATAATTTATTGGCAAAAAAACCGACCGAGTGGTTAAGACAAATAGTACTAGGCTGCTTGATTGCAACCACCTTCAACACAGTTTCGGTTCTGTTCCTACTCCAGTCATTCTGTTGTGTTGTTGGAAAAAGCGCTTAATTGACGGCTCTTTTTTCTGCTTGGCTGTCTTATCAAACATCTCTAAATCTCGGTCATATCACTAAATAAAAATTAAAAAGAAATCAACTAAAAAACTTTTAACCGGACAGCAATATCTTGGCATCTTCTAAAGCAGGTCACGAGAATCGCTGAACGTTTCTCGAAAATTAACGAACCAAATATTGTTTTGCAAACCAAGAGGCAAAATTAATTATACAATGATCATGTGATTCTAATAAACGCTTTTGTCTCGGCGAAGACCAAAAGATTTTTGTAACTGAACAGTGTTAAAAATAAATTGGGCACTGGGAAAGCTCTTTATGGTCGATTATCACGTTAAACCAATCTGTAGACTACAAATTGACAGCCAAGAAAATCGTTTTCGATCAAGTTAAATGTGCTTAAATCTAATTTTGAAAATTCAATGCAGACGAACTGTACCTTGTTGGTGGAATCAAAGAAAGAGGAGAAATCCCAGAAAAAAAATTTAATCCTACGCTGGAGAAGTGGATCAAAATTAGAGAGTTACGAAAACGACGTCATGGTCACGCTCTTGTGGCTCTGAACGGTAAGATAAGTTTAGATTGTTCGCGGTAAAGGAAGGCAGCTGTTTTAGCAAGCAACTTGGTATAGATCGAGTCCTAATAGAAGCTGCCGTTTGAATGCAGAGTCATACGATTCGTTCGCAGAATTGTCGTTGTGATTAAATAATTGCTAGTTAAATTAAAAAAATTAAAAAGTAAAAATTAAAAAGCAATAAAAAATTACGTGACCGATTTTAAAATCTGAACAAGAAAGAATTTTTAGCTGTTGGAGATCGCAATTCTTCAAGTTGAAAAGCTGCGATTAATTTTTCATTAGGCCTTGTTGTATTTTCACTTAATCATATAATTACTTTGAACTTATCGTGTAGTTATTTTACATTATTACATGCTAATTATTTCTTGCGCTTTTAAAACCACTTTTATTCGAGAAAATAGAACAAATTGTAAAGTACATAACTTTGTCAGCTAATTCTTCAGAGCAAAGTAGTTTTCAAAAAACTTAAAGTTCTAGCTTGCTTGGTCGCGTTAAACAAATTTATTTCAATGATGCAATGTTTACTCTTGTAAAGTCATTTAGATTCCTTGTATGCCATTGGTGGCTATAAACAGAACTCAGTAGAAATTTACAATCGAAACGAAAATTCCTGGAGGACTTCTCAAGCGACAATGCTGAACGAAAGATGCGGTCTCGCTGCAGTTGCTCTGGGTGGAAAACTGTATGCCATCGGTAAATTTTGTCTTTTAACATGTACTTGCGTAAGATTTATACTTGAAAAAAATTTTAATTTTGATATTTGATGTATTTAAAATAAAATATAAAGATATAAACCACACTTAAATTTCATATTAATCTATGAGAGAAGTTATGGGGTCTTTACTGCTATCAGATTAAGATGGTGAAGCTTAATGAGGCAATGCTACTTGACCCCTCCGCCGAAAAAAAAGAAATTATATTACTTTAATTTAAATTTATCATGCTTTGTTCCTTTTTTTGCTATTTTGCTAAAAGTTTATCTTTGCAAAATTTTTTTAAAGCAAAAACTTTAAAATTGATTTGTGATATTCATCCAAATTTAGAATTGTTTTGATTAATATGAAAAAAGATTAAAATATTTTTTGTCATAGGTGATTTGTAGGACTTTTGATACTTTTCTTGTTAAGTGAATATTTTCGAAAAAAGTTCCGCGACTTATTGCCTTCATTACAAGAGCCGTAGGTCAGTTTGACACAACATCATTTTTAAAAAACCATAGGCTTTCTGGTAGAAATTTATTTTCTTCAGGAAATACGTGTAGCGTCGGAAGGTCGTACAAAGTTTTTATTTTAAATCAGATTGCGGCAGTAGTTCTTTCAAAAATTTTTTTATTTTTAAAACTCAAGTAAACCCTGAAAAAAAGTCTTTACTTCAAATCAAAGGTCAAAAAAGACTTTTTATTTTCAAATGTTTGGTGAAAATCAAAAAAATTTTACCAATTGAAATAAAGACAAATTTTTTTCATGTAATTTTATTAAGAAAATATAGCTCAGAGAAAGAAGAGGGGAGGTTTTCCCCCAATAATTTAGCACTTTTATCTGTAATCATTTCTTTAATTCCCTGAATCGGGAGAAGGCAGAAAAGATTTTTTATTTATTTTCATTTGATTGAGGAATAAATTTATTTGCTTCGTCCAAATATTGGCCCAAAAGCACAGTATGACAAATATAAGCTTAAAGAATTGGATCAATAAAAGAAAAATACTGTAGATCAGCATTTCCCAACGGAGGCAGTATCAATTTTAGGACATACTAAGTTTAGTACCAATAAATTTTTTAACAATTTTAGGGGACGTTGTCGTCGTCGTCGTCGTCGTCGTCGTTTGAAGGGTATCCACTCCAGGTCAGACACAAACAGGACTGGGGCCGATGGTTTATCCTTTTACTACCCCAGACTGCTGCACTGCCTGGATCAGATGCTGGCAGTAATGTCATTAAGCCAGCATCGAGTTTCGTCATCCAAAACCGTCAGACCTCGTGCTCCATGTGGTGCCCGATGTATAGGGCACGCTGTTAGTACATGGTCTGAAGGGGACGTTAAACTTTTTTAAATCCAACACGGGGGCGCTGTTACATTATAATCTCTTTTTTAAAAGACCACTTTGACAAAGCAAAAACAGTTTAAAATTAGAATTGTAGAAAAAACAAAAATAATCCTAAACAGTCAAAAACTAAAACAGGTCCAAACTTGCAAAGAGTGATAGATCCGCTGTCGGAAACATAGACTGAAAAAATTATTTTATAAAAATTTATTCTTAACAAAAAATCTCAGCTAAATAGCACATAGCTCTATAAGCTTTTGTTTATTCAACTTCTTCAGATAATTTTTTAGATAATAGATAATAGACAGATAACTTTTTTAGATAAATTCAGATATTTAAAAGGAAATTTCATTCTATTTAAATAAGTTATCTGAAAAAGTGTAATAAATGAAAGCGTATAAAGCTATGTGGTATTTAGCTGAGATTTTTAGTTAAGAATAATTCTTTATAGAATTGTAGGCCCAGTTTTTTCCGAGATTACTAGTTTTCAGAGATAAAAATCATGAAATCTGAGACAGATTCAAAGTGAAGACCTTTTTTTATTGAACCTTTCTATTTTAGAACGAAATTTGGGGAATTGGGAGACTGATTCAAAGTGAAGACCTTTATTTTTAGATAAGCAACTAAGCAATTCTTAAATCTAGAAACTTTGTGAATATCCTCGTAGAATTATGTGCTGTAATATATTTTACATTGCTTTTCAAAAGGAAACGGTGACAGTTCATTTTAAATTAACTTTCATGCTTCGGGGCATTGGGACAAAAACGTTGGGAAACGCTGCTGTAAATAATACTTTTCATACTGTAAAACAATAAAAAATTCAAAAATCCATTGAAAAAAGATACCTAAACGCAAAATTGTAAATACTACCTGCTAGTAACGGCGTAACCCAGGGTGGGCAAACTTTTCAGCTCGCGGGCGGCATTCGAAAGTTGAATTTGTTTGTCGACCGCATTACAGTGATCTCTAAAAAAAGTTATCACTTTGATTCTGCCACGCATTTCTGAATTTTTGAGCCCAAAATAAAGTGATCTCTTGAAAATAAACATCTTTACTTAAATTCTGTCTCAGATTTCTGAGTTTTCAAGTCCAAAATGAAATGACCTCTAAAAAAAAAGATCTTCATTTTCATTCTGCCTCGGATTTTTTGGTTTTCTAAAAATCAGTGATTGCTAAAAGCAATGACCAAGAATTTGGTTGAAGATAAAAACTATTGATAACTTTTTCAAAGTATTTCTTTGAAGCCTTCGCGGGCCGTAATTTGCCCACACCTAGCGTAACCTTCTCCAAATGCTCGTATTAAGAGACCATTTGTGCTGGAGGCCGTCAAAGAAACACTCGAAAGAAAAAAGGGCATTTATGGTTTGAAAAACCATTCCAGCAAATGCAAACTTAAACAGAAAGCCAGGTGAAGAGCAAGAAAGTCTTTACAGCCTGAATGCAAGTTTCCAAACGAGTTGACACTTTTTTTTGGTCTTCACCTAATCTTCTGGATTGCATGCTTAGTCATGATCGATTTGAAAAAAGCTTTTGACACTGTATGTCATGAAAGATTATTGTTAAAATTGAATAATTATGGTATTAGAGGTAATGCATATGACCTTTTAAAAAGTTATTTAACTAATCGATATCAATATGTTCGCATAAATAATAATTCGTCAACTTCAAAGCAGGTAAAATATGGCGTTCCACAAGGATCCATTCTTGGTCCATTACTTTATATTATATACGTTAATGATTTTTCTAATGCGATTAAGTGTAACTCTAAACTATATGCAGATGACACCTGTTTAATAATTAAAGAAAAAAATATTGATTCTATTCGTTTAACAATTAATGAAGAATTAGTTAAAGTTAACAGATGGATGAATGCAAATCAACTTACAATAAACCCCAAAAAGTTAACAATTCTTTTAATGCAACCTACTTTAAAAAACATACCGCTAAATTTGGAAATTAGGTTTAAAAACCATATCATTTCGTCATGTGAATATGTCAATTACCTTGGGATTAATCTAGATCAATATTTAAATTTCAAACCCCATATTAGTATACTTGCAAAAAAAATGGCAAAAAGTGTTGGAATGTTGTGGAAATTAAGAAAATTTTTGCCAAAGAAAACTCTCATTTCGTTATATCACGCTTTCGTACATTCTCAGTTATTGTATGGCATTGTGACTTGGGGACCAAGTGTTTTGTCAAATAACTTAAATCAACTTCAATTGCTTCAAAATAACAGCATTAGAGCCATTGTTGGTATGAAGAAATCTCAGCACATCACTTCTTTTTATCGTGACTTAGAAATTTTAAAAATTAAGGATCTTTGTACTGTAATTTTGAAATAGGTAAATTAATGTTTTTATATCATTATTCTCGCCTTCCAATTAAGTTTAATAATTACTTTCTGACTTCTGCCGCTGTACACAATTACTATACCAGAAGTTATCATTCTCTGAAATATTATATTCCGAAATACAGACTCGTTAGATTACAAAAATCATTTAAGTATACTGGAGTAAAAATATGGAATAACATTGATTTAAATACTAAATTACTTTCGTTTAATAAATTTAAAGAAAATTACAAGAAGCAATTATTGTTACAATATTAATTTTGTTTTCATATTTTATTAATGACCCTAAATTTTTTTTTTATTTATTTATTTATTTTTTTCTTTTTTTTTACTCAGTTCGCTTCATACCTTCATGCCAATTACATAATATACCATTAAATTATAATAAGAACTTCATTTTTCTTTAGGGTGGCTGCTTGACCCGAAGACCGTAATTGGTCACTTCGCAGTCTCCTGATTTGACGCGAAAACATTGTTTCATTTTTTATTGTTTTATTTCACTTTATTTTGTTTCATTATTTACGTGTTTGTGTGGCATCTTTTTACGTGTAACAATCAAATAAAAATACCTCTCTCTCTCTCTCTCTCTCTGGTAATCTGGACCCAGTTGCAGTTCTTAGCGGAGGTCTTTGTTATGGTAGCGACGCTACCTTGCAACTAATTTATTGCGGATTTAATCATTCAATTAAGCAGACTGTTGAATGTACAGGCGGGTACGACGACGATGCAAACACAGTCCTATCTTCCGTGGAAGTTTTTCACCCAGAGACGGAAAGATGGAGCAAAACCGGGCAACTGAAAGAGAAACGATGTTGGCACGGCGCTTGTGTTGTGGCTGGAAAGATCTACGTCATCGGAGGGTAGGCAATGGCAATTTTGAAATCATTAAAGTTCATTAAAAGTTTGGAACTTTAGCAAATTATTTAAAAGTTTTAACTTTAGACAAACTAACACAGTTGAAGAGTTTGATCCCGCTACTGAAGAATGGAGGATCGTGGGGAATCACGAAAAGTTTTATGGTGTTCGATCCATTGTTGCATTATAAAAAAATACTTGCCCGGGCATAACAAAGAAGGCTACATCTTAATTTATACATTTCGTAATCACTTGGTCCTAGTAACATTGTAAGAAATTTTTTCAATAAATTCCATGCGTTTTAATTGATAATTATGATAAACATTATTATTATAACGATGATGTTTTTATCGTTAACATAATTCACTGTAAAAAAATTACTAATCACACAAAACGTTAATGAAAGTATTTACTTTTACATTGACTTTATATAGAGTTTACGCAGTGCCTTTTAACCAGGTGAGTGTAATTTTTGCATGGGAACGAATTGAGTGACCCGAAAGTTGACGGAACGAGACTTGATCGAAACGACACTTGATCAAAACCACATTTGCTCAAAACGACATTTGATCGAAACGACACTTGATTGAAACGACACTTGATCGAAACGACACTTGATCGAAACGACATATGATTGAAACGACACTTGATCGAAAAATGAAAGAGAAAATTTACAACTTTGTCTGTCCCATTTTTGTCGATTCTTCGTCTCAAAAACATAGTAATTTCTGAAAAAAGGTTTTTCTTTGAATCTATCTCTGATTTCTCCAGGGGGGTCTCCAAGGGTGGGGCCGTGAAACAATACCCCCCTAAATACGCCACTGACTACAATGTAAAAAGCAAAAAATGGCAGCATTTGGCATCTAACAAAACTTAATCATGACAAGAGATCTACTTGTTGCCCCCCCTAAAAATACTTTGCCCAGGGACCTTGTTAAGAAACCTTGACTTTGACATTGGAAAAAAATTATAAAAAATTAAACTATCTTTTTACTGATGGTCTCTGCTTCTTATGAATCTAATTTACACTAACAAAGAGATTGTTTAATTGCAGAAACATACGAAAGTAATTTTTTTTTATCAACTGTCATTTCGATCAATTGTCGTTTCGATCATGCATCGTTCAATCAATTGTCGTTTCGGTCAAGTATCGTTCAATCAACTGTCGTTTCTATCAAGTGTTGTTCAATCAACTGTCGTAGTACCGGAAGAATGCACTATTGTTTTTTAGCCCTTATGTCCAATGATAATCTTATTGTCGCTCTGAATGAATTTTGTACAAATTATATTAGTGAATTGAGTGTTTTATTGGACAAACTTTGTATTGCGTCCCGTTAGTGTTATGCATAATTGAAGACATACAAGAATAATGGCGATATTTTATCTGAAAAGATTTTGTACATGGAAAATGAAATTTGGTTATTCGTGGAAAACGTGAACGAAATTGAAAAAAGTTAAAAAGCAGTGTTCTATGCTTTGACTGTATTGCATTTTAAGAGTTTTAATTAAGTTTTAAGTATTTTTTTAGGCTTTGTCAAATATTCGAGCTTGTTTTTGACTGATAAATTTTTTTCTAATTGAATCCGATTTTTGCTTTTTTTTTGTGTGTTCACCTACTCCCGAGTAATGGTAAATCAAACTCATTGAAATTAAAATGTGATCTTTAAACTTAATTTTACGCATAAGTTTTGGTGCAAATTACTTATCGTTTGCAGGACACTATTTTACATTATGCTGGCGCAAGCTAACCCTGTTTTTAATTGGCTTTCAAAGAAACTCTAAACCTAAAAAATGCCGCAAGTTACAAACATGAAAACTTGTAACTGCAGTATTAAGATCTTTAAAACTTTTTTTTTGAGTGTTTTTTTATGACTGTAAATTGTTTTATGTGTCTTTTACACCTTTATGTTAGTCATGAAAATTTAGAATTAAAAAGCATCATTATAGCAAACACCAATTTTAAAACTATTTACCGGTAGTTTTAATTGTCAATATATTGCTTTTAATGTAATAATTTGATTTATCTGTTTTATCTGTCAACTATCCGCACCATGTACTTTTACACACTTGCCTTTTTTATAACTTTCTCAGTGGATATTTAGGTCAAAAAAGCAAACTTTGAATGATAGGCCAAAAATATTTTTCGTCAAACATGTCACAAACTTTTTTGGAACTTGTCACAAATGCATAATTGTAGCTGTTCAATTGTAACTCTTTGTGCTTGTGGCGCGCTTTTAAAGCAAGGTTTCAGTACACTGCGTACAAAACAATTATTTCATCTTGTCGTTGGCATTCTCGCCTTCAGCGTTGGAGGCGAGGGTCCGACACCAGGGTTTGCCTCGGTTGACGATGTGTTGCCAACTGGTCGCTATTTTGCGACCGTATTACGCATCAATAAATTGCCGCCAAGTCCTGGGAAAATATCGCGTAGATGAGGAACGGAACTGGAAGGAAACGAGTCCAATTAAAAGTTTGCTTTTGTATTTAGCTAATCATATTCTTACTATTTTTTTCAAAGCCCACCCAGCTAGATTTTGAGGCATTTTTCTTGGGAATCACTTGCCTATTGTATGATAAAGTCTAAAACATAAACATAAATTTTTCAATTTCAACCACTATCATCGTCGCTTCTGCAACAAAGTTTGTAGGTTTTGCGCAGTAGTAATTGACTCAAAGTATTTGCAAAAAATCATTTTAACGTGTAAACGCAAAATAATACAGCAGAATTTCATTCGAACGTGTGCAAAATTTCTATTAACATCAATGTTGTATCATTTATATATATATATATATTTTTTTTACAAAAAATAAGTTAAAAAGCATTATTAATTTTTGATTTTCGAAATAAGTGGTTTTTTCATTAATTTTCACGTTTTTACCTTAAAAAATGCTTTGTTATCTATAAAATGTTATTGCTTTTGCAGTGCACCGATAGGCCCAAGGTTTTTATTAGTATTTTTCTGACTTTGATTGGTTTATTTTTAATAAAAAGTGTTGTTTTTGCTTAGAATGCTTTATAATATAAGCCGCACTGTACAGCTTTTTTGCTTTTTTCTTGTCGGGCCTGGTATTTTTTACCAGTTTCTTTGTAAAATAGTTTAGGTAAAATAAAAAATTTTTCTTAAATTCTGGTAAATTTTTATAAGTTAAAATATAAATTAAAGTTTTTGCCAGCATATACAGGCAATTTTTTTGTTCAATTGGAAAATTGTAACCGCAAAATATAAGTAAATGACTAAAAATGACTAGAAATAAGGTGCAAAAAGCGCTAGGCCCGCTCTAAATAATACTTTCTCAGATAAAAGCGAAAAAATGTTTACAGTGTAATTATAATGAATTAATTGAAAATTAAATTTTGAAAATGCTTTCTGTAATTCTTTAAAATAAACAACGAATAAAAATAACACAACGAGTGAAATACAGTTACTGGTATTGTCAAATAGCAAATTGCGCTTATTTCTGGTCCATGTACTCACAATAGTTGTCAATACGGTCTAATTTATTTGGTTTGACAAAAGAATGTAATTAATAACGAGAAAATAAAAAAACTTTTAATATTAAAATAATTCGTAACATTAGCCTACATGTTATAGAAGACATTGAAATGATTTTCTATTCTCCAATATGATGTTGTCTAGGCCAAAGTAGAGCAGTGAAGTAGTCTACCATCTGTTCCAATGTTTTTCGATTCCAGCGGTTGGGCGAATCAGGTGTAAAATGGTCAGAAAAGACACCACCATGGTTGTATTAAAGACAGGTTGTGCAAATAAAGATAGCTTTACTTCAGCACAGGTATTTTGGTTACCTAGTTCAACTGGTTCTTTTGGATTCCCGAGTAAAGTTGTGACAGCGGTTCAGTTCCGGTTTAGGATCAGTAAATTTTATTTTTGTTATCTGGTTCAGATCCGGTTTAATTCCAATTCGGGTTCAAAAAAGTCATCTGCGATTAATGCGATTTTTGATTCGAGTTTGGTTCAATCCTAATGTAATAAAATATTTTTCTGTCCAGTTTTGCAAGCGTGTAAACTAAAAACATAGCTCGTGGATCGTCGCGAAAGACATATCAGACCAAAAGATTTGGGAAAGGGAAGAAAAACAATTTTGCCCGATCATGGTTTTGTACAATTTTACCAAAAAGCTGAAACGTAACAAATAGAACTGAGCAAAATAGAATATTTTGCTATTAACCCAAAAAAATAATTTAAAAGTTTTATCTCTTGGTCTGTCAGAGCCGATGGAATCGGCTCGTCGCTAAAAAATTGCCTCTCAATACATTGCAATACAAAAATTTCTGCAATTTAAAGCTATTGTTTACTGTCTAGTTGACGGAGTAAATTGTAGGCATACTTACATCTTGTTTTTTCTGATTAGACCATGTCTACAAAAGCTGATCTGATCGGCTTACTAGTGTGTCAACCGCGCCGTGCAGCGTGGCAGCGTTTTTTGGAGGACCTTGCCGCGTACCGCGCCGCGTGCCGTTACAAACAAAATTTTAAGTCACTTTTTTTGCAAAGACGATACTATAGGCTTAATTTCGGCCAGAACAAGAGATACGTTAAAATAATCAATTGTTCCCTCAAAAAACAATTTTATAATCCAATATGGTGTGCAGCATAATAAAATAAACTATGTAGTCGTAAAAAAACTTTCTTTCAAAAAAATTTTTACAAGTGGCACTTTATATCTCGAAAAACATACTCAGTATCCCAAAAATCAAATTATTTTCAATGTTTTTGCTGGTTAACAGGCTGAGATGGCGACGATGTTCCCATCGCCCCCCCCCAATTTGTAAGGCTATATTTGTAGCCAAATAGTATTTTATTGGTGTCATCTGGCATATTTATAGGTGAACTGCTGCATAGCGTGGTAAACATTTGCATACCGAAAATTCTGTTAAATGGAGGTATTGTGCTAGGCACATAGATTTTGCTCGCCGATCAAAGTGTTATCATTTAAGCTATGCATCCAAGAATAAGTTAAGAGCAATAACATATATTTTTTGTTTATTTTATTTAATCTCTATTTATTTTCCAGAATCGGAGGAAAATATTAAGCAATTATCCCGACCAATTTGTAGGACTTTTGGTAACTTTCTTTTTCTTGTTAACTGAATATTTTGCAAAAAAGTTCCGCGACATATTGCCTTTATCGAAAGAGCGTAGGTGACTATTTTTTCGTACAAAGTTTCTATGGATATTTTGAATCAGATTGTGGCAGTAACTCTTCCAAAAACTTTTTAACTTTTAAAACTCAAGTAAACCCTGAAAAAAGTCTTTAATTCAAATCAAAGGTCAAAAAAGACTTTTTATTTTCAATTGTTTAGTCAAAATCAAAAAAGGTTTACCAATTGAAATAAAGACAAAAATTTTTCATGTAACTTTATTAAGAAAATATAGCGGACTCCTTCACCGAATTGCGAATGTGGCGCCTCTGAGCAAACCGCAGACCATGTACTAACAGCATGCCCTATACATCGGGCACCACGTGGAGCACGAGGTCTGACGGTTTTGAATGACGAAACTCGATGCTGGCTTAATAACATCACTGCCAGCATCTGATCCAGGCAGTGCAGCAGCCTGGGGTAGTAAAAGGATAAACCATCGGCCCTAGTCCTGTTTGTGTCTGACCTGGAGTGAATACCCTTCAAACGATGACGACGACGACGATGACGAAGAAAATATAGCACAGAGAAAGAAGAGGGGAGGTTTTCCCCCAATAATTTAGCACTTTTATCTCTATTTTTATCCTTTTGACTCACAAAAAACGTCGTTAGGTAACCGTTAAGGGATTACTTCGACCTGCTTTCAGAGATGCCCAGATATTATATTGTTTTTTAGTTTTTTATTTAGAGGTATGACTGAAATTTAAAACTGCTTGCGAAGACCGCCAAACAGAGGAAAGCGCTTTTAAGTGTCTTTTCGAATGACACTATAGAATGACACAATTAGGTTTTGAACCGCGACCATGTCGAGTGGTTATAAGAGCACCATCAAAACGGCGCTCTTGTAACCACTCAAACACGCTGCCGACAAGCCACTCTTGCAAAATTTTTGGATTATTTTCAATCATTTCTTATACATTTTAAATCCGGAGAAAGCAGAAAAATTTATTTATTTATTATGCTTTGATTGAGAAATAAATTTATTTCTTTTGTCCGAATATCGGCCTAAAAGCACAATACACCAAATGTAAGCTTAGACGATTGGGTACATAAAAAAAATACAGCGGACAGTAGCGTATTTAAGGGGAACTGTGTCATGCCCCTTCCCTTGAAGATTACAAATACGAGAAATTAGAAACGGATTCACAGTGAAGACCTTTTTTTTTAACAACCACTTAAAAGTATTTTTTAACTGAGGCTATATGATTGCCGTATTTAGAGGATGATCTTAATCGCGGGCAGAACTAGTTTCTACAACGTGAATCCGTGCCTAACTTGCCGGCAACGTTGTCGAGTGGTTAGAGCGCAGTGATTGTGATTGACATGGTTTCGGTTCAGAACCTACTTGCGCGACTCTGTTGTGTCCTTGAGAAAGACACTTTACGGCATTTTCTTCTGCTTGGTGGTCTTGGCAAACAGTTCTAAACTTCAGTCATATATCTCTATTAAATTTCAAGCAGACGGCAACATCTCTGCATCTCTGGAAGCAGGTCGGGGTGATTGCTTACCCTTTTTATTGGCTCCTCCGTTGCTTTCCTGTAAATCAGGATGATAAATACAGAGGTAAAATGAAAAAAAGAAAATACTAACTACCACAAGTCAATTTTTGTCTGTAATAATCCTAGCTGTCAAAAATTAGCGATGCAGTTGTAAACAGCAAAGTACCAATGTGATATCAGTCAAAATCAAATGAGTCTTTGTACTTTTGCCAAATAAATACATTTTTTCGCGATAGAATATTACTCCTGCGTGTGCATTTTCTCGATTGGTTAAATAGGGATAAGCCTATTAGGCTACATAGGGTGGCCATACGTCCCGTTTTAGCCGGCACAGTCTCATTTTTTAAGCCTTGTCCCAGTGTTCCGCCCGGTTAACCAATATGTCCCGTTGTTATTGTCCCGTTATGTATTTCTAATTTTAAGGGAAGACCTTTTTTTTAGAGAACACAATAGTTTTTGGACAAAAAAGAGAAGCTTGAGACCAATTTCAAGTGAAGGCCTTTTTTTTAGAGAACACCATGATTTTGGGACGAAAATAAGAAAATCCGAGAATCTCAGCCAAATTTATTTTGTTCCCCAAAAAATTTTTTTAGCTTGACCGCCTATGTCTGTCCGGAATTCCGCCTATTTAGATATGGCAACCCTACTTTTAACAAGTCTTCGGATTAATCACTTTAAAAATATGGCCACCCTACATGTATTACAGGCCAAAAGTGTTTTGGTCATATTCCTTAAAACTTTGGAAGAGTTAGGAGTGGTTTCCTGCTCGACTTTCCATAATAATTTTTTGCTTGCCACAAAACTAAAAGCCCGTTTCCACTACGAGCGTGGAAAAGAGCATTCTTTGTCTCTTTTATTGATCTTCGATTGAAGCGAGCGGTTAAAAATGAAGCGAGCGCAAAAAAAAAGCAATAAAACAAACAAAGAATGCTTTTTTCCACGCTCGTAGTGGAAACGGGCCTTCATGATTAACAGAGATGTAAACGAAAATAAAAAAAATATGTGAATAAAAAGTATGACGTCATTTTTAAAGTAAGACGACACCATCATTTGATTTTTAATAAATTTCAAAAATTTACGAAAGATAAGCTATTATTAGTATTCCAACATTAAATCTGTAGCTTTCTGCAGTAAGGTTGTTACAAACGGCAAATTTTTTGTTTACTCAAAAATCGGTTGTACAGATACGCTAACCCAGATAGGGTGAAACTTGAAGCAAAATAATGTGATGGATGCTTTAAAAAATTATCTTTTGATTTTTAAACTGTTCTTGGCATTTTTTGATTTTGCGTATGAAATTCATAGCGCTAGTAATTTCAAACAACTGTTTTATAGTATGTGTTGCACCTATAGATATCCTATGGTTGCACCATCGGCAATGGAACGCTACTTGTGGTTTACAGGAATATACAAGTCGGTAATCAATAGTTAGAGAAATACGTTTGAAGTCATTTCGGGTCGCTTCAATAAGCGACCGTTAGCGATTTTGGTGAATAAAACTAACCCGGGTCCCGCGGTGGTTACAATCGTTTCTTTAGAGATAATTTTTCTCTTGGGTTCTTTTTTATTGTTTCCTAGTGCTGTAGGAAAGATTACGGGTCAATTTCACGGACAAGTAACAGTTACGGTCTTTTGAAGAAACCCAAAGTGTCTTTCCCAAAAAACAAAATGAAATTAGAAGTATAGGTTTTAAACTGTGATTATATTGATTGATCAATGTAATGCTCCTTCTTACTCTTTGTGGACCCCATGCCCTCCACACTGCTGACAAATTAAATAGAAAAATATTTAAATATTACTTTAATTTGTGTTTTTGAATCCATCTAAACACAGAAAAGTTGACATTTTACCAATTAATAAAGTAAGGATTATTGTTTTTAACTGTGCATGAATTTAGTTTTACCAAAAAAATCTTTAAAATTGATGCAGTCATAAAGTGAACGATTTTTAAACTGCAATTAAAGACTTTGAAAATTGATAGTTTTTCAGACTTACAAAAGTTCACTTAACAAATTGCTCAGCATGATTAAGAAGCTTGTGTGTGATAATTATCAAATTGGAAGGGTAATTTTTGGGTCTGTTCAAGAAGAGACTGTAATTATTGTTTGTCAGTGAAACTAACCTGGAATCACTCTTACTGCACCAGAAGGCAAAACAAAACCAAGATAAAAATAATCTTTGAAGAAACAACAGTAACCACAGGAAGATTCATGATAGCTTCACCAATAAAAACACTCACGATTGCTTAGTAAAAAAACCCTAATTTTTTGGCATTTTTATTTATATTTGTGACACACAATGGCACCAGAACCAACATTCAGTGATGCACTTACAAGTGAGGTAAAATGATATTGCACAAAGAAAGATAGACATATAAAGCAGGTTTAATTAAATTTCAATGCAACAATAGAACCTAGGTCAAATTTTTTTAATCATTGTTTAAATAACATCAAATTGGGAGCACTAATAATATTTTTTGGTAACTTATTCCAAGTTTTGGGGACACAATGAGTAAAAAAATGATTATAGGAGTCAGTATTTGCACAATAAAGAGGTTTAATATTGAAGCTATGTCTACGTAGATTGTAGGAGCTGTTGTTATTGCACTTAATAAAAAATTTGTCAAATTTTAATTCAATCAAATTATAATAAATTTTGTATGTCAGGATCATGTCAAATTCAAGTCGTCTATATTCTAAAGACTTGATATTAAGCTTATTTAAACGGTCATGGTACGAAGAGAATGGCACTTTTCACCGAATACAAATGTATCTAGTAAATTGTTTTTGGATAGATTCAATCTTTGCAATATCTTTGATAAGATAAGGTGACCAAATAGAAGTGTTATATTCTAACTTTGGTTTCACATAGGTAGTGTACGCTTTTAGTAATATACAAATATTATTGCTGTTGAAAGAACGAGAGATATGATATAAACCAATGGAAGCTTTTGCCACAATTTTGGAAATGTGATTATTCCACTTGAGATCAGAGGAAATAACTACACCTAGGTCACAAACACTGAATGTTGTGGGAATATTATAACAATTAATGTGATATTTCGATGCATGATTAATATTATAAGGTTTGCGAGAAATTGGCAAGTATTGACATTTAGCTGGGGATAGAGTTAGCTGGTAATTCTCCATCCATGACACCATTTTATTAATGCAGTTTTGTACCTGTGTAGAATCATGACCAAAAATTTTTGCATCATCAGCATAAAGATATATATTGCAACCAGTATTTGTTAGGCAACAATCATTTAAATCATTTCTGTATATGATAAATAAGATAGGACCCAGAACACTACCTTGTGGGACACCACTAGTCACATTCAAAAAAGAGGATAAAACATTATTTACACATACTGATTGGCTTCTTCCACTAATAAATGCAGTAATCCAATTTAGAACATTATTCCTTATCCCATAAGATTGCAAAATTTTCAGTAATTTAGAGTGAGATACTGTATCAAAGGCTTTGGTGATATCAGTGTATATAACATTAGTAACATATCCCTCATCAAAGGATCTAAACCATTTATTTAACACATTAAGTAATTGTGAGCAGGTAGATCGAAAAGGTACAAATCCATATTGTTTAGGAGACAAAAGATTATAAGTAAAAAAAATTTAAAGTTTGTAATTGCCTTTTAATCTGAACGATTGAACATTTTATGTTAGAAGCAGTATAAGACTTGTTTTCAAATATATATATGGCTTTTTGGAAAGTGCATGGTGCTTATCATTCTTTAATATAAATGTATAGATAGGGCTTTATAAGTAATTAATAATACAATCATTAATTAGTAAGTTATAATACTTTTTTCCTATTCAATACCATATTGTTTTTAAACTGTGTTTAGTTGCCACAAACAGGGCTGGGGAGCTGGAGCCATGGAACCAACAAGTCTGCAAGAGCTGGAGCTGGAGCTAGAGTCAAGTTCCGAAATTATGTGGAGCCAGAGCCATGAAAATTTTTGCTGGCTCCAGCTCCTAACATTGTATTTTTTTACATTTGAAAGTCACTTTATTAATTTGTGGATCTAAATGTGCATTAACATATTCTAAAGAGTGGGTTTGTGTTTGAATCATTTATTTAAGATTAGTAGTAGCATGGAGTTTGAGATGGGTGCCCATTGATAGGACACTGGTTTTGTCTTGCAGGCCTTGAATGTTTGTCTCATGTGCAGCCAGTAGCAATGAACAAAGCTGTGTTCTGAATGGTTTGCAGTTTCTTTATCTTGATGTTTGATATGATAGGGCTCCATATAGTGTTTGCATATTGTAATATGATAGCTTTAAATGAATAGATGATTAATTCGTTTTGTATAACTTATTTATTTGAAGTAAGTGCTTTGAGAATGTTCAGCTTTTGTTTTGCTTTAATGACGGTGAGATTTATGTGTTGTGAAAATATTATTTTTGGGTCAAAAGTAATTCCAAGAGTTTTTGAGTGCTTTGTAGTTGGTGATTGTTTAAATTAAGTGACATAATTGTGCCATATTCAGCTGGGTCTGGTGCAAAAAGTGTAATACTTTGTAAAAATATTGTTGAATGAGTTGTTGGGCCTTAAATGGTGATTGGTGTGAGATACTATGATTGTTATATTATTGGTGTGAGATGCTATGATTGTTATATCATTTGTACGTCTTTTGGGAGGAGGGTAATCTCAGAGATGTAAATTTTAAATAATGTTGGAGAATGAATTCCACCTTGTGGTTCTCCAGATTTTGATTTATTTGAATTTTGAGAGTGTGCCATTGTATTGAGCGCATGCTTATTGTCCTTTAAATTTAGTTGGCTATAAACTTAACAATGGTGTTTGGAATGTTTGTTGGTACAAGTTTGTTTTCGTTCACTGTTTCAAATGCCTTGCTCATGTCCAAAGCTACTGCTACAGTGTGATGTTGCCTTGGATTCTTAAAGCCTTTTGTGATTTGGTGGCAGATGTTATGCATAGCAGTGTATGTTGAGTGTTTATATTTGAATCCATATCGATGAAAAATAACTGGAATGTTTTCTGTTATTTATAGTGCTTTCTTTAGTGTTTTGGCAATGGGTGATAAAAGTGATATGGATTGATAGCTTCTGCCAATGTTGTGGTCCTTGTTTGGTTTTAAAATGGAAATGTTTGGGGTACCTTTCCCAAGATGTAATATTATTTTAGTGTTGGGGGCAGTGTCATACATATTTGTGAGGTATTTGATGGAAAGTGATCCTAGGTGTTTTAGGGTTGACTGGTAAATTCTTCCATAGTAAATTCCACCATAAGTTAATTTTACCAGGGTTGTTTTCGGGTGTTTGTTTTGTGTTCACGTGTTTGTTTGTTTATGTGATTGTTAAAGTAATGATTTGGGGGTGTCTGTTTCATTTGGAAATGTGATTACATTGTTGAATGAGCTTGCAGATATGCTGGGGCAAGTGAATGCAATTTGTGCTGTTTTGATTTTCTTAAGATGAAAAGTCTGTTGGCACCCAGTATTGCCTTGACAAGATGTTTGTTTGTCTCTTTGTGGAATGAGGTCTGTAGAAGATGAGACCTTCAACATGATGTTTAAATGATGTCCAATTGGATTTTTGGTAGTTTGTTATTGTTTTAGTCAAGTGAGAGTGAGTTGTTTTGGTCTTGTGATGTGTACTGGGGGTGATGAGTAATAATATATGATCTGATATGAGGAAGGGAATGATCTTCCAGCTAGTGCAATCATGCAAGTCTGCTGAAGCAGTGATTTCTGGTGAAGTAGACTGTTGTATTTGATTGTGTGGTCCACGTGTTGAGTGTTTGTGTTTAATATGATGTGATTTGAATTATTCAATCAGTTTTCCTTTAAGGCCTTTAGTTGGTTTGTACCATATTTGTTAGTGAGCATTGACATCTGCAGTGATGATTGTGTTTGGACGATTTGCTTCATATGTAAATGGCTGGATATATCAAGTCTTTTTTTATTTCAGATATATAATTGATAGGACCATTGGATAATAGATAACTCAACCTATTGGACCCTTGGGTAATATTAAGCCCTTGGATAACATATAATTGATTTTAGTGTTGTAGCAAAGTGCAAGTTAATTAATTTTTGATGATTGATATATCATCTAGTTATCCCTTATGGGCCAATAGTTATATTGTATTAAGAGTTAGAGCTGAAGCTGGAGCTGGAGCCAAAGTTTAGAATCAATTGGCTCTGGAGCTGCAGCCAGACCCTAATCTAAATAAGGCTGGCTCCCCAGCCTTGCCTACAAATTACTTCATAAAAGAGCTCCTACTTATTTAACTGATATGTTTCAATTATTTTCTCCAGCAACATCTTTATTTATGTGTTAGATGTGGTCATGATAAACTTATGCTTGAAACAAAATTTTTTGCAAAAATCAACCACGAAATCGATTTTTCGTAATGATACAGTTGGTTCTAAATTTTTAGCTTTTATTTTCTATATTAAATTAAAATTTGACTGCTTTTATTAATAAGTTTATGCATCGCAATTTGATCAGTTAAATAAAATCGTCAATGTGACTTCACTGGAAAAAGGTTAATAGATTTCTGTTAAAAGACGTTTAACTCATCCAGTTTGTATGGAGGAAAACTTTGAAACATTTAAAAAACAACTTAAAACCCATTGGTTCAAACTTGCTTTTGAAGTTTATGTGTATTTTGCATATCTTTTGATGATTTTCAATTTAAGCTTAACTAGGTGTTATAATGTGTACAGATAGTATTTTGTTTTAGTGGTATGTACTTGTGTTATATCTAACGTTTAGAGTTTAATGTCAAATTATAACCTTGCAACTGCTTGGGACAGCTGAGGAACCTATCTGATTTCAGCATATGTCAAGCAGTATAATTTCATTATTATTATTATTAATATCATTTTGACTTGTTGCCTTTTCAATCCTGAACCTCTTTAAAGTAATATTAAAACATTTTTCATTGTACTTTTTGTTTGTGCTATAGCAGAAAACTTTACTGAATTGAATTTTATGTTCTTACAAATTGGGACAATAAATGTCATTATGGCTATTATGCTTGACAGTTAAATTAAAATTTGGATTTAATTATTTATCATAGTTTTTTCAGGTTGGTTAAATTTTATACAAGTACTGTTTGCTGTTTGATCATTATGTCTGATACACCAAATAATCTGTCTTTAAATTCTGATTCACTGAAAGAGGAAGTTAAACCAGTAGACAATCTCCATGGTCAAGGAATTTCTCCCAACAATTTAACAGAAATTCAAAACACCAACTTAATATCAAGTACTAAAGCAGTCATGCAAGGCTTGGAACAACTAAAAAATGAACACAATTCTATCTTACACAGTTTATTGGCAACATTAAATGCAATTCGTCGTGAAAAAGATGATGATGTAAATTTGGTTGAAGAAAAGTCAAACATCATTAGAAAGTCCTTAGAAATGATTGAGCTTGGATTAGGAGAAGCTGAAATGATGGTTACCTTATCATGTCATCTTAATTCTTTAGAATCTGACAAGCAAAAATCAAAGGCTCTTATAAAACGCCTTTGTCAAGAGAATGCGTGGTTGAGAGATGAACTTGCGGGTACTCAGAGCAAACTTCAAAAAGCCGAACAATCAATAGTTCAACTTGAAGAAGAAAAAAGTCATCTTGAATTTCTGAAGTCAATTCGAAAATATGATGATAACTTGGATCAATATTTGTCAACTTCAAAACAGGCATCAAATAATGTTGATACTTTATTTGGTGCTGGTTCTCCTGAAGAAGATTTACCGATAGTTGGTGATATTCATGCACAGAGTGACACTGCAGAAGTTGCTAGCAGTGGCTATGAAATACCTGCAAGATTGCGAACACTACATAATTTAGTAATTCAGTATGCTAGTCAAGGAAGATATGAAGTTGCTGTTCCACTTTGCAAGCAAGCCCTTGAAGATCTAGAAAAAAGTTCTGGTCATGATCACCCAGATGTAGCGACAATGTTAAACATTTTAGCTCTTGTTTATCGTGATCAAAACATGTACAAAGAAGCAGCTAATCTCTTAAACGATGCATTAGCAATTCGAGAAAAAACATTAGGTTATGACCATCCTGCTGTTGCTGCAACATTAAATAATCTGGGTGTATTGTACGGAAAACGTGGCAAGTATAAAGAAGCTGAACCATTATGTAAACGTGCTTTATCAATACGAGAAGCTGTGCTCGGAAAGGACCATCCTGACGTTGCAAAGCAACTCAACAACCTTGCTTTGCTATGCCAGAATCAGAGCAAATATGATGAAGTTGAACAATACTATCAACGTGCTCTTCAAATTTACGAAAGTAATCTTGGACCTGACGATCCAAACGTCGCTAAAACTAAAAACAACCTTGCTTCAGCGTATATGAAACAAGGCAAGTTTAAGCAGGCCGAAACATTGTACAAGCAAGTGCTGACCCAAGCTCATGAAAAAGACTTTGGTAGCATAGATGACAAAAACAAGCCAATATGGATGCATGCTGAGGAAAGAGAAGCTTCTATTTACACCGGCCATTCTAATGACATTTCACCTCATTCAGAATATGGTGCGTGGTACAAAGCAGCAAAAGTAGAGAGTCCAACTGTAACAACTACTCTAAAAAATCTGGGAGCTTTGTATCGGCGTCAAGGTAGATACGAGGCCGCTCAGACTCTAGAAAATTGTGCAGCAAGATCGAGCCAAAAATCGTCTCTTCCACCAGGCAGCCGACAGCAAGTTGCCGAGAAAAAATCACGACCCTCCAAGTCCCAAAACACCAATAATGAGGATCGGCCCGAGTGGAACAGCGACGGTAGCGGCGCTCTGCGGAGAAGCGGCTCGTTTAATCGTTTGCGAGCTTCGTTGAAGAAAAGTAGTTACAAGTTGGTTAGCAAAATTACAGGTGGAGCTGAAACTTCTCCTGCTGGAGCTGACGCGAACATTCGCCGTGCTACGTCAATGGGGGGGTTAAATGCGAAATATAACGGAACCTCTCGCTCGTAATTAATTGATTTGTCTGATTAGTTAATTCGTTTTGAACATTTGAGGTGTCGTTCTTAAAGCATGATTTACCGTTGTGTGTAATGTGCATGTATAAGTACAGTGTATAAGTAAGTATAATTCAAAGTAATTTTTTTAAAGCATTTCATAAACCTCTGTTACATACGCATGGTTGTTATGCGAGCTTGCCACTGCATTGCTACTGTACTAGTTTGCCAAGTGTGTTCAGTCGCACACGTTTCTTTGGCAGCATTTGCTTGACTCTTTTTTAAAAAATATCTTTGGAATCGTTGACTAGGTCCTGTTGTGCATTGTACTGGTTGACATCTTCGAATCATTAAAAGTGTTTCAAATTTATTGTGTTTTTTGATGCATTTTTGTAATACTTTTGTCGTATACTTTGTAATGCAACAACTTTCTTACTCTTGGATAATTTTGTTTTTATTTTAAGCTCTCTATATGATCAAATTTTATTACTGAACTGAATTCATATTCAAGAACGTGGAAGAGCTGCTTGTCTTTGTAGTAAAAGCATTAAACTTTTCAATTCTGATTATTTGACATATGACTAAGCGTTTTTAATGTCAGCAAAAATTGTCTTTATTGATCCTAGATCGAGCCAGCTAGATTATAGTTGTTAAATCAACGATTTACACCTTGCCCACTCTATAGTATTTACATTTTAGTGTGAATTCCTTTTTATTTTAAAAGAAAGCACTGCATAATGTCATCCGAACATAAAGTTACGGTCGTTCACTGTTTTATTTTTCAGGTATGTATCAATTTTTATTTTATACGTGATTTCACTGCCTTCACGCTATCTCCCGTACGTATAGTTGATATACAAGTAATCGAATCGGTGACAATATTGAAGTGTTCTGAGCAGTAAGGCTCCGCTATTACATTTGCCATTGAACAAGCGCTGTTTGTACATTTTTAGATTAATAATAATAAATTTTAACAAAGATCTATTGTTTTTATATAAAATCATCTACGCTATCAAAGTTGAATTTTTTTTTTTATCAAAAAAATTTTTTACTTGTTTTTCTCAGGTTTTTCAAACCTAGCAATCATTCATCTAATATTTAAACAATATGATCAACTGCCGTGGTATTGCTTTGCTATTACATTTTCTCATCTTGATAATGCTCGTTGTCATTACTTGACTATTAAACTCATTTTGAGAAAGAAATACACACATTTTTTTTAACAAGAATTGATGCAAACCAATTGGCATGTAATCCTGTATACTTTTATCTGTTTTTAATGCGTTACATTGGTAGCAAAAGTGTTACGTGTTTAATTATATTAAGGTAATGAAATATATGTAGGTGTTGAAGTTATTATATTACATTGCTTGTCTGTGCATGTTACTTCAATAATGTTCGAACTGTGTTTGTGTCGTCCTAATTTGTTCAAGTGCCATGTCAAAGAAGACTGGGACTAGTTCATATTACCTGCTATTTATAAAAGTGTTAACAATATGGAAAAGTTTGTTTTCCAATCTACTGCAGTTATTCTTCTATATTTGCCATTATTATGAAATAAATTCATTTTTGCATTTCATTTTTGCACTTTGTATGAATAATCACGTGGTTTTCAAACTGTGTGATGACGTCAAATGCTGTGCAATCTGCAACGTCCAAATCGTCCTTGAATTGCACGCTCTGTTCAGCGGGATTGAGTTACTGCCGCCGATGCTCCCATTAAATATTCATGACAACCTGTTTCACCCGCAAGTATTGAGCAAATGCTGTAGTTGAATATGAAAGCATCCGTTGCGCCGTGTCATGCATGGGGTGGATTACTGCAATACATAAAGTGTAAGTGGTCCTCAGAAAAGTTGCAATAATTTCGCTACTTCTAATGTAAGCTTATTTGTACATTCTGTTCTTTCATCTTCAACGTTTTGCTGTATTCATCGTAACTGAGTAACTTCACCTTCTCATCTGTACCGCGCTTGTGCTTGAATTCTCTCGCCATTAGTTGATCGTGTAAAATATCTGTGTTGTAGTTGCGCGCAGTAGACAGGGTGCTGAAGCATGTTTTTATCACGTTAATAAATTTTTTGATTTTTGTGTAATTTCGGAGAAAAAACACGTGAATTCGATCCAAGCCAAAGCAAACATAAAACTGATCAAATTTTTGAAACCGTAGAGAATAAACGAAAATACCGGGCCAGTTTTTATTTTTATTTCTCATTGCTTATCACAAAATAAATATCAATTTTTTCCGAATAAAATTTATGGAAACCACAACTATCTTTACTTTCTCAATTTGCCACCCGACTCCACACTGATTGATTTCAAATTCACGTTGATCACACCGGGAATGCGTTCACAAAGTTTCAATCATTGCTCAAGTATTAATTTGAGTTATTTAATGGTTGAAGTAGTTTTTATGGCAATAGTTTAATAACGTTGATTCTGAACAAATTAAAACAGGTCCGCAAACATAAGCTTTATCTGGCTAGTAAAAGATTTGTAACCTTTGTAGCCCTAATGTCGTGCCTTGTTGAAGTCAGAAAACATTTTAAATAATTAAAAAAACCCAAATCTTCATCCAATGTAAATAGCATATTTACGGGTAAACATTGTCGTCTGTTTGATACTGCCAAACCAATGTAACTAAAATTAGCAAAAGGTAGATGCGAATACATTGTTTGGAAGTTTGAATAGGTTAAATTACAAAAATTTCAATACAGACCAAAATTGGTTTGTTAATTAGTTTTATTCGGCCAGAGATGAGGAGTTTTGCTTGGAGTAAAAGCCACATTAACGCAGTTCACTTCCCAAACCGGGCGCGAATAATGTGCAAGTTCCAATAAAATACTTGTTTTGCAGCTCCTAAGTCTGCATTAGCTAATTAGTTTTTGATTTGCGTCAAGATATAAAGCACGTTACAAAGATACAGTTTAGGTAGAGAGTATACTGTTTTTTCAACCATACCACAATTATATACAGCAACACACATATAGCCTATTCATACTGAAATAAAACAAAAAGAAACCAGAAACGTTTTCGGCTTACATTAGCTCGCTTCAGATAAATAAAATAAAATGCTAAGAAACTTTGCCATGTAATTTAAAGATCAAGGTCAATGACCTGATTACGTAGTTGTTTACCAAAATTGTCACACGAGGTTTCATAAAAGGAATTGTTAAAAATTGATTTAGAAATACAAACGCGAAATAACAACCGCAAAGCCGATACACCGCGCAAAATCCAAACAACGGAAATAACAATCTAAAACAGGGGTCTCCAAACATTTCGAGCAGGGGGCCATAGATTTTTTTGGACCTCCTTGGATCAAAGTCAAAAACTTAATTTGCGAAAAACAGTTAATAAAATAACTGTAAACAGACTATTTATTTAAAAAAATCTGTTGCATTACACAGTTGAAATGTAAGGTATAGACATATATTTAACCAGTTATTTGTTAGTCTTGATTAGTAGGCTATTAGAAACATAAAACTGGGGCATTTCCGATATAATTCTATCCAACTGTGGTTCAAAGTGAGCGTATATGTTTTATAAAAAGAGCTCCGCGGGCCGGATAAAAAATCTTAATGAGCCGGATTTGGCCCGCGGGCCCTGCTTTGGAGGCCCCTGATCAAAATATGTTGTATTTAACAAAAACGATGATGCATTCGCAAATAATAATTGTCGATTAAGTCCAGGGTTATGTTTTTTGATTAATAAAGGTTCGTAAATTTTAGTTTTAAACTTAGAATTACATTTCAATGTAAATTTGTTTAAGATAATTAAAAAATGTGATTCTAATTTTGAAATTAAGATTCACAGAGATATTTTATTAATCAAAAAACATAACTCTGGAGTTAATCGACAACTGTATTTGCGAATGAATCACCGTTTTTGTTAAATATATTTTAGATTGTCATTTTTGTTGTTTGGATTTTGCGTGGTGCATCAGCTTTGAGGTTGTTATTTTGCGTTTGCATTTTTAGGACAATTTTCAACTATTCCTTTTATGAGAACCTTGTGTGATGTTACAAAGAAAAGATGAAAAAAAATCTTTAATCAACTAATTTTTTAGTCATATCATGACTTGAGTGAAATCGCTTTTATTGAATCAGCATTGAGATATTTTGTTTTAAGGTAGATGTTTTACGAGCTTTGATTGGTTTCAAGGTGTCCACCTGCAAATTCTTAAAACGTTCTTGATTTGTCTCATGTACGAGAATTCAGCATAATTCACAGGGATCTGTTATGGGGAAATAGAATATCAATCAATGTGCCATGCTTCCGGAGGTGAGAAACTTTACAACTTGATTTCATAGTTTGCGGGATTTTCTTTATTATCGAATTGCTATTTAACATTGTTAGCTTCAGATAACTCAATAAATTTTATTTGAAATTAAGTCAAGTAGCTATATGAGGTTGGAAAGCCAGTTTCTTTTAAATTATTTAAATCTTTTATCGTATTATTGACCAATGGCGTGCGGTCAGGGCATGCAAGTCATGCATTACATGACCAACGAACTTCTATGTGATAACTTTTTTTTGCTTTAAAAAAAACAGCGCAATTTTGGGACTAGAGAAAAGAAATCTGAGCTTGATTCCAAGTGAAGATCTTTTTTTTTTTTTTTTTTTTTTTTCAGAGAACACTATGATTTTGGGAGAAAAATTAATCTTCGTCCTAGAATCCCAAAAAAATTAGTATTGCATGTCAATTGCATGACCAGCCTCATAGGTCACTGCACGGCGCTGTTATTGACATAAGCGTACCACGCCTGAAAATTTAGGAAACCAAAGAATTTTGCTCAAATTTAATACGACGATTTCTCAAATCCCAATTTCGCATTATTTGTAGAGAAGCCCAAATGTAAAAAAATTTATTTAAAGACCTTTTTTTATTTTTAGTCTTCATTTATTATTTAGTTTTAAAGCAGAAACAAAAATTGCTATAAATAGATTTTTCCACCCCTCAGGCTAAGGTTTTTCACCTTTGCATTGGGGCTAAGTATTTATTAAAATTATTTATTTCACAAAAATTAAGATTTTATGAGGTTTTTTTGATGTTTAAGGTTTTAGTTATTGTACGAAATAAAGTTTTTTAGTAGAACGCAAGCTTTGCCACTTGACAATTTATCAGGACCCGTTTTTTATTTCATTATTCTTGGACCAAACGTTGGGTAAATTAGCGGCATCAGAGAAAACAATTGCCAGAATATCGTAAAATTTATTTTATGTGGACTGGATAATGATTAAATTTGCGTACGAAATGGCAAGCTATTAAAATTTATCTGAATTTCTAGATAGATTTTGTGCTATTGTGGGTTTAACCTTGCACTTTAAATTAGGTTACACTTTTCGTTCAGGTTTGACAGCGGCAGAGCTAATTAAAATCGACTTTTCTCATAAAAGAGAGATTCAATGCGCCTTCACCTCTGTCACATTTCACGTGCAAGATTTTTCTGCCAATTTGAAATGACGAGTTTTTCTTAAAAATGCCAAGCCAATATCCGCTGAAAATTGCTCTAAAAATACTGTGACATAGTAAAAGATCGGCTTATCTGCATGCGCTGGATCGGAGCTCAAAATTTCAAAATATCATTAAAACTTCACATTGTAGGTAATAATTTCCTCGTTATTAGTGAAGTAAAATAAAAATACATTTAATCTATTGCGCTGATAAAAATATTATTATAAAGGGTTTACAGTTTAAGATAATACTTTTTACATTTTCTCGTGGAAAATTACCCGCACACACCTAAAGTAAGGAGCATACGCCCTTGGCAGGCATTCACTGCATTAGTGTTTTCAATTTTTCGTGGCCTTTGGCGCCTAACGAGACAGGATTTTTATGCAAGATGTGACCCTCTTTCCACCCTCGTTTATTGAAGATTTGAAAAACATTGTATCAAGTACCGTTGCGCCCCCGCTGAAAAACCTCGGCTGACCCTGACGAAATCGCAATCCCCGGATCAAGAAAAGCTGCACTACACTGACCATATAAAAAAAAAATGGCATATAAAAAAAAAATCAATGATTTCAGCTATTTTGCTGACGCTTAGTCATTTCAGCAGCGATTGTAATTCGTAAAGCACAATTAAAATTCAATTTTTATTTATCATTTCATCTGCTCCAAAATGACTACTGAGCATCTATCTATTTCACTTGCAAATAATGTTCAGTGCTCGCTGACAGGCACATGTTTCATCAATTCACAACAACCATTAAAATCTTTTAATTAACAAGTGCTTTTATCAGTGAAAATGAAAAAGTATATGAAAAGTTCAATAAAATATGAACTTGACTCATGCAAACAACGTTAAAAGTTTGAGCGTTGCTCATTTTATGGCGGATGTTTTTTCAAAAAATTTGCAATTGTTGATTTCAACATCAAAAATCTGTTTACTCACAAGACATCTTCATTGTCAAGATTTTGGAAAGTATTTGCTACGTTACAAACTGTGTAGATATTCAATTTATCATCTTCTTATTGCGGGGAAAATATCTACGGTATTTATTTCTTTTTATCTCGCAGCCTGTTTAAACAGCATTATAAAAATGGAACAAACATTCGTATACTAATGCCGCAACTTTACGTGTTATGGATAGAAGAGATGAAAGGAAGTTATGGACAAGCACCTGGCATTTAATCGATATAACCGGCGTTAATTAAACAAATCAGTAATCTAATTAAAATTAACAGTTGAAAGGTCATTGGAAAACTAAATCTTTAAGGTAGGCCAACATAATTCCAGGCATAAATACGAACATTCGAACAAAAAATATCAATAAAAGTAAATCAAAATAAGAAAATATACGTAAATCATTGCACATCAACAGTGCTGAAAAACATGAAGCTGCCTCTAAGACAGTCTCATACTCCGCGAATACAGCGTAGAAAATACAAAAATATTTCATGCTACGATATTAAACAAGTGCAAATAAACATCGCAGATGAAAGCATCAGGGAATCTCTGTAATTTCATATTGGCTGCAACAAAAAGAAACAATGAAAATTGTGTTAACGAGGTAAAAAATCACTCAGGTACGAACATACAACTTGCTTTATCTGAATTGTCCGATGTCCGCTTTAATCGATAAAAACACGCTATTAAAGCAAAAATCTTTCAACATGTGAGCATGCTACTAAGACATATGGGTAGACCCAACATTACTTCCACTTCTATTTAAAAAAAGTCTGCTTTTTTTTTGCAAGTCACTTAGGCTTTCAGTTTTGTAAAGACCATCGCTGAGAGAAATAATAATAAGTCTTATAACAAGGTTGGCACGTTTGGTTTTTGATTGTTGTTCAGGTACAATATATTGGCTGGTCGAAATACAAAAATTATCGCTTATTAAAATCAAATTCTTTTTAAAATGATTTATTTAAAAAACTTCGCAAACCTTGCTTACCTGTAAAGGGCGTGTGTGTACTCATAAACGGAATCCATGCTATCGGAACAAACTTGCATGGTGCGAGTCAGCTCGTCATCAGGTATATTCTGACACATTTGATTTAAAAACGTTTTTCGATCTGGTAGCATATACACAGCTACGCCAACGGCTTTCCGGACAAGCCAAGGATGGTATCTATAAATTGTATTTATGAAGTAAAAAGATTTTTATGAGTTAGCGAAAGGGTAATCATAAAAGCAACGGGAAAAGAAATACAAGAATTGAAGATGCCGTAATTGAAAAAAGCAGAAACGTCATCACAAGCAATTGGTTGACCTCGATTATCGGAGATAAGACCGGCTTATGACCGGCCAATGAACAAAGAGTGTAAAATTTCAGCGTCTGTACAACAATAATATCGCACACGGAAGTTGTTTTTTGTTTGCGGAAGATGTCACAAGTCACGACGAATGATCATATATCACAAAGCATGTCGCATATCATGTAGCATACATGAATCGCAAACACAAAAGCACTTACTTGGCCATCGGAGACGCATGATAGGCGTTGTATCCCATTTCAGAGACCTTACCATTATCCTCATTTCTCGCGAGCTTCCCAATCAAAATTAATAAAAACTTCAACGCCCGGTGAAGACGAAGCAGGGTTCGACAACCAGAAGCTTTCACCTTGAAACAAAGATCGGCAACAAGCTAATTAGCATTAAATTATAATGGTTTTATAATATAATGGCATTAAATTATATTTTATAATTGTATTGGTTAACTGTTTGCGGCTTACTGTTGGCCGTTAATGGCACGCTCATATTATTTTCGAAGACATGGTTTACAACAATTGACTGAAAGTAAATAAGAGTTGTAAAAGAATTTTTTTAGTTTTGTTTGACTAAATGTACAACTTAAAATTTGCTTGAAGTTAATCGTAGCAATACAAAAAAAGTGTAATTGTACAACTAATTAATTTGAGTAATTTTTTTGGACTTAGGAAACTAAATTATGTATATTGTTATTGTCTAATGCAACATTAAAGTAAACATACTGAAAAAACACAATCAGGATTTTCATACTTTTTGTCGTCGTTTGAAAGGATATTCACGAAATATATCAGAGCAGTAAAGACAGAAAATTTTTTAAACTAATTTTGCTTTGGTAACTATGGAGTAGTATTTGAAGTAATAACAAAATGTACAAGTAAATCAAAATACAACACAAATTGGCCTTACCGATTTTGAAGGGGCTTGTTTATAATTAATAAGATTGTTATTTTTTTCATATTCAATCATCTTTTGAATAGTCAAATAATGTTCTTTAGAAGATGATTTACGAAATTCTCGAAGAATTCCAACTTTTTCAACAACATCAGAACTGACAAAACTAAATGCTGCACCCATGGAATTAAGAAATCTAAAAAAATGATAATTGGAAATAATCTAATGTTAACCGAATGATCAAGTGGGTAGAAGCGCTGTAATGATGGCGAATACAATCGATAGATTCCTGTCTTATCATTATTTTTTATTATTATGGATATTTATCCTCCTGACTCGCAGAAAAGCGCCGGTGGCACAAATACATAGGGCAAGCAATTACTTTGATATGCTTCCCGAGATGCCAAGATATTGCTGTTCGCTTGAAATTTAATAGAGATATGACTGAAATTTAGAATTGCTTGCCAAGGCCACCAAGCAGGGAAAAGTGTTTTTAAGTGTATTTCCCAAAGACACAACAGAATGGCGCGAGTAGGTTTTGAACCGAGACCATGGCGTTCACAATCCTGCCACTTTAACCACTCGACCACGCTGCCGACAAAACCAATTCGAATCAATCTGTTAGTTTTGGGAAAGACATTTTACGGCACTTTCTTTAGTTGTTAATTTCCGTCATATCACTAAATAAAGACTACAGAACAAAAAAAAATTTCGACCAGACAACAATATTTCGGCATCTCCGAAAGCAAGGAAGTGTAATCACATGACGGTCACTTTAAGTATAACGCTTCTGACATTTTCTTGCTAATCAGGAAAATAAAAAGAGATAAATATAATGTCAGTCGAATACATAACGAGAATAAGACAAAAAAAAGGCTCGTTACCACTACGAGCGTGAAATGGAGCATTCTTTGTTTCTTTTATTGATTTTTCTGCGCTTAAAATCTAAGCAAGCGCGAAGCAAAGCAAAAAAATCAACAAAACAAACAAAGAATACTCTATGCATCGCTCGTAGTGGAAACGAGCCCTAAGTTATTATAAAAAACAAAGTCCTGCTATATTTTGATATGTTTTTTGGCATTTACATCATTAAAAAATGATATGCAATAAATAAATAAATAAATTAAACCTCTCCAATAATAAAAATAAATAATAAATAAACCTCTCCAATAGATTGCTACCTTAGCGTGGTGGAGGGGTTTGCTTTTCTATAATTCTAAGAGCAATGCCGCCTGGAGTTTTCAACTCCTCTCAGGGATACTCATGGCGGTCAGGTCGAAGGTGAGAAATAGACCAAAAGCAATCCAACAAATGTAGCAAATTGAATAGTCCGACAAATGACAATATTCAACTGCATCAGGCGTCGCGCAGGATAAAAAGGTTCGCGTTCGAGCTTTAGGCAGAGGGACCCGTTTAAATAGTAAGCTGCATTCTCCTCTGTAACTGGAAACCCATCAATGCATTCGCTACGCGTTTGGGGAGGCAAATGGGGGCAGCGCACAATATCTTTACTCGAGTTGGTCCCAAACATCGGAATCTTTGCATGGGCAACTGGAACGTCACATCAATCAATAGAAAGAACAGAAGCTGGTTTGGGAGGCAGAGCAGTATCATCTTGATATTGCAGGAGTTTTCTCTACCAACTGTCGTGGCTCTGATACTGTTGAGTTGAATGAAGGCTGGAAGTTTTTCTACTCAGGTGTAGATATAACCATGTCTGCTCAGGCAGGGATTGGCATTTTTATAAAGCCCGTTTCCACTACGAGCGTGGAAAAGATTATTCTTTCTTTGTTTTATTAATTTTTTTGCTTTGCTTAGCGCTCGCTTCAATTTTAAGCGCGGAAAGATCAATAAAAGAAACATAAAATGCTCTTTTCCACGCTCGTAGTGGAAACGGGCCTTTAGCCCTCGCTTGGCCCGCTGTGTCACTGATTGGGTCCCACTTGGAGAAAGGGTTGTCTTTTTAAGCTTAGGGTACAGAAGTGGCCACTGTGCATTTTGCAGGTGTACGCAACAAACGCTGAAGCACAGTACCAATCTTTCTTAGATGAAGTAGGTGTTGCTTTAAAGAAAGTAACATCTGCAGAATCAATCGTCCTACTGGTTGATTTCAATGCACATGTGGGTACTGACGACAAGATATGGAAGGGTGTTATTGGAAGACAAGGAGACTCTGACATAAACAGAAGGTATTTGCTGCAGTTCTGTGCCACCAACGGACTGTGCATAATGAACACCTTTTTTTGGGACAAGGAGATTCAAAAGTACACTTGGTACAGAGATTCGGTGGGACAACGTTCTATCATTGATTTTTATATTGTCTCAGCGGACTTGTTTTCTTCTGTGGCCGATCTTCGTGTTAAAAGAGGAGCTAAACTGTCTACCGACCATTAACTAGTTGTCTCCATTCTGAGAGGCCTGAACCATCCGAGAACAAGAAAACGATTCAGAGCACGAAGAGCATACAGAATAAAGTGGGAGTTCTAACTGACAAAAAGGTGAGTCACACTTTTGCAAGCAAAGTTGCTTCCTTGTTCAGAGAACTCTCTGCTTATACTGAGTGGTTATACTATATCTATAGTATATCCCTACCTATACTAAGACGTTCAGAGTGAGTGGGATTTATTTCAATTAGCAGTTATTACATCAGCAGCTACTAATTTGGTTGCAAACGTGTGGGAGATCGAATGGGTAGTGAGAAAAGAACTGCTTGGTGAAATCAAGAAGTTAAAGAAGCTATCTGTGCAAAGAGAACTATGCTTAGAGCTTGGTTAACAAACAAGTCATTGGAGCAGGTTTGATGGTGGTACTCTGCAGCACGCAAGACTGCCACCACTATTGTCAAACAATCTAAAGAAAAGTAATGGAAAGTATTCGGGTAAAAGTTGGATACAGACTAAAGATCGGCAAACAAAGTGTTTTGGCAAACCATACGTCGTTTGCGTGGCAAACGAACACCAGTTGCCACCTTCATCGAGGATACTAATGGTGTGCTTTTGAAGCATCAGAAGGGCATCTTAAATCGTTGGAGAGAATACTTTTATGAGCTCTTAAATCCAGTAGCAGTCCAACATTTGAAAATTGGTGAAGAAATTCATTTAAATAAAGCAGAGGTGAGCACAGCAATAAAATGTTTGAAAGCTGGCAAGGCCTCTGGTGAAGACGATATTTGACCCAAAATGTTAAAGGCCATTAACAACTTTGATGTTTGTTGGCTGACTCGTGTGTGCCAAGTAGCTTGGAAAACTGGTGAGGTACTGAAGCAATGGCAAACCAGTGTGTTGATATCTATTCACAAAAAAGGGGACAAGAAGAAATGCACTAACTACTGGGGTGTTTCTTTATTAAGTCTTCCTGGAAAGGTCTGTGCAAAGTGCAAGAGATGCTGTCAAATAATTAAATCTCAACTTCAGGATGCACAATGCGGATTTTGTCCTGGCAGATCCACCATGGACCAGATCTTTGCTCTTAAGCAAGTTTTTGAGAAATTGTGGAAATATGCCAGAGGTGTATATACATGCTTTGTAGACCTTTAAAAAGGATACAACCATGTCCCAAGAGACATGCTGTGGACACTATTGCTGGAGTATTATTAGCAGCTATCAAATTGTTGTACAAACGGTCAAAAGTCTGTGTTTGTGTCAATGGTATGAAAACAAAACCTTTTAGTGTCAGTGTTGGACTATGACAGGGCTGTGTTCTTTCTCCTCTTCTGTTCATTATATACATGGATAAGATAGACAAAGACAGTTCCTCCAGTAGCCACATCACATTTGGGGAGTATAATGTTCGGCACCTGCTGTTTGCAGATGACCTTGCATTGTTAAGCTTGAAAAAAAATGATCTCCAATATGCACTTGATTGATTTTCTGATGCATGCTTGGATGAAAATTAGTATGGCTAAAACTAAGATTATGTGTTTGTCAGGGCACCCTGTCCAGTGCTCTTTCCAAACAAATGGAGTAACTCTCAAGCAGATGGAGAAGTTTAAGTATCTTGGAGTCACATTTAGACAGGACCCCAAACTGGACACATGTATTGGAAAAGCAAGTGCAGTAATGAGCCAGCTTTACCAATCAGTTGTACTGAAACAAGAGCTGTGTACAATGCTGTGAACAATACTCTTTCTGTTTTCAGATCAGTTTTTTTTCCTATCTGCACCTATGGTCACGAGTGTTGGGTAATAACCAAAAGAGTGAGATCCTGAATACAGGCAGCCAAAATAGGTTTACTGCAAAAAGTCAAAGGTTTATCCTTATTTGAGAAGGTTAAAAGCACTAATATTTGCCAATCTCTCAACATTGAACCACTACTACTCTGTACAGAATGATTGCAACTGCACTGGTATGGCCATGTGACATGAATGTCCCACAAGTGAACAGCAAAGCAACTAATGGATGCTCTTCTGAGTGGCAAAAGGCCTAGAGGGTGATCCAGAACTCGCTGGCAAAATTATGTTGAAAACCTGGCCTGCTCATGTTGTGGAATTCCACCAGCAAAATTGCTGCTAGTTGCAAGAGATTGGGATGCTTGGAAATCCCAACTCAAGCTGCTGCCCCACAACCCCAAAAGGACAAACAGGCAAAGGGAAATACACTGAGCTAATTTAATGTTTTCCTGGCAATGATGATGATGATAAATAAATAAATATCAACAACTACTGAAAAAAAGCAACACTTTTCAACAGCCATTATGTGACTAAATATAATGTCAATTTTGTTTTAACAAATGTGAAAATAAAAAACTTTATTGCAATAGAATAACATTCAAAGGTTTAGCAATATTTTAATCACTTATATATGCATGTATTGGTAAAAATGTTGAGGCTCATTTCCTTGAATGGAGTACAACCCAAATATTTTTAATTGTCTATTGCTAATGATCAGCCATACATCACAAAGCTATTTACAACAAATGTTTAGCCAAATCTTTGTGTTATCTATTAAAGTTAATTGAGTAAATTGGTTGTTTAGTTTAATCCAAATCAACTGAAGCTACTTTAAAAATTTTGTAAAGTAACCTTAATCACCTCTTTAATATTTTACCTTAATAACCAACTTCACTTTCTCAACACTTTAATATAATCACTAACAATTTTTATTGAAAGGGCATAAATTGCACAAGTTTTTTTGTTATATATAATGATCTCTCTATATTGATGATAAACTGTTATAAATTATAGGTTTCTAATCTTATGCCATATATTATGAATGTTGATAGGTTAAATATATTTGATAAATTCCTTACTTTTTTTCATTCATAATAAAGAAATAAAAAAATATGTTTATACAGGGTGATTCAGCGAAGTGTGCACAAATAAAAACTCATCTTTCGGACTTATAATTAGGTCAAATGAAACAAGTTATATGCTGTGAAGATAGTAAATTTAATAAGCTTTCAGAAAATATACAAGTTATTCAATATAACCCCCTTTGTTTTTGATTACTTTCCGAAGTCGTGGCAGAACCTGGGCACATGTGGCACGCACCACTTCTGGGTCAATTTCGTCCCATGCCGATGTCAATTTTCGCTTTAGAGTCCAGATTTGGATGAGAAGTATGGCAGGCTTTTGTCTCTAAAATAGACCATAACCCAAAATCCATAGGGTTCAAGTCTGGTGAAGACGGCGGCCAAAGCTCTTTCTCCCAAAAACCTTTGAAATTGCATCGACACCAAGCTTGAACTGAGTTGGCCGTGTGGGAGGTTGCACCATCCTGTTGAAGAGTAACTCCTTGTTCTCTGACTACTTCTTGGACCCAGGGAAGGACTTTCTCCTCCAGCATTCGCCTATAGACGGTCTGGTTTATCTTGACCCCTTCTTCAATGAATATGAGAGGAGTTTTCAGCCCTTTTGATGTTGCACCTGCCCATACCATTACGGAGGCGGGTTTTTGTCTTCTGAAAGAGCTGTGATGCTCAACTGGGACCATGTTTATGTCTGGAAGCCAAATCCTGTCATTTTGATGGTTATGGACAGCTTGAACAGTGAAAAGTTTTTCGTCTGTCCATAAAACTTGAGGCTGCATGCCATCGACAAGTTTCTTGACCAAAACCTTTGCTCTATCGAGCCTTTTCTTCTTAGTGGCCTCCGACAAGAGATGTCTTTTGGTGAACTTGTATGGGTAGCTCTGGAGATCATCCTTGAGAATCCTTTGCATGATGGACACACTCACAGAGTAGTCTTTAGCAAGTTGTCTGGCACTTCTTGCAGGATTTCTCCTCAACTTCTCTCTGACCTTTTTGATCAGTTTCTTCGTCCTTACGGTTCTTTCAGGGTCACTCCTGATTCTTGGAGCACAAGTCCCAGTGTCCTTGAACCTTTTCACGGCTTTATAAACTCCTCTACGGCTTACAACCTCCTTCATCAACTGGAAAATTTCACTTGGTGGGAGCTTCTTCTTGCAATACTCTTCTATCACGTCATTGATCGTTTTACTCATCGTTTATTTTTACTTCAAATAATACCAGATTTTAAATTTTAACTCTTAAATAATAAGAAACTGAAATGTTAATAATTGAAAGTTAATAATGGACGAAATACATGTACATAAAACTAAGAAAAGTATTTGTGCACACTTCGCTGAATCACCCTGTATATTAGTTAAAAAAATAACTTTACTTTCATTTTTTACAACAAATTGTTTCTTTACTTTAAAGTGCCATTTCAGCAACATACAGTATGTGTGCAGCACAATCATTAAAAATCATTCTTAACAAAAAACCTAATTTAAATGTAACTCAACTCCCTAAGCTTTTGCTTATTAACACTTTTTTCTAATAATAAACAAATAGAAAATATTTGATTATCAACAGTTTTAGATTAATTTACAGTCATTTACATTATATTGTTGCAACAATTGTGCCAGATTTTTGGCCAGTCTGAGAATAAATTTGTATGTGCCATGCCAAAAGAAGAAGCACAAATTGGTATAATAACTAGTCAGTTGTTGTGAGACATAATTGTAGCTCTCTCTCAGCTGTCATTGCTTCCAAATTATTTTTGGGCAAGAAATATCAGTGATAACCCATTCATACTAAAATATCTGTAATATGATATACCACATATGTGTTGGCAGCATAATTGAGTGGTTTGACCACCTTGATTGTGATAAACCTAGACTCAGTTCAAAACCTACTTGTGCCATTCTGTTGTGTCTTTGGGAAAGACACTTTAAGGCACTTTCCCTGGCTTAATAGTCTTGGAAAGCAGTTTTAAATTTCAGTCATATCTCTATAAAACTAAAAAACCAAAATAAAAAATTTCAACTAGACAGCAACATCATGGTAACTCTGGAAGCAGGTTGAGGTAATTGTTTGTCCTATGTACTAGTGCCTCAGTCACTTTCCTGTGAGTCAGGAAGATAAATATAGAGATACAATGAAATGAAAAATATTAAGAGAAATATCAAATGATTTTAAGAACATTTTACAAGTATTTACAATTTGAACAAGTTAAAAACTTAATGCTTTGTTTTATGTGTTTGTGTGCTTTTGTTTTTTTTGGTTAAGGTGATATGGCCATGTGTTTTATCATAAGTAGTCTACTTATTTTTTTATACTTTTATCATCAGCTTTTTTCGCATATATTAATCTTAAAATATATGCAAATAAAATGTTATACTAACATATAATATGTATAAAACATATAATATGTATATGTATAAAATATATAACATATAATAACATATAACATGTATAAAAATTCATGTAAACCTGATTTTTATACAAAACTGATTTTTAATTTTACAATCAATTACTTTAAAATGTTATACAATCTGGTTCAAAGAGAAGTAAATGAATAAAAATCTGGAAACCCTGTGGTTACTATTAATTCTTAAAAAGATCCTTTTTCTCTTAGTTTCTTTTTTATTTCTTCCTGGTGCTGTATGAGAGATTTACAGTTAGTTTCATTAACAATAAATAGTTATAGTCCCCTTTTGAAAAGACCCATTTAGCCCAGCCTCTTTTGAATAACAAAAAATTGAGTCTCTTCAATAAGTTACCATAAGCAATTTTTTTCAGTGAAACTAACCCAGAATTCCTGCTTTCAGCACCAGGATAGAATAAAGAAAAAACCAAGAAAAAGATTTCTCAAGAAATGATAATAACTGCAGGGGGATCCAAGTTAGTTTCATGAACAAAAATTGCTTACAATAACTTCTTGAAAAGACCCAAAAAATCATTATACCTTGCATAAAACAAATTTTTGTTGTATGAGTAATTATATACATTTATATTTGTTAATGGAAACACTAAAACAGAATAAAAATTTAAAATTTAAAATCCACAACAGCCTGTTTTGCCAAAGACTGATCATCTTTCACCAAAGTGGAAATCTTATGAGCTGTTTTTGGTGAAACAGGCTGTTGTGGATTTTAAATTAAAAATTTTTATTCTGTTTTAGTGTTTTCATTAATAAATTCTGCTTTAGCTTTTTGGTTAACAAGCTCTGTGCTGATGAAGTAAGGCAAACAGATATATACATTTATATATACTTTTAGATACAAAGATAAATGTTTTCAATATAGCTAATACAGTGTTTAATGTAACATAATTATATAATATCAATATAAAAATATGTTAATTTATCATCTTTTCTTTTCTATGTAAACAAAATTATAACAAAAGATTACAATATCTGCACTGACCGTATTAGCTCATCCCATGCATCTAAATATAAGTCCATATCCACTTCCTGTGCATAATTTGACTGTGCACATTTTTGAAACAATTCAGACATTCTTTTTGCAGAAAAGTTGTTTTTATTCTCCATGCAGTTGTTTTGACCTTTTTTATTTGAACCAAGTTTTAAAGTTTTTGGGTTGTTTTTCTATGCAAACAATGAATGCATAAATAAGTACAAAATACACTTTAAATTTATTCAAAATTAAAAATGATTCTATTGGGATAGGTTAACCCTTTGCGGGACACTGGGTCATATATGACCCATGAATATTTTTTTATAATACAGATGATCTGACCAAAAAATTAAGTTTATTTTTTGACAGTCAGATTCTTAAAAGATTCAAGTTTTAATTAAAAAAAAAGAAATTGAAAACTTTTATCTTTTTTAACGTGGTTTTGCAAATTTTTTGACAACAAAAATTGAAAAAAAATTTTGACTTAATTACTTATTTAATTAAAGGAAAATAATCTTATTTTATATAATTTGAGTTTTAATTTTTAAGATTAGGTTCTTGCTAATGATTTAAAATTATTATTGAATTATTTCAGCTTTTTGATTTTAAAAACAAAAGCAAAAACTTTTATGGGTCATATATGACCCAGTGTCCCTCAAAGGTAAATATAGGTGATTACAAAAGATGTAGATAATGCTGTAATGCAAAGCAACATGTATGTTTTGCAATGTTCAGCAAATTTTTTCATTAATTTTCTTAGTAAAATTGAAGTCTTAAATAAAGTATTACTGCATATTTGCTTTAAGTATTAATGACTTGTTTCTTTGATTTGTTACACTGTGCTGTTACCAACCTTGTATACTTTGGAAATTTCCCAAAATTTAAAAGATAATCAACTGAACTCGGCAAATAATGAACGAGAACCAATAATATATTTTCTTAAAACAAAAAAATAAAAATTTTGTTTTTTTTATAGTGTCTGAGAACAACTAACAAGACATAGAAAACAAATTTTGAATATATAAAATTAAGGTTTAAAAATCTTATGTCCCTTAAAGGGTTGAACAACCTGGTTTTTATCAAAAACAGTCATAACTTAATAAATAAGCAATTCAATATTTAAATCTTGAATCTAGATAGTTTCTTTAAATCTAGCGATTAGCAAAATTAAATATTTTATTATTATTTGTTGGTTGAAACATTAATATTTTGTTCTAAAACTGTCAAATTTAAGAACTTTTATCTCAGGCACCACAAAAAAACAAGTTAATTTATCTATATGAACAAAATATTAATCAATAAAACCCAACCTTGCAAATCTAAGAATCTTGCCAACTACAGTGGCTAGCTACCTTGCCGACTTCACTTACCTAGCTGTCTTGAACACAGTATGCAGTATTTATGTAAAGTACAAAAGTACAAAAATTCGGTGCAGTAAGCATGCTAATTATAATGACTTTGTTATATCTATACAATGTATTGTTTGCATGTCCTACAACCTGTCCTAAAACGTATATCGTTTTTTACTGCTTCCTCTTTTTCAGCTTTTATTGTGTTTTTGTGCTTTGATTTGTGCTGTTGCAGCTGAGAAATAAAAAAACATACATACATACATACAATGTGATTTGAACTTTGTGTCAACAAAAATATGAATTTTGTGTCAAGATTAAGTGCATGCCCAAAATATGCATTGTGATTATTTCCAAACAAAATAAGTCTTAAAAAAATTAGCAGAAATAAACAAAAATGTTGTTTTCTTTAAGAAAAAGCAATTTTAATTTTTTTCATCTATTAATCTTTCTGACTTGTAGAACAATATTGTAACGCTTAAATTAAAGCAGTGACTTAAAAATTTTCAGCAAGTCCAGACCAAATTGCAATATAAAATTTTCTTTCTATTGAGCCCTTAATCCAGTGCTTCTCAACCTTTTTGCAATCAAACAAACACAATTTGACAAAACTGAAAAAGCTTTCCACTCTTGGAATGTTTACATAGCGCCTCCTTTTCATTTTCTGATTTATAAACCTGTACGGTACACTGGCGGGATAGCTATTCACTTTGTCGTCGATTTCAGTTTTAATTTGGGTAGTTCGAATTTGTCTCAGAAGCTGATATCCGCGTCCTCACCAGCTATTATTATAAATTCAAAATAATTGAGTTCGATTATTTGCTATTATGTTGAAATGCTTTCACATTTTTTTGATAGTTAAATTTATTGTAATTCAAAAATTGGACTTCAAAGAATTTAGATTGCAATCGTATTTTATCTAAGTCTGATAGTTTGAAGTGGACATCGTAGGTTAGACGTTCATTGGTGTAGAGTGACGTTAACCTTTGCTGTGGCTTCTACAACTGGTGAAATACCCACCAATAAAGTTACTTAAATAGGAATAAATTCAATTTTTTTGTTAATAAGTTACTAAAAAATAGATGCTGCTTGTTCCAAAATTTTAAAGAAATCCGATGGCTTTTTCCGCCCATTTAAGTGCTAAACGTGTTTTATGAGGTCAGCAAAATCCCTGAACAAACTATAATTGTTCAGAAAGAGGATTTTGTTAACTTTATTAATCAAGTTCAGTACATACACGGAAGGAATAAACAATCGGATTCCTTTAAAATTTTGAACAAGCCAGCATCTACTCATTAAGTAATGTAGCCTATATCGTTGATTTAATATTGAAGTAACTTAGATCTCTTAACAAAAAAAAAAAAAAAAAAAAAGAATCTTGTCCTATTTAAGTAACTTAATTATTGATGGATTCAAAAAAAGTTCTTTACTTAATTATACATTTTCTAGGCTTTAAAAAATGATTTAGAACTACGTGGTGTATAGTGTATAAAAAAGATAAAAACACTACTTTATTGCTCCAGTAAACCTCAACAGTATATTCAACAACCCCTTGGCCATTTAGTAAAGCTAATCGACCTATTAACTATTTTTCGACCTTTAGAATGGTCCAATTGACCCTTAAGGAGTCGATATCGACCACTTTAAAATCCACGAAATAGGAAAAACGGTCAAACATTCATCAGAGCTAGCTGAAATTATATTTCTCTAATGTTCTAATCCAATCCCAACTCTTAATTCCAAATCCAAATTTCAATCTCAACAAAACCTGTTGAGCATATTTATATCCAATCTAAATTCAAATTTTAAAAATTTGATTATGATTGTTTACTGTTTTGGCTTAACGATAGCTCGGCCAAAATGTGTCAATCCAAATCCAAATGGGAGTCTAGATTTCTAGCATTTAAAAATTCTACAATGTAAATTTAAATTTATAAAATATTTAAAATCCAGCGGATTTAAATTATAATCTAAATCTGTGCCAACTACGGCGATTACCCAAAATTTTTTTTTCGGTACTTTTTTTAGTTATTAACAATAGGCTTATATGGATGAAAAACAACAATTTAATTGCAAGCGCACGAGTTTGAGGCAAAAACTACTACTTTTTTAACAAAAATCTACAATCATATTTAGCGTAAGATACCTAGTAGGCCTACTTAGCAATTACTCAGATAAATAAAAAATAATTAGCAAAAAAATTAGCCTAACAAAAATATCTATTGGTTTCTTAAATAAGGGATCATGGATCACATGGGAGGGACCTACGGGTCATAGCTAATGACGCTTTAAAGTGAATTCTAATAAAACAAAAGGGCACGCAAATAAGTTAACATAGTAAAACTATTTACTTTTTTAACAAATATTGTACAAGAATAAATTTTCAAAAAATTTGGGTACATTTAAAAGGCGTGCAGTAGGCTTCACGAGCAATCGGTCATAGATTTTTTAAAAGAAAGACCACGTGATCAAAAAAAAAATTACTACAAGATTTTATAAATTTTAATTTAGTTAGAGAAAACTTCTGAGTATTGTTTACTGTTCGCTGTTAGGATTCGTTTGCACTACTAGCGTTGGCGGAATATTCTTTGTTTCTTTTATGGATTTTTTACATCTGTCCGCGCTTAAGAGTAAAGAAAAACAAAAATGACCAACAAAACAAACAAAGAATACTCTCGCCAACGCTCGTAGTGGAAACGAGCCCTTACTACAACTTCGTTGGCTTCGGGGATTCTCCCAAATTTAAAAACTCAGAAAGTTAGAAGGGCGTACAGTGAATAAAATTAAACAAGCTGTAGTGTCCTGACGAGTCCTAATAAGGACGAAACAGGTCTGTCGGCACTTGCTTGTTGATTGACTTGACCATTCTTACTATATGTTTGTAATGGGAACTGCAGGGTTTTGCTTGTCTTAACCCGTATCCGTGATAGCTAACTCGTTGTGGTTAGCATATCGGAACCGCCGCCAGTATGCCCTTGCGGCTTAGCGGTGTCTTTTGCAGTTGCGCTGGTGGAACATTGCTTTCATTGTACTACCTACCCAGCGTTCAGGTCCACAACTGGATATTTGAGGTGTAAAAACCACAAACAGAAAGTTGTGCCAGCTGTTTAAGTTCAACTTTTTCAGCTGGGGTCAACAACAAGCTGTAGTGTCCTGACGAGTCCTAATAAAAAAAAAATAAAAAAAAAATAAGGACGAAACAGGTCTGTCGGCACTTGCTTGTTGATTGACTTGACCATTCTTACTATATAAAATTAAACTTTTTTGATAGCAAAATTTAAATTATAATCATGATATTTTTAATTTTTATTTTTATATTTTTTAAAAGTGAGCCTTTTGTCACAAAAATAAAAACATTATAACATACAGTATAATAATATACTGTATTATAAACACAATAACATTATTACTGTAGAAAGTGGGACCTTTGGATCATGATCCATTGATCTCTTACACAGATTATCCACTGATCCCTTGAGAAACTTTAAACAATTTTTTATATTTTAACACAAAGGGGTACTGTCAGAGGTGGGCATTCTTTCTGTCTTTAGAAAAGCGCAGCGCAACTTGTGCAATACGTTTTTTAGATCATATAAAGTGCAGCGCAATAAGCGCTATGTGTTTTGAAAATCATGTAAAGCGCAGCGCAACTTGCGCAATCTGATTTTAAAATCATGTAAAGCGCAATGTAGATTATTTTAAAAACTATATTAACCGCAGAGCAACCTGCTTTTTAAATCAATTAAAACGTAATGTACTTTTTTAAATCATGAGCGCATTCTAATCGGTTTTCCCATCGCCTACGTTGAAAAACAATCAAAGTAGATTGCGCTTTTGCAAAATAGGACTGAATAAAGCGCAAAAAAATATAACGCAATTGATTTATTTAATCTTTAATGTGCAGCGTAATAAAGAGCAAATAATCTTTTTATTTCTCGGTGTGGAGCGCAATTAAGCGTAACTTATATTTTCTTAACTAAGAGCCCGGGGCAAAGTCCGCAACGCTTCTAAAAAAAGTATGAAAGCGTATTGCAATTTCCCCAATTGCGCTTCAGTTGCACTTTGCCCACCTCTGGGCACTGTTTCAAGATAAAACTTATTTAGTATAAAACATAGAATGTTTTAACTATAACACCCTGCAAAAGTATTATAAAACATAATATGTATGGGTCAAAATCTCTTCATTTTAAGCTAAGAAAAATTTACTTAAACCCATAGGTGGGCACAAAAGTACCGCGGTACTTTTGAATTATCCAATTTAATAGTAATAAAAAAACTATTTTTGAAATTTTTTTTTTATTTTTATTTTTGAATTACACTATTTTTGAATGTCAATTGAAATTCAATGTATGACAGAGTTATAACTATTAAGTTGGATTATTCAAAAGTACAGTGTCAAAGTAACGCAGTAACGCGGTACTTTTGAATAATCCAATTTAATAGTAATAAAAAAACTATTTTTTTTTTATTTTTATTTTTTATTTTTATTTTTGAATTACACTATTTTTGAATGTCAATTGAAATTCAATGTATGACAGAGAAGTTAATAGTTATAACTATTAAATTGGATTATTCAAAAGTACCGAGTAAAAGTACCGTGCCCACCTATGCGTTAAACCTCAGTAAAACAATTTTTTTGTTTTCTTCGACATGCTTGCTTTATTTTGATAGAGTATTTGATGACGGATAAAAAAGCTAAATCTTGAGTATTAAAATCAATTTTAAGAGTTAATTTCAAAATATAGAAAAATGATCCATTGGTCCCAGAGTACCCCTATAAACATATGACTAAAGCATGACGAAAAATGACGAAACTAAAAGTCGAACCGGAGTTATGTGTAGGTTTCAATGCAAACAACAAATTGACAAAACTAAAATTTGAATCAGGACTATGTCGATTCCATTGCCATCAAGAAGGCAATCCGATTAACTTGATCTCAAATTGAGGAGTCAATAAACTATTTACAACGTCGATTACGACTCCAGCTATTTCAAATTTTACGATTCTAACTCTGACTCCAGAACATCTGAAAAAATGACTCCGACTACATTACGTCTAAAAAAACAATTCCGACTTCAATCTTGTCCTACATGTAGCTACACCTGATTTAGTCTCCAACTCCTGTACTTCTAAATAAACGATCCTGACCCGGCTGCCGTCAAGATTTGAAAAACCTTATTACAATTACTCGAAGTGTTGCCTAATAACTCTTTGCAATGAAGGTTTTGGGGCAGATTTGTAAGAAGAAAAATACCAAACTAATATAACCTGGTCAAGGTTGTGATGAACGATTAGAGTTAACTCTCACGCAACTTTAAGCAGTTTTAAGAAACTTTAATATTAGTAATTGAAGGCGCGAAGCCGCAGCAGAAAAAAAAAGCCCGTTGACTGTGACAGTTAGATACTAAACAGAGCGTGCGTTGTTTGTTACGAAACTCAGTGACAATAATACGCTGACCAATCTGATGAATTTAAAGGGTTAAAGATTGACCTTCAATGCACCGATTGGCGGTGAATCACAATCACGAAAAAATTATTTAATTTTCTTTTGACATAAATGCTTGCTAAAGGCGGTCATTACGGCATTTCCAAAAGTAGGTCTCAATTTTCAATTGATGATTATTCTAGGCCAAGCTCAGTGGGTACCACGGATTTTAAAAGTGGGGGAAGGTGTATAAACACAATTAAATATGCTTAGTGGAAAAATTTTTTCAAGTGGTAAAAAAGGTCTTCACTTTGAATCTGTCTCGTTTTTGTCAATTTTTTGTCCCAAAAACATAGCACGTAATCTCTAAAAAACGGTCTTCACTTTGAATTTGTCTCTGATTTCTCGTGTTAACGCCCTCCCCTAAATACGCTACTGCATACGCTAAACGCACCCGTCCATACCATACAATTTAAAAATGAATAAATAGAGATGATAATTCTGTGCATTGCTGTTTCATTTTTCTAATTTCTTTTTTCGAGCAGAAACATGAAATCAGACAAGAAAGTTATAATGCAGAGGTTCTTAAACTTTTTAGCAAGTTGCATGCAGTTGGTTTTAAACTTGCTTCTTTAAAATAATGGCGGACCTCACTCATTTTTAAAGGAAAGAAAATTCAGAAAATGTAGGACAAAAATTAAACCCAAGGCTCTCAACCTTTTTCAATTAATGGACAACTTTTGCTGTTTTATCCAGTGGACCTTTTCACAAAAAAAAATGTGAGATTACTTTGTAGAAATCAAACTAAGGACCTTTTTTCAAGTAAATTTGTGGTACAAATTCTAATCTCCAGGGTGGTAAAATTGAAAATGTTTTATTGAAAGACTTATGTAAACCAACAAATAGTACCATGAACCCCCAATTGAAAATTTGTTTCTGTGGACCCCAAAAATTCTCGGCGGACCTCGGTTGAAAACCCTCAACTTACTGTAAATAACTAAAAATGTTAACAATGCAAAAGGCCGCGCTTTCTGGGTGACGTCAGCGGAAAGCGTTGCAAAAAAACGACTGACAGTCCCGCAAAACGTTAAACGAAAGAGAATTACCTGGTTGATCCTGCCAGTAGCTATATGCTCGTCTCAAAGATTAAGCCATGCAAGTGCAAGTACGGACAATGATATGTTACCAACACGGAAATATTTCGACTAATCATATTGGCAAGTCGGTAAATTTGTTACAAAAAGAAAAAATCGTCCGCGAAATTTAAAATTAGGATATTACGTGGACCTCTGAAAAATTGCCGACAACCTGCAAGCGTTCGCGGATTCCAGTTTGAGAATCATTGTTATAAAGACTTAAGCCCAGTTTCTAAAAGACTAGAGTTTATTTTTAAAAATTTTAAAAGAATTCGGATTCGAGTAGAGTCCAGATGAAAATAACTCGAGTCACTAAATTTAAACATTTTTATGCTGCAGCTTTAGCTGAAGTCTAGTCATAAAAATAAAATACAGTTACAGTACAAGCAGCGTGGTCGAGTGGTTAAGAGGACTTTGATTGATGGAGAACGTAATCAATACACTCAAGGTTCAAAACCCACTCGCGCAATTCTCTTGTGTAACTTGGGAAAGACACTTTACAGCACTTTTCCTGCTTGGCGGTCTTGGCAAACAGCTCTAAATTTCAGTCATATTTCTGTAAAGCTAAAAAACAAAAAAAAATTAACCGAACAGTAACATTGTCTTTTGCGCCTCTGCCGCTTTCCCGTCAGTTCGGAAAATAAATACGAGCATAGACGTACCAACCGAAAAAAATTTGGGAAACAATAGAGTTTTGCCCAAATTTTTTAATGTTTATCCGAATCTTGATTTTCTTGAACTTTACGGATATGAGAAGAAAATTTGTCTAAAATTTAGGGTTAAGACCAATAAAAAGCTTTTTACCTAAATTCGTAACTCTTTTTGCAATTAGCGTTCATTTTCTATACACAAAAAATTTTTTTGCCCAAACATTTCATTGTCAATACCCTAAAATTACTGATTTTGCCCAAATATTTCCTTGTCGCTGCCCAAAAAATTCTGCTTTTGCCCAAAGTTTTAAAACTTGGGGGTCAATTGCCCCCTGTTCCCCGGCAGATTATGAAACGAGAAAAAAATAGAATACTTTTACCTTGATTTTTTAAAACGGTTCCTTAACGTTAAGGCTTTTGCAAATCAAACGAAAATCAAAACAAAAAGTTTAGGTCAGGGGTGCAAAAACACGGTCGCGCACTCGCACCGCGCGACCAGAAGATTTGCCCGTACGACTGTAGCCTAATTTGCAATGTTCTCAGTATAATAATCATATGTCTAAGGCATAACATTTTTGACATAACTATTCCTTAACATTGTAAAATTTAATAATATGCGACTTAAATGTGGCTACTTTAACTTATTTTTGAAAAACAGAATAGTTCATCAGAAGAACGGCAGGTAAAGTGCATCTAATTTGGATAGATTATTAGCTTATTAACTTTACTGAAAGACGCAACCTGGCTTATATTCCAAATGAAAATAAAAACAATGTATGTAGATGCTGCTACGCTTGACTGCATTCAAGTAGACACCCAAAAAAAGAAAAGACGAGTAGATGGTGTGCCTTATGCAAAGTACCATTTTGCTCAGACAGTTGCTTTCAGTATCAGTATCAGTATCAGTATCAGTATCTTTTATTTCAGTTCCGCCATAAAAAACATAGTGAAATAGGAAATTTGTAAGTAGTAGAAAGCAGAACAGAAAAAGGAAGAGGCAACAAAACGATGAACGTTGTGGCATGCAATCAAGATAAGAAGAGATTTTTAAGAACAAGTGTGCATGGTTGCAGCACCTTTCGAGATCATCATTCGTTAAAAGAGCAAAATAAATACAAAAAGATACTTAAAAAAGTCGGAGACATAAACAATTAGTACGAAAGATGTGTCATCAAATTAGTTAGGGTGTCCTATAAGTTTTGCCCAATTTTTCTCCCAACTACGATCACATTTTTAATAAGGTCATACAGCTTCTGTGCGAATTTAGCATGTTTTCAGGTTAAATAAAATAGAATTTTCTTTTAAACGTAATTTAAAAATTTTAATTTCAATGGATAGATTTTAAAAGTAAGCCAACACATCGTTTTTATTCATTTATTGCCAAATTAACAGCAATTACATTTGTGATAAATTGCATATTTAATTTCTAAATTAATTGCATTTTATTACATTTGGCGTATGAATGATGTGTGTGCTACTAAAAATTTTTATGTACTACTAAAGTTAACAAAAATTTTTGCACCCCTGGTTTAGGCATTCCAAAAGTCAGACCAAAGTAAAAAAATTCTTTAAAAACCCAATACACCCTTGTACCTCCATTAAACTAGTACACCTTGGGGTGTACTATGCACTCGGTTAAAAAGCACTGTTTTAATGTATGTGCAAAACCATCAAACAAAGAATAACAGAAGCTTTTGTTTTTGTATTTTTCTTACTGAGGTTTTTGTTCGAGAAATGATCTTTTGATCCGCAACAGGATTTCTTTTGGTGGGTTTGTTTGCCTGTTGGGCTGGTAGAATATGTTCATGCTTTTACATATTTTTAATGACTGATCATATTCATCGAGCCGAACTCTGCTATGGTCCCACCATTGCACCGCCCCCATAGCAGTGTTTTATTAAGCTAATAACCTCGGTCCTATACTTTATTTTCTTTCTTTTTCTCTTTCTATTTTTTTAAACAATTTTATAATGAGGTGAAGCAACCTTGCTTCTATATTATACAACAAGTCACACCTTTCAACGCTAATCAGCAAGTCACAACGTCAACTCGTTTTGTTGCTTCTTCCTTTTTTTAACCCCGTCTTTAACAACACACAAACTTCTCAACATTTTGTTATTTTGTTCATGTGGCGGAGCAGAAATAAAAGAAAACTGAACTGAACTGAACTGAAGAAGCAACGTGGACTGACATATGACATGAGTGAAGCAGAAAAATGTCGGCAAAAAATCTCAAATTAACTAGCTTTATCCGTCCTATTGCCTGCATTACGATTGGGTTTAACCGCGCTTAAAATCTAAGCGAGCGCTAAGCAAGCAAAAAAAGAATAAATAAAACAAACAAAGAATACTTCATTCTACGCTCGTAGTAGAAACAAGCCCTTATGCTTAGGCCAGTCGTGCAAATAACTGGACCTGGTATTGGAGATACCAAGATATTGTTATTTTGTTGAAATTTTTTCATTTGTTTTTTTGCACTAGAACAATTACAAAAAAGCTCTTAGGCAAATTTCGAATAAAGTAGACGGTGGAAACAGTGATGGCCTTACAAAAAGAGGGGCCCTGGGCAAGAAAACTTGGGGGCCACTTTTAGGTGTTCCGAAGCAAAGCGACAAAGCGATCTCTAAAAAAAGGTCATCGTTTTAGGAAGGCCACTTTTTCGGTAATCAAAACAAAGTAGTCTCTAAAAAAAGGTTTTTATTCTAAAAGGGCCCACTATTTAGTGTTTCAAAACAGTGTGATCTCTAAAAAAGGTCATCGTTTTAGGGAGGTGACTTTTAGTGTATCAAAAGAAAGTGATCTTTAAAAAAAGTGTTCACTTTTGGGATGCCACCGTCCTGGTGCTGCCATGAAGAAATAGAGCAATATCTTGTGTAGGAGGGCCACTTTTTGATGTATTTTGGGGAAAGGTGCTGTGCTCCATTCGCACCCTTTTAAAGCCATCACTGGGGGAAAACATTGCTACAGTTCATTTTAATTCGAACGAATCGAGATTATTTTTTTCTCCCTAAATATCTGCTAAAACATAACTGCACCGATTTTAACATTTTCACTGCGAATTATAATTTCTATACTGTTCCCAAAGAGTGCCCGTTTGGTACAAAAAAAACAAAATATATTTTTTTCTTAAGTTAATATTTTTTTGAACATAATTAAACAGATATCTTTCAGATCCTATAAAAATTTAACCTTAAAATCTATAAATGGCAATTTTGCAGGGGGGACTTGGGAAAATTTTTAAAAAATTTGAATTTTTATTTTCGTGATTGTGATGATAAGACTTTTGTTATAGATTTTAATTTGATTCTGGAAAAAAAACTTTGTTAAATCCCAACAACAACAACGGCTCGTTTCTATGTAGTTCAGCATGCGGATAAAGCTTGGTTTGTTTATCTCGTTTTAGTTTGATCTTCGCTAAAAAATAATAAGAAAGACGCTAAAGGCCCGTTTCCACTACGAGCGTGGAAAAAAAGCATTCTTTGTTTGTTTTATTGCTTTTTTTGCGCTCGCTTCAATCGAAGATCAATAAAAGAGACAAAGAATGCTCTTTTCCACGCTCGTAGTGGAAACGGGCCTTAATCGAACAATGTAGGTTGTAAACCACTTTTTTATTGCTGTAAAATATCCCTTTCTTTTAAATAAATCTTAAGTCCCGTTTCCACTACGAGCGTAGAAAAGATTATTCTTTGTTTGTTTTATTGATTTTTTGCTTTGCTTAGCGCTCGCTTCAATTTTAAGCGTGGAAAGATCAATAAAAGAAACAAAGAATGCTCGTAGTGGAAACGGGCCTTTACGATGCATACCTATCAAAAATGTTTATGTTCAAATTAAGAAAAAGACCAATCGAGCGAAATCAAATTATTGTAAAACTGCATTGCTCTGCAGACTTTTAGTAATTACAAGTTGCTGAACGTTATTATTCGTTTAGATTGGCTAAATGCTGGTTTCCACTATGAGTAGTGGAAACAAGCCCTTATCGTTTTGCAAAGTGCTGCGATCAAAGTTCAACTCGATTTTATGACGCATTGATTGCACAACTATGTTTGAATTGAAAAACAACAGAAAATTTCTGAGAGCTTGATCAACAGATTTACTAAGATTGGCTAAAAATTTGTGAGAAAGAAAATTAAATAATTCAGAATTTTAACTATTGATTAAAATTATGTTTAAGAATTTTATTTAGTTTAACATAATGACATAAAACAAACAATATTAATCATGTTATTGCGCCTTACCTTCTCAACAGCAATATTCGATTGAAAATTTACTTTCTGGTTTTCGGAACCTGAATAAACTTTACATTAAATTCCCTGTTTAGATGCCTACCTAAAAAACCTTTTAAGCATTTTTTGTGTGAACTCTGCAAACTTCAATTCAAACTCACTTACTGCTGCAGTTGTAGGCTTTAAATAAAACCAAAACCAATAAGATCCCCAAAATAAAGAAAGCAATTCCATTTTTCATTCTTCCTTTCAAGTTAAAACAACAGCAAAACAATGTTTGGAAATACGTAATAATTGTTTGCGCACTTCTTCTGCCTTGAGCTAGAAACCAACTTCGAAAAAAGAAAGCCATAAATTAGAAGTTTTTCTTTTGTTACTATTAAAATCAGCTCGCTCTGGTAAAAATTGCCGCAGACGAAACGTTTCGGCTTTTTTGCATAAGCGCGTGATCGTTGGCTCGCTCGAGACCAGCTCGTTGAACTGAAGCAATGTCGCTTGTTAGTTAACGCTATCAGGATTAACAATGATTTACCCGAAGTATTAAAGCGCAATGCATCACCAGCGTCGCGTGCGTCGCGTGCTCGCTGTTAAATAAAGATAAAACTTCCGTTCTGCTTAGTCTTTTTATTTGAATGAAACAACCAACTAACTAGAAAATGATCCTTTGAAAACTTTTTGGACAAAAGAAAACTATTTGAAACACTAATTTAAGTTTGTTTTATATCTTTTTGCTCTAGGTTTCTTCACTGTTTGCGGACAACAAATACTAATGCCTCTCCGTTTTCCTGCGGGTCAGGAGAAATGTTAAAAAACTTTTTTCAAGAAGATGTTGGTGAAATAAGCTAAATTTGTTGCGATGCTGAAGTCAGTGCAATGTCAAAAGGTTTTATTTTCCGTGTTCCAATGTTGTGACGTTTTAAGCTAAAATCAAAAGGTTTTATTTTAGCTTAAAACATCACAACGTTGGAACACTGAAAAGGCTTGACGTCACAGTATGCAATTGTGTACGTTTTTCATTGAAAAATTTTGTATTTTTCCCGCCAACAAAATAAAATGATGCACTCCGGGTAGCAATTTTCAATTTTGTACCCAAGGAATCGTAATCTACTGTACATATTTTCAACCGATCAAAAATCCAATATTTTTTTCTCTGCTCATAAAAATTCTATCACTCAGGTCTAGGAGCGATCAAGGAGCACACCATGTTAGTTGTCATGACAAAGCTTTTTTTTGGCGCCTTTTTAAGATGATAAACAAACCAATCTGTTTCATATATAGCGCTTGCAAATGTACCGAAAAATGAATATGAATGATTCGCAAATGTGCCGAAAGATAAATATGATTGAACTGTAAAGAGCTGAATTAGAATTTTTTGAGCAGAGAAAAAAATTTGGATTTTTGATAGATTGAAAATATGTAGATTACGATTCCTTGGGTACAAAATTGAAAATTGCCTCCGGGCATCGACAAGAGAGCATGTTTTATACAACTAAGCTGCCGTAGCATAACCGCCCCGCCCCTACAAAATGTTCTACGTCATTCAAGATTTCATTAGTGTTTTTTTAATTGGATATAGCGCGAGCTAAAAACCTTAACAGCAACAAACTTTAAAATCGTTTGTGGTTATCTTGTTTACACGCAGAGACGGGATGTTCAAGATTAAGAGCACTTTTAATTTTAAGATGTGAGTAATATATCTGACACTTTATTACCTTTTATTAAGGCTTTAAAAGACTAAATTTAAGGCAAACAAAATACAACAGACACCATGATGATTGCTAACTAACTGAAATAACGAGAAAGAAACATGCGAGGCAAAACCAATGACGTCACCAACGCTGAACAAGAAATGAAAAAAAGGCAACTAATAAAGTGACACGTGAAGACGGAAAATCACCACAATGTGCGATTACACAGACTGCATAATTTTTGTTTTATAGCGACATCTGTTTTGGAACAAATTTTTAAAAAATACTTATGAATGCAAAGATTTTTCAAAAATACTCGTCGTCGTTTGGAAGAGCATCCACTCCAGGTCAGACACAAACAGGACTGAGGCCGAGACACTAGCGTATTTAGGGGGGAGCATTGTGCCATGGCCCCCCCTAAATGCCCCTAAATAATTCAAAGTAAAGACTTTTTTTAGAGAACACCTCTTTTTGGGGAGAATAATCTTGACACCTTTTTTTGCAACCACTTGAATAAAATTTTCCACTAAGCATATTTGATTATGGTTGTACGCCTTTCAAAAATCCGCAGTACGCCACTGGGCCAAGGGTTTATCCTTATAGTACCCCAGGCGGCTGTACTGCCCGCATCAGATGCTGGCAATGATGTTGTTAAGCCAACATCGGGTGTCGTCATCCGAAACCGTCAGACCTCGTGCTCCACCTGGTGTCTGATGTATGGGCACGCTATTAGAACGTGGTCTGCGGTTTGTTCCATAGCACCAAAAAATACCAAAATTTTTAAACTTGTTGTTCTTGTTTTTTTTTTTAAATGAAACGATGTTATCCAACTTTTGTAAAGCGATATATTGATGTCATGCTGTTTTGTCAGTTAGATTGGTTTTTGCGTGAAGTGAAGTTATTTTTTCAAATTTATTATGTAACTACTCTAGTTATAAATTGCAGTAAGAAAAATGCTATTTTTTTATGTTGAAAACAATCAAAAAACAATTACTGTTGGAATCAGTTAAATTATAAATTGTAAATGCGAATTGCGATTAATTAAAATTAATTTTTAGCTTTATGTAGGTGTTCCGTTCCTAAAAATAGCCCAAATTATGTAGATTCACAATCTCATAAAAAATCTCTTTGATTTCGCTTTGGTCCGGCTCAAATAGCTTAAGAAATAACGGTTTTATAAGCAATTTAAATATTTTACATTTAGTTATAAAAAAATGGCAACACTGCTTAATTTCACGAATCTTGAAGTACATTCCAGAACTATCCGCTTGACCTGTTTTGACTATGACGTCATAGTTGTTTTTTAATTTGGATAATTTCAGAACATTCGAGATACTTACGACCGAGTAATATAAATAAGGCTCGCTCGGAAGCACAGTATGTTTCGTTGTGGTAACTTAGAATTGGAAAATTGTTAACTGTGTGAAGTCATAGTTTTTGAACGCAAGTCTTTGGTTGTTTACGTGATTGCGAAGAATTAAGCTACTGAATTTATTTGCTGTTGATTTATACTATTCGGGCTCCTAAGTGGATTGGAGCATATTTCTTAATAAAGAAGATATTGTGGTAGTCTGAGCTGTGATTTAGCTAGACTATATTTTTGCTGTCGCTGGTTCGAAGGTCAGATCCAGCAAGAAGATTAAGAATTTTATCGTTTAGTAGACACCGAGATTGTGTTATCGGCGAGGCCTTCTTTACAGGCGCCGAAAAGGTAGACGATTAAATAACGTACTAAGTTACCGAATAAATTTGCTACAAAATTTCAAAAAACTTTTTATCATCGGAACAGTAGGCTTTATAAGCCTATTTTATTGACATCTAAAAAGTGCAAATATCAAATTAAACATTCATTTGAAAAAATAAAATTTTGCACATTTTGTTTTATAATTAACAGTTTTACAAACTGATTGAAGTAAAATTTATTGCTTAAGCCTGCCGATCTATGAACAAAGTTGTACCAACCGAAAAAAATATGGGAGGCTACGCAATTTTGCCCCACTTTTGGGACGTTTTTTCGAACATTTAAGGTCTCATTTCAAATCTTGCCCGCACGATTTCTTGTCGCTTCTCTAGAATTCCTGATTTTGCCTAAATTTTTGAGACTTCCCCTTCCGCACAAGTACGGCTATGCCCATGAAGTGTACAAAAATTTGTTTACAGTGCTATTGCTTACTAATGAAGTCACAAATACGAAATAATTTGAATTGTTTAATACCTTCACAAAGTCTTTTTGTGCCGTCACTATTACAACCATTGTACATACGTGTACCACAGGCAGATTATTTTTTAGTAACTCTGCTCAAAAAAACTTATTTTCTCTTGTGCTGTGTCTACCTTAAGAGGTCTACAAAAACTAATATCAAACCAGGTTGTTCATGCGGAAAGTGGGAAGCGTACAATTCGATAAGAGAAACTTTTACTTCATAAAGGTAGCTCTGTGTGCTGACAAAATCTGTTGACTGCTTACTCGCGAAATTCTTCAATAAAACTGTATTGTCATAATTGCTCATTAGGCTTGCACAATATATGAGCGTATCAACCTTTCAACACAACTCTCCAATTGAAAAATTTGGCTCTCCAATAAAAAAAGCCAATCTTTCGATCAGTAAAATACTCGTGATGTGTGTAATCACAAAAACACAAACTCCGCACAGATTGCAATGCCGCATCGATGGCTATGACATCACAATATAACATGATTTGATGCATTGATTATGTGTCTTTGACAAGCGTTTGTTAGTTTATTTTCGGTGTGGCCCACGAAAAATAGTTTTATCGCTTTATGTCCTTCGAATGTTTTGAGTTCAGCAGACCTGCTATATACTCTACTTCACTTTTTCAAATTCTTATGCAGTGACTTATTTCAGTCACGTGAATTTATCACATATAATACTATGACTTTGTCAGATTCAACATGTTAAAAGTCTATTTGAATAAGAAACTGATGATGACCTTTACAGGTTAAAATCAATTTTTCATTATAAGTTAGTTGTTTTTAGACTTTAATTTCTTCATTAAATAGTTGGCCCATCAAACTTTGACATGTTATTAATCAATTCATTTATTGCAATTTGGCTGATTCAATTGCTGCTTCATGCTACAATCGCGTTGTCGAATCAAAATGCAATGCATTTAAGTAAATAAATGAATAAATGCAATGCACTTTGATGAAAAATTTTGGGACTGCTCAAATAATAGTTATAATACGGAAATAGTTTTTTTATCGAGGTAGTTGTCCAACAGGACTCTTCTATGTTAAAAATATACTTTTATTTTTCCTTTAAGTCCATTTAAGTATAAGACTTTTGATATAATTGATTGTTAATGGGTCGCTAAAACATTCTAGTTTAAGAATATGTTCCAAAAAAAACGAAAGTTTGAGAAGCCGTTTTGCAACCCATTTACTTGTTTTACTAAGTTTATCAATGTTTGTCCAAGTTTAAAATTCGAATTATTAAGCACTGTAAAAGCTGTATCGAAACCACTAATGCCTGTGTTCACATATTTATATAATATAGCGTGAGAAAGAGAGTGAACGAGAAAGAAAGTGACATAATTACAATATGCATACTTATAGTAAGAATGGTCAAGTCAATCAACAAGCAAGTGCCGACAGACCTGTTTCGTCCTTATGACTCGTCAGGAGACTACAGCTTGGTGTTGACCCCAGCTGAAAAAGTTGAAAATGATGACAGACCTGTTTCGTCTTTATGAGGACTCGTCAGCACACTAGTGTCTGTCGGCACGTACAGGTCTGTCGGTGCTTGCTTGTTGGTAACAAGTCTGTCGGTAATAAGGACGAAACAGATCTGTCGGCACTTGCTTGTTGATTTACTTGACCATTCTTACTACGAGGGTCAGTCAATAAGTAATGAGACTTTCTCAATTACTTTGGTGTTCTTGGAGTTATGCAACTGAAATTTTATGTGATGATTATGAATGGAGTTGTCATCTTATTTACAACAAAACTTGTTTATTTTCAGATTACTGTAGGTGTGACGATAAATTGAAATGACTACTAGGCTAGGAAACAGCTCATGCTTGGAACAAAGAGGAGTCATCAGATTTCTGTTGGCAGAGAGTGTAAAATCATGTGAGATTCTGTCTAGAATGCAAAGACAATATGGTCCTTCCTGTATGTCTAGAGCAAACTTCTACAAATGGGTGCAAGCATTCAAAGATGGACGCGAAAGCATTACTGATGATCTGAGAAGTGGAAGACCTGTGGATGTCTCTACCCCAGAAGCAGTACAGGCAGTTGAAGACCTGATCAAATCTGATAGAAGGGTCACTTTAGATGAAATTGCTACAAACTTGGACATCTCCCATGGCACAGTGTACGCAATTGTGCGTGAGAAGCTGCGTTTTTCAAAAGTCAGCTGTCGCTGGGTTCCAAAGATGTTAACGGATGATCACAAAATGCAGCGCCTGATGGCTTCCAGAGCATCACTACGCAGATACAGAAAGGAGGGAGATGTATTTCTATCGAGAATAGTGACAACTGATGAGACCTGGGTCTTTCATTATGAACCTGAATCGAAACGACGATCAATGGAGTGGAAGCATGTTTCTTCCCCAGTGAAGAAAAAATTCAAATCTCAGAAAAGTTTAAGGAAAGTCATGCTCACTGTGTTCTGGGACAGAAATGGGCCGATCACTATCAGTTTCTTGGAAAGGGGCAATACTGTGAACTCAGAGAACTACTGTGAGCTGCTAACTCAAGTGAAAAAAGACATTAAGAACAAACGGAGAGGACTTCAATCAAGAGGTGTGATTATCCTTCAGGATAATGCAAGGCCCCACACAGCAGCAAGAACCCTAGCCAAAATTGAAGATTTAGGCTGGAAACTTCTAACACACCCACCCTACAGCCCAGACCTTGCACCATCTGATTTTCACCTCTTCGGCCCACTCAAAGAGAGTATGAGGGGAATTCACTTCCAGACTGATGAAGAAGTGAAGGCTGCTGTGAGCAACTGGCTAAGGACCCAGTCCACGGAATTCTATGCCAAAGGAATAGACAATCTAATATCAAGATGGAACAAGTGTGTTGCAAAGGAGGGAGACTATGTTGAAAAATAAAAAAGCATTTTTTGATTACCAGTCATTGCAAACTTGAGTTATTAAAAAAGTCTCATTACTTATTGACTGACCCTCGTATTACTATGACCATTCTTACAGTGGCATACGCAGAAATTTGTGAAGGGGGGGGGGTTTTGGAGCCGAAAACACGATTGCTCTAAGTTAGGGGTTCCCAAACTGGGGCACATTTAGGTTTCTCAAAAGGTACATTATCAGAGAGAATATCCTTATTTAAATTGAATTCCGTGTCCGGAAGAAATAATAGACTCAAATGTCTAGAATTTTCGAATCCGGTTGATTATAATTACGTCAAACAGGACAATTAAGAGGGAAGACTTTTTTACAGATCACCGTGATTTTGGGTTTGAATGGGGAAAATTTGTGGCTGCTGAAAAGGGAAGAGTTTTCATTTTTTAGAGATCACCTTGATTTTCGGCATGAATTGGGAAAATTTTCTGATTCAAAGTGAAGACCTTTTTTTTTAGAGGACACCATGATTTGGAACAATATCTACCCGGCTGAGGCCCACAAACTCGAACTATTTCGAAAAGTGGCCCGCAAGAGTGAAGAAGTTGGACCACCCTGTTTTAGAGAAACGTCCCAACATTTTGGGGGTAGATGCAAACCTGCTACAGCGTTCAAAGGGTACCGATCAACTAAAAGTTTGGGAAACCCTCTCTAAGTGGTCCTGGTAATGGGCAAAAACTTTCAAAATTAAGCCTACATTCAAAAATAAAGTGTTTTGGTTTTAAGACCGTCTTGCAGTAGCATGAATTTTTTTTTACCAAACCGTAAAACTAACTATTGAAAAGGCATGTGCAGGTAATTCAATTATGATAAGAAACTTTCTAAAGTAAAAGCAACTCGTGTAAATGATGAGAACAATAGGTGAAAAATCAAACGAACAAAAAAATAACCTCATTACTTAACAAATATTTAAAGTTTTTTTAAAGGCTTATATTCAAACGCTTGTTTTTTCACTTAATTTGTTAATTACGTCACCAGGGCAAGGCGTGTGGCTCCTATAAATGTTTAGTGATCTGATGCAAGTCCATTCATTCGAGTGGTACCACTTGTGTTTCGTAAGCACGTTTTTCGTCTGCGTAATATGGAAAACAATTGTTCACTAGTGCATGTTGTCACTGGAAGAGTTAACAAAATGGTCATCAATGTAAATATATGTGCGGAAAAGCATCGGAACTGCATTCCTTGATGCTGCTCAACGCATTAGTTGGTCTTTCTGCTGCGTTTAACCGAAAAAGCTTCCTGTACCATAATATCAGTTCAGGCACTAGTTCTCCCAAGAATTTTGTTAAATCATTTTCGTAAAATTTTTCCAAAACTTGAATACTTTTAATTTGTTGAGGAGTTGATCCACTAGTTGGATCAGAAGAAATTAAACACTGAAATTCATCAATAATCGATTTGTGGGCTGTAAATCTTGCTTCGAGAGTGACAATAAAGTTATCAAGAAATGGAATAAAAATCCCTACTCTAAAATATTCTTCATCTGTTCAGCAGCAATATTGCATCGATTGGTCTGTCTTGAAGTAAGGCGTGGTGTTTCCAAAATAAAATCTTCGGCTTTGGCCGTTTTTTTGCGCAAAAATATAGAACTAGTGAAATTAATATTCGTTTTTTTCTCTAAGACACTTCAATTCATTTGCAATATCATGTGCTATGTTGACAGCCGCAAAAGAGTTTTTCTACTTTTTTTGCTTAACTTTGCACAAAACAACACTGTATCCAAAAACGTTTTTTAAAACTAAGAGAGCAATGCAAAATTCACTTTGCGTAATTGTCGAAAGCAACTGCAAAGCTCGTAATGAAGTTCCTCTCTGTCTGGCCATGCTGAAATTTCTGCCAAAGCTTCTACAACGGCAAATTGTATATTTGAAAAAGTACTAACACTCTCGTGTCGATCGACCCATCTGGTGGCACAAATTTGAACAAGTTTTTGAACTTGTGTTGTTGACGAAATCGTGTTGATGGAGTTGCGTAAAAATGTTTTGACGTTGTGAAGCATTAAAAAATTTGTGAACTGAAGCTATTGTTTCCATGCAGTTATTTCCATTCCCATACTTAACTTTCAATATTTTACAAGTTTGAAAGTTTTCTTCACAGTGGCAACTGTACATTAGCTAACTTTAGGCGATAAAAAAAATTGCAAAAAGAAATTGCAAAAAGAAAAAATCGCAATTTAGGCGATAGAAAAAATTGATGCGCAAGCAGTAATTAAGTTTCAAAGTGCGGCAAACAATAGAAACCAAAATCTTATTATTGAAGTCTATTTATTACCACGTATATATGGCTAAACACCATTCTTCAAGGGGGGGTTTTGACCCCTGAAACCCCCCCTTGCGTACGCCTATGCATTCTTACATTTCTTACTTTGCTTGTTGGTAATAGGTCTGTCGGTAATAAGGACGAAACAGGTCTGTCGGCACTTGCTTGTTGATTGACTTGACCATTCTTACTATATGTTTGTAATGGGAACTGCAGGGTTTTGCTTGTCTTTACCCGTATCCGTGTTAGCTAACTCGATGTGGTTAGCATATCGGAACCACCGCCAGTATGCCTTTGTGGCTTAGCGGTGTTTTTCGCAGTTGCGCTGGTGGAACATTGTTTTCATTGTAATATGCATACTCTTAAATTCTAGGTTAGGGAAACATCATTCAAATATACAGAATAGATTTAAGCTATAAATTTACATTAAATTTACAAATAAATAGGACATGTGTTGGAGGGTTTCCCATTCACATGACGCTCAACTTATGGTAGGCATGCAAAAAAATTGTTTAAAAATGTACATTAGATTTACGTAATATACTGTATTTGCAATATTTTATTTTTTCTATCCTGGATTAAAGGCTATCTTTTTATCCTTGCAATTACATCACCGTGCATGCCTAAACTAGCAATTCAATCAGATAACGGATGAATGGACACAGGAATGACATCAAACACAATAGAAACAACCGGTAGCCGAACATTTTAATAAACTGACCACTTTTTAAAAAATTTCAGATTAGCTGTGATCAAAAAGTCAAAGGTAAGAAAAAACGTTAACGCAAGCAGAAGAACAAAAAATATTTTCAAATTCGCTTGCGTCAATAAAGGTTTAAATAGAGATTGTTCGTTCATATCTCATTATATGTAATGTTTATTTCCATAAACGTGAGGGTCATTTATGATTTTTTTTTCTATTTTTCATCATTTTACGTATGTTTGAATGCCATTTTTCAGATTTGTTTTTTTGTTTGAATTACTGTAATTTACCTTACTGCCATATTCTCCCAACCTCAAGTTTTTCTAACCCATATATTTTGTAGTTAAGTACGTTATACATGTATCTTTATTGCGTTTAATGCCTCTGGTGTAAATTTTGTTCTGATCGCATTATTATTCCATTGCACCAGACGAGGTGCGCAGTAGCCCACGAAAGCTTGTTCTTTTAATAAAAACCAAGTCAACTTTAGTGTACAATTTTTTGTTTTTTTCTGATTGATTTCAATAGTTGACACAGCTTTCCCAATTTTTACTCCTTCCACTCCTTCGATTATTGCAGTTGCCAAAATAACAGCAAACGTTCGTACAATTACTGTGAACACAACTTGATCTTCAATGAAGACAGAGAAAGCAAAAAACTTTGCTAAATTTTTTGAAAGCGTGTATTAGTCATTGAAAAATGTTAAAATAGGGAAATCTTTTTTCTATCAAGATTACTATCCATTTTAGAATAACTTTTACTAAAAGCTTGAAAAACGTTTTTGAGTAGTACAGTTCTGTAAAAAAATTAACAGCAAAATTAATTGAAAAACTCTTCATTTTCGTTATTTATTCATAAATTAAAATGTCAACACTGGCTTTATCAAAAATATTCCAGAAAATAATCTAATAAAAAATTAACTTATAAATTTAGTTTACCTTCACGGGTACTTGGATTGTGATAGAAACTCATCATCTTATTGCAGAGTAGCAATCCGAACTGAAAAAAAATAATCACAGCTAATTGCCTAACTTGAGGGGGCACCAAAAAAATGTGAACTGTAGTTGTTTTGAAATCATTTTGACAATGCAATGTCAAGTAAAGACCAAAACCAAAAGCGATCTTTACATGATAATCAACCGAAAAACTATCTTTAAATTAAAGACTTTTTTCAATTTTAATTTTCGTTGTCAGTATAATAAGCACGTTTTTTAGAAATGTTATTGAAATCCGAAATTTTTATTAAACATTATTGTTGTATAAACACTTACCGCATTTTTTCCATTGTAAGCCGCAGCTTACAATTTTTTTTTAACCAACATTTTTACGGTTTACTTTCTGGGTGGCTTGCAAACAAAGGAGGCTTACATTTTTCAACTAAACTAAGTTTATAGCTTGGTATGTTGTTGAAGCATGGAATAAGTTTCGATGCAAATTATAACTAACCCTTGACGTATCACTAAAAATAATGTGGAGTCACTAAAGATGATGTAACTGAAATTTTTTGTCTACGCACTATACAGTATGAGACTGATGATGAGGAAGTTGCCGGCAATTTGAATGATATTATTAATGACTTTGGTAGTAGCGATGATGAACGTGTTTCTGCAATTTAAATAAATTCATGAAATACTTCATGCTGCTCATGCTTGTGATATTCTTGCAAATCGATTTAAATTTTAGCGTTTTTGGTATTCGGCTTACAATTGAAGGCGGCTTAAATTAAATTTTAATACTTATTACATGCGGTTTGCAATTGAGAGCGACTTACAATCGACAAAACACAGTAACTCCAAAATAAGCATGTTTCTTAGAAATAAGCACATTCATATTGTCACAAACCTTGCTCGGGAATCCCAAAGGACCAGTTGAGCTAGGTAACCCGAATACCTGCGCTGAAACAAAGCTGTGTCTAAATTTTATTTTATTCCGGCTCAAGAAGTAGTTTTGCTATGAGCCTGACGGTTTATACAGTTGGTTAACGAAAGCTCGGATTGATTTCGTTGAAGACTCTTTTTCACAACAAACAGAGACCCTTGTCTCTAATAAAAACAGATGTATTACAAAAATATCACGTCCGACGAAACTTCTATTCCACGCTTTGCCAAACTGCAAAGCGAAATCAACACTATAACTCGACTCAATCAACACAAATAATTCTACCTCTGTAGAACAAAACTGCCAACCACTGGCACAAAATAAATTCAACAATTGTCCACCGACACAAAATCTAACGGTCCACCTCCTGTGGCCAAACAAATTCACCTTCGCTCGAGCCGCCACTCGAGTCGCTTCAAATTACTTCACAACGATAATAATCATCATCATCCCTCGCTACGCATCTGCTTTATATAGAAAACAAAATCACGTGACGTAAACTTTCTCGTAAATTCAAGATTCAGCCAAAAACCCCTGGAGAGTTCGTTACGCGAATCAAGTGGAATATACGCGAATTTTCCAGTACAATGACGTTAGTCAAAAACATATTACGTCAATACAAAGAGAAAAAAAAAAAAGAGAAAAAGATACATGTATCGAGCCATATAACAAATTGGACGTATATCGCAGACAGCGCTCAAAGAGCCGCATTTATTCTCTTATAATAAAACTACGAACTGCTTTTAACGGGGATACACTACATCGTTATGATTAAAATTATGAATGAAGTGTGACACATATGTTTTCAGATAACATTTATAAAATAATCAAAATTTTAGAAATATTAAGAAATGGTAACTCTGATTATAGACCTACCATCGTACATAACAAATACCAAGCAAAGATGATCACAAAACAAGTACTGTGTTTGCAAATATACATACGTAGTTCAACGTTCAGTACATGTTTTCAAGGAAGGACATTTTGTTTTCGGAACACACCATGCAAGAGTAAAAAAAACTAAAAAATATTGTAGTTTATGATAGAAGCAGTAAACAACACCACTATGTATGCGTATGGGATGAAAATAGCTATTTTTTGCTACATGCACAACTGGTCTGCAAATTTATTTGGTTATCAAATTTTGTATGGAAATTTTAATTATATTAAGCTGTATTTTGAAAATAAAGTATCCTTGTATCTTTGAATATCTTTTTTAATAAAATTCCGCATAAATGGTGAAGTTACTGACGTTAAAACCTGTTCCGAATAATATGGAAACAAATTAAAAATTATTAATCGACTAAAGCTAAGTTTTGAAAATGGCAAAAATACTGAAACACAAAAATACTTAAATAAAAACAAGAATTTGTAGTGATTAACTCCATAGCTACAAATATATTTTCGAATTTTCACATTTTAGTCATTAAATTAGTACTAAATTTAGAATAAATTTGGAATTTGTAGCAACCCGTTTTTACCGCATTGTTAAATTACGTCACAAGCGCACTGATTACTCTGCTTTAACAAACAATCGTTTTCTTTAGTAGTAAAATAGCAAGCTAGCAAACTGGAGTGTTTTCTTGTCGACACCACAGTCAGCGTTTTTAAGATAGCTAAATTATTTCAGTTAGCTTTTATCAAGATAGCTAAACTGTCTCAGCTAGCATTTATCGAGATAGCTAAATTGGTGACCCCGACGCTCAAAATCGAATATTTTGAGAAATGGCAAACGAAAATGCTGTTGCGCTTAAACTTCCGCCATTTTGGATTTCTCAACCACGAGTGTGGTTTCAACAAGCTGAAGCACAATTCGCTTTGCGGAATATTACTGCAGATGATACTAAATACTTCTATGTTGTTGCGGCGTTAGATCAGGACACCGCCAGTCGTCTTATCGATTTTCTAGAAAACACTCCTGAACAAGATAGGTATGGCAGTATTAAGAAACGATTGCTTAGCACTTTTGATCTTTCCCAGCAAGAACGTGCCCCCCGACTGCTAAGTTTTCCTGAGCTAGGGGATAGAAAACCGACAGCTTTGATGGATGATATGCTTGCTCTCTTAGGCAGCCACCAACCATGCTTTCTTTTCAACTACATTTTTCTTCAACGTCTTCCCGAAGATATCAGAGTCGCTCTAGCATCCGAAGACATCAACAACCCTCGTCAATTAGCTCAAAAAGCAGACATATTATGGCTGGCCAAATCAAGAGAGCCAAATATTTCTAAAATTAGTAAGACACCATCTCAGCGTTTTAAGCAGCCAAAATTCGTATCAGACTCTGAAGCATCGACAAATTCCGACAAGGTAGGACAATGTTACTATCATAAACGTTTCGGTAATAAGGCCCTGCGCTGTGTTCCACCCTGTCAATTTCAGGGAAATGCCCAGGCCGGTCGTCGTTAGTAGCCGCGGCGACCGGCGCTAATCCCAGCTTGTTTTTTATCTACGATCGTATATCCAATCGTTCCTTTTTAGTGGATACAGGCGCTGAGGTGAGTGTCCTTCCCCCGTCTAGCCATGAGCGTTTTTTTAATAATCCAGGCCCAGCCCTAGTGGCAGCTAACGGTAGTTCTATTAAAACTTATGGTAAACGGACAGTAACAATTGAATTACCCGTAGGACGGTTTCGATGGACTTTTGTTCTGGCAAACGTAAGCAAGCCTCTTTTAGGGGCGGATTTTTTGAGAGCAAATTCCTTGTTAGTCGACATGCAGCACTATCGCCTGGTTAATGCGCGGTCATTTACTAGCACCCCTCTTTGCAAAACAAATATATTAGCTCCTCGTCTAAATGCCATCTCCACCTCAACTAACGCTTATGCTCAACTTCTTGCTGAATTTTCCCAGATTTCTACCCCGCAATTTTTCCAAATTCAACCCAAACATAATGTTCAACATTTTATCGTGACCCAAGGACCCCCAGTCCATTCTCGCGCTCGACGGCTTTCGCCTGAAAAACTCGCACTCGCCAAGCAAGAATTTAATAAAATGCTGGATATGGGTATAATCCGTCGTTCCTCAAGCCCTTGGGCATCGCCACTTCACTTAGTACCCAAACCTTCTGGTGGCTGGCGACCATGCGGCGATTATCGTCGCCTTAATGCAGCCACATTACCAGACCGCTATTCTCTCCCACACATTCAGGATTTTGCAGCACGTTTAGACGGCGCAAAAATATTTTCCAAAGTCGACCTAATTCGAGGCTATCATCAGGTTCCAGTAGCAGAAGCTGACATTTGCAAAACGGCGGTCATAACTCCATTTGGTCTATTTGAGTTTCTCCGCATGCCTTTTGGGCTTAAAAACGCTGCCCAAGCATTTCAACGGTTAATGGACACGGTTTGTCAATCGCTTGATTTTGTCTTTGTTTATCTTGACGATATCCTTATTGCTAGTTCCTCGCACCATGAGCATCAAAAACACCTCAAAATCTTATTTGAAAAACTTCTCAGTCACGGCCTATTAATCAATCTTGAAAAATGTGAATTCGGACGTACGCATCTAGATTTTCTTGGACATCGCATTGACAAAACTGGCGCGCGCCCACTGGCTACTAAAGTTGATGCTATTCGCAATTTTCCCCCTCCCAAAAGTACAAAGGATTTACAAAGATTTATCGGCATGATTAATTTTTATCATCGCTTTATACCTTCTGCAGCTAAGTTAATGGCTCCACTATATCGTGCCATCGCAAACAATAATAAAATTTTGGAATGGAGTGACTCGCTACAAACCTCATTCACACAAGCGAAACAAGCCCTTGCCAATGCAACCTTGTTGCATTATCCAAAAAGTAACGCCCCCACGGCTGTTACCGTGGATGCCTCGGATGTCGCTATCGGCGCTGTTCTCGAGCAATTCACCGATGGTGCATGGCAACCATTGGCGTTCTTTAGCCGTATGCTTCGCAAACCGGAAGTCAAATACAGCGCTTTCGATCGCGAACTGCTTGCCATTCATCTTGCCATTCGTCATTTCCGTTATTTTTTAGATGGCCGATGTTTCGCAATTTTTACCGACCACAAGCCACTCACATTTGCTTTTTCTAAAATTTCTGATCCTTGGTCCGCTCGACAGCAGCGCCATCTCTCAGCTATATCAGAATATACAACGGATATTCGCCATATTGCTGGTAAGCAGAACTTCGTGGCAGACACACTGTCTCGTCCAACTATCACTTTTCTTCATACCCCTCAAATTAATTTGAACTACCAGGACATGGCAGCAGATCAGGTGGCCCCAGAAGTGCAGGCCTACCGCACAGCCATAACAAATCTTCGGTTAGAAGATATTCCGATTGGAAATTCTAACGTTTCTTTACTGTGCGACGTATCCACTGGAAGACCTCGGCCAATCGTTCCGATTTCTTGGAGGAGGCGAGTTTTTGATGCAATTTATGGTTTGTCCCACCCGTCCATTCGAGCCACACGCAAGCTGGTTGCTTCCAAATTTGTTTGGCACGGCTTACAAAAGCAAGTCGGGCTATGGACCAAGCAATGCCTAGCTTGCCAAAAAGCCAAAATCCAACGTCATGTCAAAGCACCAATCATTTCTTATCCCCCTCCTGGCAGACGTTTTGATTGTGTAAATATAGACATTGTCGGACCCTTAGCGCCGTCAGAAGGAAACCGTTTCCTTTTAACCATGGTGGATCGTTTCACCAGATGGCCCGAGGCAATTCCTCTTAAGGAGGTAACAACCCTAGCATGCGCAAAAGCTTTTGTTGCCACTTGGGTTTCCCGTTTTGGAGTGCCCACTCACCTTTCGAGTGACAGAGGTTCACAGTTTATTTCTCAACTATGGTCCTCCATTCATCAACTGTTAGGCATCCGCCTTCACCACACCACGGCTTATCACCCACAAGCCAATGGACTTGTGAAAAGATTTCACCGGCAACTAAAAACAGCCTTGATGACACGTCTAACGGGTGCGAATTGGGTTGACGAACTCCCGTGGGTTTTGCTCGGTATTCGCACCACGCCCAAGGAGGATATAAACTGCTCTACAGCAGAGCTTGTCTACGGCAGCCCTCTTACGGTCCCAGGAGACTTTATTCCCGGTACAAATGAGCCCCCAAATCCTTCTTCACTGCTTCCCTGGCTCCGACAGGCTATCAGTAAGTTCAATTTTACACCTATGTCCCAACACGGTGTAGCACCACAACACATGCCTCGTGAACTTTTTAATAGCCCATATGTGTTTATTCGACGTGATTCGCACAAACCGCCACTAACGCCACCCTATGAGGGACCTTATAAGGTCTTGCAACGCGGAACAAAGTCTTTTCAGATTGATGTTGGCGGCCGGGAAGAAGCTATTTCTGTGGATCGCCTCAAGCCTGCTTTTGTCGACACGACACTTCCGGTCCAACTCGGTCATCCCAAGAGACGAGGAAGACCACCAAAATCATAATATTGCATTTGCTTGTTTGTTTTTGTGTGTGTGTTTGTTTTATATGTCCACCGTCATCTTTCCTCCAGTGCGCTTTTTGGGGGGGAGCTGTGTAGCAACCCGTTTTTACCGCATTGTTAAATTACGTCACAAGCGCACTGATTACTCTGCTTTAACAAACAATCGTTTTCTTTAGTAGTAAAATAGCAAGCTAGCAAACTGGAGTGTTTTCTTGTCGACACCACAGTCAGCGTTTTTAAGATAGCTAAATTATTTCAGTTAGCTTTTATCAAGATAGCTAAACTGTCTCAGCTAGCATTTATCGAGATAGCTAAAAATTCATATTTTTTAAACTTATTTCGGACTTCACATATCCTGTAGTTCCATATTGCATAATTACGCAATATCACGCCAATTTTCGCACAGTGATATGACTTTACCTGAGAACATAATATGAAAAGTTACTCTTCTGTGTACATTAATTAGATAACGTTAAACTTCTCTTTTGATTATAATCAAATTAACGATTATTCACATTGTAATTGTTTTGCTTTAATTAATCGTTTTTAATTGTTTGGAAATGAATTTTATTTGGATAAGTGAATAAAATAAATAATAAACCAAGGTAGTAGTTAACTTTTTAATTTAAACTTTAACAATTGTCTCGAGCATAAACCCTAATCACTAAAAATGTAAATAATTTGCATAAGTGTAAAATATATTTGATAAATTATTCGTCGAGTTTTCAAGCGAACATTCAGCAATTTATAAAAATAGTAGGCAGATTTTCTGCCTTTACAAATAATCATAATAACATTTACATTTTTTCTAATGTTATTTTTTTATTAATTTTTTCATGTGGCGCAGCGTATTGCGCGAGAACTCCCTTGTATAGGCATACCATATTTTCAAAGCGGTAAACTGGGGTGTTCGTAAAAAGAAAAAGTTTGTCCCTAAAAAGCAGTGTTCTCTAAAAAAAGGCCCTCACTTGAATATGTCTCGGATTTCTTAATTTTCGTCGCTAAAAAGTAGTGTTCTCTAAAAAAATCTTCAATTAAAATAGAAAATACCGGGACTTAGTGGTTAACTGAGCGGGACGCTGGGACAAGGCCCTAAAAATCGGGGCTGTCCCGGCTAAACCGGATGCATGGCAAGCCTACCCTTGCAGGAAATTGTCAGCAATTTATCAAGATTCATCTTTTTATTGCTAAGAAAAGCAACGTCATTTACATCTTGTTAAGTTGCTTGAAACTTATTTCATCCTACAGCGCGACACCTAATACCGCAACCGCACCTGTCGGGGAGCAGGGGGCAATTGCGCCACAAGTCTCGAAAATTTAGGCAAAATCAGGATTTTTTAGGCAGCGACAAAAAATATTTGGACAAAATTAAAAATTTTGGGCAGCCACCAAGAACTATTTGGGCAAACAAATTTTTTCTTCATCGAAAATGCAGAAAGAAGTTTAAGATTTAAGGTGAAGACCTTTTGACGAAAAGCGAGAAATCAGAGATTTTGGTCTTCAATCTAAATTTTGGACAAAATTTCTTTGCTTATCCGTAAACTACTAAAAAACACGATTCGGCAACGTCACAAAATTTGGGCAAAACTGTAATGCCCCTTCAAATTTGTTTAGATGGTATGCCTATGCTAATACCTCGTACACCTGTGCAGAAAAACTTGACAGTCTAAGCTTTAAAACTAAATTGATCGTCCTTAACCAAAAAATACAGCTTTGCCACATTTGTGCATAAATGATTGAAATGAACACTTTTTGATAAGTCTTTTTCTAAATCGAAGAGAGAGGGGAGCAATGGATGCTCATTGTTTTGATGGTAGGTAGGGGAGCAATGGATACTCATTGTTTTGATGGTTTTGATGGCCCAGATGGTAGGTGCTTTCACGCAGCCTGGGCCGTGAGTAAGTCTGCTCATTGATTTTAAAATGACAGACCGAAACCGAACCTACCAAAACGGAAGGGTATCCACCCATTCCGATGTTCAGTGTGGGTCTGCTAATTGGCAAACGCCCTTTTCAGGACGGGGCAATGTTAAGATAAAACTGCCCTTTTCAGGGCACATTGCCAACAAGTTCCGAAGACCCACTATTCTTTAGCTGAACATCGAAGGCCTCACTGCAAGCAAGATGAATGTTTTTCATCACCTCGCTATGCAGTCTGAGGCACTCGTCATCCTACTGCAGGAGACCCACTGCACTGATGCAGAGAAGTTGGTGCTACCACACTACCAACTAGCTGGGTCTTCTTTAAGCAGGAAGCATGGCCTTGCCACGTTTGTCCACGAGCGACTAAGATACACGTTTTTGGACCAATCTCCACCGACATCGGAGATCGAGTGGTTGTGTATGGACGTTGATGGCTATAAAATAGTCAACGTCTACAAACCACCGCCAACGCGATTGCGAACCCTGGATCTCCCAGTGTTTCCTCACCCCTGTCTGTACGCAGGCGATTTTAACTGTCGTCATGCTGACTGGGGTTACGATGACAACAGTCCGGACGGTGAGTGCTCGGCTGGCTGGGCAAGTATTAATTGTCTTGCCCTGCTATATAATGCCAAGGACGCTGCCAGTTTTTATTCCGGCCGCTGGAACACTGGCACCAATCCAGACCTAGCTTTCGCTAGCGTAGGTCCAAACAGTCGCTTACCGGATAGACGTGTCCTTGAAAAGTTTCCCAGGTCACAACATCCACCTTCGCTTATTACACCACCAAGGTTTGCTGTGGCAGTGCCAAGCATGCCTGTTAAGCGATGGAACTTCCGCAAGGCCAATTGGAGTCACTACATTGCTTTGACGAATAAATTCACAAAGACTTTGTTGCCGCCTGATTCACTTGATGTGGATGCGGCTTACCAGGACTTCTGTAACACCATTAAGAAAGCAGCCAAAAAGACTATCCCACGCGGGTATCGAAATAACTATATTCCGTGTTGGGATGCAGAGTGTGAATTCCTCTATAAAACCTTTCTGCAGTCTCCTCAGGGAGACGACTCAAGTTTGGCTGCTACAGCTCTGCTTGCCAAGCTTGACAGAAAGCGGAGGGATCGATGGTCCGAAGCAGTTCAGAGCATTGACTTCTCACACTCTAGTCGAAAAGCGTGGAGTATTTTGAACAACCTTACTGGTAGGTCACGACACTCTCCTCGTCACTGTCCCGTTTCAGCCGATGCTATTGCATCACAGCTGGTTAGAAATGGGAAATACGAGGCTGTTGACCGCAAGTCATCTCGACTTGTCTATCAAGAAGTGTCTGACCTTTGGAGGGCCACAACACCAGACGCAGTAAATATCTCTGACAAATTTTCACAGAGAGAATTTGCTGCTGCCCTTCAGCACTTAAAACCAGGTAAAGCTCCGGGTCCTGATTCCATCTGCCCCGAGCTTATACTCCATGCCGGAGCTGCTTTGAAGTCCTGGTTACGTGACTTCCTTTCTTCCTGTTTACGCCGACTCAAAATTCCCAAGATCTGGAGAAGAGCGCTTATGGTCGCGATCCCAAAACCAGGAAAGCCCGTAGGGGATCCAAAGAGTTATCGACCGATATCTCTGCTCTGTGTCCCCTACAAAATCCTCGAGAGGCTTATCTACGCCCGCGTTGAACCATTAATCGATCCACTGCTCCCTAAAGAGCAGGCTGGGTTCCGACGCGGGAAGTCAACCGTAGATCAAGTTGTTCAGCTAACCCAGAACATCGAGGATTCTTTCGAGGCTAAAAAGAAGGCCGGTGCCGTATTTATCGATCTGACAGCTGTTTATGACACTGTCTGGCACCGTGGCCTTACCTGCAAGCTGCTGAGACTACTTCCGGATAAGCACATCGTCAAAATGATCATGGAGCTTGTCCGAAATCGAAGTTTCACCCTCACCATCGGTGACAGCAAGCAAAGCAGGCTACGCCGTCTTAAAAACGGCGTTCCTCAGAGATCGGTCTTGGCTCCCCTCCTATTTAACATCTATACGTACGATCTTCCTTCCATGATTTCCAGAAAGTTTGCTTATGCTGATGATTTAGCATTGTTGCATTCTTCTGGAAACTGGAAGGACTTGGAGGGGACATTAAGCCAAGACATGTCTACACTGTCAGCGTATCTCCAGACTTGGAGGTTGAAGCTCAGTCACACTAAGACGGTGACGACAGCCTTTCACTTAAATAACCGAGAGACCAAACGTGAGCTAAAGGTCTACAACAATCGTAGACTTTTACCGTTCTGTCAACCCCTACTTACCTTGGGGTAAAACTGGACAGATCGCTCACGTTTTGTCACCATTTAGTGGCATTGCGCAAAAAACTATCTTCGCGCGTCACACTGCTGAGGCGACTCGTGGGCTCGGGATGGGGTGCTGGTGCTAAAACACTACGCATAGCCACCTTGTCTCTAGTCTACTCAACAGCTGAGTACTGTGCGCCAGTCTGGTGTTGCAGTGCTCACACTCGCCTCATCGACAGTGTCTTGAATGACGCCTTGCGCATAGTTACTGGATGCCTGCGTCCCACTCCAACGGACCACCTACCTGTACTTTCAGGCATCCAGCCAGCTGAGCTTCGCCAACTGGGAGCGACACTCTCCTTGGCTTACCGTGGATCTCTGGACCCCGATCATATTTTGCATGGTCTTTTAAGTGGGTCCTCAGATACTGGCGAAGTGAGACTAAGATCCAGACGCCCGTTTGTGCCAGGTGCGCGGAATCTCTTGGACAATCTTGCCAGACTTGGCATCCGCGCCTCTGAATGGACGAATCACAAATGGAACGCGGAGTACTGTGAAAGTGCTTCCAGGCTCCGTGCTTTTGTGCCCGGGACCAGTGTCAGGCCTGTTGGGATGGGCTTACCCCGAGCAGCTTGGGTTAAGCTCAACCGCCTGCGGAATGGTGTTGGGCGATTCCATTCGTCCATGCACAAATGGGGTCTCGCTCCTTCACCGAATTGCGAGTGTGGCGCCTCAGAGCAAACCGCAGACCATGTACTAACAATGTGCCCCATACATCGGGCACCACATGGAGCACGCGGTCTGACGGTTTTGGATGACGAAACTCGATGCTGGCTTAATGACATCACTGCCAGCATCTGATTCAGGCAGTGCAGCAGTCTGGGGTAGTAAAAGGATAAACCCACGGCCCCAGTTCTGTTTGTGTCTGGCCTGGAGTGGATGCCCTTCAAACGACGACGACGACGACGATTGTTTTGATATTATATGTTATGATATAACTTTGGTTAATGTCAAACGATCATCCGAACCAAACCTTCTTACAGAAATAAAGGAAATTCTCTGCTGTGTTGTATTTTTATACGGTTGAAATTTAGATTTACTGGTTAAGCTTTTTTCGAAATGAACACTGTGAATGCAGAAAAAAGTTTAAGATTTAAGGTAAAGACTTTTTTTTTTGGAGATCACCCTGTTTTGTGGCGAAAATCGAGATATCAGGAGAAAAATCAAAGTGAAGACCTTTTTTTTGGATTTTACCCTAAATTTTGGATAAAATTTCTTTTCATATCCCTTAAATATACCTACAAAGTACTAAAAAATCAAGATTGGGCAAAAGTCACGAAATTCGGTCGAAACTGTAATGACCGCGGAAAATTTTTTTCTGGTACTGTTAATGGGCGCAGAACACAACGTGAGCATGAGTTAAACAAATTCATTATCGATCATTCGCACGGCAATTTGCACATTGAGCGCCCGGCATAAGTTTAGCTTACCATACGTGATAGAAAAGTTAAGAATCGTTACATAACTTCATGAGCACAATTTTGCCTTTTTCTTTCGTTGATTGATTTCAAATGATTTTGTTGCAAGCTAGAAAATTCAAAAATTTGTAATTCCATAATTAGATATATTGTTATTATCAAAAAGTTTTTCAGTTTAGTTGGCAACAAAATTTTTAAGCCTGAGAAAAAATAAGTTGAAGGTAATGTTAAAGATTCTCTTAATATACCTATATCTCATGATCCAATTAATATCTTCACTTCACAGAGCATTACCACAGAAGCTAAGAAATCTTGAGTAACCTCTGGCTAAAGATTATTAGATAAACAAATTTTAGTTTTGTTGTTAGCCTATGTACCAAAAAAACTATATATGATATAGGGCAAATTTTCACGATAAATCAATTTAATGTTTAGCTTTTTTGAGTTTTTATGCTGTCGTAACTCTGAAATTGTGTAACTTCCATTCTGATAATTTTTTGGAAAAGTAGAAAAGAATTTATTTTAGTGGTGATAGGAAGAGGGTCGTCTGCATCTTTTGACATCAAAATGAAATTCGCAGCCATAGTGGTTTTGGAGATATCAGATTTTGTCTGAATTTGCTCCCTCTTCTAACTTTTACGTTAAGGTAGTAACTTCAGTTTTGGGGGCAACTTACTAAAACCACTTTTAAACATACTTAAACAGTAAGCAGCTAAAGATTTCTTTAGCTTTGTAATTTTACCTAAAAAATTTTTGCTGTTATACCTCCATCTCATTACATTACAGCTGAGAAGAAAGTGTGTTTGCAGAAATGGTGAAAAAAATTACTTTGTAATATTAAAAATTTATATTCCGGACTCGCATGATAATGTCAGAAACGTAAAACCTAGAGCAACTGTTTTGCAATTACCAGTCTTTAATTACGGATATACCGAGAAATTGTTGTACGATTTCAAGTTTCTTATTCAGTTTTTTAGCTTCCGTTAATTGATAGGATTGAAATTAAAAATTGCTTATGTTCTATTCGAATTGTTTGTAAAACGTTGTATTTTTACTCGCGCTAGACGCCTGAAGTCAAATTTCATTTATATTCACCAACCAGTTAAGTTACATTTCTTGTAGATACCGCTTTCTAATCATTGACATCGGAAGTTACGGACGAAATTCCGTTGGTGAAATATTTTTCCATCTTTGGCGAAGCTCTACTTAATGGAACGTTTCCTGCCGAACCATGCCCCTTTATACGATGGCGGACCAAAAGCTTTGTACTGTTTGTGGTCAACGAGGCATTTCGTTTAAGTAAGGCCTTGCTTGATGCGACTTTACCATAGGAAATATTTGAAGCTCAAAGAAAGTGTATTAATTCTTGTCTTTTGCGTATTTGCCTAGTTGTTGAGAGTGGTTTTAGTATTCTGACTCAACGTGTTTGTGTTTGCCAATTGTTGTGCGCGTCGATCTGGCAGACAAAATTGCCAAAACGTCATGTTATCTTCACAAATTTTTACTGCGCAATTATACTTTGGCGTATGATGCTGTAGGCGAAGGGTTTCGGGGTGGTGGGCGTCGAGTCGCGTTAGTAACTGCCTCTTGAGAAGAATGCCCAGTGCTGCCATGAAGTTGAGAGTTTGCACAATATTTTCTTTTTTTGATTCTGTGGCGTTTCAAGAATGTTAGTTTTGTTTCAAAAAAAATATATTTTGCCCGAGTTTATTTTGTTTAAGTTTTTTTGTCATCATTATATCAACTATTGATTAACCTGAATCTAGACAACGTTGGAATCGTCGACCAATTATCCAGACCTGCTTTCGGACATATCAAGATGCTGTCCGTTTTAAATTTTTTATTCAGTTCGATAAAAAACTAAACCTATTATATCAATAAGCACAGAACTTTAGATAGGATAACAATAAAAAATTAGACAACAAAATGCTTCGTTTATAATAAGGATACAGCAGTATAATAAGTATAAAAATTAAACGAGACCATATCGCTTATGGTCGCCATCAAAATAACGTTTCTTCCCACTGGTACAACCCAAATAATTTTTTTATGCTTAACTATTATTATCTTAGTTTTAAATCTTGTTAAAGTTCCGTACAAACTTTACTTTGTTGTTGTGTGCTAATTGCCAGTTGCTCTTTTTGTATAAGTTTTGTCATAGTCAATCTATTGCAGGCAAGGGAAAGTGTGCAGCAACTGCTCAAATTATTCCTTAATACTCTAGTAATCTGGGTAGAGTGATATTGTTTATGGTAATTTTAAGCAGTTGTGTAACGATTGTATGCAAGTCTATAAAAACATTCTATACTTTTTAAAACTGTACGTGAATAAATTTACTATCAGGACTCATTGCTTGTGCAACTTGTTTTCCTGAAATTTCTGTCAAACGAAAAAATTTAAAGCTTTTAGTTGTACAGTCGTAGTAACTAGTACAGGATATGTATGAGGGAAGCGAAACAGTGGTGAGGTGTGCAGTAGGAACTACAGAAAGTTTCAAGGTTAAGGTTGGACTGCACCAGGGATCAGCATTAAGTCCATTCCTTTTTGCAGTGATAATGGACAGGCTAACGGATGAAGTAAGGAGAGAACCACCATGGACGATGCTGTTTGCTGATGATATTGTGATTTGCGAAGAGACCAGGGAAGAAGTGAAGCGAAGATTAGAATCCTGGAAGTATGCATTGGAAAGAAGAGGGATGAAAGTAAGTAGGTCAAAGACCGAATATTTGTGCATAAATGGAGGAAATGATGACGAAACAGTAAAGATGGAGGATGCAAAAGTGCCAAGAGTAAAGGAATTTAAGTATTTGGGATCAACGGTGCAAGAAAGTGGTGGTTGTGAGTGGGAGGTAAAGAAGAGTGTACAGGCAGGATGGAACGGATGGAGAAGAGTATCAGAAGTAATCTGCGACAGGAGGTTACCAGCTAGAGTAAAAGGAAAAGTGTACAGTTCAATGGTAAGACCAGCAATGGTGTATGGACTTGAGACAGTGGCAGTCACAAAAAAACAAGTAGAAGAGATGGAAGTCGCAGAGATGAAAATGTTGAGGTTTGCTATGGGAATGACGAGAAAAGACAAGATTAGAAACGAGCACATCAGGAGTACCGTTAAGGTTGAACAGTTAGGAATGAAGATGAGGGAGGGCAGGCTGAGGTGGTATGGACATGTCATGAGGATAAACCAAGAGTATGTAGGAAGACAAATGATGGAAATGGAGTTACCGGGAAAGAGGAGAAGAGGGAGACCAAAGAGAAGATTTTTAGATGTGGTAAAGGAAGATATGCGGGAAGTTGGTGTGAAGGAGACGGATGTTGAAGACAGAAAGATGTGGAGAATGATGATACACCGTGGCCACCCCTGACTAAAGGGAAAGGCCGAAAGGAGAAGAAGAAGAAGTTGTACAGTCGTACAAAGAAAGGTTTTAGTTCTAAATATGGTAACGTCCTCTCATGAACGTAACATGATTTAAAGAATTTATCTGCCATTGCGAATAAAGTTTAACCAATTCCACCTATAAGCCTACAACTTCAGAAAATAATTTGAAAAATCCTTTGACTTTACTATAGACAGGGTTAGCATTTCGTGCTTATATCTAATATTTGTGCTTACTTTTAAAAATACTGTCTTAAAAGATTTTCACTGTGCTTATTTCTGAAAAACGTGCTTATTTTAGACTAAAATTTCAATAGCATTTTTAGAAAACAAACATACTTATTTTGCTGACCATGACTAGTAATAAACCAAAAAACTTTACATCAAAGGTCATTTGGGGTTAAAAATCAAAAGAAAGCCTTTTCGTCTGTGATTGAGGTTTCCAAAAACAGCTAAAAAAACAACCACAGCTTGTAAGTTTTGGTGCTCCCTCATTTTGGGTAATTACCCAAGCTTATTTCTATGTGATTTCGGATGGTAACTCTGAATATAGTTTTAATACCAAACTGGAATTACTGTATAGTATGGAAAGCACAGTCATTAAAATTAAACTGGAAATAGCAAGAAAAATTATTTGTAGTAAAGAACTGGACTCTTGTTTTAATTTACTGAACTTTGAAGTTGAAATTTAAAAGACTATATTTAAAAGATTTAAAAGATTTTAATATTTAAAAGATTTAAAAGATTTTAATATTTATAAACTGCCCGGTTATAAAATTTTGTTTTTAATGGATCGTAGAGTCGTAACCTGGCGGTAAGCCTAATTTAATAAAGAATGAAGAAAAAAACAGGTATATTACCGCGTAGAGTAGAGAAACTTGCTAGATAAACAATAATAAGCAAATATACAGTGACTTTAAAACTAGAGCTGACAGCCTATAAATTTCTTCAAAAGGGCTGTTAACGTGTAAAAATTTAAAAACTTTCTTCAGAAAAGGTTTGCAAATTTTTTTCTCAAATTTTTGAGAAGCAAAAATGCTGGGCGTGTAAATAAAATGTTTAATTAATTTCCATTCCTGTTAACTTCTTTTCTAATCAATATTTATTCATTAAAACAAAATTTCGCATTGTTTCATTCAGTGTGTCTAAATTTTTTGACTCTCTCATTGTCTCATCTCATCTCAATGAGACAACGTTTCACTGGTTTTATTACATGTGAAGTGTGAACATGCGTTAAGTGAAGAAAAATCGTATTTTGTTACTGTTGCCAGTGTGGTCGTGGTTAAGTTGTTTAAGGTTCAGTGTTGACGCCTTGGAGAGTAATTCTATAGTGAGATAGAGTTATTTTAGCCTGTATAGACGACGAACTAATATGTTTAAATATTAGTCATCGGGATGCTAGTTTATCCTTATAGTTAGTCATCACAAAGTTGTAGAGTGATTATTTGCAGTTTTTGGCGCTGTAAATTTCATTGAAGTTTGGTGAAACTCGAAAGCTGCGTTTTACGAGAATTGATCAAGTTCTTTTGATTTTGGGAATATATTTTTTATAGTCAGAAACTGTGGTTTCTTTCTATCAGTAGAGAAAAATTTTTTAGCGAATCTATTCGTACTCATTAAGAACTACCTATTTTAAGAACTTCAGCCTTGCGGAAAACTAATTCTAAAGCCGGCGTAAATAAAAATAAAAACTACTTTACTTCAGCGCAGGTATTTGAATTACCTTGTTCAACTGGTTATTTTGAATTCCCGAGTAAAGTTCTGACAATATTTAATAACGAGCTATACAGCAGCCTTGTTTTTTTATAAATGTTTATGTTTATTTCTCTCTATATAAATATTGATGAAGCTCTTGTAGAGAACTTGGTAACTGCGATTATCAGAACGATTACACGTAAGTAGGCTAACTAAACATAAAACATAAAAATAAAATAACAACATTGCTCCAACAATATAGTTTGGGTATGTAGCACATCAAGAAACTCATCTAATTCATATACATTCTGAAAAATTTTCTTATAGAAGGGGTGGGCAAACTTTTTGGTTCCAAGGCGGCAATCAGAAGTTAATTTTGTTGGAGGTTGGCACTATAGCTGACACGGGAAAACTACAGCCCGCGGTTCAGATCGACCAGCCAAGCCATTTTATCCGGCCCGCTGAGCATTCAATACAAACAATGTAAAAAAGAAAATAAAGACATTTTTTAATCTTCGTAAGTTTGAGGCACGAATTTACGTTGTTAATACATGTGTGAATAGTTTTTAATACAAAAAAGTAGTGATCTTTAAAAATAAATGTCACTACCTCAACCGACGATGAGTGAAAGAAATTAATCAAACCAAAGTAGAGATCTTTCTTTTTTTGGTCTTCTGCAAGTTTATGGCACGGGTTTATGTTGTAAAAATTATTACGACCCGCGATCCAAATTAACTTTTGAATCCGGTGCTCGAGCTATAAAGTTTGCACCTCTGATCCAGAGCGTTATTCATCCAAAATATAAAATATAAAATAAATAAGACCCGGTTTTGCTTGAAAGCAAAAAAGGTTTTCACTCTTGCTTCAACGTAATTTTTCCAATAAGCTACTTGAGACTTGGTTAAAGAGCAAACAAAAAATAATTAGTATTTTAAATTATTTGCTTAAGGCTTTTGTGAGCGGTACAAAAGTTCGTCACAGCCGTAGTTTGCTGATTCTTGTCTTAGAGCAACGTTATTAATATAGTTGTTTTAGTATTTAGTAAATGAAGTATTTGTGATAAAAATAGCTTTAAAAAGCGTGTTCATCTTTCGAAGACTTCTCATCTGACACTTGTCAGGAGAAATCGTTGGAATGAACTAAAAGCGATCCGATTGTGTTATATAAATTCAATCAGACAAAAAGTCTTCGAGAAATGAACACGCTTTTTATAAACACGAAAAGAGAGTGAGTCTAATTGGTTAAGAAAGCGACCAATTGAGAAAAGAAAAGAAAACAAAAGCGCATCTTATTGGTCGCGAAATAGCGATCAAGAAGCATAAAAGTACGATCGGATTGCCCTTCGCTTATTCAGACGATCTCTTCTGACAAGTGTCTGATGAACAGTCTTCAAGAAATGAACACGCTTTTTAATGCTATCTTTAAATTTTGTGCCGCCAATCAACTATTTGTGATTTTATTGTATGGTAAATTTATCCGTAATTTTTTTTACTTTTTGAAGGTTTTTTCGCAGTATTTTTATTGACAACTTATTTATCCACTTTAGTCCCGAAGTAAGGGACAGGACTGGTTTTTCCTGCTGGCAGGGATTAGTCGTTTCTTACAGCCGCGCCTCCATTCTTGCATTTTTTCTTTGCCTGTTCTCTTTGCAAACCTCTTCTCCACAAATATTCTTCCATAACCTCCACACATCGTCCTTAGGTCTTCCCTTTCTTCTTACTTTTTATCGTAATTTTCATAGCCTTTGCTAAAGCTTTTTTGCTCATCCTTTCATGTTGCCAAACCACTTTAATCTTTAACTTTCCGTAATTTACTTTAATGGTTCAACACCGGTCATAAATCACTTTTTACTCTAACCTTTACTTCCTTGATACAGATCATTTGAAGAATGTAATAATAGTAATAATAATAGTAATAATAATAATAATAATAATAATAGTAATAATAATAATAATTATAATAATAGCCTAGTAATAGACAATGAATATAATAACGCTTTTTACAAAAAACTAATTAGATCAAAGGTGCTTTACAACAAATGAGATTCAAGATAAAAATACAGTAAAATATAATCATAAGCATCGTCGCATTACTTGACAAAAGTAAGAGTGTAGAGATGGATTTTTAATAACATTACAAATTGGGAGAGTGATTGAATCATTTTTAAGTGAGTTGGCAAATTATTTTTATTAATAATTAAACGACCATCAACGCTCAATTTACAATCACCAAATTTAGGAAAGATACAAGGGCGAAATACCATTGACAATGCAACAAATTTTTAAATATGAGGCAGAAACGTACAGGTACCAATGTAATTCTTAAGAGTAGGGGTTACTAGTATGTAAACCAATTATTCGATAACAAGCTATAATATTGTAATTTATAATAGAAATAGTAATGTCAGTATTTTTATATAAATTGTTAGTACTGTACTAACAAGTAAATACAAACAAACTAAATTTTGAAGACAATCAAAAAAACTTTTTTTCAAGGCAGCAATTTGTTCACAACATTATAGGGCTATAACCAGATAATAAAATCAAAAATATACTATACGTATTGCATTAAAAGCTGGGATATTGTCAAAATTCAATAAAGTTGCTCCAAAATTTTTTAAAAGGAAAAACTTAATGCAAATGATACAACACTTAGCGAACTCGAAAGAATCCAAAATGAAAAATTAGGAATCCCAATTCCGTTGCAGTCCAAAACAATTTCTTCGACTTCTTCATCATTGCAGTTATCAGAACAACAGCAAACACGCGAACACTTCCTGTGACCAAAAGTTTGAACTATAAATTACGATAGAAAAAGGAAAAAGTTTCCAAATTTTTTAAAAGTGTACAGTAGTTAAGAAAAAATTTTGAAGTAGGAAAATCTCTTGACTACCGTAATTATTTTTCTTTTGGAGTTACTACAAGACGACAGCGTAACTTTCGTAAAGTTTGAATAAAAATAATTTTTAATAAAAATAAAAATAAAGTTTGAATAAAAAATGAATAAAAATAATTCGTAAAGTTTGAATAAAAACAATGTTAAATAAAAATAAAGTTTGAATAAAAAGTGAATAAAAATAATTCGTAAAGTTTGAATAAAAACAGCTTTTTTAGCTGAACGTTACTGGGAGCTGGTATAAGCAACCTTTTTATTTTCAGATTTGCTTATCTTTATCTGGAAAATTTTGGGGTTGTTCATCTTTACCAGGACGTAACATGGACCAACGGTAGCTGTTTTTTGTGGGCGAAACTAACCGGGAATCCACCTACAGCAGCAGGAGGGAATAAAAAGAAATCAAGAAAAAAAGAATCTCTTTAAAAAGCGATAGTAACCAGAGGGAGATTCCGGGTTAGTTTACCCTAACCAACAGGGTTGTTTATCTATACCTGGAAGATTTTGGTATTAATTATCTTTACCAGCTCCCAGTACTGTGAAGAAAATAATGGTAAAATTTATTAAAAAACTTTTAACTGTTATTATATAAGTGTGGAAATTTATTTATAAGTTATCGCACAAAAATAAACTGTCAACACTGGTTTTATTAAAAAGTATTTTAAAAAATAACCTAATAAAAATATAACAATAGATTAATTCACATCCATCATACAGTGGTTGGTTTATGATAAGAGCCCATAACCTTAACAAACACCAAGCAAAGAGAGACAAATGCAGTGTTGGGAATTCTACTTACGTTGTTCCAGACTCAGTGCATGTCTTCATATTAGCAGGAGGACAGCTTTCTTTCAGTATACACTTTGCATGGACAAACAAAACTGAAAAAGTATCCGAATTTATGGTAGAAACAGTAAATAACACCACTACTGTATGCTTATGATATAAAAATAGCTTTTATTTGTTACACACACAATAAGCAAAAATAACCTCGTCAATAAAATTTTCAAGAGTTTGCATAAATGCAAATTTTATTTCCATCTTTTTTTTGTCGGAAGTTCTGTCGAGTGTTTAAAAGCACTATATAAAGAGCTTCTTTGTGGTACAGAATTTTAATATCGCTTTAAACAAAGTCGATTTTTTCGGAGCCACAAGCTTTTCGTGACGCTCTCATCAGTGGCAATCGCGTCAAAATGGGACGAACCAGAGAAAATCAAGGTATTTATAGTCTCAACAGTTGGGAGAAAGGTGCTGCAGTCTCGGAAAGGAGAAAGGCACAATTGCACAGTGTGGTGCAATACAGGATGTTCTCGGAAAGGAGAAACGCACTATGTGCAATTACCCAGGAGAAACACTGTTACTCGCAACTTAGGTTATTTGAAAAGTTTCAATGTGTAAACAAATTCCTTTTGTTTACATAAAACCGGATGTTTGGTTTTGATAAAAGTTGCCTCGAGTAGACACAGATGGAACGAGTTGCGTGCCACAGCAAGAATTTTAAAACGTTTGTCGTTATAGTTTGCAGCACATTGCTCGTTGTCAAGCAAGTGTTGTCCTATGGCAGAGTCACAATCTGGATTGTTACGTTTTAGCTTACAGGATCTGCCAGGTTGAGATCGTGTAGGGCGCTTCGCTTGCTGTTGTAGCCATTTAGGAACATGCTGCTTGATTCTATCTTGTAGTCGCTGTGATGTTCGTCCTACGTACCTACTGTCACAGTGGCACGAATATTCATAAACAACGGAGCTTTTCAGCGTGGTAGGTAAAAAATCTTTGCGGGCTACAGGCAACATGCGTTTCGATGTAAATACAACTCTGGTGGTAACGGAGCCATAGCAGCTTTCAACAGCCGTTTTGACGTTTTTATCAAGACCAATGGAAGCTTTCCCTATCCAAGGAACTCTCAAATATACGGGACACTTCTCAGGACCAAATCGTTTGGGCATAGAAAACTGAGCAATTTTCTTGGAAATGTTGCAGTCAATAATAGATTCAGGATAACCATTGTCCAATAGAATGTTCTTGATATGCTTAATTTCTTCGTTTAGTTTAGATTTCGTGCATATCATTAGTGCCCGGTGTACCAAAGTTGATATAAGATTTGTTTTTTGTTTAGTGGGACTGAAAGATTCCCAACGTAAGTACTGTCCAGTAAAGGTAGGTTTTCTATACACACTTGTTTCAAAACCGGTAGCTGTTCGTTCCACGTTAACGTCGAGAAACGGTAAACAATTATTTTTCTCTTTCTCAAAGGTAAATTTGAGAGAAGGATGGAGACAGTTTAGTTGTTTGAAAAATTTATCCGACTCTTCTTCATTGCGAAACATAGCAAATGTATCATCAACGTACCTAAAATATGTGGAAGGTTTTGATTTTTGAGAAAAAAGTTTTTCTTCATAATACCCAACAAAGATGTTAGCTAAGGCTGGGCCTAGTGGTGAACCCATTGCAACCCCATCAGTTTGCTTGTACATGATGTCGTTAAAGCTAAACTCTACTCCAGATGTGGCACTTTTCATCAGTTCAATGAAGACAGCCTTCGAAATAAGTGGTTGTGCATCCGAATCATCGCAATATAAGGCATCTGCACAGATATTAATGGTCTCTTCAAGTGGGACGTTTGTAAAGAGGCTTGAGATGTCGCAGGAGCACATGAAAAGATTGTTAGCATCTTTAGAGTTTTGAATAGCATCAGCAAACGTAAATGAGTCACGGATACAATGGGTCGAGAAACGCTTTAATACCGGTTCCAAGAGGCTTGCTAACCACTTGCTGAGCTCATGATGGGATGAGCCTGTCATAGATAGTATCGGTCGTAACGGTACGTTTGTTTTGTGCGTTTTGGGTAAACCATACATTCTGGGTCTTTGTGATCCGGTGGGACGAATATTTTGGTAAAGACTTTTGGGTATTGAATCTTCTTTAAATAGTTCTAGTAAGCGTTTTTGAAGTTTTGATTCAATATTAGCAGTGTTGTCGTTGCTTGAGGTTGGTCCAAGTTTTTCGAATTTTGATGGATCATCAAGTATTCCTAGCATTTAAAGCATTTAAAGTGTTTAAAGCGATATTAAAAAGCACTATAATTGATGGCAAATGTGATCGACATGGTCGCGGTTCAAAACCTACTCGCGTCATTTTACTGTGCCCTTTGGAAAGACACTTAAAGCACTTTCCTTTGTTTGGTGGTTTAGCAAGCAGTTTTAAACTTAGATTATATCTCTAAATGAAAGTAAAAAAAACAAAAAAATTTAATCTGACAAAAATATCTTGGCATCTACTGATACAGGTGGGATAATTGCGTTGCCCTAATATGTTCAGCACCTCCGTTGCTTTCCTGCTGGTCAGGACGATAAATACGGAGACGAAACAAATGAAGATCATCATCATCAATTATTTTCTCTGACTCGCAGCCTCCGATGTTAAAGTTAGCACAACTAAACAGAGGGTTATCCCAACCTGCTTTTGAATTTGCAAAAATACTGCAAAGTTAATTACTAATATTAACCGAACTTAACCCTTCTATTGCAGCGAATTCTAAAATCAGACTTCAAACGTTGAACTGTCAAATGCCTGGCAGCAGATTAAAATTTTGAAAGACCAAAACAGGGCTACTTTTATACACTTTACTAGGTAAAATGTCTTTGCCAAGAAGACAACAGCGTGGCACGAGTAGGTTTTGAACCCACACCATGTCAATCATAATTTTGGCGTTTTAACCACTCAAACATGCTGCCGATAGTCAAAAAAAGGATTTGATGCAATTCACGTCTTGGACGTGTAGGGAAAATTATGGAAAAATAGAATTCGAAGATTGAAACTAAAAATTAAAAATAAAATAAAACCCTCACGTATAATGTATTTAATCAAAATTCAATGCAATTTCTTTTGTTGCATATCTTTACAAAATTTCGGAATATTCATTTTTTGATACATCAAGCAATTTGAAGTTGACTAAGTTTTTTTTTGAGAGATTTTATAATTTTATCCAGAAAAATGTTTTTACTGTACTTAATTTTTGTTGCACGGATAAACTTTTTGGACAAACTGTCCGAAATTCTTTCTGATCAGAAAGTCTTTCCCGAAAAATGTTTCGTGCGACCATGCAAAAGCACTGCACAGTGCAGAAACTAGTCTCTAACAAACAAACCCGGTTTTAATTGGTTTAGAAATCGTTTTACAACTGTGGCAACTTTTACAAATTTTATAAAAGCATAAACCAGTGTTTCCAAACTTTGTAAATGTTCCTCTATTACAGGGTTTCTTAACCTGGGGTGCTCGCACCCCCAAGGGGTGCGAGAAATGTTTCTAGGGGGTGCGGGGATGCTGAATCATTAAGGTTGATTAGGCCTACTCTTTTAAATACAAAAAAACGTTATGTTACAGACTTCAAATTTACAAGTAGAAAATAACAGAATTGAGTGTTGTTACAGACTTTAATATCATTAAACTTTGTTTTTGGTATGTCTAAAAAACAAAAGTGGAATGATGCCTATGTTCAGTATGGCTTTACATTTATTACCAAAAAAGATGGTACACAACGTCCGCAGTGTGTCCTGTACGGCACTATGTTCTCAAACTCAAACTTGAAACCATCGAAACTTGATGAACATTTCAAGAACAGACATGGTGGTGTGAATGCAGGAAATGACATTGCGACATTACAAGTCAAGAAGGCTAGATTTGACCGTGCCGGCACATTACGTATGTATGGGTTTTCACCACCAGAAAAACCACTATTGCTAGCTTCTTATGAAGCTGCATACCAAATTGTTAAGTCAAAGAAACCCCATACTGTTGGAGAGGAATTGATCAAGCCATGTATTCTTAAAATAGCAGATATTGTTCTTGGCAAGGAAGCTGCAAAAAAGTTGCAGCAAATATCTTTATCTAATGATGTTATCCATAATAGGATCATCGATATGAGTGAAGATATTCTGGAGCAGGTTATTGCTGACATTAAGGCAAGTCCAGTAACAATTTCACTGCAGCTTGATGAATCTACTGACGTGTCAAACTGTAGTCAGCTAATAGCGGTAGTCCGATATGTAAAAAACAAGAAAATTGAAGAAAGTTTTTTGTTTTGTCAGTCACTGGAAACTACAACAAGCCAAAGACGTATTTGATATGATAAAAGAATTCTTCATAAAACACCAACTTCACTTAGACAAGATTGGTTCGATATGCACTGATGGAGCACCAGCCATGTTGGGCAACCGTTCAGGATTTACTGCATTACTAAGAAAAGAAATTCCCAGTTTGAAAATTACTCATTGCTTTCTTCATCGGCACGCTGTTGCAGCAAAAACATTACCCCTCAAATTGAAGAAAGTTTTGGAAATTTGCGTTAAGGTTGTGAATACGATTCGTGGCCGTGCACTGAATCACCGACTATTTCAACTGTTTTGTAAGGAGTTGGGTAAAGAACAAACCGTGATTTTATATTACACCGAAGTAAGGTGGCTGTCACGTGGTTGTGTGCTATCTCGTCTGTTCGAATTGCGAAATGAAATTAAAGAGTTCCTCTGCAAAATGGGAAATGAAATAGCTGAATATTTTGAAGACCCTGAATTTATTCAAAACCTTGCCTATTTGGCTAATGTGTTCACAGCACTCAACGAGCTCAACCGCTCTTTGCAGGGACAAGGAATCAGCGTAATTCATGCATGTGAGAAGCTGTCTTTATTTAAAGAAAAGCTTCAGCTGCGCATTAGACGTGTAAAGAAAGGAAACTTAGTAGTTTCCTTCCCTTTAAGAAACACTCGAGGAAAGTGCTTCCTTGCATCCACCCCTTGTTTCAACAATTGCTGAACATTTACAAATACTTAGTACTGCATTTGATGGCTACTTCTCATGTGGAGAGATACAAACCTGTGACTACTGGATCCGTCATCCTTTCAAGGTGAATTTGGAAGAAATTGATGATAATAGCGACATTATGGAAGATCTCATTGATATGAGAAACAATACTGGAATTAAAATGGAATTTTCCGATGATAGTCTGGAGAACTTTTGGGCTTCTCAATTAGAAACATACTCGTATCCTGTTTTGGCAAAAAAGGCTCTTACAGTGTTGGTGCCTTTCGCAACAACTTATTTGTGTGAAACAGGATTTTTTTGCCTGGTTCACATTAAAGCAAAATCTAGAAATCGTTTGGATCCTCAGCACGACATGCGAGTAGCACTTAGCACCAAGACACCAAGATTTGATGTTATTATAAATAGGAAGCAACAACAAAAGAGACTTTCTTCTAAATCTGTTACTGTAATTTCTTTCTTTGCTGATTTTTGTTTTGAGCTTAAAAGATGGTTCCATCTTACGTTTTTTGAAACTTGTTATATTTAACCAATTCTAAAAGGGGGTGCGAGAATTGGTTGGTGATTTAAAAGGGGTGCAGCAAGTAAATAGGTTAAGAACCACTGCTCTATTAGGTCTTTTTCGAGCAGTTTCCTCTTTGCATACAAAAATAATTAAATTATAAAGAAAGGTAGAAAAAACTAGGCCAAGAATGAAAAAAATTATGAATAAGATTTGAAAAGACAAAACAAATTTTAATTTGGTTTTAACCGATTCGTCCTGTAGATGGGGGTAGAAATACTCAGCGGAGGCCTAATAACTAAGATACACCCCATGGTTTGAATAAAAAATCTAAAGGAGAGAAGAAGATGCTTAATTGGTGAAGGAAAAATTATCTTGAATAGAGCGGTTAACTTGGAGAAAAAGAAGGTTTTATGTCGGCTCACCACAAGCACGGCGGAAAGAATTTGAATGATTTTTGATGCCAAAAAAGAAAATAACAGAAAAAGAATTTCATTAGAAACGGCAGATTGAGAAAAGTTTGAGAAAACTGGGAAATGAAAAAGTTAGAGAAAACAAAGCGTTTTTATGGTGTGTTAAAGAAGTTTTTACGCGAAGAATAGGAAAATGTCAAGGGATTGAAACCGTTGAGGGAAAATCAATGCAACTTTACTGACAAGCCGACCAGTTGTATTATTTCCAGCAAGAGTGGTTTATTAAGTTCGCATTTGAAAAAGTAGATAGACCGTGGCAAAAAGAGCTGAAGCAAAAAACCAATTGCTACAAATGGTTTTAGAGAGAAAGATAAAAATAATGAATTGAAAAGAGACCAAAGACAACTGACTTAGAGTCAGCAAGAAAGAGGTGAGAGGTGAACCAGCATTGGTCTGCTTAAGATATTAATCTAAAACGATTTAAACTCTAAAGATTTTCGCTGGGTAACAAAAGAATATCACATCGTGTTGTTGACACCAGAGATCTGTAGGACTGCACTTGAGGGGAGATTTGATTAATATTATAATTAATTTACATTTTTCGCTAATACAAAAACATAAAAATTAAAAGATGAAAAAAATAACAACAAAATTTGAAGTAAAATTCCTCCTACAAATCTTCTCCCTTCAAATGAAAACCAGTGACTTAGACCAAATACCTGATATGTTCGATGACACTTTGTTTGTTTCATTGCGATAGCAAGCATAAACGTTATCTGTAGGACATTCTTCTTCTCCCAGATTAACCTGTCCAAGGGGAAAACCCCCGGTGCTCTCTTGTTTTCCTTTTTTGCAAGTCAAGCTTTTGCCATACGAAAAGCATAAAAGAAATATCAAAATCTGACAAAAAGACAATTTTATCAAAACAAACATTTTTAATTTGTTTGAAACGCAAAACTCTTTTTTCTATTTTTTTGAAAAAATATTTTGAAAAGATTTTTGCCTGTAAAACATCAATTTTTAATTTTAGGTTCTTTGAAATTAATTTTTTTATATAAAGCCTGTTTTATTAATCAAAAATAATAATAATCAAAAATTGTTTCATAGATCTTCTATTTCTTGTTACTTTATTTCAAAAAAAAAAAATTAAAATCAAAGACAAATATTTTTTATGTCAAAAATTAGCTAAAACTTTTAAATTAATATTTAATATTTTTCTAATATTACCCCAAATTTTCCCGATAAAGTCTTATTATGCTTTTACTTAAAATTAAAGGTACTTTGCCTTTTGCATTTCTAATAATGTCTCAAATATGAAAAATTAATTGTTCAGTTTTTAATGAAATTGTTGAAACATTAACTTTCATGTATATTCATGAACAAATTAACATTAACGACGATCAGTTAAAACCTTCATAAAAAAGTTTTTGTTTCCTCTTTTTATTTTTCTGTTCTTGCAGCAAACTTATAAAAAGATCAACACAATCACACCGTTTTACTTTTACTTCTAGTTTCGCAAAAAGAAAAAAAACAACTTAACAAAAGCAGATTCATATCAAGGATGAAGTTTTCAAAACCGAATTTTTGTAGTCTCAGTCCCATACTTTTAAAATTGGCCTGGAGACCGGATTTTTAAAAATATTTTTTGATACAGCTCAACGCAATTGTGGTGGTGGATTGACAAACTTTATTTTAATTTGCAAGCGTTAACAAAGTTGAGGGTCTCAAATCAGGAAAAAACTTAAAGACAAATCGCAAAACGCAAATTTTTTCGTACCTAGCGTAAAAACATTAAAGTTATAATAATTTCAACCTTTTATCTTGTTTCTTATTGAATCCAGTTGCGGAAAAACTAAACGAAAAATGGACTAGTTTGAACGCATAGCGGAAAGTCCGCTTTCCGCTTGCTTTTTGTAAAACCGCTTTTAATTTAAATCAAGGGTGGGAAACCTGCGGCCCTGAGCCAAATGTGCCTGCAAGATATTTTAATGTGGCCCACTGTGGTTGGGAAGAAGCATATAAAAAACTTTAGAATAAACCAGTGCTCATCAATCGGTGTGCCACGTCATCACTAGTTTTTTTGAAAAAAAACGTTGAATTTTGAGACGTTCTCAAAAAGATAACTTTTTTTTTAGTCACCTTTAGTTTTTGAGACAAAAATTTCTCGTATTATGTCATAACTTTAGCAATGCAACATGATCAGGCTTTATGCAACGGTCAATAAAATTTGAACAAAGCTGTATTGTCTCCGAAATTTTATGCAGCCGTTTGATTAATGAACAAATTGTGGCTGATAGGTGATGCATTCGGATGATAGTTTCAATGATAGATCAGTGCTCTTCAACCTTTTTGTTATCGCGGAACCCCTGAAGCACTTTCACGTTTGTCATGGAATCCCCATTAACAAAAAGTTAAAAAAACACGAGTTACATGTAAAAAAAGCAAATGTTTTATTATTGGATACTTTAACAAACAAGCAGTTATTACAGAAGCTGAAAAGCTAAAAATTTAATGACTCGGTTGTTCTTGAATTTCTTTTACGATCTTCGTAAATTGTGGCTGCTCAGTTGCTCAGTGCATTCCTCATACACATATCTACACTCTTCAAACAACTTCTGTTTTTGTTCTTAATAGTGGTTAAAACAGAAAATGCTGCTTCACACAAATACAGTAGGTATTGGGAAATTGACACAGAAGTTTCAGTGCTTTCTTTTCAATTGCACAGAAAAATCCAAAAATATTCCTTTTTGCACAGAAAAATCCAAAAATATTCCTTTCCATTTTTTTCAAAGATTTCCTCCAAATTGATATCATTGCAGATGTCCAGAAGTTCTTCTTGTTCTGACAAAGTGAAAATAAAAGGATTAACTACCTACTTCAACAAACGGAAAGCCTCAGATTCTTCTTCAGGAAAATACCGATTAAAATTTTTCTTCATTAGCTTCAAATGTTCCAACACCAATTCTTTTATTTCAGCTGTATCCTCAACTTCAAAGTACTCGCTCAGAAATTCATTCAAAAACTGAAAAGAGAAAAATCATTTTTTGACACTTTATTGGCCCAGCAGTAAATTTTTCTTTTAAAGGCATCAATTTTTCCAACTTGGGAAAATATATCTGAACTTTTTCCTTGAAGACTGATGTTGAGTATGGACAACAGATCGAATACTGAAGCCAGATATGCCAATTTGGAGACCCATTCATGGTCAAAAAAATTCGTTGCATATTCATGATTTTTCTCTGCAAGAAAAACTGATATTTCCCGTCTTAATTTGAATACACAAGTCAAAACTTTGCCCCGAGAGAGCCAGCGCACCTCTGTATGTAGCAGAACAGTGACATTCTCAAAATCTGTTTCTTCACACAGTGTTTGAAAAACTCTAACAGATTTGCCTTTACCACCTCATTTTATGTAATTCACAGTTTTCACAATAATATTCAAAACACTTTCTAGTTTCGTTTTTCTCTGCTTATCAGAATTAAGCGGTTTTACAGCCAGAGCTTCACGATGAATAATGCAATGTTTTAATATACAGTTTGTAGCAACTGCCTTGACACGAGCACCAACTCCCGAAAAGCGTCCAGTCATCACAGCTGTTCCATTTGTAGTTAGAGAACAAGATTTTTCCCATGGTATTTGCTTTTCAGTCATAAATTCGTTGAGTTTACTGAATACTTGTTGAGTACTTGTGTTTCCTTCCAAGTCTAGGCAGCACAAATATTCATCAACAATATTATATGAATCAGTATTAGGAATTCTTATTAACACAACCAGTTGTGCTCTTCTTCAAATATTAGTTGATTCATCCAGTTGCAGTCCATAACAAGGAACTTTTCCGATTTTACACAAAAGTTGTTCCAACAAATCTTCGGCCATATGAAATCCCCTTCTGCTTACAGTGGTATCGGAAAGAGGTATGTTTTGAAACTTGCGTTCAGTTTCTTTGTCTAGGAGCTGCTCTGCCACAATTTGCAACGCTGCTTTAATAACTTCCTCACCCAAAGTAAACGGTTTCTTTGTTTTAAGAATATGATGCTACAGTCGATATGAAGTCAACAACAAATCTTGATCAGTTTTAACTGCTCCTGAGAACAAATCTTTCTGCTTGCATACGCTGCTTTTCATTAAAGAATGAGATAGTCTTTATCTCGAACGCAGCATGATTGGCTTCCAAGTGCCTTTGTAACTTAGCTGGAACCAGGGCAGAATTAGAAAGTTTCTTACAACAAATCAGACATTCGGGCTGAGGAGCTACATTCGGAATTTGTCATCCGGCAAAAAAAACCCGTATTTTAAATATGTTTCATCCCATTTTCTAACTTTGGCAGTTTTATTACATTTGGTCCGCTTGGAAGGATGTGCCTCTTGCTCAATACTGTCCACACCTTCGCTGTTATTATTGTTTCGCTTCACAGAAAATATGCTACTTGCTTCATCTGACCTGGCTAATACTAAAAAGTTGGTTTTCGCACTATTGTTGTTTTACCCGTAAAGGCTGAACAGCTGCAGCTCTACGGTAGTCTATTATTCTATCTCTCTTCATTGTCTACTTAACTACTAGAAACGGCAGCATCCTGCATAGCTGTGATGCAACAATAACATTTATTCATTTTGATCGTTCTTGTTAACTTCCTAACAATGAACAACAAATTGCGCCGTTACGCAACAACTATCAATATTTTCGGCTATAAACTGCACTCAACCTCTTATTTAACTAACTGGCCTTCTTGGAATTTGAATGCGGCATGGTGATGGTGATCTAAAGAAACAATTTAATAATGACGCTTCAACGTACTGAAGCAAGAAATCATTTTCCTTACAAGGAACCCTAGCGGAACCCTTAAAACTCACGGAACCCCATTAAATACTTTGCGGAACCCTAGGGTTCCGCGGAACCCCTGTTGAAGAGCACTGTGATAGATGATGCATTCGGATGATAGTTTTGATGATAGCAACACCGCTTCCCTTTTAGATAATAAATGAATTAAAGAAAATTAGAGAAAAGCCAATATACGCCAAATATAGTTTATTAAAGACGTTTCGAATTTTAAATTCTTTTGTTATCAACTTAATTAAACTGAAAAGACAAGTCTGAAACCAGCCTGTTGTTCCTTGTCCGTTGTTCTGAGTCCTCCAATCCTAGCTCTTATTCTTGATTGAAGTTATTCAAAAGAATTGGACAGTGCAACATCGAGTTGAAGATTTTAAATACGAAGACATAAAATGTATGGCAACTTTGACATTGAAGTCTTACTTGTAAATGGCATGGCAAGAAACAATGCAATCATCGCTGAGCAACTTTTACATAAATAGAATTTCAAATCTTTTGAGGAGAAACCCTTTCTAGCGATTTTGCTGTAGCCATCTTATCTTAACCCAAAGATCGATAACCGAGCTATTTTACGTCGGAAGCGCAAAGACTCGAGTTGAATTGTTGATTGTTGAGTGACGTAAACAAATAACCTTGAATTTGATTTCTATCCGTGAACCGTGGTTGTGACTCCTGATAATGTAATCATCCGATTTAAGTAAGCTAACTTAGTGGTTCTCATCGTGAAGCTGCGGCAATTTGTGTGTCGTTTGCAATTGCTAGAGGTGCCGCAAACCGTTGAGATTTTATTTTGGTTTTAAAGTTTAGTTTTAAGTGTCTATTTGAAATTAAAAATAGCTAAAAAACTTATTGGGGTGCCACAAAATAATTATTTTTTTAAAGAGGTGTCGCAAGCGAAACAGGTTGAAAACTACTGACCAAGCCAGGGGTTCTCAAACTTTTTCCACTCGCGGTTCACCTTGCTACCTTTCCAAATTATGCGGCACCCTTGAATGAAATATCTTATTAAAAAATTCTTGAAAAAACGTAGCGGCTTCCTCTTTTTGTAAAGTATGTTTACATTGCCGTTGCGGGGCGCTAGCTAATGTTTTTTAAAAAGCGTTTCGCGGCATGCTTGGAAATCTCTCCAGGCACAGTAGTGTGCTGTGGAACACAGTTTGAGAAACACTAAACTAAACTGTTTGACACTGTTACAATCGTTGTTTGATAATGTTGCAAAATTGTCCTGCATAAACACAACTTAATTCTTTACTTAAAGGCGTCGTGTTGTTAACCTGAGATTAATTGGCTCGTAAACTGCTGAGTTATAAAATTTTAACTTTAAAGTACTTGCAAAATTTTGTGGTGCAGCTAAATAGACCTAGGATAGTTTACGAGTGAAAACGTTGACGATCAAAAGGTCAGCAATCATGCATTTTCATGTAATTATTTTTAATCCTTTTTATTGGCCCATGTTTTAGCGCGTGGTTAGTTTCGTTTTTTTGACTACTCGTTTGAACTTTTCTATGAATATCTGCTACTTACTTTTTGGGTAAAAAAATAAAAACTTTTGATTGATTGAAACAACCAATCGGGCTTGTATGATACCATACCGATGAGTGGCCATAATTTGCACATCGCCATTGGCAAACTCTACGTCGCTATGAAGATTTTGAAATGGTTGTTTTTTTACCAAACACCCATAAATGGCACATTCAAGTATAACTAAATATTTTTATTGTGAAGATAAGAGTTATTTTTTAAAAGTTTGAATTTGAAAAATGCTCTACAGTGAAAGCCAAATGAAAATGGAATACTCAAAGATATTAAAATAATGAAGTGAATAAGCAAGAAATCAGTTTTACAGTTATTTGCAAAAGTATAGGACCACCCAGGGCCGTAACTTCATCAGGTGGGACGCCGGTGCAAACATCTCTTATGGGACATTCAATCGAGTTACTTTTCTCAACACAGGAATCATTGATGACTCCGCGTTACAGAAAGATTTTTCATGTATTAGCATAGAAAGAATTTTGTGGGGGCAGGCTGCAACAACAATTTTTTGATTGTTTAATAAAAGTTTAATCAAATAAACGTCGCAAGCCAAAATCGTTTTATAATGACAAAAAAAATTATGCGCAACTTTTTGAGGCATGATGCTTTGTGAGCGCTATTAACGATATTTCAGCAAAATGGAGATGTGCTATGCAATGTGGATAAATTGTATAAAGCAAAAAGAATTAACGTACAGTACACTGACATCACCACAAAAGACACAAACTAATAAAACACAATACGTTGAAGCCAATTAATTAGGCTACCGTAATTTACTTGCGTATGGTTGGAAACTTTAAATTTTTTGGTCTTGTTTTTGCACTAGCGAACTGGTGGATACCTTTTCTAAAATCTAAATTTTTAGCTCGTTCGTTTTCTGTCGATAGCAGAGCCAAACCGCTAAGTCTCTCTTGGTACATGGAGCTTTGAAGAAAGCTTTTGATCAGTTTGAGTTTAGAAAAAGACCTGTTTGCTGTAGCAACTGTTACAGGTACTGTCATATACATCATGTATGCGGTACAAACGTCAGGATAAGTTGTGGCAAGTGATGCATTTTCAACAATCAAAAAAAAGCTATTTTTTTTGTAGATTTTAAATGGGCAATTTTTTCTCGAAGCGACGTTTTGATGGAGGGTATTTGGCTAAGAAACAATGGAGAGACGTTATCAGAAAATTTGTTAGAAAATTTTCTTGCTTCAACCTAAAGATCCGGATAAGAAGTATTTGATATTGTTATCATTCGTTAAGTATTTGTTATCATTCTATTTGAATAAGGTTTGGACTGCCTGTGATTATGTATTGTTTGTATAATCTGTCTTTTTTATGTAGTAATTTTGCAAGTTCTTTGTCATACTATTAACAACTGTTTGGTCTGTTTTTGGAGCATTTTAAAGTAAAACAGTTTTTAACTTTATCATTCATTAAATTGTGGAATTGCGCATAGAATTGATCAGGATTTGATTCTTGAAAGACTGTTGTAAAATCAACTTGTTTGATGGATCTTTGAAATTGAAGAAGATATTGTGGACTAAAGCATTGCATGATATTTTTTTGAAAAGGGGATAATTTTCCGATAACAGATGTTTGAAAAATGGGTAAATGGTCGGTTACTGGGTGAACAATAATGCCACTGGAAATTTTTGTGTTGGTGAAATTAGTCCAAATGTGGTCTATAGTTGAACTACTTTTTTCAGTAATTCTTGTTGGTTTGTTAATTAAAGGATAATAGTTAAAGCTGAACATGGTTTCTACAAAAGTATCTGTGTGATGATCTAAAGAATCTAGTAAATTAAAGTTAAAATCTCCTGAAATGATATTTTGTCTCCTGAAATTTTTGTTCATCTGTACTTAATAATCTTTCAGTCAAATCTTAAATCGTTTCTAGCAATAATTGTTTTCTTTTTAAATTTTTTATGGGGTGGCAGCTGACTTAGATGACCTGATGGTCTTGCTGTGTCCTCGTCAAGTGACTGGTTGCTTAATTACTAAGCTATTTCTTAAAAAAGTGCTCTGCAAAGTATCTTGTCATTCATATAGATTTATTTGTATTTCATTTTTAATTTCGAGTGATGTACCAGTATTACTTGATAAATAATAAACTGAACTGAACTGAACTGATAAAAAACTTGGTTTCAAACTTGATATGACGTCATCACTGATTTCATTCTTTCACAGTGATTAATTAGTTGGCAAGAAAATATGTCCATCATCGGAAGAAACACAGTAAGGCAAAATCGCTTCTTAGAATTGCTTAACGTTATTCATTCGGATATTTTATCGAGGTAGGCTTTTGTTTTCTTTGCTCTTTTGTTTAAAAACTGTCTTGAAAACCCCATGTAGAAGCAACCTTGCTTCTATATTAAACAACAAGTCACACCTTTCATTGCTAATTAGCAAGACACAACGTCAACTCGTTTTGTTGCTTCTTCCTTTTTCTAACCCCGTCTTTAACAACACACAAACTTTTCAACATTTTGTTATTTTGTTCATGTGGCGGAGCAGAAATAAAAGAAAACTGAACTGAACTGAACTGAACCTTTATTTAGTACTGCGTCAAAACTTCTTTTGAGTTGAGCAATGTCTTCAGCAGCAGTTTGCAGAAGTTTATGGGCAGAAACTAAGTCAATTGTTTTACACTGCATAGCTTTCGAAAGAATGTTGACAATCTGCAAAATCTTGCATTGCACAACCAGCATGCATACAAAGTCAAAGTTTTCTATCTATTTCTTTATTGCCATAGCTTCATCTCTTTCCTTTGGCTTCGTGCTGGTTAGTATTATGTGAGTCAAACATTTGATAACGTCACAAAATCTTTCCTTCGAAGCATAGACAGCATCATATCTACCAGACTACCGAGTTGGATTTAACCCTTCTAATGTAGGATTTGAGCAATAAGGATCATGGACATTCTGAAGCTTTTGCCACCGCACAACACTATGTTCGAAAAAATTATATACGGACTCAATGGTGTCGTAAAATTGACGGGTTTCAGTCGCGGCTTCCATGGCATCTTTTATCAACAAATTTAAATTGTGCGAAGCACAATGCACGTAGTAAGCATGTGGAGCCACATCTTGGATCTTCTTATGTAAGCCGGAGTACTTCCCACTCATCAATGCAGCGCCATCATATCATTGTCCACGGCAGTTTTTTATGTCAAGCCCCTTCTGCTAAATGGAATTCGTTATCAGTTTGTGCAATCCAAAGCAGATGAATCCTCAACTTCGATAAATGAGGTAAGCCCTTCGAAAATTTCTGATGGCGTTCCATCATGGCGGTAATCGATTTTGACGTAACAAAATACTTCACTTAACTGGTCTTTTTTCCTGACATCTTAAGTGGTAACACGAATAATGGCAAAAAAAGGAGCGCTTTGTAGTTCGCTTTTTATATCATGAAGAACTTTTTCAGCTAGTACTAATATTAGTTCATTTTGTATCAAAGGACTTAAATATTTTGTAGAACCTATATGTAGTTGTAAAAGTTTGTCTAAAACAGTGTCGTATTTGTCAAGAAGCTGTATGATAGAGAAAATATCCTTGTTATCCTTCGAAAGTTTTTCACTGGATCCGCGAAAAGGTAAGTTTTACTTTGCTAACACCAACGTAGCATTCACTTATCTTTCCAAAACATTTTTCCAAAAATTTGTTTTTTCCAGCAAAGACTCGTGCGGTGGTGCTTTTGTTTACTATCTGTCTCGCACGAGAGCTAAACTGGAGACTGTTACTCAAGACATGCTGCATCATGTTTAGGAGGAACCAGAGTACCGACTTCACGTGTGCCGCGTACCGGCGGTGCGCGTATTGAACATTTGTAAAACCTTTCATGGTGCTCATGTGCCTTTGACTTTTTTATACAAATTTACAGGAATAAATCTTGTTCAGCTCAATATTAACCCTGTTAAATTTCATTTGATTCGACTTTGTAGTTTCTGTAATATTTACATGTCAAATGATGTCAAATTTTTTGAAACACCTATTAAGAAATGCTTTAAATAAACCACATGGTTAAATATAAATTAAAATCATTGATGAAGTGTGACATTTAATACTAATAAGTTTACTTGAACTGCTAAAAAAAATATTTTACAATAAAATGTAACCCCCTCGTGCTGGAACCTGGGTGCATTGCACCGGCTGCACCAGCGATGGTTATAGCCCTGGGATCACCCCAGTTGCAATAACATTTTGAGACAAAGCTTGAACTAATCCATCATTAAATCGTCCAAATTACATTATTTCATCAAAAAAACTCATTAGTGCCTCATAGTCAATTATTGAATCTTTCAAAAATTTCAAATGTATACATATTTGCATCCAATTGCAATGCAGATTAATGTATGATTTAAAGGTATTCTTAATCTTTTTAAAGCAGAAAAAAATAGGCAAAAAACCTTCATTATTGCCTGTTGAGCGTGCTCGGATATGATTTATGATGATGACATGAAAAAAACTGTTTGACTCCGTAAAACTTCACGAAGAGATGATCACGCCATCCGACGAGCTGTTGTGCAATCCCCCACTAATTCTTGTCGTAAAATACTTGCCAATTTTTTAAAAAATGGCACAGACTTTAATATTAGTACAGTTTTATGTGGTTTCATCAAGTAATTCGGATTAAATCCTATAAGCCAGCTGCAAAACCACGTCTCACATATGCTGTGAAAAAGAAGAAATTATCTTTTGCCAGTAAACTTCTTCATTGGATTGTGGACAAGTGAGGAATAGTTTTATTATCTGACGAATCTACAGTTTAGCAGTTTGCGGTTGCAGCAGGTTTCAGAAGAGGCACGTTTGAAGACCAAAATGCCAAAGATTTAATGCAAGTACACCGTCAGTACGGTAAAGTACCCCAGCCCAGATGGTATAGATTGTATTTTTTTGCTCCAGAGATCACAATAAATGGCCCGAAATATATTCAAGTGCTTCAGGAAAAGCTAAACATACACATGGTAGTGCATAGCACCTCTATATTTATGCACGATGGAACATTATGTCATAGATTGAAAGTGGTTTCGGAGTATAGTCGGAAAAGCTAGGTGTAAATTTTGACTGTGTGAAAACAGCCCAGACTTAAACTCCATCAAAAACTTGTGGAGTTACATGAAGAGAAAGTGGCAGAAAAACAACCATCCAATGCTAAAGAACTTGTAACTGCAATAAAAAAAGTTTGGGTGAAAGAAATCAGCACCGGGTACTGTGCATCCCTAGTAAAGAGTATGCCTAGCCGTCTTGCTGCAGTAGTGCGAGAGAAAGGTGGACACACAAAATACTAAAAACAACCTTTTTAGATAAAAAGTAATACCGATGTGCTTCGATTATTTGTCATTTGATATATTTGTGTTTAATTCCAATAAAACTTTCTTTTTTGATCTAGAACTGATTTACGTTATCGTAGTTTAAAAAACTCAGAAAATTTCAGCGGGGTCCTATACTTTTGCAAATGATTGTATTAATTAAAGTGAATAGGACAAAATTTTGAAAAATTTTTACTTTATTTTTTTTTATAACTCGTTAAAACAACTTCTGGGAAGCCGGAACAACATTAGTAAACTACATGTTGGACGACGCGAAAAATTCCTCCGGAAAAAATTTTTTTCATGAATTTAGCGGTAATAATATTTTTATCGTATAATAGTTTCAACCGCAATATTTTATTTTTAGTTTTAATGTTCGTATTAGATTGATTATTAACGAAACAATTTGCTTTGACAAGATTGGACAATGCTATTTCTTTAATATGTATTGTTTCACTTGTCTTACTTTGTAAAAACAATTTCATGTAAAAACGCTTTTTCGAAACGCGAGATCCATAAACACAACATTAAACTTGATTTTCGATGACTTTCAGGGTTCTTTTCTTATAATGTTCTCTGAAAAGCACAAAGAGAAAACTAAAAGAGGTATGAATCTGTTTTCGAAAAAGCTGTTTTTTTTTAATCAGAATCACCAACATCTGTTCCCATTGTATGAAAGATTATAATCAAATAAAATACATGTACTTTATAACTTGTTGTCAACTAAGAAGCACAAAATTGTTTTCGTTGAGTTTTGAACATAAAAACAAATCATTGAACCCTAGATAAAAATTTGTTTGCATTGCATTAGTCGGCAGCTTGGTCGAGTGGTTACAGCACCGGGATTGTGATCAACATGGTCTCGGTTCAGAACCTACTCGTGCCATTCTGTTGTGTCCTTGGGAAAGACACTTTACAGCACATTCACCTGCTTGGTGGTCTTGGCAAGCAGTTCTAAATTTTAGTCATATCTTTATTAAATTTTAAGCGGACAGCAATATCTTGGCATCTCTGGAAGAAGGTGGGGATAACTGCTACCCTATGTATTAGCTCCTCCGTCGCTTTACTGCGAGTCAAGAGGATAAATATAGAGATAAAACAGGATATTCGGCTTTTTTTAGTTGAAAATTTGCCAGAAACAAAAAGGTTTCTCTCGTTGGTAAAAAAGATTTTATTTTCCACCAAATTTAAAACTTAACCGACAAAGCACAAAATCTTTTATCAACCAAAAATGATTGATTCTTTTTCGCGTTCCACTTTCACGTTTCAGTCAACTTTTAAGCATCAAATTTCCACTTCCGGTCAGCGGTGTTGAAATGATTCATGAACAAAGTTTAAAGCGGTTAACCAAAGGTAAAAAATTTGATATACGTCTTGTTGTCAAATCGAATGAAAAAAACATATTTTTAAAAAATATTTAACATATATTGATGCTAAAAGAACACTGGCTGATTTCGTTTTTGAGTAAGATTAATATCGGATAAAAAAAAGACAAAAAACAACCTAGTCAAAATTTAGACAAAGACAAAAATGCTCATAATGTCTTTAAGAGTCAACAACAATTTTAAAACTTAAAGTTTATAAGTTCGCAAAATCCGAAATACCATAGTAGAATGTGAAAGTTAAATTATCTACGTACTGTATGACTAATGTTGAAAAGAACAAAAATAGATTAGGTCTAGTCACTGTGAGATTTTGACTTAACATAAAACATCGTTTTTCTGGGGCTGTAGCGGATTCAAAAGCCACGTTACTTGAATGAGATATAAGTGAGGTAATTTGAGGCCCCTGGCTGGTTGTATCAGGACACACGACAAAACACAAAAGTACAAGATGACACGAAATGAGATATTACACTAAGTCTTTTTTGAATTTCGAGCTGGTCAGACCTGGAACAATGTTTTAACTGCTTGTCACTAAATCAATATGCCGAGTGATTTTGATTTTCTGAACTTTTTATTCCAACATTTTTTGTAATTTTCGATGAAGTGAAATTGAATGTACAAATTGCATTGTTTATCAGACAATGTGGTGCAAAACTATATCATTTTGTTTTAAAATCTTTAGCATAACCTCCATAATGAATATTTTGAAAATCTTAAATAAAACATATTTTATCAGTAATTATTTCAAATATGACAAGATTTCAACAGCTCAAACAGATGTTTGCGGAGAGTGTACCGGTTTTTTGTTTATTTTTTATTTTCGGATCAATGCCCAGCGATACTTTTTTCAGCAATTAGGCTAATTAAGTTACTGACTATCTCAATATACCTTTTTTTATTTCTTTGGAATAATTTTTGCATTTTACTAAGCAAATTTTGCTTGTAATTCGCCCGACTGTCGAAAATTAGGACACTGCGCTGTAAACAATGAACGCCAGTGTTGTACGAGTCGGGATCCAATGAGCCTTTGTACTTTTGCTTTGTAATGTGCTATTTGCTTCAAAAGAATTCAAATTATTCTTGTGAATGCACTTTTTCGTTTGGTTAATTTCATTTAATGCCAGAAGTCGTTTTAAGGATATTCTTAAATTCAAAGCCGAGTTGAGAGTAATTTTTTTATATTTCAAAAGCATTCACTTTTTTCTATCAACGAAATCAATGCTAGGCGATATGGATTGTGTTCTTGAAAAAATTTATTAAGTTTCACTTTTAGGACAATATTAGGATGCTGGAAGTTATACTTAGGACTAATTACAAAAGATGTACCAATACATGTAGATGCAAATGCACAACTTAATTTGTGAGTCTTCGTGGACTTCTTTGCCGAAGTTTATTAGGAATGGTTGCACTTGGAAACTTTTAAATGATTGAAGAATAGGGAGAATACTATATTTAACTTGAATGAAACAGTTTTTAACTTTTTATATTTTCCTGTTCTTTATGCAAATGAAGGGCGAACAAAATAAAACTTAGTAAAAACCTACCAAGCTTTTACATACATTTTAAGGACTGATCATATTCCTCGAGCAAACTCTGCTATGGTCCCACCAATGTACCGCCCTCATAGCAGCGTTTTGTTAATCAAATAACCTCGGTCTTGTATTTTATTTTTTTCTCTCTCTTTTTTTTCTTTCTATTTTTTCACACAACCTTATAATGAGGTGAAGCAATCTCACTTCCATATGATACAATGGATCACACTTTTCATCGTTAATTAGCAAGTCACAACGTCACTCGTTTTGTTGCTTCTTCATTTTTCTAACCACGTCTATAAGCAACTCACAAACCTTTTAACATTTCCTTATATTTTAATCATGTGACGGAGCAGAAAAAAAACTGAACTGAACTGAAGGCTTATGCTAATTACCAGCAACTGCGCTGAGATAATTACGTGCCAAAAAAAAGCGTGTGACATGTACATGCATTAGGTCGAGCTGAATAAAAAAAAATTTTTATTATTTTTAAATGGCAATCATTTTAATTCTTGGGTTTTGATCCAAGAACACTATTTATCATGAAAAAAAGCAATGTTTACCATAAATAATCGACCCACTCTACATTATAGAAATAAGTGCAAATTTTTTTTAAATTTTGGTGATTTAAAAAAAAAGCTAAATTTCTTTTTTTTTACGTGCAAAATGAAAAGTTTATACATCAAAAAAATGCAGAATTGAATTTTAAACATCTTTTATTCAATAACATTTTTACATAAAACTAATATTTAAAGTCATTTTTTGCAAAAAAAACTGTATTTTTTTTTAAAGATTAAGTAAAATTGTGGTTAGTGTTGGTGTAATAATTATAAAAATATACAAAATAAGAACTGAAATCAATTATACTCTATAATTTTAAACTTTTTTTTGACTCAAAGTTCTTCATCAACTTTCTTGATCTTATTTTATTTTGAACCAGACCATCCCTACGGCCATGTCCACTACTGTTTCGTGTTTCCGCGGTTTTTTTGGGAGTGGGTCGACTAACATGAGAGACCACTAACCTTTTTCATTATAAATGGTGTTTCTACTTCAAAACCCAAGTACAGTACTGGGTAAGTTGCTTTTTTAATTTAAAACTTTCAGCCCACCCTAACGTGCATAGCCACAAAATGTTCACCTTTTAACAAATGCGCTGCCGCAAGAGGAGAGTAAAGCGTCGGCGGTACGTTGTAAGGTTTTTATTCTTTTGGTCATGCTGTGAAAAACCAGGCTTGTTATCGTACCGAATTCTCAACAAAAAGAATAACCTAATTGTGTCATGCCAACTTGAAATCATTACATCAGTTGCTCCGAATAAAACTTACAATTCAAGAACCAGTTAAATAGCAATATCAACGTCCCAGTCAGTTTTAAAACAGCCCCCTGCCCCCTTGCTCCGTTTCTGATGCCCCTGGAAAAGAATGAACATTTACTAACAAAAATGAAACTAGTTAGTATGCAGGAATTTTATCCTTTCTTGCTTTGACCTTTGTTCAATAAAGTTTTTTTTTAAGTGTTACTTTTTAATGTTGGAGAATTGAACAGACAAAACGGTATGTTGAGTTCTCCAGCATATTCTCCAAATACATTTCTTTGAAATGGTGTTTTTTTAGATTTTTAGGGTATAATAATTTTTCGACGAGCAATCTACAAGTCAAATTTTACTAAAGCATTTAATTCTTAACTGCCCATTGTGCCATATATGGCACACCAAATAAAAACGATCATAAAATAACTTTTAAATGATATAAAGAGTAAAAATTTTTATGTGTTTGTTTTATTAAGTTCGTTTGTTCGTCTGAACCAAATATCGTTTAGTTTGTTGATGGCGGCTGACGACGGGTGCTTGCTTATTGTAGTGGGAGGATGTATTTTTATTTGCTAAAGGAAACAATAAAAAATAGTTTAGGCAGTTAAGGGTTATATAAATTTTATAAAATCCTCGGAAGCTAAAAAAATTTTTTTTCTCGCTTACAAAAAATTAAGAATCCTTACTCAGAGTGAAATGAGGTTAGAAAAAAACATAATAAAATCATCACCCACATTATCATATTGTATCATTTATTTATTCTCCTGATTTGCAGGACAATTTTAAGCTTACAAGAAGAGGTTAGTAACTTTCCCCGTCTGCTTTCAGAGTTACAAAAATGTTTTTGGTTTTTTTTTTGTAATCATATGGTAAAAAATAAACTACTTCTTTAGATCACTAAACTGAGGAAAACATCCTAACTTAGCAGAAAATCGGTTGTAGTCGATATCTAACCGTAAATTACGTTAAATTACTAAAAAAAATTGATTAATCAAATCGATATATCATAAAATGTTTTGTCAAAATTTTGCTAAATTGTAGTGATCACACGAAAGTTTTATAACAGAAATTCAAAATTTAACAATGTCAATTAACCAATCCAGAACCAAAGTTGGCCTGACATCGTTCTTCAACATTGCTTTGCTACTGTGGAAAGTAGTCGTAAACCAACATCTTTCTGTCAAAAAAAATTATTGTAATCCATGATATTTAATGAAAACGGATGAAGAAAAGACTTGCAGCTCAATAAAAGTGACTGAATCAAAAGTTTTTTAATTAAAATTTGTAATTATTTGAACAAGCTAAACTCGTACCAACGCCGGTTTGATTTCTTTCCGACGTATAGAAGCTAATTGTAAACGATATTAGTTAGCCAAAAAGTACAGAGAAATATTTTCAAATCCTATAGACTGACTGAAAGTTGAAAATTAATCTAAACCTAAAAGATTTTATACAACTTTAAAGTGATCCCCGACCACTAAGTGACATAAAAGTAGTTCAACACAAAATTTTAAACGATAATTGTGGGGAAAAAAACTAAAACAATTTCGGACAGCTTACGCCGTTTTTTTATGGCTTAATGCAAGGGGTGGGGAACCTGATTGTACTCGCGGACCGCACCCCAGAGTTAAGAATCAGATACGGGCCGCATTAAGCTTTTAAGTAATTAAGAAAAAAGGTAGTTTTCTTGACAGACCACGCTTCTTCATCTGGTTCGTCAAGTCACGACCTTTTTTTTTTATCTTTACTGGTATTAAACAATATATGTCCTTCAATATTGAATGTAAAAAAAAGTTTTCACTTGAATTGTATGGTTAATCAAAGAAAGTTATTTAACTTTTACGCCTATTTTGAGTGAAGACTAAAGAAAAAGGTCTTTACTTTAATTGTATGGTTAATTCCAAACTTTTTTTCAGTTTTACGGCGATTTTAAAGTGAAGACAACAACAACAAAAAAAAGTCATCAACATAACTTCAAACTAACAATAAAATGACAGTAAACTGCTTAAACCTGAAGAAAGGCAGGCAGTCAGCATTAGATAAGTGGCTTTAAAGTGAAAGAGGCTGCGTGACATTCTTTTTTTTCTGCAGCAATGCATATTTAGAAACCACAAACCTTAAATTTTTTATTTGTACCGTTGTTTGTTTTCCTAGACCTAGAACATCACTGTTCTGTATGCAATCACCTCAATGCAATGCTGCTAGCGCGTTTTTATGTGCAACGCATAAAACCAGTACAACAGGACAGGGTTCGGCAACCTTTTCAACTCAGTGTGCCACTTTTTCAATTTTTTTAAGCTTTGCGTGCCAAACTATTTTTGGAATCATTCTATTTTACGAATTGTCTTTTTTTGCTTTATGAGCAACGGTTTTAAACTGTCGTTTTCTGAGCATAATAAACGGGAAACAGACAGATTGGTTAATCAACCCAACTAATATTTAAATATTTATTAATATCAAATGCAGTTATAAGAACAACTTTAATGAAATTATTCTCCTTGTTTCCGTTGTTTAACTCTATAATGTTTGAACTATATTTAGATATTGGACTATGTAAAAATTTTCAGTAATCTTAAACGACGATCTCGCGTTTGTTTTCATTTCTTTCCAATAATTTTTACAAATAGACGAATTTCTTTATCCACAATAAACGTGTCTCTAAATCTAATATTTGCATATGGAAGTCACCGATATAGATTCAGTCAAAAAGAGACAAATTTAATTACAGTCTTCGCAGCTATTTATATTGATTGAAAAATATATATATATTGGGCCAAAACACTGTAAATCTTAAAACGTTTTGCAAAATTGAGACTTGTAGATGACGCATATATTTGTCAATTTTAACGGTATTAACTAGGCAATCCAATAAGAATTTTTTTAGATGCTGTAAGTAGTAAAAAGCTGCAGTTTGTGTATCTCAAGCTTGCTCACAAAATTTTTTCATACTCCATTAAGATTTATAACTGTTTGTCCTGGATGCTGATAACAAAATTTGATCTCGTTGGGGTGCGTAGTCATGGCAACAAGGAGCATTAGTATTGCAAGCCATTTTTAATCCTCCAATTCATGATAGATCTTGCTTTTCTCTCTCAAAAATGTTCTTGACTTAGATAGACATTCGACAAAGCTTCACAAGCTTAACTTCGACTAAACCGCCTGCATGTCTATGCAATATAGAGGCATGTCATGGTATGTACTCTGCATCTTTTGAAGCAAAAACCGAAAATGTCTGTGCGTTGTAGTAAAGCGTGCCAAAAGAAAATTTACTAATTTTCTTAAAATTTAGATTGTGCCATTAAATGCTGAATTTGAAATCTTTACACAAAGATGAAAATGCAGTAGAACTTGATTATAGAATGCCTAATTTCTTATAAACAAGATTAACAAAACTGTGTTAGCCAACTATAACAGGTACACCATTTGTTGTAACTGCCAAAACACTTTCTCAAAGAATGAGTTCAAAAGGTGAAAAAGTTTTGATAATTGGGACATTGATAGTCCTGGCTTCAGGAAGTTATTACTTCACGAATACATAAGTTAGTAACAGGGATAGGGTGATTACATGACAAATGTAATCGATTACGATTACAATTACTTTCCCATTTTGCAATTATGATTACGATTACTCAAAATTTGAAAGTAATCAATTACGATTACTTACTCATTCTGCAATTACGATTACGATTACAATTACTCAAAATAATCATGTGTTTTTTAATTGCTACAAGATAAATTCTGAAACGCATTATTAGAACAATCTTTACGTTAATAAGTATCACAATAGCGTTTAAAATGTTTGTTACACTCATAAACATAAGTTTTGAAATGTAATCGATTACTTTTAAGTTTTTTTCAAAGTAATCGATAACGATTACGATTACATAAAAAAGCGTACTCGATTCTAATGAATACCGTTACTGATTACGATTACCCCATGTCCGGCTAACAACTAGGCCAGAATATTTGTTACAAAATACAGTGTTGCCAAATTTTAAAATATTAACAAATCAGAAGAGTATTAAATTTCTCGACGTGCCATGGAAAACCACCACGCGTGCCACAATTGGCACGAGTGCCAGGGGTGGCCGACGCCTGAAACAGGGCACCATGCAGCAATTAGCACATAGAACTTTAAACCAATATTTGCGTTCCACACTGATCTATAGTCGATTATACATCCGTCCCATGCTGATCTGACGTTGGGTAGACATCAGTCGGCACCGTGTTCAGAAACAATATGTTTCTGACGATTTGCACCAAACTTGTAAACATCATTATTACTTGAGTTGAGCAGGCAGTGGAGCCATGTTGATGATTAAAGGTCTTCTATCTATCAAATCATTATTGCATTGATCATCTTCATTAATTTTTTCTAAATTAAAAATAAACGAACGAAGAATTCGGAGAGCCATCGTCAAAATTTATCTTTTAGAAAATTAATTAAAACAATTCGACAAAGTACCGTGCTGCTGACATATTTCAAACTCCAGACCGAAAAAAATGTGACAATTTTAAGTGATTTTTAGTCTTTAAATGCTGAAAAATACAATAGATTTCTGCAGTAAAGTTTTCTGTTAGTTTTGCATAAAGTTTCGCACTTGATTTCAGCACAAATGATAATGACACTTTTTCCTTGTACTTGCAAATTCAATGTTTTTATATGAGAAACTATCTTTGTCATGGCCTCTAGAAATAGATTTACCCAAGGTTGAGGAACCCTGCAGTGTAAGGTATTAGCATATAATCAGAGCTGCCTTCTGAAGTAGACAAAAAATAAGCACGTGTCAATATTGTGATGTAAAGCAAATTGAATCAAACAAGAGTTATAAAGTTTACATTTATTAATAGAAACCTTTCTTTCGCGAATCTATTATCGGCAATCAATCGCGATTCAATTGTAGAAGTACAATTTCTTTGTGACCAAATACAGTTTTATGCTGACTCAAGTTCGAGTAGATGAATTTAACTTTGAAAAAGACGTTAAGTTGGTCTCTCTCTGTTATATAGCTATTTACAGATTTACCAAGGTTTAAATATTTTTTAGTATATGAGAAGCCCAAAAAAATATTAACATGAAACTAAGATCAGCAATAGCAGCAGACAGTGGTGGCTTGTATAGGGTACGAACGGTGCGGCCGCACCGAGCCCCCCCTAAAATACATCTAAAAGTGGCCCCCCTTGAAACAATAAATGTTGTTTAGAGACTACATTGATTTCAACACTTAACAGTGGCTCCCCTAAAATAAAGACCTTTTTTATTTAAGCATTACTTTGTTTTCATACACTAAAAATAACTCCCGCTATGACAACGGCCTTTTTTAGAGTTTGCTGTGTTTTAAAGCGCTAAATAGTGACCTGCTTTTTTTGTCAGGCCATCACTGAAAGCAGGTACTTGCAACAATGGCCTCCAATTCAAATTGTAACTTGAGCTTCAATCAAGTTTAATTCTAAGAAATCGACAAACAGTGCACACAGCAGCCTTCCTTTAACTTAACTTAAACAACTTTAGAGTTTTTGACCCTAAGGTTATATATAATTTTTATTCTTGTGATTAAATTTCACAAAAAGCTGAAAATAAACGAATTAGACCTTCTCCATCTCGAAGAGAATAGGTTGTAAAAATAAGTTGATGATTTTGCGTGGTCAAAAATAATCTCTTTTTCACAACAAAGCTCCTATTATAAAAAAATAATTACTTTTCATTCTCAGAGTTTGAACTAGTTTGAGCTGATTTGTGCGAGTAATTGGCCATTATTTTATTTTGATATTGGTGTTAAAATGTAAAAATGAGATTTGTTTCATAAAGAACCAAATTATGGCTGTATCATGGACTTTTGAAAAACTTTGTTGTGAAAATTACTTAGGATTTATTATTTCGGTTGTATTCGTGGTTTTATTATTTAGGAGTCCAAGACTGTATTAAACTAAACAAAACGATCTTAAACTTAAAAAAACAAACGCAAGTATGTAACGTGCGGTTTATGGAACTTAAGTAAATGACGCCTTTAGCCAATAAAAAAAAAAAAATCGCCTATTACTGCGTATTTCTAATAATTTGCTTAATGAATTTTTAATAATCTGCATATTAGAAATACCATATAGAATATAGAAAAGAAATAGGTATGCAGTAACTATGGAAAAGGTAAACTTTGTCTTTATAAAGCATAAATTAATGGTCAAGTGATCATCAAAATTCATGCTGGTTACGATACTTTCATCGTGGATTTTGCAAAAGTTCATTTTAAAAAGCATGTCAACAATGGAATTTATTTATTTAATTCAACGTATTCAAAGTATCAGATGTTTTTGTCACGGTGTTTGAAGAATTTCATCATTATCATTTGAGGAAAACGTTGAATTAGTTCAGTGTATTTCCCTCTGCGCGCTTGTCCTTTTGGGGTAGCGGGGCAGCAGCTTGAGTTGGAATCTCCAAGTATCCCGATTTCCTGTAACTAGCGGCAATTTAGCTCGTGGAATTCCAAGACGTGACCATGACAAGTCTTCAACGTAATTCCACGAGCAAGTTCTGGGTCGCCCTCTAGGCCTTTTGCCACTCACAAAAGCATCCGTTAGCTGCTTTGCTGGTTGTTTGTGGAACATTCGTGTCTCACATGGCCATACCAGGGCAGTTGCGATCTTTTTACACGGAGTTGGTAGTGATTTGGTGATGAGAGATAGACAAATGTCATAGCTTTTTTCCCTGTCAAGTAGGGACAAACCTCTGATTTTTCGCAAGAAACCCATTTTGGCCGCTGTACTCGGGTACTCTTTCGGTTATTACTTAACACTCATGACCATTGTTGCATCAGCTAAATTGACTACAACGTGGCTCGGGGGAACGCCAAGGCCTTCCCCAACTGCACTTCCAAAAAGCAATACCAAGAAAGCAAAACTAAAAACTTTATTTCAAATCAACTTTAAACATAAATCCAAGAACAATGGCACAGCTAAATACGGTACAGTTTGGCAAATTCAAAAATTGATGGCTCTTCCCGGCAACCAAAACGATAACTAAAGTTAATAATACGAAGACAAAGTCCAAAGCCATAATCAAAGAAAAATCACTTATTTTACCAGAAACCAAATGTATCAAACCAAATGTAAGCGCGGACTAATTACAGTATAACCTAAATCAAAGGCCGGGATGAAACTGAGTTCGAATCCTGTAGCAGTTATGAATGAGAAAGCTGATTCTCCAACAAGCATAGGTGAGGATAGGAACAAGAACCGATCTGAAAACAGAAGGCTTTGCTTTTGTAGTACACAACTCTCGTTTCAGTACAATCGATCGGTAAAACTGGCGCATTACTGCAATTGCTTTTCCAATACGTGCTTCCAATTTGTCGTCCTGTCTACCATCACTCGAGAATTTTGAGGAATTTAACAGATTTTATTGTAAATTTGTTTCTAAATTATTAAATTATTATGAATGAAAGCTAGAAAATCCTAATCCAAAAGACTTCACATTTAATTGCTTTTCGGCGCCTTGAATTTCTTCTTCCTATTTGTCTTCATTAGCGCACGAGCTTGTTTTTATAGTTATTGAAATATTAATAAATCGTTGCTCAAATAAACGTGTTCGCAGTCTCCCTGAATGAGATTGCGTATTGAATGGTCTTACAGTGATGTAAATAAGCATTTCTTGTTCGTGTTATGATCATCTCTACTTTTTCTCTTGAATCGTAGAATAGCTTTGTGGGCTTTAAACTTTGAGTAGTGGCTTAGCAATTACCCCGACCTGCTTTTGGACATACCAAAATATTACTGTCGGGTTAAAATTTTTTACTTGTTTGTTAATTATATAGTGATAAGCTTCGAGTTGCTTGCTAAGACCACCAAGCAGAGAAAATGTTTCGTAACAAAAAATCTCATCTAAATACCAATTTAATCTCATTTAAATCTAAAAACCAAATCTAAAAAAAATCTCATCTAAACTAAAACTAAAAACTAAAGCTAAAAAAATCTTATCTAAATCTAAAATCTAAATGCAGAGGAAAGTGCGAAAAGTGTCCTGGGATACAACAGGATGACGAGAGTAAATTTTTAAAACGCGACCGTTTTAATCAGGTTCTCCATCAATGTAGCGCTCCAACTTGTTTAGTACACACCACCGTTCTTGTAACATATCCAATCGCTCTGGATGAGTCCAAATAGAGAAAATCAGAAAAGTCAATCATAAAAAACATTTTATAAAAGAATAAAATAATTTCATCTACATGATGGCAAATGGAAGCTATACGGCCACAATCTATTGCAAAAAAATTCTGATTTTTATTCTTGTTCTGAACCGCCAACTATGATAATACACTGTTCGTAATTTAAGTTGCAATCGCCACGGGGGGTTATAAAAGACACCAGTGTTTGGCTTAACCGATATCGACTTTGTGACTTCGTTGCTTCTAAAACTGAGAAAAAAAGCAGGAAATCAGTCGAGGCAGATGGAGCAAGCCGCGGCATTCGCAGGTGCAGAATGCTTTTTGCCGCCATAACTTCAAGAAAGTCTTTTTTAAAAGAGAAATGAAACGAAGTATTTGTCTGTAGTTAGGTTGAAAAATTTCAAACCTTGTAGTTGATTTATTCTCATGTAATGACAAGGAAGTAATAATAAGCAATTATAAGGAAACATTTTTGCAAGTCGTTACAGACAAGTAGCCAACACAGTTTCGCAGCAATTAATAGAGAGATGATAAAATATAACTTTCATTAAGCAATGTGACGTTTTACTTTGTTCAAAATTGGTGGCAATAGTTTGATTATTATAATCATAAAACTATTACATCGTTTTTCAGTTCCAGATATTTTCCATTCTACAGCCTACCGATTTATGATAACATTGTTTTTATAATGTATTCTATTACTGCAGCCTTTTGAGTTAAATAATTGAATGCGAAACAGAAAAGTTTTTCAAAGCTGTTTTCATTTTTTTAAATTTTGATTTGTGAACTAACTCAAAACTTTAGATAACTTAAGCAAGTCCAAAGTGTAGGATATATATATTCTGTGCTTAGTCGATCATTCGTGTGATTAGTCTGTGTTTAATAGTAACTACCTAGTCGTTATTATTTATAGGAATTTCAATTGCTGTGAAATCATTGTTAGTCTTAATCAAACGTTTTTTTTAGATTATCTTTTCAAGTTTTTATGAGGGTTACGCTACTGTTCGTTTACACTGTATTTGGTCACTATTCTATTTCTGGACCAGAAATCTGCGTCTTAAGGCGAAAAAATGAGTGGATTTGAACAAAAAAAGTAAACGCTCAAAATCCACTCGTTTTTTCTCGAAAAAATTTTGAGCGTCAATAAAACAAACAAAGATCACGCTGAAAAAAAAATGCTGTAAACGGCTGTAAACGCGCCTTTACGCAGTTTATGATTTAGTTCGTGTGGTCATCAACATTAGGTCAACAAATAGCTAAATTTACCTTGTGGTAAAATACTATGGATTAGGTTTTTCAATAAAATTGAGATACGTAATAAAAAAGTAAAAAGTAAATTAACTTGAAATCCGGGCGTTTGAAAAATGTTTTCCATCTTTGGTAATAGAACTGTATGTCACTCCGAATGGGTAGCAATTTAAAAGAATATGCCCCAGATGGCCCTTTAAAAGCTAAAATGTTCCAACCCTGTCTTAGTCGTTTGTGTAGCTATGCTTACTAGTCCTGCGAAGAGGGGCAATAAATGAAAACAGTCGAATTTCGCAATCACATTGAATAAAAACTCATGGCAGCCTAGTAGCGACTTCGCCTTTCCTTAGCGATGTTGCACATTTTCAAGCCGACTGTCGCATAGTTATTGGAAATCGCTTGACATAGCAGTTCCTACGTTGGGCGTGAGTCAGATAAAAACTAAACTTGTAAAGTAGAGACTTTAAAGTTTAGAAGCACCTAAACTTTTGTTTTTCTCTCGAAAAATAAAGCCGAAACTTGGAGCATTTCATCTAGTTGATGCCAAATTATAAAATTTAAGGAAGCAATATTCACTTCAAATTATTTCATTTTTTAAGAAAATGTTTTTAATGTTAAACTTTTTACGAAACTGAAATCAAAGCCGTAATGTAGAAAAATTTATATAATTTAAGGCAATGTATCAAAATTTAAAAATATCCAACATTAATCTAACTAACTTTTAATAATTTTAATAAGCTTCAGATTAGTTAAAGCTTTCTTTTGTCCGTTTTTCTCGTAAATGAAATTTCTTGTGTAAAATATCCAATATCCATGATGTGCATTGTTACATATATCGTTACCATATAAACAATATATTCGTATATATCGTTGCTATATGGCCGCTTTATCAAATTTTTTTTATTTTTCTGAAATGAATTTTTTATGAGACATCCAAGATGCATCTCGCTTTAAAGCAAATCCATGTATTTTGCGTACTTGATTTATTTTATTTGGAGTTGATTTATTGGGGTCACAAATATTTTCATTATTTGCTTGACTTTATTTACCTACTATGTCTAACATCTAATTATTCTTTATTTTTCTAGCAATCACCTGAAATTCTGTAAATGAAACAAACTGTTATTGTCTTATAAAAAGTGATTTAAAGTAATATTATATATATACATGTATTTGTATTTAAGAAGTCTGTGACATAATTAAGGACGTTACATCATAAAATAATGAGACCAAGTTTCGTAACCCGAGAGAGCAAGTTACTAGTTCGTCTATTTTTGGGGTCTAGATGAAAACAGAGGCTCGAAGGTTACACAACTTTTTCAAAATTGTTTAATTCCATCTAAGCTACAGTTATTTAAAGCTGGCTTATGGAAAATGAGCAAAAATTTGTCTCTAACCGCAAAATTTATTTTTATGCCACGATTATGCGTGAAATTTTGTAGAGCTTCGTTTCCACTTCAAGCGTTGGCGGAAGTATTCTTTGTTTGTTTTATTGATTTCTTTGTTTCACTTTGCGCTTAAGGGCGGAAAGAAGCAAAAAAAATTAATAAACCGAACAAAAAATACTCCCGCCAACGCTCACAGTGAAAACAAGCCCTAACTTCTGCTTCTATAAAAAAAATGGACAAAATCAGTCGCATTTACAATTTTTCATTAACAAGATCCAATTTGTTCCTAGACAAATGTTTGATTTATATTTCTTGTCCCCACCTGGAAAAAGGTTCTAATGATTTGGTTATGTTGCCACGAAATTTTTATTTTTTATTATTTTTGAGTTTTAAGCAAAATTCCTTATTGATTGACGAATTTGTTGCCCAAAGAGACTACATTTAGCCAGAGTAAGCTGTCGTCGTTAAGTAAATCATTAACCATAGGCCCCGTCAAGATCGTTAAAGTGGTTATGCATTGTCACAAACTTTTAATGACTATAGTCTTGTGCTTTGTTTAAAAGTACTGTTTTTTAAAGCGGTGTGATTATTTTAAAAAACATTCTTATTTGGACTTAGCGCTTGGTTTTATAAGTGTATTTTAGTTTTCAATGGCATTCATAGCAAAAATGCTAAATATTTTGACTATTTTTTTGAATGACCAAAGTTTTTTCATTCTATCTTTGACTTTCAAAACGTTGCATCAAATTTATCGAGGCGCTTCAGCAAAGACTAAAAAAGTCTTCACATTGATTCAATTGGTTGCAGCCTAAAGAAAATTTATGCTTTTCGTAATTGGCCCTACCCTACCTCATCGCATTTATAATTGTTTTCTTTTGATCAGCTCAGTTCCGTTTGTAACTCTGACTGTGAAAGTTGATATTAAAAAGTAAGTTTGGCAAGGCTATATCGGTTATACGACAGTTTCAACGCGCAAATTCAAAGCCAACTTTAATAAACAAGATTGCGAATCCGCACTTGAAGAACGGGGACGTTATATGTCGATCTGAAATTGGAGCAATTCGAAAAATAAAATTTCTAAAACTAAACTTGAACTAAAAAAAAATTCATCCGGCCCGAGTGCATTAATTCAAAAACTTTGAGAAATACAAAGAATATTTTAATCGTTTGCAGCAAATTTACTAAAGAAAGCTGTTAGAATTACGAGGGAAATTAAATCGTAAAGAAAATGTTTGATGGTATTAAAAGGTGGCCCGCTTCTAGAACTTTTCACATTTGCGCGACCCTTATTTTAGCGACCTCTTTGGAGTGAAGATATTTTTAGCAATGTTTGTTAGAGCGATTGTGATTTGAGCGACTTTAAAGCAAGACAAGGCAAGACAACGAGCGAGCTTTTTATTTGAAAACACAACAGCATTGTAAAAGCTCGAGTATGACGGAAAAGTAACTATAGACATAGTCAGCAGTCTACGGCTGGGCAGTAAAGTGTTTATTTCCTATTTACATGGAAATTTACATGTTTGTTGAAAAGCTTTCTAATTACTCTGAAAAGCTTCGCGTCAAGAACATTCGCTTTGTTGTGTAATCGCTCAAAAGATGTCGGCTATATAAATGTCGCGCAAATTAATGTTGCTCAAACGTATGGCGGCCATTAAAAATTGGTAGTTTGAGCGAGTGATAAAAAGTGCCGCGTTTGTAATCGACGCAGCGCTTTGCTTAAAAGTTTTATTGCTGAGATGATTAAAGATGATTAATGTGTAAAGTTGCAAAAATATTCTTTGAAAAATTTTTAGACAAGATTTTAACAACAATTAATTGGATCGAATGAACGCCCAAAACTAAACAGATTTTTCTATACGGTAAACAACTTATTTCCAGCTTTGTATTCATAACCGTACCTGCCGGGGGAGGGTAAGGGGTAATTTTTCCCTTGGTTTAAAATAGTTGGGAAAAACTAGAATTTTTCAGGCAGCAATAGAAAAAATTGGGGCAAAATCAGACATTTTCGGGAAGCGACAAGGAATCATGAGGGTATGATTTAAGGTGAAAACCTTTTTTAAGAGATCACTGTGTTTTTGGGACGAAAATCGAAAAATCAGAGACAGATTCTAAGAGAAGACCTTCTTTTTTGATCTTCACCCTGAATTTTAGACAAATTCTCTTTTCATATCCATAAAATTCTAGAAAATCATGATTCGGGCAAACATCACAAAATTTGGGCAAAACTCTATTGCCCCACAAATTTTTTTGGCTGGTATACTTGTGGTTGTATTTACTACAACCATAAATAAACCAATCGAAATTTTATGTTTTATTGAAGTTCACATGTTTTGTACGGAGACATCATGTTATTTGAGTACTGGTACAAGTTTTATTGGATACATTGGATTATACAGTATATAGGGTTTTTCTATATAATTCGTTGATTTTGCAATCAAATTCGTTTTTTTTGCAATCAATTTCTTTTTGCAAAAACTTTTATATATATATCTTTGTATAGGTTCTCTCGATAGGGTCTATATACATACATAGATAATATGGGGTCTCCGTATTAGGTCTCCATAATTAGGTCTCCATAATCTGTAGTATCCATAATTAGGTTTCTATGATATAGTCACCATAATGCATATATAGATAGATATACGTATGGACCTATCGGAGACCCTGTATTATCGGGACTATATTATGGAGACCTAATTTTGGAGACATAATATTATGGAGAATATATTATAGAAACCTAATTATTGAGATTATATATATCATGGAGACCTAATTATGGAAACCTAATATTATGATGACCTAATACAGAGACCCTATATTATCTATATATTTGATAATATAAGGTCTCTGTATTAGGTCATCATAACATTAGGTCTCCATAATATGTTTCCATAATATAGTTTCTATATTATTGGGTCTTCATATAGGGTCTCCGATAGGTTTATATACCTAACTATATATACATTATGGAGACTATATTATAGAAACCTAATTATGGCGACCTAGTATTATGGAGACCTAATACAGAGACCCCATATTATCTATATATGTATATAGACCTTATCGGGAGACCCTATACAAAGATATATATATAAAAGTTTTTGTAAAACGAAATTGATTGCACAAAAAACAAATTTGAATACAAAAAGAACAAATTTGATTGCACAAAGAACGAATTTGATAGCAAAAACAACGAATTAGATCGAAAAACCCAATATTATATTGAAAGTGGTTAAAAAAACTTGGTCTGCCGTTGATCGCCAGGGTTATTGGCTAGGGTGTAGTCATGATAAGTTCATAAAGTTGAAACCTGGCTTTGTTTTGACATTTGCTGCAGTTGAAATAGCGAGTTTTTCAGTCTAAGTCAGTCCTGTTAACCTTTCAATGTTTTCAAACTCAATTTTTTTGGTATCTTAGCCAAGAGAAATGAGAAAAAATGTGCAACGTGATTCGTGCCAATCAGATAATTCAATTTAAAAATTTTTAAGAAAGTTTTAATTTTGCAAATTTTTATTTTATGTTGTAATATTAAAAAGCAATATATTACGACATAAAATAAAAATTTGCAAAATTAAAAATTTAAAAAAATTTTTAAAACTGAATTATCTGATTGCTAAAAACTGTAAGAATTCTTAATAACTGTAAGAATAAATTCCGAAAAAATTTTTTTTTAAATGATTGATCAGGAAAGCTGTTTATTTTAAACATGTTTTTAAAAATTGTCCAGTGAGTTCGCAGAAAAGATTTAAATTTTTTCTTATGCATAAATTCACCAAATCTATTCAAACGGTGACGTAATACTGTTATACTGTACTTGCTGCGAATTTAACTGAGTTTTCAGGTTTGCGACACGGTAAATGACGGTATTGACATACTAAATAAAACTCTTATAGCTGCTTGAGCATAAGTGCAAAGTGCTATAGCTACCGTTTGGAATCCATGCTGGCTTGTACCTTTGTGGTCGGGAGCGTGGTCAAGTGGCCAAGGGCATCATAATTGAGAGCAACATTGTCGCGGATCAAAACCTACTCGCGTCATTCCGTTGTTTCCTTGCGAAAGGCTCTTTACGGCACTTTCTTCTGTTTGGGGGTCTTGGCAAGCACTTTTAAATTTCAGTCATATCTCTATAAAAACTAAAAACTAAAATAAAAGATTGCAACCGGATTGCAATATCTTGGCATCTCCGGAAGCAGGTCAGGGTAACTGCTTGAGATTTGTCCTATGTAAGCGCCTGCGACGCTTTCCCGCAAATCAGGAATATAAATATAGGGATAAAAAAATCTTGAAAAATTAGCCTTTGTTGGGCTTCGACTTCAGTTAGATTGTGATTTCAAGTCGAGTGTCGTAATGGAAGTCTAACGTTGGCCAACAAGCAAACAAATAAAGCGAAATAAAACAGGTAAAATAAACAAAATTCGAAAAAATAGGAAAAATCTTTCGTTAAACCCTGTTGCATAATTGTTACAAGTATCTGTTTATGCAGTAGGCAGAATAGTTTTATTTGCCCCTGTTTTTAGAATGACTTTTACTGGTGATGAATTATGAAGGTGTACGAGGCAACTGAGTTTTTGACTAGTGAAGATAGCTCCGATTACTTGGGAAAAGGAAGTTTTGCCACAGCTAGAAGGTGCTACCATGTGAAGTTAGACGACGTTGTTATAAAATGCTTTGATTTGAGCGAAATCGGTGATGAAACATCTGAAAAACAAAACAAGTAAGATTATTACGTCACTAATTTAACAAATTCTTTAACCAGGTATTATTTACTAAAGTCGCAACCACTTTAATTTTATTTGTGATTTTCGACGCTTTTTTACAAAACATTCCCTCAAGATTTGTCTTGAACTGCTCGTTTATTTTGAAAGATTTTTTTTGTAAGGTTGTGCCAAAACACCAAGAAAAATATAAAGTTTTTCAAAGCTCAATATTAAAAAAAATTATTATGGTATTCATCATCTTCATCCTGTATAAACTACGCGTATAATTCTTTATACTTGAAAAGTAATGGTAAAATAACCGTCAAGTGATTACCTTGATCTTTTTCGGATGCCGATATATTGCTGTCCGTTAAAAAGTTTTTTAGTTGCTTTTTTATTAGTTGTTATATCGTCATATAATTATTTTTTGTTGTGTCGTTATACTGTTGAATCGACAACACTATAATTACAGTGCTGAATAATAAAAAGTGTCGTAAACCAATCATTTCCTTATGGTTCATTTTAGGATGTGAAAAAAATTTCATGCCGCCAAAATATTGTTGTTACCGGTTGTTTTGTTAAGTTTGACAATTCTAAAAAAGACAAATACTTGCACACCTTGACAGGGCGGATTAGCTCGGCGGGAATTCGGGAGTTTCCCGGTGGGCCGCTCGACTGTGGGTCGGTCCAGCGATTCACTGGGATGCCTCAAAACTAACTTTAAGAAGCCAACAAATGATCAAGAATATGAACCAGTTCCATAGATAATGATTTCGCAATTATTTTTCAGTAACAGTATTTTTGTATAGCCTACGGCAGTGATGGCGAACCTATGGCACGCGAGATCATAAATACTGGCACGCGACGCATTCCGAAAAAACGGCGCAAAATGTTTTTTACGAGTATTATAAACTTACGGCCAACTTTAAACCTATCGTTATTCAAAACCAGCTTCGATTAAAGCCCTTGTGGAATTATATGATATACGGTTATTATCTCACTCGTTTTATTAAATATTTCCACGGATCAGTTGTTCTTGAAAAGATGCCAAGTGAAAAGCAGTTACAATCACATAATGAATCCATTATTACGTATGGACCTGCCAATGACGACACAGTGCCATTTTACCAAGACAATTATAGTTTTTACAGTACAGTGCTCAGGTCGTGTACCACTGTAGCAGTCCTCTAGCCAAGCGGTTTTTTACTTGAAGCAGAGTCGTATTTAATTATATCTGTTAGTTAGCCTAGCATAGTTTAGCTTCCGGTAAAATTCCCGTAAAATTTGGTCCCCCCTTTGTTACATATGCGTGGTTGTCATGGAAAAGTCCGGAGTAATATCAGCCGAAATGTTATTTTCTTGATTTCACAAGTTTAATGCATTTTAAGTGTTGCTTTGTTATATAAATTAAATCGTATAATTTTGCATTAGCCTACATTTTATATTTAGTTGGATTGCAGGTAGTTAAGATCGCTTAGGCCTACATAACATTACTCAGAAATTGTATCATGAGGGAAGACCGAATTTTGCGGGGGACCAAATTTTATACGACACCGGCTTGTACTCGTCTATTTTTATTTCGACGCAATACCACGGACGACAAAGCATTCAAGCAGGCGACTGATGATGAGTGCAGTTGTAGCTCGAAAGGTTCAGTAATGTTTGTGAACACTGCGGGCGTTTTAGGTTTGTTTTTTTGTTCAAGCAATGGCGGCAAAGTAAACTAACATTAAAGATAAGTTTATCGCTGTCGGGCGCTAATTTTTTGCTGTTAAGGAACTCATTACGACATCACCTGGTGATACACGAGGAAAAGGGAATTAAGGCTAGTTGAACAGGAATTCGCTCAGGCAGTGGGAACGTGATCAAAGCGGTACCTACAAAATATGCAGGTGCACTTGGTGCATTATTACAAGTGCACAGTCTGTATATTTTGTAGCCCGGAACAAAGCGATAGTAGACCTATAATCGTGCGTTGGCTACGCGTGATCTATTTATCACAAGTTTTGGCCGCGGTAGTTTGTGTCTAATCTAAACGATTTTGTTTATTGAAAACTGATGTTTATGAAACGGCTGGCACGCCGAGACAGACAAATTCATTTCGGGGTGCAAATGTGGCACGCGGCCTCGAAAAGGTTCGCCATCACTGGCCTACGGTATCTATTATTTTTTTATTGTGATTTGTGACTGTTGTGACTTGACGTAAAATAATAAATAAAGCGTCTGTGGTAACTTCTTTCTCTAATTTGCAGTACTATGACGTAATAAAAAGTCGCAGGAGAACTGTTACTGCGTATGCCACATAGTTGTTTACCATCCATTCTCCAGGCCTCTCTAAATTTTAAGTAATGGAAAAAGAAACAAAAAAGCGGAAAGGTGGAACTGAGAAAGAGTGTGAAAGAAAGAAAAAGAAATTGAAAGAAATTGCTGCTAAATGTATGAACATTCAGGAAGCATTTGCAAGAGCAAGCACCTCAACGGAAAGCCAAACGACAGTTAATCCCGCTTTGCTATTAGAACATCAAGATCAGCATCAGTCTGTAAGTTATCATGATGTACCAGTATCAGATTTAGTAAATCAAAATTGCTCTGACATATCTATTCCACCAGTATCAGAAAGCGAAGTCCAGACTGTATAGGCTATACTGATAAACCCGAACCAGACAGCCTCAACCAAGATGATTCTGAAGTATGTTCTGCTCCCCTAACGCAAGTCTCAGAAGTTCAACGAGATCAGTCTGTAATTCCTTCTGTGACAACGTACCATTCGTGGTTTGTAAAACCAAAACGAGATAAATTAACAGAATATTTTGAGTTTTACTTACATCAACTAGAAACAACCAAATTCAACGCTACAAATGTGTACTTCCGACCTAATAACTCTGGAGGTCGTATGCAGTATTATGGCTCTCGTATTTTGAAGAATAAGATGCTCTATTTTGCAATCTTTGCATTGCATATGATACTACTACTAGTAGCAATCAGAACCCCAGCAAATTTCTAACGAGTTTCAATTCGTGGAAACACATTTACCAACGAATTGATGAACACAAAAGTTCTCAAAAACACAAGGCATGTATTGAAGCTCACATACGATTCAGCAGTAATAAGGCAGTGGTAGATCTACCTACTGTCAGTCAAACATCATTACACAACAAACAGGTCATGCAAAGAGGGTAAATTCTCGACAGAGTTGTCTCCATTGTGAAAATGATTGGAAAACGGGAAACGAGCTATAGGGGAAACAGGGAGTTCGGAAGCGGTGTCTACTTTATGTAATAAAAAAGTTGATCACGAAACATCTTTAGAGATTGCACTTCTTCTTGCGAAGTACGATAACATTCTAAAGTGTCATTTGGAAAATGTTATAAAAAATGTTTGCAAAACAAACCCGACAAGCACAAGCATAACCGTGCAAACAGAAATACATTTTTCTCCAAAACTACTGTTAGCTCTATCATTGCTATTATATCTAAGCTAATGAAAGAAGAAATTTTAAACTCGGTTAGAGAAGCAGGCATTTACTCAGTTCAAATCGATTCAACTCAAGATATAACTTCAACCGACAAATGTTCAGTTATTCTACGCTTTGTAAGGGAAAACGTCGAAGAACTTCTTGCCGCTGTTGACAGTCATTTGGCGACTGGAGCGGACCTGTGCAATTTGTTGAAAGAAGTTTTGTAGAAGCAAAACATAGACGTTTTCAAATGCATCTCTGACAGTACAGATGAAGCATCAAACATGTCGGGGCGGTATAATGGATTTACAGCTTTTTTTGAAAAAGAATCCTTAATATGGTGGAAGGTACGAAAAAGGAATTTCAACAGATTTATCGCAATTTAGCAATGGTTGTAACCAAAACTGACCATTTTGTTCAACATGTCAATGAAGTTTTGGAAGAACGTGAATATAATGTCTTGATTGAAAGCAGCTTTCCTGCTAAACAGGTTCGAAAAAGTAAAAATGAACCCTTGGATGAATGTCTTTCAGACTCAATGAAAAAGTTTGAGGTCGACGTACATAACAGAATTCTAGATCAAGTGGTTCAAAGTTTGCATAGATGATACGCTACGCATAAAAAGTTATATGCTGACTTAAGCTACTTCGATCCCAAACACTTTTCTGAAACAGTTCTTCACGGGATTCCTATCTCAGCTGTGAAAATGATATGCAACCTTTTGCCAAATAAAAGTTCAGATTCTCCTGTTCAGCAAGATCTTCGGCAAGAGCTCTTGGATTTCGCATTAAAATGGCCGGAATTAAAAAAGATCTTACCTGAGCACTGCACTGAATTGGATGAACCAGGTGATTATTTTTTGCTTTTATTATCGATAAACTATTTTCAGGTTAATGTTTTGACCTTTTATCTCACTGTATGATACAACCCGAGCCTGTAATTACTTGATGCCTATTTTTTATACCGATGGAAATGTTATTATTTCATCAAAATTTTGTTCTGATATTATCATCCAGCACTTTTCGCAGGTCAATTGTGCTGATACCAATAAATTTTCTTTCATACAACTTAAATTTTAATTTGTTTTTAAAAAACAGATGACGAAAATGTGAGATCGGACGAAAGTCCCAACATTCGAAAATGTCGATGTCACAATTGTTTTCTATGTTGTTACACTGCGATTTGGAGATATAGAATGTACTGCAGAAGTTATCCTCTTCTATGTCAGGCATACAAAATAATCCTTACTCTTTCCGTTACACAAGTTGGTTGTGAAAGAACCTTTAGCAAGCTGAGATATGTAAAGAACAGTTTAAGAAATCAGCTAAGCGAAGATTGCTTGGATTCCCTTCTTTTGATGTGCGTCGAACGAGACGTTTTGTTACGCATTTCGAACCATACGATCATCGACGAACTAGCAAAAAAGAACGCAGAAATGCGAAGACTGTTGCTCTATAAATAGTGTTTGATAATGTTTGTTTGTTAATTCTAAATATTCTTTTTTGAAATGGGCTAAATATGATGTAGTTTGTAAGATGAACGGTGTAACGTTTTAGTAAGATTTGCAATTAGTTGTCAAAAATGGGCCGGTTTTATTTCAAAGTTCCAGGGCCGGTTGAATTTGCTAATCCGCCCTGCACCTTGAGCGACGCCGAGGAACACTTTGACAAGCTTCAACGTGCGTAATCGACCGGTGATCTATACAAAAAATATTGTTGTCCCATTAAGCGTTTTATTTTGTTTTTTCGTTTTATTTTAAGAGTAATTTAAATATAATTCAGAACACTTTTAAGAAGATCATAAATAATAGGAAAGTACTATATACTTAGGTGGCTACTTACTAAATCATTTTATTCATTCATAAAAGATACAGTTAGTTCGCAAAGGAATACTTCATAAATGTAGAGATTGAATTGTTGACGGGTGTTAAAAAGTTTTAAGAAATTAATTAAAAGAATATTAATGATTTTATAACTAATTCATGTTCTAGATATTTTATTTAAAATGATTGATTTTTTGTAAAACAGGAACATTTTCAAAATCTGCGTGACACGAGATATTGTCCTGTATTGAACAAATATTTACAGAGTAATTAAACACTAATAGACGGCCAAAAAGCAAATGAATTTGTTGATCAGTGAACAACACGTAAAAAAAGCGATAAAAGCTGTTAATTACTTAATATTAAAAGGTGAAGTATTTTTGTATTTTGATTGAAGTTGCTCTGCTGTGACTAACTGTTTTTATTAACGAAGAGCCAATAACTTCGAATATTAACAAAATGTTGGTATTTCAGCGTCCGGCAAGAAGCTGAGATCTTGTACGCTATAAACCATGTTAACATTATCAAAGTGTACGGAGTCACACAATGGGAACACGGATACGGCATTGTAATGGAAGAGGCGGACGGATCCAGTTTGGAGGATTTGTTGTTTTCCGATATAAACAAAATTATTCCTTGGAAGCTACGGCTACGGATCTCCTCCCAAATAGCAGACGCCATCAATTATTTACATCATCACGATCTGTACAAGTCTTACGTACATGGCGATCTAAAACCTCAAAACATTTTGCTCACAAAAGATTTGGTTGTAAAGGTGGCTGATTTTGGATCAGCCAGTTCAATTCAAAATACAGAATCGAGCAGGAACATCCTTAATCAAAAAAATCGCAGCCAGTACACTTATTTTTATATTGCACCAGAGTATTTGAAAATTCCTGGCAAAAAAACTCTTGCAATGGATGTGTACAGGTAAGCCATCGTTTGCTAGCTTAACAATTAAGAATAATTGATTAACTTGCTTTTATTAACTTTCAACATTGCAAGAATACAATTTATTTAAGATACGTAACATTGTATCGAAAAATCAAGTGTAAATGTAGCGTTATTATGAATTGTATGTTTCGGTTTGATTGATGGTTTGAAGAAAACGCTTTGTCACAATTTTACTTGTGAATTTGAATAGCAGAACTAGGTAACCCAAATACCTGCGCTGAAGTAAAGCTGCGTTTTGGTTCTAAGCTCTAAGTCGTCTCTAAAAATAGTTTGCCGCGAGAATGAAGTTCTTAAAACAGTTAGAGTCACAAACTTTACTCGGGAATTCCAAAAGGACCCGTTGAACTAGGTAACCCGAATACTTGCGCTAAAGCAAATTGTTGTGTCTATTTTTTATTTACTCCAGCTCAAGAAATAATTTGCCTCAAGACTGAAGCTTTTTATACAATTAATTTCGGCTAAGTTCGAATTGATCCTTTTAAAAATTTTTCTCCGCAGACAAACAGAGGCCATTATCTCTAACTAATAAAGAATATATTTACAAAATTCACAAAAAACTCGGCCCCCACGCTTCATCAGCTTCAAAACGATTCCAGTCCAACAACTCAATACTTCATCCAATACCCAAAATAGTTCTATCTCTCTATGGAACTAATCACCGAAACACTGGCACAAAACGTTTTCAACACTTGTCAATCAACTCAACTGAAACTTCGACTGGACTTCACAATTTAAACTGGAATTTATACTCGAATTTAGACCGGAATGGAGTACAAACAACATTCATGCTTATATAATATCACGTCACGTGACGCCGAACTTTCCCGAATAAGATTGAATTTTCGTGAAGGTCGTAATTAAAGATTAACAAAGCATTTATCTTTGATCATAGTTTGCACTTAACGAAAACAGCCAATTAGAGAATTGTGACCCAACCGGATTAAATAATTAGAAATCTTGTTAGAAAAAAAAATTCAATCATTGATTCGGGAACACCCTAGAATGGAGAAAAAGAAAATCCTAGAAGCTAACGGTCACGTGCTCTTAATCCGCTTGACATGTGCTTGAAATTACAATTGATAAAACGAACAATTAAAACAATCATAAAACAGCTTGCAAATACAGTATGTTAAATAATTTAAATTAAGTTAGAGTTTTACCGACTATGTAATTATTACTTGGCCATAAAAATATTACGTCGTAATAAAAATCAAAATTACTGAGAAACAGAAAATTAACTATAGCTTTGTAAAGTTGAGATATAGCAAATGAAGTGTGGCATTTAGTTCTAGCTAAGTAAGGATGGATTTGCTAAAAACGTCTTTCTACAAATAGAAAAGAACCACAGTTTCTGACTGTAAAAAATATATTTACAAAATTAAAAGAACGCTATCAATTTTTATAAAACTTGGCTCCCAAACTTCAACGAACTTTAAATCTATTCACAGCCCAAACAACTGCAAATAATCTCTCAACAACTTTGTACTGTTTAATTATAAGAATAAATTAGCACAGATGGCAAATATTAAACTTAATAGTTCTTCAGATACACAGGCTATAACAATTCTATTTCACTATAGAATTAATTTTCAAGGTCTCAGCACTGACCCTTAAGCAACTTTAACGCAACCACTCAGGCAAAACAACGCGAAACAATTTTCAAATAGTGTAGTAATCGAATGAACGATAAAAAAATCCAACTTATTTATATATATTAGCCACGCTATTAGATAATAATAAAAGTTTTGAACTATTATGTTTATTAAATTTGCAATTGGACAAAGCAGTTTATTCCATCGCAATACAACCAATCAGAAAACACGGCAGTAAAAGAGTTATATAGCTTTTAATTTTATTTTATCTCTATATTTATCCTCCTGACTTCCAGGAAAGCGACGGAGGCGCTAATGCATAGAGTAAGCAATTACCCCGACCTGCTTTCGGAGATATTGCTGTCCGCTTGTAATTTAATAGAGATATGACTGTAATTTAGAACTGCTTGCCAGGACCACCAAGCAGGGGAATATGCCGTAAAGTGTCTTTCCCAAGAGCACAACAGAATGGCGCGAGTGGGTTTTGAACCGAGAATGTGTTGGTCACGAGCAACGTTCCCTCTAAGAGCTTGCTTAGTGTGCGCGAAATGAAAGGCTGTGTGAGCAGTGGTGAATATTGCCTGAGGCAAGGAAGTTTTGGTTTCCTCTTCCAAAATGAAGGTGTTCTCTAAAAAAAAAAAGATCTTCACTTTGATTTCATCCCCAATTTCCTGATTTTATTCCCAAAATGAAGGTGTTCTCTAAAAAAAAAAAAAAAGGTCTTCACTTCAATTCCTTGATCCTTGATTTCCTATTTTGTTCCCGAAATCAGCTTAGAGGGAACATAGGTCACGAGCCCGGCGCTTTAACCACTCGACCACGCTGCCGACTAACTTCAAATGAACTGTAAAAATTGTAGAAGATTCCATTCAGCATTCTTGAGAGTTGGAGATGAAAAACGAACAAAGAAGAAATAGAAAACAAAAAAATGCGTAGAATTGTCCCAAAAGTAACCATGCTTTAAGGGTAAAACCAATCAATGCTATGAAAAAACGGTAAAACGAATCCTTACTTTACACTTATAAGAACGACTTGCAGAAAAAATAATTCAGTGTAGAGCGTCTACCTATTTTGCAGTGATTACGTAACAATCAAAAAGATTATTTATAATTAAAAGCTTAAATTTAATGCAAAAGGCTGAAAATCAATTGTAGAATTATAAGGTTAAAATTATAATTATAAGTAACATGCTGCGGGGATGGCAAAGTTCGAACAACCCCAAGCAATTAACCTGCTGTGTTTTCGGTGATGCAAAGCGTAAAATCTTTCTGAAATATTTCTCCGCTTTTAATCTTTTAATAACAGTTCAAGTGGGTGTTGATTCTGAAATTCATCAAGCGTCATGCCAAACTGACGCCGCTTTTAATGCGTACAGTTTTGACGTAAGTATGCCAGCTTGACTGAGCGGAGGAATAAGCGCTCATAAACGTGTATTGCTGCATTTTGCACCATCAAACTATTCTAAAATGAGGCTCGAGCAAAAAAATTGTATGCTTTGTTTAAGTAATGCAAGATTTAGAAGAAATTGCAAAGGAGTTTCCGGCATTCAGTGAAAAGTGTCGGCAGCGTGGTCGAGCGGTTAAAGCGCCGGGATCGTGATCGACACGGTCTTGGTTCAAAAACTACTTGCGCCAGTCTGTTGTGTCCTTGGGAAAGACTCTTTACGGCAATTTCCCCTGCTTGGTGGTCTTGGAAAGCAGTACTAAATTTAAAGTCGTATCTCTAGTAAAATTTCAATCGGACAGCAATATCTTGGCATCTCCGGAAGCAGGTCGGGGTAATTGCTTACCCTATGTATTAGCGCCTCTGACGCTTTCCTGCAAGTCAGGAGGATAAATATAGAGATAAAAATAAAATAAAATAGAAATAAATTCAATCTAATCATCATAAATTGTTCAGTAAAGATTTACAGCCAACAGACCAAGTGCCTTCGAAATTGTGCTCTATGTTGTAATTTAAACAGAGTTTTGTTGTTTATTTCAGTTTCGCAATGATTCTTTACGAAATAATCACCAGGCAGGAAGTGTACAGAAATTCTCAAAGCCGAATTGATGTGATACTCTGCCTAATCATAAGCGATGGACTCAAGCCGGATGAAAAGCTTGTTAAAAATGTGGGGAGTGGCTTGAAAAATGCAGATCGTGAAATATTTGAAATTTTGCAAAACTTCATGTGTCAAGGATGGGAAACAATTCCTGAAAAACGCCCAAGCATTGCAGAAAGTGCGTGTCATTGAGTTTGATGTTTTGTTTTCATTGCGTCAAACTTTATTTAAAATAAATAAGTCATTAAAAAGAAATCCTAAATCCACCTGAGATTTTCATTCAAAAGTCCTTGAAAACTAACATTTTATATTTCAATGGCACGTTCTGATTCCAATCTTAGTTCTTCAAACATACCTCAGCGCAAAGGCATCAGATTGGACGTAAAATTCGTTCATGTTTACCACTTTCCTTTGATTCTTTTCAGGTTGCTGAATTATAAGAAGCGTTGATAACCAGTGTTCCCTCTAAGAAATATTTTAGCGAGCATGAATAATCTCAAGCTGCGTCAGCAAAGCCCTCAATGAAATAAGAATTTTACGAATTATTGCAATAAATAAGCTATAAAATCTTATTTAAATACAATAAAGTGAGCCTACAGATTTAATTTAAATAGCTTTTTTTTGGTTTTTGTGCTTAAACAATATTTATATACTTTGTTTTTACTTATTGTTGAATTTTGATAGATAATCCATGCATTATCACTTTCTTCAATCTATCATTCCTGATATGATGTACTTAAAACAGACTGTAGCATTATTACTCGATCACTGTGATACGAGCTCAGCCCGCATGTATTCAATATCTTGATTCGGTTCAGAAAACTAAAATTTTTTCAGTGGAAACACTGGAGGCTTGAAAAGAAAAACATATTTGAAGGAGGCAAAGGGTAGCTCATAACTTTTCGTGCCCAGAACAGATTTCAGGAAAATCACTTAAGCCTATACTACTGCCCCTAAAGCTTGACAATCTTACTCTAATTTGACTGTTTGAGAAGCCATAAAAGTGAAAGCGCTCTTTTGAAATGTCTTAGAATTAGATCAATCTGTCTGTACGAGTACATCATTTAAGATAAACAACCTAATATTAATTTGCATTTTTGCATTAATTTGAGTTTTGCTAAAAAAAACAACTGCTTTTTAAATACGAGTTTTTTGGTCTTTCAGCGAACAAAAGTACATCAAGGCTTGTTACTAAAGTTTATAAAGGCAAATACAAAGTTGTAACAAGTTCAACATTTGAAGAAGTCCGTCCGTCAACAACCGACCAAGTCAAACAACCATTCAGTCCGAATCTTTTGTTAAGATGATCGAGTTCAAATCCTTAAAATTATGAGTTCTTTTGATTCCAAGTCATTATAACCACTTTTACACCCAAGTTTTGTTTTAACCTTCATCTACAGAAAAAGAGTTTTTTATCTTCATTTGATCGCAAAAGTTTTTTTTACTTTCAAAGAAACAGATCGATTTTCGTTTGTCAATCAAGTTTGATGGACTTTAAATAGGTTTTGTTTTGGTTTCAAAATTAGGCAAAAGAAAAATTTAAGTTTTTTATTGAGACATTTTTATCTGAAATCGAGCTGGTACTTCGATTCATTAGTCGATTTGAGGATTCAAGTCGGGGCAGAGTTTTCTTAAGATTTTTACGAGTGGAGCCGAATTGAACTCGAGTCATTACAACTCTGGCAAAATGACTAGTAAATTGTGATATTTTAAGCTGAAAAAATAAAGTTTAAAAAATTATTTTTTACAAAATTGGCATGTAGTTACTGCGCAAGAATAAGATTTCACTGTGCAAATAGTCTGGTGGCGCTGCGGATTTGTGTAGTTGCGCACCTGAGAGGGAACACTGTTAATAACTTTGCTAAAAACAAGTCAACGTGATTGTTTTTAGATAATACCAAAAATTTTATTGAAAAAAACTTCATAAAAAATTTAGATGTTAAAGAAGTTTTTTTTTTAATTTAGATTTTAAAAGTTTTTGCAAAATTTCGCAAACAGCTGCAATGATCTTCAATGAGCTGCAACAAACGCCCACTGCAATGATCAAAGAATTCGCAGCAGTTTTTTTACAATTTAGAATCGGAGCCGAAAATCCCGATGAAGATGAAAAAAAAAAAAAAGGTCTTCAAACAGTAAAATCTTTTTTGTCTTCTCCTGGTTTTTCGACTCCGATTTTAATTTTCCCCGATGTGCTCTCACGTCTCGAGGTCTGGGAACGGGCTTGGGTACCTTTTTTTTGTTTGTTGTTGATATAAATCTTGAAGTTTCAACTTCAACTTTAAGCGCAGCTCGGAGAATATAATTGCTGTTTTAACCACTGCACAATTCTAGTAAAGCAACAACTTTCGCCGGTTCTAGCAAAGATCTCGTTCAATAATTGTAAAGAGGTTGAAGATTTGAAGAAAGAAGCTACAGGTACATCAAACGATTGTAAAAGAGTTCTCCTCTCAAGATTCGAAGCTCCGTACAAAATGGCTGCAGAACGCCGTGACGAAGGTACAAAAAGACAATTTTTTGTTCCTTTTAAGTAACTAAAAGAAACAAAATTGTCAAGAAACATGTTTTTTATTTAAAAAAGTATTGTTTTTAATGTTGATGTAAATGTTAGTGTAAAAAAGCCGGAAGAATTCAAATTAAATTGCTAAACTACATCGCGCGCCCCATTATCATATTCTTCTACTTTAAAAACTTCAGTTTATCCCTAAGTCAACGCAAAATTCTGGTTTTACTAAAGCTGCACCGACAAAATAAAAGCTGGCATTTATAACATTTGCCCAGCATAGAATTTTGTTAAGAAAAGACTTCGATTTATTATTATTAATGGTCGCCCAGGTCATCGTATTATTCGGGCTACGAAGCGCGGAGAAATATAATACAATCAAAGGAATTTTAAATTGTTTGGATTGTATTATTTCGATAATAACGTAATATATTGTTGGTTAGAATTATTGTCACACATTACTATTATTTAGGTCATAAATTCCTCTGTCGACCCTCGTTTAAAACTACAGCGCGGATGTTCGGCAAATTCGGCAGATCACTTTCCAAAACCCGCTTGTTGAAGTCTAACAGCATACAAGGTGAACAAATACTAAAGCAAAAACTTGCTACAAAATTAATGTTATAGAAATACGTATTGAAATTGATTAATTGTAGAAAAAAATCTACATGGCAGCGTGGGCGAGTGGTTAAGAGAGCCGTGATTGTGATCGATGTGGTCTCGATTCAAAACCAACTCGTCCCATTTTGTTGTGTCCTTGGAAAAGATACTAGCGGTTTTAGATTTTTGTCATGTCTCTATAAAATTAATAAAACAAAATAAAAAATTCAAACGGACAGCAATATCTTGGCATCTTTGGAATGCTTGCCCTATGTATTAGTGCCTCCGTCGCTTTCCTGCAAATCAAGAGAATACGCGTAAATAAAAAATGAAATAACGATTGCTTAATTTAACCTTTTGTTCTATTCTGTTTTTAAAAGTTAGGAAAATATTACAATATTTAAGAATTAGAAAAAACAAAATCAAGGCCGTTGTTAAAAAATTCGGCCCCGGCACCGACGTAAAATTTGGTCTCCTAAATTAACTTGAAAAAAAGGTTGAAAATTGTTTAAATCGTTTTTCATTTTTACAAGTCAAACGTAGTCAAAAAATATCTCCACACTAAAAATGAAGGTCAAAAACAACATCTTTTCCACACTATGTGAAAGCAAATTAAACTGAGAGCTACAATTTAGAGTTAAAAGATAATCACTTAATCGTAAAATTAAATTCAGCACCACATACAAGATAAGCTGAGAATCGCATTAAACTTTATAGCGATGCAAGTAGTGATGTCTGATCCGAATACGCAACTAAAGTGTCAATTGTAAGAAAACTTGTGCAAATTCTAAGATAAAAATCAAAAATTATTTAAATGCAGCGAAATTCTTATCTTTTCTAGGCTCGTTTCCACAACTAGCGTTGGCTAGAGTATGCTTTGTTTATTAATTGATTTTTTGCTTCTCTTAGCGCTTAAGCGCAGAAAGAAGTAAAAAATCAATAAAAAAAAAAATAAAAGATGCTCCAGCCAACAGTCATAGTGGAAATGGGCTTTTAATGTAAAATTTATTGACACTTGATCGTTGTTTTCAATATAAAACAATTTTTTGTTTGGCTAGTTCTCACCATCGGCAATTATTATTTATCTGACTTTGCATAATCTCTTTACCATTGCTAAGTTGTTTGAACATAATTTTTAGAAACAGTTTTATTTTATTCAGGAGCGTTTGTAGCTTTGGAAGGAAAAAAAGCTTGGATATTTGACATTTCTTCTTTCGAAGTAACTGAATTACCGGTGGGTGTTGTACAATTTGTTTAAACCTTTGTATTTGTTTTACTAATTGACTACATTCAAAACATCTAAATGTGCCTTTTGAAGATAGTTTTTTAATACCGGTATCTTTCCTTTAAAAAAAGTTAGTATAACAGCATTTAAAACAGAATATTTTCCATTTCTAACTACAAAACTATCATAAACGAAATTGTGAATAAGACTGTATCGTTTTATATCATTGCAGCAGGAATCAAATCCCTAACTACAGATTGTGTTTTAATGCTAATTTATTTTAAATTATCAACGTTTAAAATGCCGATTTGTTTTGTTTCCTTTTTTGTTTGTACGGCTATATTGGCCTGGTTCCTGGTTACCGTATGAGGCGAAGTTATAATTTTACAAAAGCAAGATCTCATTTTAGAATTGGCCGTAAATCACTTAGAATACCAGATACCACTCAGTTAGACTGAGCAAGTAACTTCCGTTCTTCTGCTCGGAAGCCCGAGTGTTATCATGCTGAGCTAATTGGCTGATTTTATTTGATTGGAATTAGTAATTAAGGTAGAGACGTACATCAACAGTCTAACTAAATAAATGCCTAATTCACAGTTTTTGGCAAAAACGAGAAATTTTCATCAAAATGATCAGCAAAATAAGGTGTATCTTTTCGTACAATTAACTCCTTTGATTTTCCATCAGAGAACGTTTAATAACCAAAATATAAAATTGCAGAAGTCGTGAGTTATACGTAGGCATTTAAAAATATTGTCCAAATCAACTGGTGTCTATTTAGGGAATTTAAGACCAAGTTGAAAAATCTCTGCATAAACTCACAAGTCAATGGCAAAAATGACCCCGTTGCACTGCCTAGAGTTATTTTGTAGACTTACTAGGCTATTATTTTAGTTTTATAACCCTCAGTTGATTAAAAAAATAATTACAACTGCGAAAACTGTTCATTTGCATATGGTGGGAAAAGCATTGTCAAAGTAAGCGAACTAATAACAAACGATAGTTCGTAAAGAGCGTAAGGTAATTTTATAGCATGTTGTCAAAGGTGAAATAAAAATTGGAAAACTTTCTACGCACTACAATATACTAAAGCTTCTATTGGCTAAAACTTATTTATGTACTTTTGTATTTCAGAGTGTAAGCTAATATTTTTACGCTTAGAATTTATTAATAAAAATAGCTTATAGTCTGATAGATTTTTATGTGACTGATACAAGTGATAAATAAGCTACCTTTTAGTCTGGATATAATTAAAATTGGTTTAGTATATGATCTATTTTTAATCTTTTTTTTGAATGTTCCTTTTGACCCGTGCCAGAATTTTTTTTGGTGGGTTTCTTAGCCTGCCGTACTCTTTTTGATTCAGACCCTTTTGGTCTCTGAGCTTGTTATTTCTCCCAACCATGATTGTACAACATTCTCTGAATATGGCTCGGAAAGAAGGGTTCTCTAAAAAAAAAGGTCTTCACTTTGGATAGTCTCAGATTTCATGATTTTTGTCCTAAAATTCAAGTGTGCTATAAAAAAATCTTCAGATGAAATCTGTCTCAAATTTCATGATCTTCGTCTTTGAAAACTAGTGATCTCGGAAAAAAAACAAGAAAGAATGGGGTCTGCACATATGGAATCTATCTTATATTTTCGCGGGATTTCTGCCAAAATGGGTGGGACATAGCCCTAAAAATCGGGACGTATGGTTAGCCTACAAATTTTGTCGTATTGTCGCGGACCCTTTGTGCAGTAATCACGCACCCCAGTTTGAGAAATCCTGTAGCTAATAACGTATTTCGTTTAGCTGCTGCCTCCTTATTCACAATCTTTATTTCTATCTGCGCTATGAGCAAGTTTGTGTCGATAGAGAGTAGAAAAAAAACAATCTCAGTGAATAAATAAAGTAGTTTTTGTATTGTTGAAGTTAACCCGGAGTTTTTCAATGGAAATCTATAGATCTATTACGACAAAAATAAAATGGCAATTAAAAAATTGATTAGCTTAAGTTAGCAAAAAATTAGTGATACTGTATTGTCTAAGTCACAAAGTGAATTCGTTAACACAGATTTATCACAAAGTGTGTCCATTATACACAAATTTACATTGCTCACATTAAATTTCTCTCATTCAATGTGTTCTAAGCGAAGTTTCAAGAAAAAACAGTAATTTTTTTTAAATGAGAAAGTATTTTTCGTTTTTCTCAAAACTCAAAAAAATGACTCGGGCATTTATTTTATTAGGCAGTCGATATACAAAAATATCTAAAATTTTAAGTCGCACAAATTAAACCAAGAATATTTTTTGCTTTTATGCTAAATTTTTGCACTTAACTTAGTGCCTGCATTTGGATAGATGTCCTAACGAATGAAAAAATATGTCGGTTTTAATAAAGTTTTGCTTTTATTGTGTAATTTTAATTTAAGACATCTCGCACTAACACTGACGTTGTCGTTGAGCAATTTTTTGAAAAATCTATTTTAACTCTGTTTTTGGAAAAATAATTCTATAAAATGTCCTGCAAATGTCATTCGAATCCTCTGTATGACGTAGATGTTGAAACACAAACACTCTTGTCCTTCGATGGTCAATTGGAACAATCAAGTCTTTGTCATCAGCGGTTGGAAAACTCAATCAGTCGAGCGACTTGATGTGAATGAACGGAGCGCGTGGCACGAGATCGATCCAATCAACAGGAACCGCTGGTTTGGGGCCGCGACAGTCACAACTGCAGGTCGGTTTGTTCGTGTTTGTGTAATTTTTTTGGAGTTTTACAGCCGAGTTTGAAAAATTGCTCTTTTCAGTGGTTTAGTATTTGACAATTTTCTATTTACTTTTTTTAATTTTACGGCAAATTTGCTTTATGCTGATGGCTTGCTGTGTATATTTACTAGTAGTTGCAAAGCCGAGATTCAATTTATTACGATCACGATCGTAAAACCGAATCAAAGATAAAGTAAAGTCGATAAATAATTACAGTGTTCAACTGCAGCCGCCTCTATGTTTTGCTTGTTTGTATTCAAAATATTTGAGTCGCATGCAGACAATCATATTGTAAACACTTCCAAGTAGTAAATTTGGGCTCGGCAAATTTCCTTTAAAGTCGTGAGGAGTTTCTAGTGTAAATCGCGCCGTACTGTTACCAACGCTGAGTGAGTAAACAAACAATCCAAAACCTAAAACTTATATATCAAAAATGTCCAACCATATTTGAGCCGAGGGCCATTTTAGATTATCGAAAATATTTGCTGGCAAGATTGTGACCCTACGAAAAGTAAGTACAAGCGTAGACACAACCTCGGTGAGGTTTTTTAAATAGATTTTTTTGGTGCTCATTTTGCATGAAAACATTTTATACCCTCAAACTTGTCTGATTAAGTTTTACTCTATGGTTTACGTATTCGGAAACGTGATTATCCAATTTACTTTACGTCATTTCGGAAAATACCGCACAGGCCACTCAATGTCTTTACTTTACACAGGCCAAACGTAATAATAAGCGTTATAATAATCAGTATTGTGCAAAGCCAGACATGCCAGTTAACTATGAAAACTTATCACAATTTTTCCCTGAAACTCTTTTATTGTCTCGTGACAGATTTCCAACTACGGAACAAAGTGATTTCACTAGTCACTTGAAAGAACAAAAAAGTATCGCGCTATGGATGTTACAAAAACCAACCAAAGTATATTTTCGTATGCAAAGTGTTTTTTATGCTTTGAGCCCCGCCAAAAATTTCCGGTCCTCTTAGCTATTTTGCCAATTTATTGTTTTTTAACGCAAATATCAGCTGCTAAATATTGAAGGTAAAATGTTTGTATCCGGCGGGTTTTGGGATATGGCGTCGGTCGAAAGTTACGATATGCGCTCGGAAAAACCGGATTGGGAGATGTCGATGAAGCCCATGAACTGGTCGAGATCTTCTCATGCTCTCGTCTATCTCGATGGTGAGTCGATGAAAACAGTTTGTTTCAAGTCGAACAAAAGCGACAAATTCCCGGATCCTGTCGTTTATGGTTTGAAGTAAGCAAGTTTTTGTGACTTTGGTGAACAACATGAGTCTGTAACTTTTGACTGGCGTCAATATTGAAATAATTCGTTAATCAACCTGTTTTTTGAACAGTTTTAAAGAGTTAAACCAATTTGAGAATCTAATAAATTTATAATTAGATATTTATTAACAAGAAAAAAAAAGCAAACAAAGAATCTTCCATTTTAGGATATATTTATGCCATTGGAGGAGTAGGATTAAATACGGCTGAACGTTGCAATCCAGAAGTAGGAGTTTGGGAGGATCTTGATTCAATGAAATATGATCGAAACGGACTCGCCTCTGTGGTGCTGAATGATCAAATATATGCGATTGGTGAGAGCAATAGTGGTTTTTACTAAATTAAGATTAATTGCTAAAACAAAAAAGTTTTTTTTAGTTCCGGTGTCGATCTTTTATGTTTGAATTCCTGCCGCTTTATATTACTTCAGGTTTTTCTACCATCACAAATGATATTTTTTTAATTTTTTTGGATCCTTTGTCATATTTTCAATAAATAATGTTTGAAATTTCTTTTCAACAGCTATTTCTCTTCTTGCGATCTGTCTGCATCTTTATAAAACACATATCAACTAACCCATTTTTTTCAGATTACTTTTTTAAATTTTCATGGCAAGCTTATGCAATTTTAACCCATGATAGGACCTTGATTTGTTGATATAATTTATTATATTCTTTTCTAAAGCCACTCCAAACCATAGTGCGCTTACTTACTAGACTGGCCGTTGCTAGAATGCGAGTTCGATTCCCGTTTGTGGTGAATAAATTGTTATGTATCTTTCATTACCTAAATATTTGTAATGTATTTAAATCAGTGGAGGTACAAAAAAGACGTGCTTTAAATAAGTAAATTCTTGCGGTGTACACTGCTAATAGATTGCAAAATTGCAAACTTATCGGTTTGATCCTTATTTGAATAGGCTTGTGATTATAATTCTGGATAAAGGTCCGACTACAATATCCTGCTAATTTCCGAGCGCAAGAATGAAAGTGCAGTATATTATTGGGCACCTTGACATTTGCAAATCTGGAACCAGCATCAGTAGCAATTAATATACTTTTAAAGCTGTCATTGGGTTTCCGTATCCAATTACGTTTTGTTATCTTATTTTCTTCTTGCTATTTGCTTATCAGCGCCAGACACAAAAATTTGATTGATTTTCACATTCAACTTTAATTTTTATTTACCAAGCTCATGTACAATGTAAAAGACAAGATAACAGTTTAGTTCAATTCGGTTTAGTGATAAACAATCAATACACAGATTTTAATACGAAAAAGTAATGAAGTTTCAAGTTATAGCTTATTATCAGTAAGAACGGTAGAGAAACACCAAAAGGTTATCAGTTCAACCAACATCCTTTTTTTTATTACATCAACTACATTTAAGCAATCTGTAAATTGCAATTGAAACAACAAAGCATTAAAAAAATACACACAAAAAAAGAAAAAAATTAAAGAAAGAAAATAATAGAAAAACAATACATCTAGCACACTTGGAAGATAATTTTTCTAATCTTATTTTATATTTATGCAATATAAATCAAACAGCCAGTATTACACTCTTGGCCAAGAGATATACGATCTTAAGGATAAAACATATATAGGAACCAGGCCATACGTTTATTGAATCAGCTGCCACCATATCAAAAAATAAATAAATAAAACAAAAAATGGAAAAAAGATAAACAATAAAAAAATTGTGCTAAAATACAGTCATTTTTTAATTAATTTTCTGTATTCTTTTCATCAACTATTTGTTTTTATCTTCATTTACGACAATGTTGTCAGTAGCATTATTTTTTATTTCCTCTCACTAATAACCAAACGTATATCAAAGCAAAATACAAACAGTATCACACTTCATTCATAATTCTAATCTTAACTTTATTAACATTCAGTTGATTTTCATCCATTTGTACTATTTTTTTTTAGCTTCTAATTATGACGTCATCTTTTTGATTCTTACTAGTGATTACGTAATTGGTACACGACCACCCTACTTAATCTATTTAGTTTTCAAGTTGTTTCCATAAGTAATTATAAAGAGTCGTTTTACTGTTTTATTCAAAGCTTATTAATTGACTAAAGTTTTTAGCCATTGCGAAGAACAATGCGGCAGCGATGACGTAATTTCTAATACTATATTATCTAGATCGGAGGTTTTCAACCTATGGGCCATGGCCCAGTAGTGGGCCACAGTGGTTTTTTTAGTGGGCCATGGAGCATAAATCAAAATGAAAGCAATATGTATAATATATATGTATAATTAGGCTTGCCATCCGTCCCATTTTTTAGGCATTTTTCTGGCGTCCTGTGCAGTCAACCACATAAAGACCTTTTTTTTTTTAGAGAACACTATGATTTTGGGACAAAAATAGGGAAAATTGACAGCAATTCCAAGTGAAGACCTTTTTTTTTTTTTTTTTTTAGAGAACACTATGATTTTGGGATGAGAATTTTATTTTGTTGACCAAAGTGGGTTGTGAAGTTAACTTGGGTTGAAAAATAGGCCACGGTACAGAAAAGGTTGAAAACCACTGATCTAGATGATTAAATAAATTTTGTATTAAATTGCTTTGATTTTTTTCATTGAGCACTCTGCGGGGAAGATCGATTCACTCCTGCAATATATATAATATATATATATATAAAGAGAGAGAGAGAGCAAACTGTTCCTCTTACGACTTTCTCTCACTTGCGTATTTTTTATTTCCTTTCTTTTTTTGTCACGACCCATTGAATTTTTCACGCGACCCACTGAAGGGTTGGGACCCATAGTTTGAAAAGTGGTGATCTATTACAGTGATTTTCAACTTTTTCATGCCGCGACCCAGTTTGCAACCCAAAGTAATTTAACGACCCTTTTGGTGAACAAATTTTATATAGGAGTATCATGCTATCTAATGCTAGCGTTATTATATTTTCAAAGTTACCGGTAATAGCAAAAAGAAAAAAAGGCCTTCATTTGGAATCTGTCTCTGATTTCTCGATTTTTGCCCCCCCAAAAAGTCTTCACTTTAAATCAAAAACTCTGTTTATCAAACGCTTTCGCAATCCCTAGAAACGACCATACAAGCCCCGAGGGTTGTGACCTTTAGGTTGAAAATCACTGATCTAGTACTATGAAGCAAATTGTATTTTATAGGTTACATAACTAGCTTTGTACTTTATCGTATGATTGTATTTGTAATATCATAAAAATTCTTGTGTGTTAGTATATTTGCTTTTATCTAGTAAGTATGGCTGACTATAGAGTATATATGTTTGCTCTCAGTTTGTCATATATTCCAGCTGAGTAATTGAATCCAATTAAAATGTAGAAGTCGTTTTGTGTTACCTACTATTGCTTAGTTGTTAAGGGTGCGGTTGACGCCTTAGAAGTTAGTCCTATAGTGAGATAGAATTGTTTAGACGAACTATTAAGTTTAATATTAACCATCGGGATGCTAATTTACACTCAAAGCTAATCAGTACGAAGTTGTTGAGTATTATTTGCAGTTGCTGGCTCTGTAAATAGCTTTGAAGTTTTGTGAAGCTTGAGAGTCAAGTTTTACGAGAGTTGATCAAGTTTGCTTGATATTGTGAATAATATATCATTTATAGTTAGAAACCATAGTTTCTTTCAATCTGTTGAGAGAAGTTTTCTAGCAAATTTATTGTACCTAGCAGAATTAACTGTATTAAGAACTTTAGTCTTGCGGAAAACTATTTCTAGAGCCGGCATAAAAAAAATAAATTAACAAAGCTTTACCTCAACGCAGGTTTTGGGTTACCTAGTTGAACTGGTCCTTTCAAATTCCCGAGTAAAGTTGTGACAAACAGCATAAAGAAAAAGAAAGCAAAAGCCTACCAACTGCTAAACGTAATGCGCCAAAAATTTAAAGAAAGTAAATTTAAAGAAAGGATTTATGAAAAGCCTTGGTAGATATTAACAGTTTTTGCACAAGATGGCATTCAAATTTTGCTTTGGAAAAGTATATTAAAAAAACTTATTTAAAAAAAAGTATATTTAAAAAAGTCACAATTTTATTTGAATACAAAGATTAAAATAATTTTTACCCCTTCCCCAAGATGTTTTCTCTTTTCATCGCAACAAAACTGTTTGTTTTTTAACAAACTGAAATAAGCTGTACAGGAAAAGCTGTACCGAAGAAGCTTTCAGAAACATCTTAAATTCTTAAAACTGTTTTTCTTATTACTTCCGCTTAATATTTTAGGAGGAAAATCTGACGATGGAATAGTGGCAATGATTGAAAAATTTGATCCGAAAAACGGAAAATGGAGTGACGTCACTTGTTTAAAGGTTGCTAGATGCAAACACGGAGCTTGTGTTGTTGACGGAAGGATCTTTATAGTCGGAGGGTAAATATTCGAAGGTTGAAAAATTATACTATTTTGCCAACATTTTGTCTTAAACGTCTTCGCCGCTAATTTTCACCATGAATAATGATTGATATAGCTTAATAATTTTGGACTTTTAATTTCTTTTTGTTCAGTATTATTATTTATTATTCTTATTTTATCGCTATATTCATTTTCCTGACTCACAGGAAAACAGCGGAGGAGCTAATAGACAAAGCAAGCAATTACCCCGAGCTGCTTCGGAAGATGCCAAAATGCTGTTCGCTTAAAATTTTTTCTTTTTTTTGTTTATTTTTTATAAAGATATTACTGAAATTTAGAACTGCTGGCCAAGAACACGCAGCAGGAAAAGTACCGTAAGTGTCTTTCCCAAGAAGATAATAGAATGGCGCGAGTAGGTTTTGAACCAAAACTATGTCGATCACAATTACGGCGCTTTAACCACTCAACTACACTGCCGACTAGCATGCAGGAAAATACTGTAAACTGTTTTTTTGACTGTTTACTACATTCCCCACCCAACAAGAGATTGTTTTGTTGGAGGGTCTCAGCTCTTTACACTTGATCACCTTTGAAGTGGTTAAAATCCGCACAACTTTGTTCGGACATGTGACCCAAAAGAAATAGGACAGCCGTGGTCAACCGTCAATTCCTATTTTGCCATGTAGTTGTGGATCTTTTCTCAGTCTGGAAGTATTTGTATGAGTCATTTTTAGTAAAAAATGGAGTAAGCTAAACGGTATAAATATTGGAACGTGTGGGAAGGGCATTTCCATCTGTTTCAGCAATAATCTGACTTGAAGATCTATATTATTTTTCGGAACCGCTGTACAGCTTGACCTTTTTTTGGTTTAAAAGATTCAAAATAGAACACGGACGGATAGCTTCAAAACAAATTTTTCACAATATGCCATTATTATTGATGCCTTTTAGAAGATCTAGCTTTTATTTTTTTGCATGTGTTATGAAATCGCGACGTTATCTTGGTATGGGCGGGTAGATTGATTCGTCGTTCAATCAGATTCGTCGAAACCATGAAAAACAGAAAAAATGAAAAGTACTGGTCTTAAAAAATGAAATAACTTCAATAACTCTTGACAGACACGCTAGAATAACAGCCATTCGTTACAACCAATGTTTAATAAGTTTACTTCATAGAATGAGAGCCCAATTGTTTTTATCGATTTCAAACGCATTAATCTCAGAGCTCAACGTATCTCTAGCGGCCAAATTACTGTATCACATGGTAACATACTTTTTTTTATGGGTAGAAGACTTGACATTTGTTTACTATATTTTCAAACATAACCACAACGTCTTAGGATGTTTAGAAAACGGGGAAAGCGACGTTTAAACAATCTCAAGCCATTATATGCAACTGTGCAAAAATAATTGCTTGCAAGTCTTCAGAGTAAAAAAAAGGCTTCAGCAACATAAGTTAAATACTCTCAAACATTTCATCAAATGGTTCTTATCCTCAATGTTAGCATTATAATGTTTATTAAACTGCATGTCCCCCCACTAGCAAGTGCTTACGTCAAGACGTAGTTGCTAATATTCAGACATGTTAGCGAATTCAAGAAAATCTGGTTAAAAGTTAACAACGAAATAAAAAGATCCGGTGATGAAGTTTTTGTAGTCTGATGTATTAAATAAATCAGTTATATTTAATCTAAAGTGCTGTTGAAAGTGACTATTTTTGGTGTTTCCTAATTCTTACACTTAGCTACTATTTTAAAAAAATGTTTTCACACTACATTTTTTACTGTCACACGCCGTAAGTGAGCCCCTTATTCAAAACGCGGAAATGAAGGAGTACATTCTCAATTTAAAAAGTTACATTTTTATGGTAACTTTGAAATTAAAAGAATCAAGAACGAAGGTAACTTATCGCACAGTACAGAGTTACATGGCAATAATGGTGCAATCACCAACGCGATGTGGCGCAATAAAAAGTGAAGTTACTGCATAAAAAAAAGAGCAAGGCCAATTGTTTTGTAATAAAAAAAGATGAATTGTAAAAAATTAAAACTCTTACAAATTGATAAAGTTTGATAAAACATTGCGTTGTGGTAATTCAGAATGAGGAAAGTAAAAAATGAAAAACGAATAAGTAACTGTGGTCTTAATTTATTTTTTAACATAAAAATAATATAATTCGAAGAGTTTTTTCCACAAACATTTTATTTGAATATGTAATAAAGGTTTTTTGATTTCAATATGTATACTATTTAAGATTGAGGTCTACGTCTTTTATTTTCAGTGACACGGATTTGGTGGAGATGTACGATCCGCAAGATAATATCTGTCGTGAAGTAAAAAACGTCAGCCATTTCAAACAAATTCGTGCTATAATTGACGTTTGATTGACTTACCTCAAGGACAATCTCTATTTGATCGATAGTGTGTGGGTTAACGAACATGAATATATTTGTTCGTATATAACGCAACTGAGTTAATACAAACCATATTTCATGTTTTATAAATACAGATGTATTCTGATAATTTAATGCTAAAGATAATTGCAACGTTTTGTTTGGGAAGCGATAGTGATAATCGGGGGTGTATTTAAATGCTGTATTTAATAGTTAAATGTTGTATTTCATTGCAAACTGCGGCGCATGAAGCAAAATCATGTGGTTCATGGAAAGCTGTGGTTTGAAATAGGGTGACGGCCCTCGCCACTCAAATCATTGTTGAATAGTTTTATGGCCTTACAGCTCTACTTCCTGAATCTAGATTGAATGATTCGAAACACAAGCCAACTTCAAACCTCGCTTTGAAAAGAATGCAAAAATTGTTTTTCCTGATTTGCAATAAAAATAAATCGCTTTTGTAGAAACAAAGAGATAACTGATGAGTAGTGCAGTTAAATCTTGTTGCACGCATTTGGCCTAACAGCGCCAAAGGTTGCCCTTCCCTAGTTTGAATGACTCCATTCGTGACAAAGTAGATAATCTAAATTTAAAAAATCTTGCATCGGACTGTTGACGTGTTTTTTATTCAAACTAAATTTTAAAATAATCAAGGGAATGGACGGAACCATAACTCTTTTAATTTTTCGGTAGTCTCTTAAAAGACTGTTAGCGTGAGAGCTCTTTCGGCCAACTCTTGTCACAAGAATTCGTTGGCAAATGACAAAATGCATGAAAAACGTGGTTTATATAGTGTTGGAAGACCAAAGAAACGGCGTCTCTGATTGGTTGGAGAAAGCGAGCACGCAATTGGTTACACACTCACTTGCGCCGAAAGCAAGAAAGCTTCAATCCATAGACAAAGCCTTTCTGGCGACAAAGAGATAGTTCAAGAGACTCTATGAAGGTGGCTTCAAGCCAGATGAAAAGATGATTGAAAATTTTTATGAAAAGTTCGTCATTTGTCTTTTGGCAAGAGTTGGTCAAAAGAGTTCTCAAGCAAATAGTCTTTTTAGAGACTACTAAAAAATTAAACGAATTATGGTTCCGTCCATTCCCTCGGTTATTTTAAAGTTCTGCATAACCAAGAATTTATTCAAACTAAATTAATTTTAAAGGGGCTTCCACAAAAGCAGTGGCGGCAACGCAATCCAGGGGAAGGTACTGGCAAGTTTGACTTGTATTTAAAATTTAAGTCAAGGTTTAAAAAAATTTGCACTTCAAATCGAAAATAAAAAATTGTCTTTTTTCTAAAACGTAAACAGTATGCACTATACAAAGTATTTGATGTTATTCCAATTTCTGAAGATTTCACAGCTTATAAGTAGCGGCCGATTTTTAAAAAATCTTGAATACTGGATCGGTGTATGTTGTAAATTACACAGAGATTTGTCGAAAAGACGTTTTTTGACGAGAAACGACTAAAGACTTCAACCAGTCAGGGCACACATAAAAACAAAAGATAAATTGTGCAAAAAAGATTTTTTTAATTCTTTAATTGAAACAAATCAATTCACCAACAGAGAAGGCAACGCACTGGATAAAAGTAACTGAGTTACAGTTATGTTTTAGTTTAAAAATATTTGCGTTCGTACAAAGAGGCAAGAACCCAAAAAATTGGGGGGAGGGGTGCGTGCAAAACAATTTTTTTTTCAAATTGTATTTCAGAGTTGTGATTTTACGCGATTTTACAAAGATTTTTAACTTTGGAAAAACCCTTTGTTGCTTTATCGGTTCTGTTGAGAAATATCTTTACACGTGCATTTTAAGCCAGACTACCATTATGGATGGGGTAGGGTAGCAAAAAAAATTACCGGAATTCTAAGCTTTATTATAATAAGCTACTACAACCTTTGCAGAATGTTTCTTCACTTGTATTTTCAAAAATGAACTGTTTTATTCACTTAAAACATCTTGGAGCCTTTGGTTTGGAAAAAAACTTTTCCATATTAAGTTGTATTGTCTATAAAAATAAAAATCAATCGTAGCAATATCGATGACATAGCAGCATTTGTCAGTATAAGACATGATTTTGTTAGAACTCCTACTGTCACCTGCTTTCTTTGTAAAGATGCTTCATTCTGTAAGTTACAAATATGACGATTGAAATGTTGTGGGTTCGGTTCCAACTGAGATAATTCAAAAAGTTATCAATTTGGTGGATTTTTTTATAAACTTTATCAGCGATGGCTTTAGTATGAAGTAACTATAGAGTAGCCGTACCGCACCCCTGAAAACGTCCTAAAAGTGACGCCCCTTCGTGGTAGTACCAAGACAACCTAAATAGATAGCTGAAATAATTTTCAGTAGTTTGCAATTCTATTCAATTATTAAACTACTGTCCGTTTAAAGGTACCGATACAAAACTTAGTTTTGTAAATTTATTAGACATAAACTTCCACTGGAAGCTTGCTGTAAAAATCATAAAACAAGTATACCTACGCGTTTTGCTACATTTTTATTAAAATGTAATTTTGCTAGACAATAAACAAACTAAAAGTTATTGTTTAATCAATACTTTCTAATAAACGAATAAATATATTAGTTGTCAATCATAGAAATAGCTTATTAAAAAGTGAAATGCAGGTAAGATTGACAAAATATAAAAAAGATTTAAATTGGAAAATTTAAATTTGCTGCCAACTTTTTTGAGGGGTTATTAAGGGCACCATTATACTCATAATTCGATCCCAATAAACATAATTTTGGTTTAAATTTTACTTTTGCCATTATATTGTGTTGATTAAACTAGTTTGAGCTGATTTTGTTGCAAGTAATTCGCCATTACTTTATTTTGATATTGGTATTAAAATAAAAATGAGATTTGCTTCATAAAGAACCAAATTATGGCTGTACCGGTATCATGGACTTTTAAATAACAAAAATTTGTTGTGAAAATTATTTAGGATTTATTATTTTGGTTTTATTGATGGTTTTAATATTTAGGAATCCATGACTGTACATGTATTAAACTAAATAAAACGATCCTAAACTTAAAAAAACAAACACAAGTATGTAACGTAACTTAAAGTAAATGCTGCCTTTAGCCAATAAAAGAAAAAAATTGTCTATTACTGCATATTTCTAATAGTCTGCATAATAAATTTTTAATAATCTACATATTAGAAATATGCAGTATTCTGGAAAAGATAAACTTTGTCTTCACAAAACATAAATTAATGGTCAAGTGATCATCAAAATTCACGCTGGTTACGATACTTTCGTCGTGGATTTTGCAAAATGTCATTTCAAAAAGCATGCCAACAACCAAATATTTTTCATTTAATTCAACGAATTTAAAGTATCAGATGTTTTAAAAAGTCGCGAAAATCGGACAAGGTTAAGCAAAGTTTTGTCACGGTGTTTGAAGAATCTTATCATTATCATTTTCGAGGAAAAGGTTGAATTAGTTCAGTATATTTTCTTTTGGCCCACTTGTCCTATAGGGATTGGGGGAGCAGCACGTCGAGTTGGGATTTCCAAGCATACCGATCTCCTGCAACTACCAGCAGTTTTGCCGGTGGAATTCCAAGACGCGACCAAGCGAGGTCTTCAACGTAATCCCGCGAGCAAGTTCTGCGTCGCCCTCTAGGCCTTTTGCCACTCACAAAAGCATCCGTTAGCTGCTTTGCTGTTCGTTTGTGGAACATTCGTGTCATACGTGGCCATACCAGGGCAGTTGCGATCTTTCCATACGGAGTAGTAGCGCTTCGATGATGAGAGATTGACGAATGTCATAGCTTTTCACCCTGTCAAGTAGGGACAAACCTCTGACTTTTCGCAAGAAACCCATTTTGGCCACCTGTACTCGGGTACTCTTTCGGTCATTACTTAACACTCATGACCATAGGTGAGGATAAAAACAAGAATCGATCTGAAAACAGAAAGCTTTGCTTTTGTAGTATACAACTCTCATTTTAGTACAATCGATCGGTAAAACTGGCGCATTACTGCAATTGCTTTTCCAATACGTGCTTCCAATTTGTCGTCCTCTCTATCATCACTCGAGAATTTTGAGGAATTTAACAGATTTTATTGTAAATTTATTTCTAAAGTAATAGATTGTTATGAATGAAAGCTAAAAAATGCTAATCCAAAAGACTTCACATTTAATTGCTTTTCGGCGCCTTGAATTTCTTCTTCCTATTTGTCTTCATTAGCGCGCGAGCTTGTTTTTATAGTTATTGAAATATTAATAAATCGTTGCTCAAATAAACGTGTTCGCAGTTGCCCTGAATGAGATTGCGTATTGAATGGTCTTACTGTGATGTAAAAAAGCATTTCTTGTTCGTGTTATGATCATCTCTACTTTTTCTCTTGAATCGTAGAATAGCTTTGTGGGCTTTAAACTTTGAGTAGTGGCTTAGCAATTACCCCGACCTGCTTTTGGACATACCAAAATATTACTGTCGGGTTAAAATTTTTTACTTGTTTGTTAATTATACAGTATATAGTGATAAGCTTCCTGTTGCTTGCCAAGATCACCAAGCAGAGGAAAGTGCGAAAAGTGTCTTTCCTGGGATACAACAGAATGACGGGAGTGAATTTTAAAAACGCGACCGTCTTGGTCAGGCTCTCCGTCAATATGGCGCTCCAACTTGTTTAGTACACACCACAGTTCTTGTAACATATCCAATCGCTCTGGATGAGTCCAAATAGAGAAAAATCAGAGAAGTCAGTGATAAAAAACATTTTATAAAAGAATAAAATAATTTGGTCTGCATAATGGCAAATGGAAGCTATACGGCCACAATCTATTGTAAAAAAATTTTGATTTTCATTCTTGTTCTGAACCGCCAACTATGATAATACACTGTTTGTAATTTAAGTTGCAATCGCCACGGGGGGTTATAAAAGACACCAGTGTTTGGCTTATTAACCGATATCGACTTTGTGACTTCGTTGCTTCTAAAACTGAGAAAAAAAGCAGGAAATCAGTCGAGACAGATCAAGTAAGCTGCTGCATTCGCGGGTGCAGAATGCTTTTTGCCACCATAACTTCAAGAAAGTCTTTTTTAAAAGAGAAATGAAACGAAGTATTTGTCTGTAGTTAGTTTGAAAAATTTCAAACCTTGTAGTTGATTTATTCTCATGTAATGGCAAGGAAGTAATAATGAGTAATTATAAGGAAACATTTTTGCAAGTCGTTACAGACAAGTAGCCAACACAGTTTCGCAGCAACTAATAGAGAGATGATAAAATATAACTTTCATTAAGCAATGTGACGTTTTACTTTGTTCAAAATCGGTGGCAACACTTTTATTATTAAAATTTATTATTAAAATGATTAAACAAATCTGCGTCTTACGCAGTTTATAATCTAGTTCGCGTGGTCATCAACATTAGGTCAACAAATAGCTAAATGTATTACTTTGTGGTAAAATACTAAAGATTAGATTATTCAATAAAATTGAGATACGTAATAAAAAAGTAAAAATTAAATTAACTTGAAATTTGGGCATTTCAAAAAAGTTTTCCATCTTTGGTAATAGAACTGTATGTCACTCCGAATGGGTAGCAATTTAAAGGAATATGCACCAGATGGCTCTTTAAAAGCTAAAATGTTCCGACCCTGTCTTAGTCGTTTGTGTAGCTATGCTTACTAGTCCCACAAAGAAGGGGAAATAAATGAAAACAGTCGAGTTTCGTAATCGCATTGAAACTCATGGCAGCCCAGCAGCGACTTCGCCTTTCCTTAGCAATGTTACACATTTTCAAGCCGACATTTCAACTGTCGCATCTTCTTCTCCTTTCGGCATTTTTCTTCAGTCAGGGGTAGCCACAGCGTATTATCTTCCTCCAAACCATCCTGTCTTCAACGTCCGTCTCCTTCGCACCAACTTCCCCCATATCCTCCTTCACCACATCCAAAATCTTCTCTTTGGTTTCCCTCTTCTCCTCTTTCCCGGCAACTCCATTTCCATCATCCTTCTTCCTACATACTCTTGGTCTCTCCTCATGACATGTCCATACCACCTCAGCCTGCCCTCTCTCATCTTCATTCCTAACCGTTCTACCTTAACGGTACCCCTGATATGCTCGTTTCTAATCTTGGTTTTTCTCGTCACTCCCATAGCAAACCTCAACATTTTCATCTTTGTGACTTCCATCTCTTCCACTTGTTTCTTTGTGACCGCCACCGTCTCAAGTCCATACACCATTGTTGATCTTACCACTGAACTGTACACTTTTCCTTTTACTCTAGCTCAGGGGTCTTCAACCTTTTTTATGAAATCGCCCCTTTTCAAAAAATGTTGGTCCGAATCGCCCCCCATAAAAACGATTACTGTACTTTCATTTGAAAGTTTTCCCGAAATATATCTAAGAAGCTTTTAAAAGGAAAACACAAATAAAAGCAATGGCAATTTATTAAAATGCAACAGTTCATGAAACTAATGCGACCCTTGCGGCTGATGTTGCTCGGCAAGATTAGAAAAAGCTGGCATCAAGCTAGTCAGCTTCAGTCGAATTGAATCTCCCCCAGTCGCATTCATGTCGAGTCTATTGCGATATTTATTTCGCATGTAGAGCACTTCACTAAATCCTTGTTCAGCAATATATGTGGTTGGAAAGGCCAAAATAAAGAGCTCTACTTTCTCCCACAGTTGCGGAAATCGGTTTTTCCACTTAATCCAGAAGGCTGCCCATCCATGTGCCCTGAAGATTGCGCGCGCTTCTTCGTCACTTTGCAGGTCTATCAGCATTTCTTGCATGGTGGAATCGCAGTCATTGATGTTAGTGGCGAATGGTTCCACTAGCCACGGAAAAACTTCAAGGTCAAGCAGATCTTTAAAGCGAACCTTCATGTCTTCTATCACAGCTTTCAGGTGTTCAACGTAAACAAGCAAATGTTCGTCAGTGACACTATCAGACATTTTTGACAGACGAGAGAAGTGATCGAGCTTTTTTCTGCTCAAACTTTGCTGGTAGAGCTCAAGTTTGTTGATTAGGCCACGTATTATAGTTTTGCTTTGAACCAAAGTAATCTTTTTACCTTGGAGTTTGTCCGTTGCTGTATTAATTTTTTCATAAAAATCATCTAGATAACTGTTATCTTGATGGCAGGCAATTACACCTTTGGCAAGGTCAGAATCTTCACCAAGGAACTCCACCACGCTGTTTTTAAGTTTGCAATACCTTGCCAGAAATATGCCTTTCGACAGCCAACGAACTTTCGTATGGAGAAGGAGATGCTCGAACTCTTCATCGTTTACCTCGCATAGCTGTCGAAACAATCGGTCATTTTTAGCGTTGGCTTTTATCTTGTTAACTGCTTTGATAGCAACTCCCAAACATTCTTGCAGACGTGGAGAAAGACGCTTTGCTACCAAATGCTGACGGTGAAGCACACAGTGCACAGTAAATAGATTGGGTATTTTTTCTTTGAGTAATGAAGCAAACCCGCGATACCTGCCTACCATGGCTGGAGCTCCATCAGTAGCACATGCTATTATGTTGGTAAGGGGGATGGATTTGTTTCGCAAGTAGTCTGACAAAGTCTGAAATATTGTTAGACCTTTAGTGTCTGTTTCCAAACACTTGCAAAATAGAAGCTCCTCCATAATATTTCCATCAGTTATGTAACGGACGTAAACCATTAATAAAGCGTTATTGTCTGATGTGGTAGTTTCGTCTAATTGTAAGCTGAAAGAAGTGTATCGTAAGATTTCACAGAGTTGATCTTCAATATTCGTACCCATTTCGTTAATTCGTCGGGTTACTGTGGTATCACTCAGTGGAACAGCTCGTAGTACAGGTGTGGGATCTTTCTCCATTACAGTAGAAATAATTTCTTTCACAGCAGGTGCTACCAAACTTTCCCCAACGTTGAATGGTAAACCCTTTTTCGCAATCAAAAAAGCAATCTTGTACGAGGCTATAAGTCCTTTAACATTTGGGCAAGCATTTTTAGCATAGGCCTTGTTTATAGAACTTTGAGCTTCACGCTCTTTCAATGCTTGAAAAAATTCAATAGATTTGTCTGCTTTATCAGGATGAAGCCTGGTTAGGTGATCTTTCAGCCTTGACGGTTTCATTGCCTCATTTGTAAGAATTTTCTTGCACAAGAGACACATTGGAAGTTGAATATTGGATGGGCATGGCACAAAGCCAAACCTGATATAATCCGCAAGATATGTACGACACTTTTTTTTGGAATTAGAAGCCATTACTCTTTCAATACGATTAGTCGATTGCCATATAAAATTTACTCTTAAAAAGAAACTGAAAGTAGCCTGCGGCACATAAAATAATATAATGACAATCCTAAATTTTTAGAAATTACGATCATTTTCTTGAAAGCCTACTGTTAAAAATTCTGTCCTTTCCTGGACTACTGAAAAAGATTGTATGAAAGCAAGTGCTATAGATCGCTATCTCTCTCTGAAGACAGAAACGTCACATGCGATGAGCAGAAAAAACTGCTCATCGCATGTGACACGTTAATTTATTAATTAATAATTATTTTACTTATTTTACATATTCTGGATTACTTATCACGCGTTACCTCGTCGCTCCTAGCCACGACCAAAGTAAGACACCGGTTTCAATTCTGGCCTTTATAGCGATGAGTCACATGAGGTCCCATGATTTTTGGTCATGTGTGCCTCGTGCGGTCTTGTGACCATCGCGCGATCCCATGACAGTGACGTAGCCAAATTTATAGGACGAATTAAGATTTGTCGTAGCGATTTCCGAAAGGCCAATCAAATTGCCAGTTCACGTAACAGTTGGTGTTTAGCGATGTGTAAAGTCTATGACTTATGATCACTTATGAAAAAAGTCTTGCTTGACTGCGCAGTCAAATAAAAATTTTGGCATATCTGGAAACTCGTGTCAACTACCATTTCATTCGTTGTTCGGTCATAACGTTTTTTTCACTTGCATAGGTGTACGTCATTGCATGTGTGTGCATGTGCAATTGTGCATACATGAGCATGAGGAGAATCCAAAACTGTTTGAAGAAGTGAAGAACAATAACAAAAGAAATAATGAAATCAGCGAGAACGTTTTCAACGTATCCATTTTTAGTTATCGTTTTATAACAATATTTGTAATTGTGAAATCGCCCCCCAATTGTTTAAAATCGCCCCCCAATTTTTCAAATTGTTTAAATCGCCCCTAATCGCCCCCGTTGAAGAACCCTGCTCTAGCTGGTAACCTCCTGTCGCAGATTACTCCCAATACTTTTCTCCATCCGTTCCATCCTGCCTGCACTCTCTTCTTTACCTCCCTCTCACAACCACCACTTTCTTGCACCGTTGATCCCAAATACTTAAATTCCTTTACTCTTGGTACTTTTGTATCCTCCATCTTCACTGTTATTGGAAATCGCTTGACATAGCAATTTCTATTTTGGGCGTCAGTCAGATAAAAACTAAACTTGTAAAGTAGAGACTTTGAAGTTTAGAAGTACCTAAACTTTTGTTTTCCTCTCAAAAATTAAAGCCCGAACTTGGAACATTTCATCTAATTGATGCCAAATTATAAAATTTAAAGAAACAATATTCACTTCAAATTATTTCATTTTTTAAAAAAAAAATTTTTAATGTTAAACTTTTTACGAAACTGAAATCAAAGCCGTAATATAGAAAAATTTATATAATTTTTAAGGCAATTTATCAAAATTCAAAAATATGCAAAATTAATCTAACTAACTTTTAATAATTTTAATAAGCTTCATATTAGTTAAAAATTTCTTTTGTCCTTTTATCTCGTAAACAAAATTTCTTGCATAAAATATCCACTGTCCACGATGTGCATTGTTACATATATCGCTACCATATAAACAATATACTTGTATATATCGTTGCTATATGGTCGCTTTATCAAATTTTTTTTATTTTTCTAAAATGAATTTTTTATGACACATCTAAGATGCATCTCGCTTTGAAGCAAATCCATGTATTTTGTGTATTTGATTTATTTTATTTCGAGTTGATTTTATGGGGTCACAAATATTTTGATCGTTTGCTTGACTATATTTACCTAATATGTTTTCACCGCTAATGTCTAGTTATTCTTTATTTTTCTAGCAATCACCTGAAATTCTGTAAATGAAACAAACTGTTATTGTCTTATAAAAAGTGATTTAAAGTAATATTATATATATTGTATCCAAGATTAACAATAGCGAAATCACGGAAATAAAAACAAAGCTAAAACCCAACAGACTGTTTCACCCATAGAAGGGATCATCAGGGGTATCTTATTCAAATAGAATCTATTTGAATTTGAATAAGATACCCCTGATGATCCCTTTTATGGGTGAAACAGTCTGTTGGGTTTTAGCTTTGTTTTTTTTTCCGTGATTTCGCTATTGTTAATCTTAATTCAAGCTCTAACTTTGTTATCGAGCACTTTAGAAAAACTGATTTTCATACAGTGTTATATTGTATCTATATTTAAGAAGTCTGTGACATAATTAAGGACTTTACGTCATAAATAATGGGACCATAACCATAACCGAAAAATTTATTTTTATGCCACGATTATGCGTTAAGTTTTGTAGAGCTTCGTTTACACTTCAAGCGTTGGCGGAAGTATTCTTTTTTTGTTTTATTGATTTCTTTGCTTCAATTAGCGCTTAAGGACGAAAGAAGCAAAAAAATCAATAAAACAAACAAAGAATACTCCCGCCAACGCTTACAGTGGAAACAAGTCCAAACTTCTGCTTCTATAAAAAGACTAGACAAAATTAGTCGCATTTACAGTTCTTCATTAACAATATCTAATTTGTCCCTAGACAAATGTTTGATTTGTATTCCTTGTCCCCACCTAAGAAACAGTTTTAATAATTTGGTCATGTTGCCACGAAACTTTTATTTTAAAGTTTTAAGCAAAATTCCTTATTGTTTGACAAATTTGTCGCCCTAAGAGACTTCAGTTAGCCAGAGTAAACTGTCGTTGTTAAGTAAATCATCAACCATAGGCCCCGTCAAGATGACTAAAGTGGCTATGCATTGTCACAACTTTCAATAACTATGGCAGGGGTGAGAAACCGGCGGCCATATGTAGCTTCGTAAATAATTGCGTCGTACATTGTGCTAATTTCTAAATGTATAAGGAGTCTTTGTATAAAGTAATTGATTAAATAAACAAAATAATAGAAAAACCTTAGTTATTTTGAGTTTTTTAATGATAAGAAAATCGTTTTGAAACGTTTTTAAACAACATTTTTTCAGCTGTGGCTTGAGTTACGAAATACCTAACGTCTAAGTTTACTTGTTTCATTTTGTTATGTCATAATGCTGCTATTCGTTTTATCCTCTTTGCTTAGTTTTGATTTGTAAGCAGGTTTCTATATTAGTAGAATTAGCAGGTTCTAAATAGATTTATTTGGGTATCCCAATTATTTCTTATTAGCTTATTATTTCGGTTAGATGCAGAAAGAAACGAAAACATTAAATTAAAACAAATTGTTGATAGACCTACTTATTGTCAGTATCGCGTCTAATTCGTAGCGACTTAGCCTAATCAATTTTTCTTATCTTGTGTTGATAAACTAGCCAAGTGATATGTTATGTACATAATAGTAATTATTGTTTAAATTTCATTAATGTGGATTACCCCAATAATGGCTTCAAAGCGAAAACGAACATTAAACGAAGAAGGAAAAGTATTTAACGAGGAGTGGGAAATGCAATATTTTCTTGTGCCTAATAAAGACAAAATGTGTTGCCTACTATGTGACTCAACAATTTCTTGCATAAAAAAGTACAATGTTAAGCTTCACTATGAACCACATGAAAAACACAAGCATTTTCAGTTGGAAGGAGAAGAACGTAAAATTGCTTTTGAAAGATTGAAGAATCAAAAAGAGCGTCAGCAGCAAATGTTTAAAAAATATCTTGTCAAACAAATGACGCCATTGAAGCCACCTACCGAGTAGCACTTTACTGGGAAAAAGAGGGAAGCCATTTACTGATGTAGATATTATAAAAGAGTCAATCATTGAAGTGGACAGTTGCATACATCCCGAGAATATTAACAAATATAAAGAACTACCTCTTTCTCGGACAACAATAACAAGTCGTCAACATGACTTAGCATCCAACTTAAAATAGCAACTCAATTCAACAATTCAAAAAGAAGTGTTTTATTCAATAGCTATAGATGAGTCTATTGATAATACTGATTCTGCACAAGTTTTAGTTTTTATTCGTGCGATAACAGGGGATTTTCACTGTTTTGATGAATTGCTTTGTTTATGTACCATGAAGGATAGAACTCGTAGAATTGATGTTTTTAATGCTTTTAAAGAAAAATGCAACGAAGCAAACCTCAGTTTTGCTAACTTGGTAAGTGTATGCACTGATGGTGCTCCTGCTATGAAAGGTGTCCGAGAAGGATTTATTGGCTTACTTAAAAAAGAATTACTTCATCCAAAATCATTAATTGCTTTTCATTGCATTTTTCACCAACAAAATCTTGCTGTTAAATCTGCTACTGTAGCAGACACATTTAACAAAGTTTTAGAGATAGTTCACTTTATCAGAGTCAATTCAACTCGTCACCGTCAGTTTGGTGAGCTGCTCATAAATGATAACGAAACTGATATTGTAGACATGCCGTTTTACTGCCAAGTCCGCTGGTTATCTCGAGGAAATATTCTTAGCAAAATTTTCAAGTTAAAGCAACAAATAGTCAGTTTTTATGAGAAGCAAAAGAAACATTGTTATTTATCGGATTTTGATTTCATTAGGAACGCTGCTTTTTTGTGTGATTTAATGTCAAACAAAATAAACTAAATATTTTTCTTCAAGGTAAAAGCAAATGCATTTATGACATGCGGAGCAAAATTCAAGCATTTAGGAAAAAAATTAGAATTTTTGAAGAATACCCTTGCTAAGTTCGAGTTGCCAGAAGCTAAAGAACATTTTCCTCAATTGACAAAAGCTCAAAAAAAACATGAACGGCCAAATGAATCATTTGAGGAATTTATATCTTTCCTTGAATAACAATGAAAGATTTAAAGATTTTGAAAAACATGAGAATTGTTTAAAGTTGACTTTCATGCCTCATTTAGTTGACATTCCTTCAGCACCTGCTAATTTGAAGATGGAATTAATAGAACTTTCGGAAGACAACATTACGAAATATTTATTTAATTCTAAAAATGATCTCCTCGAAATTTGGAAAAACGCGATTGATTACCCATGTCTTCGTCATCACGCTCAAAAAATGCTTTCCTGTTTTCCCACCACTTACTGTTGCGAGTCAACTTTCTCATATATGACACAAATCAAAACAAAGTTGTGAACTCAGCTTACTGATGTGCATTTGGAAGACCAACTTAGGCTGCGAACTACTATGCTAGAACCAAATATTGAACTCCTTGTAAAAAATAAGCAATATCAATAAAGCCATTACAGTTACATTCTTAATTTGGTATTTTATTAATAAATAAATTTATTAAAAACACAGCATACACCAAGCGTGTCAGTCTCCAAAAAAGCTATCTTTGCGGTGCACCACCATCATATGTTTAAGCGCGTTGATTTTAGAATTTGCTATGTTATTATTTTAATCATAATTAAACTGTAAACACACCTGCTCTGTTCTAAGTTAAAATATTTTTTATTTTGCAGCCATATGATTAAACATAATTTCAAATACGGCCATCCAAGCGTAAAAGGTTCCCCATTCCTGAACTATGGTCTTGTGCTGTTTTAAAAATTACTGTCTTTTAAAGTTTGAGAAGCAGGGCTTCTAAAGATGATAGAAGTCCCAAAAGCCATTTCAACTGCAGCGCACCCCATATCCTCTTTTATGGCCGATCGCCAGCCTAAGAGTACAAGACTCAAGTTTCGATACCAAAGATCGGGAGAAGATTGACATTTCAATGCAACTTTGAGACTGCGATTGAATCGCTCGTTTAATCCGTTTGCAGCCGGATGGAAAGCTGTTGTGTGAAATAATTTCGAACCCGAAAATTGGCACATTTCTGTCCAAAGGAGAGACGTGAATTGGGCCCCTCTATCTGTAGTGATTATTGTAGGAGATCCAAAACGGGCCGCCCAATGTAAAAAAAAAGAATCTGCACAAGATTGCGCAGTGATATCCTTCATGGGTATGGCCTCCGGCCAACGCGTAAATCTGTCTACAACTGTCAGTAAATATTTGTAACCAGAAGAATTATTTGTAACCATATTTGTAACCAGAAGATAACCAGGATTATTATTTCTAAGAAATTATTAATTAAAATCGCCCAGGTTGCGGCACTGCTTATAAATTTGCACTTCATGCTTTGAACGATGCCGAGATATGTTCCACGATTAATAGTCACAATTATATAGAGTAATATTGTTTTTCTCAAGTGTTTTTTTTAAGTAATGCAACGGTGTACTTCTATTTCAATAAATAAAGAACTCTTTTTATGGCGGTGAAATACATAGCGAAAAAACAAAACAAGTGCATAAAACGATGATAATTAGATAAAAGATAAAGGTTTGTTGGTTTTACAGCATTGATATGGCGATATTCTAATGCTAAATATTAAAATATTGCCTACTTCAAATTCTTTTATGTAAAAAAAATTATTTTTTTATTACTTTATACTTTTTTTAAAAAAGCCGCAATAACTATTGGTAACTAAAAAACATGTGGACAAATATGTGAACCAGTAATTGAAACAAGTCTAAAATAATTTCTATACTTCGACCAAGACAATGAAGCAAGCTTCCCGTAGCTTCTTCATTGTTCGTAATTGTCGTGCGCGTTGACGACACTCTTTACGTCCAATTTTTAATTAAGTTTACGACTATTACAACAGCGAATCCGTTACAATCGCATTTCACGCTAGTTAAATGAGTGTCTAAACGTAAAAATTGTAGTGACCTTGCTAAATTTCAATTTTGCATACTTTATCAAATGAATTTTTAAAAACTTTTTTGCTCTAACAAAAGTTAAATAAATGATCTTTACTCTGCTTAAATTTCATAAAGATAGCTTAAGTAGTTTTGGAGTTATGAATCGTTAAATTGGTGGGCTTCTGAAGCCCGGCCGTTGAGGAGTCAACAGCTCAAAAAAGCTTGAGGAGAATAGGGTTAAAGGTTTAGGAATATAAAGTTGAGTTTCAAAATTCAGATAGCCGAGACGTACAACTTCGGGGGCCACGCAGCTTTCAAATGTAACAAAACTGTTTTACCGGGAGTCATTTCATTACTTGAATTTTTAAACGTAAACCTCTTGACAAATTTTACTTTTATTTGTTTTAAACAGTCGAGAATTTCTTCTTCGCTTATTTGTAGAAGAACATTTCTAATGGTACATTTGCTGTCCGGTTGGGGCAGAGTTGATGCTGTTACAGGAATTTTTATTCCAGTTTGAAGATTCAAATGCGTTATTAATAATAGGGCATTAACTTGAGTGATGGTTTCGCATTTAATTAAAAGATTGCCATTTTCAAGTGGCTTACAGGTTTGATAACGCCCGATGGCCTGTCTCAGGTCGAAATCAATGGTAATTGGGTTGAAGGATGCAAGAGGTTTTGCATCGTTATTTTTTAATATTACAGGTTGTAATTCACTGATGGCAGCTTTTTTATTGCTTTCTGAGCCTCCATTAGTTTCACCATCAGAAGAATTATTCTTCTTCCATTTGTTATTCTTTTTTTTACTTACCAAAGTATAATCTACTTCAATTGTAGATTCTGTCATTTGAGACGACATTGTCTGTTTGTAATTTTTTTTTTACTTTTTTTTTTAACTAGCTGTAATTCCTACTTCTAGTTCTTCAAACTCTCCAATCTCCCAAGATTAACACAATTAGCTAAAATTCTGAAATTAGCTAAAATCCTCTGCCTTCAAGTCATCTGTTCCAACCTAGATTCAAGAGAATATAAAAACAAAAATTCTACAGTAAGCCGCAAGGAACAATAACAACAGGCAAAAGGTGCTTAACACAATTATTAGCTGGCTGCTAAGAATCACGCGGCGGGTGCGTGATTGAAAATGAGAAAAAATCGGTTCGAAACTCAAGGCCAGCGTTAACAATAGAAGGTCCTAAATTAAAATGAGAGAACTACCGTATTTTTCCATGTGAAAAACAAAACTGAAGACTAATCGCTGAATCATAAGACCCCTTTCCACTACGAGTGTTAACTGGAGTATTCTCTCTTTGTTCATTGATTTTTTTTACTTCTCTTAGTGCTTAATTTTAAAACTTATACATTCCATTTATGTGAACTACAAATTAGGTTGCTATGTCATCTAATTTTGAAAATCAAAATGTGGTGTTCATCTTTTTTATGATTTAAAAAAGAAAAATTGGGATCCGGATTCGCTCGGGATCCGTGAAATTTAGCGGATATCCGCTCCAGATCCGCTCCGTGATCACCTCTGAAGGTGAGTCGTGTGCAGATTGGATTGGGTTTTTTGACGCCAAATTTAAGAAATCTGGCTTTTTTAAACAGGTTTGGCGTAAGAATTTCAGTTTGGCGTTTTGGCTTTTTTTTGGCTTTTTTTTTGCCGAATTTGCGAAATCTGGCTTTTTTTTAGTGTGGTTGGCATCAAAAATTTTGTTCGGCTTTTTGGATTTTTTCTTTATGGCTTATATACAAATTTTAAAAGATTATAAACTTAAAATTTAAGCTTATAAACTTATAAAAGCTTATAAACAGATTTTAAAAGATTGTATTTAAAAATGGAGAGATTATAAACAGATTTTAAAAGAAGACCTTTCTTTTTTAGAGATCACCATAACTTTGGGACGAAAATAGGGAAGTCCGACATCGATTGAAAGTGAAGACTTTTTTTTTTTAGAGAACATCATGTTTTTGGACGAAAATATATTTTCTTCTTCTCCTTTCGGCCTTTACCTTCAATCAGAAGTAGCCACAGCGAATCATCATTCTTCAAACCTTTCTGTCTCCAACATCCGTCTCCTTTGCACCAACTTCCCCCATATCTTCTTTTACAACATCTAAAAATATTCTCCTTGGTCTCCCTCTTCTCCTCTTTCCCGGAAAATCCATTTCTATCATTCTTCTTTCTACATATTCTTGGTCTCTCCTCATGACATGTCCATACCATCTCAGCCTGCCCTCTCTCATCTTCATTCCTAACCGTTCTACCTTAACGGTACCCCTGATGTGCTCGTTTCTAATCTTGTCTTTTCTCGTCACTCCCATAGCAAACCTCAACATTTTCATCTCTGCAACTTTTATCTCTTCCACTTGTTTCTTTGTGACCGCCACCGTCTCAAGTCCATACACCATTGTTGATCTTACCACTGAACTGTACACTTTTCCTTTTACTCTAGCTGGTAACCTCCTGTCGCAGATTACTCCCGATACTTTTCTCCATCCGTTCCATCCTGCCTGCACTCTCTTCTTTACCTCCCTCTCGCAACCACCACTTTCTTGCACCGTTGATCCCAAATACTTAAATTCCTTTACTCTTGGTACTTTTATATCCTCCATTTATGCACATTTCCTCCATTTATGCACAGATATTCGGTCTTTGACCTACTTACTTTCATCCCTCTTCTTTCCAATGCATACCTCCAGGATTCTAGTCTCCGCTCCACTTCTTCCCTGGTCTCTTCGTAAATCACATTATTATCAGCAAACAGCATCGTCCATGGTGGTTTTCTCCTTCCTTCATCCGTTAGCCTGTCCATTATCACTGCAAACAGGAACGGACTTTACTCTGATCCCTGGTGCAGTCCAACCTTGACCTTGAAACTTTTTGTAGTTCCTACTGCACACCTCACCATTGTTTCGCTTCCTTCATACATATCATGTACAAGTTGCACATACTTTTCCACTAGTCCGGATTTTCTCATACAGTACCACAGCTCTTCCCGCGGAACCCTGTCGTAAGCTTTCTCTAGGTCTACGAATACACAATGTAGCTCTCTTTGACCTTCCCTGTGCTTTTCCATCAACATTCTTAAGGCAAACATGGCATCGGTAGTTCCCTTTCCTGGCATAAATCCATATTGCTGTTTGCTGATCTCCACTCTATCTCTTAGCCTGGCTTCAATAATTATTTCCCATTTCTTCATTGTGTGGCTCATTAGCTTTATTCCTCTGTAGTTTCCACAGCACTATGCGTCCCCTTTGTTTTTATAGATTGGGATAAGCACACTCCTCCATTCTTCTGGCATCCGTTCACCCATTAATAGTCTGTTGAACGGTCTGTCAAAAACTTTATTTACATCTTTCCCATGCACTTCCAAACTTCTACTGGTAACTCATCTGGCCCAACCGCTTTACCTTTTTTCATCCTTCTTAGTGCGTTGTTTATTTCTTCTCTACTGACACAATTTACCTCTTCGTTAACCACTTCTGCTTTCTCTGTCCTAGGATCTCTGTTATTTTCCTCGTTCATCAGTTTCTCAAAGTACTCCATCCATCTCTTTAACACTGCTGCCGAATTTACCATAACATTACCGTTTTCATCGTTTATAACTCTCACGTGCTGTACATCTTTCTCTGCTCTTTCTCTCTGCCTAGCCAATCTGTGCAATTCTTTTTCACCTTCTTTTGTTTCCAATCTAGCATGCAAATCGTCATATGCACGTCCCTTCGCCATTGCAACTGCCTTCTTTGCCTTACTCTTCTTTTCTTTGTAGATCTTTTTAGTACTTTCATCTGTTATTTTGTCCCATGCTTTCTTTGCCTCTTTCTTTTCTTTTATGCTCTCCTGAACTTCCTCATTCTACCACCATGTCTCCCTGTCTCCTTTTCGTTTCCAAATGTCACTCCCAGTACAGTTTCAGCTGTTTTTCTTAGCATTTATGCTGTTTCATCCCACTCATCAGTAACCCATCCTTGTCTGCCAGGATCCTGGTCACCTCTTGTCTAAACGCTTCTTGGCAGCTTGTCTCCTTCAGTTTCCACCATCGTATTGTAGCGATCGCCGCATTTTTTCGCTTGTGTATATTTTTGTTCGTTTATTCATTTTTTTCTTTTTGGATAAAAAAACGAGAGAGTCTTGCGTTGTAAAAAACACATGTAGAAAAGTTCTTGTGCTCTTGGCTTTAAAAAATAAAAAAGATCTGTAAAAGTTTGTGAAATTTATATGTAGCTAGATATATATATATAAAAACTGAACGCTACATATTGGTGACCCCGAGTGTGGATCTTGGATTTTAAGAATTTAAAGTTTGAAGAACTCGAGTCCTCAACAATCTACCATAAAAGAAAAAGACTTACGTATGTTGTAATAATGCTCAGCTTAATATCACTTTATGTAATACTTATGCATATAGCAATTATGTTTCTTGCATTTTATTATTTGTACGCAAAATATTTCCAGTTTTTTAATAATCAAAATGAAACTAGTGAAGACTTGCATAACACTAGTACAGTTCCGCCATCTTGTTTTCAACAAACTAATAGCAACCATAGTGAGGTCACAATGAATGATAGTTATCAAGTTATATTAGAGAGCTTGTCTCAACTTAATAGAAATGTGTCTTTAAGTCTACCAGCGTTCTGGGAAAAAGAGCCCATCACTTGGTTTAAATGTGTGGATGTTTTTTTTACTTCTCAGCGTATTTGTAAGCAAAGCGAAATGTTCGACCATGTGCTTAAACGTTTACCGCCTAAATATTTGGCGCCATTAAGTGATGTTATTAAAGAGTGTTCGCAATCTATTAATCCTTCCGACATTTTGAAGCGTGCTTTAATATACCTTGTCGGAAGACGCTCAATTAGACAAACTACATAAAATCCAATTAGGTGAAATGTCCCCAATCGAATTTTTAGCAAAACTTTGGGGTTCTTTGGTAAGTTTTGATCACAATGAACCTATTTGCAAAAGGCTTATAAAAAAAGTTTTCTTTGAGGGTATGCCCGTAATGGTTCGTCAATTACTGTCGGCTTCTGGCGAAACAGACGTTGATTTACTAGCACAAAAAAGTCACTGATATTTTATCTGTAAGCCCCGCCAATCCTCTTACAGATGATAAACCGCAATACAAGGTCAATGAGTATTTTGATAAGCAGTTGGGAAATATGTCGGACGTCGTAGACGAATTAAATCGAAAGCTTGAAAAGTTTACCTTCGACCAGCGTAATAAAGGTTCCACACCCACATCAACAATTTCTAAGAATGAATTATGTTTTTACCACAACCGTTATGGCAATCGAGCTCATAAATGCATATCCCCTTGCTCTTGGCATGCAAATGACGCAATGTCTCATTCTCAAAAGAATCATTTAAACTGATAGCTCCGGTAAAGAAAGGCGACTTTACCGGAGGAAATGATGAATGCCCAACTCTTACATTGCAACTACTGTACTACATAAAATGTTCCATTACTAATTTGAAGTTTTTGATTGATACGGGCAGTTCTTGTTCTGTAATTCCTGTGGACTCTAATTCTCGAGATCATCCGCAGGATTATTTTTCTGCTGTTAATGGAAGCCCTGTCCCTACGTTTGGTTGCAAAAATATTACTATTGACCTGGGAGGTCCGGTGCCTTTAAACTGGGAATTTTGCATTGCTGAGACGTTAAAACCCATCATTGGAATAGGTTTTTTATCGCACTTTGATATCAAGATTGATCCTAGAAGAGGAAGATTGATATTTCCCGAACACATACCGCAATCTGAAAATATTAAATCATTCTGCTGGTTTCATCAACGTTTTGGTCCTCATGCACAGAAGTGTCGCGGTCCTTGTTCTTTTTTATCTAATACTGAACTTAAGCCTAGTTTGTGTAATGTCGAACCTCCGGTTTACAACTTAGGAGATTATCAGTTTCTTGAAGCTGAATTTCCCGAGGTGTTTTCTGTTTCGAACTTAAGGCTTACTCCAAAACATGATATCGTTCACTACATTGAAACAACCGGCCCACCCATCAAACAGCGACCACGCCGTCTTTCTCCCGAAAAACTTGCTGTTTTAAGAAAGGAATTAAGTCAGCTTGAGGAGTTGGGGATAATTAGACCCAGTTCCTCCCCGTTCATATGGTAAAAAAAATCTAACGGATCTTGGCGAGTAGTAGGAGACTATCGGCGTCTGAATCAAGTAACCGTCAAGGACTCTTATTCCATTCTTTTCCTTCATGACTTTACCGAAAATATATCCGGTTCCACAATATTTTCCAGCATCGATTTGTTTAAATCATATCACCAAATTCATATTCACCCAGAACATATTGCCAAAACCGCAATTTGCACCCCGGCCGGAAATTGGGAATTTTTAAAGATGTCTATGGGCCTAACTAACGCTGGCCAAACATTCCAACGCTTTATGAACTCTCTATTTCAAGACTTGTCATTTGTCTTTGTCTATATAGATGACATATTAACATTTTCGTCCTCCATTGAAGAACACCGAGCTCATCTTTGACAAGTATTTGAGCGTCTACAAGGGAACGGATTAATCATCAATGCAGCTAAGTGCTTATTCGGCCAAAATCGGCTACGCTTTTTAGGGCATATCGTTTCGGACAAAGGTATCGCCCCTGTTTCAAGTAAGGTTGATGCCATAAATTCTTTTTCGACCCCACAGAACGCCCAGTCTTTACGGCGATTTCTGGGCATGGTCAATTTTTATGGAAAGTTCATTTCTCAATGCGCAAAAATTTTGGCCCCTTTAAATTCCCTCCTCCAGGGGATTCCTGCCGGTCGCAATGCAAATCTTTCTTGGAACGAGGAGTCATCGACTGCGTTCGAGGACATAAAAGTAGCTCTGAGTAATGCAACGCTACTAAATTATCCTCCGTACGACAGTCCGACAGCATTGTTTGTAGACGCAAGCGATAAATTCTGTGATGCTGTACTCAGTCAGATTGGTAGTAGTGGTTCGGACAGACCATTGGAGTACTTTTCAGCCGCCTTTTCTGATGCCCAAAAACGGTATAGTACTTTTGATAAAGAATTGTTGGCAGTTTATTTGGCAGTACATCATTTCACATATTTCTTAGAGGAACGTCCGTTTACTCTTTACACGGACCACAAACCATTAGTTGGTGCTATATCTAGAAAAAAAACTCCTTTAAGTAACAGGCAAGCTCGATACCTATCGTTTATCTCAGAATTCACAACTGATGTTAGACATATTGAAGGAAAAAACAACGTGGTTGCCGATTGCTTGAGCCGTCCTGAAATCACTGTTGCTCTTTCGCCCTCTTTCACAGATTATACCGAGCTGGTTTTAGTACAGAGGGACGATCAATCGATTCACGAGCTCTCTCAATCGATGACTTCATTAAAAATATATGAACGTGCGATTTCTAATTCAGGCCTTTTGTTACTTGGAGACACTAGTACGAGAAAATTTCGCCCCATCATTCCAAATTCATTACGAACCACAATTTTTGAGCGCATGCACAACCTTTCCTACCCAGGCATTAAGGCTACTCAAAAACTCATCGGAGAGCGATTTGTGTGGCCGAATATGAGACGGGATATTGCTGAAAAGTTCCGTACCTGCATTTCTTGCCAACAAACGAAAATTACCCGACATCAAGTTACACCCTTACAGCATTTCAGAACCCCAGATGCCAGATTTTTACATGTACACGTCGATATCGTCGGTCCTCTTCCCGATTCTTCTGGTTACAAATATTTACTGACAGTTGTAGACAGATTTACGCGTTGGCCGGAGGCCATACCCATGAAGGATATCACTGCGCAATCTTGTGCAGATTCTTTTTTTTTACATTGGGCGGCCCGTTTTGGATCTCCTACAATAATCACTACAGATAGAGGGGCCCAATTCACGTCTCTCCTTTGGACAGAAATGTGCCAATTTTCGGGTTCGAAATTATTTCACACAACAGCTTTCCATCCGGCTGCAAACGGATTAAACGAGCGATTCAATCGCAGTCTCAAAGTTGCATTGAAATGTCAATCTTCTCCCGATCTTTGGTATCGAAACTTGAGTCTTGTACTCTTAGGCTGGCGATCGGCCATAAAAGAGGATATGGGGTGCGCTGCAGTTGAAATGGCTTTTGGGACTTCTATCATCTTTAGAAGCCCTGCTTCTCAAACTTTAAAAGACAGTAATTTTTAAAACAGCACAAGACCATAGTTCAGGAATGGGGAACCTTTTACGCTTGGATGGCCGTATTTGAAATTATGTTTAATCATATGGCTGCAAAATAAAAAATATTTTAACTTAGAACAGAGCAGGTGTGTTTACAGTTTAATTATGATTAAAATAATAACATAGCAAATTCTAAAATCAACGCGCTTAAACATATGATGGTGGTGCACCGCAAAGATAGCTTTTTTGGAGACTGACACGCTTGGTGTATGCTGTGTTTTTAATAAATTTATTTATTAATAAAATACCAAATTAAGAATGTAACTGTAATGGCTTTATTGATATTGCTTATTTTTTACAAGGAGTTCAATATTTGGTTCTAGCATAGTAGTTCGCAGCCTAAGTTGGTCTTCCAAATGCACATCAGTAAGCTGAGTTCACAACTTTGTTTTGATTTGTGTCATATATGAGAAAGTTGACTCGCAACAGTAAGTGGTGGGAAAACAGGAAAGCATTTTTTGAGCGTGATGACGAAGACATGGGTAATCAATCGCGTTTTTCCAAATTTCGAGGAGATCATTTTTAGAATTAAATAAATATTTCGTAATGTTGTCTTCCGAAAGTTCTATTAATTCCATCTTCAAATTAGCAGGTGCTGAAGGAATGTCAACTAAATGAGGCATGAAAGTCAACTTTAAACAATTCTCATGTTTTTCAAAATCTTTAAATCTTTCATTGTTATTCAAGGAAAGATATAAATTCCTCAAATGATTCATTTGGCCGTTCATGTTTTTTTTGAGCTTTTGTCAATTGAGGAAAATGTTCTTTAGCTTCTGGCAACTCGAACTTAGCAAGGGTATTCTTCAAAAATTCTAATTTTTTTCCTAAATGCTTGAATTTTGCTCCGCATGTCATAAATGCATTTGCTTTTACCTTGAAGAAAAATATTTAGTTTATTTTGTTTGACATTAAATCACACAAAAAAGCAGCGTTCCTAATGAAATCAAAATCCGATAAATAACAATGTTTCTTTTGCTTCTCATAAAAACTGACTATTTGTTGCTTTAACTTGAAAATTTTGCTAAGAATATTTCCTCGAGATAACCAGCGGACTTGGCAGTAAAACGGCATGTCTACAATATCAGTTTCGTTATCATTTATGAGCAGCTCACCAAACTGACGGTGACGAGTTGAATTGACTCTGATAAAGTGAACTATCTCTAAAACTTTGTTAAATGTGTCTGCTACAGTAGCAGATTTAACAGCAAGATTTTGTTGGTGAAAAATGCAATGAAAAGCAATTAATGATTTTGGATGAAGTAATTCTTTTTTAAGTAAGCCAATAAATCCTTCTCGGACACCTTTCATAGCAGGAGCACCATCAGTGCATACACTTACCAAGTTAGCAAAACTGAGGTTTGCTTCGTTGCATTTTTCTTTAAAAGCATTAAAAACATCAATTCTACGAGTTCTATCCTTCATGGTACATAAACAAAGCAATTCATCAAAACAGTGAAAATCCCCTGTTATCGCACGAATAAAAACTAAAACTTGTGCAGAATCAGTATTATCAATAGACTCATCTATAGCTATTGAATAAAACACTTCTTTTTGAATTGTTGAATTGAGTTGCTATTTTAAGTTGGATGCTAAGTCATGTTGACGACTTGTTATTGTTGTCCGAGAAAGAGGTAGTTCTTTATATTTGTTAATATTCTCGGGATGTATGCAACTGTCCACTTCAATGATTGACTCTTTTATAATATCTACATCAGTAAATGGCTTCCCTCTTTTTCCCAGTAAAGTGCTACTCGGTAGGTGGCTTCAATGGCGTCATTTGTTTGACAAGATATTTTTTAAACATTTGCTGCTGACGCTCTTTTTGATTCTTCAATCTTTCAAAAGCAATTTTACGTTCTTCTCCTTCCAACTGAAAATGCTTGTGTTTTTCATGTGGTTCATAGTGAAGCTTAACATTGTACTTTTTTATGCAAGAAATTGTTGAGTCACATAGTAGGCAACACATTTTGTCTTTATTAGGCACAAGAAAATATTGCATTTCCCACTCCTCGTTAAATACTTTTCCTTCTTCGTTTAATGTTCGTTTTCGCTTTGAAGCCATTATTGGGGTAATCCACATTAATGAAATTTAAACAATAATTACTATTATGTACATAACATATCACTTGGCTAGTTTATCAACACAAGATAAGAAAAATTGATTAGGCTAAGTCGCTACGAATTAGACGCGATACTGACAATAAGTAGGTCTATCAACAATTTGTTTTAATTTAATGTTTTCGTTTCTTTCTGCATCTAACCGAAATAATAAGCTAATAAGAAATAATTGGGATACCCAAATAAATCTATTTAGAACCTGCTAATTCTACTAATATAGAAACCTGCTTACAAATCAAAACTAAGCAAAGAGGATAAAACGAATAGCAGCATTATGACATAACAAAATGAAACAAGTAAACTTAGACGTTAGGTATTTCGTAACTCAAGCCACAGCTGAAAAAATGTTGTTTAAAAACGTTTCAAAACGATTTTCTTATCATTAAAAAACTCAAAATAACTAAGGTTTTTCTATTATTTTGTTTATTTAATCAATTACTTTATACAAAGACTCCTTATACATTTAGAAATTAGCACAATGTACGACGCAATTATTTACGAAGCTACATATGGCCGCACATTAACTATAAAATGGCCGCCGGTTCCTCACCCCTGATATAGATTTTACTTCTAACCTTATGCTTGGTAATCCAATTTATATTATAGCTTTTTTAGCAGAGGTAATAAATAAAGCATTAACTTACAAAGAAAACAGTGATATAAACATTTTTGAAATTATTTCTGAAGCCGCTGGAAAGCGAATGGGCTTATCAGTTAATGCAGAACAGTTAAAATCTCTAATATAATGGATTCACTGAAAATACTACAATGGAATTGTCGCTCCATTTTTAGTAAACTTCCAGAATTTAAACATTATCTAACAACACTAACTGGTTTACCACACATAATCCGTCTGCAGGAAACTTTTCTATCACTAAAATATAACTCTTCTATTCCAGGATATAACTTGATACGTAAAGATAGGTCACTTACACACGGAAAAGGTGGTGGAGTTTGTATGTTTATAAAAAGTGATATTATTTTTAAGGAAATCACTGAAAATGAAGACATCGGAGATAATGAAGAACTTTAAGCAATAGAAGTCAATGGTATGATTATTGTAAATCTCTACAATAAACCCTAACAACGACCTACCTATTAATTACCTAAATTACTTTACAAAATATTTCAAATTATTAATTCTAGGTGATTTTAACGCACATCATCGTATTTGGGGTAGCACTAACTGCGGTGCTGCCTTAGCTGATTGGGTAACAAGCAACGATTATATATTATTAAATACCACACAACCAACCCATTACTCTGATGCAAATCCCAATATCTGGTCCCTACTTGATTTATCGATTGCATCACCTGGTCTGGCTCATAAGTGTACTACCATAATAACTTCGGATTTTCTAGGAAGTGGTCACAGCATATTATTTGTTAATATTAACGAAAACGTTCGTTTCAACAGTATGCATATACCGTGTTGGTCGTTCCCCAGAGCAAATTGGCCAGTTTTTAGTGCGCAATGCGAGTTGCAGCTCGGCTCCTCACTAGTTAATGACATCGGCAAAAGTGCTGACAATACATAACCGGAACTTTAATTTCAGCTGCTACTAATACAATACCAAAAACAAAACCGTTCAATAAACCGTTGGCACCTTGGTGGAATAAACAATGCTCAGCAGCAGTTAAAGCTAGAAAACACGCCTTTAAATGTATGCAACGTTGCACCACACCAGAAAATGTCATCACATTTAAACGAACCAGATATAATTCTAAACGTACTATTTTTGAAGCCAAAACTAATCATTGGCAGTCCTATTGCAATTCACCTGACTGCAATAGCAAACTCGGCTACTCCGCTGCTTTGTACCGGCAAACTTAGTCCTACTGCAATAGCAAACTTGGCCAGGTATGGAAAACCATAAAAAGCTTTACTGGTCAAGCAAAAACTTACCATATCGGTACATTGCAAGACATCTCAGAAACTGTCACAACTGGCCATGAAAAAGCAAACATGCTGGCAAAGTATTTTCACTCCGCCAACTCAACAAACAATTTATCGTGCGTTTTTCTTTTACAGAGAAACTGAATTTCTCGTTCGGTAGAACAACTCATTACTCAATGTGAATGCAAGGACAATCGACTAAATTTACCATTAACAGCAAACGAGTTTAAAGCTTGTGTTTCTAGAACTAAAAACACAAGTCCTGGTGGAGACCAAATATGCTATGAAATGTTAAAGCACTTATCAGATTACTCTATTAATGTAATTATACAATTTTTTAATAAAATTTGGTTTACAGGTAAAATTCCGAAAAACTGGCTTCATTCAATAGTTGTACCTATTTACAAACCAAATAGGCCGATACGAAGCCCCACATCGTACCGGCCCATCTCATTAACAAGTAATTTAAGTAAAATAATGGAGAAAATTATTACCAAACGACTTATTTGGTACCTTGAAACAAACAATTTGCTCAGTCCATATCAATCACGCTTTAGAAGTCGTGGACGAACGACTGATCACATCATGCGCCTCCATGATACAGTCTACAAAGCATTAGCGAACAAACGTTCTGTGCTCGCAGTCTTTTTGGACATCGAAAAAGCATACGATATGGTTTTTAGAGATGCAGTATTGTTTAAACTGCTGAAATTGGGCATTAATGGTCCAATTTTTTGGTTCATAAAAGCATTTCTTTCAGATCGTACTTTCCAGGTTCGAATTACAACATTCTATTTGGAAGTTTATGAAGCGGAGAACGGAATCCCACAAGGCAGTACATTAAGTCCTATACTGTTCTCAATAATGATTAACAATTTATCAGACTGCATAGACTGCCTAGTTGCTCTTTATGCTGATGACTGTTGTTTTTTTCAGGTTGGAAAAAATGTTGTAGAAATACATAAATGTATAACAAAAAACCTACGTCAAATATACCAATGGTCAAACAAATGGGGTCTTAAAATATCTCCAACAAAATCCGCAGTCATACTTTTTACAGACTGAAAAAATTAGCAAAGCTACAACTTACTATTGGTGATGTAAATATTCCTTTCAAAACGGAATATAAATATCTTGGAGTTTTCTTTCAGTCTAATGGAAACTATAAAAACATGTTAATTATATTATAAAAAAATGTCAACGACGCATAAACGTTCTACGTTATATAAAGGGCACATCGTGGGTTGCCTCTAAACTACCAATGGTCTCCCTTTACAGAGCTCTAATCCGATCAGTAACAGATTATACTATGAAAGTATACTTTAACCCAAACACTCGAAAACAAATTGAATTAATTCAAAATCAAGCTTTACGACTTTGTATAGGAGCAATGAAATCTACCCCTATAATATCTCTTCAACATACATGCAATGAGCTACCCCCTCACTTAAGACATGTCCAAATTTGCTTGAATTATAGAGCTCACCTTCTAACCTTTAACTCTCACCCAAATTCTATTGTGATTTCTGACACTTGGTATGACTGGTTTCCGAATATAAATAACTATGAATCTTTTAATTTACAAACCAACAAGTTTTTTGCAGACTTTTTAGAGCAAAATGGTCTTTCCAACAACGTTTTTACAAATTACTTAACAAACTTGTCTTTACCACCTTGGACATTTGAACCCATGTCGACTGATTTCTACTTTCTCTCCTTTATTTTTGATAAAGCTAACACTGCAGCCAATAAACAAATATTTTTAGAATACGTAGTAAATAACTATAAAGATTATTTGCATGTTTATACAGATGGTTCGAAAACACAACATGGCACAAGCGCTGCTTTCTATGTTGACAGGTTTGATGTAAAACATGTAATTAAAATTAATAACACTGTACAACACAAAAAAAAATTCAAGAACAATTTCATGCGTTTTAGGGTGACTTGGGGTCGCTGAACACGAATCTGAAGTTAGTTTTTTTGTATCAGGCTTGAAATTTCTGAAAAATTATTTTTTTGTTATTGCGATAATATTGCATTTGATGCAAATTGTGGCTTATACTGTAAACGCAAGTTAGAATTGCATCATTTGGAAAGTAAAAACGAGCATTACAGTAGAATTGCACCACTAATTGTCACTAAATAGTTGTCTATTTATCGCATAAAATTTGCTGACAATGAATTGTGACTCTAGTTTTATGCAATGCTTTGCTTTTTTATAGAATTGTTTAGTTTTAGATTTCAAAATACTGTAGAAATTTGCTATCTTTTTATAGTTGATCATGACTTCCTTTAGACGAAAGTGCAAAAATGACTCTGACTTATTTTGTTACATCTGTGGAGAGATGACAGCAAGCAAATATAGACGAAAAATAACTGATTGGATCAAGAAGCTATACCTAGCATACTTTGGATGTGCAGTAGCGGATCAGGACAAAAATTGGGCTCCACATGTTTGCTGTCTGGACTGTTCTAACAGGCTTAATAAGTGGTTTGCAGGTGGAAAGCCCACATTGTCATTTGCTGTTCCAATGGTGTGGCGAGAACAAAAAGATCATGTAACGGATTGCTATTTTTGCCTCACGGACACTCAAGGATTTTGCCACAAAACCAGAAAGAAGATATTATACCCAAGTTTGCCATCTGCAATTTGCCCAGTAGCACATTCTGATCAGTTACCAGTGCCTAAACCACCGGTCACGCTTCCCGAAACTTCTGCAGAATCTTCACAAAGTTCTTGCAATAGTGAATTTGAAGACGAACCAAACACTAACTGTCCACACCTGATAACCCAGCAGGAGTTGAATAACCTTGTCCGTGACTTAAATCTTCCAAAAAGCAAGAGTGAGCTACTTGGGTCTCGGTTGCAACAATGGAACCTATTAGCTCCTGGAACAAAAGTGACAGTGTATCGTCGACGATCGGAACTTTTCTCCAATTTATTTTCAAAAGATGAAGAGCTTTTTTACTGCAATGATATTTTCGAGTTGATACATACGTTAGTTCGAAACTATGACCCTAATGACTGGATACTCTTTATTGACTCATCCAAGAAAAGCATCAAAGCTGTACTATTGCATATTGGAAATATCCTGCCATCTGTCCCTATTGCTTACTCAACAACAATGAAAGAAACATTTCAAAACCTTCAATTTATGTTGGAAAAAATCCATTACTCTGAACACAATTGACTTATATGTGCAAACTTGAAAGTTATAGCAATCCTTACAGGACTTCAGTTGGGTTACACCAAATATTGCTGCTTTTTATGCTTGTGGGACTCTAGAGCAAGAAGTGAACATTATGTCAGAAACCAGTGGCCTCCCAGATTGGTATCTCACCCAGGTCAGCACAACATTGCCAATATTTCCCTGGTTCCACAAGAAAAAATTATACTTCCACCTCTTCACATTAAACTAGGACTGTTTAAACAGTTTGTGAAAGCATTTAACAAAGAATCACCAGTGTTTCAATTCTTACAAAAAGTTTTTCCAAATCTGTCTAAAGCAAAAATCAAGGAGGGCGTATTTGTTGGACCGCAAATACGAAAACTCATTTTGAACAAAGAATTTGATAAGATATTACATGGAAATGAGTTGGATGCCTGGGTTAGCTTCAAAAAAGTTTGCACAGACTTTTTGGGTTGTCATCATTCCGAAAACTTTAGAGACGTTATAGCTGAAATGCTAAACACTTACAAAACTCTTGGATGCAAGATGTCCCTTAAGGTTCATTTTTTGGATTCTCACTTGGATTTTTTTCACAAAAACATGAGTGATGTTTCTGATGAACATGGAGAACAATTTCACCAGGACATATCTGTTATCGAAAACCGGTATAAAGGAAAATGGTCTGTAAGCATGCTTGCAGACTACTGTTGGTCAATACAACGGGATGATTCGGAAATTCAGCACAAACGGCGTAGACGATATTAGATGAATAAACTTATACCGAGTGTTAATTTAATCATGTACTGAATACGATTGTTTGGTTCATTTGCACCTTTTTAAAAAAGCTAGACTGCCATGAATAGTTTCAATGCATGAGCTCTCCACTGAAAAATAAGCACAGAAGGATGTATTTGATAGCAACACACTCAATGAGGGTATGAAAGCAGCAAAATTTTTAAAGTTTAGGCCAGATTCCAATTAAGTGATTTGAGGCACATCTTCTGTGTGCTTTTTACTTCATGATGCCTATAAAAATGGTTGTGCAACCTTATCAATAACTGTTAAATTGGCTGTACTGCACAGTTGTAAACAAAATTAAATTGTAGAGCTTCGGCAGAGAAAAACCACAGCACCACTTTAGTCAACATATTGGTTATGTTGGGAAATTATACTGATATATAACTAAAAATGCGAAAAAATTAAATTGCATTTTTTTCAAAACGCTGACCTGATCGGTAAAAACGGAGTTCATATTTGGAATCAGCGTCCCCAAATTTACAAAGGGCGCCTATTCTTGTTCTTGAAATTTTTTATGACTCAAAATTTGTTGGACAGTGTAATTATTGTTCTATTTTTTCAGCAGAGTTATATGCAATACTAAAATCTCTTTATTGGCTTTCTTCAAAAAGATCCGGAAAAACTTTGATTTTAACTGACAATCTTTGTTCGTTACAGGTCTTCAATATAATTTATCTTACGGAAAAAACCTACTAGTTAATAAAATTATAATGCTTTACTCAATTTTAGTTAAAAGTGGACTTGAAATAACGTTTTTATGAATCCCCTCTCATTCAGGAATTCACGGCAATGAAATCGTAGATCAACTGGCTAAATTGGCAACTATTTCAAATTCATCAAACTCGATCTCCGCCAATACAGCAACAAAACAGGCAAACCTTCAAATCTCAACCTCGGAAATCAAAACAGTAATCAAAAATCATGTTTATGTTCTATGGGACAGATTTTACAAGCAATCTAATACCGGGTTATTTTATAAAAGTTTCTTTCCTTCTGTGTTCTCAATAAGTACTTTTTTGTCACCTACACTTTTTCGTTTACGCACGGGTCACTGCAAACGTAACAGTCATTTACATAAAATTGGTCTTTATTCTTCAGGTTTATGTTCGTCGTGTTTTGTTCCAAAGAACGTAGAGCACGTCCTTCTCTACTGTCCTCGTTATTCAATACCCAGAAATCTTTTTCATTATCATCTCCAAACCAAAAAGTTGACTTTACTCTACGTTCTATTCTATTGGATATTTCGGAGTCTCACCTTTTATCGTTTATTGTTTCTGCACAATTATTTATTTAATGTTACTTGTTTTTGCACAATGTGTTTTGTTACTTAACAGGGTAAAGGTGCGCAACAACTTTTCTTTTAAAAAAAAAGAGGCGGGATCTAATTAAGGTTGCACACCTTTCCCTTTTATTGCAATTGTAAATGTAGGCTTACATTGTATTATTAATTCTGTATATTGCTTTTGTGGTTTATTTTTCGTCCTGGCGCTAAAAAACTATAATCGTTAAAAAGCGCCAATAAATAAATAATAATAATAATAATAATTGAAGGCAGTCAAAATGGGTTTTGTTTTATTTTAAAAAACGCATTGATTATTTGTATTTGGCTTTCTGGCTTTGGCAACTGCAGCCATTAATAATAAATTTTGTAACTTTGTTAAGCTGTGTTTGGCTTTGTAGGAATATTTGTTGCTAAGATACGACTCGGGATCTTATTCAAATAGATAGAGAGACTAGAGAAACTAGAGATCGTCAGGACTCGTTATCTCTCGCTTTCAATACAAATAATCACAATACGAATAATTAGCTTAGTCATGTTTAGCGCCACTCGTAACGAGTCTTGAGGTACAGACTGATGACCGCTGACTCTTCGCAGCGAAAATTTTGAGGTACGAAAGTGTGAAGAATCGCTTGACTTAGAGAAAGTTAAAGACGTCTTAAACGACATACGCTTGGAGTGGGTTATCAAGATGTGCTTGCCAGTTGGCGATGATTACAGCGGTTATGAGAGGTTATAGCAGGTCGTATAGCAAAATGAAAAGCAGCATGTTAGACGCCACTCTAGAGTATGGCCTGAAGGCTTATAACGTTTATAGCCAGGCTTTACGTCGTTGGTTTGAAAGAAATCCAAAATCTTTTCCACGGGAAAAGGTTCAGAAATTAATTGTGAATTACCCCGATAGCAGGTTGTCACGCCCTGATTCACCAGCACGATCAGGAGTTTATACTTTGTCTTCCCGGACCCTAGAAGAACGACAGCATATGGCAAAATTAAAGCAACAAGTTAACGTAGATAAGAAAATGTTACTGAATCTAGTAACCCATTTACGTGGGGACTTGCGTTTACGAGGCCAAGAAAGGGAAATGAGCAACTGCCTGAAACATCTCGGGGCGCCTTTGTCTGTAGTCGACAAACGACTGCACCTTCGAATTCTCGGCACCAGGTTCCGGAAGTAGAGGCGAGGTACGATCGAGATTACATACCCCTCTCATTGGAGGAGAATTAATGAAAGATTCAAGTAGAGGTTTTTGTTTCTCAGGCAGCAATATATCTGAATATCCCGCTTATCGCCACCGTTTTCACTTGCGATACCGTCAACTAAAATCTGGGCGGTCAGACTTGCTTTTGCGATGGATAGAAGCTACTCTTAATTGGACAGGCCAGGCGGTATATTAGGAGTGCATTTTCTATTTTCGATAGCGGACGCGCTTGCGATGTTGTCTGGGAGACCCTAGAAAAAGTTTTTGGCGGAAAAGATAGAATATAATCTCCGAGCCGACATGAGAAATCTGGAGGGTGTAGCACATTCCCTTAATAGCAAATCGGCGTTGAGAAAACCGGAGCTAATAGGAAAACTTTACCGCTCCTTACACGATAAATTGAAGCAAATTGGAAGCTTTTTTTCCTCCCTACCAATGGTCATTTAAAACATTCATGCAATTTCTTAGCAGGGAGATCGTTTACGTTGAGGCTATGCATGCTATGAAGATAGGACCGGACGTTCCACAAGTGACCAAGACCCGTTCGAAGTCGGAATGGAATCCATCTTCGAGTAGACAAACCAAAGAATAACCCCAAATTGCTTTCAGTGGTAAGTTTGGAAAAAATGGTGCAAAACGTCTTCATTCGAGACAGTTTTGACAGAGTATAGGAAATTTCAAAGCCTGAAGGTGGCTGAACATTCAAATATAGTCAAAGATCACAGTTTGTGTTTTAATTGTTTTGCAGTAAAGCATTATACAAGGAATTGTTGATTAAGAAGCTGCAGTAAGTGCTCGCGTCCTCATCACGAGCTACTTCACGATGATCGTCCTAACCGTGCAGATTCGTCTTCGGATGCGGCAGTATCATCAACAACATTACAAGACGAGTCCTGATTCGACGACTGTCGTCAAGACGTGGACGATGGAAACAAACAAGCGTTTTTGATGCTTCTCACTGCTATCAAACGCGACGATGGTAAACAAACTTGTGAACGAATTCCATTCTACGCAACCATGGACACTGGTGCAACGAGAACTTCGTCCAAAAACTGCTCGGTCATTGGAATCCTGACGGACATCAACAATACAGAATGTTCAATGGCCAACTAATTCAATGTGAAGCAATGAAGGAAGGATTAGAACTAGAGAATCGGGACGGGACCATTACGCAATTTCGTGGAGTCATCTTGTTAATCAGGTAATTTACCTTTTTCAATTTATTTAGATAAATTCTGCAACCTCCCGAGAAGAATTGACCTAATATTTAATCAGGCAAGGTTCCCAACCAGGTGCGGGTAACAACACTCTTGGCAGAGCTGTTCAACCCGACCCAACCCGAAAGCGAAACTGACAGGACTGTGGCAGCACTACAACCAGCTATTTTGACGGAAAGAGACTCTTTAACGAAGCTGATCACTTTTTAATCCTTAATTATAGCTCGTCAAAGGTAAGACTTTCTTCCAATGACAGGAAAGAAGATCTCAAAACTGGAGAAGGATTCTTTGTACATTTCTTCCAACGACGATAAATTGAGTATTGAGCATCGAAGAAAAGGTTCTATCCCACTAACGCAACAGCATTCAAGAAGTTCAATTAGAAAATGGGGAAAACCATCTTCAATTTAAACTTCCATGGATAGAAGATACCGGTAAATTAAAGAACAATTTCAGCCAAGCGAAGGCAGCCATAAGTCATCCAAACGGTTAGCTAAAGGACCAATTTTTATGGAAACTGTGTCGTCTATTTTGTCACGTTCGCTCTGCTACGGTTGCTTGTTCGAGGGTCGTGTTCGCGAGAGAGACATTGGCAGGATGGTGCTGTTGGAACCTGCCTCCAATGGACAATAATTATTCTGTGTGTGTTACTGTGTTATTGTTTGTGTTAACTCGTGGGTCACTCTTTAATTTTTGGGGGAACTGTTAGCGCTGTCGTGGGTTTTGAATCTACTTTTTCTCATTTTTAATCACGCACCCGCCGCGTGTTCTTAGCAGCCAGCTAATAATTGTGTTGAGCGCCTTTTGCCTGTAGCAGCCAGCTAATAATTGTGTTAAGCGCCTTTTGCCTGTTACTATGTTGGGATGTGGGAACATTTATTACTAAGATACGACTCGGGATCTTATTCAAATAGAGAGACTAGGGATCGTCAGGACTCGTTTATCTCTCGCTTTCATCTATATTTGTTGATGGTTGGCTTTGTAGGAATATTTGTTACTAAGATACGATTCGGGATCTTATTCAAATATAGAGAGACTAGAGATCGTCAGGACTCGTTATCTCTCGCTTTCATCTATGTTTGTCAGTTTTGTTTTTTGTGTTTTAGTAACTTTGCAACTGCTATTTTGATGAAAATTTTGGAAGTTTTACGCTCTAAGTAAGCTTGAGAAATTTTTGAAGTGTTTGCTTGCAACCTCACTCTGCTTGGCACCAATATATCTTGTAAATTTGTCGTTTCCATTGAATAAGGAAGCAGGAACTATTTATACTGGAATGCCAATATCAATATTCAGTTATTTTGTACTTTCTGTGCCAGTATAGTTCCTACAAACCAAAAGTTGGTCAGGAATGTGGTTTATTGATGGCAAATGTACTCAACATAATCTCTTTTCAAAACCTACTTTTATCATTTCTTGGAAAACACAATTTGCAAAGCTTTCTATTTTAGGTATTGGTATAAAAAAACAAACTTAAAAGGTAAAATGGAGATATACTGGTATGGAAAACTATGATTAATCAAGATACGAGCATTTTTTTGAGTGTTTGATTAACTCAATATTTATCAATTAATACAAATGCTTGAAGCTAGCTCGTGTGCAAGAATCTTTATTGCTGTACAAAGGACAGATTTGACTCATAATTTTTTGTGGTTTCTGATATTGTTAGAAAATCTGATTGTCTAATTAAATTTGTGACTTATTAGTTTTTGTAAAACAGTCAAATAATGCAGCTTGGTGTGAGTTAAATTAGGATTTTATAAAATAAATGCCATAAAAATAGCTCATGTAATTGTTAAATGTACTCCCAGCTTGTGGGAAATGAAATCAAGCAAATTAATATTTATATTTTATTACTTTATTTCTTTTGTCATTTCTTTTAATGCAGTTTATTTCATAGTAAAGTTTGTATTGGTATATATACAGGTTTACATATGCCTGGTTAGCAATTATAAAAGGTAGTTGATGGTTTTGATGTGACAATCAAGATTTCTTTTTTTGCTGGTTAACATGTATAAGATTTTTATAATTTAAAAAATATTTGTGATTTTATTCGTGTGTACTTGGTCATGTTTTTCCATTGATTTCTTGTTTTATAAGATGGTATTTGACTTCTGGTAATCTTCTGGTCTTGCCTTTTTATTGAGCCATGCAAGAAACAGCTGCTTTGCCAAAAATTGATCAAAAACACATGTTATTGCAGTATTTGGTTTGACTTTTTCCCGGACCTGGAGCGGATCCGGATCCCATAATATAGAAGCAATGCGTATCCGGTACGGACCCGGATTGCTTGCAATATCCGGTATAGACTTTTTCTTGCGGACCCGGACCGGATCCGGATCCTACTTTGTGTGGATCCGATCACCTCTGCTCACCTTCTGACCACGCCACCTTTCTACTTTATGACGCAACAATGGTGTAACGAGACTTTACCTTTTCTAGTTTTTAATTGTCAATAAATATTATTGTAAAAAAGAATAATTTCAAAAACACAAAAAGCCAATTTGTTTTGCGACCCCAAAATTTTTTTACGGGACCATAGTTTGAGAAGCCCTGTTTTAAAGTGGTGTGATTATTTTTAAAAACATTCTTATTTGGACTTAGCGCTTGGTTTTATAAGTGTATTTTAGTTTTCAATGGCATTCATTGCAAAAGAGCTAAATATTTTGACTATTTTTTTAAATGACCAAAATTTTTTTCATTCTATCTTTGACTTTCGAAACGTTGCATCAAATTTATCGAGGCGCTTCAGCGAAGACTAAAAAAGTCTTCACATTGAATCAATTGGTGCAGCCTAAAGAAAATTTATTCTTTTCGTAATTGGCCCTACTTGATCGCATTTATAATTGTTTTCTTTTGATCAGTTCAGTTCCGTTTGTAACTCTAACTGTGAAAGTTGATATTAAAAAGTAAGTTTGGCAAGGCTATATATCGATTATACGACAGTTCCACGCGCAAATTTAAAGCCGACAAAGATCCGCAAATTCAAAGACAACTTTAATAAACAAGATTGCGAACCGGAACTTGAAGAACGGGGACGTTTTATGTCGATCTGAAATTTGCGCAATTCGAAAAATAAAATTTCCAAAACTAAACTTGAACTAAAAAAAAATTCAATCGTTTGCATTAATTAATTCAGAAATTTTGAGAAAAATAAAGAATATTTGAATCGTTTGCAGCAAATTTACTAAAGAAAGCTGTTAGAATTACGACGGAAATTAAATCGTAAAGAAAACGTTTGATGTTATTAAAAGGTGGCCTGCTTTTAGAGCGTTTCATATTTGCGCGACCCTTATTTTAGCGACCTCTTTGGATTAAAGATATTTTTAGCGATGATTTGAGCGACTTTAAAGCAAGGCAAGACAACAAGCGAGTTTTTACTTTATTTGAAAACACAATAGCATTGTAAAAGCTCGAATATGACGAAAAAGTAACTATAGACATCGTTAGCAAGTGAGTATTTCAAAAATTTACATGTTTATTAAAAAGCTTTCCAATCATTCCGAAACGCTTCGCGTCAAGAACATTCGCCTTGTTGTGTAATCGCTCAAAAGAAGTCGCGAATATGAATGTCGCGCAAATTAATGTTGCTCAAAGTATGGCGGCCATTAAAAATTGGTAGGTTGGTCACGTGATAAAAAGCGGTGCGTTTATAATCGACGCAGCGCTTTACTTAAAAGTTTTATAGCTGTGATGATTAAAGATGGTTAATGTGTAAAGTTGCAAAAATAATCTTAGAAAAATTTTCAGACAAGATTTTAACAACAATTAATTCAACCTAATGAACGCCCAAAACAAAACAGATTTTTCTATACAGTAAACAACTTATTTTTCTATACGGTACCTGGAGGTAAGGGGCATTTGCCTCCCTTGGTCTCAAAAATTTGGGCAAAACCAGAATTTTTTGGGCAGCAATAAAAAAAATTTGGGCAAAATCAGACATTTTAGGGCAGCCACAAGGAATCGTGAGGGCAAGATTTAGGTGAAAACCTTTTGTTAGAGATTACTATGTTTTTGGGAGGAAAACCTAGAAATCAGAGACAGATTCTAAGAGAAGACCTTCTTTTTTGGTTTTCAACCTGAATCCTGAATTTTAGACAAATTCTCTTCTCATATTTGTAAAATTCTAAAAAATTATGAATCGGGCAAACATCACAAAATTTGGGCAAAACTGTATTGCCCCAATTTTTTTTGGCTGGTATGCCTGTGGTTGTATTTACGACAACCATAAATAAACCAATCGAAATTTTATGTTTTATTGAAGTTCTATGGGGTACATTGGATTATATAGGCTATTATATTGAAAGCGGTTAAAAATACTTGGTCTGCCATTGATTGCCTGGGTTATTGGCTAGGATGTGCTTATGATAAATTCTTAAAGTCGAAACCTGGCTTTGTTTCGACATTTGACTGCTCTATAAATAGCGAGTTTTTTCAGTCAAAGTCAGTTCTGTTAACCTTTCAATGTTTTCAAACTCAATTTCTTCGGTATCTTAGCCAAGAGAAATGAGAAAAAACGTGCAACGAGATTCTTGCCAATCAGATAATTTAGTTTTAAAAATTTTTAAGAAATTTTTAATTTTGCAAATTTTTATTTTATGTCGCAATATTAAAAAGCAATTTATTAAAAATTTTTTTAAATGATATATGTTTTAAATAAAAATTAAAATAAAATTTTTTTTTTAAATATTAAATAAAAATTTTTTTTAAATGATTGAATCAGGAAAGCTGCTTATTTTAAACATGTTTTTAAAAATTGTCTAGTGAGTTCATGGAAACAATTTAAAATTTTTCTTATGCATAAATTAACTATATCTATTCTCACGGTGACGTAATACTGTTATACTTGCTCCGAATTATAACTGAGTTTTCTGGTTTACGACATGGTATTCGCATACTAAATAAAAGTCTTATAGCTGCTTGAGCATAAGTACAAAGTGCTATAGCTACCGTTTGGAATCCATACTGACCTGTACCTTCGTGGTCGGGAGCGTGGTCAAGTGGTCAAAGGCATCGTAATTGAGAGCAACACTGTCGCGGTTCAAAACCTACTCGCGTCATTCCGTTGTTTCCTTGCGAAAGGCTCTTTACGGCATTTTCTTCTGCTTGGGGGTCTTGGCAAGCACTTTTAAATTTCAGTCATATCTCTATAAAAACTAAAATATAAAATAAAAGATTTCAACCGGATTGCAATATCTTGGCATCTCCGGAAGCAGGTCAGGGTAACTGCTTGAAAGTTGTCCTATGTAAGCGCCTGCGACGCTTTCCTGTAAATGAGGAATGTAAATATAGGGATAAAAAATCTTTTGAAAAATTAGCCTTTGTTGGGCTTCGACTTCAGTTACATTGTGATTTCAAATCGAGTATCATAATGGAAGTCTAACGTTGGCGAACAAGCAAACAAATAAAGCGAAATAAAACAGGTAAAAATAAAAAAAATCCGAAAAAATAGGGAAAATCTTTCGTTAAACCCTGTTGCATTATTGTTACAAGTATCTGTTTATGCAGTAGGCAGAATAGTTTTATTTGCCGCTGTTTTCAGAATGACTTTTACTGGTGATAAATTATGAAGGTGTACGAGGCAACTGAGTTTTTGACTAGTGAAGATAGCTCTGATTACTTGGGAAAAGGAAGTTTTGCCACAGCTAGAAGGTGCTACCATGTGAAGTTAGACGACGTTGTTATAAAATGCTTTGATTTGAGCGAAATCGGTGATGAAACATCTGAAAAACAAAACAAGTAAGATTATTACGTCACTAATGATTTAACAAATTCTTTAACCAGGTATTATTTACTAAAGTCGCAACCACTTTAATTTTATTTGTAATTTTCGACGCTTTTTTACAAAACATTCCCTCAAGATTTATCTTGAACTGCTCGTTTATTTTGAAAGATTTTTTTGTAAGGTTGTGCCAAAACACCAAGAAAAATATAAAGTTTTTAAAGCTCAATATTAAAAAAAAATATTTTGATATTCATCATCTTCATCCTGTATAAACTACGCGTATAATTCTTTATACTTGAAAAATAATGGTAAAATAACCGTCAAATGATTAGCCTGATCTTTTTCGTATGGCAATACATATTGCTGTCCGTTAAAAGGTTTTTTAGTTGCTTTTTTATTAGTTGTTATATCGTCGTATAATTATTTTTTATTGTATCGTTATACTGTTAAATCGTCAACAGTGCTGTAGTTACAGTGCTGAATGGTAAAAAGTGTCGTAAACCAATTATTTCCTTATAATTCATTTTAGGATGTGAAAAAAATTTCATCCCGCTAAAATATTGTTATTACCGGTTGTTTTGTTAAGTTTGACAATTCTAAAAAAGACAAATATTTGCACACCTTGAGCCACGCCGAGGACCACTTCGACAAGCTTCTACGTGTATAATTGACCGGTCATCTATACAAAAAATATTGTTGTCTCATTAAGCCAGGAGTGGCCAACCTGCGGCGCATTGGAGGGTTAGTGGTGGCGCATTGCAGTCGGGGAAAATATTTCAAATGAAAAACGTTCTACAAGTTATATCTAACTATATCAGACGACCACCTAATTTTCGGACGAAAAATAGGAAAATTAGAGATCGATTTTGAGTGAAGACCTTTTTTTTTTTTTTTAGAGAACATTATAATTTTGGGACGAAAAATAGGGAAATCAGAGATCGATTCTGAGTTGATGTTTTGAAATCTTTCGTTTGTGCGGCGCATTGAACTGGACTTAAATGAAATTGTCGCTTGAGGTAAAAAAGGTTGGCCACCCCTGCATTAAGCGTTTCATTTTATTTTTTCGTTTTATTTTAAGAGTGATTTAAATATAATTTAGAACACTTTTAAGAACATCATAAATAATAGGAGAGCACTACGTGCTTAGGTGGCTACTTACTAAATCAGGGGTTCTTAACCTTTTTTATAGTAGTGGCCCACTTTTGTTTGAAAATACTCCGTGGCTCACTTCTTAAAGTTCTGCTTAAATTGGTTATAATCAACTTTCTTACAAAACCAAGAAATTTGTAAAAAATACAGAATAACTTCACAATGTGAATTAAAAAAAATAACGTTTCAATAATAACCCACACATAACGCAACTGTTAATGCGAAGTTGAGATTGTTTGTTCTTTGCAAGTAGGTAGAGATATTTGAGGTTCAATGCATGACAATAAACAAATCAAGTCATTTTCCACATTCATGGTATTTCTAGATTTTGTTTTCATTGCAAGAAGAGCTAAAAAAGTGGCTTCACATAAGTAAGTTGACCCAAATGGAAGCAGCTTGCTCATCATATATTTGGCCACTCGAAGATATGAAGCACTAGCATTTACACCAGAATGTTGTTAACTCAGAATTATCAAATGCAGTCTTCATGGTTGAGTCATTTTTTTGAATCAATAAATTCTTCTTGGAGATGCACGGGCAGGGAAGAGAAGTTTGCATTGATTGGATTTCTTATCATTTTTCAGATTTTCATTCATAACTATGCACTTTGGAAAGTAGTGATTTAGTTCTTCTTCCAATTTGCACAAATGTTTTGAGACCTCTGCTGAAATATTTATCGATTCATTAGCTCTGATTACCGCTGAAAGTCTGTCGAACATGACAAAAACATCTTTCATTACATGCATTTTCCACAACTCCAATTTCTCCACAAAAGCATTAAGTGAGTCATAGAGATTTATGATTAAATGAGTCATAGAGTTTACTCCCTTGCATGGATAAATTCAGGGTATTTAATTTTTGAAGATATCGGCTAAATAAGCCAAGCGTTCTACGAAAGAAGGATCATTGAAATAAGTTGCAAATTCTTGTCTTTGCCTGCCAAAAAACTCTGCTAATTCTTCTCGCAGTTGAAACACTCTGGACAGCATGTTGCCTTTTGAAAGCTAGCGCACATTTGTACGGTATAAAAGTGTGGTGCAGTCTGCAGACATGTCCTTACAAAGCTTTGAAAACAGCCTTGTGCTTAACGCACTCTTTTTCAAAAAGTTTACCATTTTGATAGCAATATTTAATGCTGATTGTAGGTCTGAAGGGAGAGTTTGACTTCCAGAGCTTGGCGGTGTATCATCCAGTGGACTGACGTTGCACCGGGAGCGAGTTCTTTCACTCTTTTCGAAAAACCTGATCGTGCACCAATCATTGCAGGGGTTCCATATGTACAAACAGAACATAGATTCTCCCATTTCATGTCCCATTTTTTAAATAATCATCCACTTTTTGTAGTGTATCAGCTGCTCGTGTTGCACTTTGTAGAGGAGAACAGAAAAGAATGGCTTCCTCTATGCTGGTAACGGAAGCCCATCGCGCGAAAACCATTAGATGTGAAATATTTGAAATGTTGGTAGATTCGTCTAACTGAATAGAAAACATACCATGAAGGCAGGACTTTAACTTTGAAATCAACTCAGAGGAAATGTCATCCGCCATTTCGGTTATACGAAGCCGTATCGTATCATCCGAAAGAGATATTGCTTATAACTTTTTGCTACTTTATTTTCCTAATACTCGCTCTACCATTTTTATAGCACATGGCATTACAAGAGTTTCAGCTATTGTTAAGGGCCTGTTTTGTTTTGCGATCGTAAGTGCAACTTCATAAGAAACTTCAACAAGTGAAATATTTTCCTTGTAATAAGTTCTATTAGAATGCAATTTAGCACGTTTCAGTGCATCTCGTTTCCTTTCAAAAAAGGAAATACCTTTGTCCTTATATTCAGGATGGATTTTTAACAAATGATTAACAATTTACTTGGACGCAGCGAATCGTTTCCAAGGACTTTGCAACAAATAACACATTGCTTTTCTGAGTATTTTTGTCAGAAAAGTGTGCAAAACCATACGGAATATAATTATGATTTCATCCCCTTTTACTTGCTTTTTTTCTCATACTTCGGCTAAAATTAATTGTTGAAAATCTGATTAAAAATGGCAATACTAAACAGAACACCAGAACTTTTCTGAAGAACCCACAATCCGTCAGCTCTATTAATACGAAAATTATAACCAGCCGCACTGTACTATATCTAGAAAGCCAAGCACACTAGAAAGAAAGCGACGAATAAATATCAGCAGTTTTTATAGCCATCAATACACGTGGTTAATAAGACAGAATCTTCTAGAACTTTCCAGTGACATTATTCAAGGCAACAGAAATCAGACAGGGCAGTAGTAAAGTTTAAGGAAGAAATTGAGACATTGACAATGAATTTAGAAAATCAACTCAGACAAGAAGATAAGAAATGCGACGAAAAACTAGTTCAAATTACAGTCACATTTGTATAAAAAAACAACTTGCAAAAGCATTCGCGCCTAAAATCATGCGATTTCTGTGACAGTCACTCAAGCAGAGATAACAGTTATTATTGTGGCCCATAGAATATTTTTGTCTAAAGAAGATTAAAGTAATCGCAGCCTATGAGAGATCTTAGCCTGAGAGGTATTTTGTTTTTAAGTTTGAATTGGAAAGCGATAAAAATTTGTTTACGTTACAATTTTTTGACCATTATAAGTCTCGTCAAACAAATACCAGCACAAATTTCTTTCGTAGTTTGATTTTCTAAATATTGAATAGTTCTGCTGATGCCCTCTAAGAGTGTGTCGTTTATGTTATTAAGTGGCGGAAACGTCATACCAGCCTCTTTCATTCCAGCTTCAATCAAAACTAGAGAAGACACACAAATGTACTGTAAAATTGTCTAACGAATAAACGAATAAAACTGAAATTTTCACCAACTTTACAATTTTCCAAATAGCTTTGTGGCCCACCTCGAAATGCTCCTGTGGCCCACCGGTTAAGAACCCATGTACTAAATCATTTTATTCATTCATAAAAGGTACGGTTAGTTCGCAAGGAAATACTTTATAAATGTAGAGATTAAATTGTTGACGGGTGTTAAAAAGTTTTAAGAAATACTCGTAAATTAAAAAATATTAATGGTGGTTGTAACTAATTCATGTTCTAGATATTTTATTTAAGATGATTGATTTTTCGTAAAACAGGAACATTATTAAAATCTGCGTGACACGAGGTATTGTCCTGTATTGAACAAATATTTACAAAGTAATTAAACACTAATAGACGGCCAAAAAGCAAATGAATTTGTTGACCAGTGAACAACAGTAAAAAAAATCGATAAGAACTGTTGATTATTTAATGTTAAAAGGTGGTGTATTTTTGTATTTTGATTGAAATTGCTCTGTTGTGACTAATTGTTTTTATTAACGAAGAGCCAATAACTTCGAATATTAACAAAATGTTGGTATTTCAGCGTCCGACAAGAAGCCGAGATCTTGTACGCTATAAACCATGTTAACATTATCAAAGTCTATGGAGTCACACAATGGGAACACGGATACGGAATTGTAATGGAAGAGGCGGATGGATCCAGTTTGGAGGATTTGTTGTTTTCCGATATAAACAAAATTATTCCTTGGAAGCTACGGCTACGGATCTCCTCCCAAATAGCAGACGCCATTAATTATTTACATCATCACGATCCGTACAAGTCTTACGTACATGGCGATCTAAAACCTCAAAACATTTTGCTCACAAAAGATTTGGTTGTAAAGGTGGCTGATTTTGGGGCGGCTAGTTTAATTCAAAATACAGAATCGAGCGGAAACAGTCTTATTCAAAACAATCAAAGCCAGTACACTTATTTTTATATTGCACCAGAGTATTTTTCTGATGACTCAAAAATTTCTGGTAAAAAAACCCTTGCAATGGATGTGTACAGGTAAGCTATCGTTTACCAGCTTTAAAATTAAGAATAATTAATAAACTTGTTCATTTTGACTTTCAACATTGCAAGAATACAGTTCATTTTCAGATACGTAACATTGTTCCAAAAAATAAAATGTAACTTTAGCATAATTACGTTAGATCATATGTTTTCGCTCAACTGATGGTTTGAAGAAAACGAGGAGAGGAAGGTAATGTTCGAACAACACTCTAGCAATTAACCCGGAGTGTTTCTGAGATGCACAGCTTAAAATCTTTTCCAATATTCTTCCGTTTTTTTCATTTTTTAATAACAGCTCAAATGGATGTTGAACCCGCAATCTAACGAGTGTGAAGAAAAACTGACGCTGGCTTCGTTGCGTACAGATTAGTGCAAGTAGTCTATACAAGCTTGATCATGTAACGGAACAGGCGCTCATATAAGCGTATATGCGTGTTTTAAAACATTAAATTCTTTTAAAATGTGGCTCATATAAACATACTTTGTTGAAATGATGCAAGATTTAGAAGAGATTGCTAGGGAGTAGCCCGTACTTAGTGAAAAAAGAGATGATTTCAATCTAATCATCATAAATTGTTCAGTAAAGACTTTAACCTACAGACCAAACAAATTTGTTTTTTAATACGAATTGTGACTTTAAACTTGCGCTTTATGCTGCAATTTAAACACAATTTGTTGTTTATTTCAGTTTCGCCATGATTCTTTATGAAATAATCACCAGGCAGGAAGTGTACAGAAATTCTCAATGCCTAGTCGATTTGATACTTTACAAAATCATAAACGATGGACTTAAACCCGATCAAGAGCTTGTTAAAATCGTGGGGGGCGACTTGAAAAATGCAGATCGTGAAATATTTGAAATCTTGCAAAACGTCATGTGTCAAGGATGGGAAACAATTCCTGAAAAACGCCCAAGCATTGCAGAAAATGCGTGTCATTAAGTTTGATGTTTTGTTTTCATTGTGTCAATTTTATTTAAAATAAATAAGTCATTAAAAAGAAATGCTAAATTCACCTGAGATTTTCGGTCAAAAGTTCTTGAAAACTAACATTTTATATTTTAATGGCGCGTTCTGATTCCAATCTTAGTTCTTCAAACATACCTCAGCGCAAAGGCATCAGATTGGACGTAAAATTCGTTCATGTTTACCACTTTCCTTTGATTCTTTTTAGGTTGCCAAATTATAAGAAGCGTTGATAACCAGTGTTCCCTTTAAGAATAATTTACACTGCACAAGTACTTTTTAACGAGCATGAATAATCTCAAGCTGCGTCAGCAAAGCCCTCAATGAAATAAAAATTTTATGAATTGTTGCAATACTTAAGCTATAAAATCGTATTTAAATACAATAAAGTGAGCCTAAAGATTTAATTTAAATAGCTTTTTTTGGGTTTTGTGCTTCACTTATGTTTATAGGCTTTGTTTTCACTTATTGTTGAATTTTGATAGATAATCCATGCATTATCACTTTCTTCAATGTATTGTTCCTGATATGATGTACTTAAAACAGACTGTAGCATTATTACTCGATCACTGTGATACGAGTTCAGCCCGCATGTATTCAATATCTTGATTCCGTTCAGGAAACTAAACTTTTTTCAGTGAAAACACTGGAGGCTTGAAAAGAAGAACATATTTGAAGGAGGCAAAGGGTAGCTCATAACTTTTCGTGCCCAGAACAGATTTCAGGAAAATCACTTAAGCCTATACTACTGCCCCTAAAGCTTGACAATCTTACTCTAATTTGACTGTTTGAGAAGCCATAAAAGTGAAAGCGCTCTTTTGAAATGTCTTAGAATTAGATAAATCTCTCAGTACGAGTACATCATTTAAGATAAACAACCTTATATTAATTTGCATTTTTGCATTAATTTGAGTTTTGCAAAAAAAACAACTGCTTTTTAAATTCGAGTTTTTTGGTCTTTTCAGCGAACAAAAAGTACATCATGGCTTGTTACTAAAGTTTATAAAGGCAAATGCAAAGTTGTAACAAGTTCAACATTCGAAGAAGTCCATCCGTCAATAACCGACCAAGTCAAACAACCATTCAGTCTAAATCTTTTGCTAAGATGATCGAGTTCAAATCCATAAAATCATGAGTTCTTTTGATTCCAAGTCATTATAACTACTTTTACACAACCTTCATCTACAAAAAAAACTTTTTTTATCTTCATTTGATCGCAAAAGTTTTTTTCACTTTCAAAGAAACAGATCGATTTTCGTTTGTCAATCAAGTTTGATGAACTTTAAATAGGTTTTATTTTCGTGTTTAAGATTTGAAAAAAGAAAAATTTAAGTTTTTTAATTGAGACATTTTTATCTGGAATTGAGCAGGTAGTCAATTTGAGGATTCAAGTCGAGGCAGAGTTTTCTTAAGATTTTTACGAGTGGAGCCGAATTGGACTCGAGTCATTACAACTCTGGAAAAATGACTAGTAAATTGGGATATTTTAAGCTGAAAAAACAAAGTTTAAAAAATTATTTTTTACAAAATTGGCATGTAGTTACTGCGCAAGAATAAGATTTCACTGTGCAAATAGTCTGGTGGCACTGCGGGTTTGTGCAGTTGCAAACCTTAGAGGGAACACTGTTAATTATTCTTCTTTTTCTTCTTTCGACCTTTAACTTCAATCAAAAGTAGCCACAGCGTATTATCTTCCTCCAAACCTTTCTGTCTTCAATGTCTGTCTCCTTCGCGCCAACTTCCCCCATATCCTTCTTTACCACATCCAAAAATCTTCTCCTTGGTCTCCCTCTTCTCCTTCCCAGCAACTCCATTTCCATCATCCTTCTTTCTACATATTCTTGGTCTCTCCTCATGACATGTTCATACCACCTCAGCCTGCCCTCTCTCATCTTCATTCCTAACCGTTCTACCTTAACGGTACCCCTGATGTACTCGTTTCTAATCTTGTATTTTCTCGTCACTCCCATAGCAAACCTCAACATTTTCATCTCTGCAACTTTCATCTCTTCCACTTGTTTTTTTGTGACCGCCACCGTCTCAAGTCCATACACCATTGCTGGCCTTACCACTGAATTGTACACTTTTCCTTTTACTCTAGCTGGTAACCTCCTGTCGCAGATTACTCCTGATACTTTTCTCCATCCGTTCCATCTTGCCTGCACTCTCTTCTTTACCTCCCTCTCACAACCACCACTTTCTTGCACCGTTGATCCCAAATACTTAAATTCCTTTACTCTTGGTACTTTTATATTCTCCATTTATGCACATTTCCTCGATTTATGCACAGATATTCGGTCTTTGACCTACTTACTTTCATCCCTCTTCTTTCCAATGCATACCTCCAGGATTCTAGTCTCCGCTCCACTTCTTCCCTGGTCTCTTCGTAAATCACAATTTCATCAGCAAACAGCATCGTCCATGGTGGTTCTCTCCTTCCTTCATCCGTTAGCCTGTCCATTATCACTGCAAACAGGAACGGACTTTACTCTGATCCCTGGTGCAGTCCAACCTTGACCTTGAAACTTTTTGTAGTTCCTACTGCACACCTCACCATTGTTTCGCTTCCTTCATACATATCATGTACAAGTTGCACATACTTTTCCACTATTCCGGATTTTCTCATACAGTACCACAGCTCTTCCCGCGAAACCCTGTCGTAAGCTTTCTCTAGGTCTACGAATACACAATGTAGCTCTCTTTGAACTTCCCTGTGCTTTTCCATCAACATTCTTAAGGCAAACATGGCATCGGTAGTTCCCTTTCCTGGCATAAATCCATATTAGTGTTTGCTGATCTCCACTCTATCTCTTAGCCTGGCTTCAATAATTATTTCCCATACTTTCATTGTGTGGCTCATTAGCTTTATTCCTCTGTAGTTTCCACAGCACTATGCGTCCCCTTTGTTTTTATAGATTGGGATAAGCACATTCCTTCTCCATTCTTCTGGCATCCGTTCACCCATTAATAGTCTGTTGAACGGTCTGTCAAAAACTTTATTTACATCTTTTCCATGCACTTCCAAACTTCTACTGGTAACTCATCTGGCCCAACCGCTTTACCTTTTTTCATCCTTCTTAGAGCGTTTTTTATTTCTTCTCTACTGACACAATTTACCTCTTCGTTAACCACTTCTGCTTTCTCTGTCCTAGGATCTCTGTTATTTTCCTCGTTCATCAGTTTCTCAAAGTACTCCATCCATCTCTTTAACACTGCTGCCGAATTTACCATAACATTACCGTTTTCATGGTTTATAACTCTCACGTGCTGTACATCTTTCTCTGCTCTGTCTCTCTGCCTAGCCAATCTGTACAATTTCTTTTCATCTTTTTTTTCCAATCTAGCATGCAAATCGTCATATGCACGTCCCTTCGCCATTGCAACTGCCTTCTTTGCCTTACTCTTCTTTTCTTTGTAGATCTTTTTAGTACTTTCATCTGTTATTTTGTCCCATGCTTTCTTTGATTCTTTCTTTTCTTTTATGCTCTCCTGAACTTCCTCATTCCACCACCATGTCTCCCTGTCTTCTTTTCGTTTCCCAAATGTCACTCCCAGTACAGTTTCAGCTGTTTTTCTTAGCATTTATGCTCATCCCACTCATCAGTAACTCATCCTTGTCTGCCAGGACCCTGGTCACCTCTTGTCTAAACGCTTCTTGGCAGCTTGTCTCCTTCAGTTTCCATTATCGTATCTTTGGCTTCACTTTCTCTGCTTTTTTCTTTTTCACCATCAGATCCATTTTGCATACCAGCATACGGTGCTGCTTTGCGACACACTCATTCAATATTACCTTACAATTGCACATTTTCTTCAAGTTCCTCCTTCTGCACATCACATAATCTACTTGGGTACTTTTTCCTCCACTCTTATACGTCACCCTGTGTTCATCTTTCTTCTTGAAATAAGTATTAACAATTGCCAAATCCATTCTTTTTGCAAAATCCACAACCATTAATCCTTCCTTATTTCTTGTTACAGCACTGTACCTCCCCATTATTTCCTCATCCTCTATGTTTCCTTTGCCCACATGTCCATTAAGGTCTGCACCAAGAACTATCCTCTCTTCTTTTGACATACTTTCTATCAATCCATCTAGGTCTTTCCAAAAATCATTTTTCTCCTCCATGCTGTTGTTAACCTGTGGAGCATACTCGCTTACTATATTTAGGATGGACCTTTTTACCTCCAGCTTCATGGCCATTAGTCTGTCTGACACCCTCTTCACCTCCAGGACACTTTCAGCCAGCTCCTCCCTCACCACTATCCCTATCCCATTTTTTCTTCGATCAGCTCCGTTGTAGATTAGTTTGCATCCACCTCCAATGTTCCTTGCTTTACTCCCTTTCCACTTTGTTTCCTGTAGGCACAATATATCTACATTCCTTCGCTCCATCATATCTGCCAGCTCTCTTCCCTTCCAGTCATCGTTCCAATATTTAAGGTACCCACCTTTATGAGTGAGCGTCTTCCTTTCCACGCTTTTCGCTGCTTCTTCACTCGCCTTCCTCCTCTCTTTCTGCTTTTATTTTCACTATGTTTAGCAGTAGCATAATTTCCACACATGCCCTGATGTGCGACACCTGAGGCGGTCGTTGGTAAACCGAACCGCGACCAATCCTGTATGGATTTATTAATAATAATACGCATTTGTACAATCTGGCAAAAGTTTTACTCCGGATGCCCTTCCTGTCGCAACCCTCCCCATTTAACCGGGCTTGGGACCGGCATCAAGAGACACAGGAATGTGCCTCCGATGGCTGGGTTAGAAGGAACACTGTTAATAACTTTGCTAAAAACAAGTCAATGTGATTGTTTTTAGATAATACAAAAAAGTTTTATTAAAAAAAACTTCATAAAAAATTTAGATGTTAAAGAAGTTTTTTTTAAATTTAGATTTTAAAAATTTTTGCAAAATTTTGCAAACAGCTGCAATGATCTTCAATGAGCTGCAACAAACGCCCACTACAATGATCAAAGGATTCGCAGCAGTTTTTTTACAGTTTAGAATCGGAGCCGAAAATCTCGATTAAGACCAAAAAAAGGTCTTCAATAATTAAAAAAAGAATAAAAGCGGTCTTCAAACGAGTAAAGTCCTTTTTTGTCTTCTCCTGGTTTTCCAACTCCGATTTTAATTTTCCCAATGTGCTCTCACGTCTCGAGTTCTGGGAACGAGCTTGGGTGCCTCTTTTTTGTTTGTTGTTGATATAAATCTTGAAGTTGTAACTTCAACTTTAAGCGCAGCTCGGAGAATATAATTGTTGTTTTAACAACTGCACAATTTTAGTAAAGCAACAACTTTCGCCGGTTCTAGCAAAGATCTTGTTTAATAATTCTAAAGAGGTTGAAGATTTGAAGAAAGAAGCTACAGATATATCAAACGATTGTAAAAGGGTTCTCCTCTCAAGATTCGAAGCTCCGTACAAAATGGTTGCAGAACGCCGTGATGAAGGTACATAAAGACAATTTTTTGTTCCTTTTAAGTAACTAAAAGAAACAAAATTGTCAAGAAACATGTTTTTTATTTAAAAAAAGTTATTTTTAATGTTGGTGTAAATGTCAGTGTAAAAAAGCCGGAAGAATTCAAATTAAATTCAAATTAAATTGCTGAATCACATAGCGCGCCTCCATTGTCATATTCTTCTACTTTAAAAACTTCAGTTTATTCCTAAGTCAATATAAAATCCTGGTTTTACTAAAACTACACCGACAAAATAAAAGCTGGCATTTATAACATTTGCCCAGCATAGAATTTTGTTAAGAAAAGACTTCGATTTATTACCAATGGTCGCCCAGGTCATCGCATTATTCGGGCTACGAAGCGCGGAGAAATACAAACAAAATAATGTTCACTAAAATTGTTTGGATTGTATTATTTCGATAATAACGTAATATATTGTTGGTTAGAATTATTGTCACACATTACTATTATTTAGGTCATAAATTCCTCTGTCGACCCTCGTTTAAAACTACAGCGCGGATGTTCGGCAAATTCGGCAGATCACCTTCCAAAACCCGCTTGTTGAAGTCTAACAGCATACAAGGTGAACAAATACTAAAGCAAAAACTTGCTACAAAATTAATGTTATAGAAATATGTATTGAAATTGATTAATTGTAGAAAAAAATCTACATGGCAGCGTGGGCGAGTGGTTAAGAGAGCCATGATTGTGATCGATGTGGTCTCGATTCAAAGCCAGCTCGCCCCATTTTGTTGTGTCCTTGGAAAAGATACTAGGCGGTTTTGAATTTTTGTCATGTCTCTATAAAATTAATAAAACGAAATAAAAAATTGAAACGGACAGCAATATCTTGGCATCTCCGGAAGGAGGTTGAGGCAATGCTTGCCCTATGTATTAGCGCCTCCGTCGCTTTCCCGCAAGTCAGGAGAATACGCGTAAATATAGAAATGAAGTAACGATTGCTTAATTTAACCTCATTTTGTATTGTGTTTTTAAAAGTTTGGTAAATATTACAATATTTAAGAGTTTGGAAAAACAAAATCAAGGCCGTTGTTAAAAAATTCGGCCCCGGCACCCAGTAAAATTCGGTCTCCTAAATTAACTTGAAAAAAAGGTTAAAAATTGTTTAAATTGTTTTTCATTTTTACAAGTCAAACGTAGTCAAAAAATATCTCCACACTAAAAGGGAAGGTCAAAAACAACGTCTTTTCCATACTATGTCGAAGCAAGAGAGCTACAATTTAGAGTAAAGATAATAACTTAGTCGTAAAATTAAATTCAACGAAAGACATATACAAGAAAAGCGGAGAAACACATTAAACTGTATAGCGATGCAAGTAGTGACGTCTGATCCGAATACGCAACTAAAGTGTCAATTGTGAGAAAACTTGTGCAAATTCTAAGATAAAAATTAAAAATTATCTAAATGCAGCGAAATTCTTATCTTTTCTAGACTTGTTTCTACAACTAGCGTTGGCTGGAATATGCTTTATTTGTTAATTGATTTTTTGCTTCTCTTAGCGCTTAAGCGCAGAAAGAAGTAAAAAAATCAATAAAAATACAAAGGATACTCCCGCCAACAGTCATAGTGGAAATGGGCTTTATAATGTAAAATTTATTGACACTTGATCGTTGTTTTTAATATAAAACAATTTTTTGTTTGGCTAGTTCCCACCATCGGCAATTATTTATCTGACTTTGCATAATCTCTTTACCATTGCTAAGTTGTTTGAACATAATTTTCAGAAAACAGTTTTATTTTATTCAGGAGCGTTTGTAGCTTTGGAAGGAAAGAAAGCTTGGATATTTGACATTTCTTCTTTCGAAGTAACTGAATTACCGGTGGGTGTTGTATAATTTGTTTAAACCTTTGTATTTGTTTTACTAATTGACTACATTCAAAACATTAAATGTACCTTTTGAAGATAGCTTTTTAATACCGGTATCTTTCCTTTAAAAAAAGTTAGCATAACAGCATTTAAAACAGAATATTTTCCATTTCTAACTACAAAACTATCATAAACGAAATTGTGAATAAGACTGTATCGTTTTATATTATTGCAGCAGGAATCGAATCCCTAACTACAGATTGTGTTTTAATGCTAATTTATTTTAAATTATCAACATTTAAAATGCCGATTTGTTTTGTTTCCTTTTTTTGTTTGTACGGCTATATTGGCCTGGTTCCTGCTTACCGTATGAGGCAGAGTCATAATTTTACAAAAGCAAGATCCCATTTCAGAATTGGCCGTAAATCACTTAGAAATACCAGATACCACTCAGTTAGACTGAACAAGTGGATGTCAGATGTCGGATCTATTACAAGCAGATGTCGGATTTAATTACAACAAAAATAAAATGGCAATTAAAAAATTGATTAGCTTAAGTTAGCAAAAAATTAGTGATACTGTATTATTGTCTAAGTCACAAAGTGTATTCGTTAACACAGATTTATCACAACGTGTGTCCCTTACACACAAATTTACATTGCTCACATTGAATTTCACTTACTTAATGTGTTCTAAGCAAAAGTTTCAAGAAAAAAACAGTAATTTTTTTTAAATGAGAAAGTATTTTTCGTTTTTCTCAAAACTCAAAAAATTACTCGGGCATTTATTATTTTATTAGGCAGTTGATATACAAAAATATCTAAAATTTTAAGTCGCACAAATTAAACCAAGAATATTTTTTGTTTTTATGGTGAATTTTTGCACATAACTTAGTGCCTTGCATTTGGATAGATGTCCTAACGAATGAAAAAATTTGTCGGTTTTACTAAAGTTTTGCTTTTATTGTGTAATTTTAATTTAAGACATCTCGCACTAACACTGACGTTGTCGTTGAGCAATTTTTTGAAAACCGATTTTAACTCTGTTTTTGGAAAAATAATTCTATAAAATATCCTGCAAATGTCATTCGAATCCTCTGTATGACGTAGATGTTGAAACACAAACACTCTTGTCCTTCGATGGTCAATTGGAACAATCAGGTCTTTGTCATCACCGGTTGGAAAACTCAATCGGTCGAGCGGCTTGATGTGAATGAACGGAGCGCGTGGCACGAGATCGATCCAATCAACAGGAACCGCTGGTTTGGGGCCGCGACAGTCACATCCGCAGGTCGGTTTGTTCGTGTTTGTGTAATTTTTTGGGAGTTTTACAGCCGAGTTTGAAAAATTGCTCTTTTCAGTGGTTTAGTATTTGACAATTTTCTATTTACTTTTTTTAATTTTACGGCAAATTTGCTTTATGCTGATGGCTTGCTGTGTATATTTACTAGTAGTTGCAAAGCCGAGATTCAATTTATTACGATCACGATCGTAAAACCGAATCAAAGATAAAGTAAAGTCGATAAATAATTACAGTGTTCAACTGCAGCCGCTTCTATGTTGTACTTGTTTGTATTCAAAATATTTGAGTCGTATGCAGACAATCATATTGTAAACACTTCCGAGCAGTAAATTTGGGCACGGCAAATTTCCTTTAAAGTCGTGAGGAGTTTCTAGTGTAAATCGCGCCGTACAGTTGCCAACGCTGAGTGAGTAAACAAACAATCCAAAATCTAAAACTTATATATCAAAAGTGTCCAACCATGTTGAGCCGAGGGCCATTTTAGATTATCGAAAATATTTGCTGGCAAGATTGTGACCCTACGAAAAGTAAGTACAAGCGTAGACACAACCTCGGTGAGGTTTTTTAAATAGATTTTTTTGGTGCTCACTTTGCATGAAAACATTTTATACCCTCAACTTGTCTGATTGAGTTTTACTCTATGGTTTATGTATTCGGAAACGTGATTATCCAATTTACTTTACGTCATTTCGGAAAATACCGCACAGGCCACTCAATGTCTTTACTTTACACAGGCCAAACGTAATAATAAGCGTTATAATAATCGGTATTATGCAAAGCCAGACATGCCAGTTAACAATGAAAACTTATTACAATTTTTTCCTGAAACTCTTTTATTGTCTCGTGACAGATTTCCAACTACGGAGCAAAGTGATTTCACTAGTCACTTGAAAGAACAAAAAAGTATCGCGCTATGGATGTTACAAAAACCAACCAAAGTATATTTTCGTATGCAAAGTGTTTTTTATGCTTTGAGCCCCACCAAAAATATCCGGTCCTCATAGCTATTTTGCCAATTTATTGTTTTTTAACGCAAATATCAGCTGCTAAACATTGAAGGTAAAATGTTTGTGTCCGGCGGGTTTTGGGATATGGCGTCGGTCGAAAGTTACGATATGCGCACGGAAAAACCGGATTGGGAGATGTCGATGAAGCCCATGAACTGGTCGAGATCCTCTCATGCTCTCGTCTATCTCGATGGTGAGTCGATGAAAACAATTTGTTTCAAGTCGAACAAAAGCGACAAATTCCCGGATCCTGTCGTTTATGGCTTGAAGTAAGCAAGTTTGTGTGACTTTAGTCAACAGCATGAGTCTGTAACTTCTGACTGGCGTCAATATTGAAATAATTCGTTAGTCAACCTGTTTTTTGAACAGTTTTAAAAAGTTAAACAATTTTGGAATCTAATAAATTTATAATTAGATATTTATTAACAAGAAAAAAAAAGCAAACAAAGAATCTTCCATTTTAGGATACATTTATGCCATTGGAGGAGTAGGATTAAATACGGCTGAACGTTGCAATCCAGAAGTAGGAGTTTGGGAGGATCTTGATTCAATGAAATATGATCGAAACGGGCTCGCCGCTGTGGTGCTGAATGATCAAATATATGCGATTGGTGAGAGCAAGTGGTTCTTGCTAAATTATGATTAATCGCTAAAACAAAAAAGTTTTTTTAGTTCCGGTGTCGATCTTTTATGTTTGAATTCCTGCGGCTTTATATCACTTCAGGTTTTTCTACCATCATTAATGATATTTTCTTAATTTTTTTAGATGCTTTATCATATTTTCAATAAATGGTGTTTGAAGTTTCTTTTCAACAGCTATTTCTCTGTCTGCGATCTGTCTGCATCTTTATAAAACACATATCAACTAACCCATTTTTTTCAGATTACTTTTTTAAATTTTCATGGCAAGCTTGTGCAATTTTAACCAATAATAGGATCTTGATTTATTTATAGAATTTATTATATTCTTTTCTAAAGCCGCTCCAACGCACAGTGCAATTACTTACTAGACTCGCCGTTGCTAGAATGCGAGTTCGATTCCCATTTGTGGTGAATAAATTGTTATGTATCTTTTATTACCTAAATATTTGTACTGTATTTAAATCAGTGGAGGTAAAAAAAGAAGTACTTCAAATAAGTAAATTCTTGCGGTGTACACTGCTGGATAAACTAATAGATTGCAAAATTGCAAAGCTCTCGGTTTGACCTTTGTTTGAATGGGCTTAAGATTATGATTCTGGATAGAGGTCCGACTACAATTGCGAGCGCAAGAATGAAAGCGCAGTATATTATTGGACACCTTGACATTTGCAAATCTGGAACCAGCATCAGTAGCAATTAATATACTTTTAAAGCTTTCATTGGGTTTTCGTATCAAATTACGTTTTGTTATCTTATTTTCTTCTTGCTATTTGCTTATCAGCGCCAGACACAAAAATTTGATTGATTTTCACATTCAACTTTAATTTTTATTTACCAAACTCATATACAATGTAAAAGACAAGATAACAGTTTAATTCAATTCGGTTTGGTGATAAACAATCAATACACAGATTTTAATACGAAAAAGTAATGAAGTTTCAAGTTACAGCTTATTATCAGTAAGAACGGTAGAGAAACACCGAAAGGTTATCAGCTCAACCAACATCCTTTTTTTTATTACATTAACTACATTTAAGCAATCTGTAAATTGCAATTGAAACAACAAAGCATTAAAAAAATACACACAAAAAAAGAAAAAAATTAAAGAAAGAAAATAATAGAAAAGTAATACATCTAACACAGTTGGAAGATAATTTTTCTAATCTTATTTTATATTTATGTAATATAAATCAAACAGCCAGTATTACACTCTTGGCCAAGAGACATACAATCTTAAGGACAAAACATACATAGGAACCAGGCCATACGTTTATTGAATCAGCTGCCACCATATCAAAAAATAAATAAATAAATAAATAAAACAAAAAATGGAAAAAAGTAAAACATTAAAAAAATTGTGCTAAAATACAATTGATTTGGTTCAGATTTAACAAATTGGCAAAGATTCAAACGTACGCTTGGTTTGCTTGTTTCTATCAAATTCGCATCTTCTCAAGTTGTTCTTTTCTACAAGCTCAATCAGAAAAAGAAAAAAGCGTATAATTTTGTTACATCAAAGATAAATTGATTTACTGTTTATTGATTACTCGCTGGGATACGCGCTGCAAGTTAAAAGTATAATTTTGAAGTCAGATAATGGTTGTTAAATCGATAGTGATAATTTTTCTTTTTGATGTTTCAGAATCGTTAGTAGTTATTATTTATTTGTTCTAATCAAACTTTGGGTGCGTTGGAAAATTTCCGTAAGTTAACTATTTTTTAAATCATCATTGTTGTGTTTTTTACTTCTTGTATCTTTGTTTTAGAATTACGAAAATAACGTTCAATACACTCCTAACTGAACTTCGATCGAGCGTTTCGTCAATTGGCAACGTAACCCAGCTATTAGTCAGAAAAACAGATTAGAGCAAATCAACAATCATTTTTTAATTAATTTTCTATATTCTTTTCATCAACTATTTGTTTTTATCTTCGTTTACGACAATGTTGTCAGTACCATTATTTTTTATTTCCTCTCACTAATAACCAAACGTATATCAAAGCAAAATACAAACAGTGTCACACTTCATTCATAATTCTAATCTTAACTTTATTAGCATTCAGTTGATTTTCATCCATTTGTAGTAATTTTTTAGCTTCTAATTATGACGTCATCTTTTTTATTGTTACTAGTGATTGCGTAATTGGTACACCACCACCACCCTACTTAATCTATTTAGTTTTCAAGTTGTTTTCATATGTAATTATAAAGAGTCGTTTTACTGTTTTATTCAAAGCTTATTAATTGACAGAAGTTATCAGCCATTGCAAAGAACAGTGCGGTAGCGATGACGTAACTTCTAATACTATATTATCTAGTACAGCGTTTTTCAAACTATTTTTGCTGCGACCCACATCAAGAACCCCAGTTTGCATTGCGACCCATCATAGAAAAATTATATATATACTGTATATATCATATTTATTAAACACTACACTTTATTAGTTAAAACCACAACAGTCTTTTTAGCTAATAAAGTGTAGTGTTTAATAAATATAATTACTTGCTCTAACCGTGTGTTACTGAGGACTGTACCGGCAAGGCAAAACATTACTGAATTATACTGTATATATATATATATATATATAAATATATATAATTCAATACATACAGTATAATATATATACAGTATAATTCAACCATATAAAAACGCAATTAAGCAAAGTGGCTTCAAAGACAATTTGATATATACAGTATAATTCAACCATATAAAAACGCAATTAAGCAAAGTGGCTTCAAAGACAATTTAATATTTAGTGAAACCCAACCGAAAAACAAATCAAGAAAACGAAAAATCATATGGTTCAACCCGCCTTTTAACAACTATGTTGCCAACAATATCGGAAAAGAGTTTCTAAAATTAATAAACAAACACTTCCCACCACAACACAAGCTTCATAAAATTCTAAATAGAAATAGCATAAAAATAGCTATAGCTGCACGCCTAACATGAAAACAATTATAACCGGTCACAACAAGAAGCTATTGGAAAAGGAAAGCTCTCAACAATCAAAACCATGCAACTGTAAAAATAAAGATATCTGTCCACTAAAAGGATCTTGCCGACAGCAATCTGTCATTTAGCAAGCAGACATGTCTCATGGAAATACAACAGGAAGCTACATAGGTTGCAGCGAAACAGAATTCAAATCACGATACTATAATCATATACAATCATTCAAAAATATGAAAAAAAGAAACGCCACAGAGGTTTCCAAAACATTCTGGAATGCCAGGGAGTCAGGTATCTCAATCCTATAGTCAACTGGAAAATAATCAGTCAAGTTATCCCCTATAAACCAGGACAAAAATGCTGCAACCTGTGCTTAACCGAAAAGTTAAAAATACTACTAGCAAACCAACCAACAATCCTCAACAAACGATCGGAACTTAGAGGAAAATGTCGCCACAAAAACAAATTTAAACTAAATAAATTACCCACTTGATTTTGTATGCTTGAATTGCCTTTTTTTTTGTGCGTGTGTGCTTTCTTGTCCGTCATTAAATCCGCTTATATTTTTCACTGTCGTTCGCGCCGTTTTTTACCCACTTTACTTTTTCATCTTATGCGATTTTTCTCGTTACTTTTTATTGCTTTGTAGATTATTTTCTTTCCTTTTATATCTTTCACCACACACCCAGATGGCCTTCCCTCACCTTCATATGAATGCAAGTCTCTATACTTGCATTCACTCTATTTTGAGTTGTTTTTTCTTGTATGACGTCATAGGAACCGTATTGTTTGCTTAATTTAACTGCATATCATTTATTCCACACGCATTTTTTACCACTAACAACTATATTTTTAATTTTCTAGTAACCATTTGACGATTCTAAGGATGAAACAGACTGTTGTGGTTTTTAAACAGTGATTAAATAAATTTTGTATTAAATTGCTCTGATTTTGTTTTATTGAGCACTCTGCGGGGAAGATCGATTCGCTCCTGCAATATATAATATATATATATAAAGAGAGAGAGAGAGCAAACTCTTCCTCTTACGACTTTCTCTCACTTGCGTATTTTTTATTTCTTTTCTTTTTTGTCACGACCCATTGAATTTTTCACGCAACCCACTGAAGGGTCGGGACCCATAGTTTGAAAAATGCTGATCTAGTACAATGATTTTCAACCTTTTTCATTCTGCGACCCAGTTTGCAACCCAAAGTAACTTAGCGACCCTTTTGGTAAACAAATTTTATTTAGGAGTATCATGCTATGTAATGTTAGCGTTATTATATTTTCAAAGTTACCGGTAATAGCAAAAAGAAAAAAAGATCTTCTTTTGGAATCTGTCTCTGATTTCTCGATTTTCGCCCCCAAAAAGTCTTCACTTCAAATCAAAAATTCTGTTTATCAAACGCTTCCGAAACTCTAAGAAATGACCATACAACCTCCGAGGGTTGTGACCTTTAGGTTGAAAATCACTGATCTAGTACTATGAAGCAAATTGTATTTTATAGATTACATAACTAGCTTTGTACTTTATCGTATGATTGTATTTGTAATATCATAAAAATTCTTGTATGTTAGTATATTCGCTTTTTATGTAGTAAGTATGGATGACTATATATATATATTGGCTCTCAGTTTGTCATATATTCCAGCTGAGTAATTGATTCCAATTAAAATGTAGAAGTTGTTTTGTATTACGTACTATTGCTTAATTGTTTAAGGGTGCGGTTGACGCCTTAGAAGTTAGTCCTATAGTGAGATAGAATTGCTTAGACGAACTATTAAGTTTAATATTAATCATCGGGATGCTAATTTACACTCAAAGCTAATCAGTACGAAGTTGTTGAGTATTATTTGCAGTTGCTGGCTCTGTGAATAGCTTTGAAGTTTTGTGAAGCTTGAGAGTCAAGTTTTACGAGAGTTGATCAAGTTTGCTTGATATTGTGAATAATATATCATTTATAGTTAGAAACTATAGTTTCTTTCTATCTATTGAGAGAAGTTTTCTAGCAAATTTATTGTACCTAGCAGAATTAACTGTATTAAGAACTTTAGTCTTGCGGAAAACTATTTCTAGAGCCGGCATAAAAAAAATAAATTAACAAAGCTTTACCTCAACGCAGGTTTTGGGTTACCTAGTTGAACTGGTCCTTTCAAATTCCCGAGTAAAGTTGTGACAAACAGCATAAAGAAAAAGAAAGCAAAAGCCTACCAACTGCTAAACGTAATGCGCCAAAAATTTAAAAAAAGTAAATTTAAAGAAAGGATTTATGAAAAGCCTTGGTAGATATTAACAGTTTTTGCACAAGATGGCATTCAAATTTTGCTTTAGAAAAGTATATTTATAAAACTTATTTAAAAAAAAGTATATTTAAAAAAGTTAGAATTTTATTTGAATACAAAGATTAAAATAATTTTTACCCCTTCCCCAAGATGTTTTCTCTTTTCATCGCAACAAAACTGTTTGTTTTTTAACAAACTGAAATAAGCTGTACAGGAAAAGCTGTACCGAAGAAGCTTTTAGAAACATCTTAAATTCTTAAAACTGTTTTTCTTATTATTTCCGCTTAATATTTTAGGAGGAAAATCTGACGATGGAATAGTGGCAATGATTGAAAAATTTGATCCGAAAAACGGAAAATGGAGTGACGTCACTTGTTTAAAGGTTGCTAGATGCAAACACGGAGCTTGTGTTGTTGACGGAAGGATCTTTATAGTCGGAGGGTAAATATTCGAAGGTTGAAAAATTATACTATTTTGCCAACATTTTGTCTTAAACGTCTTCGCCGCTAATTTTCACCATGAATAAGATTGATATAGCTTAATAATTTTGGACTTTTAATTTCTTTTTGTTCAGTATTATTATTTATTATTCTTATTTTATCGCTATATTCATTTTCCTGACTCGCAGGAAAACAGCGGAGGCGCTAATACACAAAGCAAGCAATTACCCCGAGCTGCTTCGGAAGATGCCAAAATGCTGTTCGCTTAAAATTTTTTCTTTTTTTTGTTTATTTTTTATAAAAATATTACTGAAATTTAGAACTGCTGGCCAAGACCACCCAGCAGGAAAAGTACCGTAAGTGTCTTTCCCAAGAAGATAATAGAATGGCGCGAGTAGGTTATGAACCAAAACTATGTCGATCACAATTACGGCGCTTTAACCACTCGACTACACTACCGACTAGCATGCAGGAAAATACTGTAAACTGTTTTTTTGACTGTTTAATACATTCCCCACCCAACAAGAGATTGTTTTGTTGGAGGGTCTCAGCTCTTTACACTTGATCACCTTTGAAGTGGTTAAAATCCGCACAACTCTGTTCGGACATGTGACCCAAAAGAAATAGGACAGCCGTGGTCAACCGTCAATTCCTATTTTGTCATGTAGTTGTGGATCTTTTCTCAGTCTGGAAGTATTTGTATGAGTCATTTTTAGTAAAAAATGGAGTAAGCTAAACGGTATAAATGTTGGAACGTGTGGGAAGGGCATTTCCATCTGTTTCAGCAATAATCTGACTTGAAGATCTATATTATTTTTCGGAACCGCTGTACAGCTTGACCTTTTTTTGGTTTAAAAGATTCAAAATAGAACACGGACGGATAGCTTCAAAACAAATTTTTCACAATATGCCATTATTATTGATGCCTTTTAGAAGATCTAGCTTTTATTTTTTGCATGTGTTATGAAATCGCGACGTTATCTTGGCATGGGCGGGTAGATTGATTGGTCGTTCAATCAGATTCGTCGAAACCATGAAAAACAGAAAAAATGAAAAGTACTGGTCTTAAAACATGAAATAATTTCAATCACTCTTGACCGATACGCAAGAATAACAGCCATTCGTTACAACCAATGTTCAATAAGTTTACTTCATAGAATTAATAAGTTTACCAATTGTTTTTACAGATTTCAAACACATTAATCTCAGAGCTCAACGTATCTCTGGCGGCCAAATTATCACATGGTAACATACTTTTTTTTTTGATAGAAGACTTGATATTTGTTTACTATCTTTTCAACCACAACCACAACGTCTTAGGATGTTTAGAAAACGGGAAAGCGACGTTTAAACAATCTCAAGCCATTATATGCAACTGTGCAAAAATAATTGCTTGCAAGTCTTCAGAGTAAAAAAAAGGCTTCAGCAACATAAATTAAATACTCTCAAACATTTAATCAAATGGTTCTCATGCTCAATGTTAGCAGTATAATGTTTATTAAACTGCATGTCCCCCCACTAGCAAGTGCTTACGTCAAAACGTAGTTGCTAATATTCAGACATGCCAACGAATTCAAGAAATCTGGTTAAAAGTTAACAACGAAATAAAAAGATCCGGTGATGAAGTTTTTGTAGTCTGATGTATTAAATAAATCAGTAATATTTAATCCAAAGTGCTGTTGAAAGTGACTATTTTTGGTGTTTCCTAATTCTTACACTTAGCTACTATTTTAAAAAAATGTTTTCACACTACATTTTTTACTATCACACGCCGTAAGTGAGCCCCTTATTCAAAACGCGGAAATGAAGGAGTACATTCTCAATTTAAAAAGTTACATTTTTATGGTAACTTCGAAATTAAAAGAATCAAGAACGAAGATAACTTAACGCACAGCACAGAGTTACATGGCAATAATGATGCAATCACCAACGCGATGTGGAACAAAAAAAGTGAGGTTACTGGATAAAAAAAAGAGCAAGGCCAATTGTTTTGTAATAAAAAAAGATGAATTGTAAAAAATTAAAACTCTTACAAATTGATAAATTTGATTAAAGATTGCGTTGTAGTAATTCAAAATGAGGAAAGTATAAAAATGAAAAACGAATGAAGCAACTGCGGTCTTAATTTATCTTTTAAGATAAAAATAATATAATTCAAAGAGTTTTTTCCACAAACATTTTATTTGAATATGTAATAAAGGTTTTTTGATTTCAATATGTATACTATTTAAGATTGAGGTCTACGTCTTTTATTTTCAGTGACACGGATTTGGTGGAGATGTACGATCCCCAAGATAATATCTGTCGTGAAGTAAAAAACGTCAGCCATTTCAAACAAGTTCGTGCTATAATTGACGTTTGATTGACTTACCTCAAGGACAATCTCTATTTGATCGAGAGTGTATCGGTTAATGAACATTATCGGTTAATGATGTATTCGTTCGTATGTAACGCAACTGAGTTGATACGAACCATGTTTCATGTTTTATAAATACAGATATCTTCTGATAATTTAATGCTAAAGATAATTGCAACGTTTTGTTTGGGAAGCGATAGTGAAAGTCGGGGTGTATTTAAATGCTGTATTTCATAGTTAAATGTTGCATTTCAATGTAAACTGCGGCCCATGAAGCAAAATCATGTGGTTCACGGAAAGCTGTGGTTTGAAATAGGGTGACGGCCCTTCCCCCTCAAATCATTGTTGAGTAGTTTTATGGCCTTACAGCTCTACTTCTTGAATTTAGATTGAGTGATTCAAAAAACAAGCCAACTTCAAACCTCGCTTTCAAGAGAATGCAAAAATTGTTTTTCCTGATTTGCAATGAAAATAAATCGCTTTTGTAGAAACAAAGGAATAACTGATGAATAATGCAGTTAAATCTTATACGCATTTGGCCTGGCAGCGCCAAAGGTTGCCTTTCCCTATAAATCCATTTGTGACAAAGTAAATAATCTAAATTAAAAAAAAATCTTGCTATAGGACTGCTGATGTGTTTTTTATTCAAACTAAATTTTAAAATAATTAAGGGAATGGACGGAACCATAACTCTTTTAATTTTTCGATAGTCTCTTAAAAGACTATTAGCTTGAAAGCTCTTTCGGCCGATTTTTGTCAGAAGAATTCGTTGGCAAATGACAAACTCGAAAAAAACGCGGTTTATATAGTGTTGGAAGACATCGAAAGGAACGGCGTCTCTGATTGGTTGGAGAAAGCGAGCACGCGATTGGTTACGCACTCACTTGCGCCACAAGCGAGAAAGCTTCAATCCATAGACGAAGCCTTTCTGGCGACAAAGAGATAGTTGAAGAGATTCCATGAAGGTATCTTCGAGCGTTGCCAGATGAAAAGATGATTGAAAATTTTTTATAAAAAGTTCGTCATTTGTCAACGAATTCTTCTGACAAGAGTTGGCCAAAAGAGCTCTCAAGCAAATAGTTTTTTTAGAAACTACTGAAAAATTAAGAGTTATGGTTTCGTCCATTCCATCGGTTATTTTAAAGTTCTGCATAACCACGAATTTATTCAAACTAAATTAATTTTAAAAGCGCTTTCACAAAAGCAGTGGCGGCAACAGCAATCCAGGGGAAGGTACTGGCAAGTTTGATTTGTATTTAAAATTTAAGTGAAGGTTTAAAAAAATTTGAACATTAAATCGAAAATAAAAAATTGTCTTTTTTCTAAAACGTAAACAGTATGCACTGTACAAAGTATTTGATGTTATTCCAATTTCTGAAGATTTCACAGCTTATAAGTAGCGGCCGATTTTTAAAAAATCTTGAATACTGGATCGGTGTATGTTGTAAATCACACAGAGATTTGCCAAAAAGACGTTTTTCTTTGACGAGAAACGACTAGAAATTTCAACCAGTCAGGGCACACATAAAAACAAAAGATAAATTGTGCGAAAAAGATTTTTTTAATTCTTTAATTGAAACAAATCAATTCACCAACAGAGAAGGCAACGCACTGTATAAAAGTAACTGAGTTACAGTTATGTTTTAGTTTAAAAATATTTGCATTCTTAAAAAGAGGCAAGAAGCCAAAAAATTGGGGGTGGGGCGTGTGCAAAACAAATTTTTTCAAATTGTATTTCAGAGTTGTGATTTTACGCGATTCTACAAAGATTTTTAAATTTAGAAAAATCCTTTATTGCTTTATCGGTTCTGTTGAGAAATATCTTTACACGTGCATTTTGAGCCAGACTACCATTATGGATGGGGCAGGGTAGCAAAAAAAAATTACCAGAATTCTCGGCTTTATTACAATAAGCTAATAAACCTTTGCAGAATGTTGCTTCAATTGTATTCTCAAAACTGTTTTATTCATTTAAAACATTTTGGAGCCTTTAGTTGCGGAAAAACTTTTCCATATCAAGTTATATTGTCTATAAAAGTAAAAATCAATCGTAGCAATATCGATGACATAGCAGCATTTGTCAGTATAAGACATGATTTTGATAGACCTACTGTCACTCGCTTTCTTTGTAAAGATGCTTCATTCTGTAAGTTACAAATCTGACGATTGAAATGTTGTGGGTTCGGTTCCAACTGAGATAATTTAAAAAGTCACCAATTTGGTGGATTTTTTTATAAACTTTATCAGCGATGGCTTAGTATGGAGCAACTAGAGTAGCCGTGCCGTGCCCCTGAAAACGTCCTAAAGTGACGCCCCTTTGTAGTAGTAAACCTAAGATGGCTGAACCAAGACCGCCTAAATAGATGGCTGAAATAAACTGAATAACTTTTTTGGGGATTTTCAGTAGTTTGCAATTCTATTTAATTATTAAACTACTGTCCGTTTAAAGGTACCGACACAAAACTTAGCTTTGTAAATTCATTAGATATAAACTTCTACTGGAAGCTTGCTGTAAAAATCATAAAACAAGTAGATATACGCATTTTGCTACATTTTTATTAAAATGTAATTTTGCTAGACGATAAACAAACTAAAAGTTATTGTTTAATCAATAGTTTCTAATAAACGATAAATACGAGATTAGTTGTCAATGATAAAAATAGTTCATTAAAAAGTGAAATGCAGGTAAGATTGATAAAATAAAAAAAAGATTTAAATTGGAGAGTTTAAATTTGCTGCCAACTTTTTTGAGGGGTTATTAAGGGCACCATTTTACTCATAATTCGATCCCAATAAACATAATTTTGATTTAAATTTTACTTTTGCCATTTTATTGTGTTGATTAAAAAGGCACTTTACAGCTCTTTCATCCACTTGGCTATCAAAACAAGCAGCTCTTAGTTTAATACTACCACATTTTGTCGAACGGTAGTTTATCGAAACATTTTATTGAATAACTGTGAAAGTTTCTGTTATTGAATCATCCCTTTGTGTTTGTTATTCTTAATTAAATTTATTAAAATTAAAAGGCAGTTGCAAGAAGCTGTTCTGTAGATTTTGAATAAATTCAAACGGAAAAAATTCCACCACGGAAAATTTAACAACAATTTACTATGGTGCAGTTTAAACTATACTTAATAAAATTTCCGTTAAAAACATACAGAGAACTCTACTCCTTACCCAGTTACCTTAACCCTAATAACTCTATGGCAAAATTTACTGAGGTAAAATCTAACCTTTACCCTTATCTTAACCCTACTGTCTATTACGAAATCAATTCTTTCTTTTATTCTGAGTATATCTCTTTATTCTGAGTTCCCCAAGATTCCCCAAGTCGTTCCTATTTGTTAGGCTGGTGATAAAAGAAGTAACAAAACTTGAGACCAATTTTGATATTATCTATTTTTTCTGCCGTAAAATTTTTGAAAAGTCAGTTTATGCGCGAACACTTTCTTTTTTTAAGTTCTCATTTAGTATTAACGTTTACACAGTGTGGATTCAGACCCAAACATTCAACCAGGCATGACTAATTAGATGTTAATAATTGAGTGTTAGATAATATTAAAAAAAATTAGATGCAGAACTTGTGTTTATAAAATTTACCAAAACATTTGATACAGTTAATTATTCAGTTTTACTCCATAAACTTAAACATTATGAAATAAGAGGAATAGTTCACAACTTTGTCGGCAGCATGGTCTAGCGGTTAAATTAAGCGCCGTGCTTATGATCAACATGGTCACGGTTCAAAACCAACTCGCGCCATTCTGTTGTGTCCTTGAGAAAGACACTTTATGGCACTTTTCCCTGCTTTGTGGTCTTGGCAAGCAGTTCCTAATTTCAATTATATCTCTATTAAATTACAAGAAGACAGCAATATCTTGGCATCTCCAGAAGTAGATCGGGGTAATTGCCTACCCTGTGTATCAGCGCCACCGTCGCTTTCCTGCGGGTCAGGAGGATAAATATAGAGATAAAATAAAAAATAATTAAAATTTTTTTTAACAAGTAAAAATTCTTATGTCACAACCAATAATAAGAGTTCTTCCCTTTATTCTAAGTTCTCCAAGGTGCATCCTTGGACCGCTTCTTTTTTCCACTATACCTTGATGATATTTCTACAGTATTGATTGTACTCCTCGTTTATTTGCACATGAAATTTTTTTATTGATGGGATGCCGTCTAGCACTATTTTAGAAAATCGAATCAAATCAAAATTTAATAGTATTTGCAATTGGACATTTGCAAATAATTTAACGCTAAATTTTAAAAAATTTTAAATAATACCTTTAGCACCAAAACTTAAATCTCCAAATGTTGATTAAATTATTCAAAGTCCTGCAGGTAAAACTAAAACTGTGTACACAACAAAATATTTTGGAGTACACAATAAAACAGGCTACAAGATAATTGTCTAAACTTTTTTGAGCACATAAAAACTTTTGAATCTAGAATAGCTTTATAGTCTGGTTGTTTGGAGTAGCACTTATCCAACATATGTAAACAAACTAAAATTACTTCAAAATAAAGCAATTAGTATTTTTACCTCCTGTCATTGGTTAGCTAGCTCGAAATCAGAGGTTCTCAACCTTTTTGTAACCATGACCCATAATCGTTTTAAAAATATTCCGTGGCCCACTTCTCAAAGTTCTGCCTAAATTGGTTAAAATGGAATAGCTTACAAAATCCCAGAGTACACAACAATGATGTTTCCGCAACTTTGTTTTCCCAACACTCGCTCATATATCTTTAAAGCACATGGCTGTACAAGAGTTTCAGCTATCATGTAGGGTTTCTTTTGCTTTGCGATCTGAAGTGCAACTTCATCAGAAGCTTTAACGAATAAAATATTTTTCTTGAAAAAATTTCCGTTAGAACCCAATTTAACACGTTTCAGCAAATCTTTTGTTGTTTCAAAAAAGGCAGTACCTTTGTCCTTATAGCTCTACTCAGAATGGGTTTTGAAGAAATGATTTGACAATTTACTTGGTGGAGGAATTTTTTTGCAAGGAGTTGGCAGCAAATAACACACTGACTTTTCTGGCCATCTTCGTCAGGCAAAACAGTTGTAAGGAAAAGTGAGTCGGTGCGCTCTCTCTCACTCTCTCTCACTCTCTCACTCTCTCTCACTCTCTCTCACTCTCTCTCTCTCTCCGTATCTATTAAATTAGAATTTAAGCTTTGACTTGTGCAATCAAATCAACACTGAATAGCTTTTACCATCAATCTCAGCATTTTCTAATACCAGCGAAATGCACAGCAGTAACCTTTTACCAATATACATATACACTTAAACTGTCACTACTATGCTTATAAATAAACATATCAAAACCAACTAGTTTACTCATGGTAGATTATGTCCTTCAAGAGGTGTATAACAGCAAATGATCAAGGCAATACACACGCACATAATAGCTATGCAATAGAAGGCATTTTATCTCGCCACCAAGACGGACAGATTAATCCAATAAAGATAATGGTATATGATGTAATATTGTAATTGGCCAAGCGCTACGGTCACCTACATTAGTTGCAAAAAAATGCTCTTTTTGCAAAACCAAACACTTTCATTTTAGTAATTACGGTAGAATGAAAATAAACATTTTGTCGGAAAAACCAGTAGCCTTTTTTGTTGCAACTTTAATCAAAACTACCGAATAAACACAAAAAAGTATAATTAAGTAATGTAACACAAATAAACTAAATTTTTCAACAAATTTAGCAATTTTTTAAATAGCTTGGTGGCTCACCTCAAAACGCTCAAACGCCCCACCGGTTGAGAACATCTGCTCTAAACCTTTGTACAAAAAACACTAATGTTTTACCGAAACTGTTTGAGTTTGAAACAGCTTAAATTATTTATTTTCACAAACTGAATTTGTTGCCTAAAATTTAGAATAATTACCTTTTATTTACTAAGCTATGCCATTCCCATACCATAAGATTTTGATTAAAAAATTATCTTAGATATTTCTGTTCAAAACTAAACGGACGCAGCAATCAATTAGATATATTGGACCAAAATTTTGGAATTGTGCAGTCAACTTCGGATTTAAGATATCCGCCGGCACCAACTCAACTAATCCCTTATATCCGAATATCTCTTGTAACCGACTAACGCAAAGTTTAATCTGATACCATAAGAACACAAGTTTTAAACACTCAAAACACCCTTTTTAAAGTATTTTACACATTATCCCCTCCAAAAAGCCCGCGAAGATAGTGTACCCTTAGAAAAGGCCGCGAAATTGAAATTGGAACGCGCGCTTTTGGTTATTTTGACGCATTATCAGAACAAAAAATCGATCCCCTATAACCGACTAAAATTACTAGAAAATTATGATTGAAATTTGGAAATTTAATCCCTTATAAGCCAAAATCTGTTATACCCGGATCCCTTATAAGCGAATATTTTAGTATTATTTTACATTGAAAATTATTGGGACCATTTGAAATAGTCCCTTATAAGCAAAAATCCCTTATATCCGAAGTTGACTGTATTAGTCATGACCTAAGGATATTGCAATTAATAACTATAAAAAATATTTTAAATTATTTCAACTTTCCAGTGATTGAATTCTTGATATTTTAAAATTCATCTTTCATATTTTATTGGGTTTTATCTCCATGTTATTTTTATTTTTTGCAGTTATTGTATATACTTTTTCAATTTTTACACACAGCTTGTAAATACGTCTCTCGTTTCTACGGAGTGATTGTTTAACTCGAAAACATCATGGTACCACCCTGTCGCAAATTACTAATTCTTATTATCATATCAAGCCGTTTATTCAAGACAAACAAACTGAACTAAATTAACTGGTCATAGTCTAAAAAATCTAAGCAAATGCAATTTTTGTAAAGTATTTATTGCGTTTAAAAACTCTGAAGGCATTTTATTTAGCACACAACTAATACCCTCCCTGATTACCAAAAACTTCGGAGATTTTTTGGTTGTTGGGATTCTTTTTTCCGAATATGTCAGTTTCATTTGTTAAAAGCACATCGCGGAGAAATTGAGCGGATAAATATTGCCCCACTTGAGAGGGGTGAAAACCATCGACCGGCTCAATAATCTCCCAATCAGCTCCTCCTTGTTCCTCCCACTTCTTCATCACTAAAACAATCATATCATTTAAATTTTAGGATAATATTGATAAAACAACTATATTTTTTTGTAGCTTCATTAGTTTTTCATAAAACATGAAGAGTTTCCGACTTTTTGCAGCGGGAAACACTGAACTTGGTTGAAAATAATTCAGGAAACATGATTGGAAACATTGGTTTTGTGAATCATTTAGAGTAAAAATTTTATTATAGTCGCAGTTCTTATAAAAATTTAAAGGACTGTGTGCAAAGCGCCATAAATTTCTCTTTACTGGTACATAAATTGCCGGAAATGCTGTTTTTTTCCTAAGAGCAAGCGTAGTGCCCAAGAAAGGTCATCACTTCACTTCAACCACCTAAAAACCAAATAACAAGCAAAATTTTTTTGCTTTGATTGAATCGGAACAACATGGAGCTACCCAACTATACCCGGATCACATCAACCTTTTTCACTGGCCAAAGGTGGCCCGCAGGCTAATGGGCAACCACGACTGAGTTAAAGCATTAGCAATTATATGTTGAAAAACTAATACAGCAACTAGTTAACAGGTAGCTAGGTAAATTGACTTTATTACAAACTCTACTTACTCGATATGATGTCGAAGTTGGCAAACGTCAAATTGAAATTAGCGTAGTTCGTTGTGTCGGCGATATTTTTTCCCACGGCACTTAATTCGGCTGCTCTCTGCAGAAATGGAGAACACGATTGTTTGCAAAACTATTTTTTCAACAAAACCGACTTTGTCGTGTGGCAGTGAGAATCAAAAACTTGGCACGAAAACATGGTCGTTGTTAATATGTCGTTTTTAATACATCAGAGCGTCTTGTTACTACCGCAGACAAAAACAGAAGCATGGAAACTTTATACGAGGCTTGAAAAAATTAACTGATTTTGCTTAATTACAATTACACTTCCTAAAATTTTAATCACAATTACATTACTGCAAAATTGTAAAACTAATTAGAATTCGTAAAATTACAATCAATATTTTTCAATCCTGCTTCATACTATGCAAAAAAATGCTGTAGTCAAAATAACAATTAAAATACCTTAAAGTAAAAACTGATAAATAAACTTCTTGAAGAACGTGCTCGGTAATTTGTTGATATCAACTAATTTTCGGCAACCCAGACAAAAAATAAACTCTTAGCCTACAGTTATTGCAACAAATCGCAAAAGATCCATCGCGTATTTTAATAGAAACAGTCATTCGACAATCTCTGACGTGATTGTCATGATTAAAAGCGAATAAAGCAAACATTAACTCGATTTCGAAAGCGCAAAAACACCGCTTTTATTAACCAACCAATAGGCGATCTGGATCCCCCCCACCTGACTAGTAAGGTCTCTCAATGTTGCGTTTTTGTTCATCCATCCGCGGCACGGGGAGATTTCCAAGCAGTTGAGGTAAGCATACAAGTCCTCGTATCTCACGTCGCTGTTTAAGCTTCCCAGAGGATGAATTCTGTGGATGAAAGCACGCGCTGTCAAGCCTAACGCTGACAAGATTGATTTTGCAAGATTTTTACCATGGAAGATTCTGTTGTATATTTTAATTTGTTCTGTTAAATTGGGCATTTAAAATTTTTGGTCAATGAAAAACAAAAAAAATTATTTTTGCGCATAAATGTTCTTATACCGTATCACGGTGGTGTTTGTGTAAAAAAGTTATTGGTCAAGGAAAGCAGATTTTTAAACCTTACCGAATTTGAAAAACCTTTCTTAACCTAAATGGACTGCAGAATGAAAATCCGGATTTAAATTTAGTTTTAACATTCTGTAACAAAGGTGGGGGGTCTGCGACTCCCATGAGTTTTTGATGCGGTCGTCATGACAATTGCGGTCTCCATGACAATAGAATTATGTGTCAATGACTACTGCTGATAACTAGAGATCACTTTATTTTAGGAACAAAAATCAAGAAGTTCGAATCAGATTTAACCGATTCAAAGTGATGACCTTTTTTTAGAGATCACTTCATTTTAGAGACAAAAATCAAGATATCTGAGGTAGATTCAAACTGATGACGCTTTATTCTTGGGTATTTCAACTTATGTGGCCTCCTTTGTGACAGCTTAGTTGAATTTTGCCTCCAATAATAAAAAGGTTCCCAACCTCTGTTCTATAAAATAAACATTTTCGGTTTGGCGGCAGTTTAAGGACGTAGTGCTCGTAAAATGCGAAAAAAATTTGAAGGGCCGAAAAACAGTATAGCCTCCAGATCTTAAAATAAAAAAACCAAATCGAAGAAAGCCCTCGTAAGTTCAAAATAAGTTTAGTTTCAGAATGCAACATGCAGGGAACACATGAAGGTTCAATTGAATAAAATCATAATAAACAGCAGGTCTCGTTATCGCCAAACGGTTGCTCTGAGTTTCACGTTGTCCCGCAAGTCAAGAGGATACAGAGCGATTGAGCTGGTTAGAACACCCTGGCGACGGCGAACTCGAGCGACTCGGTTCGCAGTTCAACATCTACTTCCGCTTTTCTGTTGGTTCCTCGGAAAAGACACTTTACGGCACTTTTCTCTGCTTGGCGGCATAGCAAGTATCTCTAAATAAAAACTAAAAAAACAAATAAAAAATTTCAATCGGACAGCAATGCCTTGACATCTCAGGAAGAAGGTCGTGGTAATCCCATGATGGTCACTCTTGGTATCTCGACGTTTCTCTAAGCCTTCGACGTTTACGCCAGTCTGAAGGATAATGCAACAATTATAACAAATACTAAACCAAACAAAATTATCTTAAAAATAATCCCAAACTGTCCAAAACTAAAACAGGTCCAAGCTTGCAATGAGTGGTAGATCCTTTGTAAGATATATAGACCAAGAAAATTGTTTAAAAAAGTTATTCTTAACAAAAAATCTCAGCTAAATACAACCTGAGGTATACCACCGAATAACTTTTTTAAAATTATCTTGGCATCAAAAAACTAATTGAAGAATTATCTTTAAATAACTTATTATCATTCAACGCAATGAATTTGATAAACTTTCTACATTAAAAACTCGTACGGAATATTACCAAAGAAAGTAAATTGCATCATATTATGCCGAATACCAAGATAAATCCCAAAATATTCCTGAGTAAGTTGCCATAAAATTGATTTGGCAAAGGAGCAACGATTGACCATGGTCGGCGTAAAATCAAGACCATGTCAAACAAGCTGGCCATCAAAACGACCCTCGTACAACTTGACCATACTGCCGAAAAGCTAGTATTTCAAAAAAAGCTATTTGTAAAAGTCAATTGAATAGGAAAAAAACTTAAGACCCTGGTTAGTCATCTTTGTTGGAGTTCAATTACGCAAAGCAAATAAAAAATTGTTTGAAATCTCCCAAATATTTAAATTTTTTTAAAAGAAACCAATATTGAAACTAAAACCAACAACTTTAGAATCGATCTTACAAACTTTATTTATGGTCTAGGCAGCATTTAACCACAGGCCCAAGAACTGTGGGCCGCATTTACCCAAGGACTACCGCTGCTTTATCATCCCTTGGAGACAGCTCTGATTATGGTCGTATGCTATCATAACTTTCGGTACATGTTTTGTAAAAGCATAAATATTTTAACAAAAAATTGAAAAATGTTGTGTAGCGCCCACCTCTGGCTCATCGTGTCCCACAGAACGCGCCCGTCAGCCAGACCGCTAATGACAACTGAGCTGCCGTTGGGAAGAGTGGTGTTGAGATAATCAAGGGTCTGCAGCATGTTGGTTCGATACTCATCGGGAGTGGTCATTCGCTCTAAGGTATCCACGTGTCTAAAACGATAGCATTTAAACCAGAGAGCAGATCACTGTTGCTCTACAGCTTACGGCGAATGACATATTTAACATACAAATCTTGTCTAGTTTATGATTATTCTTGAAATACTTAATCTTAAGAAATAAAAAATTAATTTTTATATTTAATTCGTTGACGTTAAGATTTTGACATCAATTATAGAAATTATAACATGTATAGTATTTTGTATTCAAACGAATGTGTCCGAATAGCAAAGTTTTTAATCAAATTAAATGTTTTTTAAATTCTATGTTTTGATTAACTGCGACCAATTTAATAATTCGTAAAATATTTTTTTGGAAATAGTCAGTGTCAAATTGTTATGTTTATAACGATGCGTACATCCGGGTTATTTAAAATACTTTTAAACTTCGACCTTGTACCGCGTACGAAAAGCACACTCACCCATTGCAAACGTCGTTGCCGATCAGAGCCAGCACGACAACCATCGGGTAGTCGTGGGTTCGATTCCGAGCGAGGCCATGCATGATTTCGTGGATGTTTCTTGAGCTACCCCCATTGACAGCAATGTTCTGGAAGTCTCTGTGCATACACTTGTTGTGGTCAAGCATTTGCATGTAGAGAGAATCGATGGGCCCATTGATCGAGACCGGCCATTCGTTGGACATATGAGCTGTTCTCAAAACAGATATACAAAAGATAAAAAGTTTGATTTGACCACAAATCGATTAATTGAAAAAATCTTATACGAGCTTTCCCTGTTCGTATGGAATAGATGTTTCCTTTGGAAAGACTTTTCAGATACTAGGTCTTATATGGACTTAAAGCTATTTCACATGAAAGCAGATAATTGCTTAAATACTAAAAATATTGGCGAAAGCAAATACAGTATTAACACAATCACAAACACCGTTGCTTTGAAAAAACATAGTATTGTTACCTGTGACTGAAGAAAGTTGTGGCCAATCAAATTCATTGCTCAAAATCATAAAAATATCTTTGAAAGTTTCCTAATAAATCAAAACGACACATTTATTTATATAGGCCTGAACCATTTTGAACAAACGAAATTTTTTTGTTAATATTATTGTCGGTTCCTTTAAAAAAAACTTTTAAATAATTTTTCTTAACTTTATCAAACATCAAAATAAAAGGAACAAGAAATTAATTTGCTGCCATTCAGGACCAAAAAGAGTACCGGGTGGCTTTTGTTCCTCGTCAACATCGCGGTTGTTTTGTAATAAAGGCAAATTTGATGATTCATTGTTATTTTTCGACTTAACCAGTTTTCTTCAAGAAACCTTTGCTAATGCTTTTTAAATATTTTAACTATTAATAGAACTTAAAATTTTGATAAATTTTGAATTATATATCAACTTACTTCATTATAACTTGCGGCCATGAAATATTCTGGGGGGATGTGAAAGTGAGCCCCAGCTGAATCTCCCAAAATTGCGACTCCTTTTTGGGAGGTATTCGAGCAATAAATATCCTCAAACGGCCTCATTGTATGCGGGTCGACCCCCTGGAATTTATGGAAACTAAACTTGAAGTGATGAGCCCGATAAAAATAAGCTTTGAATTTTTAATTTTTATTGTGTCCGTTGTTTTTACTTTTGATTTAATGGATCAAACTTTAGCAACATAAAAGTAATTATCCCGATCTGCTCTCGAAGAATCCAAGATTTGATGCTCTTTGGTTGAAATAATTTATTTGATTGTTTATTTATTTATTAAGCGAAATGATTCTATTTCAATAAAATAACTGAAAGAGCCTTCTTCCAAAATTGATATTAACTTTGCTTATTCAGGATATGTTAGAAATAATGTGACTGATTCTGGTAATAAAAACTTAATATTTTAAGTGATATGACTATAAAGCTTTTTTAAATATTATCAAGAGAAGGAGAAAGTTCTTTATGACAATAAAGCAAAGGCAGAAGATGGCGAAAAACCATATTTATTTGCATAATCGAATTACAAAGCCCTAATTATCTTTTAAATTAGTTTTGAAATGTTCAAAAGAGCTTTTGTATAGCAAAAACTAAATTCGGTAACGGTTAGCTTGAAAATAAACAGATCGAATTAATTTATTATCGATAATAATAATTTGTTTTTACAAAAATCCCGTTGCAATTCGAGTCAACGCTAGCGTCGCTTTTTATCGGTTTTCTTCCGGGATAAAAGTCGCTGTTTTCATCGTTACAATCTTTCCCTCTCCAATGGGATCCTCTAAAAGTAGAATGGATGCTGAATTTGTCTCTGTCCTTGTCTTGAAGAGGAAGATGATCGTCTGCAAACCTGAAATTAAACCGGGATAAAAAATTGGTTATGAAGTCGATTTCTTGCTGCAATTACAAAGTAATGATAATATCGTTTTTGCATGCCGCTCTATACCCAAATTTTTGCCAAAAAATTAGTATGGTCTCAACACGGTAGACTTCATCAAACGGTACACATCAATTTAATTCAATTCAATTTAATTTTATTTGCAATCAAGATATTACGTTTCGAAGTTCTTATTGAAAAAATCATTGCGAAATAGGAAACAGCGGCTAAACGATATACGTTATTACACGCACAAGGTCAATTGTACGTGGTCACTGTAACTTTAATCAAAAACACATTTACACAACGAACGCTAATTAAGTGCTTAAAAGCGTAAACAATTACATTAAGCATTAAAAAATGGCTAATGAAAAACATACATCTATTATATAGATTGTATTTCAATACTATAGCGTGAAAAAATAATTATCAAATAAATGAAGCAGATGGCGGAAAAAAATTTCTAAAATAACTAATATTAAGAACTTTTTACAAAATGCAGATTTAAACATCCAATTTATGAGACAGACTTCGAAACCCCTTTTGTTTCCTCCCATTGATGAAATCAAATAGTTTTGCAAATTTATATCAAATCGATATATAAATAAACCTACCAGCATAATATATACCAGTAGCCTAATACCTGTTGATTGCATCACAAATATCTTTAATTTCAGGCAAAGAACAAATTGCGCTTTCAAAAGTTTCTTTTTTATTGAAAAGAGTCGTGCTTTGAAGCGCTTTCAACCGGGAAAAGTTGATTGTTCGGCCGATAGGAGCTGTTTTATTTGTTGGTGGTGGTAGCGGAAATATATGGCAATAATCCTTTCCTGGATCTTGTTTGCAAAGTCCCAACTGTTAAGAAGTTTGTGTTATCTCAAAGATGTCTCAATAAAAAATTGCAATGTCTATGTTACTATGTTGTGACATAAAGAAGGTATAATTCTGGGTGTGATTTATTTCTTCACCTGTTCATATTTTAACCTACTATCGCCATTTGTATCAAAGTAAATCAAAACAAACAATTTTCTCTTCATTATAATTGTCTTTTAATTTTAAAGATTAAACGTGACTTGTTTGAATTGCGAGATGAAATTGTCAAGAAACTTATTGCTTATAACACATATTGTAAAATCTGTACTAACACTTGATTTTAAAACACCATTTTTGATACGTACGTTATGACAAATCATGTCAGGGGTTTGGTGGTGATAGATTTGGTCGATTAAAATTGGCCCGAATTCATCGAGCAGTCGCTTGCAGGCAGAGTCGAGGGGATTGGGGAGCTTGTCGCAAAGAAATTTGTCAATTGCGGATACAATGTCAGAAGAATGGACTTGAGACAGATGAAAACCCAGTCCCAAAAGTATGGAGCATCCTGCATGGGTAAGAGTAAAATTATATATGAAAACAACAACAACGAGTCTTGATTATGTTGGGTCAATATTTTGATAAATTGTTATCGAAAAAGTCTTGACCGACTAGCCCAGTGTAGTAACTCTGACTTGCAAACAGAAAGACGCGACTTCGATACTCCTACCTGACTGATGTTTGTTGTCCCTTTGGAAAATGCAATTGACGACAAATTGTAATGGTAGTCATTCTGCATTTATTAAAGCGAGACTCCGTTTGAACCAGAGAGTTGCGATCAAACCGACACGATTAAATGAAAGCAAAAATTAAATAAAAGATTTAAGTTGAAAATTTATTGCTGAAAGTAGGATTGTTAAAACTCTTTTTTAAAGTTTAAATTATAAAACTGAAAGTTTTTATGGTTAATTGACAACATTTACTTAAAATAGGTTGTTACTAATTTTATGGCATTAAAGACATTAAAGCTGTTTCCTGTATTATATCGAAATAAGTATAATTGTTTACTATGCCGGCTGGATGTGCGCAGCAACCTATTTACAAAGGCGTGCGAAAAAAACATGTGTTTTTACTTATGTTGTTACATTTTAAACTTCTACTAAATTAAAAAAATATTTGTACGGAAAAGGATTAGATTAGGGCAGCGGTTCTTAAACTTTTTTGCACGTTAACTCCATTTAGAGAAAAATTGCTATCGACCCCTACTCTAGTATACAATTTTAACCAATGCAATGTAACTACCGCTCTATTAAAGTAAAGACCTTCTTTTTAGTCTTCATCTTGATGACAAATTCAACTTACAACTCTGGCAATTAAATTGTGATCTATTTAGTGGAGCAAAAAAAAAAAGAGTTTTCACTTTAGCTGATAAGGCGGCTATTATCAAAGATATCTCGCTAGAAATCATAGTGATAACTTTTTTTATGTTTTTGGTCTTCAACTAATTGGAGACCAAAAATTTAGTTGCCCAAGAGGTAAGTTCAAAATTTATATGTCATGATCACAGTAAAGACTAAAAAATACTTTCACTTCCGCTTTGTTTTATTGCTGCAGTAGACCCCATCAATCATTCATCAACCCCTTGGCAATTCAACAATTCCCATTTGGTCCCTTGCTATTTACCAACTCCTTGGATGTTCTAAACCACCCCTGGAAATCGTTATAGATCACTTTGAAGACCATTGCGCTAAAACAACTAGCTGCTGACCTTCCCTTTCTTTCATATCTTCTGTGTTTAAGCATAAAATTAACCTGTTCAAATGCTGCTTTTATCTTTCTCAAATATGGGTGAACCATAAATGGCTCGCTTTTTATCAAATGTGGCATTACACCTCCCTTCTCTCTGATCAGATTGAAGTTTTACTGTCAATTAGATATAGTCTGTTGTTTATTGCTGCGGTATGCAGCAGATGAGTAAATAAAAGGCTTAAAGAAAAGGTGAAATTTTGACTTTTATTTTACAGTGCTTTCTCTGTTATCTATACTGTTTATACGTACCTCGTTTATCCGACATTTAATTCTTGAGCCGCTATATTTTGTACAATGTATTTTGGTGCATCACAGAAGTAGTGCATACCACAAAACATTATTTCAATATTATTTCAAAATCTACCGAGAAAATATGAATGTACTCGCGAACAAACCAAAATTGATTCATGTTTTAGTACAGTGTAGATCTACACAATAAATATATACGATACTGCATACTTTTGTTGATTTAACTTAAAAAATCAATTAACCGGTTTTTTTGCTTATCTGTTCATATTTTTAAAAGTAACGACCCAACTTGATTGGATAATTGAGAAAGCACTGTATTTTTTAAATTACTAATCACTCCAACGTTTAGCAATTTTTGTTGAGAAAAAATCCACCACTACTCACCAGCACATGTAGAACCCCCATTTGCATCCGCTATTACTGCGGGAGAACCCAACAAAAGCAAAATTGATAACACGAGAATCTTTTTCATCATAGCTTTGCTTCGCTGTACACGTTTCGCTGAATAGCAAACAGCAAACAGCAAACTGGAATCCATTTAAAACGCTTTTTTTATTTTGTAAACAAAACGATTGCGACGCCAGTTGCATGGCTTGCCGGTTTTCTTAAAAAACATAGACGTTTAACCCAAATTACAGCACAATAGGTCTTTTATGAATTGTAGGGTTTTTTCCAAGGCTAGACCTACTGTAGCACACGCTAAATTGCAAACCCTCATCACATCACCGTGTCTGGTTATTATTATGACTCGTAGCACAACAACAAAGTCAAATCAAACATTTAATTTTATTTCATTTTTATTTAAATTTGATCTCTATATTTATCCTCCTGACTCGTAAAAATGCGACGGAGCCGCTAATACATAGGGTAAGCAATTACCCCGACCTGCTTCCAGAGGTGCCAAGATGTTGCTGTCCGCTTGAATTTTTATTTTGTTTTTTTAGTTTTTATAGAAATATGACTGAAATTTAGAACTGCTTGCCAAAACCGCCAAGCAGAGGAAAATGTTGTTCAGTGTTTTTCCAAAGGACACAACAAAATGGCGCGCTTAGGTTGTGAACCGAGACCATGTTGATCACAATCACGGCGCTTTGACCATTCGACCACGCTGCCGGCAACATAAGACAACTTTCACACAATTACTTTGACCTGCTTAAAAATATACCACCAGACCTTTTTGTTCAGTTTCGTTTCTTTTATTTCTAAGTCAAATTTATGATTGAGATTTAAAGCTTGCTTGCCGAAACCACGATGCATAGAAAAATGGCATAAATTTTTCTTTTACGGACAAAAGTGAATATAGAAAGTAGAAGTCCGATTACATCCGCATTAATGGCTACTGCTACTATTTCAAAGAATGCACTTGGGAATCGAACAGAAACTTTTTTGAAACCAAATCAAACAAAACAAATTTTAGAAAAACCAGTGGCCTATGTCTTTGTTACTTGAAATGTTTTATTGGTACCATAATTATTTACACGAGATTTTTTCAAAAGGAAAAATAAATAAGAAACAAAAGGAGCAGCTTTATCGATAAAAGAAACCAAAGAAACTACCAAAGAAAATCGATAAAAGTAAGCAGAATTAAAATAGTAAAAGCAGTAATATGAAAATATTTGAGAAGACATGACGATCTATTGGCAAACAATTGCCAATCACGTATAGGGTTGTGATTTTTATTTAAGAGATTTATGACTTTCGGAATTTGAATTTTTTTGATTAACAGATTTAATGATGCACTTCGGATTAAATTAAATTTTCCTAAAAAAGAGTTTTCCATGACACTGTCAGAGTTTGTTCTTTTTACACGAAACGCGCTCATCATAAGATTTTTTAAAAATCTCGCTAATAATAAAACAATTAAGATCGGCTAGTTTGATAAAGAAAAAGTTAAAGCAATACTCGAGACTTCAAGTTATTGCTAAAATTAGACTCTATAGTTGCTGATGATTATATAGCTATAGTTGAATTGGATTAACACTTGGATTCGGCTATTGGGTAACATTTGTTGGATAACAAAATTTGGGCGGAAAAATTTGATGTTAACTGGTTTCCACTTTTAGCTGTGGGACGACGTTTTTTCATCTGGCAATGCTCAAAATCACCTTCATAGAATCTTTTGAACCCTCTCTTTGTCATCAGAAAGAGTTCGTCTATACCAGTGATTTACAAACTTTTTTTACTCGCGTACCATTTTGAGCTTTTGTACAGTATTTGTGTACCACCTAAGTTACAACTGACTAAAATATCTCAAACTAAAAAGCATACATCAGTATATAAAAAAAATTAGCATGTAGCTGTATTAAAGTTAAACGAGCATTAGGCCAGGAAGACATAAAAAGCCAAAAAATGAGCAAAACACAGCAAATAGTTTTAATGGGATTGATGTAGTTGTTTTTTCTCCACCAGCTGGTCAATGCGAGGAACAGCTTCGCTGACAGCCCATCGAAAATCATGTTCAGGCGTTCGAAAACGATTTCGGCTTTTCGATTTGATGGTCATCAAAGCCGAAAACCCCTGTTCGCACTCCCATGTAGATGGAAAAATCAATAGCTGGGAAACAGCGGGACGGGCTAGGTTCGGGTACGATGATGCCATGCTAAACCAGAAATTGATAGAACAGCATTCCTTATGTTTTATTTTTGCTGTCTCATCAGTTTGAATGTCTATTAGTTCTTCTTGTTCTCCGGTCCTCACAGACGCATCAGCTGGATCAATGAAGAATGGGTTGACGGAGTAAGCACAGCATGCAACATCAGGAAAGTAATTCAATAGCTCTGTCTTAAGTTGAGAAAGATGGCCAATAATTTCTTTAGGAATGCCACCATCAGGATTTTTCTCTACCGAAGTGAGGCATTTGAACATTCCGTAGCTTTGGTTGTTTACATTTTTTTCCCAGAGATCCAGCTGACGAACAAGTGCTCTCAGCTTCAAAATGAACTCTTTTACAGTTAGATTGGGTCCTTGAAACGACAGGTTGAAGTTGTTCAGAACTTCGAAAATGTCCGATAGATATGCCAATCTTGTAAGAAAATCTTTTCTCTCCAGGTCGTTTTGAAAATTATGATTTTTTCCTTGAAGAATTTGAGAAGCTCATCTCGCAGTTTAAACAGGCGCCTTGTTGCATTACCTTTGAACAGCCAGCGCACCTCTGTGTAGTAGAGAAGATAGGTAAAGTCGGAACTGAGATCCTCACAAAGACGTTTAAACAACCGGGTATTTAGGGCAGAAGTTTTTACAAAATTTACCATTTTGATCACTCGGTTCAAACATGACAATATATTCTGTAGTAACACTTTCGCGCAAAGGGCGAATCTATGAATGAAGCAAAGAACGAAGGTCACGTTGGGTGCCGCAGCTGTCACATGAGCTTTGAATCCTGATTTATGTCCCAGCATAGATGGAGCTCCATCTGTTGTACAGCCAATCAATCTTCTCCAGTCCAGTTCATTTAGTTTGAAAAAATTGTCCAAAGCTTCGAAAATATCCTTTTCCTTTTGTTGTACCGGAAAGTTCCTTGCTCATCAGTAATTCAGTTTTTACAGAATTGTCTTGTGTATAACGAACGTACACAAGTAACTGCGCGTTATTTGTTACGTCCGTCGACTCGTCCAATTGTATGAAAAACCATACTTTGAATCTTTCACTCCCGAAATCACTTGGTCAGCAATATCGACTGACATCTCCTCTTCGATTCTTAACCGTGTTGTTGGAGAGGGAAACACTTTTGAACTTTGCAGCCCCTTCCTCTCTAATCAGATATTTTGCCAACATCTTTGCCGCTGGCATTATGAGAGACTCTCCAATGGTATGTGCTTTCATGTTTTTAGCTAACAGGAGAGCGACTTCATAGAATGCCTTGACAATCCCCTTCTTTCTCTGGTAGATTGTGCCAGTATTGTCTAAACGCTGCCGCTTGGCATTCTCGCCGAGTTGCTGAAAGTAACTCTCATTTCGGTCCTTCTTATGGGGATGATTTGTATCAAGATGACGTTGGAGAAAGCTTGGTTTCATAGCTGAATTAGCAAGGGTCTTTATGCAAACTACACATTACGGCAAAGCTTCTCCATTTTGTTCAATAGCTGTGAACCCATACTTTATGTAAGCTGCACTGTACTTTCGCTTAGGCATGTTCCCGATAGATAAATTAAAGTAATTAAATTAAATTCAATTGTCGCACTATTCCTGTTTTAAAAGAAAAAACTAGTTCAAAGTGATTGGAATATCATTAAAAAACTAGTTTCAAAATTAAAGTAAGCTGAAGTTGCTCGCGTACCACTAGTGGTACGCGTACCACAGTTTGGGAATCACTGTCGGTATAGACTATACTAAAGCTTTCTCTCTTGCGGCGTAAGTGAGCGCGTAACCAATCGTATGCTTTCTATCTTCAACCAATCAGAGACGCACTTATTTTCGATGTCTTCCAATTCTACATAAACCTTTTTTTTTCAAGCAGTTCGTGATTTGCCGATGATTTCTTCACACAAAAGTTGGCCGAAAGAATTCTTAGGAAAAAAAGTCTTTTTTAAAAGTACCAAAAATTGAAAGAGTTAATGGTTCCGTCAGCACTATTGGTTATTTTTAAATTCTGTACATCCCTGAATTTATTCAAATATCTTGACTTTTAATTTGATTAACGGTATTGCTTTCATGTATTCTTAGCTCAATGCTGTATTAAGCTACTTTCAAGCTTTAAAAATTGGAATAAGAATTGCTTTATGTAGTACTGCACTGTACTGTTTACTTTTTGGAAAAAGGACTTTCAATTTGAAGTAAAAATTCTTTTAAATTTTCGTTTTAATTTTAAAGACTAAAAGAAACTTGGAGAACTTTGCCCATGGTTCCCGTTTCCGTTACTACTTTTGAGCAAGCGTTGTTAAAGCTAATTTAATTTGAGTGAAAAGACATGTAAACAGTCGGTTGCAAGGTTTTTGCAGAAGTGTTTGGAGTCATCTAAATCTAAAGTGTGCAACCTTTAGCGCTGCCAAGTCAAATGCGTACAACAAGATTTAACCGCCTGCCTAACTTGCATTACTTATCAATTATCCGTTTGTAACTACAAAAGCAATTTAATTTTATAGCAAATCAGAAAAAAAGTTTTTTTGCACAGGCTTTAATGAAAGATTTAAAGTTGGCTTATTTTGCCAATCATTCGATTTAAATTCGCGCACTAGAGCTCAAGGCCATAAAACTATGCAACCATGATTGAGGTAGCGAGGGCCATCACTGTATTTCAAAACCCCAGCTCTCCGTGAGCCCCATGATTTTGCTCAACGGGCCACAGGTTGCATACCCCTGATTAAAGTATTGCTTTCCAAACAAAACGTTTCGACCATATTTAGCATTAAATCAACAGGATATGTTCACACATGGTTTCCATTAGCTCAGTTGCATCGTTTACGAACGAATACATTTTGTTCATTAACAACACACTCTCAATCAAATAGGGGTTGTCCTTGCGGTGAGCCAATCAAACGTCAATTACAGCACGAACTTGTTTAAAATGCTTAAAGCTTTTTACTTCATGACAAGCATTATCTTTCGGATCGTACATTTCCACCAAATCCGTGTCGCTGAAAAAATAAAATTCGGTAAATCTCGGTTTTCAGTAATAAAGAGTGCACATGTTGAAATCAAGACCGTTATTACATATTTAAAGAAAGTGTTGTCGAAAAAACTTTCCCAATTATATTGCTTGCATGTTAAAATATCAATTACGATCTACTTTTTCTGAATCACCACAGCACAATTTTTTATCAAACTTCGTCAATTTTTAAGCGTTTTAACTTTCAACAAGTCATCTTTTTTTATTATTACACAATTTGGCCTTTTTCTTTCTTTTTATCTAATAACTTCAACTTTTTAAATTATAATTTTTCTTACCCTCGCACAAAATAACCTTGTTTAGGCGGGGAACAAATTAATTAGTACAACGGGCAGTGTAGTTTACTAACGAATGAAACAGAGAGTTAAAGACATTAAATAAACAAAAAACGTTTGCAACAAAGAACAATTTTTTAAGCATTCTTGTATTTACCCTCCAACTATAAAGATCCTTCCGTCAATAACACAAGCTCCGTGTTTGCATCTTGGAACCTTTAAACAAGTGACGTCACTCCATTTTCCGTTTTTTGGATCAAATTTTTCAATCATTGCCACTACACCATTGTCAGATTTTCCTCCTAAAATATTATAAGTCTCGTTTTTACTACGTGAAATAGAGTATTTTAATTATAAGACTTGTTTTTACTACGTGAAATAGCGTGAAATAGAGTATTTTTTGTTTCTTTTATTGATTTTTTTGCTGCGCTTAGCGCTTAAGCCCGAAAAGAAATAAAAAAATCAATAAAACAAACAAAGAATGCTCCATTCCACGCTAGCAGTGGAAACGGGTCTTTTTGCGGAAATAATACATACGATTTTAACTTATAAATGATAATTAGAACAGTTTTGAGATTGTATAATGTTACTGGAAGCTTCTAGCCTTTACACAATTATTACTTTAGAATAGCATTTGCTTATGCAGCTTATTCCAGATTGTTAAAAAGCAAACAGTATCTTTATGGTGAGAATAGGAAATATATCTTGGGGATCAAAATAAGAATTATTTTGATGTTTGCATCAAAACAAAATTCTGAATGGAAAAAATTTTTTACAAAAATAACTTTTTAAAACAAAAGTTGGAGCTCTGGCTTTTTTTCTTTCATGCTGTTTGTGTTTTGTTTTGATCTACGTTTGTTTGTTGGTGGGAGGAAAGAAAAGATAATGAAAACGACCACATTGCTGTAGTTGAAGATTAAAAAACAAATAGTTAATGCAATAAATCACTTTAGTGTCCAGTACTCCTAAGCAAATGGCAACAAAAAGTTTGCATTACAAAACCTAATTTGGTACAGAAACCCAATTAAAGCTGAAAAAGTAGATTACTTATTCAGCCATACTGCTTCCAGATATCGAAATAACGTGATGTCTAATAATATACTAGGTTTTATTTTAGAACTTTGTTATCCAATGACACTCCAGAAAACGCTTATCCGGAATCATAATCACAAGCACATTTCGCCAAGTATTAAACCCAGAGTTTTGCAATTTTCTTATCTCGCTTATCAAGCAGTGTACTCCGCATAAATTTATTTATTTGAAGTAAGGCTTTTTTGTACCTTGATTGATTAAATACAAATTTTAATGACAGATATAATCGCTTCAAGTGACAATGACAAATATAATCGCCGTTGACAGATATAATTCGTCAGACAATGGCAGATATAATTGCTTCAAGTGGGAATCAAACTCGCACTCTAGCAATGGCGAGTCCAATAACTAATTGGGCCGTGCGCTGGAGCAAGTTCAAAAAAGAATATAATAAATTATATGAATAAATCAAGATCATATTAGGTGTAAAATGGCACAAGCTTGCTATGGAAATTTTTAAAATGTAACCTAAAAAAAATGGGTCAGATGAAATGGCTTAAACAGATGTAAACACATTGCAGACAAACAAATAACTGTTGAAGAAATTTCAAACACTACTTATTGAAAATATGATAAAGCATTTAAAAAATTTAGAAACAATAATCAGTAATTGTAGAAGTTTTTACAAGTGGCAGGAATTCAAACATAAAAGATCGATACCGGAACTAAAAAAACTTTTTGTTTTAGCGATTAATCATAATTTAGTAAGAATCACTATTGCTCTCACCAATCGCATATATTTGATCATTCAGCACCACAGCAGCGAGTCCATTTCGATCATATTTCATTGAATCAAGATCCTCCCAAACCCCTACTTCTGGATTGCAACGTTCAGCCGTATTTAATCCCACTCCTCCAATGGCATAAATGTATCCTAAAATGGAAGATTCTTTGTTTGCTTTTTTTTCTTGTTAATAAATATCTAATTATAAATTGATTAGATTCCAAAATTGTTTAACTTTTTAAAACTGTTCAAAAAACAGTTTGACTAACCAATTATTTCAATATTAACGCCAGTTAGAAGTTACAGACTCATGTTGTTGACCAAAGTCACACAAACTTGCTTACTTCAAACCATAAACGACAGGATACGAGAATTTGTCGCTTTTGTTCGACTTGAAACAAACAGTTTTCCTCGACTCACCATCGAGATAGACGAGAGCATGAGAGGATCTCGGCCAGTTCATGGGCTTCATCGAAATCTCCCAATCCGGTTTTTCCGAGCGCATATCGTAACTTTCGACCGACGCCATATCCCAAAACCCGCCGGACACAAACATTTTACCTTCAATGTTTAGCAGCTGATATTTGCGTCAAGAAACAGTAGATTGGCAAAATAGCTAGGAGGACCGGAAATTTTTGACGGGGCTCAAAGCACAAAAAACTCTTTGCATAAAAAAATATACTTTGGCTAGTTTTTGTAACATCCATAGCAATATTTTGTAATTATTTATTTCATCTCTATATCCGTCCTCCGAACATGCAGAAAAGCGACGAATGCGCTAATGCATAGAGTAAGCAATTACCCCGACATGCTTCCGGAGATGCTCAGATATTGCTGTCCGCTTGTAATTTAATAGAGATATAACTGAAATTTAGAACTGCTTGCCAAGACCACCGAGCAGGGGAAAATGCCGTAAAGTGTCTTTCCCAAGAACACAACAGAATTGCGCGTGTAGGTTTTGAACTGAGACCATGTTGATCACAATCCCGGCGCTCTAACCACTCGACGACGCTGTCGATATTTTTAAGGTGTTCCAAGACTAGTAAATGACTTCTTGCTGTAATGGCGAATCTGCAACAAGACGGAATTTCAATGCAAAGTATGACAATTTTTTCACCCCTTTATGGATTTAAGTCTGGCTTTGCCCAATACTGAATATTCAATCACTTGTTATACATTTGATTTCCGTAAAACTTTTGAGTTACCCGTAGGGTATTTTCCAAAATAACGTAAACTAAATAGTTAATCATGTTTCCAAAGACTATACTAATTTTTTTTGATTTTTTTATTATCTTTTTATTTTTCCTCATGACTTGCAGGGCAGCGACGGAGGCGCTATACATAGGGCAAGCAATTACCTCTGCTTCTGGAGATACCACAATATTGCTGTCCGCTTAAAATTTTTTATTTTGGTTGTTTAGTTTTACAGAGATATGACTGAAATTTAGAACTGCTTGCCAAAACTACCCAGCAGGGTAAGTGCCGTAAAATGTCCTTTCCAAGGACACAACAGAATGGCCTGAGTAGGTTTTAAATCGAGACCTTGTTGATTACAAGCACGGCGCTTTAACTACTCGACTACGCTGCCGACATAATACAGCAAAACCTTGTCAGACAAGTTTGTGGCTGAAAATTTTTTTTGATGCAAAGTTAAGATCAATAAAAAGTCTTTAGTTTTAAAATCCGGTCGAGTTGTTTTATTTACTTGGCGTTATTTTTTCTGAAGCTCATGATCTTGCAAGCAAATATTTCAACAAGCCAAAAAGCCCACGGCTCAAAAATGATTGAACAACCTTGATTTATAAGTTTTACATTTTAGATTGCTTACTCACTCATCATTGAAAGCAGCGCTGCGCAACTTATACTAGAAACGCCTCACGACTTTAAAGGAAATTTGCCAAATCTAATTTTACAGCTTGGAAGTGTTCACAATATATTTTGCAAGCGTCTGCATGCGACTCAAATAATTTGAATACAAAGCAGGAAAAACATTAGAAGCGGCTGAAATCGATCATTGTAGTTATTTATTGACTTTACTTTATCTTTCTTGGGTTTATTATCATGATCGTAATAATTTAAATCTCGATTTTCCAACTACAATGAACATGAACAAACCGACCTGCGGGTGTGACTGTCGCGGCCCCAAACCAGCGGTTCCTGTTAATTGGATCGATCTCGTGCCACGCGCTTTGCTCATTCACATCAAGTCGCTCGACCGATTGAGTTTTCCAACCGCTGATGACAAAGACCTGATTGTTCCAATTGACCATCGATGGACAAGAGTGTTTGTGTTGCAACTCCTTTATAATTTATAGAGGACTTAAAAGACATTTGATTTTTTTTCCCTTCATTTTTTTTTTTTACTAATTTTTGCCGTTGATTTAGCGCTGTAAGTAAACTCATATCTTAACAACTGAGCTCAACTATATGTTACCGTAGATCTTTCCAAGTCAATTTTAATCTGCAATCTCTAGCTTTTATTTTCAATCCTTCCAATTTTTACTCAATGTACATACAACGTTTTTCTGTATGCATTTAAAGCAGTCTAGGTTCAATAATATTAAACTATTAATAGCGTATCAGGAATCTTTCAAATATTAATTGCTTTTTTCTTGCTTCTTTTTATCAAGATCATGTTGAAACGGGGTTCTTTGTTCGAAATAGAAACACGTACATCATCACTTGGGTCCAAACCAGTTGTAGAATTTAGTAAATAGTTTTTGAAAATTTTGTTCCGATGATAAAAAGCTTTTGAAATTTTGTAGCAAATTTATTTCGTAACTTAGTACGTTATTTAATCGTCTACCTTTTTTGGCGCCTGTAAAGAAGGCCTCGCCAATAACACAATCTCGGTGTCTACTAAACGATAAATTTCTTAATCTTCTTGCTGGATCTGACCTTCGAACCAGCGACAGCAAAAATATAGTCTAGCTAAATCACAGCTCAGACTACTACAATATCTTCTTTATTAAGAAATATGCTCCAATCCACTTAGGAGCCCGAATAGTATAAATTAAAGCAACAGGTTAAAGCTCAATAGCTTAATTCTTCACAATCACGTAGACAACCAAAGACTTGCGGCAAGAAACTATGACTTCACACAGTTAACAATTTTCCAATTTTAAGTTATTACAACGAAACATGGAATTTTATAATACTGCTTTTCAGCGAATCGTATTTATACCATTGGTAAGGTTACTCGAATGTTCTGACATTATCCAAATCACAAACAACAACTATTACGTCATAGACAAAACAGGTCAATCCGCTAGTTCTGGAAATTACTTTAAAGTTCGTGAAATTAAGCAGTGTTGCCATTTTCTTATAAATAAATGTAAAATATTTAAATTACTTATAAAACTGTTATTTCTTCGGCTATTTGAGCCGGACCAACGCGAAATCAAAGAGATTTTTTATGAGATTGTGAATCTGCATAATTTGGGCGATTTTTAGGAACGGAACACCAGTGCTTCTTAAACGGGGGCCAATTGGCTCCCTTAGAAAGAATTTGAAATCTCAAGGAAGAAAAAATCACTAGGAGGAATTGGCAAGGAATTTGAGAATTTTGGTACAATGTAAGTTAACCCAAAAAATCGGTACGTCCTACGTATTCATAGCCATACCATCCCGGGGGACAGGGAGAAAGTGAGGACCTTTTTTTCTTCACTTTGATTATTGAGCTATTTTTTTTTGATAGGAGGGGAATGATTAGTACCTGAGTCCTGAAAGAAGAAAATGCGGCAAAGCCTTTGAGAACCACTGGTCCAAACCATTCCTCAGCTTATTGTCAATGTTTACATAAGTTGAGAATCCAGTTTCACGTGGATAAGTTGTTGAAAAGAAGCAGGGATTTCTAAAGTAGTTTTTGCTACGCAGGGAAAACCAGAAAACATCTAACAGCATTGAATCAAATTCTGTTTTCATTTTAGTAATTGCTCTAATCTCCACAAGATCGTTGTTTAGTGATTATTGTTGAAATCCATGTTGAAAATAAATGGGTCCTACATCCATTTTTCAGAAGCGAAACTCTCCCCATGATAAAAGTATTCCTGGAAAGCCTGGAAAGCTAGCGCTCTTATTTTAGTCACAACATGTTAAGGAAAAATTTTGTTTGGTTAGATACTGCATCACAATTTCCACACCCTATGGAATTTTTTCTAGGTCAGAATTGTTTTACTAAACGATGATATCTTTCCTCTGGCAGTGATCATGCCATCCCTGAAGAGATTTACAGGTATTCAAGTCACTTAAGTGACTAATATATGTACTTGCCATGCTGTAATAAAAACTAATAAAAGGTCTTCACATTAAATCTTCGTTTTATTTGCTCAATGATCTGGATTATTTTATATTGTAGGCAGCGTGGTCGCTGGGATTAGAGCGCTGGGATTATAATCGACATGATCCTGATTCAAAAACCTATTTGCGACATTCTGTTGTGTCCTTGGGAAAGACACTTAACGGCATTTTCCCCTGTTTGGTAGTCTTGGCAAGCAGTTATAAATTACAGTCACATCTTTATTAAATTACAAGCGGACAGCAATATTTTAGCATCTCCGGAATAAGGTCGGTGTAATTGCTTACTCTATGTACTAGCGCCTCCATCGCTGTCCTGCGAGTCAGGAGGATAAATATACAGATAAAATAAAATAAATATTGGGAAACTTTATTCTGCCCACGGTAGCGTATTTAGGGGAGGTCATTGTGCTATGGCCCCCTTGGAGATCACTAATACAAAAATCAGAGACAAATTCTAAGTGAAGACCTTTTTTTTTAGAAAACATAAAGTTTTTCCGACAAAACTCGAGAAACCAGAAAAAATTTTTTGCACTAAGTATTATTGGTTGTGTTTCCATACTTTCAAAAATCCTCGGTATGCCACTGCCTGCCCATATAGTTTGTTGTAAGTGTCCGAAAAAATCTGATTTTTTCCAAATAATTCTTCATCGTGCTAGAAAAATTTTGATATTGCCCATATGCGAGAAAATTTTGGTTTTGCCCAAATTTTTTGAGTTTAAGGGCAATTTTGCTTTCTGCTCTCCTGGCTCGAACGGCTATGGTGTTGTGAGCTGTTGAGTTTATTGCATTTCGTTTTTGTTTTACGACATTTGTTTAAAGTTTATTTTATAAAGCTTTATTTTAGATTGTATTGCTGTCTGATGTAGACTGTTACGTCCATTACATTTGGTTTGTCTTTAATGCAACATTTTATGATATTACTTTTTCTGTATTTGATCTAAAGAGTGTTTATTATAAATATAAGTCAATCATCACGCAAGGTCAATCAGCTTAACCACATTTAAGATTATTTAATTTGAACCAAAGAATTTTTTTGAAAGAAAATTCTCGGAATTTGCAGTTTAATTGTAATGCTAAAATTTAGTAACTATTAGAGGAAAAAACAAAGCTTTCTTGTGGCCAAGTTTGAAAAACTCTCGGAGGGTTTTCAAGATTATAAAAAATAAAAACTAAAAGTTGTGTCAATTAACCTGGGTCCTCTTGATTACAAAACAGCTTTAACAGACTTGTGTTTAGCTCCAACTTGATTACAAAAAATCTTAAGCAGACAATGATTAAATATATTTTATCTGATGTAGTTGACTGCACTTACAACAATTTATAACAGGTTATTAAGTTGTTCTGGTGACGACTTAGCTACAAGGACTTCGTGATGAAGTACACAGTGTGTGGCTGTAATGTGAGTACCTCCTTTTCACAAGGGCAGCGAATCCTGATTTGTTGCCTTTGCGGTTGTTGCCCAATAGTTTACAACTAAGGTTGTTTGACTTAACCAATTGTAGACTCACTCTAATAGAACTGGCTTTGATACTAGCAATCACCTGTTGCGAAATATTTTCATTCGTATCAAAAATCTTGAAACCGTTGATGACCAAGCTCGGCTTCAAATCCCACTACTACTTTTCTCATTTCCATTACTCAAGATTTCACAAACTCTTCTGCTTCTAGCAAAAATTAAGACAGTGGAAAAACAATTTAAGTTTATTATCAGAATTTAGATGAACCGTATACGAGAGGAGGCGAACCACAGTTTGGTCACCATTGAAATGTGGTTTAATTAAAATTTAAGTAGAGTAGAGCTCGGTTAATATCGATTCGATTTGACAGACAAAATCCCAATTAGGCGAAGTCCGGATAACCCGAAGCTTTTTATTAAAAATTACAATATGTAGGAAATCATTTGTACTTTCAGTTTTATTCATGTTAAGCGAAATTCCGCATTAACCGAATCCAAATTAACCGAGGTCTACTGTATATTGATTCTTCATTTTTTCACAAACATGCCGAAATAGGCTTTATTTGACAACGCATTTTGTACCCCTTGCTTTGGTACTTTGCATTCCTGGTGAAGAACTCCTGCTTTAACAGGTGAAAGAGTCTGCCTCTGCCTGCTTTAATAAATTTTAGATTTTTTGTATGATTTAATTTAAAATAATTACTTTTGTTCGAAAGTTCGAAAGTTTTTACCTTAAGTATTAGCTATCAATTCTGATTGAATAAAATCGGCGGAATATCTCAGAATGACCATACTTGGACTTCCCAGCAGAAAAACGTGAGCTACATGCTCAGTCTACCTGAAAAAAATTGTTTGTATCCTCAGCTAAGAAAACTTTACGACCAATTCTAAGATGGGGTCACCCTGGTTACTTACAGTGATGACTCCGCTCAGTAGTGGCCTTACAAAAAGAGGGCTTGGTGCAAGAGAAGTAGGGAAAGCCACTTTCTAGTATTCCAAATTAAAGCGACAAAACGATATTTAAAAAAAGTTTACCGCGTTAGGGGGGCCACTTTTATATTAAAACATAGTGATCTCTAAAAAAAAGAATTTTAATTTAAGGATGCCACCATTTTGGTGCTACTTTGAGAAACAGAGCAATATTTTGCGTAGGAGGGGCCATTTTCTAATGTTTTTTTTTGGGTGGGAGGCTGGTGCGGTCGCTTCGTTTGTACCCTACTAAAGCCATCAGTGACTCCGCTTCATCCAGAAAGCAGAGGTCAGTCCAATGCAGTTATACGAAGAAGAAAAACTAAAACTTCCGTTTTGAAAACATAAGCATTAATACATGATCTGCAAGTGAGGGGTTCGATTCTTGCTGCAATGATATAAAACGCTATAATGTTTCTTCACCATTTTGTGTATGATAGTTTTGCTGTCAGAAATGCATAATATTTCTATTTTGAATTCTTTTCTATTAATCTTTCTTTTAGTAAGAAAAAAAAACTATCTAAAAATGGAAAATTTAGATGTTGTGAATGTAGCTAATTAGTAACAGGTATCAAGCTTTAAACAAATAGCACAATACCCACTGGTAATTCAGTTGCTTTGAAAGAAGAAAGGTCAAATATCCAAGCTTTTTTTCCTTCCAGAGCCAGGAATGCTCCTGAATAAAATACTCGTAAAACTATTTTCTAAAAATTATTTATTGCAACAAGCTAAGCAAGAGTAAAAAAATTTACACAAAGTCAGATAAATAACTACAAATGATGGCAACCAGCCAAATAAAATAATTGTTTTGAACTGAAAACAAGGAATAATCAGATGTCTACGTATAAGTTTGACACGACAAGAATTTATTCTACTGTAAACAATATTAATGATTATAGACCAATAGAAGAAAATTCTTTAGAAAATGTGATGTTATTATAATATCCACCAAATAGTGTTTTTTCACCAGAGCTGCAGGCCTAGTAGAAATTTATAAAAGCTGATCGAGTTCCTTTGAGTAATAATGTTGACATTTATCACGATAAAAGGTTATTTTTTAAGATTTACCACTTTATAAAACAAAAATTGGAAAATTAAGAGAAAATTAAAATAAAGGAGAAAAACTAGATAAAACAAAAAAATTTTCAAGCAACAAAAATAATGCAAAGACCTTTTTTGGTCTTTACTTATTTATTTGGAATTCGTTCAATTATAGTTAGTAAATTATTAAACTCGAAATTAAACTCAAATATTGAAAAGATAAAAACTTGAATTCGAATTTGCAAATTTTTAGTGAGCTTGATTGAAAATGCATCGAGTTGCTGCCCGGATGTTAATTCAATTGAAAAAAGATTTTTTGTCGGACTCCGCCCGGCTCGAGTTTCGAACCCACCTCTGTATTCGTTTATTTTATTTGTCAACTGTAAGTTTTTCTTGCTTCTTCAATTTGAATTAGCGCCCAGTAATCAAGATACGTTCTGAGTTTTCTCTGTTGTGTAAGTTTTACTCAGTTTAAAGTTATGAACGGTAATAATGGTTGAGTTTTGAATTGTTTGCCATAAAATTAAAAAAAACCGTCTCCTTCGTCTCCTCGAGCTTCAAGTCATCAAATCAGTACTATCGAATTATTGCTTAATAGTGGATTGCCAAAATTATTGTCAAATCGATTCTCGTTACTTTATATTGTATAACAAATCCAAAATTATCCGACTTATAACTGACAATAAACTTAATTTAAAGAACATTGGAGCGTGGCAGATTAAAGGTAAAGTCCAGGGACGATTATTTCAATCAGCAAAGATTCAGCAAGTTTCAGTCAAGTTGATTCAATTTTGTTCAAATCAACACCTAGTATAAGCTCATAAATTTAATTTAGAAACTTTAAAGAAAGCAATTTTTTCCAAAATTCCAAAATTTTTAGGAATATACGAAAAGCAAATGTAACATCTCAATGACGAAGCTTTGTTCATCCATATCACTAAGATACTGTGGGGTTAAATTTCTTGCGTTTAACAACTGCCGAGGACAGATCTTAGAATCTCATAAAAGATCATACAATTCTGTTATGTGTTTTAACTCATCAAAACTCACATTTAGTTCTCAAGTTATTTTATATCATACACTTTATACGCTTTTGTAAAAATAAGTGGTGGTCCAACTGTTTTTTGTATTTTGTGTTGATAACCTTCTTAAGTCTTTTAATATTTCATACATTACACACAGCTTTTAGCAACTTCTTTGATTAAATCCGATGCATTAGTTTTACAGCAAAACCAATTTACATAGTCAGTACAAAAGCATTATCGATAATAATATAAATTTCTATACAAGGCATCACGCATGATTAATAAAGTGTGTAAATAATAAAAGATTCAGTTTGTTAACATGTTGTGTATTATATTCATTTGAGCGAAAAATAAATGAAAAATGCTGATACTTATCAATTGCAACCTTAAATAATATTCCTTAAACTCCTCGAATAGGCCTTGGATGGAACTCACCTTTTATGCGATTGGACTGCAACAAGCAAGTTTTAAGGAGTGGTTTGGTAAATTTTTCGAACATCCGCACGGCGGTTTTAAACGGGGGTCGACAGAGGAAATTATGGCCTAAACAAAAGTAAACTGTGATAGTACTTCTAAAATACAATATAAGACGCTATTATCAAAATAATAGAACCTAAAAACTACTTTTTTAATTGTACTTCTTCGCGCTTTGTAGTCTAGGTATTGAATGAAATCATTTAAAACATTTAATGAATGACCATTGAAAATAAGTAAAAGTCTTTTCTTAACAAAATTTGATGCTAAAAAAATGTTAAAATTGCCGGCTTCAATTTCGGTCGGTGTAGCTTTAGTAAAAGCTGTGGTTTTGCATTTTATTAAAAAAATCCAAATCTTTTTTGAAATATTGATAGAAGAATAAAATAAAGGGAGCGCGCGATGTGGTTCGGCAATTTAATCAGGGTCGAACTAAAGCTTTGATAGACCTAGGGTTCTACTGTAGTTTAGGCTAGAGGCCTATAATTTTTTCTGTTTATTGCATCAACCATAAGTACAGTAAAATAACAAATATGCACAAAGTGCTTTCTTATTATAAACACATTTGAACTGCATGTCTTCTGAACTTAGAAAAAGCAAAACTCGTAATACTATTATTGGCGTCTATCTTTTCCAACATTTTGGTTTTTATGCTGTGTATAGCTGGGAAATTCATTCTTTTCTGGCCCATAAATAAACGCAGTTCATTTTTTATTCTTTTGAATACAGAAAATAAGCGCTCGCCTGATCACAGAAATTTCTGATTCTTCACACTAACTTGTTATATCAACAATAAAGATAGCTTTAAAAAAAACAAAATTAAAAAAAGTTACGTCTACAAAAAACAAAAATTGTCTTTTTGAATTGACACTCTTACATTCATTGCGGCGTTCTGCAGCCATTTTAAACGGAGGTTTCAATTTGGAGAGGAGAACCCTTTTACCATCTTTTGATGAAGCTTCTTTCTTCAAATCGTCAATTTCTTTACAATTATTAAACGAGATCTTCGCTAGAACCAGCGAAAGTTGTTGTTTTACTGAAATTGTGCAGTGGTTAAAGCAACAATTATTCTCAAAGCTGCATTTAAAGTTTAAAATATAGTTTCAACATTTATATCAACAAAAGCAGGGCCGATGTAACTACCCTCGAAAGACCCTTTCAGGGTGCCCGCTTGTTCAAGAAGACTCTAAAATGTTTTAATCAGCATGTTTACATTAACTCTTTTGATCTACGTTCTAAAAAGATATAAATTTTTTGGGAGCCTAGATTAAAGCTACGCCAGCCCTGACAGGTCTGACGCAGCAACGGGCATTTTAGTTGATAGGCATAGCCTTGGGTTGTATCAAACAAGTCCGGTTAATGTGTTTCGGAGCTTTGGAAACTTTTTTAAGATCGAAATTTTTTGTAAAGTTTTTTTAATGAAACCTTTTTATATAAGCTAAGAAACGATCATACATTTCTACATGGGACTTGTTTTAGCAAAGGTAATTCTTATTAACTCTCGATAATAATTTTGCAACGTAAAAATAATCAAACGAAAGTAGTTAACATGAACGAATTTTACGATTCGTTTAAGAAGGCTCTTGTTAATGCAGACTCGAGTTCACAGTCGAGGTTAGATTTTTTAACTAAAATTGATTTTCCCGCCAATGTCTTTAAATCAAAAGTTGCTTTATTTTCGTTGCCTTATGTAATTGTTTTTGCTTGTTACATCATCTAAAGTTGTCTTTTCCTGCCAATATCTCTTAGATCATAAGTTGTTTTATTTTTTGGTCTTACGTAATTGTTTTCGGCAATAACATCATTGGAAGTTAGTTTTTCCCGCCAATACTTCGTAAAACAAAAGTTAGTTTATTTTTTATTGCATTAAATGATTCTTGCCGATAATGACATCATTTAAAGCTGTTTTCTCGCCCCACCTCTCTCCACGTGTTATCTTAGTGTAAATAGTATAAATAGTCGGACCCTCGTGGCCCGTTTTCAAATTAAACGCAAATGTCATTCTTGTTTGGAGTTCGCCAAGCGGATTTCAGCTAGTAAGGGTTCGTGTGTTGTGTTAATTTTTGAATTTGTGTTTATTTCTGTTTTATAATTTTAATATAGAAAACCTTATCCACCCAAGGTGCGCGTATTTTCATCCCAACTTCACATATTGCGACAAGTTAATTTCGCCGCAATAGTTCTTTTCCACTGAAGCATGTTTGTAGAAGTGAGCTTGGCATTAAAACAAGCTATTTTGCAAACGAGCTCCATGCAATAAAAATCTGAAATGTTTCTTATTAAAAACTTTTCACGGAAAATTTCAGGTAAATTTAGCATTCCTTTTTATAACTTTCGACACAATAAAAACCAAACACCAGGTTTAAGAATACAAACTTTCTGCAATGCTTGGGCGCTTTTCAGGAATTGTTTCCCATCCTTGACGCATGAACTTTTGCAAGATTTCAAATATTTCACGATCTGCATTTTTCAAGCCACCCCCCACGATTTTAACAAGCTCTTCATCCGGTTTAAGTCCATCGTTTATGATTTTGTAAAGTATCAAATCGACTCGGCATTCAGAATTTCTATACACTTCCTGCCTGGTAATTATTTCGTAAAGAATCATTGCAAAACTGAAATAAACAACAAATTGTGTTTAAATTGCAGCATAAAGCGCAAGTTTAAAGTCACAATTCGTATTAAAAAACAAATTTGCTTGGTCTGTAGGTTAAAGTCTTTACTGAACAACTTATGATGATTAGATTGAAATCATCTCTTTTCACTAAATACGGGCTACTCCCTAGCAATCTCTTCTAAATCTTGAATCATTTAAACAAATTTTTAACTTGTTTTTTGAGTCACATTTTAAAAGAGTTCAATGTTTTAAAACACGCATATACGTTCACATGAGCGCCTGTCCGGTCACATGAGCAAGCTTATACAGGCTACTTACACTAATCTGTACACAACGAAACCGGCGTGAGTTTGGCTTCACACTCGGTTGATTGCGGTTTCAACACCCATTTGAGCTGTTATTAAAAGATAAAAAAACGGAGGAATATTTCAAAAAGATTTTAAGCTGTGCATCTCAGAAACAATCCAGGTTAAATGCCTCGAGTGTTGTTCGAACATTACCTTCCTCTCCTCGTTCTCTTCAAACCATCAGTTGAGCGGAAACATATGATCTAACGTAATTATGCGGCATTTACATTTTATTTTTTGGAACAATGTCACATATCTTAAAATGAACTGCATTCTTACAATGTTAAAAGTCATAATGAACAAGTTTATCAATTATTCTTAATTTTTAAGCTGGTAAACGATGGCTTACCTATACACATCCATTGCAAGGGTTTTTTTACCAGAAATTTTTGAGTCATCAGAAAAATACTCTGGTGCAATATAAAAATCAGTGTACTGGCTTTGATTGTTTTGAATAAGACTGTTTCCACTCGATTCTGTATTTTGAATTAAACTAGCCGCCCCAAAATCAGCCACCTTTACAACCAAATCTTTTGTGAGCAAAATGTTTTGAGGTTTTAGATCGCCATGTACATAAGACTTGTACGGATCGTGATAATGTAAATAATTGATGGCGTCTGCTATTTGGGAGGAGATCCGTAGCCGTAGCTTCCAAGGAATAATTTTGTTTATGTCGGAAAACAACAAATCCTCCAAACTGGATCCGTCTGCCTCTTCCATAACAATTCCGTATCCGTGTTCCCATCGTGTGACTCCAAAGACTTTGACAATATTAACGTGGTTTATGGTGTACAGGATTTCAGCTTCCTGTTGAATACTGAAATAAAAAAAATTTTGATGCGATAACAAATTCAAATAAAATTAAAATATAGCACGTTTGATTTTAATAATAATTAACAGCTTTTATCTTTTCTTTATTGTTAAGTTTTTGTTTTAAGCTTGATTTACAAGCTTTCAGCCATTTCGCAAGCAGATTTCAATGGTCATCGTTCGGAAGGGCATCCACTCTGGGTCAGACAAAAATGGGGCTGGGGCAGAGGGTTTAACCTTTTACTACCCCAGGCTGCCGTGCTGCCCGGATCAGACGCTGGCAGTGCTGGTGTTGAGCCAGCATCGGGTTTCGTCATCTAAAACCGTCAGTCCTCGTGCTCCATGTGGTTGTCAATGTAATATAAATACTCCATATTGTTGTCAATGTAATAAGACACGCTGTCAGGACATTTTAATTAAATGCAAATCCAAAAACAGTAAAGTGAAAGATTGATTGAAATAAAGACCTACCAAAGAAAACGAAACTAACTTATAGACAAAAACCAGATCTTAAAGAGAATGATGATTACTTTTAACTTAGTTATATAATTTAGTTCACAGGCACAATTTTTTTGTTGTTGCCAGCCGCAATACCGACTCGGACCGAGTCGGTATTGCGGCTGGCAACAACAAAAAAATTGTGCCTGTGAACTAAATTATATAACTAAGTTAAAAGTAATCATCATTCTCTTTAAGATCTGGTTTTTGTCTATAAGTTAGTTTCGTTTTCTTTGGTACGTCTTTATTTCAATCAATCTTTCACTTTACTGTTTTTGGATTTGCATTTAATCGGCTTCTGAGTTTTGTTAAGTAGATAAAATTATGTATTAGGCGTATAAAATAATACGTTATATTGATAATATACTTTTTACACCTATCAATTGTAATGAAACGAAATGGCACCGTTTTTTAACGATTGAATTTCAAACACAGTTCGTAAATCATTGTAGACTATGTTTCTTACATGCTTGTTTGCTTGCAAATAAAGTTGCAAAATTAGTCCTTCTAATTTTGCATGCTGGCAAAATAAAGTTGCGAAATCAATTACCCTAAGCTGCTATTGTTACATTAAACCTGCCAACAAAATTGTCCAGTCAACAATTTGTACTAAAGGTAAACCAAATCAGCAAGGTCATAATTGCTTTGAAAAAAGTAGAATTTAAAGTTAAGTTTGTAACGAAAGACCTGAGTAGATTAAGAAGTGCTACCTTGTCGATCCCGTTCGTCATCAATACGGGGGCGCTTTTTAGCAACTTGGTCAAGGTGCCGACTTCTTATACAAACAAGACACATATTCTTTTTACGCACATAAAAATAAGACTTTATTTTAACCAAATTTTAAAATGATAAATATTTATACTAGAAAGATCAAAAAAATTTAAGCTAAAAATTGCGCAACACGGGTTGTGGGGGTGCTGAACGTTTTTATGAAAGGTTGGATGTTGGTAAAATATTGTAAAACATGTAAAATTTACTTTGCTGATTCAGAAATTATAAAGAAAATGGCTAAAAGATTAACGCTAAGAGGTCGTAACCCCAGAAGTTTTAGAATGCATTAAAACTCAGTAAAAAGACTCTTAAACAATCAACATGTAGATAAGGTTGTGTAAGTTTGATGACGTCATATTGTCTTTTTGTTGGCTTTTTGACTTTACTGCGCCCCAGTTAGATTATAGCATGCAAACAAAGTAGAAAGGAAATACTTATTTATTAAAAAGACCTGGACGGTTCTTAGTCTTACACCTTATCTGTCATATATTTGAGGGCAAGTTACCAATCCAAATGTGATCAAATAAATGTATACACACCAGGGCTGGGAAGCCAGCCTAAATTTGATAAACATACATAAACTTATATTATCAAACATTCCAAATATCATCATCAAGTTCATTGCCAACTACATTTAAAGGACAACAAGCGTGCACTCAATACAATGGCACACTCTCAAAATTGAAACTTTTAATACAAAGTAAAACTTTTTAAAATATGAAGTAATTACATAAAATAACTACTGTAACTATCTTTGAAAAATTATGGTCTAGAAATTATTGGGATAAAAAAGTTAATGGTAAGTAACAAAATTGAGAAAAAAATCAAATTTTAGTGTGAAGCAACTTTGTTGCTCGGAGTGGGAATCGAACTCATTAAAAGCAACTTTATCGCACGGTAGTAAGAGAACGTCTTTGCTGTGGGTGGGAATCCAACTCATAGACGCGACTTTAATGCCTTCGGATACAATTTTGTTGCTTTGATTAAGAATTGAACTCATTTGAAGGAACGTTGCATTAAAAGGTTTTCGAAAGTTTTGTTCTCTATGGTAAGCGGCAACTACGTTCTTCTTCGTCGTATGGCAGTCTTGCCTTTATGCTGGTTTGGTTTTAAGCGGAGTCAGCATTATTGGTGAGCTGCGTGACCCCATTGAAGAATTTGTTGTAAAGTGGCTTTTCCATGGGCACAGCAGAAATCAAGCTCGTTGACTGAACACGGAAACTTTCTTGTTTTGCAGGGTTAGCGGCAACTTTGTTGCAACGGTTGTTAATCGCACTCCCGGCTAAGGTTAGGGGTTTGTGCGCCAATGCTTTTGCACCTCAAGCGCTTTTGAAGCCCGCCTGCGCGGCCTTCTCCAAAAAAATCAAGGTAATCGCATGACGGACGACTATGATAACTGTCTCAACTCTACTTGGGAATCTGAAAGGACTAGTTGAACTAGATAGTCCAAACACCTGCGCTGAAGTAAAGCTGTTTTTATTTTTGTTTATGCCAGCTTTAGAAATAGTTTGCCGTGAGACTGAAGTTCTTAAACAGTTAATTCTGGCTAAGTACAAATTTATTTGCTATAAAACTTTTCCCTACAAATATAAAGAAACTACAATTTCTAACTATAAAGAACATAATATTCACAAAGTTAAACTAATTTGATCAATTTTGGTAAAACTTGACTCTCAAGCTTCACAAAACTTCAAAGTAATTCACAATGCAAACAACTGCGAATAATTACTTGACAACCTCGTACTGAATAATTATAAAAATAAATTAGCATACTGATGGCTAATATTTAACTTAGCAGTTTCTCTAAAGAATTCTATCTCACTATAAAATTAACTTACAAGGCGTCAAATGGACTCTAGACTACTTAAATACTTAAACACATAAACAACCACGCAGGCGACAATAACGCAAACACTTTTCAACTGCATTCAACTGCAATGACAGCTAAAATGAACGTTTAAAATTTACAACGCTATATACAGGGTGTCCCAAAAAAATGTACACACACTTTAAATAATGGTAAACCAGGTGTTTATTATTATTTATTTAATTTGTAACAGAATCAATTGAACAGAAATCAGTTTAAAAACTGTAAGTGACAAAATGATAGAATGATGTTTGTAAATTCTTTTATATGTTGAAAATTAAACAAATAATAATAAAACCTAATGTACAATTATTTAAAGTGTGTATACATTTTTTGGGACACCCTGTATATAAATCAGCCAAAATACCAGAAAAAAATTAAATACATTAAAAGTAGAACGGATAAGAATTCTTAGATTAATTATTATGCTAGTTTTAGCAATCGGACAAACCACTTTATGACATCATAAATACAATCATACGTTATGTAACTATAAAATTGAACTGGCTTAACAACAGTAAAAAGTAACAATCGTTTTTCGAATGCTCCAGACCAGACAAAATTTATCGCTTTGCTGCAAAACGTCGCAGTACTGTCAACGGGTTTTGAATAAAACAGCAAAAAGATTTTTTATAATCAATTTAAAAACAACTTGCAGAGAAAATAAATTTAATAGGGGGTGGTGTACCAATTACGCAATCACTACGTAGCAATGGAAAAGATGACTGTAAAAGACTAATAAAAATTACCGTAAAAGACTAAAAATTAACTATAGAGAGTTATAAGGTTAAGAATAGAAATATAAATGAAGAGTGACAATAACAATAGTGACGGTGATAATTGAATTGAATTTCGAAAAGCCATTTATTCTTTTTAGTGTTTTGGTTCATCTTTTCCAGAAACCAAAAAAACTCATAATAAACCTAAAGCTTGCGAGCATCTTGGTTAAAAAAACGTCAAAAATCAAAACTTAAAATGGAACTGGCTAAAGTTTTAATAAATGATAACTGGCTGAGGAAATAATATAAAATCTTACTTCTGTCGTTGTTTGTCTTTGATTTTCTTCAAATCAAAACATTTTACAACCACGTTGTCTAACTTCTTGTGGTGGCACCTTCTAGCTGTGGCAAAACTTCCTATTCCCAGGTAATCACTTGTATCCTCATTTGTCGAAAATTCATTTGTATCGTATTCCTTCATTGTTGAATCACTTGTATAAGTTACTATTCTAAAAACTGATTCAAATAAAAAGCATAAACATAAAAAATTAATTAGGAGAAAATTATGTGTAATCAAAGAGTTTTCCAATTTTTGGTTTTTGTTTACTTTAAATCTGCTTTTGTTTAGTTTAAGTTTTTTTGTATTTACTAATTTTAATTCTTCACTATTTCACTTGATGAGAACTTACAATGCAAGAGAGAATCGAAAAATTTTTTTTTATAAAGTCGTCCACATCTGTATATATCTAATAACTATTTTGTGGAAGGGCAAACATCGTGCTATAAAATCACTTATGCCTTACATATAGTACGCAGTAGTGATGTAGTCGAGACCACAAACGTCCAGACAGAGATTGAGACCGAGACGCAATAACTTTTCCGAGGCCAAGACCGAGATCGAGACCGACAAACTTTGAGACCAGAAACAATCGAGACCAGAGACCGAGACCGCAAAAAATTTAAAAAATATACGGTCCATTTTCAATTAATTCAAAAAAAATAGATTTTAAAAAAACCTAAGATGACATTTTACATAAACAAGCTTTAACCTTAACTTAACTTGTTTGAAAATTTCTTTGAAAACGCTTTACTTCGGGTGGTTGCCTCATTAAACAATTTGCTTTGTTAAAAAAAATCAACTAGGACAGAAGAAAGCTGAAACACGCAAGGCATGCTGGTTAACAATGTTGAAAAAAGCAGAATATTCATTAAAATTTTTTTTCAAAACTCAAAAATGCTGAAGGGTCATCACGGTAATGATTGAAAGTTTACTAAAATATTTAAATTGCTTGGCTATCTGTGCTGGCATGTTGCAGTTGTTTGATTTGTTGGCTATTTTTGGCTTACAGAGAGATCTTAGTCCAATAGAACTTGTCTAATTAATCACCACAAAAAGATTAAAAATAATGTCAAATTATGCAAAGTAAAAACTACAGTATTTGACGACTCGCTGGTTTCGCTTTTGGTATTACTACTGTTTATTATCTGTGCATATGTTTGTAGGTTATTCGAAGTACTTTTTAGGACGTTGTTCTTTTTTACTTCGTTATATTAACACTTTTTTGTTTAACTTTAAATCAATTTTGCATTTTGTTTTATGCAACTACAGTAGATTCACACAATGGCGTATGCAAAACTTTGTTATGAAGGGATCGGTTGAGAACCAAAGCACAAAACACAAAAGGAAGGCCTGGTGCAACAAATAAAAAAGAGCCATTTCTACAGATTAACTTAAAAAAATTATTTATCTATTTTTAATATTAATATTTTACTTTATTTTTATCCTGCTGACTCCCTAAAAATTGTCGGAGGTCCTATAAAAAAAAGCAACTGCCAAGCTATTAAATTGACCTGCTTTTATAGAAGAAAATTTGCTGTCCGGTTGAAATTTTTGCGTTGTTTTTTTCAGTTTATATTTAAAAATATGATTAAAATTTAAAACTGCTTGCTAAGACCACCAAGCAGGGAAAGTGCCGCAAAGTGTTTTTTAAGGACACAGAAAAATGGCGAGAGTAGGCATTGAACCGCGACGGTGTCGATCACATTTGTCATTAATCAGGGCGCTCTTAATTCTCAACCATGCTGCATACAAATATAAAATATTGGTGAAAACCTTTCATGCTCTTCACAGTTTTCAAGCTTTTAAGTTTTTTTAATTGAAAAAAATCTTCACTTTAATTTGGACAACTTTTGATCTGTCCTAGTGCTATCATAAATCTTTGACCATCATTCTTCATGGAGGTTTTTAACCCACAAACGTCTCCCTTCTGCGCATACGCCATTCATATTCATAAATTACAATTTATAGAATACGAATTCAAAGGTTACGACTTTTTTACCGGTTGTTAAACTGAATGTCGTAAGTGTGGTCGAGTGGTTGAAGCGGTGATTGTGATCAAAACGGCTGCGGTTCAAAACCTACTCGCACCATTCTGCTGTGTCCTTGGGAATGATATTTTATACGGCATTTTCCCTTGCTTGGCGGTCCTACCAAGCAGTTCTAAATTTCAGTCAGATCACTAAAAAAACTAAAAAGCCAAAATAAAAAATTTCAATCGGACAGCAATATCTTGCCATCTCCGGAAGCAGGTTGGGGTAATTGCGTGCCTTATGTACTAGCGCCTCCGTAGCTTTCCTGCAAGTCAGAAGGATAAATATAGAGATAGAATAAATAAACAAACTGTATGGGTGCGCAAACGTTGAGACTGAAAGGGCCATTCACTTGACATTTTTATAAAAAATTGCGGGCTATAATGATAAAATGTATAAATATAATGTTCAAATTTTTTCTCAAAAAATTTTCGTTACAAACAAGAATTTGTTTTTGAAGAATTATGAGGAATTTAGAATTAATTTTAAACAAGCTGCTTAAAGATGAGAAACACCAGACTTGGCACTTTGCACTCAAGTCTGGTGTTTCTCATCTTTAAGCAGCTTGTTTAAAATTTAAAAAAATTTGTTTGCTTTATTTAGGAAAAAAATACATACGATCAAACAATCACCATTTTAGGGGAAAATGTTCGATCCAAGTTCACATGGAAAATAATTTGAAGTAAGCATTAAAATTAAAGTAAAGACCAAAAAAAGTTTTATCGCTGTAATATTGAACTGATTGCGGGCAAGGGTGTGAGTACAAACATTTAAAGCATTACCAGACTTTTTTGCTGCCGAAAGAAAAATTTAAATAAAGTTTTTTCCTAATCGTATTATCTAGTAACAGATGCCCCTGATCACAATAAAAATTTTCATTGCAATAAAATTAAGAAAGTTGCAAAACTATAGATTAAAGAAGTTTGGCTCTAAGCTTTCGGCCACTTCAAATTGCGGCAAAGCTCTCAACTGAATGTCGTTTTTAACCAAATTTCAACATTTATCAGAATAATAACAAGTAAGAAAACTACCTAAAAATATTCGGCCTCGAGAACAATTTAAAAAACATGAGACCGAAACCACATCACCTCGAGACCGAGACCACCAGCACAAGATCGAGGCAAAGACCACAAAAAAATTTTTTACTGGTACACAGTAATTGTACAATAACCTTACGCACAGCTTAGACGGTTTTAAGGCAGGGCGTTGGACTGTTTAAAATGATGTTGCAGTTCTGGTTCAGGCTCAGCAAATTTTATTTTTAAGGATTCAATTCCGGTTTGGGTTCAAAAAAAAAATTAGCGTTTAATTCGGGTTTAGTTCATCCCTTGATTTTACAAAATAATTTTTCTGTCCTTTTTTGATAAGCGTGTAAACTAAAAACGAGGTTCTTGGAAAATTGCGGCAATTTTAATTAAAAAATTTTGTTCGTCTAGGATTTTTCAGCTTCCATAGCGACTTGTCCAGGTCGTTTAAAGATTTTTTGTGTATAAAAATTGAAAGCTATTTACATATTACTTTTTAGAAAAGCATTTCTAAAAACTTGAAATTATTTGTTCGAATAAGCTATTTTTTTCAAGAGCGAGGTGAAAACCTTTTTTATTGGTTTCACTAAAAAATATCTCACTCCTTTGGATACCAAGATTAATTTTCACGGTGAAGATCAAAAAAGAAAAAAAGGTTTTCACCGCAAAACGAAAAAACTTATCACAACTTTGGTTAATGACCTCCAAAGCTCAGTTTAAGAAACCCTGTTTCACTTTATAAATTCAATTGGCAGAGTGCTTGAGGGGTCAGAGCGCGGTGATTGTGATCGATATGATCTCGGTTCAAACCCACACACGCCATTCTGTTGTGTCCTTGGGAAAGGCACTTAACGTCACTTTCCTTGCTTGGTGGTCTTTGCAAGCAGTTTTAATTTCAGTCGTATTTCTACAAAACTAAGAAACCAAAATAAAAATTTCAAGCGGACAGCAATATCTTGGCATCTCCGGAAACAGGTCGGGGTAATTTGCTTGCCTGAATTAGCGCCTCCGTCTCTTTCCTGCAAGTCAGGAGGATAAATATAAAGTTAAAAAAACAATATTCAATTCTTTGTTAAATTGCTGTAGACGTTAAGCGCAATGTGCACAATACTAACTTTGGCTTGGTTAAATGACTGACATTTAAAATGCATTATAAAATATTTTCAATGTTTTTTTTAAGCAAACTATTAAGTTGCCAATAATTTAAAGATTAACCCTCTGTGCCCTGAATAATCTTTTTTTAGTGAAAACAATTTTTTTTTGATTTTTCAGTGTATGTTGTCATTATTTAACAACGTTATGTAAAAATAAAACGAAAAAAAATTTTTTTTAAATAGTCAATGAGGATATATATACGCTAGTAGAGCTTTAGAGCAACTTTTTTCCCCAAGGCGCCATATATATACTAACAGTTTTTAGACTACTTTTCTAGAATTTTGGAAAACAAAACATAACTGGCCTGCTTTTATTTGAAAAGATTGAAAAGCAATGATTGTGGATTGATTTAATTTTAAAAAGTTATTTTTTTCATTGTAAAAAAATTGAAAAGCAAGTTTTTATTTCTAGAACAGCCTAAATACACATTCCACCCCATGCAGCACCAGAAAATATTTTGCCATTATGCCCAGAGATTTACAGGTCATTATTGACCCACACAAAAAAATTTACAAAATACATGTATTTGTTATGAATAACTCCAATATTTGGATAAGTAACTAAAATCACGTCTTGCATTTACGTTTTGCTTGTCACACTGATTACAAACAAATGAGAGAAACAAAAAATTCTGCACTATTTTTTATTAGGGCACAAGCTTTCGCGGAATACTGCTCACTTCGTCAGGTGCACATTGCACCTTTCCAATTTTTTGTTTCTCTCATTTGATTTGAAAAGTTGACACGGCTCCCCCAATTCTATTCCTTTCAATCCTTCGATGATTACAAACACTTTCAGATAGACGAACAATTAATGCTGACCAAAACAACTAGACCAAGTATCCCGCCAATTCATAAGTACAGTACTATTAATTTTTTTTTGCTGTATTGGTGATGATATCAGCTCAAGCGCTTTTGATCCGATACTTTTTGGCAAAAGATTTTGAATAAAACTATAAATTTCTTTATCTTTTTATTACAAAGTTATCGAATTTTATACATTTTTTCTTGAGGATCAGCATTTTCATTGTTTATATGGTAAAGGATAGCTTTGTTTTTTAGCCATCTGTTTCTATACATTACACTACTTACAAAATGTCATTTGAAACATTCGTATTTGAGTGTATTTTGTGAACTCATAAGACCTATTAGGATATGTATGTACTGTTTTATAAAAAAACTGAATAAAAAGAAAAGAAAAAAAAACTTGAAAATATAAAAAGTGAAAACGTACACTATGACGATAGGTTAAGCTCAACCGCCTGCGGACTGGTGTTGGGCGATTCCATTCGTCCATACACAAATGGGGTCTCGCTCCTTCACCGAATTGCGAGTGTGGCGCCTCTCAGCAAACCGCAGACCATGTACTAACAGCGTGCCCTATACATCGGGAACCACATGGAGCACGAGGTCTGACGGTTTTGAATGACGAAACTCGATGCTGGCTTAATGACATCACTGCCAGCATCTGATTCAGGCAGTGCAGCAGTCTGGGGTAGTAAAAGGATAAACCCTCGGTCCCAGTCCTGTTTGTGTCTGACCTGGAGTGGATACCCTTCAAACGACGACGACGACGAATAAGAGTAAAATTATTCAAAACTTTTTTATGTTAATTTTTTGGAAATTAAAAACTTAATAAATGTCTATTGAAAGAGAACAGATATGTCCTAATAGGACATAAAGGGTTCACATGTTGCTAAGCATAGCATTGTGGACGAAGCGAATGGCAGAAAGTGTAATCGGTCTCCAAGAAGATTTGTTTACAAAAAAAAATTGCAATCAAAGTTTTTGGACACTGAGTTAAATTATACCAATAAAAATTTTTCTTGTGCAAAGAAAGTTATTTTATCTCTAAATAGTTTAATTCAATGTACTCCACGCTATACTGAACAATAGAATTTTGTTCGTACGCAGATGAATATTTCAATGCATAAAACTTTTAGATGCTACTAACGAGCGATCCCATTCGCTCACGAGGTTGCACGTTGGAGTAGCACTAACTTACAAGCTAGTTATAATCATTTGGGAAAAAATTTTTCGCGTGCAAATTTGTTTGGCCGGGTACGCCCATGAGCAAAGCATAATAAATCTAAATATGAAGTTTTCAGGAGTTAAATCTTCTAGGCGTTATTGGCGACGTACATATGTATAAATAATCTCGCCAATCCTCAACACAAAAACTTTAATAGTTGAAAGGATTTTGTTTAATATATTTCTGTCCTATGGAGCCTACAAAACTCACTAGTTTTTAAAGTAAAAAAATTCAGTTTATGTTAGACAAAAAAATGACATTTTAACGTCGAAGGGTTCCATTTTTAAATTACTTACCGGTATAACTTCCCAAATTTTTTTCTTTGAGCTGTCAAAACCAACTAAATACCAAAAAATTAAACTTGGAATTCGTTTTAACTTCGCAAAAAACGTTTTAATAATTTCAACCGTGATCTTAAAATGTATTTACTGGAATCACGCCAATAAATTATTTAGATTTTTGATCACTTTTTGCGCACAAATTTCCAAAAAATTTGTAGTTGGCTCCTTGACGCGAAGACCTTAAATGATTACTTCGTATTTTTGTTGCTTGTTTTTTTTTTTTATTATTTACTGGTGTTTTTTTCGAAAAATATAAATGTATGAACTGAGCTGAACAATAAATAGATTTGTATATATTGTTTATAAAATGATTTTTTTTTACTTTAAAGTAACTTTACAGCAAATGCAAATCGTAACGAACTATTAAATTTTGCCATCACTACACTTGCTGCTAATCGCTATTTATTACACTGCCATGAATTAATGACCATCAGTCATTTTGCATCTATTTCTGAAACAAAGAAATCATCCAAAGTATTTTAAAGTAGTATATTAAAATTAAACAGCACATACTTCACATAATGCAATGTTTGATGAACGTCAAATTCTCAGAGCCAATAACAACCAACAAACCTATCACCTTGAAATTAATTAAAAAAATGTTTTACTGTACACTGTTTTATAAGAAATAAACCATAAAAAATTACAAATTCATCCTGTTAATGGCAAAGCAGTCTCCAGAACCTCGCTGATTTTTAAAAAGTTGACTTCAAAAATAAAGCGTACATTTTTTAAATGTAATAGTTTGTTCTATAAGCTCTATATCTCTATATATAAGCTCTATATATAAGCTCTTTAGCTTTTATTAGTTACGGGAGTAGGTTTTAACAGCGGCCGAGTTGACTGCTTGCGCCCCACACTGTGCAGCGGCACACCGATTGCGGAGCACTCTATTACTGTAGAAGAACACTTGTTTTAATTGCTTTGCTAGAAGACTAACACACCACATAACAATCAAATTCACTTATACCAAAAAATGATATTACGTTTTTCGCAGAAAAAGGAAAAATGCGCAAGTTGTTAATAGTCATGTGATGAGGTCATATTTTGCGGGGCAAAAATATAAAAGAAAAAACGAAGAACAAAAGAGAGCCGCTAAAAAATACATAATTGCATTTTATCGGTCGACTTAAAAGCGTAACATTTTTAATGATTCAGCAATGCATTTTGATGCATATTTTTCTTCTATTGGTGCAACAAATATAAAAAAGCAAATAAAAGGAGGGAATCATAGCTAAAATTACTTCTAGCATTTAATACAGTATATTCTAGTGATCAGGAAAATCGAAGAATAAAGGTAATTTGACCTCTTACCATTGAGCCAAAGAATACATTACCATTAAAAAAACTCATTTGATTTTAACCAATATCACTAGCGCTTCCTGTTTACGGCCACATTGTCTTATTTTGAACAGTCACAACAATTAAAGGGCTTAGTTCTAAATGTACTAAGTCCCATAATGGCAGTTTAGAGAAAATATGGTTTAAAGTTTTCAAATACCCTGGCAAATTAGACTAATGTAGTATTGATAAAAAAAATTTAGATAGTAATTTATCATATTGTTTTTGTATTACTCCCTACTTCAATAACTTTTTATAGTTATTTGTAATGTTATAAAGAATTAAAGCTTGGTTTGCAAATTACTCTTAGGTACTTTTATAGGCGATCGCGACTTATAGCTGCTTTTTCTAACAAACCGATAATTTAGTTTGGCAGAAAAAGTCAGAAGTCAACCATAAATAATAGTGTTGATATGCATTCTCTTTTGTATAAATAACATATCAAAAAGGTTTGCAGGATCTATGAAAAGTAAAAAAGCAAGTGATAAGAATTTTATTTTTCCAAAATGTTTTGTACCCATTCCAATAAAACATTAAATATTTTCAACAATCTGCTAGCTGATAGCCAAATCAGTATAAACTTATCAGGGATATATTGTTTTAAAAATGTTTCCGGAGTCAATTAATAAACTGATATCTCATGACTTCAACAAAATCCTTTGTTGCTAAATTATCGGGTTATTGACGTGATCAAAAGCTACAATAAAAATGTTAAAATTTCCAATTAATAAAAAACAATAATTAAAATAATAATTAAAATTAAAATAATAATACAGGTAAACGAATTGCAGGAAGAACTTATTCAATAAGTTTGTCCGGAAATTAAAAGAAAGTTATTATTTCATTACATGTGCTTGCGTTGCTTACTCTTATATTATTAACATTTGAGACATAACGTAACCGGTCGATAGAGTGGTCGAGTAGTTAAAACGCCATGATTATGATTGACGTGATCTCGGTTTAAAACCTATTTGCGCCATTCTGTTTTGTCCATGGGAATGACACTTAACGGCACTTTCCCTTGCTTGGTGATCTCGTCAAACAGTTCTAAATTTCAATCATATCTCTAAAAAAACAAAAAAACAAAATAAAAAATTTCAAGCATACAACAATATCTTGCTATCTTCGGAAGCAGGTCGGGATAATTGTTTGCCCTGGGTATTAGCGCCTCCGTCGTTTTCATGCAAATCAGGAGATTAGATATTGAAGTAAAATAAAAAATCAAATAAATAATAACAAACACATTTACACTACCATCTCCTCACTATACCTCCGTTCCAGATACATAAAAAATTTACAAATACTATACTACTTACGACTCCAATCCAACTAATCAAAACATTATAGGTCATATACGTGAAAAATGGTGGCACAGCTTAGAAACAACAAATTATCATTCCTACGCAGTTAGCTACACATAATCAACCCTGATGGTAACCGGAAGTCTTGCCGACGAAGAAGTGGCCGAGCGGATATGCCAACGACAAATATTTTGGCATGCAATGGACAATTGAATAAAGGTAAAAGTTTTTATTTAAAGTGTAGAACATCTTCAATCAAAGTAATTCTTATTCGGCAAAATATCGATCGATCAAAACTCCGATTACGAACCCTATTACTTACTCACGCACGTTACTTACTCACTGGAATGTCCGCTGTCCTTTGCTTGACACATGCATTATTAACACTAATCATCTTTCAATGTTGACCAGCCAACGTAACACCACCCACTGATCTGTTAAAAAAGCCCTTCCATGAAGCATAGATAATCCAAGGATGGGAGAGTAGGTTGGTTTTTTCAAAGAGTTGAAATAACTCTCCTAAACTCATATTTGGAAGAGCGGCAACAACAAAAGTTTATATCTATTCACTACGAGCGTGAAATGGAACATACTTTGTTTCTTTTATTGATCTTTCAGCGCTTAAAATCTAAGCAAAAGCTAAGCGAAGTAAAAAAAGTTTAATAAAACAAACAAAGAATACTCCATTCCACGCTGGTAGTGGTAACGACTCCTAACTAACAATCTTTTAGAAATTTACTTTTTTAAGTTTGTTTTTTCTCCTTAGTTACAAAAATAGATCTACTAACTCTTAAAGCGTTTAATTTTATCAGTTCACTAAATCTTAAATGCCAGATGCTAACTTCAAGCAACGTACCTTCCTGATTTGACGCACTAACTTCAGACGATTAATCTAGGCCAAGGGTCTCAAACACGCGGCCCCTATACACGTTTTTTGCGGCCTGCCACGCACTTTATATTTTCAAATAAATACGGTATCTTTTTTCAGCATTGTTTTTTGTTTTTTCAGTATCTCATATTTTTATCTGTTAGTATCAGTATCAGTATCAGTATCAGTATCAGTATCAGTATCAGTATCAGTATCTTTTATTTCAGTTCCGCCATAAAAAACATAGTGAAGTAGGAAATTTGTAAGTAGTAGAAAGCAGAACAGAAAAAGGAAGAGGCAACAAAACGATGAACGTTATGGCATGCAATCAAAATAAGAAGAGATTTTTAAGAACAAATGTTCATGGTTGCAGCACCTTTTAAGAGTTAGTGGGTGATATTGGTAACAAATGTTATTAATCGTTATTTGACATGTAATTTTCTTTCTCAGAACTTACTGACAGTTGGAGACCACATCTACAGTGTATTTTCTTCCAGGTTGCGCCGCCCCACCATTAGTTTGTTTTGTTTTGTATGATCTTGCACAGTCTCACGCAGAGGGAGTCTGTATTGTCTTTATTATCACTTCTTTCAATACGTTTGTAGATTTTCTAGATAGGTCTCGCTTTGAATGTCGGCCAGATTTTCACACTATCAGCATTTTTTGACCAATTGCTTTGTCCAAATTTAGAAGTATGATTTGTTTCTTGTAAAATCGAAGCCACAGAGGCAATTTAAGTAAATTAGGAGTAAATACCTAAAAAACTTAAAATTTAAAATTCTACTTTGAAAAATGTCTTCAGTTTTGAGAAAAAGAAAAATTGTAGATGAAAGAAGAGTTTTTCAAGAAAAGTGAGAGGATTCGTATTTTTCACCGCAGTCAGTGATACAAGTCATTGTCTTATTTGTCAAAAAAAGATCGCTGTAATGAAGGAGTATAACTTACGTCGACGTTGCGAAGCAATGACCAAAATAAATATGATGGGTACAAAGGTAATGCTAGAAAAGAAAAAGTAAAGCAATTGAAATTATCATTATGCAAACAAAGAAGTTTCTTTGCCAATATTAATCAGTTGAACGAAAATTCGGTAAGAGCGAGTTTTGCTATAAGTGAAATTATATCCAAGTCATCGCGGCCTTTAAAGAAGGTATGTTTATAAAAGAATGTCTTTTAAAGGCAAGCGAGATTTTATGTCCTAACCAAAAGAAACTCTTTGAAGGCATTAGCTTGTCGCCTAATACAGCTGCAAGCAGGGTTACAGATTTAGCTGCCAATGTAGAGAAACAACTACTTGCAACGGCAAAGAATTTTGAAGCATTTTCAATTGCTCTCGACGAAAGCACAGATTCTTCAGGTACGGCACAATGTGCTGTTTTTATCAGGGTTGTGGATTGCCAACTAAATGTAACGGAAGAATTCCTGGATTTTATACCACTGAAAAGTACTGCAACTGGACATGATTTACTTTAAGCCCTGGAAAATTGTATTCAAAAATATGGCTTGTTGTGGGAGACTTGTATGTTTGGCCACTGGCGGTACACCGACAATGTGTTCCGCAATGCACCAACAATGTGCACCGGCAAAGGTGATGAACATTTAAAAGCAACGTTGAGGTTGGTTTCTTCTGATGAATTCAAACTTAACATTGAGGACCTTGTTGATGCAAAACGCTGCCAGCTAAGTAGCCAGGAATAATAAATGACTGCAACGCCGATTGCCTGCAATTAACTTAATACTTATTTTTGTTTATTGTGTTTTTATATGTTCTCTTGATTCTTGACCTTTTATGTGTTGCGGCCCTCCGATTAATTAAAACTTTTTGTTTGGCCCTCAGAGCAATTTGAGTTTGAGACCCCTGATCTAGGCATTTAAATACCGGTTATTAACTGAAAGCAACATTGCTAGAACAGTACGATTTATCGCTTCAATTTGAAAAAATTTGCCTACTGTTAGTGTTCATTGGTAAAATAAAGATTGAACAAGAACACTTGCTGAATTTTGAAATTGTTTGGTAATAGTGTGACGTAAAATGTAGAATCTAGACGTCTCTGGAAGTAGATCTATATGCAGTGGTGATTTGTTAAAGTCCCCATTGCTCTCGAGGCAACAAAAATAAAGTTTTAAATACGCCCAAACGACTATGATGAAATATGTATTTTATTAATTTAGATAGAAAACAAAAGTAGTAACTCATTAAAAAGAAAAACAAGAAAAAGAAATGCAAAAATATAACAAGGATTTAGCGGATAGTGTAGAATTAACGAGTATGGCGATTTAGCAGAATTAGCGGAATCGGCAGAAATTAGCTAAGTTGGCGATTTAAAACGCTTTTGATTCAGTACTGAAAAAAACAAATTACTCAAATACCGATTAAATTAAACAAAATAAATACTGTCTTAACGTTGAAAACATTGAATTGATTGCATTTAACGAATAATCCAGACCTGACGAACCGATGTTCCCTACAACTTTACAAAACTAAGAATGACCATGTGATGATCGTCATTGTCATATGGCGGAAAAAAAGCAAAGGATGCAAATAGAGAATAGTGGAATAAGAAAAAAAAGTAGTCGATGCAAGTAGAGCATGCAGATTCAAGCTGAAAAGAGAGAAATTTAAATGAACAATGGGAAAAGCAGTTGCTATTAAAATATATACTTTATAATTTGCATGTATAGCAAACTCATATATCTTCCATCAATTTTTGAGAAAAGTTGTGTTTCTTCCCTCTTTTAAGAATACATCTTTCCTCAAAACTTAATGCAGTGTTTTTGGAGTTGAGGAAACTGGAAAGAGAAAACTACAAGCGGAGAAAATTTCAGAGCTTGGAGATAGAGCTATGGAGCCAGTCATTTTACAAATATCATAGTAGAGTCCAAACTGAAGTTATTTACAATATGTTCCGACCAAGTTCCCGGCCTTCGTGAAAAATGATCAAGTCTACCTTAGATCACTATCTTAGTTTATCATTCTGCGAAGTCTAATCAACCACGCTGCTTGGAGAGAAAAATGTGAAGATGAGGGATCTGGATGCTTTGGAATAAATCTGTGAAATTTTAAAACCGAAATTCACAAGAATTTGCAACCAATCAAAACAGCACGGAAAAGAAATGGTAGGTCTTACCGTACTGTTGCGCAAAATTTCAAGACCAAACTAAAGAAGAGCAAAAAGCCCACAGTTTTTGTCCAAAAAGATCAAGTTGCCCATTTCCCAAAGTTTGTGCAAAGACAGGTAAAAATGCCACGCTGCAAGGGCATTACTAATGTGATCTGCACAAAGTCTGAACTCAATCTTTATTTCACCCCCAAATCTAATCGCTGTCCGAATTTTCACAAACAATAAAGTACGAAGGAAACACTAATAATGATTTTGGCACTTTGGGTTATTTATAGACCGATGTTGCTTTTAGTTAACAAATTTTTTTCCAAAATGGGAAAAACACGTTGAGACAAAGCTAATTCATAAAAATAGTCTATTAGAAGCGGAAATTTTGACACAAACTTGCAAACTCAACGCCTCTGCAGAACACTTGTGCATTTTTTTTCGTGAAATTCCAAAAAATGAAACTGTGTGAAGAGATATTGCTTAAATTATATATTCACGTACATTCTTTTATTTCAAAAATGACTAATTGTCTTTTTTTGTTAATAAAGTGTAGACAATTGGATAATCGCTAAGCCAATATGGAAGACACAACTTCAATTGAATCTTTTCCTGTGTTCTACCGTCGAGCTTGAATCGAAGTTTTTCAAAGTAAAAGGCCATCATGTCAAACCCTGGGTGATTAAACGTGTCATCTTTATTGAATCAGATATAATGGGACCGAAGAAAGCGAGTTTATTGTCAGAAAATATTAAAGAGTTTGTTTTATTGGAGAAGCGCAGGACCGTTTGGTTTTTGCTTAAATGATTGTTTGCAGTCAAAATTGTTTTTGTGTGTGTTTGTCGTTGGTTAAGTTTATTATTTTGAAGCGTTTTGGTTATTTATGTAAAAGTCGGTAAAGGAATACATAAAGAGGTAAAAGCCGAGTCTACAATTGAACGAAATCAAAAATATATAAAATGCACTTTGTTGAACTTTGTTTTTTATTAGCACAAGCTTTCGCAAGATACTCCTCGGTTTTTCAGGTGTAATTACGGAATAAAATTTGTCAAAAACAAATTTAACCAAAGTGCATTTTATTTTCTTTTATTTTTAATTAAAGTTTAAGAGTAACATATGCTAATTGGCTTTAAGTAAAAACGCTCTTTTGTTCTACAAGACAACGTTGGGGATGTTAAAGTTAAGCAAATTACCCCAACCCGATTTAGAAGCTGCAAGGTATCGCTGCCCGATTGAAAATTTTTATTTAAATTTTTAGTTTTTTATTTGTGATGTCATTAAAATTTAGAGCTATTTGTCAGCCCTGCTAAGCAGAATGTTGCAAAATATCTTTCTCAAAGAAATAACAGATTGACGAGAGTAAGATTGAACCGAGATTATTTTGATTCCGGCCGCCATTAAAGCGGCTTTTTTATGTACTCTGTCACGCTACCGATGGTTGCATTTATTGCGTTGCTCATAGCCGTACAAGTCGGGGGGTGAGGGAGCAATTGGCCACCCAAATCTCAAAAATTTTACCAAAATCAGAATTTTTCCGGCAGCGACAAGGAATTATTTGAGCAAAACCAGTATTTTTTTGAGAGCAACCTGGAACTATGTGGGCAAAATCAGAATTTTTCGGACACAAATAATGAACTACTTGCGCAAAAAAAAGTTTCCAGGAATTGAAGTAAACACTTTTTTTTTATTAGTCGTCACCTGTTTTTTGGGACAAAAATGACGAATTATAGACACAGTTTAAAATTGATGACCTTTTTTTTCTAAGTCATTGCTAGTTTTTTTGGGTCAAAAATGGAGAAATTTGACACAGTTTGAAAGTGATGCTTCGAAACGTAATACATTGATTGCAAATAAAATTGTATTGAATTGATGACTTTTTTTAGTCATCACCAGTTTTTTGGAACTAAAATGTGTGGCATTTTTTCTTATCTATAGCAATGCTACAAAGCCAATGCTAATCGGCCAATTGTCAATAAAATTTTGGTAAAACTGTATTGCCCAAATTTTTCGGGCTGATACGGCAACGGCGTTGCCCTTATACACCTAAACAAAACTAATTGCGCTGCGCTTTACATAATTTGAAAGACATATCACGTTTCACGTCGCTTTACATCAGGCATGTCAACTCGCAGCCCTCAAAGTCTATTAGTGCAGCCCAGCCGCAAAGTTTTTTAAAGATTTTTTTAATCAGATGCTCAATACAAAATCAAATATTTATTATTTCAAAACTAGGTTTAGCTACGGAAACGACACAATTTTTTTAAAGAACTGATAGGATGCTGACTTTCTACAGCCTATATATTTTTTTGGTCTTTATTTTGATTCAACATAAAATTACAATAAAGGTTTACGCAAGTCTTTTTGTGGCCAAAGTTTGCCACCTAATCAAAAGGAAAACCTTTTTTTGTCTTCCTTTTTTATTTTAACAAAAAATTCCAAAAAAGACAAACCACTGACGAAATTTTCGAACCTAATATAAGAAATTTTAAGATTTTACATTGAAATTCAAGTAAAGACCAAAAAAAGATTATTACCTTGTTTGCTGACCGTATTGCGGCCCACGGCAGATTTTTTGGGTTAAAATTTCACCAATGTAGCCATTGAGTTTGACATGCCTACTTTATACAATTAAAAATAAAAAATTGCCAAGTCGCACTGCTGTGCTCTACCAATGTGAAAAACTTTTTGCGGAACTTGCACTGGGCTTTCTTAAGGCAAAAACGCCGCCTTTGGCCATAGTGTTTCATGAGCTTGTAGCATGAGTGGTTTTTGGCACACAAATAACTTTGACACCTTTTTATTAAGAAGGGGCACAACTTAAAATAAACGCTTCAGCAAATACAAATATAGATAACCTTATTCAAATAGAATCAGTTTCAAGAATATTCTCGAGTCGAATTTCACTAGTCGCTGATATGAGTCTCTAATCTAATCTGTTCTGAGGCGGCGAATCGGTCTAGCACGTATATGTAATCGTAATGATTTTATGTCTGTATTATTGTGACGTCTGCCTTATTTATCGATAAAACCACGTGATCAGGCTACGTCCTGAGAGCTGTGTGTTAAGAATGATTGCACGATTGGCCTTGATGGTGCAATCAGCCAACGATTAGCTAGGGGGAAACAACAGAAAAGCGGTACATAAGCAAAATATAAAGAAATGCGAAATTATCACATGACAATTGTTATGGCAGTAGATAAATGTTGTGCAGCAAGCGGAAGGGCGCTGCAAGCCGAGTCTGCAGCGAGCAAAATACAACGTGAGAAAATGCATTTGCAGAAAACTTTGCAATAACGAATAAAAGCATGAATAAAAGACGGTTTGCGGTGATGAGTTACATTGGTATCATGCTACATCAGTGCACCGAGTGGTTTCAAGGAATATTTTGGCACATTGCTGCTTGAGCGCTATTGAGAGTGAACTTCGGCACTTCATCGCCACATCGCCACCAGTGAGATATTACAACAAAGAAGCAAGTAAGCAACTACAACAAAGAAGTAAGAAAGCATCTTCAACTAGGAAGTACGAAAGCATCTCCGTCTAAGAAGTAAGAAAGCATCTACAACAAGGAAGTACGAAAGCATCTCCTCAACTCCAGAACTTTCTTTTTTGAATTAACGTGCAGGTGTGATAATTTTTTGTTTATAAAATTTTTGGCTATTACTGTTTTCGATTTTTAATTTTGACTCGCTTACGCTCCCTCACATCTTGCCAGTAATTATAAAAACAAAAATTTTAAATTTCGCTTACTACTTTCATAATACTGTCGTATATAAATTTCGGTAATTAATTTTTAATATGGATCGTATAAATTCTTTTTTATTGTTGCGTGGAAGCAAGATTCCACGGCGAAAATTGAAATTAATGTCGCCTAAATACAATGCCGTTTCCTCCGTTGTTAGTTCTGTTTCATGTTCTAATAATTTGACAACTTCAACTACTAACCTTCTTTCGATTAACATTCCAACCACTGCTAATAACATACCTCACGCTCGAATTTCCAAAGGTAGTCTGGCGCTTACCCAAACACTCATTTCGGAACCCATTTATACGTCCTCGTCATCGTCCTCAGCACCTCATTCTTCGTCTTCCAGTACCGGCAGAGAAACGTGGGCCCAAAACTTGACTACTCCTAATCTTTATCATTCGCCTTAAACTTTCGATTTTTCTGCTCCTCAGACCATTAACCAATCGCCTCCAACCACCCTTAAGCTTCCTTCTTTCTGGGAAGATGACATCGAGTTATGGTTAGCTGCTGTCGACCATCAATTTATTCTATCCAATATCTCCACCGAGTTTTCAGCAATATTGAGCGCGCTCGACTACCCTGTCATACGCAAAGTACAGCATGTTATTTGGAACCCCGAGAACCAGCCTTATTAAACCTTAGAACAAGCGTTAATCAAATTGTACAAAATAGCGACCACAACCGTCTTGATCGCCTTCTGCACCAAACCGACTTGGGAGACCGTAAACCTACAGAACTCCTATCGGAATTACGCTCGCTCCTTGGGGAATCGTGCAACGTCGGCACTGACTTAGATAAATTGTTGCGCAAGCTTTTTCTCCATCGATTACCGCCCCAAGTCCGTTTAATTTTAGCCGGTTCCCCGCAACCAACCCTGGACCTAATGGCGCAACGCGCTGACAATATTATGGCAACCATATCGTCTGCTCCTTCTCTAAATTGGAACGCCGCACAGTTACTTCATAACCAGATGTTCGAACGGCGCCTGGACCAACTCACCGACGCAGTGAAAACATCACTAAATTTTCGCAAAAACAATGATTATGGCTCTGCTAATCGCGACCAGCAATTTTTCCGTCCTCCGCAATTTCGCGAAGCAAAGCGCAGTTTTAGCTCGGTCCCTAACCTTCAGTCTCGCCGAGAAATGCCGCCGAATACACCGCAGAATAGTCGTTTTCACAACCAAACTGATGCGGAGAACCTTTGTTTCTTTCATGACCGCTTTGGCGCTAAAGCTCAAAAGTGTCGAGCGCCATGTTCTTGGCAACCGCGTAATTCTCGTAACTTCGACGATAACATTAATTACCGCGTGGCATCTTATTCCTGCCGTTCAAGAAGGAAGTTTCTGCCAACGTGCCAGTCTCTTTTTTACGACCCTTGTTCAAACATGCGTTTTCTCCTTGGCAAGGGCGCTGAAATCAATATGATACCACCTTGTAGATTCTATAAGCCTTATTACGGTCCGCAAGACCTGATCGCCGCAAACGGCACCCCGATTCGCATATTCGGCAATAAAAAATTAAATATTGACGTAGGAGCGCGTTACACCCTTCGATGGACTTTCAAAGTAGCCGATGTCAGTCTGCCTATCATCGGCATCGATTTTATGCGCCACTATGGTCTTGGCGTTGACGTAGCGAGCAACACCTTTATTTTACCACGAAACTCTATATATCGTCGACATCATTCACCACGAACAAGTCATCACACACCTTGTATTTCATGCCCTAACGCGAACGACGCGTTTGACTCGCCTTCCACGTCGCCTCGCTTGCCTGATATCACTGATAAATTTTCGCTTAAACGCCACACGGCGCTCGAAACAACTAACACAGACGCAGCCAACGCGGCCGCTCATTTCATTAACGATTTTCCTAAGAATGCCGTTGACTCGCCCATCGTCAACGACGACGACGTTTCGTCTGTTCTTCAAGAGCCCGAAGATCCGCCAATAAAGCGCATCCTCCAATCACCCTCCGTTGCCAGTGAACAACCTTTCGATTTGCTTAAAGCTGATTTTTTAGAACACAAAGTGCTCGCTCGTCAAAAAGCAATTTTGCACATACTCCCCGACCTAAAACTATCGCCGTTGGCGTCCTTCACCCCATCATTACTATAGGCTCACCCGTTAAAACTCGTGTGCGTTGCCTATCTCCAGAACAACTTAGTTTTGTTAAGAAAGAAATGGGCGCCTTGCTGGACGCAGGTAATCTGATCCCCTCTTTTTCACCTTTCGCAAGCGCAATCCACATCGTTCCAGAGAAACAACCTGGACGATTTTGAATAGTAGGCGACTATAGGGGTCTTAATAATATAACCCAACCAGACCGCTATCCCTTACCCCTCATTTCCGATGCAATGGATTCCCTCAAACGCTGCACTGTTTTCGGTAAGTTTGATTGCCTCAAGGGGTATCATCAAATCCAAGTACATCCTGCAGATCGCCACAAAACAGCTATTATAACGTTTATTGGTTTGTTTGAGTATATCATGATGCCTTTCGGATTGCGTAACAGCAATAACATCTTTCAACGCTTTATCGATGAAGTAATCTACGGCCTAGATTTTTGTTTTGCTTACGTAGGCAATATTCTGGTCGCTTCTCACTCACTAGAAAAACATGAAATCCATCTTAACATCTTAATGAATCGTTTTAAGACTTTCGGTCTAACCTTACACAAGGACAAATGTCAAATTGCAATTCATGAGGTACAATTTTTGGGCCATGTCATCAATCAGCACGGCGTTTAACCCATCCCCGGCTCTCAAGTGCGTTTGGCCCACTTCTAACAAAGACAGCGTTAACAACGCCGTTGTTACAAAAACAACCGCTATATATAATCATCTACGTAAGCAAATCCCTTGCACAATGCGACACCGAAAAGATTTTTGCCGCACTGGGACAAAAATATATTTCTGGGCCGTGCCCCGATCACTTAACTATCAACGTGTTAAGAAATTGAAGACGCTACCGAACGTTTCATTACACTTTACATTCTCTCATACGTTATACCGCGCTGAAGTCAAAGAACTGGGAATTAGTCTCCACTCCCAGCTACAATTTGATGCTAATCTTGTTCACTAGCGCTTTAATTCGTTTTTACTAGATCGACCTACTGCTGCAACTTCAGCAAATCCCAATTACCTTCTTGATGCAGCTTCATCCGCTTTGAAAAGCATCTTTATGCAACTTATTTCGTCCATCATAAATCTCATTCTTAACGGCATTGTCAGTTTTCTTTTCTCGCTCTCCTTGTTTTGGGCAGCTGTACTTTAAGTTATTGCCCTACGATCATTTATGCCCGGCGTTCTGCTAGCTACCCGTAACCGTCTGGGAAAAACCCCTAACTCTGAGGTCAACAACCCAGAGTAGTCATAGCATTGTGCCGTTTTGTGTCTAAATAATAATGTGTTGCTTTTGAAGATTTTTTGCTGCCATCTGTTTGCTTTTCAGCTTCATCGCTACTTCGTAAAACTCTTTTTGTCAATTTCTGATGGAACGATCAGCCTTCGTCTGCTCCGTCACCGAAAATCTGGGGAGAAAATATGTAGCGAACTCATCACCGCAAACCGTCTTTTATTTATGCTTTTATTCGTTATTGCAAAGTTTTCTACAAATGCATTTTCCCACGTTGTGTTTTGCTCGCTGCAGACTCGGCTTGCAGCGCCCTCCCGCACAACGTTTATCTACTGCCATGACAACCGTCATGTGATAATTTCACATTTCTTTATATTTTGCTTATGTACCGCCTTTCTGTTGTTTCCCTCCAGCTAATCGTTGGCTAATCGCACCATCAAGGCCATTCGTATAATCATTCTTAACACTCGTTGCAACACCCCTTAAATTTGCCCTTCAGTATAGTGTCAATTACTTTTACTGTGTATTTTCGGGCGAAAACAGTGAATTAGTAAGTTATTGATAAAAGTATTTTTAAGTTTTTTAAAAACGGCAAGTTAATAGGTTTTCTGATTTTTTAAATGTTCTCTTTAGTTTTACTTAAATGGTGCGTTCACAAAGTTTTAAGCACCAGAATTTGACTCAAGCAATTTTTTATTTTGTTTTTTTAGTTTTTATTAAAAAATAAGACTGAAACTCTGAACGACAAACAGGAAATAAACGAATAGAAAACTTTCTTATTTACAACTTTTATTTCTACTTGCACTATAGATAATTTCAAGTTGATTTTTTTATTTTCATTTTTTATTTTATTTTCATTTTTACTCACAATCAACTTGAAATTAATCACAGTGCATGTAGAAATAAAGATTGTGAATAAGGAAGTAGCGACTAAACGAAGTACGTTATTACATGCACAACGTCAGTTGAACTGACGTTGTGCATGGTCGCTGTACCTTTGAACAAAGTGATGTGATATTAATAAGAAAAGGAAAGCGAAAAGAAGATAATTAATACACACATCCGAGCCATAGTCAGAGAATATTGTGTAATCATGGGTGGGAGAAACAACAAACTCAAAGACCAAAAGGGTCTGGACCAAAAAGGGTCAGGCAAGCAAAGAAACCCACCAAAAGAAATCCTGCCACGGGTCAAAAGGACCATTTTAAAAGCATATGGGTGGACAAAAAATTTATATACGTAAGATAAAACATACAAATAGTAAACAAGAATAGGTGCAAAAGAAGTACATTATGTGAATTTTCATCGAACTGGATGGGCTGTAATGATCTGGATGTTGCCTTTAAAGTCGCATCGGGCTTTTATCACCTTCAATTTCTTTGTCCAATTAGGTGGAGTTACCTGTAATAATAAAAACCAGCAGCAGATGTTTTAAAATTTATTAAGTCTATTACCATTAAAAATTACGTTGCTATAAGGTGCTTTTGAAATTCTGTACGAAATTTACTATATGATTTTATCTGTTTAATCCTTAATGGGACTTTATTCCAAGCAAGAGGACCTCTGTATCTTAAAGATTGTTTAGTTATATCTAATCTACAAAATGAGGGATACAATTTGGACTGGCTTCTTGTACATTTGGTGAAATTGTCGCTTACCCGGTTATTTTGAAAAAATGATCAAAGCATGGTGGTAACATGCCTTTTATATATTTATACATAAAACAAGTTATTTCTAATTCGGTTATTTGATCAATTGTCATTATGTTGTTGTTTCGCAAGATGTCAGTAACGTTAGCTCTGTGATGTAATCCAAATGTCAATGGTATGAATTTATTAGCTATTCGTTGAATTTTTGAGGCTGTGGTTTTATTACCAATATGCCAAGTTGTAATACAATGTCTTACATGATTGATTATCAGGGAGTTCTACAATACAAGCAAAGTTTTTTTGTCAAAGTCATTTGAGATTTTTTTGATAGTACCATAACTTACGTAGATTTTTTGTAGAACAAAGTCCATATGCAATTTCCAACTTAAATGTTCATGAAATATTATTCCCAAAAATTTTGTTTTTGGTTGCTGAGAAATAAATGTATTTCTGATTGAAATTGTCAGTTTTTTTGATGGAGGCTTTGTTTTGGGTGTGCGAAAGATCACATAATGTGTTTTGTCAGTGTTTAGAAATAGCCGATTTGCTAGAAGCCACTTATCTATGTTCACTAACTCCTTATTTGCAGCTTCATATAAGGTTTCATAGCAATTACTTTTTAAAACTATGTTAGTGTCGTCTGCGTACATGATGCATTTTCCTAAGGTCAAGCAATTATTTAAATCATTTACATAAATTGAGAATAGTAAAGGACATAAAATTGAACCCTGAGGGACACCATATTTTATTAACTTAGTATTGGAGCAGATATTATTAATTTCAATTAATTGTTTTTTGTTGATTGGGAGTAAAAATGAAAAAAAACTATTTTCCAAGATTTCCACGCAAAGGAAAGGGCTGTAAAGTGTTTTTTCCAAAAATAGAATAGAATGACACATAATAGACTAAAAGTAGGCTTACCATATGTTCCAATTTTTAGGGCTCTGTTCCACCTTTTTTGGCCAAAATTTCACCAGAAATCGAAGACAGATTTTACGTGCGGGCCCCTTTCTTTTTTGATTTTTCCCCAGATCACTATTTTTCAGTGACAAAAATTATGAAATCCACGACAGATTTGAAGAGAAGACTTGAATTTTAGGACAAAAATCATGAAATCCGAGACTGATTTGAAGCGGCCTAAAAATCTTTTTTTAAAAAACACTTAATTTTTAGAACAAAAATCATGAAATCCGAGACTGATTCCAAATGAATGCTTTTTTTTTTTAGGAAACACTACTTTTTAGGGAAGAAATTTTTTGTTATGAAGCGTCCGGTTTGGCCCTTTAAAAATAGGCTAATCCTAGTTATAAGTGGTTGCTTAAATGTATTATGTTTCAAATTGTGCAGCTTAATTGAACAAAATAAACTTATTACTTGTAACTTGTAATAATAAAACGTTTGAATAGATTTATTTGCGAATATTAATGGCTAGCTTTCTTGTTTGTATGTAAATCGCCATATAGTTTTTTATTTTTTTGGTAGAGTTTTTTTCTTATCTTGAAATTAACATTATCTGGATAACGACATCTAGCGGATTTTACGGCAAAATCGTTTTATTAACCGGTCAAGCAGAGGTTAAGTGGCAAAAATTGAAATATTATAAATTCGTAAAAACAGGCTACAAATAATTATATAAAAATAGAAATTTATATAGATTATTTTTTAAGCAGCAGCGGTTCAATATATATTTTTATCCTTTTAGTAGATTTCAAAGCTGCACTGGTTACTTTTAAAAAACATAAAAAAAATTATAAAAACTTTAAATAATTGAGTCTTTTCAAGAAGTCACCGTAATCGATTTTTGTTCGTGAAACTAACCCTAATCCTCCTACGATTATTATTGCTTCTTGAGAGATCTTTTTTCTCTTAGTTTCTTCTTTATTTCATCCTGATGCTGAAAGCGGGGATTGCGGATTAGTGTCACCAAAAAATCGTTTAATGGTAACTTTTTGAATAGGCCCAATAACATACCGGTATACCCGTAGTACATGTGACATTCTTAATTGTTTCCAAGTTTACTTACAATAACGATATATATAGTTTTTTGTTGTTTATTAACAATTTTTTTGAAATTAGATGTCTTTATTTGCTCTAAAAATCAAAATGTGCTTTAGCTTAAATACTTTTTTTAACAGGCTATTGCCTAGATTGTGAAAATTAATTCTAGGCTGTAAAGTTTTTTTAGAAAATTTAAAAAATGTTTAAAGCAAGTACTAAAGTAATTATATTTGCACCACAATGGTAAGAATATTAAAATTTATTTATATTTAAGATTACATTGTTAAATACTTTTAATTTACTATTTATTTCTGAGTATTAATCATAAATATTTAGTATTTATTTGAATAGTTCCATTGTTATAAATTGGTTAATCAGTTAGATGTGTTACAATCATTTGGCTTATTTACCAAGACTTTTTATACAAAATTAAATTGCAGGCCAAACTAGCCCTTATCATTGATTATCTGTTTGCTATTACAAAAGCAATTTATTTTTATTACAAATCATGAATTCTAATAAATTTTTTGTATTCGTTTTAAGGAGAGGTTTGAAGTTGGTTTCTTTTGCAAATATTTTTATCTTGATTCATTTTGATTTAATGTGTTAGCATGTATTAAATACTTTATATTTGATTTCAAATCAGTCCTTGCTTGAAGATTGAAGTTAGTTGCAATTAAATATTAACTGGTTTTTAGTCAACATGGCTGTAAAATGTTGAGAAGATTAATTTAAAGAAATTTGTGAAATGTGAAGTTTTTGAAGTGATTTAAAAATTTATTCAGCAGCTTTTGAAGTTGGATATCATAAGCTGCCTTTTCTCAAAACACAATCTGAAATTTTTCTTCCAATTAATGCTTATTGCCCTCTAATAAGGTGCAGCTGAAAATTAATTTAATTTGAATGGAAAAAAAACTTTAATTGTTATTAGTTTAAAGCAATCCTCAAGTAAATCACATTTGTGCTAATTTGATTTGAAAAATAATTATTTAGTTTTGAATTGTGCAAGTTGACAGCAGCAGGGAAGAAAGAAAAAAAACAAAAAAAACTTGGGGATTAATTGGTTAAAGTAGTTTAGATTATCTTGCAGTACATGAGCAAGTCTGAACTTTTTTTTATAAGCTCTTTGTACCCATACATGTCATTTTTATTATTATTTTAAGAAACACATAATGGCACTAGAACCAACATTCAGTGGTGCACTTACAAGTGAAGTTAAATTGCACATGCAAAAAGACAAACAGAAAATAATAAACACATAAAGCAGATTTAGTCAAATTCCAAAATGACAATAGAATGTAGGTCAAATTTTTTTGAATGACAGTTAAACAGAATAGATTGGGAACACAAAAAATATTCTCTGGTAACTTATTCCAAACTGTGAGAATGCTAGGAGAAAAAATTTTATTGGTACTTGCATGATGAAAAGGCTTAAATTTGCATTGGTCATTTGTATCAGTTATTTTTCTTGAGCTTTATGTTGAGGTCATTCAAGTGGGTAGTTTTATCAACCATGAAAGCTAGATCAAACCAACTTTTTCCTTCTATTTCATGAATTGATTTCTTTTTTTCAACAACAACATCTATGACATCTTTTTTCAAGGCTATAAAATTGTTGTGGCCCTTGCTTTAAACCAAAATACTTAGTAAAACACAAGGCTGGGTGCTTTGATTTACGATTATCTAGAAACTGCCAATGATTAAATCTTAATTAAGATTAATAGCTTTTTGTGACCAAAACAATAATGTGTTTAAAATTTAAAGCTTTTGCACATATAGATTTTGCTGGTGAATGATGCAGTAGAAAATTACAATATTATTGCTGATTTCTCACAAAGTGGAGATTTTTAAAAGTCCAAGTATTCCAGTACCAATACCTAACATGCCTTGAGCTTTATCAGTTGCAATATCATATAAGGTAGACAGATCCATTCTGATCTTTTCCATTAAGTATTAGGTACTATATTAAATATATCAGCATCAGTTATAGTATTCTTAAGTAGCTGCATGGTAGACATTTTTTTCATTTCATTCAATTTCTTGTTTATGTTCTTTACTACTATAGTTAGCTGAACTGTATTTTTTTGATCCATGGTTTTATGAATGACAAAGCTCCATGACAACAAGGTTTTCTATATGTCTCTGAAACTGATGCCAATATCATCAACAAGCTTGTTGGTGCACCTTGCCACTATCCATTAAAACAGACTTATTTTTTAAACTCTGTCACCCTGTCAAGACACATTTCTTGTGCAACATCATCAAGCATCCTTCACAAAATTTTGCAAGAATAAAACTTTATTTTTTCAGCTATTCTTTGTCCTTAAGAAATTACTTCAGTCTGTTTTTAATTATCACTATGCATACTTTGAAACCATAAAGGTGTTTAATTGTCTCTGCAATTGCTTTATTCTTTGTTTCCTTCCATTTCTGTTTAATTTTTCATATGAACTACCAGAGTGTTTTGTTTTTAATGTTGTTTTAAATAGTACTCTGTAGTAGCACTAATGTTTTTGTTTGAAACTACATGCAAGGGTTTTTCATTGAAGTTTTTTTATCATAGAGTAATCTATTGTTCATCTTTTTTGAAAAAGTCTTAATTTTTTTTTCTATCCTCTTTTTTGTAGCTGCAGAGTTGCCATTGTTTATTAATTTTACTATTATAGATTTGAAGACAAATAAAAATGAGTGGGTATAATTTTGCAATCTTTAGATTGTTCATTAAATGGAAAAGAAAAAAATCGGAATACTGAAATTCATGCTGCTCATCTGCAATATGGCAGTTTTTTTTGTTTCAAGTTTCAATGTATCAAATAGATGCACTTTAAAAAACTTGTTGTATTAATGGGAAGGATGGCTCATTGTGATAACACACTGACTTGCCAACAGAAGAACGGAAGTTAAATGCTTAATCTACCTGAGTAATCTTTGTGGTATCTATCAAAAAAGACACTTTTGGACCAATTCTTCAATAGTGTTGTGCTCTTTACCTGCAATGGTGACTCCACTTAAAATAGAAAGCAGTTAGGCAATACAGCCATACAATAATCAAAAAAATATTAAAGAAACAAAAAGTTAATTAAAAGTATAGCTGTAGGCCATAAAGTTATTCAAGAATGATTTAAGTGAAGCAAGACCCATTACTCTTTTAAAACTACATCTTTATGCATCATTTTGTTTTGCACATTTAAGTTGTTGGCTACTTAATTTTACTTTACAGTCCACATACAGCCAATATTTGATCCCCAAGCTTTAGGTTGTACACTACTGTTTTAGCACATTATTTTGCTTTCTGGCTTAAAATTATTTTTGTGTAACAGTATCTAGATGTAGATGTTGTCGAAGATGTATACTTTTAATAAACCTTTTTTTAACAATTTTTGATTTTTGTATGTAATTGTTTTTTTTTTTTGTGTTGTGTTCTTGTTCGGTGTGCATAGTTTGTTGGAATCTGCCACTCTAAAATCTTTTCAAAATTTACTTTTTTTGCTGCTCTTTAATTGATTGCATAATAAAAACTTCACATGTCGCCCTGCACCATGTGACTTCTCCAACATTCAAATGATGCGAAAACATTTTGTGTTCTGCTGCAAAAATACCATGAAATAAATAGAAATTAAAGTTTTTTCATTTATCATTGCCATTGCTGCCAAAAAAAGTTTAATACAAACAGCTTCTGGCCATCACTATTGTTTTATTTGAAGCTACATTAAAATCTTTTTTTACTTATCTTATTTTTTAATGTGACCCATATAAAAATTAGAATATCCAAATATACATATGTTTTATTTTCTGCTTACCTTCTAAAATGTTTTTTTACTTTTAGTGGTCAAGTACGTCATTCTTCAGGAAAACTTAAAGAATGTAAGTGCCCAATATAAAAAAGTTTTTAAGATAATTATTAAAACAGTTATGTTTATAAAGGTGATATTACATTTAAGGTATTTAAAATTTTAACATGCTTTTTGTTATGTAATGTATTTGATGTTACTTTTTTTTTTAGTGGCAATTCGTTTAAAAGCTATCAAAAATATTCAAAAAATTACAAAGACAATGAAGATGATCTCTGCTGCCAAATTTGCTCAAGCATCAAAAGCTATAGTTCCAGCTCGCACATATGGAGTTGGTGCATTAGGTATGTTGCTTCATAACCAACTGATTAATTATAGTATTATGGATCATATGACAAAGTTATATCTTAATATTTACACCATTCAATAAATAATTAAAATTCAGTCTCCTCACTAGAAACTGATTGTATTTTTAGACCTATGCTTGTAAATCATAGCAAACTAGTTTATGCATCATTATTTCAAAACTTTGCTTTTCTGTTGTAATCATAAATTGGCAATATCTTTTTTATATTTATTAGTTTTTAACTTTTCTTTTTTTTCGTAACTTAGGTGTTCGTTTTAAACGTACAATACCGTGCACCGGTTATGTTGTGCCTGTAATAAAGTATATCGTTTAGTACATGTTAGATTGCAAATAACGATATTTGCTATCACAATTTGGAAACTTGATTCGAAATAAAAACTGAATGAATAAACTATGTTTATCCCATCACAAGACTCGTGCTGTAGTTGGCAGCATTTCATCACACTGACCAGGCAGTACTACTCCTTAATAAACGACTATATTTCTTCAGCTCTTTATGACAAAGTGGAAATGGACACAGCTGACAAACACAACCAAATCTACGTTGCCGTTTCATCAGATAGAGGTTTATGTGGTGCACTTCACTCTAACATTGGTCGAGCTCTTAAGTCGGAATATGAAAAAAAGACTGCAGAAGAAGATATTAAAATAGTTACAATTGGCGAAAAAGCTAAAGCATTTCTTCAAAGGTGATTTTTTAAAGTTTTTGTCATGCTTTTCAAAGACATTTTTCAAACTACTGATACTAGGTACTTTATAATTATGATTAACTATCAATAGAATCTTTATTACTAAATACATGGTTTCTTTCAACTAGAGCTATGTGAATTCAATAGTACAAAACTTTCTGTGCATATATTCTTTGACAACAAGATAATGTTTTTACAGTTTTTATGAAATTTATAAAATAATTTATTACTAATTATTACTTAAAGCTTGTTTTGTATTGTTACAATAATATACGAGAGCTAACAATAGCTCTGTTTTTCTTTCAGTTTTTTTTATTTATGTATTATAGTTGTTGGTTTAAATATGACTATCTGTTTTGATTAAGTTACACTTGTTATCTTCTAATTCAATCCATATCTTTTCTATTAATTTGCTCTATTGATGAAATAAAGTAAATCAATTAAAGCATGGTGGCCCTAACCCTATCTTTCATACTGTGTGCATAAAACTGTGCAAACCTTGATTTTTTACATTCCACCAAATAATTTTAAACAAGGGTATGTTTTAGCACAACTGTTTGGGCGTGGTTGCTTAGGCTTGGCTGTTTAGGCACCAACCTATTTGGTGATGGCTGTTTTGGTGCTAAACATTTTATTTGTGAATCTTATTGTAAAGTTTTGGCGAAGAAGTTGTTTTCTTTAACCATATAACAATTGCAAAGAGCAGACATAGTCGATTCAACATTCTTCGTTTTATTAACTGATTATAAATTTATACACAGATTTTTCTTAATATTTAAACACCTGGCACCTAAATCGTCTTGCACAAAAAGCAACACCCAAACGACTGCACTTAATAGTCCCATTTCAATAATTTTAAACATTGTTTTTTATACTTTTTTGTTACCACCAATTTCATAGTAAAGTTTTAGATTGAACTGAATCCTCAAGCCGCTTGTTGACGTATGCAATGAAAATCTACAATTTGACGATTGATTTAAAAATAAAGATCTTTTTTAGTCATCACTATGTTGGTTACTTGATAAGTGTAGCACTTGCTAGTTTTTATCTTCTTAAAAAAAGTGGTCTATATTGTTAAAAAACTGGAACCACTTTGTTTTTTGAATTGAAAATATCACATGTTGGTACTAGCTCGTAACTATTGCTATTACTGTATTATGCAATAGATAGCTGATATACAGGGTTATAACCTTTTTAATTGTTTGGGTCAATAGAAGATGTCTTTTTTTACCTTAATGTTAATTACCATTTAATAGAATACTTTTTTTGTTTTAAACCAATAGTAAATAGCATATATCAGGCAGTCCACCAAAAAACTGACTTCAGTTTTAATTTGCATGTTTGAGAGTTAATTTCCAAAAGTTATTATGAACAGCTTTTATACAAGGGCTATAAAAAGTTAATGGATCATTTCTCCATCTTGTTTTAGTACTTCGATGGCAAAAGACATTGCAATTGAATGCAAGGAGTTGGGAAGAGTCCCTCCTTCCTTCAACGACTCATCAGCGATTGCTCAAGAAATATTAGTATCGGACTATAAGTTTGATCATGGAAAAATTTTTTTCAACTGGTTCAAGTTAGTGCTCAAAGTATTTTTGTGTAATGTACAGTAAACTTGCAAAATACAGCATGCATTTATCTAGTATTATCTTTCACCAACGTATTCTGACAAAGTTAATAAATATATTAAAAAATTAAACCATATCATATTGTTTCTTAATTTTTACTCACATAACCTTTTGCATTTTTTAAGGCTTAATGCTTCATTTCTCACTTGTCCTTTGTCTGTTGTGGTTGTTTAAAATGGTTTATTTTTTCACAGCTGTTTAGTTTTAGAGTAGTAATAAATATACAGAATTGAAAGCAATTATAGTAACAGCTCTAATTACTTATTCTTATTCAAATTCACTTCTTTTTTTGAGGGCCATAAGATTTTGGCCTTCAATTATTCACTTACATAGCCATACGAAGCAGTGGGGTAGGGGCAAATCTCCCTCCCCAGACCCAAAAAGTTAGGAAATTGTCAGATTTTTTTAAACATTAAAAATGCGTTTTTCAGACGAAATTATTTTATTTTGGAAGAATATTTATTTTATTAAATGTAAAAAAAAATTTATGCAAAGGCTTTTTTTGGTCTTCGCCCTTTCGTCTCTGCGCTATTTAAAGCTGAAAACAAATAAAGAACAAAAAATGTCTTCGCATTAAATCTTTATTATATTTTGTTCTTTCCCATAAACCAGGGGTGGTCAAAGTTTTTCAAACATGAGCCGTATTAAATAAACTAATATTGATTGCAAGCCCCGAAAATTGTAGTTTCATAAAAATTAAAATAAATCTGATTTTCGTCCGAAAAACGTAGTGATCTCTAAAAAAAAGGGATTTTTACTTTGAAACTGCCTCTGCTTTCTCAATTTTCGTCAGAAAAACGTAGTGATCTCTAAAAATAAAAAGGTCATCCCTTCGGGACGTATAGTAAGCCAATGCAAACAGCCATCTTCATAGCTAACATGAGTCGCAAACGCATGCAACTCGGAAGCCATGGTTTATCCACTGTTACCATAAACCATATCGGGCTGGAAAAGTTTGTGTCTCAATGATTTGTAAAGCAGTTTTTGTAACAGGTTTTATTTTTCTCCAATTATGAATAACTATGTTAGAGAGGTTTGTTGATAGAGACCAGATAAAATGTAGTTTACAAAATGGCAACTTCCGACTGCGGGAGATTGTGCTCATTGGCGGTGCCAAGCAAGCAATCTAGGAGAAGAAATTCTTCAAAATAAAACCTCTAGATGCAGTAGGGTAGGGTTACACTGCAAAACTAATGGCATGTTTCCTAAGAACGTTTTTCCATGCTGCCGCGAGCGTCACGCAGATTAAAAAGGTTCGCGTTCAGGTACTTGGCAGAGGTGTCTTTTCAAAAGCTATTTTATTAAATGAGTCATTCTTGTCGAGGTTAGGACACTGATGGGGATTTTCATGCACTTTAAATTAGCTCAGTTCTACAGAGTGGGGCAAAAGTTCCCGGAATTATTTTTAAGCTTTAAATTTAAACAAATTTTAATTGCTCTAAAGCATAAATTGATGATCAATTAAAAGCTGTATTATCATTCTTCATTTACAGTTTGGTTTTTTAATTGTAATTGCGATAAAATTTGTCAAAAATGAATAAACGTCATGCCATTGTTGAGCTTCATCGTGCGGGAGTGTCCAATTCGATGATCATCAAGCAGCTTAAAGTATCAAAATCAACTGCGTACGACACTGTAGCAAGATTTAAGGAGCTCGGTGATGACAAAGACCGTCCTTGAAGTGGACGTCCTCGCACAGGTCGTACACCCAAGATCATAAAGGCGGCTCGTGAGTGGGTGACACCAACAAGACAGTGCTCCTTCTCACACGTCCAGAAAAACTTAAGCGTGGTGCAGAGCCAATTTTCCGAATTTTTGGAGCAAGGAAATGTGGCCCCCTGCTTCCCCTAATTTGAATTCTCTGAACTTTAATATTTGGTCGATATTAGAGGCTGAAGCCTGTGCTAAAACACACGACACCGTTGAAGGTTTGAAGGTGTCTCTGAAGACAGCCTAGGCCAAAATACCACAAGAAAAGCTCCATGTTTCAGTTGAGAGTTTCAGAGAAGACTCGAGAGAGTAGTAAAAGCTAAAGGAGGACATATTGAAACATGGACACATATTTTATTTTGTGATAGTCCTAGTAATAATATTATAATATATTTATTTAATATTCCTTTACCATAATTGAAATATTGTCAAATCAATTTGTCTCGGAACTTTTGCCCCACCCTGTACTTCCTGTCTGATTCCTACTGGGAGAAGCTCTTGCTTTGGAGAGAAAAAAACTCATCTCGGGCTTCTCAAAGAAGTCCATTTCTTACGTTAAATCTTTATGTATATTTTGGTTTCCATGAAATGATGCAAAATCATAATTTGGGTAAAATTGTTTTGCCCCCCCCCAAAAAAAAACATTTTTTTTTTGCAAAAATTGTTTGATGTCTTAATGATAGCTAGTTTATTGCTTGCATTATATTGCCTGTATGAGTTGATAAAATAATTTTTAAGGTAATATAATTTTTTATTAGTAATGAAAGATCTGCCTTCTATTAGCTTACATGGTTCAAAAATCTTATCTGTCAAAATTCACCTGAATGCGGCAATTTCGCTGTGCAGCGGAAATTATGCAAAGAATTAAATTATCCAAAGAAAAGAATTATGCAAGTAGCTGCACAACTACTTGCATAATTCTTTCCAAGTCTGCCAAAAGTGAGAAGCTAGGTGTGAAACCGAATAGACAGCTGCCGTTCTTATTGCTTTTAAAAAAATTTAAATGATCTAAAACTTAAAAGACGCAATAAAAGAAATCAAGCATGTTAGAAATACCTACTTAACTATGCTCCATATGACGAAAAGAAAATAAAGCTAGTAGAAAATTTATATTGCTTTGCTTTGAAATCGGAATAGTATATAAAACTCGGAATAGAAATGAATGCTGGAGAACCAAGCATTTGGCATTTAATGTTGAAATTCAATCAAATGTGCAGAAACAATGTCATGTATTCGATTTTAATGTCAAACTTGTGAACTTTCAGATCTGCAATGAGTCAAGAGATCAAGGACCAACCTTTCTACTCCGTCGATGTTGTGGCTAGTTCTGGTAAAAATTTTCGTTGTATTTGATGTATGAAGCAAATTTATTAGTTGCTTGTGCTAATGCAATGTAAGAAAAAAGCTGGGGGATTCATGACCGGGCTTTATTTTGTTTGTTGTTTTTAAGCGTGACATCAGCCAACACAGTTTAACATTAAATTACCATACAAACAGGTTGATTCATATTAATGTTAATTAATTCATGCCGTCATCATGTTTACTACCAAATTTGAATTGTCGTTGTTTGGAAGGGCATCCACTCCAGGTCAGGCACAAACAGTTCTGGGGCCGAAGGTGTTTCCTTTTATTACCCCAGGCTGCTGTACTGCCCGGATCAGATGCTGGCAGTAATGTTATTAAGCCAGCATCGAATTTCGTCATCTAAAACCGTCAGACCTCGTGTTCCATGTGGTGCCCGATGTATGGGACACGCTATTAGAACGTGGTCTGCGGTTTGTTCAGAGGCGCCGCACTCGCAATTCGATTAAGGAGCGAGACCCCATTTGTGCATGGACGAATGGAATCGCTGTACACCAGTTCACAGACGATTGAGCTTAACCCAAGCTGTTCTGGATATGAAAACACGGAGCCTGGATGTATTCTCGCAATACACCGCGTTCCATCTATAATTCGTCCACCTTTTGGTGTTAACACCGAGTTTGAATGATTAGTGTTATTTCACGCTCATTTTCTTAAGTAGGCCTGGCATCATTTCTCTTTTTAATTGCAAAAATTAAAGTGTTATAGTTGTGCAAAATACTTTAAGTTCTAATGGTAAAATATATCATTTTGTCTTATTCTTCAGCTTGGCTGTATTCCCAGCGCATACTTTCGGCATGTCCTATGTTTGTTAAATGTTGCACGCAGAGCGTCAACAGTAACCCTAGGAATTTTAATACCCAGCGTATATAGTTTTTTTTATTTCTTGTACCCTCGGCATACGTCAGTTGCAGACCAGAGACCTTACGGTTGTGATACCAAATAAAGGGAGCCAGTTCTAAACTTGTCTCCTGTTAACGCAGGGTCACTTGGCGTCTACGATTCGGTGGACGATGACGTCATTCAAAGCTACCAGGAGTACCAGCTGGCCAACACCTTGTACTACACCATGAAGGAGAACTACACCAGCGAGCAAGGGGCGAGAATGGTGTCCATGGATGGCGCTACGAAGAACGCAGGTCGGTTATGGCCGAGATTGCTGTTTGTTTTTTAGTTCGCGCCGCCATTAACATTGGACGTTGGTTGAGGCAAAAAAAGCTCCATGAATTTAAGAATTCACTTCATTTTGATTGTCCGATTAGTTACGCGCTTCTAGACAATTCTACCCTATAACAGAAATTCTAGACAAGGTGTTAGACAAGTGTCTGATTCGCATTATAAGTGTCTGTTTTACGTCATAATATGTTGATTATGTTGATTTCCAACAAAAAGTAAAAGGTGCCAAAAAACTTAAGTTTTTCGCAAGTAATAATTTTCTGTTTGATGCTATTCATCGTCTTTCTGCCCTATTTAAGTACCAGCCGCATATAGTTAGTGTTGCCTCAATAATTTGCCAATCAAGCGATTTGGATTAAGAACTTCTTGATTGTGTTTCAGGTGACATGATCGATAGAATGTCTCTACTATACAACCGCACCAGACAAGCCGTCATTACGACCGAGTTGGTGGAGATTATTTCGGGCATGGCTGCTTTATGAGCGGCTTTTTTCCCGCTGCTGAAATCTTTTCAATGCTTGTTGATCGCGATTGAATTGTGGGTTTGGCCGATTCCAAATTTTTAGCTTTAAAAGTGTTGTTCATGCATTTTCAATTCATTAAATATGAAATCAAAATCGAGTATTCTTTAGGCAGATTTAATTGTTTCGGTTTTTGTTAATTGTAGTCGGCAGAGTGGTCGAGTGGCTAAAGCCCCGGGCTCGTGACCAACACGGTCTCGGTTCAAAACCCACTCGCGCCATTCTGTTGTTTCCTTGGGAAACACACTTTACGGCACATTCCCCTGCTTGGTAGTCCTGGCAAGCAGTTCTAAATTATAGTCATATTTCTATTAAATTACAAGCGGACAGCCATATCTTGGTATCTCCGGAAACAGGTCGGGGTAATTGCCTACCCTATGTATTAGCGCCTCCGTCGCTTTCCTGCAAGTCAGGAGGATAAATATAGAGGTAAAAAAAAATGCTGCTGGTGATAACTAGTAGACTTTCTTTTGCTTTTCACCGTAATTGTCATAGCCATTGCTAGAGCTTTTTGGCCATCCGTTCAATGTGTCCCAACCATCTCAATCTTCACTTCTCAAAAATTTTTTTGCAATAGTTCAACACCAGTCATCTTCAGCGTAAACTTGCTTTTTTATCCTTCAGTGTCTTGCCACTTATCATTCGAAGCTTTCTCATTTGGGTGGACTCTATCCTCCATATGTCGTTAACCTTCATTGGCCAACACTTCGCTCCATATAAACGTTTGATATACATTTTATGTACAAACCCCACAACCTCGTCGACAAACTTTTTTTGCTTAACATCCTTAAATCTCTTCCACCCAGCTCTTATTCTCGCGATTACTGTTTTTTAAACTCCACCTTTTGTACACAAAACATTTCTATAAATATAACTTACTATTTCTATAAAAACAAAAAAATTATTTCATAAAATTAAGCTATAGGCCAGGGTGGTCCAACTTCTTCACTTTTGCGGGCCACTTTTCAAATTTGTTCGAGCTTGCGGGCCTCAAGCGGCGAGAAATTGTTGAAAATTATCGTGTTCTCCAAAAAAAAAAAAGTTTTCCCTTGGAATCGATTTCCGATTTTCCTATCCCAAAACCATAGTGTTCTCTAAAAAAAAAAAGATCTTCACTTGAAATCGATTTTCGATTTTCCTATTTTCGTCCCAAAATCATGGACACAAAAAAGCCTTCACTTGGAATTGGTCTAAACGCTAGACTCTGTCCCATAAGCTCACCATGCCTTGTTATAGAAGGTTGCCGCTGCTTGTGATCGACAAGACTTGAATTGTGCAAAATTGTTTTATAGGCCGCACAAATTCTATTCGCGGGACTGTAGTTGGACCACGCTGCTATAGGCTAATCTTTACGCTTTGTCTACTCTAGCTGACAAAACTTTTCGAGAGTAAAATACGGCCAAAAATTCAAGCAGGAGTGCCGCAACCCGAGCTGCGTGCGTATTCAATTGCCGTGAGACAGGGAGTCCCGAGGATAGCAAAACCATTTATATAATAACGTACTTAGTCTCCATTCTCATCTATAATCATGAATTTTGAGAAATGACCTTGTTGCGACTCCATGATCTTTTTTACGGCACTACTACCATTAAAATTGCGGCACTATTGCTTTTTTTCTGTCCAATAATCGCTTCTAATCGATTGTTAAAAGTAAAATAAATTGCTTAATAAATTCTTATAATTGTAAGTAGTCGATAGCGTGGTCGAGTGGTTAAGAGCGTCCTGATTGTGATCAACACGGACGCTATTCAAACCTACTCGCGCCATTCTGTTGTGTCTTTAGGAAAAATACTTATCGTAGATGCTTTCTCCTGCTTGGCGGTCTTAGCAAGCAGTCCTAAAGTTCAATTATCTCTATAAAACTAAAAAAACAACACAAAATTACAATCGGCAGCAATATCTTGGCATCTGCGGAAGCAGGTCGGGGTAATCGCCAGCCATATATGTATAGCGTCTTACGGCACTTTTCTGCAAGTGAGGAGGATATAGAGATTAAATGAAACGAAGTGTTGAACGGCGGTAGTCGTACGAGCCAGGGTTAAGCGTGGAAATTAATCCCACCCCCAAGACGCAAAAATTGTTTTAAAATGAGAATTTTTTGTTCATTGACAATAAACAATTTGGGACCGATAAAGTTACCCATTTTAAGAACGATCCAAATCAGTGACCAAACCAAGGAAGTTTTAATTTGTAGACTTTTCTAATTTTTTAAAATCTTCACTAGTTTAAACAACATAGGGTTAAGATGAAGAATTTTTTTCAGTCTTCGTAAGGGGTAAACCATTTTCAACAACAAAATCAGGTAACGACAAAAAAATGTAATTTAATACAAGGTGTTTCAAAAAATTTGACATGTAAATATTACAGAAACTACCTAGTCGAATCAAATGAAATTCAACAGGTTTAATGTTGACCAAAACAAGATTTATTCCAGTAAATTTGAATAAGAAATTCAAGGGAACCTGAATTTTATGAAAGGTTTTACAAATGTTCAATATGCGCACCGCCTGTGACACGGCACACGTGAAATGCTACAGCATGTTTAGGAGGAGCCAGAGTACCGACTTCACGTGTGCCGCGTTACAGGTGGTGCGCATATTGAACATTTGTAAAACCTTTCATGGTATTCATGTGCCTTTGAATTTCTTATTTAAATTTACAGAAATAAATCTTGTTTAGTTCGACATTAACCCTGTTTAATTTCATTCGATTTGACTGTGCAGATTTCGAAACATCTTGATAATAATAAAAAAGCTCTTGACATTAAATATGTATGAAATTTTTGGCATCTCCGTAAAATGCTACAAGATCGTGAAAAAATTTTTGGTAAAACTGTATTGCTATTTGAAATATTTGGGCTAGTGGCCTACTGCTATGTAAACGGCAAAAACTTTTGCCAACTTATTAAAATTAAATGAACAGTGTAACTACGTTAAAAGAACTAAAAGAAGCATAAAATGTGAGATATCAACTCGGGAAAAGTGCTTCTAATGAAAACAATAATCTTGCCCCATTGACCAACACAGAAAAAAATTTTGAAAGTGCAGGCTTTCAAAATAACATTTTTGCGAAAGAAAATAGACCTCCGTAATGTGATAAAATGGATGGAACTAGTTTTAAAATTTAAAAATTGTGAAATTCTATTATTGTTACAATTAATTATCATCTCTATTTATCCTCTTGATTTGCAGAAAAACTTTGGAAGCGTATATAACCTATTATAGGCAAGCCAACGATATTTTCGAAGTGGCAAAGCGGGGTCAATAATTTCTTTAATTTTTAGCTGTGTGGACAAATTTTACCCTTTTTTGCTAAGTAAAACTTAGCCTATATTATTGGCTCTGGTTTCTCGATTTTTGTCTCAAAATCGTAGTGATCATACAAAAAAGGTGTTCATCTTGAATCTCACTCTGATTTCTTGATTTTTGTCTCCAAATTGTAGTGATCTCAAAAAAATAAAAAAGGTTTTCACTTCAAATTGTAAATTCCGGGACATAATAGTTAACCGGGCAGGACACCAGACGAGGCCTAAAAATCGGGACGTATCGTAGGCTAAGCCTAATAGCCTACCTACTTAAGGCAACCATAAACAAGAGATTACTCAGACTGCTTTTTGAGGTACCAAAATATTGCCGTCCGATTTATTTAGTGATTAATTTTTATTTAAAGGTATGATTAAAATTTAGATTTGTATATTAAAACAGCCAAATAAAAAGAAGTGCCGTAAAGAGTTTATACACAATGACGCAACAAATACAGGGAACAGAGATGACTCGACCTAGCTTTAAACCGCAAACGTGTCAATAACATTCGTTAGTGTGGTCGAGTGGTTAGAGCGCCGGAATTGTGATCAACATGGTCTCGGTTCAGAACCTACTCGGCCATTCTAATCTGTCCTTGGGAAAGACACTTTACTGCACCATCTTGATGAAATTTATGGACACTGAACTTTCCCCTGCTTTGTGGTCTTGGCAAGCAGTTATAAATTAAAGTCATATACTGTATCTATTAAATTTTAAGCAGAAAGCATTGTCTTGGCATCTCCGGAAGCAGATATGGGTAATTTCTTACCCTATATTCTTGAGCCTCCGTGGTTTTCCTGCGAGTTCCAAGGATAAATATAGAAATAAAATAAAATAAATAAAAAATACATAAACATCAAAAGAAATCCTTCTCTACTTGTTAACTTAACAAGCTTGTTTTTTAAAATAATGTCTAGAGGAAGACTTTACAAGCTAGTTTTATAATTGTTTTGTGCCCCAAACATGCGAGAAAGCCTGTTGGACGTCAAAATTTAGCGGTAAAGCTATTGCTTGCAATTGTTTCGAAGTTCTTGTACTGAAATGAATAGATGATGAAAGTATGTAATGTGTGGTGCATTAATTTTGAAATACTGCTGAAAAAATTACAGCCAATAAAGCAAGTGAAGGAAGAAAGACAGCACGAATGTATTTTCTATTTTCTCCTTTTTACATTTAAAAAAAAACTACTTTTCGCTACAACGAGTTTCTATGGAGATAACAGCTGCTTATTATAAATCAAACATTTATTCTGCTTTATTATCTCAGCAATGTAGTAAAACATTAGAATAAATTATCTTTGTGACTTATTATAGAAATAATTTGATTTCATCAACAAAATATTTTTTCATATATTTGATTGACTTATGTTGTTTGATTCAGATTTATGAAGTGATTATTGAACGTGAAACTCGGATGCATTAAGAAATATTTTAACATTTTGTAAACTGCAATCTATAAATCTTTAATGTCATCGTTAACACTAACTGGTGGGTCAAATTATTTATGTCTATTTATTTTTTAATAGTTTTTATGATGATTTTTTTCTCAGTGCAAATTATTTTGTGTTTCTTATAGCTAAATAATACTCAGTAGAAGATTATTTTCGGACAATTATTTTTGACTAGTGTTTGGGCGCTCTCTATAATTTCAGCTGTTTAGATCGAATCAGTTAACTAAAATAGTTTTTTATTTACTATTACTAGTTAGATACACAATATACTACTTTAAAGTTGTGAGAAAAATTATCATGTTGAGTTTGTGTCGGACCACAGAACATTTAAAAAAATTATCTGAAAGGTACTCTTTGTACTGTGTGTACTGTTGCTTTATGCTTAAATACATGAAAATTCAAAATTTGAAAATGTGGATTTACCATTATTATTTTGAAGAAAAAACAAAAAATTCAGCCAGTTTTTATTACATTGGTATATTAGATATAGTTTTGGTATAGATATTGGCCTATTACAGAGTAGCATCCAAAATACTAGTTTTTCTGCTACTAGGCTTTTGTTATAAGCCTAATATTTTTATCATCTTTTTAGTTTTAGTTTATATTTTTTAGCTCTCAAGTAAATATGAAACATAAGTTGAAATGAAAGTTTGGGTCTCTTCAAGAAGTCACTGTAAGCTATTTTTGTTTGTGAAACTAAACTGGATCCCCCTGTGGTTAATATCGCTTCTTGAGAGATCCTTTTTCTTTTAGTTTTTTCTATGTTCCATCCTAGTGCTGAAAGGGGGATTCCAGATTAATTACAATGAAAAAAATTGCTTACGATGACTTTTTGAAGAGATCTGAAAGTTTTAAGTTTTTATTCACTTTATCAAAAAACTTTTATAACTTATTCATTTTGGGCCTCTTCATGAAGTCATTGGAAGCAATTTTTGTTTGTGCAACTAAACCAGAACCCCCTGCACTTATTAATGTTTTTTGAGAGATTCTTTTTCACTTGGTTTCTTCTTTATTCCATCCTGATGCTAAAACGGGGATTATGGGTTAATTTCACTGAAAAAAATTGCTAACGGTGACTTCTTGAGGAGACCCTAATTTTTTTATAAAATTGTTTAAAAAATGCTGTATAGAAGAATTCTTGGAAAAATTTTTACAACCTACCATTTTTTGGATTTCTTTCACTATTTGCTGTGATTAGTTTATTAATTTTTAAATTTTGGGGAATCCCCAAAGCTGCAAGGTTAGTAACAACTTGGGAATCCCCAAGCAAAAGGTAAACAAGACCCCATTTTTCTATAAGAATGTTTAAAAAGCATCAAATTTTTCTATCAAATTACATTTTGTAAAATTTATTTTGATACATTATTATGCTAATTTGATGCATTATACCTTTAAATATATAACTAATGCCAAAACACATTTATATAAATAAATGTCCTGTTTCAATTTGCTGATGTAATTTTTAGAAAGCAAAACTTCTTCAAAAGCATTTTAAACATCAGGTCCCAAAATTGTAAAAATCATAAGATTTTTAAAAAGTATTTTTAATTAAACAACTAGAATAACAATTAATGAAGCATTAACAAAAAATCTTTTGTAAAGGTATACCAAAAAGCAAAACAAAAGTAATTCCATAGATTGCACATTTGAAACAGCCTAAAAAAAAAAACGTAATTTTGAAAAACAGTTAAGGCTAACAAATTGTAAAAGGATATTTTATAATGCCAAATCAAATTTCTTTTTCTTGCTGAATCTCTGTATTCTTTACAAACAAAACCATCTTACTTGTATTATGTACAGTAATCTCCCACTTAAGTTTGCAACTTGAATCTGAACAGCGAGTGCAAACTTAGCTGGTAGGTGCAAACTTAAGATTTATACCTAAGCGATTATTACGTAACGTAAAACCTGCACAATTATCAGTTAAAGTGAAAACTCTCATCATTTAAGCTAGTGTTTTGAGACAAATTGCTGCATTGACTTAAGATAAAAATTAAATTTTAGCAGGCAAAGTTAGCATAATCCACGTAATTGTGTCAGGCAAAGTTAAGTGATTGAATGACAATAGTAGCAGCCAAATCCTCCTAGTAAATGAAGTATCACACAACAGTACAGGATGAGTGAGGCTACTATCAGAAAAGTCTGGTTGAAGCATGAAGATATTCGTAAGCGTTTTGCTCTGTTGTCTAAAGAGGCAAAAAAAGAAAACATTCAGAGCGTCTGTGGGTAGGTTTACAGAGGTAGAAGATAAGTTATACCTGTGGGTTTATAGCATGCATCAAGTAAACCTGCCTGTTTCACCTTCCGTTGCCATTTTGAAAGCAAAGTAAATTGATGAAGAACTATTAATATTGCAGGATGACTTTAAAGCATCATGGCAGTGGTTTAGCCGATTTAGAGAACACCGTGGAATACAACAACTTCTTCTTCATGGTGAAGGAGCAGAGGTGGACTGAGAAAATCCTGATCTTGTTGCAGCTTTGAATAAGTTATATGCCATAATTGCAAAATATCTTCCCGAAAATATAAATATTTATATTTCAAAGATATTTTGGATTTCTATGAGCTGGATGAGAATTTAAAAGCTTGCAAAAAAGAGCAAGCAAAAAGACTCCCTAGAGGAACAGCTGGTGTTGCTTATGGTAACCCTGCTCATATGCTAGATGCGGCTCAATATATCAAGCTTGCTTGGAATGCGATATCAGATGTGACAACAAAGAATGTGTTTAACAAGGCTGAATTAGTAACTTTAAAAGGTGGAGCTCATGAAGAAGTTAATATGATGGCTGATCTATTGTGCAGCTTCAAAGCATTAAATATTCCAATAGGTGAAAGCACTTTAGATGAGTTTGTGCATGTTTATGATGAAGACAGTGAAGAGTTTTCATATGAGATTTTGGATGATGTCAATGAGGTGCTGGAAAGTATACAAGCAACAAATGATAATGAAGATGAAAACGTACACACTGTGGTCGAATCTTGCGCACATAGTCCAGCACCAACAAGGAATATGTCACTTTTTGTGGGTTTGAACACATATACAAAAAAGTTTTTGAAGTTAAGGATCAGTTGTTGTGTCCTGATGTGCAAGATCAAGCAGGAAATTACTATAATGAGCTGAGAAATTCTTTTGAGCTTTTCCAGCAATAATTAAGGCAGGTTATTTTGGATGCAAAACACAATAGAAAATAAAATAGGCATGAGCTGAAGATTTATGACTTGTTTAAATTGTGAACATTTTTATGACTTGTCTGATTTGCTGTAAATATCAATAAATTTTTGTAAAAGTTGAATCTTGATTTTTTAAAAAATTTTTGCAAACTTAATCAGGATGCAAACTTAAACAGGTGCGAACTTAACCGGGAGATTACTGTATTTTAAAGTACTTGACTTTCTAAAATTAACACTAAATTTAGTTTAATACTACTATTTCTGCAATCCTCATTTTTAACATAATTAACCTTTTTTTTCAGACTTGGTTATCAGCATATGTTTGTGAATATGCCTACTATTTGAATGGTGCTTTTGAAATTTAAGACATTGTACTAATTTATCTTTCACACTGATAATCAAGGTTCCTTATATAATTTTATAAGTATTAGGCTGATTAAAATTTTAAAATATGTTAACAAAATTTTTGCCCACCCAATATTGAAGCTACATCTATATAGTAGTAGCTGACTACAATATCTGATTTATTTAAGGTATTTCAGTTTTACTAGTCAGTGATTACTACATGCACTTAAATTTACAAAAAATGTAAAAAGCACTTTAATGTCATAAATTTGTCAACTGGTGTCAAGAAGGTTGAAGGTAGTCAGGATTTCATTATGTGCAAGTATTTATTACTTAACGTCAGTATATTTATTGAAGACATCTTTGAGCAATTGTGTAAAAGAGTGTATTATATTATTTTTGCTTGCTCTTGTCCTCTATAAATATATCTACTTTTGTTCTAAAACTTTGCATTCAAATTGCTCCAAAATTAGAAAAAGTTTTGTGATTTTTAAAAAATTGTTCAAAATTATTTTGGGCATACTATCAAATCAGTTGATTAATTGTAGCTTTCATGCAGAAAAATATATTAAGGTCTAAATCCAAAATATATTGTCATCTCATCTTATCATGCTCAAGACAAAAATAATTTAGCAACAAATTATAAATTAGCACAAATACACTTCAAAAAACTTTATTTTCAAACATCCAATTAAAACTGGAAAACAAAAACTTTTTGATTGCTCTTACTACAGTGAATAATAATTCAAAGCTTTTTTTAATGATTTAAAACATATTTAAATTTTATTAAAACTTTAATAACAATTTTATTTATTTCTATGCATAATTTTCTTTTTTAACCTGCCCTATTTTAAGTCTATTTTAATGCATATTTTGAAGCTTGCTTAATAGACAAAATTGCTTTCAATATTTTTGTAATTGTTGTGTATATAGGGTTTAGTTTGTTTACTAGTATATATACTTTAAGTTCTAGGCCTCATTTACTGTTCATCTTTATTAATGATTTGACTGGGGGTTTTTCCAAAATTTAAAAGGTAATGACCTAAACTCAGAAAATCCTAAATGAGAACCAAATTTTTTTTGTGTACCAAATTATAACTATCAAAAAAATTTTCTTCAACTCTGGTTAAAACCATACTATTTTTTATAATCTTTTTTAGTTCGAAAGCAAAAAAACAATTACAAGAGCATTCATGATGCAGTACGAAGTGGTGATGTGAGCCAAGTTGAGTACATGGTAAAAAATGGAGCAGGAATTAATGAGGTTGAAGCAGAGACAAAATTTACTCCCATGCATTGTGCTTGCTACATGGGTGCCCTTGAGGTAAAAAATTTTTTAAGTCATTTGTTACAGACTTATTTCAAATCTAACTAGTCATGTAATTTTTGTTTTATTTATTTATTTGTACAGATATACTAAAAAATTTCATGGGTTAAAACAGCTTTTTATTTTAAGTGTCTACACTGGTTATTGTGGCATGGTGCTGACACAACTGACGTCACTGCTCGAGGCTGGACTCCGGCGCATATTGCAGCAATGCGAGGTCAAGACGCTTGTATGCAGGTAGCCATGACATGTTTGAGAATTTAGTAAATTACTTTTAAATTGCTATAGAATTTTTTTCAATAAACTTATTCCTTAGAAAGTTGCTTTTATTAATAAAATTTTGGTAACATAGTTGAGAGTGTGTTATCTTGGTTGTTATTTTTAAGATCGTCATTATCTTGCTTCAAATCCTGGTATTGCCATACTTTTGTACCTTTGAAGGAGACACTGCATATAAAAGTTACATAAATTAAAATTATATCATTTTCACTTAAAGCAATAAAATCAAATAAAATATTTGAATAATCAGTCTAATTAATGTCTAAATATTTGCTTGATAGTTGCTCTAAGATTTGCTTCTCTATCTTTATTTTGAAATAAAGAATGACATTGATAAATTGAAAAAATCAGATAAATTTAGTTTTTGGTTGAACATTTTTTTTTGTTAAGTAACTAAACTTGTTGAAATGAATAATCTTATAGAATTTTACACATTTCCAATTGCTTCAGCTTGATTACTTGGAATGTTAGTGATGGAGCAATTTTTTAATATGTTTAAGAACAGTGATATAAATAGTAGTTTTAGCGATTTTTAAAATTCATTTTGTTTTTAGGCTTTAGTCAACAACAGTGCAAACTTATCAAGCAAAGATGACAGAGGAAGCACTCCTCTTCACCTTGCATCCTCTCATGGACACTCCTTCACTCTACAAACAATCTTAAGAAGCGGAGTGGTTCGAAATTAAATTATTTACAAACTTAGTTTTTGATAAATGACATACATCGTTTTTTCATTAATTTACTCATAGCTGACTTTCAATGCTTTATTGTTATTATTTATTTAATAAACACAAAATTTTAATTACTTTTCTTTGCTAATTTCAAACAAGTCTTGTACTCGGATCTATAGATGATAACAACACTTTATGTAAGGCCTGGAGCTCACTTAAACTAGCCACGAGTAAAGTTTGCATTAGTACAAAAGGCACCGAGTACAAGGTTGATTTGTCCGGCCAGCCGAACGTTGGAGCAAATCATCTTCACCGGCCGCTTGGTCATAAAATTTATATTGAGTGGAGAGCGTTTTGTTTGCTAGCTTTGATGGCAATATTTTATTCAAAAGAAAAAAAGTTTTCGCTTTTGTTCGAAAAGACTTTTGCTCTTTACTTTACTTTCTCATCTTGACCTTGCTTTCTGTTTAAAAAGTGTTTTAGTTTGTTTGGAGATAGCTAGCTAACATCCATCCCGCCAATTGTCGTTGTTCTTCGTTATGCGTATCTTTTTTTAAATAAGTTGGTTGACCCTTGCATCAAAACAGTGTTGCCACCTCTTCTTTTGATCAATTTGTTCAATTAGAACATTAACTTTGTTGTTTCTAGGATGTCAATGTCGCTGATTTTAACGGATGGCTGGCCACACACTGTGCAGCTTTTCATGGTCGATTGGGGTGCCTGCAGATGTTGTGTAAATGGGGGGCTTGCTCTGATGACGTCGATAATGCAGGTATATGTTTCTTTCGTTAACCTTTAGAAAAAATAAAGTGGTGTTTTGAAAGTGGCGTTTTTTGAACTACTAAAGACATTACACAAAACTAAGAATAAATTCTCTTCCGAAAAGCAGTGCTCGTAATCTGTGATCAAAAAAGCAAAGTTTTAGTGCTAAACATCATATCTTTTGTCAGTACTCCTGTTATACTTAAGGAATGCCCCCACCTGTTTTGGAGAGCCAAGGTATTACTGTCCAGTTGAAAGTTTTTTTATTTGGTTCATTCTTTTTTACATATTGTAATATAATTCTAATTTAGAGTAGCTGGGTTAGACCGTCAACAGAGGAAAGTGCTGTAAAGTGTTTTCACCAAGCACAGACCGGAGTTGGTGTTAATGATTGTCCGTCGTTTTACGCCTCCGATGTTTACCAACGAGTCAGGAGGATAAATGTTGATCTGATTTAATGTAGATCGAGTCTAGTGTGATTATTATTTTCAGTTGCTTTTATGCAAAAACAACTTTTGTTAACGTATTTTTGAATCAAAAGTGCGATTGTTTTATTATTATTTGGGATGGTCACATGTGCAGTTATATTTTTCCATGTTTAGGAAACACTCCTGCTCATCTGGCGGCGCAAGAGGGCAACCTCCCATGTTTGAAATATCTCATCTCTTCAGCACCCAGTACAGATCACGTTCTCACGGCCAGAAACGATCAAGGGGAAACCCCTAAAGATCTGGCTCATCGTTTCTACAAGCAAGCAGTGCTTGACTACATCGATAACTTGGAATTCGAGAAGGAGCATCCCGAGGAGGAAGAGAGTAAGTTGATTGGTTTCTTGGTGAGTTGTTGCGAGTCATTGCAGCGGTTTCAAACCCGTGAAACGTTTTCGCGACTCGGCTTGAAAAAGTTTCACCCTGTGGGTCTGTTTGCTGCTTGAATACAGATGTTTGACCAAAACATATTCGAAAAATAAAAACAACTTCTTCGTGGCACCTGTCCCGGTAATGTCTCCTGAAGACCTAACAAAGAGCGAAGATTTGGTTTTTTCTTAGTTTCTCAGCCCATCTTTTTTCAGTCGCTTTTTCGCAGCCTCTTCGTACTGTAACCTATTTATGATTTCATTTCAAGACCAGTTAACATGTTGAACATTCAAACAACTGCAACTTATAATAATATTTTTTAAAAGTAGTTTAAGCCAATCGCTTGGCATCTGCAACGGCAAAGCCCCCGTTGCAATGAGCCAGGAGCACGAGCAATTGAACACGTTTGTGCCTTTTGTTTACGATCAGTGTTTTGCTTCAGATTTGGCTTTTCCTGCTCATGTCGCCGCCTACAAAGGGGATTTGTTGACCCTTCGCACATTGATTGAACAGGGGGTGATAAACATCAACGAACGGGACGAGAAGATGTCCACCCCCGCCCACAAAGCCGCCGGCCAAGGCCACATACAAGTGCTTCAATGGCTAGTGGAAATGGGAGCCAATAGTAAGTTGATGAATTTTGTTCCAGTCTGTCAGCTTCATTTAAGTCTTTTCAATAAAAACAAAACAAAACGCAACTCGCATACAGTATTGAGCAACACAACTGAAGTGTGTCTATGTATTACTTTGGCATGACTTTCACTTCATTTTTTTAGCTTTGCATAGCTTCAGTTTATTAAAACGTTTCCAATGAAATATTTATAAGCTGTGACGCTGCATGCGTATGATTGCTGGTTAGATGCAGTTTATCAAAAGAACAAACAACTTGTGATATATCGAACACGTATAGAGTTTACTGAGCTACATTCATGCTTTTGCATAGAATAATAAATTACTATGTATTATTATGATAGTAATATGCAATTTTTATGAACAACGTTTATAGTGAAGTAAAATAAAAACTAGTCCAATTTCCTTCTAATGCAGTGTTTCTCAAACTGTGTGCCGCGGCACACTACTGTGCCGTGAGAGATTTCTAAGTGTGCCGCGAAACTTTTTAAAATACATTAACCCATGCTCCGCAACAGCAACGAAAACAAACTCTGTAACTGAAGAAAAGTATGTTTCTTATGGGCTGCGACAAAAAAGCTGCGACAAAAATTCTAAATGTAATTCCCGTTACGTAAATTTTTAATGATAAGTTGTCTTTCAGGCTCGTTTCGGTACACCACGCATTTCAAACTCGCGGCCCGCGAAATCTTTCAACGAATGTTTTGATCAGATGCTCAGTACAAAATCAAATTATTCATAAATTCAGAACTAAATATAAACAATTAAATTGACAAAGTTTATTAGCAAGAAATTGATTTTCTAACCGAAAGTAACCAACCAATTAAGTGAAGATTTTTTCTTCGGTCCTCACCTTGATTTCAACGTAAAATTAAAAGAAATAACCTGGATCAGCCAAACAATTCAAGTAAAGACTTTTTTTTATTGGCCTTCAATTTCTTTTGTAACCAGATTGCGGCCAGCGGCAAAATTTCAGGCTAAAATTTCACCGATGGGGCCCACATTGCCGCGCGACTTTAACATGCCTGTCGTACACGATATGCGGAACCGAAATACTTTATTTGAAAACAAACAGTACAAAATCTAGCGAAGAATAATAAAAAGAAGTTTTGATTTTATTTATAGAAAGTTAAATAAAAATTCGAGGCGTTTATGTAATACACGATAATGCATCAGGTAAAGGAAAACGTGGAAAACTCAGTGCAGACCAAAAAAATCTGCACTCTGGTCCAAGTGTGCCGCGAAATTGGGAAAGGTAGCAAAGTGTGCCGCCGGCGCAAAAAGTTTGAGAACCACTGTTCTAATGCATATAAATTCATTTTTATTAACCCACGAAGAAAACATTTTTCAAGTATTTTTTAAACGTTTCTTTATGAATGTCCAATTGTATTGAGAAATATCTGTACTGCTTTTGAACATTTTAAAACTTGGTTCCCACGATTTTCTTTTGAAATTGAAATTTTTTACTTACTGCTGCAATGATATTCGATTTTAAAGTGGAAATAAAAAATTCGAGTGGGGAAACACCGTTGATGGTTGCTAAGCGATTCGCTCAGCTCGCTTGCGTCAAGCTGCTTGGTGGGAGCGAAGAAGACGCCGGCGAATCGGTTTCTTCGTCGTGCAGCGAAGACGATGACGAAGCCCCTTTTTGTGGCCTGGCCGGAGACTCCAGCGACACCCGGGGAATTCCCCGCGATCTGGCGACGAAGAAAGCTGCAAGGAGTAAGCAGCTCACTTAAGTGTGTCTTTTTTACGCATTAAATCCCCAACTTGTGACAAAATCGAAAAAATTTCCAATCTGACAGCAGTACTTGGCGTCTTCTTTAATGCTTTTGCGATTTTTTTTGATGAACAATTATTACTCGTTGTCCTGTGTTTTAAAATTATCTTTTTATTTCAATTCGTATCTTAATATTACCGACTCGCTCAAACTCAGTTCAAATTGAATCGCAGGTCAATCACGGTTTTAATTTTTTCATATCCACGTGGAAGAAAGAAATTATTATTTTTAGCTCGAGCGTCGCGGAAGGTAGAAGAACTGGAACGAATGCTGGGAATTGCCAAGGATAACTTCCGTCAGCTGGGCGGAGAACTTCCTGAGGATCGGGAAAAACGCAAGCAGGAGTCGGAAAATAGGAGGTGAAAATCTATATTTTTCCAGATGAATTTGAAGTTTGATCTTTTTATAAACTGACTTTTGAACTCACCCAGTTAATAACCTTCCAACTTGTTGTAGAAGCATAAATAACAATTTTCTGATACCGATTAAGTGCTATTCATTAATTAAAATAGTTCTCTTCATGCTGCTTGCATTGTACTGGTATACTGTAATGCTACCCAACTTTATCTCAAGATGAGATAGGAAACAAGCATTCAGGCAAGGTTTCAGAGAAACATGAAGATATAAGGTTAAGATAAACATAGATTTTTGCAAGTGATAAAACTTGAACAGCTTGGATGATCGCCAGCTTGGTCGAGTGATTAAACGCGTCTTATTGATGACGTACACAATCGACACGGTTACGGTTCAAAAACTAGTCGCGCGATTCTGTTCTGTCTTAGAAAAAATCCTTTGCGGCTTCCTCTGCTTGACAGTCTTAGCAAGCAGCTTTAATTTTCAGTCATATTATCAAATAAAAAGGCACACAAGAAAAAAAACAAATAAAACATTACAACCGGAAAGCAATATCAATCATCTCCGAAAGCAGGTCGGGGTAATCGCTCAATGGTCGCCAGTATATTGCCTCCGACAATTTCCTGCGTGTCAGGAGTATAAATAAGAGATGATAATATATAATAGATATATATACGCTCGTATATGAATACACAAAATCAATAAAATAAAAATTAGGAATTCAGAGAGAGAGAATTAGGCAACATAATTTGTCACGGAGTTTGTTGCTAGTCTGGCGAGATTTTTTATTGAAAATTATTCATGAATTTTTTTGTTGCAGATCTGCAGTTAAAAGAGGCAGAACTGCTAGTTTTGATAAGCTAATATTAATCTCTCTTTTAAAACCTGTAATTCGTAGCTTAGTTTGGTTACCAAAATATTTTTTTAAAAATAGTGTTTTTCTATTTTTCTGGCATTTTTTATTTGTGAAATTACAATATTTGACAAAAATATTAAAAAAGATTACTTTAGTTTTTTGATTCATAGATCATCATACAAAGTTATAAAATTCCTATAGCATCCCTGCTTCATTCATTTTATTTTTGATCCGTCATAAAAACGCAAAATATATACTGAGAAATGAGCGGGATAGAAAAAGGAAGAAGCAACAAAATGACAAGTTTTAATAACGTGCAATCAAAGAACAGAAATAGGTTTTAAAGGAAAATTTACATGGTTGCTATACCATTAAAACAATTCAATATAGAAAGTAAATAAGAAAAAGAAAAGAAAGCGTAAACTTCCAAACCAAGCCATGCAAAGACACTGTTGTGTTCATTTCATTCATTCATTAATTCATTCAGTTTTTTTATTCTCGATCATTATTAAACAGTTTAACACAAAAATTATAAAAATTAAAATGATTAAGAAAAGGAAGAAGCAGCACAACGTCAGACGTTAAAATATGCATATGATAAACATAAAGTAAAAGTACAAGACAGTATAAAGCATGGCCGCAACACCTTAATCAGATAAAGATATAAGAAGTGAAAAAGAAAAAAAACAAAATAAATAAATAAATATATAACAATAATATTATCAAACAAACTGAACAATTAAATAACCAGTGCATGACTAGGCTGCGTAATGATGATGATGAATGATGTTCGTAAGTTTATATGCCGTCTTAGCGGCTATAATGTTTTTAACTAAAAAGTTAAACAATAGTTTATTTATTTATTCATTTTATTCCAATATTTATCCTCCTGACTCGCAGGAAAGCGACGGAGGCGCTATACACAGGGTAAGCAATTACCCCGACCTGCTTCCGGAGATGCCAAGATATTGCTGTCCGCTTGTTGAACTTCATCAAGATATGACTGAAATTTAGAACTGCTTGCCAAGACCACCAAGCAGGGGAAAGTGTCGTAAAGTGTCTTTTTCAAGGACACAACAGAATGACGCGAGTAGGTTTTGAACTTAAACCATGTCGATCATAATTACGGCGTTCTAAGCACTCGATCACGCTGACGACTGCAAAATAGTTAAACTACAGAAGCGTTTACTGACGTCATACAGCCATTCACAGCATGAAATTTATATTTTGACGTAATTTCTAATTAGAATAGTTTTCTTAAAGTTTTCATCAAGATTTTTTTATGCAGAATTGTGGAGGAAATGGAAGCAAAGTTAGAATACGAGAGAGTCCGCCGGGAGGAGTTAGAGGCTCAGTTGGATGAATACAGAGCTGAAACATCCCACCTAAATCTTCAAGTGGAGGAATTATCCTGCTCGTTGCGACAAGCCGAAGGGGTGAGAAGAACAATATTTTTTCTTACTGTTTTAGGTCCTGATTATTTTGCACATTACTTGTATCTTAAGTCGATTATTTTAATACATTTTTCAAATTTTAAACAGGTTTTTTGCAACACTGTTACTGTTCGCCCCAGGAAAATATGTAACTCGTATATTGAAAAAATAACTAATTCAATGAAAAATAATTGTCGCTCAATCTTCATTCACTCATTTTATCTAAATACAGAATTGCTGTCAGCTTTCAATAAGATTTTTTGTGTTTTATGGTCATCTATTCGGATTGAAAAAAATTTTGTAAAAAGCATTTTTACGTTGTATTTTGGGTGACGATTCTTTTAAAGCAAGGCGACGATCCATGAACGGCGATCTTTTATTTTATCTGTTTTCAACCACTCTGTTCTATTGATTTATAACTAATTATTAAAGTATATGCAAGTTGTAGTCAAACAAAGTGAAAAAAGCAAACTGTATGGTGCGCAAGAGCCTTCTACATTACCGGCCTTATGCGGCGATAATCAACTCCTTGCAATGATTAAACGTTTGGCCATAGCCGCTTTATTCCATAACTAAAAGTTAAATATCGTAACTTATGGTCTTTTTTATTTAATATTTAAAGTTGTCAATGTTTTCCTTTCCGTTTATTAGTAAATAAAAGGAAATCATTAATGAGTTATCATGTTTTTAAAAATTTATTCTTTGGTTTAACTTTTAATAATATGGCAGGCTCTGGCCGAAATGACCGTCGACAAGCCAATCCGTAAAAAGAAAGGAAAAAAGAAGAGGAAGGATCTTTCCGGCGGAACATTCATCCGGAGGACTTTTGATTGAATCTTTATCAATGCTCCGACTCCTCACAGTGCAGTTTCATTAACAATCATGCCGACCACTCCAGCAATAACCAGGATTAACATGAATGATGTCACGTGATGCGAACGTGATCGCGACCTTGCCGCGCTGATTGATTTGGCTCGAGTTTCCATCAAGTAAAACAAGTGACAATGCGCTCAAACTAGTCTTAATTTCGTGGACATGGTTCAACCACTTTTATTATTTTATAATCTTTGCTGTTGCTTTTAGATCGCTCTTGTACTGGGTTGCTTCATATAAATCTTTTTGCTTTTACTGTTTCTGATTGCTGATTATGATATGTCAAGAAACTTTAAACTTAATTTTTTTAAAAATAAAAATACTCTTGGTTGTAGAATGGCTACTGCTGTAGGCGTATAAACACAGCACGCTCAGTATTTTTGAATCCAATCCTAAATGTTCACATTTATTAATAATTCATCACTTCACTCCTGGTAATATTAAATTAAATGCAATATTGAACGATTTTCTAACGACACCAAAGAGAAGCTACCTTGTTTAATTGAAATCCCTCGTAGTACACACGGTGAATTTCACTACTTATATTATTTGTGGCACAAAGAACTTTTACTTTATTTATTTACTTTTATTTCGTTTTGACGCCTGCTTAAAAGTTTTACTTTCGTAAAACGATAACAAAATAAATCTAAAAGTTTTTTGGACTAGGTAGTGAAAACGATATGGTTAAACTACATCAATAATGTTATAAACTTATAATGCAGTTTGCATTGTTTGTATTTACTTTACTAATCAAAACTTTGACTGTAGCATTTTTGCATGATTCATTTTATTTGGTTCATTCTGATGTCAACAAATTATCTTTAATAAAAGTTTTTTTTGTGTTTCTCAGTTTGGATTGGCTGTCTCAACTCTTGCGATTGAGGATGGTCTTAGCAAAAGAAAATTAAGACTTAAGATTATCATAACCCAATTTGATCCATTGGCCTTGGTGAACGACATTAGAAATAAATGGGTTTAATTATTATATCCAAAAAGATTCGTTTAATTTCTGAGTGAAAGTATACAGTAAAGATCCTATTTAATGCTGTATGATCATAGATTTGGATGATCATAGATTTAATTTAGATCACAACAAGAAAGTGCCTAAGTCGGTTGCACCGACAAAATAAATTGGGTCATAAAGAGATAAATTAATTATTTCAAACTTGTTCGCAATCCTAGTCACGTATTAATCAATTTAAACAGCTTTTGGACTTCTACAGGCTCTTTTTTATTCATATGATAATCATAAACATAAAATGAATAATACGAAATGGAACAGAAAACTTTATTTAAGTATGTTTATAGTTTTCCCAAACTTTAACTTCATTCTAAAACAGGTTTTTTTCTATTCTCTTTGAAATTGTTATTTGTAGTTTCCTACTACGACACTTCACCCGATCTAAAAGAAATAACATTTAAGTGCTAAAAATTTACTGTATAATTGTAAGCAATGATTATCGTTAACATGCTTTTATTATTAAAAATATAATTTTGTTTAAAATCAAACCTGACTGTGCCAATGCGTTGCAAAAATACTGACTTGTTAAAAACTGTTACAGTTGACAAGACCCAAAAGATCACAAAAATTCACTAACTAACAAAATAAAAAATATACTGTATATACAGTAGGCCTCGGTTAATCCGGATTCGGTTAATGCGAAATTTCGCTTAACTCGGATAAAACTAAAAGTACAAATGATTTTCTATATACTGTAATTTTTAATAAAAAGCTTCGGATAATCCGGACTTCGCTTAATTTGGATGATTTTGTCTGTCAAATAGAATCCGGATTAACCGAGGCCTACTGTATATCTGCAACGCTTTGTTCATCCACCAGTATACAATTTGCCTGACGTCACATAAAAAATTCCCGTATGGATCGGTTTAAATTGCGTTTAAGTTCTCACGGCGTCTCCCAATCCCAGGACCGACTTGTACGATCCCATTCCGTATCTGCCATCTGCGAAACGTTCAACAGAAAATTTAAGTCACGCGAGAAAAAAGGAAACTGATTTATCAGTCATGAAACTACGGCCTGGGGCATGAAGTTAATTTGTCAAGCCCACCAAGCTTTGTCGCCCATGAAGCAGGGGACTCAACTACGGCCGGCTATATGCTTCCTGAAATAAAATAACTTATAAGTTTAATGAAATAATTTTTTCGCTCTTCAGTTTACTTGCTCAAACCCTCTGATCATCGGTCGTCAGCTTATCAGAAATATTTTTTGGAACAAATATTGCTGTCGAATGGACCAGTTGTGTAGTTGCGCTAAAAACCCACTTTCCACTTTTTAATTAAAAGTGATAACTTTTTGTTTGAACTCATCGCTTTTTTTGGTATTTACGGTATCAGCGAGAGAGTAAAGCGGCACCTGGTGTTGCTGTTTTTTTCTAAAAAAAGGTCCCAACGACCCTCTATGTTAGAAGAGTTTCCAATTAGTAATTCTACAAATATTTTTCATATTATTGGTGTGTACAAAATTTATACATTTTTCAATTTTTGTACCAAAAAAGCCCTTTTGAAATTAAAGAAGTTGGTGCCAAGATGAATATGCTTACACCACAAACAAACAAATACAAACACACACCACAAACACACACACACACACACACACACACACACACAAAAAAAAAAACCCTTTGATTCACCAACTTTTTCCTAGATCAGGGGGGTACAAGCAGGTTAAAATCAAAAACCTTCCTTATGGTCATTTGATCGTCAAAATCATAAAAAAATCTTTGGTAGCATAAAAACTATATATAATCAATTATTATCTCAGTTCAAAAATAGTTTTTTCTTTTTGTTTTGATGTTTTTACTTTCTGAAGAAGAATTTTTATAACTTAAAAAAGCCACAGACTGTTACTCGTACATAAGGTTGGCTTGGGACGAGGTAGAGGCCAGAACTTGAAGCCTTCTCTTGCCCGGTCGTTGAAAGGATTTCGATACTTCTTCATATCGGGAATTGGTCGAGTCCGCTTGGGACGAACTTTCTCGTACCTGGAGAGGTAATTTGGGTGTGAGTTTTGTGAAGAAGTTGAGTTCTGAGACACATCAAAAGTAATCGAGCTTTAAAACTTTTTATAAGCTACTAAGAATAATTTACTAGATTTGCTTGTAAAATATAGATCTTTGAGAAAAAACTAACAACTCGATCTTATTTTTTTACGGACGCTGATGTTATCTTTGCTAAATGTTAGTTAAAAGCCAGGACGTCAGATGCCAGCAAGTTGATTACAAACGGAAGATGATTTGCATAAAAATAAAAGTTCTAATTAGTATGCGAAACATAGAATATTTTGTTGGTTAGCTATCTGAACTATCGTACTTACACGGCATACTCACGTGCCGGGTTTATCTTGACCAAATTCTTGCTGGAGTTGGTCTTCAAATGCAGGTCCCTTCAGAGGCATCACTGTTCCATCAGGATTCATTCTGTATCTCGAGGCGTTTGCCGGTAGTTCTGATCAAAACAATTTAAGTTTATTTTATTTTTTCCTTTTTACATAACTCTTTGACCATCAACCTTAGCGATCGATAGATAACCACAAAGCGGAGTCATCTGTGTTGCCAAGCAGCCTGGATCCATTTCTTTTTATTTTGTTTATTTAGTTTATCTCTATGCTTATCCTCCTGCCTCGCAGGAAAACGACGGAGGCGCTACACATAGGGTAAGCAATTACTCCAACCTACTTCCGGAGATGCCAAGATATTGCTGTCCACTTGAAACTTTTTATTTTAGTTTCTTGGTTTTATAAAGATATGACTGAAATTGGAACTGCTTGCCAAGAATACTACGCAGGGAAAAGTGTCATTACCAAGGACACAACAGAATGGCGCGAGTAGGTTTTGAACCGAGACCGTGCGGATCAAAATCACGACGCTCTAACCACTCGACTGCGCTGCCGACATTACTTGCTATTGCTATTAAATATTTGTACAAAAGGTACATTAAAAAGCACTCAGGTTGTTTAAGCATCGAACTCGCGTCGTCCCATTCGCAGGTTAGATTATTATTACAATGAGCCGGAGCACCGACAACTGTTTACAAGGATTGTACTTTTCATTGATAAATTAGTACAATTTTATTTTATTTTTTGGTTTTGACGTAAGTTTACGTTACGTAGGCCTACTTTTATTAACATTTTTGATTATGAACCAGGAATTGAGCTTAGGACCACAAAGTGATCTTTAGATTTCCGCTTTCTCTGAATACGGATCTTTCTCTTATGTTTCCAAAATTCCTTTCATAACCTCTAAGAAAGAAGCTCGTCGACAATATTTTCAGCTTTTCTATCTTGACTAATTGTTTAAAGTTAAGGAAAGCCTATTACGGAATCATTCTTTAAAAATTCATTTGTTTTTTGTATGTCAGCTTTTGAGAAAGTAAACAGTACAATTGCTGAATGGTTAGTTTGCTTTGCGACCTTAGACGTTCTTCTCTAATGAGAAAAAAATAAATAGGCTTTGAAACTTACAATGTATACAATATCATTGGTTATAGATTTGACTAGCAGCTAATAATAAAGGGCCTTATACGAAAATAGCCGATCTGTTTCACAGCTTGTGCTTAAGTTTTACTTTTTTGACGCTTCTCTTCAAATCAAGGGAATTATAACAGCTTATTGCGGTAGATTTAAAATTACCGTAGAAATCAAGATTCAAGAAGTTTGTTATTCTTTAATCTTTTTCGAAACAGAGTAATACAAACCTAAAAAGGTCTTTATTTTAAATGTTTGCGAAAAAAATTAACATCACCTAAAATTTCCACATTTTTTACAAACAGGATCTACTTTCGTTGCAGTGGGTCTTGTGCAGTTATAATAGCAGCATAGACATATTTCGGACAAAAAATTTGCAACTTTTTTCATTTACTTCTTGGCAGCTGTTTAAGGTAATTTTTATCGTCCTAACAATAAAAAAAGGGTCACGGTATGGCACAGATATAAAAAAGGCTGAATTAGATAAAGAATGAGTTTTAAACGAGGTCATCGCTTAACTAATTCATACAAACAAAAAAATTATGTTGGTATAGTTGCTATCCCAATTTAATATCTGCTTCATTACTTACCCCCTTGCCCCCGAATAAGATGTACTTAAGCCTAGGCTTACGATACGTCCTGATTTTCGCGGGACAGTCTTGATTTGTAGGGCTCTATCCCCCCATTTTAAAAGAAATCCTGCCAAAAGTCGAAGGCACACTCCATGTGAGGACCCCTTTTTTCTTGTTTTTTTTTCGAAATCACTAGTCTTCAGAAACGAAAATCATGAAATATGAGACAGATCCGAAGCAAAGACTTTTTTTAGAGAACATCTCTTTTTAGGAAAGAATTCAGGAATTCAAAAACTGATTCAAAGTGATAATCGTTTTTTTTTTGAGACAGTTCTCTTTTGGGGCGGAAATAATGAAATCCGAGAATGATTCGAAGTGAAGATCTTTTTTTTGGGAACGCTACTTTTTAGGGACGAATTTTTGTCTGTCAACGAGCGTCCCGGTTTGCCCCTTTGAAAGTATGGTATGCCTACTTAAACTAGGATGAAAACCTCTGCATTTAATATTCTTACGTTTTGTAATTACGACTGCTTCTGGCATCTTGACCACAAAGTTGGTGGCAGTATGTTTCATCTTGGCCCAATGGTCAGTTCGAGGCTGGGACATTGAGACTGGGTCGTATTTTGACCATTTCGTTGACCTTGAATTACAGTTTATTTGGCAACATTGGACACAACAAAAAGCTTAATTACTAGCTTATGTAAGTTATAAAAATATTTTCGGTCAATGTCAATAATTAATAAAACGATTAGACGAAGATTGCATTGTTTTGAATGAGTTGCATAGACGTTTTACTTTAAAATGTAAAATCATTTGTGTATTAAGTATTTTTGTTGAATAATGAAAATTTGTGTACTAAAAACCATTGTACATTTATCCTTAAAATAAAATTAAAAAAAAATTATAACCTTTTGAATTAAGATAATTTTTTGTCACTTTTCCGATAATAAAATTAAATAATTTTTTGTTGTTGAAGTGGGGGAATATTGAGGTTTTGAAATTACTTAAACTTATTTTGCATTGCATTAATTAGCAGTTTTTCAGTTGCACAGATTTAATAATCAGTTTTATTTCAATCAACACATAAACAATTTTATTTAGTGTACAATAATAAAAGTTTGATAGGAAATAGTTATAATTATTTCCAATCAAACTTGTTTATAACTAGCTATGTACATAACCAGCTAAATACATACAGCCAGCTAAGTGCTCATACATGTTATGTACAGAGCATAACTCGAATGTACTTAGCAGTCATGAACAATTACGTTCAATTTATCATTAGCTTGTAATACAAACGTCATCCAGATGAACTCCGTTCATATAGCACTATAATGAAGCAATTAATTATACAATTAAAAGTTTTTTAGAGTTGTAAAGCCGAAGATTGAGCAGATGAATAATATGAAAACATAATAGATTTCAAATTTTATGACTTCGCATATTTCTTTGTTTGTTTTTAGACGTGGGTATAAATCTTATAAATTTCCGGAGGAAGAGCACAGTTTCAGAAAAAATTTTTACATTTTGTTGGGCTTGATTTTTGTATTGTAAAGAATAAAGGTTGGCTCCCACTATAAGCGTTAGCAGGAGTATCTGTTTGTTTTATTGATTTTTTTGCTTCCCTTAGTGCTTAAACGCGGAAAGAAGTAAAAAATTCAATAAAGCAAACAAAGAATACTCCCGCCAACATTTGTAGTGGAAACGAGCCCTAACTTTGTGTTAGCTGAGGAAAAGTTCAAGAAAATTTTTTGTGAAAGCTCAATTCAAAATTAGGGAGGAGTAAACTTTTTTATTTTCTCGGACTGGATTATAATCTTTCGATATCGTTATAAATTTTTACTACATTTGCTTAGAATAATTTTACATGGAGATAAGTCAAAAAGAGGTCAAACAAAGTTTTTAAAGAGGTAAATCTTTTTAAAAAAAAGGTCAGATGTTTTAATATCAATGCTTGATTGTTTGTTGTGAGAACATTGGCACTATTTTTGTTTTTAAACTTTCTAAGATTAAAAAAATTCTTTAAAAATAGTTTTAAAGGCAGTATATATTTACTTTTAAATAGCAATTTCAAAGTTTTTTTTGATTTGCAGGGGATTTCTATTATACTCTGAATTGTGTAATAAAAACTTTTATAAAAAAAAAAAAATTAGACTTTTTCTATAACCAATCTTTATTACTAGTTTGTTTCAAATGATTAAGTTTGCACAAGAGCTGAATGCTGTGTGAATAACGCTTAGAATTACTGATACTTTAAAAATTATTTTGGCATCACATCAGGTAAAGAAGAAAAACGAGGCAACCCGCAAAATTAGGCATTTTTAAGAAATTGAACCATAAACTAATGTGTTGAGAAAAAAACTAATCCCTTGCTAACAAAAGCACTTAAAGCACAAATATTTTCAAGGGCAAGATTATTATTAAAACATTAATTTGTAGGTTATTTATAATCATTTTTGATTTTGTTTTAGACTTTTTTGATTATAAAAATAGTTATTGATTATAAATCGCATATAACTCCAAAGAATATAGCCTACTATAGGTATCAATGTAAAAAAATCTACGGTAAGCCTATTTATTATGCGCATTCAGAATTAAGTAAAATTAGACTTGTCAGAGAGCTTCAGTTAAATTCATTGCGGTTATTTTAGTTTTATATATACTTTTTAAACAGCTACTCCAGCAAGCTACAACTTACGTCTTTGCTCCAGGGACTCTCGTTGAAGTCATCTTTTGAACCAAAAATTAGCTATTGATTCAACTTAACTGAAATATTGTGACGTATCAAAACTTGCAATGCGCATTCACCTAATGAAATCCCACACAAAAAAGCATGTACAGTTATGCTTCTGTTATATTACAGCGGTAACGCGAAACCAAGACAAGGTCGCTTTTTTATTACATAATTTGGCCTCGGCGACCCCGTGATTGCCGTCGTCGCTTCGTCGCAGCCTCGTTTGGTTTCGCGACAAATAAAATGAACAAAATGACACGTTCAATGACACTCGACACGAAAACTCGAAAGGTTCTTATTCAGGTTTTGTATTGAATAGTGGGCGAGCTAATTGACTTTGTTTAAAGTAATTTAAACATTCTTTGTTAGGGAGAGTTCGGGTTGGGTTTTATGAATAATTTAGCAACTCTGCTATCTACAACACTATTCTTTTTAAAAACTTCAATTTTTAGACTGTAATCTTAAAGTTTTGCTATTATTTAATAGCTTTGGATATTATGATATAATTTAAAAACATTTTTCAATAGATTACTTTTTTTTACAAAATTAAAAACTTTGATTTTTAATCTTTTGATCAGTGATTTCTATAGTGGGTTCCAATTAAGTTTCTCAAAGATTTAATAAACTTTAGCTGATCATCTATGCACTCGCGCAAATAGAAAAAAAATTCAAGCAATCAATAATTGTCTTAACGATACTTAGTATGATAATGGTTAGTCCCCAGTATATATCATATATACCGATGTTGTGTTGGTCATGCTTGAGGTGACGGCATGTTTACGCTCGCGTAGTAATCTCTAAAATTAAAGTACTGATTTGTATATCAAACACCAATAAAACTTATTATCTTTTTGCTGATCTTCTTCTTTGTTTGGGGGAGATGGACGGGAGCTGGACGGTGCACTAATTGGCCGGACATGTTTCCATCAGCCATGCACCTGGCTTTTGCCGACATCTGAGAGAGCACAGGCTCCATTTGAATGGGGATAGATGGCGCAAGATATTATTACATCCTCAATCGTGTTCCTTTGGGCCACTCTTACAAGCGGCCGTAGAAGTTGTAACCCATTTATGCGTTTTTGAGCGGAATAGACTAAGACCATTTCGAAGGCGATTAAGCTTGACCCAAGCAGGGCTGGGGAAGTTAGTTCCCGGTTGCGTTGGACAAACATCCTTGTTGAATTCGGGGTGCTTCCGGGGTGTAAAGGGATAGACCCTCGTCTCCGGAAGCGAAAGAGACTCGATAAGTCTACAAACGTTTTTGCTGACAAAGTGAAAGTAATTTTTAAGAGTTGTTGCGCTCTAGAAAGCAAATGCATTGCTCTCATTAAATAACGAGGTCATGTTTGCTATTGAATTGTAATAGATAATTTCATTATGTTGTGTTTTACGTATTTTGCTCTCTATACAAAATATCAATAAAAAAAAAATAGGTGAAAATATCTTCAGCTTACTGGCGTATTAAGGCGTTCCTTTTCAACTTTAAAACCTCTGCACTTTTCCACAGATAAAAAGTGTGGGGAAACACTGCTATAGATAATGAAATTCAACTAATTTTTCACTAACATTTGAAGCAACGAAAACACTAAGTAAAGATCTTTTGTTGTTGTCTTCACTGGACGTTAACGTTAAAAAATGCATTTTAACCAAGAATTAGAAATGAAGACCACAGTTTGGTTTTCATTTTCTATATTGGACCGCATTTCATTGCGTACCTATCCAAGGACAGCTTAAAACTTACCTTTACTTGAATAGATTTTTAGACCACATTGATTAAAAATTCTGGTTTTAAATGGCTGTTTAAAGTGATAAAATAAAAGCATTTTGAATTTTGATGCAAAAATCATTTAATAAAGTTAATTCGCTTTTAGTTAAAAGATGATAAAGTGATTTGTGTTCGAAACCAAGTAGTACATACTTTGCGAATGTGTTTGTCAAAACAGGGCAGTGGCTCCACGTGGCACTGTAGAAATTTCATCTCTTAGCAGGCATACTTGGACAGTGATGCAATTAATTACCGTATTTTTGGGACCATAAAGCGCACCGTATCAATAAACGGCTTCTAACGCTTTTATTTTCATGCATAAGATGTACCTGGTTATAAGGCACACGAAATGGAACAAAAACTCACTTTGTAGTTTACTTGTATTTTATTCAAAAGAAACGATCAAACGAACAAAGAAACCAATGAAAACAAATAAGTTTATTGCATAACACCACGGTCTGTTTACAAAACAATTGCTGTGGTTTTGAATGAACGAACGACAATCTCGGAAATCAGATACGTGCAGGTCTCATTGTTAAGTTGCACCTAAATAACAATTACCAGGTATATAAATAAATAGCATTGTTTACAACATAAAATTGGTTCAGAGCTTTTTTGTAAAACATAATCTGATCCATACATAATACGCACCGGAGAATAAGGCGCACGCTCGATATTTGAGAAAATTTAAGGATTTAAGTGCGCCTTATCGTCCGAAAAATATGATATCCAAATAATGTCACTGTTTGACAGTATTAGGAATTTTATTCTTATCTAAAACAAATAATTTGTGGAAGCGATCGTTTTATATTAACCTGTAAACATCATGTTGAAAATTTTATATTAATCTGCAAACAACTTGTACAGTAGAATTTGCCTATGTCGCCACTTCAAAGGGAACAGAAAAAGTGGCAACTTAGGCAAACAGTAGTTTAAATATGCATCGGCCAACACAAACTTAAGATGCCTGTGTTTCTACAAAAGCTGAACGTTTGAGAAATAAAGAACACAAACAAAAAGTATTTTTTGGATTTGTTTCATGTATTTTAATAAGCTGATAGCTTTTGTAATTGTGATAGTTATGCTTCTTCACATGACAGTAGGATGGCTGACTGAATTAAACTGACTGATGAAAACAGTTGAATTGATGAAATAATGAGATAAAAGAAGTTTGTGATGCAAAGTGGAATTGTGTTACATAAGTAAGGATTGCAGACAGATAGGCAAAACAACTGTTGAGTTGTGGTAGCTAGGGCATGCTATGGAATGGTATAGAAAATTTCCACATGAAATCTTCCATTCCATTCTAAATTTCTTTCATTCCGTATTTCATACATTTTCATACTTTGACTACATGAAAAACCCTAAATTTTATACAATGTAAATTTTAATAAGTGTTTTTATAAATCTAACTCAGGAGTGGGCAAACTTTTTTGCTCCAGGGCCGCATTATAATGATCTTCAAAAAAAAATTATTTTGAACATATTGCGATTCATTAATAAAATCGATCAAAGTTTAATGGGCAGAAAATTTAATAAAAAAATTAAAAATTAAAGCAAACTAATTTATCACGGAAAATCTATTTCGACTATAAAAGTCATCATCAGTTTTTGCAAAAAATCAAAGTTTTTAAAAATATTAAAAATTTTTTTTTAATTAAGAACTCTACTCATACTAATCGGGTCCTCACTCAAAGACATCAAGTGAGGATCCGATTAGTATGAGTAGAGTTTTTAATTAAAAAGAAAATTTTAATTTTTTTAAAAAACTTTGATGTTTTGCAGAAACTGATGATTACCTTTGTAGGTCGAAATAAATTTTTCGTTATGAATTAGTTTGCTTTAATTTTTAATTTCAATATTAAATATTTGGCCCATTGAACTTCGACCGATTTTATTAATGAATTTATGTATCGCAATTTGATCAGTTAAATAAAATTGTCAATTTAACTTTGCTGAAAAGGGCAATAGATTTCTGTTAGAAGACTTTTAACATTTTGAAGTTATCCCAATTTTCTTGATTTTCATACCCAAAAAGTAGTGTAGTGGGTAAGGGCGTTATATTCAAGTTCAATTGCTGCAGTTCTAACTCACACTAATTTGATTCCATTTGTAGTACATTTATGTACTTATTCAAATAAAATAAAAAAAACTAAAGAAAAATTAAAACAAACAATTATAATATTGGAAACAATTTAATATAACATAATCATAACTGAAGTTTAACTTATCTAACCGATATCTGCCGGAGAGAAACTCTATATATGTATACGATTTGTGACTAACCAACATCGCTGTACGTAAGCGCGTGTATTATCATGTGATCATACGATATAGAACGGCAGAATGTGAAGTACAAGAATGCATAAAAATAAAGCATGCGAAAGTTAAATTTAACTTTTTATACAAAATATTATTATTCCGATAATAACTAAAGTTGTATTTCGTATGATGAAATTATATTTGGGCTATCCAATTAATCGCCACAGCAATGAATCTGTCTCGGATTTTTTGATTTTCGTTCCTAAAAAGTAGCAATCTCAAAACAGGCCCTCACTTTGAATTTGTCCCAATTTTCTTAATTTTCGTGTCTGAAAATAAAGGATTGGTAAAAAAAGGACCTAGAACTTGGTTGAAGAAAAACAGAAACAAATATTTTTAAAATTATTTGTTTGAGGCTTTTGCGGCCCGCTTGGAAGATTATTACGGGCCGTAGTTGGCCCACCTCTGGTCTAACTTGTCCGAGTAATAAATCTGTAATTTTAGTCTTTATTTTGATTATGTGTATTTATTTAAATATGTGGATAATCTAAAAATTTTATTGTTATTTTTTATAGTTGTGGTGATATTTTTTATTTATATTTAACCGCAGTGATGGCTTTAATAGTGTGCAAACGGAGCGGCCGCACCGAACCCCCAAAAAATGCATCAAAAACTAGCCTCAACGCAAGATATTGCTCTATTTCTTCATAGTAGAACCAGGACGGTGCCATTTCTAAAAAAATTTTTTTTTGAGCGATTACTTAGTTTTAATTTAATACATTCGAAAATGGTCCCTCCTAAAACGATGACCTTTTTTTTGGGATTGCTTTACCTCGGAACACTAAAAAGTGCCCCCTACTATCCTTGCACGGGGCCCCCTTTTTTGTAAGGCCATTATTGTTTAACGGTCTGAGACTATAGTATATAAATTTTTCAAGTATAGAGCGGTTTATAAATACATATTATTATTATTTAAACTGCAAATATCCAAAGGGGCAACCAAGCAAGCTATCTCTCTATGCATTTCCTAAGGGAGACACACATAGTGAGCAAACTAGGCATTCAGACTTGAATTTTAAAACTGGCCCTTTATTGAAGTTAAAAACTGTTTAAATGCCAATGTCAATATATCACTAATTTGGTTTTACTTTCTGTTCTTTTTCTTACCCTAATCTTTTGAATAGATCTTTTTTTTCATCATTTTGTCTGTCTGATCCAAGGCGGCTTTAATGACTAGACTTAGTATGTAAACAGCCCTAAACTGAGCAAGTATGGTTGGTAGAAACGCAATTTCAATTTGTATAATGGCAACATTTATCACTCTCTGCTTAATCCTTGTGCATCTAACTGTGTTGAATTTTTCTCTCTGTTTTTTAATTTTGGTTTGAGTTTGTAATGCACGTGGTCGGTAGCGTAGTAACTGAATATTTTTAAAATTGGTTTATTTAGCTGTGCTTGTTCTGAATTGCCTTCACTTAGACCTTGTCAATACAATTTTCTCATATTCTTAAAGACTAAGTACGATATAGGTATACGTAAGGTAAATTAATAACGACAGCTATAGACGGATAAAAGAAATAGACCGCGGCTGCTGACGATATACGTAGCAAACTTAACAATGGTAAAAGTGTGAAAGTATGGAAAATTTTTTTCATTTTATATTTTAACAATTCCATATTTCATACTGAAAATTCTCTACCATTTCATAGCATGCCTGGTGGTAACAGACTAAAAGTTTGGAATATAATCACGCTGGCAAAGTTTTTATAGGTCTAACAACTTAGACATATTTTTCTGCTCATGGTAACCAAAACGGTGGCGAGTTAGGCAAAGGCAACTAAGCCAAACTTGATAACACAAAAAACAATAGGCTCTCTACTGGGACCAAGCGTTACGTGGCAACTTAGGCAAATTCTACTGTATTTTCTATAATTAATTTTTCCATGTTGCAGCATACAAATACATTGTTTAGTAATAAATGTAAGCTATGTTTTTCATCAATTTTTTTTATTTCATTTTATTCCATCAATTAACTGTATTTATCTTAATGTCTATTTTTTGCATTTTTGGTGTGTATGGTTTGAAAAAACCTCTCTGAGATCATACAAATTTTTTTTTCAAGGAAAATGCAAAAAAATCTCTGAATCCGGGGAGAAAAATTTTTAAAATTGAAATCTCGGTTTTGAAAACCTATTCTGAATGTTTTACAAATTATTCCTAACAAAGATTTAGCTATGAATATTAGCTACAAACATAGTTCTTTTTTGAAATATCGTTTTGTGATAATCATTTTGAAGTTATATATATTACAGCAATGATAAATCTACATGATATTTTCAGAAAACTTTCAAAGATTCTTGTGTTTTAAGACTTCGCCGCTTTAAATTCGATGTCATTGTAGCCAAAAAACGTTTTGTGACGCTTTCAAAAGAGAACCACTGTAAAACAGTGTCACCCGACAGTTGATCACCCGACAGTTGATCACCCGACAGTTAATTGCACGACAGTTGATCGCACGACAGTTGATCACCCGAAAGTTGATCGCACGACAGTTGATCGCACGACAGTTAATTGCACGACAGTTGATTGCACGACAGTTGATCACCCGAAAGTTGATCACCCGACAGTTGATCGCACGACAGTTGATTGCACGACAGTTGATCGCACGACAGTTGATTGCACGACAGTTGATCGCACGACAGTTGATCACCCAACAGTTGATCATTCGACAGTTGATCATCCGACAGTTGATCGCACGACAGTTAATTGCACGACAGTTAATTGCACGACAGTTGATCACCCGACAGTTGATCACCCGACAGTTAATTACACGACAGTTGATCACCCGACAGTTGATTACACGACAGTTGATCACCCGACAGTTGATCGCACGACAGTTGATCGCACGACAGTTGATCACCCGACAGTTGATCACCCAACAGTTGATTGCACGACAGTTGATCGCACGACAGTTGATTACCCGACAGTTGATCACGCGACAGTTGATCGCACGACAGTTGATCGCACGACAGTTGATTGCACGACAGTTGATCGCAGGACAGTTGATCGCACGACAGTTGATTGCACGACAGTTGATTGCACGACAGTTGATTGCACGACAGTTGATCGCACGACAGTTGATTGCACGACAGTTAATTGACACGACAAAAGATTGAAACCACAGTTATTTGAAACGGCGATTGATCGAGTTATGATAAAAACTTTTTAACAAGCATTGTAAAGCCATCAGGGTTTTTTTGTCTTTTATTGTATTTCGTAATTTAGCATATATGACAACGATTTTAATTTTTTTCTTAGAAATAACTGAACTGAAATTTTTTCAATTCGTTCGTTTCCAATTTGGTGTTTCGCAATCAAGTTTAAAAAAAACAATTTTTGTTATAATAACCAAAATTTTTGTTGAATTAATCAAAAGTTGTGTGCTTTTAATATTTCGTTATAAATTAAAACCTCTTCGTTTTGCAGTTCTTAGACAATACAAATAAACGGGTTGTATAGAGAAAGTTTTGCTTTGTTTAGTTGCGTTCGGAAAATCTCAACTTCTGTCTAACCAATGACAGAGCAAAATGGAAATTTACATCTAACGCAGCAAACAGGTTAACGTTATTAAGATTGGGGGGAGGGCGAAAGTGCCTGAGCTGTTAAAAAAACGCTTTGGTGTTCTCAAACTACTAACACCATTTGTATTCAAATTTTATGACTTTTCCGATTTTTTATTTATTTGAACGTTGGTGTAATTCTCGCAAACAATAGTTACCTGCTTTGAATGCCTAGGTATTACTGTTTTCTTTTAATTCTGTAAAAAAAATTTTTTAAACCCAAAAAACCTAAACTAAGTCAAAAAATAAATTTTGTTATAAAAACTAAATCAATAATTACTTTTTACAGTGCAATAAAAAACAAACACCGGAAAATCTAAGGAGTTTGCTATAGCAAAAAAGAGTCATTAAAAAATGAGAGAGATGTTTTATTTACCCACCAAAAATCAAACTTGAGTCTTTACGACGCTGGTTATTTGAGGGCCCCTTAGAAAACGTGTCCAGGGACCTCGTTGAAAATCCTTTTTTTGACATTAAAAAAATTACAACAATTAAAAACGAATTGGCTTCTTACTGTTGGCCTCTGCTTTTAATAAATCAAATTTACAATGACAAAGAGATTGTTTAATCATAGAAACCTAGACAAATAAATCATTTGTTGTTTTTTCGATCAATGGTGGTTTCGATCTCTTGTCGTTTTGATGAAGTGGCATTTTCATCTACTGTTGTTTCTATCAACTGTCGTTCGAGCAATTGTTGTTCGATCAAATGTGGTACCGTAAAATGGAATTTATTCACAGCAATACTTTTTGTCTACTTAAAAAAAAATCTAGTTTTATAGACAATAATAGTCATTTCTACTGTATAGACAGTGATAGTGGCTTTTACAGACAATGATAATGACTTCCACAGACAATGATAGAATTTCTGCATTGTGTTTTGGCAACAACTATAAATCCTTTGTTATTACAATTGACAACACATTGCTAAATCTTATCAAAAGGTGTTAAAGTTTCTTTTTTGAACTGAATTCTTTTCTACCAATGTCTTTTTTATATCGAATTGAGATCTTAAATTCTATAATTTATTCTAGGTCTTCCCAATTGAAGCGATTAAAGAGAGTGTCACAAAAAGCTATTAGTTTTTATAAAACATCGACATTAATCAAAAAAACATAAACAACTTTTTATGGTTTTACCTCCTTTTTAATTTTTTGAGAAAACCTTTGTTTTTGTTCTCTTGTAGAAAATATTGGTTGAAAGTAAGCAGCAAGTTAACTTTTCACTTGGTTTTATATGCAAGTTTTGAATTTATTTTTGTAGGTATTTTTTATTTGTTTATATATTTTTATTTTTACTTAGAGTCAACTCAGAATTACTCATAGTGCAAACAGAAATAAAAATTGTGAATAAAGAGGCACCAGCTAAACGAAATACGCTATTACATGCACAAATGACGTTGTGCCTTAAAACAAAGCAGTAAGGTGTTAAGAAGACAGGTACAGATAAGGGCAAATAGGTAAGGGCAAGACAGCACGATAAAAGAGTACCATCACAGCAAAACTTTTAAAGTGAGATCCACGTAACCTGTCAAGAATGCACAAGATTACAATCTATGTTTGTCCTGTATCTCAAACTATTTTTAACATTGTAAAACTGTCAATGCATCAGAAAGCCTCAAAGCAGATCCGCATTATACATTAAATTAACATAATGCCTTTGCAAATTTTTGTATGCGTTTTGAAATAGTTTTGGTCTTTCTTTGGTTGTCCACAGAATTCGTTGAGTTTTTTTGGTTTTCCACGAATCCAAACGAGTTAAGAAACCCTGTTTTACGTTATTGTGCAACAAACTTCCCACATCAACAGTGATAACCTTACAAAAGGGGGCGTTGCAAAAAAAATAGGGGCACTTTTTTGTGTTCCAAATTTTTTGGTATCTCAAAAAAAGTGTTCTCTAAAAAAAAAGGTCATCACCTAAGGGGAAGTCATCGTCATGGTCCTACTACGAAGAAATATATTTTCTGTATTATCAAGTTTGGCTTAGTTGCTTTCGCCTAACTTGTCAATTCCCCTAATTCGCCACCGTTTTTGGTTACCATGAGCAGAAAAATATGTCTAAGTTGTTAGACCTATAAAACTTTGCCAGTGTGATTATATTCCAAACTTTTAGTCTGCTACCACCAGGCATGCTTTGAAATGGAAAAAAAATTTTTAGTATGGAATATATTTTGTTGAAGTATGGAATGGAAAAATTTTCCATACTTTCACACTTTTACCATACTTGCTAATTTTAGGGCTGTTTACATACTAAGTCTAGTCATTAAAGCCGCCTTGGATCAGATACACAAAATGATAAAAAAAGTAGTAACCAAAAGTCTACTTAAAAGATTAGACCAGGGCAGTAATTTATGAAAGCTGGTGTGAATAAAAATAAATAAGTCAACTTAAGTGCATTTCTGTATTTTGTTACAAGTCGAGCGACATACCTAATGTGAACAGGACTTAACTTTTAATTATTTACTTAATTTACAAGGACAAAAAGTGCAGAAGCAATGTAATTTTTTTTTATATTTCACAAAACATAACAATAAAAATGTATCGAAAAATCATACTTAAAGCATAAAAAATAACTTTTAATTTATATTTACTTAATTTAGCCACGACAAAGTAAAAAGTGCAGAAGCTATGTAAAGTTTGTCATATTTTACAATAGTGCAGCTCGCCCGTAGGAGCGGCAGAGCTGCAACAACCTTAAATATCTGTGCAGTAGTTTTGATATCAATAGTTTTGATATTAATAGCAAAGCTTCAGAAATTAATAGTTTTTATTTTTTTTTAATTTTGTTTCATTAAATTCAGTTTTGTTAGGTTTTTTTAAAAAAAATAACTTTTAAATTTTGTATAGGCAACTTCTTGAGCTCAAAAATGTAATGCGACGTGACGCAAAATGATGCATTCCATTGATGTTTTATATGATTGGTCTAGGAAAACTAGTATGCATACATATATTTATCAATTCATATTTCAAGCTTATTAAAAATAAATTTGATATTTTGAATATCCTAGTGGCAAGGTAGCTGCGGCGAGTTGTCCTTCTCTATGACTCTATGGTCAGCTAAGCTAGGTTGGGTTGTGGCCTAATCGGCTGCGGCCAGTTGTCCCATTTCCTTAAATAATACAAACGTTTTTTTAAATAATCATGCCGAAAAATCTACGAAATGATTTTTTGGTGAAATTATATGTATAAAATGTGGAATTTTTCGGGGAATCTTTTTATGCATAGACAGCAGAGATTGATATTTTGATTTTCGCATCGCCAAACTTTATCCACATTATTCGCAATACCTAGTAACAAAAAAAAATATCCTTTAAAAAGTAAACAGTTTGAAAAATATTACCGATTGTAAAGCAAAACAAAATTTTCTTCTTTTCACATTTATTCATTCCGTTTGCATACAATGATATCGTTTTGATTTTTCAATTGCTAAAATAAGGAATGCTCAATAAATTTTTCTATAAAGCGAGAAAAGAGTTTTTCCACATAAAGCAAGAGCTCTAGCAAGCTGAGATCAAACCAGAACAACTTCTGCTACTGATCGATAAAAATTTAACCATTTAAAATAAATTAGATTAATTTGAAATCAATAAAGATAAAGAGATCACTTAAGCAGCTGACGCACACATCAATTTAAGAAAATTTAGTTTCACCGAGAAATACGAAGGAAACTATTTTTATTAAAATAATCATTTTAAAATCGTTATCTCAGTTTAAGACACAACACCTGAGGAATTTAAGAAAAACTCATGAACATCCATATTAATATCATTACAGAATACTACAGCTTTAGAAAGAAATAGCAAAGCTATTAACAACACACCTAATAGCACATCTTCATCAGAACAACATTACTCTCCGAATATGTGTTCAAAACTGGCGCAGCTTAGAAGTGATATATCACCAATCTTGCAAAGTTGACCTTCATACAGTAAACCCTTTGGTAATCTTAATGATGTTAGTTTGCTTTCGCAGTTATTTTTTGTGAATGTTCAAGCTTGTCCACTTTTTTCAAGATTGAAGAGAAATTCAAATTTTATTTTTAACTTTAAAAAAAAATGTACATAATTTTTTTTCTATTTATTGTATAAAATTCGCCGTTTATTATACAGATGCAAATATTTTCCAAACTACTACGCTTGTTTTTTTAATTTGAAAATATTTCATCAACAAATTTTTGTTTATCATTTTTTAACCAATGGCAATGCGAGAAATTAAACCCGGAAGTGCTTGATGATTGTTGAACTACAATTTACCGTGAAGTATATATATTTAAAACAAAAGCAAAAACAAATAAAACCAAAATCAATGAAAAACCTCAGAGATTTTTGCAATAGGAAAATAAAACTCTGAACAGAAAATAGTGTAATGACAACATCTCGGTATGGTAGGCTAATTGATTATAATCGATGACGTACAAAGTTTTCTCGTAAAAAATTTGATGCAAAAAAAGTCATCTACTTAAAGTAAAACTTTGATAATCAAAAATTTTCAATTCATCTTTTCGCAGAAGTACAAAAGTTTAAGTGAAAACAGAACATGGATCAATCTCTAAATTCATTGTAGTGTTTCTTTGCATACAGTAGCACACCCACAGCTATTGTGATTTTGGTGAACAAACTCCCGACATGAAGTATAACAGCAGGTGGACCACGTGCTGTCAAAGAAATGCCCAGAAAACAGGAACTGTATGCAGCAGAAGCTATCAAATCAACCATATTTTTGGGATATTTCTAACCAACTAACAAAAAAATTTAGATCTAAAAAAATTAAAAATCAAAAAGCAAATCTCTGAAAATTATAATTATTATATTTATAATCAAATTTATAGCAATGTTCATAATTTATTTGTTTTAAAAAAAAGCGGTATAATTTTCAGCAATTTTTAATGTCATATTATCATATGGTGCTGTTGGTGCATTCTTCCGTGACCCCAAATGCAAAGAAAGACAGTACATTAAGGCAAATTAGTTTTTTGTAATAAAAAAGTGTTAAGTATTTATACGTGTAAAATGCTTGCAATGCCTGACTATAGATGTACATAAGAAATGACCAGCAGCCTTTGTTTATATTTACCTAATCACATCTTTATTGTAACAAGGAATAAATCGTAATAACATATTTCAATTCACCCAAACTTTTGCTTATTTAATACGAATAATTTAACCAAATATCCTGTTGTTTTCGCACAGTAGCAACATATACTGATACGTAGACAAGCATAGTAAGTTATGCCACTACAATTATTATCATTGTAATAATGTAGTCGTCAAAAATCATTTTTTGAATAACTTTTATACAAAGAAAAGACATAGCCCAATGTCTCTCAACATCCTGTTGAGTCCTTTTGATATTTTTTGGTGTTTCGCATCTCTTTTTGGTCTATTTATGCATATATCAAATAGGAAAAATGTTTAATAAAAATCTTTGCAAAGTTAAGGAAATACCCCCCCCCCCCCGGTTGACAAACGTTGATAATGCTTCAAAAAATTATTAAACGTTTAAAACACAAAAATATGAAAAACGATATCCTTCAGCAATAGAAATGTTTACTATTTTACAAAAAAGTTTTAATCATTTCTGAGATCCAAAAATTAGCTCAAAACAAAAAAAAGACGTTGCAATTTGTAGTTTATTTTGATCTTTAATATATTTCAAACATATTTTGTTTTTAAAACAAATGCTTTTTGCATCAAGCATCTCATAACATTGCTCGTCAATTTTTTGATAAAGAAACCCTTGTGCCACTTTTTTAAATTTCGCAAGACTTTTATTTAATACACTCATAAAAACTTCTAACGGAAAATACTTTAATTTTACAGAATATAGTGGATATTTTAAGAAACTTCTGGGTTCCAAGAAACCCCTATTGAAGAGCAATCCCATGACAGAAGTTTTATTATATTTAGCTCAAAGTATACAACACAGCGATAGGATTTGAAGAAAAATAAAAGTTTTTCAGCCAAAATTATAAAATGTTAAAACATCTTCAATCGAAAACCATAAACACAGTAAAATAGTCATTTAATTATCCTTTCGTTTAAATGTTTTACTCAAATTGCTTTGCAAGGAATCAGGCAACAAACATATGATCAGAATTTAACAGAAAAATCAGATCTGCAATAGAACTTGCTTATTGGAAAGCAGCAGAATTTAGATTTATTTTTGTTGTATGTTGGATTTGTCATCTTAAAAAGCAAGAAAATTCTTTTTAAATAGCAGTATGCTAATTTCCTTACGTTTGCTTCAGCTATGAGACTTTTAATATATCTAAAAGTCCTGACGCTGATATATTGTTTTGGTTGCTACTTTGACGTGCACTCTTATCTAACCAATGTGCGATCTAATGTATCGGCTATCCTGAGATCATTCATCGCGTGAAGTCGCTCGTTAGAGTAGTTTTGGTCGTTAGAGTAGGACCTTGTTTTGTTGTGACCTGCCCAAAAATTTATGCTGCGCATGTTTAAATCAACTCGGTAAAAGTTTCGTGTCTTACAGCAATCACAAAATTTTGTTGATTATTTCAAATTATTTTTCTCATTAAACAATGTTAATTGCTTTTCTTTTAAACGTTACCTTGGATCAATTAAAAGTTACGTTAAGTCCATTAACAACAATCTATAACAGGTCTCACTTCGTACTTACAACAAAAATTCTAATATATCACACATGGATTGCTTCAGACCATGGGTTCTTAACCTGTGGGTAATTTCCCACTACTTGGTAATCACAGAGTCCCAGGTGGGAAATCAGTGATCAGCTGGTTTTCAATTAGTTAGTTATCGCTTGAAAATAATTTGTTTGTCATCAACTAATTTTGACAGCAATTTTAATAATTATGCTGTTAAATCCCCAATAATACAGTTCTTATAAATTATGTCAAAACTGTATTATACATTGAGAAGCGTTAGCCTCAAGAACGATGTGCAAATAGCTTAAGTAAAAACTAGATGTTGCAATTAAAGTGGTAAACTGCTTTCAATACTCGACTGTTTCGATTATTGAGCTAAAATAATGAACCTATAAATATGAAAATCTGCCGTTTCATACTCATGTGCTATCTTTCTCTAAAGGAAAGATTTTGATTCAGCTGGAGTCTTTTAATGCCAGAGTTCATTTAATTTCCGGAAACACAACAAAAATAAAGTTAAAGCGAATGTTCCTGATATGACGTTTTGGAAGTGATTTGCATTGTTTACAGATATGTTTTGTCATTTAAACAATCAATTGCAAAATATAAAGTCGAATACGCGGAAACATTGATAGCGTTAGCAAAGGTTAAACTCTGGAAAACAAAAACAGAAATTTATCGGTTCAAGCGGTGTTTTAAATATATTGTCAGTAAAACGAGTGTGTTGAATTGACATTTGCAATGTTATTCCAAGTGAGGCAGATAACCATTTAAATAAGTTTTTTGATTTTGAACATAACACCCCAGTGATGACATTCACAAGAAATCTATTCCGATTTTATTTAAAAATTATTATCCAGAAAATAAAGAAAATATCCAAAAAAAAAAACAAAACATGGAGCTAAATTGTGATTTATCAGCCTAAGATAATTTAGAAGATAGCACCTGGGATAAATTCTGGGCAATGATCCGATATGCAACCTCAAAGTTATTGCTAGTGGTTCACAAAAATTTGGATCCCAGGATTGGTTTTGGTTTTTACTCAAACAAATATAAATGTTGTTTGTATTTGTTAGTTTGTAAAGTTGAGCAATGACCGAACTATAACAAAAAATTAGACAAATAAAAATTAGGTTTTAATTGTATGAACATTTTCTTGTCGATGACTAAAGGTCTATTTGTCACATGTTCTGCGATGATGTTCATAAAAAGCAAAACGTATATATCAAAAGATGAATTAACATATTTTTTTTACAAAACAATCTATGGCCAGCTCTTATGTAATTTGATGATATCAAACAATGCTGAAATTTATAGCGGCATTTTCTATAGTGAAAATCTTGCAAACGAGCGAATACAAAGAAATTTTACGTTCGCCTGAGTTATAATCATAAATAAAGCGTCGAATTCTGGTTCACCAAGTTCTCTGAGTTAAATTCTCACAACTCGTACGGGAAAGTCTGCAACATTTCTTACTTTTTCCCCTTCACTTACTTCTGCAAATCATCATTTTCAAGAATTGTGTTTTTTTTAAAAGCACGGAATATATTGATGAGTTTGAAGTCAGAATTTGCGATGTTAAATTTTAAAAATCAAACCGGGTGTGGCGTTAATTGTTAAAAAATTACTTTACATTCTGGAATAAATTTTTATAGGTTGAAATTTTAACTTCTGCTATGGTAGAAGTAGTTTAATCCCGTTCAGTTTAGTTTTAAAATTTCACGTAGCGTGTAACAGAGATTTACTCGAAACCGAAAGTGGATAATGAAGAGAAAAAGATTAAAAACCACTGAAAAAGACCGACATTTCGATAGGTGGAAGGTGAGACAGAATTTTCTGAATGTAACAATGCTAGAGTTTACTCATATTTTCGTGTTGTTTACCTTCATTCTCGTTGCCAAATCAGCAATCACAGCAATGCTGATTCTACAATTTGTGTTTGTTACAGCAAGTTTTGAGTGTCGAACATGCGACGCATCGTAAATTCTCTTGTATAGCCACTGTTAGAGAACGCGCACAAGAGTTTGAAATTTCGGGGCCTTTTGTGGCAATTAGTGCGAGCGCAGCATTATTGCAACGAACAATGCACGCCAATTTAAAATTTGAAGTTAAAAAGGTTGATGAAGTTAAACGTATACTGTGAGCTATTGTGTTGTCTCGAAATTTGACTGTTAAGAAATAATATTTGTGTTGGCGTTTATTGGTGATTCGGAAAACTGTTGGTGAGTGTTTCCCCTTTTTTTTTATTTATTATCATTGAGCCTTTATTTTAGTTAATAATTTTTGCTGTTAATAGAAAACCACTAAAACTGTTCTGAAGTGTGTTTTGACTCGGAATTCTGACGCTACAGTGTTAATGATTTTATTATCAAAGTCTTTGAACCCTACATTTATAGTGGAGATAAGTATTTACCAATCAAAAAATACCCAACTGTAAAAACTTTTTTATACAGGTTTCTCTGTAATTCGAAACCATTCAAAATTTGTAGTGTTCTAATTTGTACTTTTTTTTAGTTATTTTAATTATTTAACGGTTTATAGAAACTTTTTTTGCAATGAATAATAGTAATATGTCTAATGATATAATTTTATTTTCCGCTTCTACACAAAGAAATGTATGTTATAACCATACAAGCTTAAGTATGCAGCAATAAAAATGTTACAATATATTTAATGTCGTCTTTGAGCAGGTCCTTAATCAGAGAATTCTGGAGGTTCAGGTAACTCCCACGTTGAATCCATAGGGTGCATATTTTTATCCCAAAAGCTACATATTGAACTAAAAAGTGCACGAACAAAGGAAGAATCCAGCAATTGAAGAATGAGGCCGAAAAATAATTAAAAAAAGACTTTTTAAAAAGTCAAATATTACAATTATAAAAACTTTTTTTAGCAATACTGTAAATACCAAGTTTAGCTTGTTATTACAGATAAGTGATAAGGTAAGTAAAAGACCTTTTGCTACTAAATCAAAACAAATTTTTTTTCTATTGCTCGCTTTTTAAATTAGTTTTTATTGTCGGAGTTGGAGACCTTCTAGATTTTTACTAAAACAAGATTTTTACAATAGCCAATGTCGCTAAAAATTTCTACATCGTTTGAAGGGGTATGATAAAATTTGTACATACGAGCTGGCCATAGATTGTTTTGTAAAAAAAAAATATGTTAATTTGTTTTTTTGATATATACTTTTTGCTTTTTATGAACATCATTGCAGAACATGTGACAAATAGACCTTTAGCCATCGACAAGAAAATGATCATACAATTAAAAACTAATTTTTATTTGTCTAATTTTTTGTTATAGCTCGGTCATTGCTCAACTTTACAAACTAACAAATACAAACAACATTTATATTTGTTTGAGTAAAAACCAAAACCAATCCTGGGATCCAAAGTTTTGTAAACCATTAGCAGTAACTTTGAAGTTGCATATCGAATCATTGCCCAGAATTTATCCCAGGTGCTATCTTCTAAATTATCTTAGGCTGATAAATCACAATTTAGCTCCATGTTTCGTTTTTTTTTTTGGATATTTTCTTTATTTTTTGGATAATAATTTTTAAATAAAATCGGAACAGATTTCTTGTGAATGTCATCACTGGGGTGTTATGTTCAAAATCAAAAAACTTATTTAAATGGTTATCTGCCTCACTTGGAATAACATTGCAAATACCAATTCAATACACTCGTTTTACTGACTATATATTTAAAACACCGCTTTAACCGACATATTTCTGTTTTTGTTTTCCAGAGTTTAATCTTTGCTAACGTTATCAATGTTTCCGCGTATTCGTTTTTATATTTTGCAATCGATTGTTTAAATGACAAAACATATCTGTAAACAATGCAAATCACTTCCAAAACGTCATATCAGGAACATCCGCTTTAACTTTATTTTTGTTGTGTTTCCGGAAATTAAATGAACTCTGGCATTAAAAGACTCCAGCTGAATCAAAATCTTTCCTTTAGAGAAAGATAGCACATAAGTATGAAACGGCAAATTTTCATATTTATAGGTTCATTATTTTAGCTCAGTAATCGAAACAGTCGAATATTGAAAGCAGTTTACCACTTTAATTGCAACATCTAGTTTTTACTTAAGCTATTTGCACATCTTTCTTGAGTCTAACGCTTCTCAATGTATAATACAGTTTTGACATAATTTATAAGAACTATATTATTGGGGATTTAACAGCACAATTATTAAAATTGCTGTCAAAATTAGTTGATGACAAACGAATTATTTTCAAGCGATAACTAACTAATTGAAAACCAGCTGATCACTGATTTCCCACCTGGGACTCTGTGATTACCAAGTAGTGGGAAATTACCCACAGGTTAAGAACCCATGGTCTGAAGCAATCCATGTGTGATATATTAGAATTTTTGTTGTAAGTACGAAGTGAGACCTGTTATAGATTGTTGTTAATGGACTTAACGTAACTTTTAATTGATCCAAGGTAACGTTTAAAAGAAAAGCAATTAACATTGTTTAATGAGAAAAATAATTTGAAATAATCAACAAAATTTTGTGAACGCTATAAGACATGAAACTTTTATCGAGTTGATTTAAACATGCACAGCATAAATTTTTGGGCAGGTCAGAACAAAACAAGGTGCTACTCTAACTTGCGATTTTACGCAATGAATGATCTCAGGATAGCCGATACATTAGATCGCACATTCGTTAGATAAGAGTGCACGTTAAAGTAGCAACCAAAACAATATATTAGCGTCAAGAATTTTAGATATATTAAAAGTCTCATAGCTGAAGCAAACGTAAGGAAATTAGCATACTGCTGTTTAAAAAGAATTTTCTTGCTTTTTAAGATGACAAATCCAACATACAACAAAAATAAATCTAAATTCTGCTGCTTTCCAATAAGCAAGTTCTATTGCAGATCTGATTTTTCTGTTAAATTCTGATCATATGTACTTCCGTGCATTATACAATCCAACATTCATAAAAACCTTCATACTGTCCTTCATACTGTCTAATAAAAACAATAAAATTTTTCTTCGTCTAGTGTCAAAAAAATTATAAACAAAACATTTTTTTCAAAAATTAACCAGCTCTTAAATTTTTAAAAATTTCGATTCTGGTACCGGATCTCTAGCCATTGCCTCTTTTTGCCTTAAATAAAGAATGGTTTCTTACGTAAAATTGATTCATATTTTAAGGCATTTCTCATTACACCAAAAACAAGCTGACTTTATTACAACAACTTTATTTATGTTATATTTATTCATGGTCAATCAAATCATGGACTTCTAAATAATAGTATTTGAACTGGAAAAGAAACTCGCAAGGTGAGTGGCTGACACTTGTAAAACTTCACTACGAGTTTTAAAGTGTGATATAGTTTAGGAATTACATTTTATTACAAATGATTAAACATATGACTTGTATTTGCCAAAGATAGACAAAATAACTTTTTACACCAAATGTAATCACAAGAATCAATAAGCAAACACACTGATTGGCAGAATTTTATCATTTTCTAGTAACTTTTGTGATTTTTTGTATGCTTCGTTTTTTGTTTTGTTTGCTTAGTGTACGCACAACATTTTAGAACTTGCAGTTAAAAAAACGAGAATTCTTTCTATAATATTATGGCTTTTATGACAATAAGCAGAAGTACGTTCAAAATTAAAAAACTAGCTTTCATAAAAAGGCTTTATTAAATATTTTTTTAAATACTTCTCGTTGGTCGCGGACACACAAAATTATAACTTATTAAAACTACTATAACTTGAAATACAGTAAAATACAATGCACATTAACCAGCTAAATTGCACTACCAATTCTAAGATTTTAAACCTAAATTTAGTATGTGAAATGATTGCATGTAGTAAAACATATCATTTCAAACTAGGCAATTAAAATAATATTTGGTATTGTTTCATATTTAGTTGAACAGCTCATTCATTATTATTTGTCACCAATAGTTTTTTCATTTTTTTATATTCATTTTACAGCTCTAATACCTATAGTACATCATTTTAATTTAATTACAAAACAAAACTGTTATTCTTAATTTTGCAATTTTTTCAAGTTAGCATTTTGGTTACCAATGTAACTGAGTTAACATAAGGAGTTTTTCAAATTTATAATGATAGAATAAAGTTGTACATCTATTAGTTCACCAGAAACGTAAGAATAACTTAGATTTAGATTATGCGGACTTGCATTTTTACTATTCAGCAATTAAATTTTATTTTTTATTGATTTAAACTCATCAAATTTTTTTCTACTTTCATCTGTAAATTTTAATTATTTTGATACATAAGCGTTACTCATTTACTTGCTCATTACTTACATTATTTTGATACATAAGCATTACTCATAGCTGTTATTCTTAATTTTTCAATTTTTCAAGTTAGCATTTTGGTTATTAATGTACGAGGGGCGTTCAGAAAGTAATGCAACCAGGTTTCTTTTCATGACCTTAGTTTTAAAGGTACACAAATTGTGCATCAGAAGAAAGTATATAGCATGAGCATTTCATAGTTACTTCTCGCTGTAATCTCCCGCTTTCCGAACCGCCTTTTCCCACTTTTTAACAAGTGCACATATTTCTTCATTGTAAATTTGTACAGGCTGCGTTTTGAACCATTTTCTAGCAAAATTTTTGACCTCTTCATCACTGGAGAAATGTCGCCCCCTCAAACTTTCTTTGAGGGGCCTAAACAAATAGAAGTCAGACGGTGTCAGGTCTGGCGAATATGGAGGATGTGAAATTGTTGTCCAGCCAAAGGAGCTCATGAACTCACGGGTTTTGAGGCTGGTGTGAGGCCTAGCGTTTTCATATTGCAAAAAAACCTTAGACATTTCCAAAGAAGGTCGAACTCTTTGTATTCTTGCTTTCAACTTTTTTAATGTATCAACGTAAACATCTGAATTGATTGTTGCTCTTTTGGACATGAAGTCAACCAGTATCACACCAACACTATCCCAGAACACAGTCACCATCACTTTTCCTGCAGACTGCTGAGATTTGAACTTTTTCGAGCGTTGTGAGGTGGGATAGCGGCACTCCATTGATGCTCTCTTTGACTCTGGTTCGAAGTGGCGAATCCAAATTTCATCTCCGGTCACTATTCGCTGCAAAAAGGCTTTGTCACTATGACAATACTCCAGAAGTTAAGAACAAGCTTCTAGGCGGGATTGTTTATGAGCCTCTGTGAGGTGCCTTGAGACCCACCTTGCACAAACTTTAAATACCCCTGGGTATCCATGATCTTTACAGCACTCCCTGCACTTACTCCTTATGACTCAGCAAGCTCATTAATAGTGATGCATCTGTTTTCCTTAATCAATGCATCTGCCTGATCAATGTTAGCAGAACTGTGAGCAGAAGATGGCCTACCACTTCTTGGCCTATCGCAAAGATCGCTTTCAGCAGGTTCTTCCTATCCATCATTGATTCGCTTCACCCACCTCGTCACTGTGCTGTAGTCTATCGGACCGCAACCATACACTTGCTTTAGGCTTCAGCTTATGTTTTGAGCTGTTTCTCTCTCCGACGGTAGAAATTCAATAACAATTCTTTGCTTCTGCCGAGATTGTTTTGGGGCAATTATGCCAGTTTTACCTTCTAACGAAAAGGCATAGAGGGATTGCTTAAAATTTGAATTGCAGATTGCAGTAATTCAAACCTTTATTTTCTTTTTTACAAAGTCTATAAACCTTAGTTACCAATCTGTAATCTGCAAAAGAATCAGATATTAGTAAATGAATGCAGCAAGAAATTAAATCAGTTGCATTACTTTCTGAGCGCTCCTCGTAACTGAGTTTACATAAAGTTTTTTTTAAATTTATAATGATAGAATAAAGTTTGCATATCTATTAGTTCACCAGAGACGTAAGAATAACTTAGATTTAAATTATGCGGACTTTTATTTTTACTGTTCACCAATTAAATTTTATCTTTTATTGATTTAAACGCATGAAATTTTTTTCTACTTTCATCTGCAAACTCTAATCATTTTGATGTAAAGCATTACTCATTTATTCTCTTACAGCTTTTTCTTTAATTTTAGCGCTGCCATGCTTAAAAGCGCACTATATATTACTGCGAAAATTTCTTTCTTCTCTTTTTTCATTGGCATTTCGTCAATCAAATTCTTCTCTAAAGTTTAGACCTTCCCGTAAAACTCCCAAACATCCAGATTCTTGTCATCGGACGATTTAATTTATATGTAAAGTTCACGACCTTAATTTAAATTTAAGCTATGTATTCTCAATGCCGCCAATCCTTTTGTTTTTCGTTTCTTATTTTACTCGTGAACATTGTTTCCTGTCAGACTTGCACCCAACTTTAATTAATTTTGTTTTCCTTTTTTTCCAATTTTATCTTTTTTTCAATACGTAATTTTTGCCTTGTAATTTATTTTTGCTCAACTAAAACGTATAAATGGTAACACGGATGTAATGATTGTGCTCCCAGGCATTAATACTTGCTAAAAATTTGGATTGCTCTACTGGTGACAATACAGTGAAACTTTGCTATAACGTGCTTTGATTTAATGCAAATTTGGATATAATGCAAACAATCAATGCATCCCAAGTAATGCAGCTGATGCCAGACGGGCTAATGCAGATGTCTCTTGAGTCTAGAGTACCCAGCTGAACTAAAAACCATTGTACAAAAAGTGGTTCCATATGTTTAAATCCCGATCTAAATTGCGACCTCACATTTTACGCAATGACGTTTTATGGGCACCGACGATCGCGTTAAGACGAGGTTTCCTTGCACCAAACAAAAATTCAGCAAGGTATTTTTGTTTTAAATGACGTTTTGTCGGTCAAAAATCAACCAACATCTTTAGAGATTAAAATTTTTAAAGAAATAACTGCTAAAAGCTCGTCATCACTAACCGTAGAAATGCATCCATAAATATAAAAATTCATAGGTTGTTGAATGAATTAGGTACAAAAGTTGATTTAAAATCTTACAATAATATTGCTAAATTGCTCCTCCCATAGATTTGGTAAAAAAAGATAAACTTTCTGATTTAATTTATCAAGTTTCTTGTACTGATTACAATCTCATTCATATTGGTCAAACAAAACGGAGTTTAAAATCCAGGTAAACTGAACATAAACGTTGTATTAAATACCAAAGACCGGACCAATCAGGGCTTTGCGAGCTTTTGATGACTATGGACCACAAGATAGATTGGGAAAACACAATAATTTTAAAAGTTGAAATTGATTATAATAAAAGATTATTTGTAGAAAGTTGGTTTATAAATTCAAAATCGAAAACAATGGTTCCCTTTTGTCTATAAAAAATTATTAGATAGTAATTGAATATTTTAGTTTGCGTGCTTGTCAAATTTATAATGTGAACAGCTACAATATTTCTTAATTTTTAATTTTGATTTGAGTTTTTAATATTGCAATCGTACAATTGATTGCTGTGTCTTTTGAATTAGTGTTCTCGGGTTTGTTTTCCGCTGTTCGTGAGTGAGGCGTTCGTTTGAGGTTGTTTAGTTTCTTCAATGATGGCTATGCTTTTATTTTTTATTTCTCAATTTGTTGCGGTAGCGATCAGTGAAGTAACCCTCCCACTGTTTGTCGTTTGGTGGATTTCAACGATTAGTGATGACGATCTTTTAGCAATTGTTACTGTGAACACTTTAATCTCTGAAGATTTTGGTTGATATCTGACCAACGAGACGTCAGTTTAAATGAAAATACCTTGTTGATATTTGGTTTGGTATTCTCACCGGTATAGCATTCAAAGTTTTAACAATAATAAATTGAAGTTATAAATTTTGTCAGTTTAAAATAGTGGATACTATGAAAAATTGATTAAAACTTAATCTCACGCATTCATACACCCGCGAAAAATAGAATCAATCTTAGAAAGTAACTTATATCCTTTCCGTCGGATAGAACCAATCTTGTAGAGTTTCCATCATTGACTTTCAAGGCGCTTTTCCAATACGAGCGTCGGTGGGAATATTCTTTTTTTGTTTTATTGTTTCCCTTAGCTCTTAAATGCTAAAAGAAATAAAAAACCAACAAACAAATAAAGAATAATCCCGTCAACGCTCGTAGTGGAAACGGGCCTTAAGTATTTCACTATCTATTCAAGAGTGATAGGGCCTCAGCGTTTCCACACGAACAACAAGCTCAAATCTTGGGCTGACGTGCATTACTTGTTGATTAATTGTTCGTTTCTTATGACAAAAGTGATTTAGCTAGTAGGGGTTTTCAGTCAACTTATTTGCCAATCACTTTATCTCGATTCAAGATATAGTGATATAAGGCAATAAAATTATTCAATACCATTTTAGTAGAGAGAGTCATTATTTCCTTTTTCAAAATTAAAGCTAAAAGCTTTAATTTTGAAAAAGGATTTTGCTTCACGGATCGCTAGTTACACATCCCTAAATTAAACAAATAATTTTTATAAGTGCTAACGAAATAATTTTATAAGGGTTTTAACAATGATAGATTTGCTCCAAACTATCATGACTACAGATATTGATAGTAAATTAAATTACATGAAAAAATAATGAAAAAACGAGAATACAGAAATCATATTTTATGATGCGATTCTTGTTCGTACTTTAAACTTGATTTAAACAATTTTTCGTTATTGCGCAAATGTAAATCAAAATTTCACACTAAAATACACGAAGCTTCATTAATAAGAAAGTTCAATCCTACTTTAAATTGTCAATTATATGCTAATGGTCAATGTTTTTAAGATAGCTTTAAAAAACGCGTTTATTCCTCAAAGACTTTTCATCTTACATTTATCGGAAGGAATCGTCAGAATGAACTGAGAACGATCCAATCGTGGTAATATAGGAAAGGAGAAGGAGTCTGATTGGTTAAAAAAAAGGTAACTAATCAGAAGCAAAAGAAAAAGAGGGTTAATGAATGAGTTTTACACTGTAAAGAAATTCTTTGTGTCAACATAGATTTTTGTGAAGTTGGTCCTTCTAAAAAAGTAAAGAACAAAAATAAGATTTCGCTTTAAATTTGTGTGACGTTGCTCCTTCTACATTTAAAAAAAACTAGTGTGGATCAAAAAAATCCGCAACTACTACTACGTTGCTGCAAATCACGACGGGATTGCATTTTTCCACTTCGGTGTTATAACAAGTTGAGACATTCGATCGATCAAAAAAAGGTTTTGGTAGCTGTGCGGTTCCCCTTAAGAATATAAATTTGTCTTTTGGTTCGTGACATATAAAAAGGTTGCCGACCCCTGTTTTAAGGGAAAGTACTTTATTTCAATCAACTAACGGGCGAAATGTTTAGTTACAGCAATTATTAACTACTGCAACCTTACTTGGTTTTCCGCCAATTTGACTTTTGACGTTTGCCAGAGTTATTTAGATCGATAAACAGCCAAAAATCAATCAAATTAAAAATTGCTTTCTTTTTTGACATAAACAACTTTCCTCGGTAAATGAGATTGAAAACCTTTTATTACCTCGTAAACTTTGAGTAAGCATTGTTAGAAAGACATTCAGTTGAAATGAAATGAATTAGCAGTTTTAACTTTATTTTTTCTTGCTTTTTTGTGTTTGATAAAATAATCAGAAAAAACTAGTGGCTTGGTCTTAAAAAACAATAAATAATTTCATAATTAATTGAGCAATTTTGCAAGAATTGCTTAACTTTTAAATTAGATTAAAGAAATCCAAGCAAACTATAAAATTCGGAAACAATCGTGCCTGTAATTTTTAACAGCTTGGGCCTATTTTATCAGAATCCAAACTGTTTGAAAACGTTTTCTAAATTTCTTTGTTTCTCTAAGAAAAATTATACTACAAGGTATAATTCGACTCATAATGCAAACTAAAACAAAAAGAGAAAAAATTAAAAAAAACATAGTCGTATTATTAAGCCTACCGACACAATTAAATAGGGTCTCCATACTTATAAAACATATAATTGTTACAAAAATAATGTGGTCCTTAGACACAGTTTTTGATATTTTGAACAGCAAGAGTTCACTTTACGTTTTTTTTTGCCGCCTAAGGAAAAATTCGAGACCTTTTTCTTTTTGCAGCAGACAAATACTTGAAGGTTGGGTCACTCAAAGATAAAAAACCAACGCACTTTGTTATTGTTTTTTGACGTGTGTTTGAGCACCAGTTGTTTTTGAGAACTTGCAATGTGAGGAACAAAAAATTCTTTTACCAGCTCTACAAAAAACAAATGTCTTTTGCAATTCTGTATAAAATTTTCAAAATCACTCCTGTGATTCAAAATATCAAATTGCTGATCCGCAATTGTCACAGCCGTTGAAAAGCCATGTCTTTCGGAAGTAAAGGATTTTTGCCGCACCATATTTTTTCATTCATCTCAATAGATAAAATATAAAGTGATATGCTATATCAGTGGCGTGCGGTCAGGGCATGCAAGTCATGCGTTAAATAACCAAATTTTTAGGAACTGCATGACAAACTTTTGCGCGATGAGGTACTGTAGATGTCGATGAATTCGATGAGAAATATTATTTGTTTCATATGAAATCTGAGGTCAATCCGAGACGAAGACCTATTTTTTTGTGTTATTTTTAGAGAATGTCGTAAAGTTAGGACGAAGAGTAAGAAATCGGAGACTGGTTACAAACGATGACCTTTTTTTTTTTTTTAGAGATCACTGCATTTTCAGGACAAAAAGTGCATTACCCTGAACAATTTCAAGCGATGACCTGTTTTTTTTTAAAGATCACCGAATTTTGAGCACGAAAAGTGCATTACCCGGAGCGATTTCACGCGACAATCTTTTTCTTTGTTTAGAGATCACTGGATTTTAAGGACGGAAATTGCATTACCTAGGAAGGATTTTAAGTGATAACCTTTTTTTAGAGATCACCTTGAATCTAGGACAAAAATTGGTCTTAAATAAACCCAATTTTATGACCCAGTTTTGGCATGCGAATTGCATGACTAGTCTCAAGGGTTACCGCACGCCACTGTGCTATATTTAAATAAACATTACTTGCAATGATCTAAACTGCACGTATTTTGTAATGAATTACTATTCCAAACGCTAATACAAGCTAGTGATTGGGACACTCAAATGGCTTCCGGGTCATTAGTCTGGTGTTTGCAGTTTTCACGTTACAGTTAATTTTCAACTTTCCTCACTCCATAATCTTAGTTTTTTTTAACTAATTGCTTAGAGTAGTGGTTGTTAAATTCACTGATGATACCAAACACTGCAACTTTTACACATACATTCACCAAACTCTTGGGTAAAACCAGGGACGTGCAGTCAAGCGAGGCAAGGGAGGCAGTGCCTCACCTGTGGAAATCAATAAAGCAGAAATAAAATATTGAAATCAGAGCCATTGCGTAAAATTGATGCAACTTGTTATTAGTTGAAAAAAATTGCAATGCATAAATTCATAAATAAAATCGGTCAAATTTCAAAGAGCCGAATATTTAATATAGAAATTAAAAATTAAAACCAACTAATTCACCACGAAAAATTGATTTTGTCGTATAAAGGTTATCATCAGTTTCCGTAAAAAACTAAATTTTCTTTCACAAAATTTTTTAAAAATTTAAAAACTCCAGTCACACTAATCGGGTCCTGACTTAAAGACACACGAGTGAAATCTCAATAAAAGCTATAAGGCAAACGACACAACAGCTGACGTTATAATTATCAATCAGATAACGAAAATAAAAAGCGCACACTGTAAAACTTGTAGTGAAATTAAAAACCGCAAACTCTCGCTGAGATTGAAAGTGTTGACTGAAAAGATCAACAAAGCTGCTGTAGTTTCCTCAAAGTGTGTGTAGTTTGAAAGATAATGAACTAATAAACTTTTATAAGACTCAATCACAATTATAATATAATCACAATTAGTTTAAAGCTCAATCACAATTATAAGACAGAAAAATTCTATTAATATTGATTTTAGCATTTAAATAATTAATTCATTTATTTTTACACCAATCCAATAAAGTTTTATACGGTTGTTTTACAAATATGACCATAAAGCATTCAGTGATGTCAGGTTTAGTATTAAGGAACGTCGAAATGACATTTTAAAAAATATTTAAGGAGGGCAGCTCGGTCATTGTCATCCTTAATGTTAAATTTGTTCCAGAATCAGCGGTGATGATTCCACCGGCAGAAAATTTATTTTGTTTGTCCTACGTATTGCATTTTGCAAAACTTACACTCTGCCACGTAAATACCATAATTTTTGCTAGTAGGATGTTGTTTTTCATCAAAATTTTCCGTATTTGAGTGCGAAATGATAGAACCAACTGTTTCAGCCACATTTTTATAGTTTTTAAAGTTTCCACATAAAGCGTATTTTCCACATGGATATGAACCTGGGTTATCTTTGTTAGGAAGATTTTGAGATAACTTTTTGTAATTCGTTACTAATGTGGGTGGGTTTTTATACACAATAACTGCTTCTGGTTTTAGTTTCCTTTTTTGGTTAGAAAGTTGAAGTAATTTCATAAACTGCATTGCTCAAACAATTCTGTTTTTCTTGTGATGCTTTGATTTTGGCTCAAAATAATCTGCGAAAATTGTTGAGTAATTTCCAACATATTTTCTGTCATTTTTTGGTTCAAATTTGAACGGAAACACTTATTTTTTAGATTAACTAAACTTTTTAAGTAATCGGATTTACGTTCATTAAGACGACGAAGTCGGACGGCTTCTCCAAAAACAATTGACTTGTACACTCAAGTAGGATGGTGGAATGTGCCATTGAGAAAACATCGGTCTTTGGCTGTAGATTTTATGAATTTTTTAGTAATAAAACCAACTTTGCATTTAGGTTTGTTACATGGAGCATATCTAGAAATTTTAGTTTATTATCAATTTTTCCGGTATTCATACTGTTAAGAACTAGTTAATCAACAGTCGGTTTTGCTTTTTCGGCTCATCAGGAGCTGATTCTAAACACAGACAAAAAGTATATAGTTAAGATGCTAAAACACATAGTTAAGATGATTAAACACATAACACTAATTAGTTAAGAGCCAAAAGTAATATTTAAACAAATTAGAATTAAAGTTTAAATTAAAACTTTAAAAATTTGGTAAACAAGCTAAGCGTTTTCATCTTCATATTTGACACTGTATGATCTGAGTCAGATTCTGCCCTAAAGTAAAACTGTGTCTATTTTTTATATTTATTCCGGCATAAGATGTAGTTTGCTGCAAGACTGAAGCTTTTTATACAGTTAGTTTTGACTAAGTTTGAATTCATTCGTTTGAAAACTTCTCTTTGCAAACAGACAAACACCACTGTCTCTAACTATAAAGAATGTGTTTACAAAATTTACAGCACTATCAATTTACGAAAACTTTTCTCCCACGCTTTGCCAAACTTTAAAACAAGTCCAACGCTAAAATTTATTCGTCCCATGCACAAAATAATTCTATCTCTACAGAAGTACTCTCCGAAAACACTGGCGCAAAGCAATTCCAACACTTGTTAATCAACTTACTGGAATAACTCGAATCTAAACTGGAATTTTAACTTGAATGACTGGAATGACTGGAATAAAATGCAAAACAAATGCCCGCTTATATAAAATCTCGTCACGTGATGCTAGGTTACGGTAAAGCATAATCGAAGTTGCCAGTAGCGATTAAAATAGAGTTCACACTGAGTCATCATACGCGTTTACAGAGAACAGCCAATCAGAAAATCGGGATAAGAACGTATTACGCCATTAGAAGCCTGGTTAGAAGAAAAATATTCAAAACAGCTTGCAAATAAGTTAAGTAAAATAAGTGAGAGTTATACCGATTATGCAATCATTATTTGACCATGGAAATACTGTATCATAATGAAAATTAAAATTATTAGAAAACAGAAAATTAACTAGCTCTGTAAAGTTAAAATTATTGCGAATAAAATGTTACATCTGAAATTTCGGGATTCTGGATAAACTTTCCGAGAATTCCTGGTTTATTGCATTTGATTTGGAAGCAATGATTTAAAGCAAAGGTGCTTAATAAGTCGGTCAATCGCGACCTGCGTATTATGCAAAGGCTTGGGATTGCAGGTGAAGAACTTTTATGGGGGTATGAAAAGGAATTGGATAGTAATTGTAAGTTGTTAGGTCCGGTACGAAAATGGAATTAAACTTGAACAGACAATACTAGTTTATTCCAGTCTTTACGCTATTAAATTAAATACACCAAAATTAGGTTATAACGAATTTGTTCCACACCGAACTTCTGCCAATAGGCTATTCAATTTCAAAAATGATATATGAGAAAGCGGCCAGCAGGCTCTTCAATTAACCTTCGTCTACAAAGGCAAAACCAAAAAGGCCCTGCCTCGTGTGCTAGCTATTACACATAAAGAGATCGCCAAAGGGCAGGCAACAGCAGCGCGCACAAATCACCAGGCGCCATGTGTAAACTTTAATTAGCGCGTGAAGACAGGTTTGGTTTACGTCTTGGCGACGCTACAGTAATGAAGACCTTTTTTTTTAGTTATCGTCTGCCATTTGGGACAAAAATGGAGAAATTGGAAACTAATTGTAAGTGAAGACCTTTTTTTAGTCTTCAGTAATTTTACAAACAAAATTGTACGACATTTTGCCATCTCGGCGGTACCTTTTGCAATCCCAAAAAGTTAAATTTTTTTCAAAAAATCCCCGGGATGATAAAAAGTTCGGGAATTCATAAACCCTAAAGAGCATCAGAATAATTAACTAAAAAAGCAGAGTTGATTATTCGAATGTTGAATGCAGGACCATTAAAAATCTAATACTAAATAAATGGTTTGAAAATTTTCCAAAACACAAAAAAACGTGACAATATCAAATAAATTACCGGTATACTCTTTGTTGTCATTATCATCTTTATTATGAATCAATTCAAAAATTTAGGACACAAAAAATATGCTTGTTGCATTCCTCCATTATTAAAAATACTGATACGCAGTGATTGGTTAGATTCTAGTTATAAGATCATTGATGCTTCTTCAATAAAATTACACATTCGTTTTTAAAAGAAAGACTATGCTGCGTCAGCATAATTGGAAGATTGTGTAAAACGGTATTGGCCAAAACTTGGTTTTGTTTAAGTAATTTGGTTTCCAAAAGAACAAGTAAATTATCTCCAAACACGGGTAAAAGTAAGGAAATGTATTGACTAATGTTTGTAAACGATCAAAATTAAGAGCGTTAAAGACTTTAGACCTGAGGTTTTCAATTTTTTTGCAAATTTAAAGTTTTGTGTCATAAAATACCTTTTCGGCCAAGTTTAATTGGGATCGACTAAAAAAATAATCAGTCCCCTGGAAGTTGTATTTTTAGTTTAATTTGTTTGAATTGACTAAAAAAAGGTTTTTATTGTTACTGACGTTATTTTTGTCGCATTTACATATTTTATTTTTGCAAACTTCAGTAACCTCCTAACTTCAAATTTTATCAAAATTGATCTCATATAATTAAAATAGCTTTTGGGCTGGCAATATTGACCCCATTAAAGAACCCGGTTTTTGTTTTGAAAAATATTGGCATTGTCCATAAACTATTTTTCTGTATTATTAGCTGTAAGTTTACTATTAGCTATTAGCTGTAAGTATTAGATGTAAGTGTTTCCAAATCTGCTGTTTTTGTTTTAACCATACAACTGGTTGATGATATGAAATCAAGCCGAGATAAAATGTATGATTTACATCCGTGTATTTTAGTTTGAAACCAATCTAGGTATATAATTTTAAAAGTGAATAATCAATTACGGTAATGTAACCTACAGTTGAGATATACACTACAAGTATTAAAAAATTTCATTAAAAAGTTTATCTAAAACTAGGCATACCATATTTCCAAAGGGGCTGTCACAGACTTTGTTCGGGAATCCCAAAGGACCAGTTGAGCTAGGTAACCCAAATACCTGCGCTGAAACAAAGCTGTGTCTAAATTTTATTTTATTCCGGCTCAAGAAGTAGTCTTGCTATGAGCCAGAAGCTTTTATACAGTTGGTTTGAACAAAAGCTCGGATTGGTTTCGTTGAAGACTCTTCTTCACGACAAACAGAGACCACTGTCTCTAATAAGAACGAATGTATTATAAAAATCACGTCCGACGAAACTTCTATTCCACGCTTTGCCCAACTGCAAAGCGAAATCAACACTATAACTCGACTCAATCAACACAACTAATTCTACCTCTGTAGAACACAACTCCCAACCACTGACGCAAAATAAATTCAACAATTGTCAACCGACACAAAATCTAACGGTCCACCTCCTGTGGCCAAACAAAATCACTTTCACTCGAGCCGTCCCTCGAGTCGCTTCAAATTACCTCACAATAATAATAATAATTCGCTATGCATCGACTTTATATAGAAAAAAAGATCATGTGACGCAAATTTCTCGTAAACGCTAGACAATTCTACAACTTTCTAGAGCAGTGGTTCTCAACCTTTATAATTTGATGGACTCCTTTAACCGATATTCAAAAGTAAATTCCCCCCACCGGAAATATAGTTTGTAGCCAAATTAATATGTTTATATCAGCACGCAAAAATGAGAAACTTAGTACTTACAATTTAACCTAAATTCTATGAATTTTTAGTGAAAACATCGAGGATTTTTTTGTCGATTGTCAATCTGACGGCAGTATATGATTCTGTCTGGCACCGTGGCCTTACATACAAGCTGCTTGAGACTTGTGCCAGATAAGCATATGGTCAGAATAATCATGAAACTTGTCCGAGACCGAAGTTTTTATACTTACTACTGGTGACAGCAAGCAAAGCTGGATTCGCTGTCTGAAAAACAGCGTTGCTCTGAGATCGGTTTTGACTCTCTTTCGTTTCAACCTCTTTATATATACGTCTACATCGCCCTCTACAATTTTCAGAAAGTTTACCTATGCAAATTCTCTAGAATTTTTGCACTCCACTGGAAACTGGAAGGCTTTTGAGGGGGCCTTAAGTCAAGATATGACTAAGCATCTTGTGCATTTTTAGACTTGAATGCTGAAATTCAGTTGCACTAAGATGATGACAGCAGCCTTTCATTTAAGTAACGAAAAGGCCCAACGTAAGCTAAATGTTTTAACAGCATTAGAATTTTTTCCATTTTGTACAACCCCACTTATTTTGTAAAAAATCGCTCACGTTTCGTCACCATCTCTTGGAGCAAAAAACTATATTGCCGCGTCAAACTGCTGAGGCAACTTGCAGGCTCAGGTTGGGGTGCTGGAGCCAAACACTACGCATAGCTGTCTTACCTGTGGTATAGTTAACAGCTGAGTATTGGGTGCCAATCTGGTGCTGCAGCGCTCTTTATCATTTCATAGACAATGTCCTGTATGACGCCTTGGGCAGTGTAACTGGATGCTTGCGTCCCACTCCAATTGACCACCAACCAATACTTTCAGGCATCCAGCCAGCTGAGCTTTGCCGAATAGGAGCAACACCTTCCTGGACTAACGGTGCAACCCTGGACCCTGACCGTATGTTAAGTTCCTAGATTGGACCTATCTGATCCTCTTTCCACCTCCTAGTAAATCTACACGATTTTCTTTTTTATCAAAAGCAGTATTGCTGCTACTACTGTAATCTTATTCCAAATCACTCCGCATTGGTTCAATGTTGCTTTCGCTACTACCACCAAAGTCATTAACTAACTATCACTTGATATTGTAAAAAATGTTTGGAAATAACACATTCAATATTAATTTAATCGCAAAACAATATGAATAATTAAAATGATGCTATAGGGGCCAACGTCTTTATGATAAGCTCCGCCCAAAAAAGTTTTTGTAGATCATTTTATAGGACTTCACTTCGCGAAGCAATCAACTGATCTATTCACTTTGTTTCCCTATACGTTACTATGACAGCAGTGACATCGAATTCGATAAAGTTATGAAAATATAACTAAAATTTGAGTAAGCAATAGGCCGCATAAAAAAATTAAATGGGCCGCAGGTTGGACATTCCTCTTTTAGATTAAGCTTTATTACTACAAAACAATTAGTATTGTATTAACAAATGAAAAAAGTTCAAGAATAATAGTTTTATGTAATACAAAAACCATAGCTATTATCAAAAAATTAATAGCAGAATCATCAATCAAAAAGCAACAATTAACCATTATGACAGAGAAAAGCAAAAAAACAATTTGCTCAATACGATCGCTTACAAGAAAGTCAAATTTACCAAAATGAATCAAACTTTTGAAATGTTCTTCATCTAAATAGTCTATCGACTATTACCGTTAATTCTAAAACGTTTAATTACATTAAAAAAAATTCCCCCCTTGAAAATACAAAATTCCCCCCTACTGGGGAATTCTCCCCCAGTTAAGAACCACTGCTCTAGAGGATACGCTTATACGCGAATATTCTACTACATTCGAGATAGTAAAGCTTGGACAAAACATATTTTGTCATTCTGTCGACGAAAAGAGAAAAAAGATACATGTATCGAGCAATAGAGAGCGAATCGGATGTATATTACATACTACAAGAGCAGCGCTCAAAGAGACGCGATTATTATCTTATAATAAAACTACAAATTACTTTTAACGGAAATAATATACATCGTTATGATTAAAATTATGAATGAAGTGTGACAGGGGCAAACCAGAATGCTCGTTAGCAGAAAAAAATTGTCGTTAAAAAGTAGTGTTCTCTAAAAAAAGTCTTCACGTAGAATCAATCTACGATTTAATAATTTTCATCTCTAAAAACTAGTAATCTCTAAAAAAAACCAAATAGGAGGTCTGTACTTGAAGTCGTCTTTGATTTCTAGCGGGATTTCTGCCGAAATAGCCGGGACAAATCCCAAAAAAATTGAGAGTGTCCCGCCAAAATTGGAAAGTATGATAAGCCTATCTAAAATCAATGATGGCTTTATTGCGGAACGAACGGAGCAGCTGCAAAAAACATTGTAAAGTGACCCCCCAAAGCAAAATGATTGTCTATCTCTTCACAGTAGCACCATGGACGATGATCTTCCTGACTTCCCGCTTTCGGAAATGCCCCCTTGCTCTTTGTCTGTACCTTAACTTTAGAACGAAAGTAGGTATCATGTACTCGATTGAAAGCGATTAGCTTTTTTTAGAGATCATTATATTTTTGGGATGAAAAAAGTTTTCACTTTGCTTTGAACTATGCTATCTTCCTTTATTATCATTGCAAAATAAATTTTAAAAAGTAGCCTCCCTTTTTTCTGTCGCACCAGGCCCCTTCTTTTGAAAGATCATCACTGCCTAAAACCATACAAAACTATCGTTAATAATGGTTTATCTCCTAATCAGTAGGTTAAAAAATGATTGAATTTTTGGTTTCTTTCATCCGGTTTTTTGCAAGATTGCCGTTTTATCTATACGCATTGGACAAACAAGACTATGCATAAAATCTAAGTCAAGGTAACATGAAGTATAAATTAAATACAAAGAGCCAAACTTATTAGCACTTCGCCAACATTCGATGAGTATAAATCACATATTCAATTGGGAAGCACTGTTAATATAAAGATTAAAACTGATTTGACAAAAGACGGTTTGCAGAAAGTTGGTTCATAAATTCAAAATATAATGTAATAAACAAAAAAAGGGCAATTTTTTCCCTTTGGTTTATTAAAAAGTATTTGATTGTGATTAAATATTTCAGTTTGTGTCTTTTTCAAGTTATAGTTTGAACAGTTTAAATTTTAACCACTTAATTTGTTTGCTTTGGTTCATCAATGCTTCAATAGTACTATTACTGACTTTGTTTTATAATTAAATTTTTCAGGATTGTTTTTACTGTTCAGAAGAGCGGCATTCGTTAGAAGTTATTTACTTTCATCACTGATCGCTGTGACTTTGTTCTTTGTTTATATAATTTTGTCGTGGTGGTAATCAATCAGATAACTGTTTTGGTTTTCGACGTTGAGTGTATCGCCACGAGTAATGATGAGGTGCTATCAAGCAGTTGTTACTGTGATGTCTCTGATGATGTCGTTGAGTACTGCCCAACAAAACATCAGTTTAACAGACATGCCTGGCTGACTTTTGGTTTAATATTATTATCGGTAAAGTATTCTAAGTTATAAACAAAATTAATGTCTGGTGAGCAATGTCTTTACGTTTTAAGTTTTGATTCGTTGCACTGAAGAGTTTTAGAGATTCTAGTCATATTCTTTGTCACACTTCATTCATAATTTTAATCATAACGATGTAGTGTATCCCCGTTAAAAGCAGTTCGTAGTTTTATCATAAGAGAATAAATGCGGCTCTTTGAGCGCTGTCTGCGATATACGTCCAATTTGTTATATGGCTCGATACATGTATCTTTTTCTCTTTTTTTCTCCTCTTTGTATTGACGTAATATGTTTTATTTGACTAACGTCATTGTACTGGAAAATTCGCGTATATTCCACTTGATTCGCGTAACGAACTCTCCAGGGGTTTCTGGCTGAATCTTGAATTTACGAGAAAGTTTACGTCACGTGATTTTGTTTTCTATATAAAGCCGATGCGTAGCGAGATTTTTATTTTTTATTATGATGATTATTATCGCTGTGAGATAATTTGAAGCGACTCGAGTGGCGGCTCGAGCGAAGGTGATTTGTTTGGCCACAGGAGGTGGACCGTTAGATGTTGTGTCGGTGGACAATTGTTGAATTTATTTTGTGCCAGTGGTTGGCAGTTTTGTTCTACAGAGGTAGAATTATTTGTGTTGATTGAGTCGAGTTATAGTGTTGATTTCGCTTTGCAGTTTGGCAAAGCGTGGAATAGAAGTTTCGTCGGAGGTGATATTTTTGTAATACATCTGTTTTTATTAGAGACAAGGGTCTCTGTTTGTTGTGAGAAAGAATCTTCAACGAAATCAATCCGAGCTTTCGTTAACCAACTGTATAAACCGTCGGGCTCATAGCAAAACTACTTCTTGAGCCGGAATAAAATAAAATTTAGACACAGCTTTGTTTCAGCGCAGGTATTCGGGTTACCTAGCTCAACTGGTCCTTTGGGATTCCCGAACAAAGTTTGTGACATCTGGGGGCTCGTCCGGGAAGATTTAGATTTTTGTTTAAGAGTGCTGAACAGGAGTTTACAGCTTGAAGATGGCGAATAGTTCGATTGAGGAAGAGTTCGAAAGACTGAGAGTCCGTGTGGAAAATTTGAAGATGTCGGAAAAGGCAAAAGCCGATTTCTTCCAGAGCGAATGGAACCGACTATGTGAAAAGGAAGAGAAGGAAAAGGAACGACAAGCGATGTTGGAAGAGAAGGAGAAAAATCGAGAAGTAGAACTCGAAAAATTGGAATTGGAACGACGAAGGATGGAATTTGAATCGAAGCAAAGAGAAATGGAGTTTGAAGAGAGGAAAATGCAGATGGAACTAGAAAGACTGAGGTTGGAACGAGAAGCCGATCGCTCTGCTGGAGAAGCAAACCAAGCGGGGGGTGTACGTGCTTTTGGAGGGGTAAAGTCCCTTGATCTCCCTCATTTTGTTGACGGAAAAGACGACCTTGATAGCTATTTGTTGCGCTTTGAAAGATATGCTACGGTTGCGAATTGGCCCCAGACTAATTGGGCGACTCAGTTGAGTGCTTTGTTGAGGGGGGAAGCTTTGGGCGTGTACTCCAGACTTTCACAGGAGGATGCTCTAAATTACGAGCGATTGAAGGCAGCGTTGCTAGAGCGATACGACTATACGGAAAAAGGGTATCGCCAACGTTTTAGAGAAGCCAAGCCAGAGGGTGCTGAGAGCCCTGACCAGTTTATTGTAAGGCTTAGAAACTATTTCACGCAGTGGGTGAAGCTTTCTGATATGGAAAGCAGCTTCGAAGGTGTTGTCGAGCTAATGGTTAAGGAGCAGTTTATAAACGCGTGCCCGAAGGAATTGTCGGTACATCTGATGGAGAGCAAGCATAAGGATCTCCGAGAATTGGCAGCGAGTGCGGGGCAGTACTTGACAGCGCACAACAGGAAGCTGTCAAGCCGAGATGTAAGTGCTAAGAAGAGTGTCGGCGCGCCAAGATTGGAAGGCAAGATTCCGGATATCTCTCCTACAACGAAAGGAAATATAAAATGCTTTAACTGCGGGAAAGTCGGGCACAGGGCAAGTGAGTGCTTCTCAAAGATTCAAGAGAGAAACCCCAAAAGATATTGCTACCGGTGCGGTGGAATGGGTCATACTTTTATGCAATGAGAAGAAAGAAATCGATTAGCGCGTGGTGGTGCTGGTGCGCGGGAAAGAGCATACAAGGTTGCTTGCGCCGTGCCTATAAAGAGTTTTAGTGAGATCGGAAATGAAAAACAAAAAGAAGAAAATTACCGAAGTGTAAGTAAAGAAAGAAAAGAAATTGATCAAAAATCACAAGAGTATTTAGAGCTAAAAGATGGACGAAAAATTGGAATTTTGAATGGCGCATGTTTAGACAAAAATTTAAGTAATCAAATGCCTACGTCGATTGGAATGGTCGGAAACAAATCGGTCACCGTTTTGAGAGACACTGGGTGCTCCGGAGTGATCGTTAAGAGGGAGTTGGTCGCGGAAGAGCAGCTCACAGGAAAGGTGGGGTATATAATGACGGTTGCGCGCACTTTACTGAAGGCCCCGTTTGCAAATGTAGAGATAAATACGCCTTATTGTAGTGGAACAGTGGAAGCTTTGTGCTTAAGAGACCCGCTGTATCCATTGATTGTTGGAAATATTCCAGGAGCTAGAGCACCCGATGATCCTGATGAAACTTGGTGCGTGGAGGCGGCAGCAGTTACTCGGTCGCAAGCTAAAAGGAGCACCGAATCAAAACCTTTAAAAGTTGCGGAGGCAACGAATCAGATGGCTGTGACGAAGAATGAGCTCATCAAACTTCAAGGGGAAGACCCATCCTTGTTAAAGTACGTGACGATGGAAGCGCCCTTGGTCAAGAACGGAAGAGAGATCAGCTATATAAAGAGGAAGGGAATTTTGTACCGCATCACCAAAAACATTGATGTAGGAGAGAAGGAATTGAAGCAGATTTTAGTGCCAAAAGATCTGAGGAAGAAGGTGATGGAGATCGCTCACGATACGATGTTGGCTGGACATATGGGTGTCAAGAAGACGGAAGATAGGATACTGACCAATTTTTATTGGCCTGGGATTCATCAGGATGTGGTGAGTTTCTGCAGGTCATGTGATGTGTGCCAGAGAACGGTATCGAAAGGGAGAGTAGCAAAAGTTCCGCTGGGAAAAATGCCGTTAATGGATTTGCCGTTTAAGCGAGTGGCGGTGGATTTGATTGGCCCGATTATGCCGGCAAGTGATAAGGGGCACCGATATGTTCTTACTCTGGTGGATTATGCGACACGTTATCCAGAGGCCGTGCCTCTGAAGAATATTGACACCGAGACAGTGGCAGAAGCACTTTTAGACCTATATAGTCGAGTTGGAATTCCGGAAGAAGTATTGAGTGATCTTGGGACTCAATTTGTGTCGGAATGCATGCAAGAAGTATCAAGATTATTGTCGATCAGAAGGCTGACGACGACACCGTATCATCCGATTTGCAATGGTCTGACTGAGAAATTTAATGGTACGCTGAAGAAGATGCTGAGGCGATTATGTGTTGAACAACCGAAGCAGTGGTATAGGTTTATAAATCCACTTTTGTTCGCGTATAGAGAAGTTCCCCAAGCGTCCACTGGGTTTTCACCCTTCGAACTTTTGTATGGTCGCACTGTGCGAGGACCTATGGCAATTCTGAAGGAACTATGGACAGGTGAAAGTGAATCAACCGAAGTGAAGACCAGCTATCAATATGTGTTGGAGTTGAGAGAGAGGCTGGAGGAAACGATGAAACTTGCTCAGGAGGAGCTAACGAAGAACCAGATTAGATACAAGAGATACTACGACAAGAAAACGAAGGATCGACTATTTAATAAAGGAGACAAAGTTTTGGTAATGCTACCAACGAACAATAATAAGCTTTTAATGCAATGGAAGGGACCGTACGAAATTATCCAAAGGATGGGAGATAATGGTTATAAAATTTTGGTCGGAAACAAAGAAAAGAATTACCACGCTAACATGTTGAAGAAATATTATGCCCGAGAGGATGAAGTGAAGACCGAAATAGAGAAAGAAGATTTAAAGATGTCAGCTGGTGCGGAAATGTTAATGGATGAAGAGATGCCCAGCATAGACGAGGATTCGTTGTTAGAATTGGGAACATACAAACAAAAGGAAGATGTAAGCGACGTCAAATTGGGCACAGAACTGGGCGACAGCCAAAGTCGACAACTGCAAGCCTTGATGGAAAATTATGCTGATGTTTTCTCAGATGTGCCGGGAAGAACATCTAAGATTGAACACCGGATTAATTTGGTAGATGAGGAGCCTGTCCGCTTGAAACCTTATCCTTTGCCGTATGCACTGCGGCAGGAACTGAAAGAAGAAATAAAGGAGATGTTAGATATGGGAATCATCAGGAAGTCGTCATCGCCGTATGCTTCACCGGTGGTTATTGTGAAAAAAAAGGATGGTTCGAATCGCATTTGCGTCGACTACAGAGAATTGAACAAAGTAACGATTTCGGATCCGGAGCCAATGAGGACTTCGGAGGATCTTTTCCAACAATTAGAGAAGTCAAAGTTCTTTTCGAAAATTGATCTCAGTAAAGGGTATTGGCAGATACCCGTAGCAGAAGAAGATATATTCAAGACCGCGTTTGTGACACCGGATGGGACGTATGAATTTCTTCGAATGCCCTTTGGCATGAAGAACTCTGGTGCTACACTGGTTCGTGGGATGAGGGAAGTGCTTTCAGGCATGTCTGGCGTTGAGAGCTATATCGATGATTTGATTGTATTCTCCAGAGATTGGGAGACACACCTGCGAACTTTGGAAGAATTGTTGAAAAGACTAAGTGAGGCCAACCTCACTGCTCGTCCCTCAAAATGTATTTTTGGGGCATCTACGGTAGAATTTTTAGGTCACGATGTCGGATACGACTGGATCACGCCGAACGATGACAATCTAGAGAAGATTGCGCGAGCGAAGCGTCCAGTCACAAAGAAGGAAGTCCGATCATTTTGTGGGTTGCTCGGGTACTATCGGGACTATATTCCTTCGTTTGCGATTATTGCGGCACCGTTGACGGACCTGACGAAGAAGGGGCAGCCAAACTTTGTCAAATGGAGTGAGGCTCAGGAGAAAGCTTTCAACACTCTGAGAGAGGCTCTCCTGAAGCGGCCCATATTAAGACTGCCCGACCATTCGCGAAATTTCACTCTACGCACGGATGCATCCAACAGCGGAATTGGAGCTGTTCTGATGCAGGAGCACGAGGGAAAACTCCACCCCGTCGCGTACGCAAGCAAGAAGTTGACGAATGCGGAGACAAAGTACTCTACACTTGAAAAGGAGTGCTTGGCAATAATATGGGGAGTTGGTAAATTTCGCTTATTCCTGGCCGGAAAGAAGTTCGTCCTCCAAACGGACCACAAGCCGCTGACTTTCCTTAGCACGGCCCGCTACAAGAACGATCGTATACTCCGGTGGTCTCTATCATTGCAGGGGTACGACTTCGTAGTAAAAGACATTGCCGGCAAGGAGAACGTTATGGCGGACTATCTCAGCCGCATAATCGTATAGACTTTCGTGTGAATAACTTCGTGTTTTGTTTTGTAAAATTATTTGTATTTCGTGTGTGTTGTTAAAAATATTATTGCATAATATTTTTCTTTGCGGGGGGCGTATGTCACACTTCATTCATAATTTTAATCATAACGATGTAGTGTATCCCCGTTAAAAGCAGTTCGTAGTTTTATCATAAGAGAATAAATGCGGCTCTTTGAGCGCTGTCTGCGATATACGTCCAATTTGTTATATGGCTCGATACATGTATCTTTTTCTCTTTTTTTCTCCTCTTTGTATTGACGTAATATGTTTTATTTGACTAACGTCATTGTACTGGAAAATTCGCGTATATTCCACTTGATTCGCGTAACGAACTCTCCAGGGGTTTCTGGCTGAATCTTGAATTTACGAGAAAGTTTACGTCACGTGATTTTGTTTTCTATATAAAGCCGATGCGTAGCGAGATTTTTATTTTTTATTATGATGATTATTATCGCTGTGAGATAATTTGAAGCGACTCGAGTGGCGGCTCGAGCGAAGGTGATTTGTTTGGCCACAGGAGGTGGACCGTTAGATGTTGTGTCGGTGGACAATTGTTGAATTTATTTTGTGCCAGTGGTTGGCAATTTTGTTCTACAGAGGTAGAATTATTTGTGTTGATTGAGTCGAGTTATAGTGTTGATTTCGCTTTGCAGTTTGGCAAAGCGTGGAATAGAAGTTTCGTCGGACGTGATATTTTTGTAATACATCTGTTTTTATTAGAGACAAGGGTCTCTGTTTGTTGTGAGAAAGAATCTTCAACGAAATCAATCCGAGCTTTCGTTAACCAACTGTATAAACCGTCGGGCTCATAGCAAAACTACTTCTTGAGCCGGAATAAAATAAAATTTAGACACAGCTTTGTTTCAGCGCAGGTATTCGGGTTACCTAGCTCAACTGGTCCTTTGGGATTCCCAAACAAAGTTTGTGACATTCTTATTAAATTCCATTTCTCTTTCGACCAAAATTTGAAAAGTAAACGTTAAGCTGATGTAAAAAATTTTAACCATGGGAAAATTTTCACAAGTTTTTCCTTTTTTTGTAGCTCTTATTTGATGGTCTAAAAGGAGTCGGAACAGAAAATTAGAAAGCACATGGTATCAAGGCATTTAGTGTTCCTATAATAGCAATGCCTTTAGATATGAACTTCTACTATTTAGAAGTCCATGCTCTAGAGAAGACGGAAAAATTTGCATCTGTTTATACGTCGGCCGAGCAGGCGTATAAAAGTATTGACAGAATGTGGTGAGTTTCCTTCTTCACGTGTCACTTTATTAGTTGCCTTTTTCTTTCATTTCTTGTGCAGCGTTGGTGACGTTATTGGTTTTGCCTCGCATGTTTCTTTCTCGTTATTTCAGTTAGTTAGCAATCATCATGGTGTCTGTTGTATTTTGTTTGCCTTAAATTTAGTCTTTTAAAGCCTTAATAAAAGACAATAAAGTGTGAGACATATTACACTGAACTAATTAAATATACCAATAAATGTTCGAAACAACTAGTTTGAAATTTAAAAAAATATTTACTTATAAAATTTGACATTCTTGCTGATTAATTTAATTGAAAAGGTTAAGCTTTTAATTTTTTTCTCCAGACAAGAAGTAAAACCTATACACACCAAAAGTAGTACTTTTTTTAAATACGATTGAAAATCAACTTTGATTTTTATTCTAAACACATCTAACCGTTTCTTTGTTGTCTTTACAATTTTTTTCCATTTTAACTATGTATGTAAAAAATGTTAAAACAAAAAATCTGTGCCACTAACTGGAAGGTATACTTATTATGACAATATAGACATCTATCCAAAATAATTTTTAAATTTTAACCAAACAATGGTTTTCTTACTTTAGCGCTACCTAATGGACAAAGATCATTAGATTATTTTTTAGCTAAGAAAAATTTTTACAAATCCACCGTTTAATAAACTTTAAAAATAAAGTAAAAGCGGCACATATTTGTGTTAGATCATAACAGCATACCGAATTATGCCATTTAGCTTCCAATTAATTATTACATCTTGGTTTATGTGGAAAACAAGTAGACAAGCCTTAAAAATGATTATGATCGCAATGTGGAATTTGCCAATGGAATTAGGTTGTTCAACTTCCATGAAACGTCTGCATCAACTGTGCAAAAATCAAGAAATGTTGTGACCTTAAAAGGGAAAAACAAATTTTACAAGTAAAAGACACAATACACCCCAAAAAAGAGCTTTTAAAAAGTTGTAAAAAAGTTCAGAAAGCACCAAAACGGAAAGCTAAAAACACTACAAAACGTCTGTATAGCAACGAAAGTTCAACCGTTGATGAGATACAGATTCTTCTGTCAGATCATCATTCATCTGACAACTTTTCAGACCCTTATGATGTTGAAAAAAATCTCCTTGTCGCAAACTGTCCTAATGAGCCTGCAATAGGTGACCATGTGCTAGTTGAATTTCAAACTTTTCCCAAAAAATATTATGTTGGTCAGATCACCAAAAACATGGATTTTGAAGGCGATTATAAAATTTCTTACATGTGGAAGAAACGCAATGTTACAGAGTTTTTTTCCTGAGGTCAGTGATTTGGCGTTGCAAAGCTTCAGTAAAGGAAAAAGACTTTACCTATACCCAAGGAATGTGGATCGACTAGTTGTCGAAGATCTTTATTGAAATTCGATTATGACTTTTTTTCTTCAATGTACATTAATACTTAATCAACGTTTTCTGCTTAGCACCTTTCATGCTTGTTATTCAATGTATGTTACTAATGTATAAATTATTTTCAAAAAAATCCTGATCTATTTTAATGCATAGACACGCTTTTGCACTTTCATTTTCGGCGCACTTTTTCGTTATCTGCTGTTGCAGTAAATTTCTTGGTTGTTATTTTTTATTGTTTGAAGAGTGCAAGCACAAACCACGCTGTAATATCTTGTTATTTTGCTTATTTTAATTCTTTTTTTTCCATGTCCGATAGTGCCCTGTCACACTTCATTCATAATTTTAATCATAACGATGTAGTGTATCCCCGTTAAAAGAGTTCGTAGTTTTATTATAAGAGAATAAATGCGGCTCTTTGAGCGCTGCTGCGATATACGTCCAATTTGTTATATGGCTCGATACATGTATCTTTTTCTCTTTTTTTTTTCTTTGTATTGACGTAATATGTTTTATTTGACTAACGTCATTGTACTGGAAAATTCGCGTATATTCCACTTGATTCGCGTAACGAACTCTCCAGGGGTTTCTGGCTGAATCTTGAATTTACGAGAAAGTTTACGTCACGTGATTTTGTTTTCTATATAAAGCCGATGCGTAGCGAGAAATTATTATGATGATTATTATCGTTGTGAGGTAATTTGAAGCGACTCGAGTGGTGGCTCGAGCGAAGGTGATTTTGTTTGGCCACAAGAGGTGGACCGTTAGATTTTGTGTCGGTGGACAATTGTTGAATTTATTTTGTGCCAGTGGTTGGCAGTTTTGTTCTACAGAGGTAGAATTATTTGTGTTGATTGAGTCGAGTTATAGTGTTGATTTCGCTTTGCAGTTTGGCAAAGCGTGGAATAGAAGTTTCGTCGGACGTGATATTTTTGTAATACATCTGTTTTTTATTAGAGACAAGGGTCTCTGTTTGTTGTGAAAAAGAATCTTCAACGAAATCAATCCGAGCTTTCGTTAACCAACTGTATAAACTGTCAGGCTCATAGCAAGACTACCTCTTGAGCCGGAATAAAATAAAATTTAGACACAGCTTTGTTTCAGCGCAGGTATTCGGGTTACCTAGCTCAACTGGTCCTTTGGGATTCCCGAACAAAGTTTGTGACATGCCCTATGCTTAATTAAGCATAGGGCATAATTTTTCTGTCCAATTACTTATAAAATTTGTGATCTTCAGGGAGAAGAAATTGTTGGGAGCTTTTACGAACAAGAACTTTTAAAGACAAACCAAACTAAATTTAGAATCGAAAAAGTTATTCGTAAAAACAAGAAACAAGCATTAGTAAAATGGTCTGGTTATGACAGTTCTTTTAATAGCTGGATTCCAATTGAAGAAATTAATATTTTATAATATAAAGATGTTTTGTGGATATAAACCTTCAGCTCCTGAAAATATTGAAGATATTAGACAAAAATGGGATAAACGAAATTTAACTTATTGTATTACGAATTTAACACCAAAAATGACAAAAGAATCAATTCGTCAACAAATTGATTCTGCTTTTAAAGTTTACAAAAAACATTCAGCGCTTCAATTTAAAAGTTGAACCTAATGATATAAAAATCAGTTTTTGTGAACAAGATCATAGAGATGGTTTTCCTTTCCATGGAGCAGGGGGCGTGTTAGCTCACGGATTTTATCCAGGTCCAGGAATTGGTGGAGCTTCACATTTTGATGCTGAAGAGAATTGGACAGATCAAGAAATGCCCCCAGGACATAATCTGTTTGTAGTAGCAGTGCATGAAATAGATCATTGTTTAGGTTTAACCCATTCACAAAGCGCTAATTCAATTATGTACCTCACTTATAAACATGAATTGTCTAAGCAATCACTCGATGTACTATCACAAGAAGACATTGAAAGAATACAAAAAGCGTATGGAAAACCTGACACTAAAATATTCGACAATGATGGTTTTTCAATTGGAGTAAAATTTGAAGGAAAAAATAAAATAATCTATTAATTGAAAAGAAGTAAATTTTATGTGTAGATATATTAAATTAATAACAAACTAATAATTGAAAATCGTGAATTTTATTTTCATCCAACATACATAGCTTAAGCTGGAAGTCTAGATGGTTATGTTGTTCATGCAATTACCCGAATTCCCACTTTAGGCGTTATTAATGAAAAAGGATATTATAAATTCACTGTTGAAGATGACTGGGGGCGGTGTTTACATGTCCATGATTTCATTTGGGAGTGTTTTCATGGCTTACTAAAAGAAGGAGAGAAAATCAAACACATTAACGAAAGACGTGATGATAATAGATTGGAGAATATGAAACTGCGTAGTTCAAATGATATTGTTATACGAGGATCTATAACCTATGTTTAACATGGAATTGAGAATAAAAAAACTTAAACAAAAGTGTAGATCGTTAATTTTTATAAGTTCTATAAATGCCGGTTCCAAAACAATCTTTTTAAAATTTTAATGTTTTGGAACCGGATTATCTAAAATGTTTGATTGATTCATAAAAGCTTACGTTATTTTTATTCTTAAAATAAATTTTTCTAAAAGAAAACTTAGTTAGCCTGAGGGCATGTCAAGCACATTTTTACTACGCTTTAAAGAATTTTACACCTTAAGGGAAGTAATGCGCATAACATGAAATAATTACGCAGAAATTTCTTCTCAAAGCGTATTAAGCATCAGCTGATGACGTCTTAAGAAAGTTTATGGCTTCTAAAATGGCACTTTTTGGCTCAGTTTATTTGTGTGAACAATTTTTTCTAAAATGGGTTTCATGAAATCTTCTTATCGATCCAGTAATGACAGACGAACACTTGGAAAATGGACTTAGAGTTGCCAGCACCTCAACTAAAGTAAATTTGAATAAAGTGGTTCAGAAAAAAAAACCAGCTGCATATTTCTCACTGAATTGTTTCTACAAAGATTAAATCGTATTGCTATGATCTGATTATACAGTTAGGCCTACGTCTTTTTGTTTTTTGACTAAACGATTTTTTTTCGAAAAATACTGGAATTACTGTTTTTGATATTATTGCACTTTTTATTTTTATTGCTGGCAATACCAATAGTCAGTAAAATATTATCCTATTTAAAGGTGCCGCCCGCAGAATATTGTGCTTATTGGTATTTGGCCCGCCATTAAAAAAGTTCGCACTCCTGAGGTAGATTATTCCATAGTAAAGGACCACAAACGCTGAATCTACGATCAGCAAATTTGCAAAAGGAAGAAAGTTAGCATTAGAAGAACGTAAAGAGCGAGAAGATCTATGCTTACAAATTAAATCATTTTAATACGAGGGCGAAACACCATTTCACATCTTGAATACATGCAACAAAGTTTTAAACATGAGGCGAAAACGTACTGGTAATCATTGTAATTTCAAAAGAATCCTAGTCATAGAATTCACTCGATTAATTCTGACCATGTTTGCATTATCTTTGATTTTTTCAAGCTTATTTTTACAGACATATATCAAGGTTTTATCTGATAAATATATATGGTCTATCCTGGAAAAAATCAAACCTGTTTTTTTTAAATATGAATTATACTTGATTTATAATTGTTTTACACATGTATGTTTAAATAGGTAAACCACATAAATGTTGCATGCAATTTTATATCTTTGATTCGGCCAAAGTTGTATTTTTAAACATTATTTAGGCTATACTTGATTTGTAATTGCTTTATATATGTATGTTTATGTAGATAAATTATACCTATTATATGCTTTTTATATTATTAATTTGGCCAAACGTGTTTTTAAAAATTAATTATATTTGATTTATAACTGTTTTACTTATGTATGTTTATATACGTGTATTACCTATGCTTTATGTATACTTTATGTTTGATTAGCCAATCTTGTTTTCATAAAAACCAATTGTTAGTTCCGGTACGGAAAATGATTCAAACTTGAACGAAGAATACTAGTTTATTCCAATCTTTTCGCAATTAAATTAAGTACACTAAATTAGATTATAACAAATTTGTACCGTTCCAAACTTCAGCCAAAGGCTATTCAATTCCAAAAGGATATATATATATAAGAGAAATCGGCCAGTGGGCTCTCCAACCAACATTCGTCTCAAAAGGCAAAACCAAAAAGAGCTGGCTCATGTGCTAACTATTACACATAAAGAGATTGCCAAAGGGCAGGCAACAGCAGCGCGCACAAATCACCAGGCGCCATGTGTAAACTTCTATTAACGCGCTATTACAGACTTGGTTCGCGTCTTGGCGACGCTACACCAATTATATTTAATTTGAATTTATGCATACTGTATATGTTTACCGTTCATATGTATATTAGCGTATGTAATAAGCGTATCTGTATCTTTGGCATAGCCAAATTTGATTTGTAAGTTGTATTATACTTATCCATAATTGGTTTACTATTTTTAGTAGTTAATTGATAAATCATTTTTTGTAAGCTTTTGGAAAATTAAAAATGAATGATTATTAACTAGCATTTTAAACTAATCCAATGCAGTTTATATACAATAATCAAAACGCAAAAGTTAAAAGCAAGCATTTTTCTTGCTTTTTTGTTTTGTAATCCACATTATGTGTGAAAGTTAAAGTTAAGTAAAAATAACCAACAATTTTTAAAATGATAAAGATAAGCGTTAGTTAGTTTACACGTGCTAATAAGCTCATAGGTTTCAAAAATAATTTATAATCTTCTAAATTTGAAGAATTAAGAGGATTTGGAATTAATTTTTAAACAAGCTGCATAAAGATGAGAAACACCAGACTCGAGTTTCGCTCTCATTAGAGCGAAACTGATGAGCTATCACTGATGAGCTCTAATGAGAGCGAAACTCGAGTCTGGTGTTTCTCATCTTTATGCAGCTTGTTTAAAAATCTTCTAAATATTGGTAGCATAAACTTCCAGCAATGATTATGCAAGTGACCGTTAACATTTTTTGTTTACATAGGCTATTTTTATTTCATTGAAAAAATAATTTACGAATATTAATAAAACAGCTTTGGAAGTATAAAAACTAAACATGTAAAAAATTTGATCGTTTATATAGTCTATTCATCCCATTTGTGTTTCTTAAAAGTGTCCTTGAACCTGCACTAAACTGTTTTTATACATTTAATATTGGTTTTCTTAGAGTGGGCAAAGTTAACTAAAAATCACTTCAAACGATAAATTTTCAGAATTGTTTTTTTGGTACATCCAATATCGTCTAAAATTAGTTCAAATAACAATAAACATAAAATAAAAGATTGACTTAATTATATTTTCGAATACAGCTTAATGGTTGTGACAGGATAAAAATTTGTTATGCTTTTATATTTCATTTAATCTTTAAGTTTTTCAAAAAATGCAGCAACGGTGTGCTTATTAAAACCTGTTGCTCTTGACAAGCTACATGCTTCTGGTTTTCTTAAGCTTAAATCAGAGTTTCTTTTCATACAATCATATAGCCAGTCATTACCCGCCAATTTTGTTTTATTCCAACGATTAGAAAATTTTTTTACTTTTAACTGCAACATAGTCTATCTTTCTGACATTCAGCTTTGTTAGACCATAATCCATGTGAGAGCACATAACTAAACACTCTCTTAAATTATTTTCTTCATCTTTGTTGAAAACTTGACAACTTGCATAATTCGGTCGAAGCCTTTTTTTGTCAATTTCTGAAATATCAGTTCTTTTTATCTTTTTGACATATTCATGTAGTGTACTTTTAGCTACATCCATCCTTTCTGCTGCACCTCTTATAGATACACCACCATTTATTACCACGACCACTGCTTCTTTCATACTTTCTTCAGTAAACATACCAATGGTAGACTTCCTTTGTTTATTTTTTACCACAATTTTCATAAATGATTAAAAAATAATAAATATTATCAGAACTAAGAAAAAATTTTTACAATTTATCGATCATATGTAACTTAAAAATTGTTGCTATAAACTGTAATAAAATTAGTTATAATGTTAAGCCTAATTACTAGTTGTTGATAAATCAAGCAAAGTAGGCAAGTGTGCAAAATACATCCATATAATCATCAAGGGGCACAGTCGGACAGTGTCTAGCTGTTCCCCAAAAAATTTCCAATTATGCCCCAGTCAGAACTTTTTTTATTCTTCAATATGGTGGCAAAAACTTAAGAGTTACTTCAAAATATTTTATGGTATGAGACAGCAAATAAATTAGGTTCTAAAATGTATCAACAGTGAAAAGAATTTAAATTAAACCTAAGGCAAAAATAGGTTCAACTATACCCTTTCCAAAATTACTTACCTACCCTAAAAACCAAAATTTATCTACCACATTTATTTTAAATTAATTGGTTTTTTCAAACTAACGCGAGTGAATGCTCTGTGGTGAAATATATTTTTATCTACAGTTTGAAGTTTCAGAGTTTCCAATTTTTTTTTCAAATTAAAATGTCCGACTGTACCTAGTGTCCAGCCGGGCCCCACTCTCCCCTACTTGTAATTTCTTTGTTTAAACGATTGTTATTATTACCAGCTTGTTTGGCTGCTACTAACAAATTAAGCCTTTCAATAATTTAATTCATCTGGACTTTTAAACCCTCTTCCAACTGTTAATTCCATTCCTTTCAGCAATTTATTTAATTTTTCTCTGTATTTTTTGAACACGCTTTTCTGAACACTGTTTGTCAATCACAGCTGTATCAGTATCTTGTCGTCTTCGCTATCCACCTAATCTTTTATTAATTAGTATAGTTTTGTCTTTTAAACTGGTAATGTAGTCTGGTCTACGTTTTACAAGCTCCCCTATGTCTGTTTCTAGATTTTGTTGTGCTGCTAACAGTTGTTTTTCTTCATCTCTGAAATCTATAGTATAACTTAGCCTTTCTTCTTGTAATTCTTTAATTAGTGTGCCTTTCATTTGTTTTCTTCTGGGTTTCTTCAATTTTTTTAGTTATGGGAAGGAAAATTTCAGAAGCAGATTCTTGTAATTGTTGTTTGGACTGAATTTTGTTTTGTAGCCTTTTTTTAAGAGGCTTTCGATTGTTAAGGTATTCTTCAATAAGCTTGTTTTTCTTCTTTTACAAAAGTCATTTTTTACTATATAGCATATAAAACCTTAAGCCCAAAAATGGTCAAAGCATTTTCTGTAACGAAGAGGTTTGTGCTGAGCTGTTTTGTCCAACACCATGAAACTGTACGGATCCTTAGTTGCTTCACGGTAAATTGATTCCATTTCTAATCTTGTTATGTCTTTTGCATAATCGTCAGAAATATGTCTAATGTCTTTATTGTCTAGGTTTCCGAAAAATGCAAAACAGTTTGTGTTTCTTCTAATGTACTTCGGAGTGTCAAAGTATGATTGGGTGAGATAAATACAGTTACAATTTCTATTTTGAGACAAAGAGAAATACTCCTTTATTTTGTTCATGTTGTCTAATTTTATATCATCAAAAACTATAACTTTTTGTTGGGAATCAAGCTCTTCAAATGGATGAATATCTTCAGGACTGAGTATTTCAATACCTTGTTCTTGCAGAAATCGATATTTATTTTGGTCTGGATTAAGGGTATACACACAACAAGTATCATAATTCATCCATTTAAGAATCATATTTATAAGCAAATTTGTCTTTCCCGATTCTGTTGAACCAACTATCATGTAGTGACAATCTGGAAGAAGATAATGATGTTTGACGTGATTATTATTACCACTTAAATATTTGTCAAAATTTATTATATCCATTTATATTAAAGACTGATAAAAATGAGCATTTCAAAATTTGGTACAACTAACTCTTTAGCACCAACCAAAGTTATAGGAATTGAAAATAAAGTTTCCAAGTCAGGAGACATAATGTATGGTGACCTAAACTTGAATGGTCACAGCATTAAAAACTTAGCTAACCCAGAAGAAGAATCTGATAGTGTGAACAAAGGATTTTTAGATAGCAACTTTATACGCTTTAAAGATAATATCCAATTAAATGCAAAGTTAGCAGTTATAGGTAATAACAGAATTGCATCAAGAAGTCCTATTCAAGTTCAAGGCCGTAATCATATTGGTGTAAGCTCCATCAAACCTTTATCACACGAAAATTCTATTTCAAACAACACATATATAACACTAAGGGATTCATTGTATTTAAGCAGTGTTTCTGACCCGATACTCCCTTTAGATGGAGTGAATAAACAATATGTTGACGAACGTTTTAACAATGTATTTTCAGATGACATCGATTTACATGGAACACATAAAATTGTAAATTTAAATGACCCGATAAATATTTGGGGGCACTTGACTTGATAACGTATGTTCTTCAGTGCCCCCTGCCTTCACACATATTTCAATTTTCTTTTAACATTACCGTATGTCTATATCATAAAATTTATGTTTGTGTGTTTGGCAAAATGAATATATTCGTTATTCGTTATTCGATAGATCCTACAGATGCAGCAAATAAACAATATGTAGATAATCACTTCAGCAGTGATTTGAACTTAAACAATCATCGAATTACTGGATTGACAGATCCTATTGATGATTATGATGCAGCAACAAAATATTTGTTCCACAACCAGCATATGATGTTTATAAAGGTTTTTGTAACAGTGAAAATAGAGAAATACAATTAACATACCTCAGGGGTAAAAATAATTTGTGCACACTGTACAATAATAATGTGATTGGTTTAACAGACATATCGTCTGGCGATGTATTGCGAATATTCATAAGTGGTTCTGCTATAAATAATACTTCAGGTACGTTGGCTGTTAAACTTGTTGAACCTCGATTTTCTAAAATATTAGAGAGATTTAACATACATCGTTCATCTGTTGAACGCCCACAACAACGTACGTTCAATGCAACAATTTTAGTTGGGGAAAGTGCCCTCAGTTGCGCCACCTAAGAAAAAACAACTGTAGCTAACGCAAGGAGACTCGAATTTTTCAAAAGTCACTCTAATTTAACTTCAAACAATCTGAAGAAGATACAGCATAAAAATAAAAAGCCTAAAATCACTCAAAGCTAAAATATTTACAATTATTTTTTTTCCAAAATGGTCCAGATTAAGAACCCTACTTCCTAATTCGGACCACCCCTTGTCCCAATATGGACCACCATATTTTTGTGCAAGATCGGTTATAAAGCAAGAAACCTCAACATAAATACAAACAATAAACAAGATAAGCTTTAATAGCTTGCGTTTGCTTAAACATTGCACGCATCACAATAGTAATATAAAGAATTATTCAAGTCAGCACAAGCTTCATGTGCCCAGTTTTTACATTTATAGCACTGAATCCAATCTTCCTCATATTCCTCACGACACACAAGGCAATTGTATGATGTCTTCTTGCTTTTATTTGATTTGTTTCTATTCTTTTTTCGGGGACGCGTCTTTACCAATTATTTTTTTTGTATCTCAAATTATTGCTTTACTCTTTTTTTATGTGGTGAACTTGTAAGAAGAGTAGCTTTGGCAGATGGCCGTTTTCTTTGGGAACTGCTCCTAATATTTTAGGGTCAGGGACTAATTTCTGCAACTGTAATGAATTTTGATGCAGAACTATTTGAAGAGTCTGCAGAAGTTGCTTCATTGGCTACACCAGCAACAGAAGCAGATGGGAAATTGGCTTCTTCATCATTGATGCTCAAAGACTCACCACAGGGCATGTCTTCACTAGATGCAGCAGTGTCACTGTTAAGTTCACTAACAGTGTTGATATCTTCATCTTCTGTTGGATTCGGCCTATCTGTGACATTGGCAGGTTCAAATTCACTGTCATCAAAAACCAAAGGATTTACTGGAAAAAGTCCAGTTTTGCGGAACCCATTTACTGCATTTCCAACAGTTGCAGCTTGGCCATATGCTTTGCCAAAAAGTTGGCAAATTTGAAACATTGTAACTGGCCAACCAGGGTGAGCTCTCATTTACTGATTTAGATGCTGGTAATAGTATGTTTTTAAGGGTTTCAAAAAACTTACATCTAGTGGTTGTGTGGTGTGGGGTGGGAGTAACAACATGATTACCCCAGATTTTGAAGCATGTTCTAAGGCTTCAATATTTTGGATATGGCTTTTATGACCATCTAATATTAGTAGCACTTTCTGGGTCAAGCTAGGTCTAACAAAATTTATAAAATGCTTCAACCAATCACAGAAAATGTCACCATTTATCCATCCTTTTTTCTGAAAAAATAAAAGTATACAATTAAGCTAAAATAAAAGATAAATCACATTTTGATTTTCAATAAGATCTAAAACTATTGCAATTGTTTCTAAAAATAAAATACACAGACTTAATTTTTTTTCTAATAATAATTTCATAAACTGAGAATCACTTTGTTTCTCATTAATGCAAAAATTGTGTTGAATTAACTATGAAGGGCACACTGACCTGGCAAGCAAACATGCTTCCTGGAGGAGCACCATCAGTTAATTCAGGCTTTATTCTGACTCTTAGGAATATGAATCCTGGAGGAACAAAACTTCCTGCTGCATTATTGGAACAAATAATTGTAACTGTTTGTCCACGTTCCATACTTGTAATAGAGCCAATTTGGCGTTTCCCTTTTTTTGTTAATATTTTAGTCATCTTTTGCACAACACTAATGCCAGCAGAAACTCATCCATGTTGTAAATATGATCAGCAGAAATGTTAATTTTCTCTACTGTCTTGGTTAGAAGATTAAAAAATGCATCAATTTGACTTCTATTGAAACCAGAAGCATGGACTAATGATGTTGCTTCTGGTAGACCAGTGGTTTTCAACCTTTTCTGTACCGTGGCCTATTTTTCAACCCAAGTTAACTTCACAACCCACTTTGGTCAACAAAATTAAATTCTCATCCCAAAATCATAGTGTTCTCTAAAAAAAAAAAAAAGGTCTTCACTTGGAATTGCTGTCAATTTTCCCTATTTTTGTCCCAAAATCATAGTGTTCTCTAAAAAAAAAAAAAAAAAAGTCTTCACTTGGAATTGCTGTCAATTTTCCCTATTTTTGTCCCAAAATCATAGTGTTCTCTAAAAAAAAAAGGTCTTCATGTGGTTGACTGCACAGGATGCCAGAAAAATGCCTAAAAAATGGGACGGATGGCAAGCCTAATTATACATATACAGTATATTATACATATTGCTTTCATTTTGATTTATGCTCCATGGCCCACTAAAAAAACCACTGTGGCCCACTACTGGGCCATGGCCCATAGGTTGAAAACCTCCGTGGTAGACGAAGTGAAATTTCAGGGTGACGTTTCAAAAACCTTCTCAACCATTTTTTTCCAGCAAGCTTTTCATCATGGTTGAACCTTGTTTTGACTTGATTAATTTCAGCAATTTGATATGCAAGTCTTTTTAAGTTTTGTGGAGTGAGACCATAAAACCTGGCTTCTAAATCTATTGCATGTTCAACAAGTTGTGCTTCAATATTTTCGGGTAGATCTACTTGCCTACCTACATGCTTTTTTCCATTTAAAGCATATTTATTATCTCCTTTCAATGTCGATGAAGAGTTGTTTTTGGGACTCCAAAGATTTTAGATGCTCTTAAAAATCCCATTTCTTTGTTTTTTATTGCATCTATAGCCAATTGCATATTTGATTGTTTCCATTCCCCATTTTTTTTTTGTTTTTCTAATGTTGTCATAGCATATAAATTATATCTTTTACCAAACTCTATGATCAAATGATGTTTTAAAGTATACCCTGTAGTTAATAAAAACACATTACATAGAGATGAGCACTAAATGTAAACTAGTTACACAAATACGTAATTTAACTTGCTGCTATTTTGAAAACATACTTAGCAACTAGGTCCTATATTGTTACAACATAAAGCTACAAAACCTTTTAGTTTGAAAAAATATAATACTACCAGTATATAACATTTTCATTTCATGATAACTTAAAGTAAAGCTAATTTGCAAAGATATTCCAGAAAATGTATCATTATGCCATAGTGACTTAACCTGGACCACTGGTTCACTTTAGGAACAAAATGGTGGTCCAAAATTGGAAAAATGAGTATTTCCATACTTTTAAGTATTTTCACAACAAATAAAAACATTTTAAAAAAAATTTTTTTTATAATAAAGAGTCAGTTTTGCGCTTCATATTACATACTAGATTTTTGGTAAAAAGAACATTTTATAACCACTACACGCTATAAGCCTTTAAGTGAATATTAGATCAAAGCACCCTCAAATTTATATTCATCCTTTCAAGCAACACAAGAAAATTTAAAATCCTGAAAATAACCTTAATCATTAAATGAAGTTAGCTTAATTTAAGCTGTTATTTTATTTTACAATCAAGTTTTGTGATTTAGGAGAAAACCGGTATGGACCGGTTTAGGCACTGGTCCACCTTAGGGCACTTTTCCCTACAACCTATTTCAACAAGTAAAAAATTTGTATGTGAATATTCTGCTCCATCGAGAGAACAAGCATACTTTGAGTTTAATGTGATATTTATGTTCGAATTAATTAAAATTGTATAAGATAGGAAGTGATGAACTTTAATAATTACCGTAAAAAATTTTAAGATACATGATATCATACTTTTCACGTAATTTTGAAGATATTTTGTATGAGGGTCTTTTCGAAATATCTAGATCTTCTAAGATTTTATCAATAAAAAAGTCTACTTTAGGAAATCTTTTAGAATAAATTTTTTTCAGTCTACTTTCCAGAAATCTCCAAACTTCCATGAATTCTTCTATTTCATGAGAAGTGAGCTGAAGTTTTCTCAGTTTACGTAAAATATAATCAGTTCTACTATAAACTGTTGTATATAGAATAACATTACTTTGTTTATATTCAATCCAACCATGAATAATTTGAGGTCCGTGAACTAAACCATAATTAATACAAGCCCAAACTCTATTAACAAGTTTAATATTTGAATTTTGACAACATTCCATCTTTTTATATTATTATACATTTTATGCTTAAGTTATTTTTATTCTTAAGTTAAAAAATGACCGTAGGCAAAACTCTCAATTCCATTATCGCAAATATATCTTTTATCATCGAAAGATGAAAGAGATTTTTTGTTGATTTCCAGCGAATAAATTTCATGATTTTCACTTCTAATCGTTTTCATTTTATGATACACGTGATCATTGTTAAATAGTATTTTTTTATAATCTTCATGTTTGATTACATTCTTGACTATATTTTTTTAATTCTTTTGCCTTTTTACAAGTATTATCTTCATTTTGGACGTAGCTGTACATTTTAGATCTAAGCCCAACAAATTCTACAATCGGTACGCCTTTGGTTTCATCTTTCATCTTACCAATTACTTTCTTATTCGTTGGATCGTAAAAACCTGAATTCTTATTATAATCACTGAAATCGAATTTGTCTTTGTCAGCCCAAAAGTCTTTGTATATGTCTTTTGTTCTAATGTTGTAGGTTAATGAATCCGTGTCTGTAAACAAGAGTTTTGCATTGCTACCATATTGCTCTTTGATATAGTTGTAATGAAAATCATACATCAATGTTTTGGAGATGTCAACGAATACCCACCCAGCCTTCAGAAACCCAACTAATATTTTTTTTTGTGAAATCAATTTTTTCTCCAGGAACCCAATAACAGCCTCCTGTGGGTAGATCTTCACTCATTGCCCACCCATACAAGTTGTTTGCATCAAGATACGTAATATAAGTTTATGGTTTAGCAGGATCATAGTCGCTTATGTACTTATTGTTAGCTTTTGTATATCTTTTACAAATATATGAAACACCCCCTCTTATTCCTCTTTCTATGAATTGAAATTGATCAATGTTCGACATTAATTCCAGTTCGACTCCAGTCTTTTTAAGCATTAAATCCCATGATAAACCAGGTGATATAAAATAATGACAAGGATCTAATTTGTAATACCTAAGACATGTCTTGCGAAATTTTTCAAATACATCTGCTAATAACAAAATATCAGACTTGAGATACAAGATATTGCCCCATAGATTTCAAATTAAACGTATTCCATACATTTTGAGCATGTTCATAATCTTCATCAGTTATATGTTCATCGCTTAACATACAAAAGAATTTCTCTTTTGATGGGAGGTTTTTATTATTAAACTTATCAAAGCTATCCATATAATCATACGGATAAACGCCTTTTCTTTTCATTCGTTCTACATCCTGAAATTCCTGTGACGTGTATTTCATATCAGAAATTGTTATATTTTTAGCTAGTTTTTCCAATGAGTCATTCATAAACTGAAGGCTATCAATGAATTTCAAATTATTGCCTAAGAAAAAAGCCATGTATTTTTCTAAATTGTTTGGAATTACACTAATATTCATCTTAAATTTTCCTATTTCTTGCATAATCAAATGTGAATCATATCCCTTTAAATTGTGAAAAATTACAGGTATCTTATCAGTCAGTCTAGTGCCGCGCCTCTATATTTTTCTGTAATATGACAGTGATCTCTGACTCTGACGTCATACTCGGTAAAGTATTTCTGGCAAATGTGACATTCAGTAGCAGCTGCAAATTCTTCTTCTTCCATACTTGTTAAATTCATAGGTTGGTTAAAATGATGTTTTTTTACTTTTTTACAATATTCCGCTTCCTTTAACATAGCCTCCAAAAATTTATAAACAGTTTTTCAACTTTATACAGTTGAATAGGTTTACTAAATTTATCGTTATAAGAACCAACCAACTTGTATGCATAACCACAATCTACGTGTTTTTGATATTTTTCTGTGTAGGCCTTGTTATCATCTGGCTGACAGCTGTCGACATCTTTTGACATCTTTTGAGTTAGTGCTTCGAAATCAGTATGGTAGCTGTTTATGAAAGTTTTTAAATTTTACCGAGTCACCTGTTTTTTGGGCATACGTATGGCTTGCTTTCCAATAACAACAATGCAGTTTGATGTGTGATTGTTAAGAATTTCTTCACTCCCAAAGTATTGAAGGCAGTATCTAAAGAAATGTACTGTAGTCTGTGTCTATGTCCATTTTGTCTAAACACAAATCTGTTAAAGTCTTCTATCCAAACGTAATGTTGCTTTTCTTCTTCCCATATCAATAAAAATATCAAGAGTTGTTTCAGTCACCTTTTTAGAAACGTATAAAGGAAAGCGATTTTGTTTTCATACCCAATCACATTAATGCTTATGTTATTTTGATCTTGAATTTTTGGTATTTGCTTAATTGAAACTGGAAATTCTATTCCGTCATAATTCAGTGTGTCTACGTATTTTTTGTAATGACTTATTCTTTCACGATTACTTTTTACTTTGTCATCGTACACTTTAGCTAAATGACACCATCTAAAACATTTATTGTCCTGATTTTTTATATTAATAAGCCCTTTCTTAGCATTTGTTTTTCCGGAATTCAATGTAAGAACTTGCATTTAGATTAGTTAGTTCTTCGGGTAATTTAATGTAAGAACTTGCATCTAGGGGTGTATATTTCACAACATTAAGATAGTGTGCATCAACTGAAGAAATCATTACCCCAAACCTTCGCTGAGCCAATCTCCAATTTTATTTATTATTTGGGGCCACATATTTTAACATACCATCAAAATCTTCCTGTTTTAAGATAATAAATGTTTTACAGTTAAAAAAAGCTTGTTTGGTTATTGTTTCAGATCCTCTTTGCTTTTAAAAAGTGATTTTAAGAGTGATTATTGCTTTTAATCCATTCATTTTTTTCATTTCTAACCGCAATTTATCTTCTACAATATTCTTTGTAGCAAATAATTGTTTCTACGGATCATCAAAATATATGATGTCTACCTCATAAGATTTCGTAAAGTCTTTGAGAGCCGTCTTGAGTAATTTTACTTTAGGAAAAAGATTCAGAATTTTTTGAATTGAATTAGAAACTATTGCTTTAATTCTACTGTAGGTTGTATATAATTCATCATCCAATCAGCAAACTCATGAACACGCTTTATAATTTTAACAGACGCTTTATAAGCTATAGCTTTTAAACTGAGTAGAAATCGTTTGTATGGAGTCGGTATCAATGCAGGAACTCCAATATCTGAAACTGGATTATCTAAAATGTTTGATTGATTCATATTTATATATGTTAGGATTAAAACTTAAGTTATTTTTATTCTTAAAATAAATTTTTCTATAAAATAATTACGCGAACCGCAAAAATTTTTTCTTAAAGCGTATTAGGCATCAGCTGAACTGTTGATTACTGGTCCAACGCTTAGTGAGATGAGCTAAACCGAGAAGCGTATAAATAGCAATTATTAACGTATTTAAATCCTTGTTTTGTAGATCTCTGAGTCGAAAACAACTTTTAGTTAAATTTTAAAAGTTCTATAAATGCCGGTTTTTGAAAAAGATTTTTTTAAAGACATCGAACGCGATAAATTCCCAAATCAATAAAAAATCTTTTTTTAAAAACTAAGATTTAAATTGCATCGGACACGGCTTCTAGCTAAATTTTTTAAAAATAGGTTTCAAATTAAAAAAAATTTTTTTTTAACTTTTTATTGATTTTCACGGTAAATTCACACATTAATAAAGATTTGGAAATTGCACTGGAAGCGGCATTTCATATACTACTTTGAAGCGATCGAAAAATTCATTAAACAATTTTTCAAGTTCATCTGCAAATTCGGTCTTCTTCTCTGGGCGCATTCCCATTTCTTTTAAAGTTGGAAAATGAGAGAGATTCGCATTCTGTATGTGTGCGTGCCAAAGTCTCAACTTGTTCATAAAGCCTTTTATGTGCCCGTACATTTCACTCGCATACTAGGCTTTTTGTTGCAGCCTTGTATTGAGTTCATTCATGCAAGTAGTAATATCGACCAAGAAAGCTAGATCACACAACCAACTTTGGTCTTCCATTTCAGCCATTGGTCGCTCTTTATTTTTTAAAAATAGTGCGACTTCTTTTCGCAGTTTGTAAAATCGTCGCGACATACTACCCTTGCTTAGCTAACGCACCTCGAAAAAGTAACTTAGATTTTGATGTTCGGTGTTGAGATCATCCAGAAACTTTGAGCTCGAATAAAATTTATTGCCTTAATGACCGGGCCCATGACATGTTTAAATTTCAAGGATTATGCACATAGATTTATCTTCAAAACATTTTCAATCTCTATCAAGAAAGAGTGTATGCTACGCAAGAGAATTGAAATCAATTGATATAACAAATTCAAACCGTTGAATGGACAAGCAACCGTATTTTTAACTGATTATTCAAATCAATTTACACAGTTGGCATGTTCTATTCTTTTCTAAACTTTATACTTCTTTATTCTCTCTTCAAAATGTATGTATATATATATATAAGTATATTTTGTTTTATTTCTATGTTTGTATTAGCAGTGCATCCAGAAAAGGTTTCCGGACCTGGTGAGGTTTCTTTTCGGGAGGTTTTCTTTACTCACGATGCTCAGTTGAGCTAAATTTATAGTTAGCAATATAGGGCGGTTGTGCCTCCCAATGATTTACATAACCGTTCCTGCACTGCACATTTTTTGTCATTTTTTTTGTCTTTTTAAATAATAATATTTAGTTTGAATTAGGTAACGCGGCCGTGCTTCTTATTTTTTCTCTTTTTCAACTCTCTCTATACTTTCTGCATGTTTAACGTTCGTCTTTGTGTCGCGTTTCCTTTTCATGCTTTGCTTAATGTACATTGCATATACTTAAATATTGTTACTAAGCATGAATAAAATATTATCATCATCATCATCATCATCATCAGATTTTGTTGGTGAAAGATACAGTGAAAAATTGCTATATTGTCACTGATATTTTTCTCTTTCAAAGCAGATTTCAAGAGAGGTACAAATCCAATGCCAGTTTCGGACATGGCTCGAGCACCATCAGTTGCGATTCCGCACAAAGTGGATAGGTCGAAACCAAACTTATCAAAAGTATTGAGAACTTCAGAAAAGATATTAGCACCAATCGTAGTATTCTTCATAACTGCAATGACAGAAGTTCTTCGGTTTCGTTCAACTCCTTTACTCCTTTTATAAATATAGCCAACTGTGCCGCGTTCTTCACATTGGTGCTTTCATCGATTGCGAAGCTCCATGATACAAAGTTTTTCACTTTATCTTTAAAAGTGTCAAAAATATCGCCAGCAAGTTTATCGATGCGCCTTGCTATCGTCCAACGCGATAAACTTATTTTCTCGAACTCCTCTATCATTTTAGGACACATTTCTTCTGCAACATCAGTAAGGCACTTTTTTACAAAATTATATTCAGAATATGGCTTCATAGTTTGATCTATATTCTCTGTTCAATTAAGGAACTGCATCGAACTGTTTTTTCATTATCAGTATGCATTTTTTGAAACATGAAACGCTGGCTCTTCAATTGTTCCTTCAATTGCTTAACTTTGAACTCTTTCTGTCACGTTCTTTTAGCTTTTCATAAACACCGTCAGCATGCTTTGAGTCATAATGTCGTTTAATGTTGTACTCTTTATTAACATTTACAGTTTGATTGCAAATAAACATAAGGGTCTACTGTCTGCATTTTCGATGAAAAAATATTCAAAAGTCCATTTTTAATTAAATTTTTGCATCTTTTCCTCTACTTTCCTCTTTCTTGTCTCTTTGGAATTTGCAGAACTTGCCATTGTGGAGTGATGAATTAATTGAAACCAAGGTTTAAATTTGCTAAACTCTTGTGTATAGGTTGATTAGAATTAGACAAAATCAACAGATATGCTGAAACCAAAATTAGCTTCCACTTGATTAGCGAGCAGAACTATCAACCACAAATTAGCTACGCGCTAATTCCGCAAGCCACGAATGAATGAATCTCAACTAAAGATTAGCAAATTGTCAAAAGGACGAATCTCTTTGATTAACTAATAATTTTCTTCGTCATGTTTATACAAATCTCACTAGATTCTAAAATTTTTTCCAAGAGGCGAGAAGAACAAAAATAGAGCAAAATTAACCAATTACAATACATGGAAAGTTCTAGCAAGAACACACGCAATAGTATTTGTCTAGAACGTCACAAGCGCACAATATTTAGCTAAAAAACTTGTTTCTTTATTATTTTTACTGCACAGCAAGCAGCATTTAATTGAAATATATTCTTGCAAAGCGGTTAACTTTTAAATTATTTAACTTTATCGATTTAAGACTTACTCAACAAATTATAAGCGCTATATTCATTGCAATATCTTAAAGATATCTTAAATATTACTAAATTTATGAATTATCAAATCAAGAGCACTGTATTTATAACATTAACTTATGATATTCATTCTAAATTAAAATACTTATGATATTCATTCTAATTCAAACCAAAATACTTTATTTGTGACATTGATTTTATCAAGCACCTCAAAAAAACGTGTGAAACGTTCGCGGGACCCAGTTTGCACACCCCTGATCTACCTAATCAATTAAAAATGGTTTAAATCGCTCTCTCAATTTAAAATGTTATTAAAAACTCATCTTTACATTCTCGCTTTGTCATTTAATATTGGATAATGTTGTAATGTCTCGTGATTTTATTTTATTTTTTTATTTTTTTTGTTGTTAAACGTCTTTGATCAAATTAGTTTTCTGTAAAAAGCGCTTTATAAATTTGTGTATTATTGTTATTAGTATTATTGTAGAGAGAAGTTTTTCAGCAAATGCATCGGTACTTAACCAAAACTAGCTTATTTCATAGTAAAGGACCACAAACGCTGAATCTACGATCATCAAATTTGGAAAAGGTACGAAGGACAAAAAGAAAGTTAGCATTAGAAGAACGTAAAGAACGAGAAGATCTATGCTTACAAACTAAATCATCTAAATACGAGGGCGAAACATCATTTTACACTTTAAATACATGCAACAAAGTTTTAAACATGAGGCGGAAACGTACTGGTAATCATTGTAATTTCATAAGAGTAGGAGTCATGTGAATGGAATTACCAGCATAAGAAAGAAGCCCGGCTGAGGTATTTTGCACTTTTTGCAAGCAAGATAATGCGGAGTCAGGCAGACCATAATACAGAGCTTGCGGTAATCTAAGTGAGTAGTAACAAAAACATTAACCAAATTTTTACAATTTTTTTCATCCATATACTTACGAATTTTACCAATATTACAAATATGAAAAAAACATTTCTTTATAGCACTATTAAATTGGTTTTTCATGGAAATGTTACAGTCCAAAAAATCACCTAAATCTTTCACAGAATTTGAAAATTTAAAGACGGAGTTTTGAAAAATATTTTCAACAAATTTTTGATGTTTACGGCGAAAGAGGATGCATTGAGTTTCATAATTGTTGAGCTTCAATTCGTTAAGACACAACCACTGATCAACAGCATTCAAACAATTAGTTAATTTGTTAGGATCAGGTTTATCATGATGATCAAAAGTAAAGTAAAATTGAACGTCATCGGCATAAAGATGATAATTAAAACCATAATTGTTAAATATACCAGATAGGGGTTTCATGTAGAGAGTGAATAAAAGTGGAACAAGCACCGAGCCTTGAAGCACACCAGAGGACAAATGAAAAGATTCAGACATACGGATATTTATGATTACAGATAGAAGAAACCGCGGTTTCTGACTATAAAAAATATATTTACAAATTCAAAATAACCTAAACAATTCTCGTAGAACTTGGCTCCCAAGCTTACCAAATTCCAAAGCGATTCACAGCGCCAAAAACTGCAAACAATTACTAAACAACTTCTTACTGACTAACGGTACGAGTAATTAGCACTCCGATGGTTAATATTAAACTAAAAATCTATAGTGAGTATTACTACTGAGTATTCTTTCGAGGAATATCAACTGGAATGAATGAAAAACAAAGCGCAAGCTATATATGTATATAAATTAGCCGAAGGGTTTTTGTCCATCAGGAGCAATGATTCAATAATTGCTTTAACGCGGGCGTAGATAAGTTTTTCGAGGATTTTTTAAAAGACACAAATCAGAGAAATCAAGCGATAATTTTTTTTGGTTTTCTGCAGATTTATTGGCTTTGGAATTGGACTACAGGTGTCCTTTTTTAGATTTAAAAAATTTTGAGTCGACGCAAGCGGATAGAAAGAAAATCATGTAACCAAGACTTTAAAACAATTCCGATATAGATTATAAAATCTGGCCAGATGGAATCGAGGTCCGGAGTTTTACTTAGTTTTAAGTGTTGAAGGACAACAATAAATATTTTCTGTGAAAAATTCTTAGAGATATTCTCTGGGCTTGGTATTGGGATTCTCCAAATGTCAGACACCTTCTGAAGGAAAATTAGGACAAGCTGACTTGTAGTCAACAGCCTTGTATCTCCTTTTCTGATTATCTGAGATGCAATAACATTAGCTGAAACAGAACAGTGACGAGGGGACTAGGGGAGTGTCGTGACGCAACAGTTAGCTTCAGACTATCGAACCCTTTTTTTCTGTCAAGTTGGCAATTAAAACCATAACAGCTAAACCGGATTCTTCTTTTTCAGGGGACTGTAGGAACGTTGTACAGTGGAATTCACATTTTGCATCCCAACACTGAATACAACTGTTTCGGTAACCGCATGAGATAGTTTTAACTGCTTTTCTAATGACATCGCAGAAGTCGTTGTAGGCCGCATCCACATCAAGTGAATCAGGCGGCAACAAAGTCCTTGCGAATTTTTTTGTCAAAGCAATGTAATGACTCTATTTGGTCTTGTAGAAGTTCCATGGCTAAAAAGGCATATTTGGCATTGCGAAACCAAACCTTGGTAATGCAATGGGCGTAGGTCGATGTTGTGACCTGAGAAACTTTTCTAGAACATGTTTGCAGGTAAGCAATAAGAACCTACTCTAGCGAAAGCTCGTACATCTGAATTAGTGTCAGTGTTCCAGCGGTTAGAGTGAAAGCTGGAAGCTTTTTTGGCATTGCATAGGAGGGCAAGACGTATCTCAGCCATCAAGCACGCTCCCTCTGTACTTATATTGTTGTCGTCATATCCCCAATCAATGTAGGGACAGTTGAAATTGCCGGCATAGATAAAGGATGAGAAAACACTGGGAGATCTAGAATGCTATTACAATTTTTCTAATCCGCAAGCAATACATAAAAGCAATCTTAAACTAAACAGTTTATTTTGTCTAACAGCAATGCAAAATTAGAATAAAGACTTTATTTTAAAGAATTTTTTTTGCTTTGTTCCAGTTTGCTTTTTATCTTGAAGTTAAAGATTTAAAAAAATAATGATAAAGAAATTTCAAAAGAAGATTTTAAGAAAAAAAAAAATGGTAAAGCCAATATCTGGATTTAAAATTACAACGAAAAGAGTAAATTTGACAGCAACAGGACCGGCTGCTGTTGTTTATGCTTGCGGCATGGTACTTGTTGGAATATTACCTTTGGTTGGAGTCATTAGTGCATTTGATTGGATCCTTCGTGGTAACTGGAACATTCATGGAGAAATACATCTACAAAAAAGTTTATCAAAAGACGAAAAAGAATAAAAATTAAGTTTTATTGCTCATTCGATTTTAGATTATTCAAACAAAAAATTTTGATGGAGCGGTTTTTAAATGACTATTTTTAATCCTGTTTGCATTTTTTACTAAAATATGTGATTATATTTTATAATTAATTACCTATAATCACAGTTTTTATTTTTTCTTTTCATCAATGTTGTTGTGTTCTTTACCATGAGTTTAATAAACTACATATTCAAATTAGACATTGTTCTAATAAAGGTTTTCAAAAAATACTTTCTAGATTTTGTAAAATTAAGTGTTTTCCCAAAATTTATTTTTACATACATGAAACAGGGTTTCGAATGAGTTCGCAAATTAGCTCAAGAATTTTGGGTGACCAAAAAGATTGATAAGCACTGTAATATCAGATACTAAATGTAAAAAGCACTTGTTTCAAAACTAATATGTTAAAAATATAATACAGCATTAAATTGACTTTTTATAAAGCATACCGTTTTTTTGTTCTTCCCATACTGCGCGGAATTTTGAATCTCAGATGAAATAGCGTGAAATTTCATGTAAGAAATTGTCTTTGTCGATGATTGTTGTTTTTGTGTTATCTGCAATTCAGGTCAAAATATACCAATGATTCGAATTAAGAACGGTTTGAAATATACTATTTTTAGCAAGAAGGTTGCAATAATTTGTTCTATAATTTGGCAAAGATTTTTATACATAATTTTCCAATTTTATAATTGAAAATAAAAGGGCCAGGAGAAAAGTGATATAGGCTGTAGAAACTCTAGTTAAAAGGGAAGCAACAAAAAGTTGATAAACACTTTGCTTTTTCTGAGTTCTCTTTTTTTATAAAATTATTTGAACAATTATTTTTCGGAGATAACGTTATAGCAATCATATTAATCGTAGCGATTTCATTTAAAATTATTCCGTATATATTGATATATTTTACCAGTATGTAATTACAGTATATTTGGGTACGTTTAGTCTTGAAAAAACAAAGGTTTGATTGTTTTGAAATTTGTCATTACATTTTAGACCTTGTTATAAAAAAATATGATTTGTTAAAAGTATTTTGTAAACAAAGAGTGCTCGTCGTTTCTTTACTAATGTACCTCTGTATATTTATTGTTTGAAATTGCAACCATTACGGTAATTTCTAAACACTTTAATCTGTACTTTTACATTATTTAAGTTGCTTTAACCCAATGCTGGCTTTGCATGTTGCTATAATCCCTGACATATTTCTGGGAACATGAGAAAATACCCACAAAGTACGCTACTCAGTATACTGTGTCCATAAGATATTGAAAAACCCTTAACTAACGTAGAGTATTTCTGTAAAAATATTTTTTTTGTAAAACAATTAGAAATATTAAGTTTAATTACAAATAAATTTAAAGTTTTCTTAATTTGCGTATTGATTTTTAATTCTTTTAGATCTGTATTTTTAATTAAGTTTAATGAAATTTTAAAAAAATATCTTAAAAATATGTTTGGTTGGCTAGCATCCACTAAATACAGTACCCATTTGGTTGGCATCTCCATCAAAGCTAGTGGCTCACCTGCAACTATACTTCATGTCGGGAGTTTTCTAACCAAAGCTATAGCATCTCTTGGGGTGCTTGGAATATTGCTGAATATAGAGAAACGTGCAATCGGTTGTTCAGATCCAGAGTTTGATCTGCATACAGTTATGACTTAAAACTTTTCTGCTTTGAGAAGAACGATTGAACTTTACTCACTTTGATTATTAAACAATAACTACACGAATTTGTTATATCATATGTATATTTTTGTCGTCCATTAATCGTAATTATCAAGACATTAAAAAATGACATCATTACACAATTTTGCTTCAAATAAATGCTTTAAATAAATGAACTATTTGATTCATTGTTGGTACCGTTGTTCAGCAATTACAGGAGGGGGTCCCAACCTGTTTTTGATGTCCGTACCCCTTCGTTTTGTTAAGACATTTGTCCTACCCTTTTAACATTTAAGATAAATTTTTTCTATATTACTTTTATTTCCCTAGGTATATAAATTTAATTCAAGTCACATATTGAGAAATTAAATTGAGAAAATAACAATATTGCATGTAAAAGATGACAATATCGCATTGTAATATTGTTATCTTTTGAGAAAAATAACAATATTGCATGATATTGAGAAAATAACAATATTGCATGTATTATTGCAATGTATTTCTTCGTGGCAAAATTCAAAAACCTAATTGTGTGGCCTCAATTTATTAAGACCTTCATGGTGTATTTTAGTGAGACTCTTGTTGTTACTTTATTTCCATTATTCTTTCAACCGAATATTTAGTTTTGTTCAAAGCAAGCCGTAAATCATCTTCCAGTTGCATAAAGTTCTTACATTTACAGAATTCTACTCGTATCAAACAAAAATTAATTCTACCAAACAAAACTGAATAATCAAAAACGTCTGTAAAAACCAACCAAAAAACTTCGTATCCCTTGAAATTTAATTTCTTACCTAAAGGAAAACGAATACCCCCGGTTGGGAACCACTGCTTTAAACAAAGCTTACAGAATCATTTTTTGATTTGTTGTTTAAACTAAAATGCAATTTTAAAGCTTTTGACAAATATTGTTTTATAAATAAAATAAAATTACAAGATATGATATAAGAACCGGAATATTTTTGATCCATCTATACTTAAGTAACTATTTTAAACGACTTCAAATCATTACTAGTAAAGATTTAACTACAATTTTAGTAGCCGTATGTAATCACTAAAATATTTTTCAAAAATCGTTGCTGTATTGGAAATAACCATGCTAAAGCTATTCAATTGCAGCAATGATAAAATACATTTGACAGTCGTGTAATACTTTATGTGTTTTTTCCTCTTTTTAATTATTTTAAAAGTGTTTTTGGGGTTGTTCTTATTTAAAAAACTGTACTTTTGTAAAATGTTTTGGTTGAATGTCTTGCCAAGTACACTTTTTGCTTGGTTCTATATTTGTAAGTTTTAACGTTGATTGTTTTTTGAATAATTATTGAAAGTAAAGGCAAGACAGCACATAAAATTTTTTACGACATTGTGCATCACGCACGCCTAACGCGAGCTCACTGCCTGATCATGGTTTCAGATATCGAAGCCTGGTCAAAGACCGGTTACTCTGGAGAAAATGTAAAGTCGGTTTTGTTAAAACAAATTAGATTTATTCACAGTGATGTGATGCACAATGTCGCTTCTTCGGTACGGCAATATATTGTTAACATTCTCTAGCCTGATTTTTGTATGATTTCTTAATAAACGTTTGTTGTTCTGATTTATAAAATATCAGAAACTTTACATCGCTTCTGTATTTTTTACATTGCTGAAGTTAATTTAAGTAAATAATTAAAAGCTATTTTTTATTTTCAGAAAATATATTATTTGAAATGTAACAATATTTTTTTTCCAAATAAACGACAAAATGCACTTAATTTAACTAAGCTTTTTTAATTACACTAGTTTTCATCAACTTCAGCTCTCTTCGTCAAGTGTCATCGAATTTCTTACACTTCCTCAAACGTGATAAAATTCGTCAAGTTTAATAGAATTGGTTGCACTTGATGGATTCAGTTACACCTTACGAAGTGTAACAGAATCTGTTACACTTGACAAAGTGAGCTGCAGTTTACGAAAACTAGTGTTTAAATAAATTCTTGGTTGTACAAGACTTTAAAATGACCAGTAGTGTTGACGGAACCATTAACTCTTTCACTTTTGGTAGTCCTTGAAAACACTGTATTCTTACAGTACTTTCACAGTAGTCCGTGTTCGTTCTATTATTTATTTTCTGGGCAGCACAAATGCCAAATTTGAAAAGATTGTTCAGAGATTACGTTTACATCTTAGTCTTTATTGGCAGGCATTTGATACCCGCTAAATAAACCATAGTCATCAAGGCAGAATCAAGACTGATTCCGGGGGAACACCGTTTTCCTGAGGACGGAGAATGTCCTACTTACTGCCGCTGTTAGTAAGAGTAAAACCTCTTTTTCAAACTAGTTTCATAATCATTCAAACCATGTATTTATTTAGCAGAAACCTCAGCAGTTTGCAGTTCAAGCTAAGTTGGTTTGCAATAGCAATGTTATATGCAGCATCAGATTGACAATATGGCCACGGCCTTTTTACTTTAAAAAAAAATCAAACAGTTTGCAATAAGAAAGGACCATTTTTTCAAAATCTGGCTTGAAATTTTTTTTGGAGAAATGAAGTTATTCGTGTAAATTTAAGACTTTAGTACAGGGGTGGCACCCTGCGGCACATGCGCCACGTGTGACGCATTGGACGGCTAGTGGTGGCGCATTGCAGTTGAGAAAATATTTCAAATTAAAAATTTTCCACAACTTATATCTAGCTATATCAGGGGTGGCCAACCTATGGCGGATTGCACACTGATTTCCAGCGATGACCTGTTTTTTGTTTGTTTTTGTTTTTTTTTAGAGATCAGCTTGGTTTCACTATAAAATTTTGAAGTCTTTCGTTTGTGTGGCGAATATGAACTGGACTTGCATAAAATTGGCGCTTTAGGCAAAAAAGGTTGGGCACCCCTGCTTTAGTACGTCATGATATTGCACAAATTGGAAACCCCTGCTTTATTAAAAATTAATCGCATAAAACATCTTGTGTTTTTTTCTATGCCTTCTATTTGCAAAACCCACATTTAAAAGCTATAAACTTTTGACAAAACTTTCTCTAACAAATAAACTAAATTTCAACATGGAAACGGTCTGTTACTTCAAATGCAAAACAAAAGGCAATTTCAATTATCAAGTGTTGTTTACTTGTCTCAAAGCATAAGCATAAAGCCTAACAAGTGCAGAACTTTATTTAACTTTTTCCTTCATAAATCAATTGATATTTAAGCAGCTTTTGTCTTATTAATCAAACAAAATTGTCTTATGCGACATAATGTACTCTAATTGTGTAAGTGAGGGGTGGGCAAACCTCGAAAACTTCAACCAAATAATTAAAAAAAGTACTAAGTTTTTTTGTTTTTAATCACGTTCTTGATCATGCCTTTAACGATCATGAAGTTTTAGGTACAAAAATGAGGTAATCCGAGATAGATCCAAAGTGAACATATTTTTTTTAAAGATCACTTCAATTTGGTCATGAAAATTAAGAAATCTGAGACAGATGCAAAGTGAAAAAGTGAAAACTTTTTTTCAGAGATATCACATGTTAGTGCGGCCCGCAAACAAATTCATATTCCAAACGTGGCCTTCAAGCTAAAAGGTTTTTCAACACCTGATATAAGCTATTTCCAAACAATCGCCAAAAACTTAGAAAAAGATAATGCAATTTTACATGAAATAGGTTCCTATTGTTTCAGGCATGTCGACGTTTGGCAATCGACGTAATCCGCTTCGTCACGCAAAAGCAATAAATTGGTAAAATCGATGTTACTTAATAAAAGTGTAAAATTGAAATTCCACGCTTTGATGCGATAGCAAGCACAAAAACAAAAATTTTCTGAAAAACGTCTATTTTACTCGTTAACTGTTGTTCAAAACCATCTAAAAATATTAACATCTTATTTAGCAATTCAAATCAGGAAAAGTCAAGAAATTTAACAATTTTATAAATTTAATCATTTTATCTAAAAAATAAAGTAATTACAAACGTTTTTTCAAAGACCGGCTTTCGGAAACCCGGCCGTTGAGGAGAATAGGGCCAAGTTATACAAATAAAATAATTGTAACAAAAATTAAAAGATATCGTTTCGTATTTTCGAATATGATACTATCAGAAAAATAAATGGTGTTTTTTGTTTTTTATTAAATTATGTTTAAACAATTATTGATTTAAGAAATGCCAACAATTTTTTTTGCACAGAAATATTTGTTACACAGAATAAACTAGTGTACTTTATTGCAGTGATCCAGTCGATACCACATATGTTAAGAACGACAGCTCGAGACCAGGACTAAGACCAATAAAGTTTGTGTAAAACCAAGTGTTTCTTTGATATTTTTAAAAGCAATACATTTTTTTTTTTTAAATGTTACGTTACAAGCACCCCTAACATGTTGCGACACACAAAGCTTTGCTTTATCTGCTCCACTGGTGCAGAAGAAAGCTAAAACACAAAACACATGCTGGTTAGCAAAGTTGAAAAGACCCAATATTTTTTTCAATTTTTACTTTCAAAACTCAAAAATGTTTAAAGAAACGTTAATGATTGAAATTGTGTATACAGTATATATTTTAATAGCTTGCTTTTTGGTGGTGGTTTGTTTGATTTGTTTGACTTGTTGGTTAGTTTTTGCTCACATGCAGCAAAATTTATATAATCAGTCACCTCCTTCTTCTTCGTATGGAGTAGATGTTTCTTTCCAGAAGACTCTTAAAATGTTAAGGCAGGTATTGTTTAGCCAGACCACTGTCTCCTCATCATCTGCTTCCAGACCAAGCCTCCTACTTGAATGATAGAAATTGGGGCAGGATGTTATTACGTGATCACCGGTTTTCTCCTCCGCAGCAAACTTACAGGCTGCTGTTGGAGCCATACCTCATCTTTGCTCTGCCAAACGGAACAAACCAACGCCAGTGCGGAGGCGGTTAAGCCTAACCCAAGATGGTCTGGGTAGATACATTCCCAGTGGTTTGGGGTTGACATTGGGAATGAAAGTATGTAGGCCAAAGGTATTGCTTTATCATTCCATATTCCATTTGGTTTCCGGCCAACATGCCACACTGGTGTCCGAATTAGAAAAGTTTTTTTAAAAGTTTCAGTGCAGCAGACACAAATGGGTGTTTCGATTTAAGCTGTCGGTGTCCTCTATAAAGGGTGGACAAGAGTCTTTTGTTAAGTATGTGTTGATGCCCTTGTGTCAGCAAGCTAGAGACAGCGTAGCTCGTTTGCGGCGATGCTTGGTTGGAAGGATACCTGCCAAGACAAATGAATTGTCTATTGGTGTCGGGAGCAGGCATTCAGTCACAATACGCAAAGCGTCATTGCTAGGCTTGTTAATGAGGCGAGTGTCGACACTGCGGCACCAGACAGGTGAGCAATACTCTGCAGCAGAGTGGACCAGGGCCAAAGTAATAGTGCGTGATGTTGTGGCACCAGCAACCCAGGTCAATCCCTCCAATTGCCTCAAAAGCCCAACACGTGGGTTAATTTTTTTTGCACAAAGACTTAAGGTTTTGGCGACACGTGAGCGGCCTGTCTAATTTTTGCCGCATCATTGTCTTAATTGGAACAGTATAGTAGGGATCGTCCTTCTACGCTGATGGAAAGCTCGCGTCGTGCCTCTTTGTTGTTGAAGTGGAAGGCAGCCTAGAAAAAATATTTGGCTTTTTTGCTCAAAACGGCGAAATAATGAGGTAATTAGAGAGTTTGTTTTTAAGCTTTAAAAGCTTCCATAATTAAATAATTTATCGATTCAAGTTCTACTGCCCGCTTCGATCAACTGCTCTATTTTTATCAGCCAGACATATAAAAACTTTTACTTTATTTTTTATCTGGTTGACAATACACTAATATATACTCACATAAGATAATTTAACTAGCATGTCGCAAGCAAGTGCTTCAATTTCTCTAGGTTTTTACATATCTACTAGACTAGACCTAGACTTGTTATTAAATTATTATAATGTTTTAGACTAGTCCAGGTTTGGTTCGAGTTCGAATTTGAGCTAAAATTTTGAGCCCGATTCCATCTCTGGCTCATCCACGCACAGCCTGTTTTAATCACTCTGCTCAGTTCTACAGACAACGCAAAACCGTTAGGCAAGCCACGGCTGTGTTTGTGGTCACAAACAATCGTGTTACCATGCCCCTAGTTGTAGGAGCAAGCTGTGGTTGTAATGAAAGTTTAAAGTGTTTTGTTTGTTTTTGTTAAATATTTCGGTGGCATGGTGTTGCGTCATCTTGAATTATATCCAACGCTTTCATCTTGAGTTACCAAAACAATTTTGGTTTTTAGCAGTATTTTAGGGCGTATGTCTTTCATTGAGTTTGGCAAAGACGAATTTCTCGTCTTTAGTTGACTTCAAAAAGAGACATTTATTCACCATTTTAAAACAAATGTTAACCCGAGAAGTTTTAATAGCGACCTTGATTTACATCATTTCTGTTTAAACCTAGCTAGTTTTTATAAAGAAAACTAAATCAAACAAAAAACTTTTCAAATCTGTATCCTGTGCTTGGTAGATTTAAAAATCAGTCTTAAATTCAAATCATATCCGTAATGGTAAAAGTTAAAAATTCATCTGGACAACAATATTTAAATATCTTTCCAAATTGACTGTTGCTCTGCATATACGATTACGGATTTCCATTTCACAGACTATTTTGACTTGTAGGATCGATTCGTTTTACATATAAGCGTAGGTTTTAATTACAGTCATTGGCATATTTTTGTTTGTTCATTTTTTATTTAAGCTATCCATTGTGCAGACTAGCAGGTCAACGGGGCAAAGATAAACCAACTTTCGTGCTATTAACTGATTTGTTTTTTCGAAATGTCACAATATTCCTGTCCGGTTGAAAATTTGTCTGTTTTTATTTGTGATAGAACAGAAATTAAAGCTTTGTTTTCAAAGATATCCCAAAAAATTAAATGCTGTAAAGTGCTTCTTTGAAGAACACAAAACAATTTTTTTAATTTATACAGTTCATCCGGAATTTTTTATAGCGTTTAGAGCAGGGATGTGAACTCATTTGGTGCTGTACTGGGCCATATTTTTGCATCTGCATTTTACGCGGGCCAGACAATTGTTCAAATTACACAATCAATAATTTCATTTATTGTTATAGTGTTCGTTTAAAAAAATATATCTTCACTTTGAATCTATCTCGGATTTCTTGAGTTTTGTTCCAAAAAATAATGTTCTCTAAAAAAAGGTTTTGAAGCATTTCACTATGGCCGGGATGTCCAACCTGCAGCTCGCTTAATATTTTTATGCAGCCTATTGCTTACTCAACTTTTTTTAATTTATTGAATTTAACATAGGATTAGGGTCCAGGGTTGCACCGTTGGCCAAGGAGAGTGTCGCTCTAAGTCGCCGAAGCTCAGCTCGCTGGATGCCTGAAAGTATTGGTAGGTTGTCAATTGGGATGGGACGCAGGCAAGGCGCAAAAGCGTCATACAGGACACTGTCTATGAGGCGAGTGTGATCGTTGCGACACCAGACTGGTGTGCACTACTTATCTGTTTAGTAGACCAGAGATAGAGCAGCTAAGCGCAGTGTTTTGGCACCGGCACCCCATCCTAAGCCTTCAAGTTGCTTCAACAGTGTAAGCGCTAATATAGCTTTTTCTCAATGCCCCGAGATGATGACGTAATATGAACAATCTTTCCACAAAATAAGTGGAATTGGACAAAATGGTAAAAATCTAATGTTAGCTCACGTTTGGCCTCTTCGTTATTTAAATAAAAGACTGCCGTCACCGTCTTAGTGTGATTAAGCCCCTAAAGGCCTCCCAGTTTTTAGAGGAGTGCGCAATGCTAGGTTCTCTTCGCAGGTAAACTTTTAGGAAATTGTGGAGGGCAGATGTAGACTTAAATATAAAGAGGCTCAAAGGAAGAGGTGCCCAGAAAGTTCCGTGACGAAGGCCGTTTTTTAGACGGCGACTCTTGCTTTGCTTGCTATCACCGGTAGTAATAGTGAAACTCCAAGGTCAAGCTCCATGATCATTCTACTACTTATACCATAGTAGTAGAAGTCAACCACTAGAACAAGCTCCAGGATCATTCTAATCATGTGCTTATCTGAAAGAAGTCTCCGTCAGCAGGCCAAGATGTCAGACAGAGTCATATGCCGCCATCAAATTAACAAATCGACAAAAGAAATCCTCGATGTTTTCTGTCAGTAGAACGACTTGACCCACTGTTGACTTTCCGCATCAAAACTCAGTCCGCTCTTTAGGGAGCGATGGATCAACAATTGGTGGAACGCGGGCGTAGATAAGCCTCTTGAGGATCTTATAGTAGACACAGAAGAGAGATATTGATAACTCTTTGGGTCCCCTACTGGCTTCATCAGCTTTGTGATTGCGATTACAAGCGCTCTTCTCCAGATCTTTGAATTTTGAGTCAGTGCAAGCAGGAAGAAAGGAACTCACTTAACTGGGACTTCAAAGCAGCTCCAGCGTGGACATTTTTATCATTAATTATGTAATTATTTTAATGGTTTTACATTTCACTTAGATTCCTAACTAGTTAATTAATTTTAATTTTATATTTTAATACTCGTCATTTTATCATGGCATTTAATACTAAAAAGATGAAATTTCATAGACATTTAATTTTGAGGCCCGCTGAATGTACTTAAATTTATAATTTGGCCCATGATAAAAAGAGGTTGGACACCCCTGCACTATGGCATCAACAAACGTAACTCTGTCACGCCTAATATAGCAATAAAATTTGAAAGACACGGGCGGTTGGTAGAATCGTTGCGTTGAAATAGAATTAGTTGAAAATGATAAAATTTGAAATAGCGCGCTGGTAACGACGTTGCTGATTGGTAGAAGAAAGAGAGCTCGCGATTGGTTGCGCGCTCACTTGCGCCGCAACTTGCGACGCACTTGTGCCAGAAACAGTTCGTCTATGGACTGAAGCTTTCTCGACTGAAGCCGTTACTTTCGATGTTTTGAAATCTTATATAAACCACGGTTTTCATGTAGCTCTTCATTTCCCAACAATTTCTACTGACGAGAGTTGGCCGAAAGAATTCTCGGAAAAAACAGTTTTTTTTGAAAAACTACCAAAAACCAAATGAGTTGTGGCACCGTCCGTACCATTGGTTATTTTTAAATTGAAACTCTTATAGTCAAGTTTAATTGTATTTGGCCGCAATTTTCACTTTCCCCAGCGCAACGGGCTTTAAATTAAAAGATCATTATTTCAACAATTAACAATCGTGTTTTTTTAACTTAATTTCGTTTGTTAGTTTCAAAACAAAGTGATATTGCCAAACAAATGGATAAAATTTTTGCTCTGTTAATTTATAATATTCTTGATTTGTTTTTGCAAGTTTCACGAATATGATCAACAAAATTTTGGCAATCCAAATAATAGAATATCAATCCATGTTTCCAATTGTGTACTTAAAGCAATTTTAATAGAAACTAAACTGCTTAAAATGAGAAGCACCAGACTCGAGTTTCGCTTTTAAATTGTTTATAAAGCAATTTTCGCAACAAAAGAATTTCACCAAAAATTTAATGAGTAGATTTTAAAGATGATTATTAAAGTTTTTAAAAATGTTTAATATATAAATTTTATTATTTTTGCAGTTTTAATTGTAATTGTAATTGTGTTATTTTGTGTTATTTTTTTTGTTGTGTATTTAACTGTAAAATTGCGATTTTAATAGTAAATAAAAAAATAAAAGTAATTGCAACGCTTTTTATACTTTTCCATATACTTTGAGATAATTGGTTGTCTGTGATTTCTAAAAAAAAATCTAGTCACAATAATACACAGTTGAGTTACGATTGAATATTTAAAAAATACAAACGCAGTTTTACATTTTTCAATTTTATTTGAAACAAATGAAAAGTATCTGGAGTTAAATTTTCAAAAGTATTAACTCTCAACTAAATTTTTTAAAGTTTTTCGTCAGAAATAAAATATTGGAGGTTTAAAAGTAATCTTCGAGTCGACTAATCACAAGAAAAAAATTTTCAAATATTTTTACCTAAACTTAAAAGATCAGATTGTTTGAGTTTATAAAACTAGGTTTTTGATTTGTTATTTTAGTACTTGTCAATATTAATCGAATAAGTAATCGGAAAGGGTATCCACCCATTCCGATGTTCAGTGTGGGTCTGCTAGTCGGCAAACGTCTTTTTCAGGACAGGGCAATGTAAGGATAAAACTGCCCTTTACAGGGCACATTACCAACAAGTTCCGAAGACCCATTATTCTTCAGCTAAACATCGAAGGCCTTACTGCAAGCAAGATGAACGTTCTTCATCACCTCGCAATGCAGTCTGAGGCACTCGTCATCCTACTGCAGGAGACCCACTGCACTGATGCAGAGAAGTTGGTACTACCAAACTACCAACTAGCTGGGTCTTCTTTAAGCAGGAAGCATGGCCTTGCCACGTTTGTCCACGAGCGACTAAGATACACGCTTTTGAACCAATCTCCACCGACATCGGAGATCGAGTGGGTGTGTGTGGACGTTGATGGTTATAAAATAGTCAACGTGTACAAGCCACCGCCAACGCGATTGCCAACTCCCAGTGTTTCCTCACCCCTGTCTTTACGCTGGCGATTTTAACTGTCGTCATGCTGACTGGGGTTACAAGGACAACAGTCCGGACGGTGAGTGCTTGACTGGTTGGGCAAGTATTAATTGTCTTGCCCTCCTATATAATGCCAAAGACGCTGCCAGTTATTATTCCGGCCGCTGGAACACTGGCACCAATCCAGATCTAGTTTTGCCAGCGTAGGTCCAAACAGTCACTTACCGGATAGACGTGTCCTTGACAAGTTCCCCAGGTCACAACATTGACCTTCGCTTATTACACCACCAAGGTTTGCTATGGCAGTTCCAAGCATGCCTGTTAAGCGATGGAACTTCCGCAAGGCCAAATGGAGTCACTACATTGCTTTGACGAATAAATTCGCAAAGACTTTGTTGCCGCCTGATTCACTTGATGTGGATGCGGCTTACCAGGACTTCTGTAACACCATTGAAGTAACAACATTTTACAAGGCTTTAATAAAAGTTTAAACCAAAAATTAAATACACTTAAACTCTAAAACAAAAAAACCAATAAAGGAATTAATTTAAATGAACGACCTGAAAAACGACCTTCAACTATTCGACAAAATAACAACTGACAAAACCAAAGTGTAAACGGATTGTGAAATAAAAGAAACGACAGAAATCAACGCGTTGGAGAAAAGGTGCAATGCATGGCAATCATCATAAAGAACTTTGTTGATTACATAGTTTATTCACCCCTCCTAAAAAAATAAACGTTATTCTTGGTCTACACCATAACGGAGTGGGGGAACGCCTTTATTTATTCTTGAGGAACGCCGAGGTACGAAATTAGGGGAGGCACGGCTTTCGTCATCTGCGTCTCTCTGCGGAGTGACCTCGTCCTGCTCACTAGGTAAATCATTGTCGAGGTTGGACGCTTCTTCGTTGTTGACTGGTGTTAAAGGTGAGTCAGGCTCCTCATCTGCAGTGTCTTCTTGTGGACATGGAGCCAAGTTTCGTAACGATACTGTCATTTCTCGACCGTTTGGACAACGGACCTGCGCGTAATTCGGGTTGACATGAATTATTTCCACCTCGTCCACAAGTGGATCAGACTTGGAGTGACGCACAAAGCGCTTCATGAAGGCTTTGGATCCAGTCGTCATCCAGGACGGAAGTGACATACCGGTTGTAGAACGACGCTGAAAAATAAAAAAACGTTCATACGGGGTGGCATTTGTTGTCGTGCACAATAAAGAGCGTATTGAATGCAGCGCTTCTGCTAATACCGACTCCCATCGCAAAAGAGGCAGATTTTAAGACTTTAAGGCAAGTTGAATTGTTTTCCATACAGTCTGCACAGTCTTTTCAGCTTGTTCATTTCCCGCTGGATTGTATATGCTTGATTTACTGGAAGATATTCCTCGACTTGTTAAATAAGTTTTAAATTCATGAGAACAGAAACTAGGAGCATTATCGGAGTGAACAAACGACGGTGTACCACATAAGGTGAAAATTTGATCAGGGCATTGTGTTACTGTCCAAGTAGTCATGTCCTTACAAGGGAAGGCAAAAGGAAAACGAGAGTATTCATCGACAACTATTAACAAGTATTTGTTTACAGAAGAAGAAGGCAAGGGACCTTTGAAGTCAATACTTATTCTTTCCAATGGTTGAGTAGATTTAATTAAGACTCCAGATTCTTGACGGAAAAAGACAGGTTTTACTTCTGCACAAGTTTTGCACGAAGCTACAACTCGCTTCACATCAGTAGTTGAGAACGGCAAATTTTTTGTTCTTACAAAATGGAGCATTCGAGTGATTCTTGCGTGACAAAGCTTCTCGTGCAAATCTTGAAGGCTGCTGCGACTATCCGAATTCGTAGCACACACAGCTCTTGTAAGAGTGTCAGGTCCCACATTTTGTTGTCCTCGACGATATTGTATGACATAGGAAAACGAAACCAGTTCCATACGCCATTGTTGAACCTTGTCATTCTTAATTTTGGTACGGCGTCGACTATCAAACATAAAAGATACTGATCGTTAATCGGTTACCAGAGTAAACGTGTTGCGTGACAACAGATGTGACCACTTTCTGACGGCTTCAATTACTGCAGTGGCTTCTTTTTCAAAGGCGGGGTAGTGCCGCTCGCTTCCTTGAAGTGTTCGAGACATGAACGCTACGGGGCGCCCTCCTTGATTCAAAGTCGCAGAAACTGCTACGTCTGATGCATTGTGGTGAATGGTAAAGACTCATCAACTGATCGCAGAGCGGCTTTAGCTAATTCCGTTTTCAACAATTCAAAAGATTCTAAAGCACTATCTGTCACAGGAAAACTTTTACATTCGGCCAGAGGTCGTACTTTATCAGCAAAAAAACTTATCCATTTTGCGTAATACGCAAACATGCCAAGCACTCGACGGAGGGCTTTAAAGTTATCAGGCGGCGGTAAGTTTAATAACGGTTTCATACGTTCAGAATCGGGCTTAATGCATTTGTTTCCAACAATGTACCCAAGAATTTTAATATCAGAGACAGAGCTAATAGTTTTGTTTTCATTTAACGTAAAATTTCGGCGACGAATTGCATCAATAAACGCTTTCACATTACCGTCATGCTCAAGTTGAGTGGAACCAGCTACAGTAACATTATCCAGGTACGCATACGTATTGCTTAAGTTTTCTTCTTTAATAAATTGAGAAATTATTCGTTGAAACGCGGCTACTCCATTTTTCACACCAAAAGGTATTCGTGTGAATTCGTATAATTTACCATTAGCTTCAAAACCGGTGTATTTACGTTCTGACAAAACGAGTTCAATTTTGGTGGTAAGCACTACGCAGATCAAAAGTCGAGAATACGGAGTATTGAGACAGTTCATTAATCATATCGTCAATTCGGGGAAGAGGATAAGCATCGAGTTGTGTGTAAATATTTATAGTTTGCGAGTAATCTATGCATAAACGCTTTCGTTGCCGATTGAAAGAATCTTTAACAACAACTACCTGTGCGCGCCAAGGTGAGGAGCTCGACTGGATAATTCCTGCTTCTAGCCATTTGTCAATCGTTCTTTGAATAAACTCTCGGTCTTCTTGGTTAAATCTGCGGGATTTCGTGACAATAGGTTTCGCTTCTGGTGCCAAATTTGAGAAAAGAGATACAGCATCAGTTGAAGCAGCGGTAATAGCGCAAGTTGACTTCCCAGAAATTACCAAGTCATTCGATTCTCCATTGAATTCAAATATCACGCGTTGGTGACGGCCTTGAAAATCTAGCCCTAGGATTACATCACTGCAGAGATTATCAAAAAATTGAGTCTAGTCGACTCGTATTTGTTACCTTTTAATTCTAGGTCAACAAGACAAAATCCATTTGATTTCAATTTCATCGCTGAGGATGCCATTTGTATTTCACGTCTAGACGGATACACTTGAAGTTTCAGGTCTTTGGATACTTTTGAATTAATATAACTTTCTGAACTCCCGGAGTCAATCAGAGCAGTAAGATTTTTACCATTTAAATTCACTAATATTGCAGATCTCAACAAATTTCCGGGACACGCCATAGATGTAAGTGATGCCAAAGACAAGGCTGCACTTTGATTTGTAGATCTTAACCTTTTCCCAGAGCCATTATTTGACCTACAAACACGGGAGAAGTGTCCAATCTTTCCGTAAGAGAAACAGGTAGAATTTATTGCAGGACAATATTTGCGTTCATGGTAAGCTCGGCCGCAAAAGAAGCACTGTCTTCTCGTCGTCGTCATTAAGGCTTGCTTTGTCGCGGTTGGTTCATCTTTAGGGGACACAGAAGCTGTTACTCTGGTTTCCGAATAGTAAACAGCAGAATGTTCCTGGGCCATATGGAGAGACATAGCCGTTGTGTAGGCACGATCCACGGTGAGTTCAATATTTTCTAAAAGCCGCTGTCGAATGTGATGCGAAGCCAGTCCATTAACAAATGCATCACGAACAAGTTCTTGTCTATATTCTTCCGCGGAAACATCTCGAAATTGGCAATTTTTACTCAGAATCTGCAAAACTTGTAAAGACTCCTGCAAAGATTCGCCCGGTTTTTGTTTCCTTGTAGCTAACAAGTGTCTCGAGAAAACGACATTAAGTTGCTTGACGTAGTGACGTTGCAGTTTAAGCATGGCCGCATCATAGTTCGTACAATCTTCAATCAGCTCGTAAACGCTAGCGCCGACATAAGCGCAAAGCACTTTAAATCTGTTTGGTTCCTCAATCTTTTGTGCTCTAGCATAAGTTGCAGCTGATTCTAAAACGTTTTCTAATGTTTTAAGCCAATGCTTAAAAAGTTTAGTAGCTTCTGGAGCGTTTGGGTCGACGTCAAATCGGTTAGGTTTCAAAATCTCGCTAAACCCCGTAGCGGCCATCGTTCAAGCTCTCGTTCCAACTTTTAAAATTTTTGGTTTAATTGAAGTAACAACATTTTACAAGGCTTTAATAAAAGTTTAAACCAAAAATTAAATACACTTAAACTCTAAAACAAAAAAACCAATAAAGGAATTAATTTAAATGAACGACCTGAAAAACGACCTTCAACTATTCGACAAAATAACAACTGACAAAACCAAAGTGTAAACGGAATGTGAAATAAAAGAAACGACAGAAATCAACGCGTTGGAGAAAAGGTGCAATGCATGGCAATCATCATAAAGAACTTTGTTGATTACATAGTTCAACCATTAAGAAAGTAGTCAAAAACACTATCCCATGCGGGTATCAAAACAACTATATTCCGTGTTGGGATGCAGAGTGTGAATCCCTCTATAAAACCTGTCTGCAGTCTCCTCAGAGAGACGACTCGAGCTTGGCTGCTACAGCTCTGCTTGCCAAGCTTGACAGAAAGCGGAAGAATTGATGATTCGAGGCAGTTCGGAGCATTGACTTCTCACACTCTAGTCGAAAAGCGTGGAGTATTTTGAACAACCTTACTGGTAGGTCACGACACTCTCCTCGTCACTGTCCCGTTTCAGCCGATGCTATTGCATCTCAGCTGGTTAGAAATGGGATTGCAAGTCTTCTCGACTTTTGACTACAAGGCTGTTGACTGCAAGTTTTCTCGACTTGTCCCTCAAGAAGTGTCTGATCATTGGAGGGCCACAACATCAGACGCAGTAAATATCTCTGACAATTTTTCAAAGAGAGAATTTGCTGCTGCCCTCCAACATTTAAAATCAGGTAAAGCTCCGGGTCCTGATTCCATCTACTCAGAGCTTATACTCCATGCCCGAGCTGCTTTGAAGTTCTGGTTACGTGACTTCCTTTCTTCCTGTTCCAAAATTCCCAAGATCTGGAGAAGAGCGCTTGTGGTCGCGATTCCAAAACCAGGAAAGCCCGTGGGGGACCCAAAGAGTTATTGTTACGGCAAGTACTCGAGTTTCGAACCCGGGTTTATTTTCTGGCTGTAATTTACTTAATTTTTGTTTTTGACATTTAATTTGATTCACTTCATTTTTTCACGGCGCTCGCTTGCTAATTGATTGTTGCTTTGAGCCGACATTTTCCATTATCTCACTACTAATTGATTGTTGCTTTGAGCCGACATTTTCCATTATCTCAGCGCGCTCGATTGCTAATTGATTGTTACCTCGAGCTGACTTCTTTTTTCCATAAGTTGGGTGTAATTTGTGTAGAAACGCTTAGTTTTGCTACTTCAGCCTTTGTGGAGCGGTCGTAGATTTACTGTTTGAAATACTGTTAGACGCCGTTGGGAGTGCTGTTGAGGCTTTTGAGCTGTTTATAATACTGTTGAAGATACTGTTTGATATTGTTAGTTTTGTCGGTCTGCTCCGTGTCAGTCTACAGTTGGTGAGTGTTTATAAGTCTTTCTTTTGCGTTAGTTATTTATGTTTACGTTTATTTATAGAAAACCGTCCGACCAGATTATTTCGTCCGACTGTATTATTTCGTCCAATCATCCAAATCGTTCGTACTATTTCGTCCGACTCTATTATTTCCTCCGATCGTCCAATCTTCCATTTAACGTCCAATTTAGTTCGTCTTATTTCGCATTGTTTTTATATCTTAATACAAATTTAATTTAAATCAAATCAAGGACGCGTACATTTCCGGAGACAGCCACACGGAGTTTAAGACCGCGAAGAACTTACTGTAACAGTTATCAACCGATATCTCTGCTCTGTGTCCGCTACAAGATCCTCGAGAGGCTTATCTACGCCCGCGTTGAACCATTAATCGATCCACTGTTCCCTAAAGAGCAGGCTGGGTTTCGACGCGGGAAGTCAACCGTAGATCAAGTTGTTCTGCTAACCCAGAACATCGAGGATTCTTTTGAGGCTAAAAAGAAGGCCGGTGCCGTATTTGTCGATCTAACAGCTGCTTATGACACTGTCTGGCACCGTGGCCTTACCTGCAAGCTGCTGAGACTACTTCCGGACAAGCACATGGTCAAAATGATTATGGAGCTTGTCCGAAATCGAAGTTTTACCCTTACCACCGGTGACAGCAAGCAAAACAAGCTACGCCGTTTTAAAAACGGCATTCCTCAGGGATCGGTCTTGGCTCCCCTCCTATTTAACATCTATACGTACGATCTTCTTTCCATGATTTCCAGAAAGTTTGCTTATGCTGATGATTTAGCATTGTTGCATTCTTCTGGAAACTGGAAGGACTTGGAATGGACTTTAAGCCAAGACATGTCTACACTTTCAGTTTATCTCCAAACTTGGAGGTTGAAGCTCAGTCACACAAAAACGTTGACGTCAGCCTTTCACTTAAATAACCGAGAGGCCAAACGTGAGCTAAAGGTCTACAACAACGGTAGACTTTTACCGTTCTGTCCAACCCCTACTTATCTTGGGGTAAAACTGGACAGATCGCTCACGTTTCGTTACCATTTAGTGGCATTGCGCAAAAACCTATCATCGCGCGTCACACTGCTGAGGCAACTCGCGGGCTCAGGATGGGGTGCTGGTACTAAAACACTATGCATAGCCACCTTGTCTCTAGTCTACTCAACATCTGAGTACTCTGCGCCAGTCTGGTGTCGCAGTGCTCACACTCGCCTCATTGACAGTGTCTTGAATGACGCCTTGCGCATAGTCACTGGATGCCTGCGTCCCACTCCAACAGACCACCTACCTGTACTCTCAGGCATCCAGCCAGCTTCGCTTCGCCGAATGGGAGCTACACTCCCCTTTGGCTTACCGTGGATCTCTGGACCCCGATTATATCTTGTATGGTCTTTTAAGTGGGTTCTCAGATACTCGCCAAGTGAGACTAAGATCCAAACGCCCGTTTGTGCCAGTTGCGCGGAATCTTTTAGACAACCTTGCCAGACTTGGCATCCGCGCCTCTGAATGGACAAATCACAAATGTAAAACGGAGTACTGTGAAAATGCTTCCAGGCTCCGTGCTTTTGTGCTCCGGACCGGTGCCAGCCCTGGACGGGCTTACCCCGAGCAGCTTGGGTTAAGCTCAACCGCCTGCGGACTTGTGTTGGGCGATTCCATTCGTCCATGCACAAATGGGGTCTCGCTCCTTCACCGAATTGCGAGTGCCGCGCCTCTGAGCAAACCGCAGACCATGTACTAACAGCATGCCCTATACATCGGGCACCACATGGAGCACGAGGTGTGACGGTTTTGGATGACGAAACTCGATGCTGGCTTAATAACACCACTGCCAGCATCTGATTCAGGCAGTGCAGCAGTATGGGGTAGTAAAAGGATAAACCCTCGGTCCCAGTCCTGTTTGTGTCTGACCTGGAGTGGATACCCTTCAAACGATGACGACGACGACGACGGAGATTTACTGTACAAGTTTTTTCAGTTTTTATTGCATATTTCTGTACTAACTTAGAACTATGTTTTTCCTTTAAAGGTTACAGAAACACTCAAGTTGTGGGAAAAGTATGTTTTATTTGTGTTTACGCATTAGCAACAAGTATGATTAGTTTTGAAACTAGTCTTGCCACGCTCCCAATGGAGACGAATGTTGCATTTTGTGAACATACTTCTTGTATTTTTTTGCACACTTTACATCGACCTTGCATTGTTGAAGTTCCAAGTAAGTGGTTTACTCCATCAAACTGTACATCTAGTGGTAGTTCAGCAGCAGCACTACTTTCTAATTCACGGTGTTGTTGAACTTTGAGTAGGCACAGCGTCACTTGTCTTGTCTACAACTTTTTCTCCTTTCCTTGATAAATCTTGATGTTGTCTGGAAAACCATCGCTGCCGCATAAGCAACCAAATCTTAAAACCAAAGCGAATAAGTTTTCCTCTAATAAAGATTTTGGCACTGTGCCAACCAAAATAAGGAACCATAGATTCGTACACACTTAAAAGTTTGTTAAATATGCCAAACTGAAATAGGTTTCGATTTAACATCTCATAAAGTGGCGCTATTTTACTCATTTTGTCCCCTTCTGTTAAGTTTTGGTTGTCAGCGAAGCGGAGATACTTCTTTATTTCGTAATACCTGTTCCTGCTCATTGTATTGGACACAATTGCTACGCCTAAATCTTGTTACCTATAGACCAGTAATGATGCTTTTCAAGTAAAAAATGATACCCTGAAATTAAGAGTATACCAAAAATCTTGCGGATTTCTTCGTCTGTAACATAGAAATTAGGATTATTTTTATCTCGATTTCCATACAAACTTGTTTGGCAAGCAATTTGTTCAATCATTTCCTCAGTAAACAAAAATCTCCAAATCTCAAATGGTGAGCTACCCAGATTGAGAATGCAATCTTTCAAAATACTGGAATTGTCATCAATCTAAATTGTTTAATCGAAGTTATAACTTTTTTTCCAGTTTGGAAATCCTTTCTTCCTAGTTGATGGTAGAGCCGTTTCTGATTTTTTATTACTCTCAAAATCTTTCTCCACTTCAAGTTCCCCAACTGGCTCAAAAATTTCTTCCAAACTGTCAGCAATATGTTTAACATTGCTCTTTTGGCTACCAGAGTCTCTTGCCTATAGGCGGCAATACAACAACATTGACTACGTTTTATGCATCTTCTACAGTGTATAATTTCGTTGAATTCTGCCACGTTGATACAGGGGTTGCCTTTCTTGCACCGTAAAAAGCTTAATTTGTTAAAAAAACCCAGTGAATCAATTTAACCCTATTGGATGACGATTTTAGGACGATTCTCGTGAAACGCATCTCAATTAAAATTTTTCAATAAGGGAGACAAGAATCAGTCCAAAACTTGTTAAAAACTTATTTTATTTTAATTTAAAATCGATTTCGATCACAAGATCATCATCAGTTAACAATTCTATTAAGTCTTACTCAAATAGAATAAGACTTAATAGAATTAATAGAATCACAAGATCATCATCAGTTAACAATTCTATTAAGTCTTATTCAAATAGAATCGATTTTAAATTAAAATAAAATAAGTTTTTAACAAGTTTTGGACTGATTTTTGTCTCCCTTATTGAAAAATTTTAACCGTAAAAAGCTCTAGTATCCATGTTTGATCCAATTTTCTAAACTTTATTGCTACTGTGCTTGAAACAAACTGTTGATAAACGTGTTTCTTTGCTCGCTAAGAGTTCGAAAATAAAACAACACTGTTGCCGTATTTCTCGATAATCTGCTCTGTGACGTCACAAAAATAGAACAATGAACTTAATCCTGAAACAAATAAAATTTCGGTCGACTGCATTGAAATCACAGCTGGATAGTTTTATATGAAAACTGCTACTTTCCTTGCGTAAGACGAAGGCGAATTTCAAGATATTGGAATTGAAAATTAAAAAATTGTCTCCGGAAAACCGCCATTGTTCCACAAAGGGAACAAAATTTTTCAGATAAATTTTACCCTACCCAATATCTATATTTTGGATTGCTTTTTAGATGGAGATGTGACCGAATGTTTCTACTAAATATTTTAGCACGCTAGAAGTGTTTTGAAAATAACAAAGATATTTATAGCTTCGTAAGTATACCTTACACCGAAAACGCAATTTTCATAAAAATGTCGATCACACAAATACTTATGTGCACAAGTATTTTTCAATAAGTTGGTCAATATGGCAAAACAACTCCTTAACAACACACAAACAACATTACACTCTCCGTAATTAATAATAAAGATGTTAAAACAGCTCTGAAAAATTTGTTTTCTTTGTGGAACAATGGTACGAAAAAAGTTAAGCAGAATGAATTTTAACTAAATTTCCGCTGTTTAGTTTTCACTTTTTTTAGTCCTTAGCTAAGGTTTTTTGCGAGCATTTTAATCGTTTTAATTCGTTTTGTGGAAAATAATTAAAAACAGTTTTTAAAATCAGTTCAAAGCTCAAAAAGTTAAATTAAAGGACCCTAATTTGAAACCAGCTGAAGACGATGTAAAAATTGCATTATTAAATTTATTACTTGGGCTATTTTTTATTTTCTTTGACTTATCGACTTTGGCCTGTAATAAGAAGTTTGTACGTAGAAATCTTGGCTAATTTTTTGCGAAAAATTAATTTACAATAGATTAGAAAAGAATAATTGCATGTTTTTTATCAACAGTCCAATAAAAAAATCACTTTTCTTACATTAATCATACACAATTAAGAATACCGCTAAAATGTGTTTTCTTACATAACAATTAATTTGTATAAAAAATAATTCTATATGTAAGCAATTGTAAATTTGATGTGAATGATTTTTTTATTTTCATCTCAATATTCTTCTGACTTGCAGGAAAGCGTCGGGGGCGTATTTCGGACAACCATCAAGCGATTACCCCAACCCAATGATGGGATTCAAAATTTTAAGAACAGGTTCTGTTTTGTATGGAACTCGCTAACAACGGTTTCAGTGTTGGAATTCAAAGTTTTAAGAACAGGTTCAAAATTAGGGTGTTCTCTAAAAAAAAGGTCTTCACTTCGATTTCGTCTCTAATTTCTCTATTTTTTTCCCAAAATTAGGGTGTTCTCTAAAAACTTCACTTCGATTTCGTCTCTAATTTCTCTGTTTTTCTCCCAAAATTAGGGTGTTCTCTAAAAAAAAAAAGGTCTTCACTTCGATTTCACCTCTAATTTCTCTATTTTTCTCCCAAAAAAAAAAAAAAAGGTGGCTTCACTCACAATCGTTCTTTACACGCTGAACAAACATCTTTAGCAGATTGAAACTGTTACATTAAACACAGAAATATTGAAATACATAGATTACGTAAAGTTAAAACCGGGTTCGCTAAACGTGCAGCAATTCCAAGAACGGGTTCGCGCGAACCCCCTGAATCCCATCATTGCCCCAACCGATACTTTCAGAGATGCAAAGATATTGCTGTTTGGTAAAGGTTTTAATTTGATTTTTCAGTTTTTAAAGATATAATAAAAATTAAAAAAAATACATCCAAGTAAAGGAAAATGACTAGATCAAAAATTTTGCATTTTTACTTGACTCGCACAGTGTAGGTGGAAGGATATCTTTACATTGCTGTACATGATGAGCACTTTTGTTAACGGGTGATGCTGCGTCCAATGTGAACACTAACACAAAAAAAGTAATATTTTCATCATTTTCCAATATGTAATCAATCAATACTGATAAATGAAATTCCACTAACCAAGTAACTTCAGAGTCTCTTATAATAACATCGTCCATTCTTTTTAAAAGCTGTTTGTTAAAATTTAATTTTGATGCTCCAAGCATACCTTGTTGCTGAAAGATGCTCAGTGTGTGAATTTTTTCCCTGAAGAAGTTGCTTCATCGACATAAAAAAAAGTTCTACCTTTGGCTTTGTGGCACCAGCTAAAATGATTCTCAATTGGGTCAGAAGTAAACTTTGCTGGCAGCACATATTGCAATTTTAGTTTTTGATGCAAGTATTTGACCAATTTAAGCATAGCAGACATTGTTTGTATGCGAACTACAAATATTTAATTAGTAAGACCAGAGCAATCAGAGCATTCTTTTGGATAAAAATCCCTGTGTGCATGGGTGTTTAAGTCAAGACAAGACTGCATTTTCAGCGTATCTCTAAACTTGAAAACTGAAGCTTAGTCACTTAAAGCGGCGACGACAACCTCTCATTTAAACAACCAAAAAGCAAATGTAATTTAAAAGTTTACAACAACGACAAATCTTTATACGTTTTCCCAGTCCCTTCTTACTGTATCTTCATGTAAAACTGAACAAGTCGCTCACATTCCGACACCATCTTGTGGTACTGTGAAAATAACCATCTTTGTGCGGCACGCAGCTGAAGCGAATTGCGTGTTTAGGTCACACTGCATTGCGTACACATGGCGCCGATCTGGTGTCGCAGCGCACACACGCGCATCATAAAGAACGCTTTGATTGATGCTCTGAGGAATGTTACTAAATTTCCGCGCCCCACTCCAATGGACCACTTACCGATATTTTCAGGCAATAAGCCAGCTGAGATTCGCTCACTTGGTGGTTCCTTAGATGCTTGTCAAGAGAGATTAAGATTTAGGCATCTGTTTGTGTCAGTTGCGTGGAATCTATTAAACAACCTCCCCGAACTAGGCATTTGCGCTGCCCACTGGACAAACTGTAAATAGAACAGGGACATGCTTATATTGTCTAATTTTTACCTTGGGAGTATAATATTTACACTTTATAAGACTGGATTTTGCTGGGTTGAAATAAATTAGGCCATTTACATGTAAATCTTGTCTTTTTATACAAATAATTCACTTCACAACCCGGAACGAATTAAATTCGTATCTTCAGGTATGCGCTGTATAAACCAATAGAAAGTAGTGAATAAGGAGTGAACAAGAAGAGGATAAAAAAATCACAAAAAGAAGCAGTTGATTGGACAAAACTATTTTTCAATGACAAAATAGTGCAATGCCAACAACGTGCTCAGTGTGATGTCTTGAAAATTTGATAAAAACAGTGATGGATTTAAAAGATTTTTCTGAAAAATCATCTTTCAAAACACACCTTTAATATGCTTATATTGAGTTAACTTGCTCAAATCCCAAAGTATAAAAAAGTTGCTCCCAGAACCTCTGTAGCACAAAAGTTCAGGATTATTTTAGTCACCAGTCACAACTTTTTCAACTAAATATACGTTTAGTTTAGTTCAGTTCAGTTCAGTCGTTTTTTATTTCCGCCACTTGTCGAACAAAATACTTACATCAACGTAATTACACTACGGAAAAAGGGACATGCAACAAAACGAAACAACGTTATCGCTATAGTTTAGTTTGCTTCGATTTCTGCTCCGCTACATGTAAAAGTATACAACTATAATTATTTAATAATAAACATAATTAAGGCTACGAATTAGAAAAAGGAAGAAGCAGCAAAACGAGTGTACGTTGTAGCTTGCAAAGATAGTAATGAAATACGTATATATAGAAGTTGTATTACAAGAAGCAAGGTTGCTTCACCTGAATACAAATTTTGTTTGATAAAAAGAAAAAGGAAAAAACAAAAAAAAAAGAAAAAAATTAAAAAAAGCTGCATTGAGCTTATTTGTTAAGAAAAATACAAAACTCTGCCATGGGAGCGGTGCGTTGGTGGGACCATAGCAGAGTTTGGCTCATACATGCAGAATATGATAAAGTCTTAAATTTAGTGGAAGTTTAAACGTACTCTATCAACATAGGGGTTTAGTATTTAATTTTAGTCATTGTCATCATTACATATATTTTCTTGACTCGCAGGATTACGTCAGAGACGTTTAATTTCAGAAAACTCACAAGCATTTAACCCACCTGCTTTCGGAGATAGGCTACCAAGATATTGCTGCCTGGTTGAAAATTTTATTTGCTTTTTAGTTTTGTTTAATGATATAACTAAAATTTAGGGCTACTTGCTAAGACAGCCAAGCAGAAAAAATACGATAAAATGTCTTTTTCTCAAACACAACAGAATGACGGGAGCAGGTTTTAAACCGCTACCGTATCGATTACGTTTGTCATCAATACCATGCTGCTATCCACCCAACTTTTCGAATATTATTTTTGAGTAGAACGCCAAGGTTGTAAGCAACTGTTTATAATAAATCAAATAATTGCTGTTTTGCTTTTCTTGCTTTTGCAGTCACATTTTTTGGGTTCTACCTGTAGAATAGATATGATGCTGTGTGTAGTTGTGATAGCCTAGCTTGAATTTGGTGCTCAGGAGTAAATGCGTAAAGAAGTTGGCGCTTGGATGTATGATTTTTCACTCGGTTGATTAAAAAAATCAGTTTTTCTTTGCTAGTGTGCAAGATTGACTGATAACTGAACAATGGCATGAATAAGCTTCTGTAAAAATAGTCAATAATAGGAATTAACTGATAAAAGTTACGCTTCAGATAAACACCAGCCCATCACGTAGGCTAGTTGGCTTGTTTAGTCAAAAAACAGGATAAACAAAAGTAACTTAAATAAAGGCCAGAAAAATACTATTTGTTTCTATTATAATCAGGATGTAATTATGGGAGATGCCGCAAAAAACTTAAAATAGTGAGTTACCTATGAACTTTTAAAAATTATTTTGTTATATAATTCATTCATCCGCTCTTTGATATCTTTTTGCTATTCGTGAACGATGACGTTTACGAATAGCGATAGCGAAAATAAGTAAAAATATGTGAAAATACTCAATAGCAAAAAAATGTTTTCCCCCTTTTCAGCGCCAAGTTTTCGGAGACCTCAGTTAAATAAATCTTGTAAATAAAATGCATTAAAATTAATATTAGTATTTTCATATTTTGGGTGAATAAAATTCAAAACTCTATAATTATGTTGGACAATATCAAAAACGTTTATGAAGCTCTAAGTTAATATTTTTGCTCTTTAATTGGGCGAAAAGAATCGCGATAATCTTTTAAAGTTTCTATTACTATAAAAATAAAAAAATAGGTGAAAGGTGGCATAGTTCAAAACAAATTGAAACAAAAGTATAAAGAAGTAAAGAGAAAATTTTGGGTAGAATTTGTAGTAGCCTACTTTTAAAGTTTAAATAGTTTTCTTTTTCAGAATCAGAGATTGTTTCGGATAAACTGTCGCTTTCTATAAGTTTTGCTGTTTTTTTCCATTTTCTCCTAAAATTAAACTTAATAGTTTATCTAAACAATTCTATCTCACTAGAGCAGGGGTTTCCAACCTTTTTATATGACGACACACTATTCAGCTATTTAAATTTCGCGGCACACCCATTATATTGTTAATAATTAACAGGTTTTCACTAATTATAGTGATCTCTAAAAAAAAGGTCTTCCACTAGATTCAGCTAGAAATTTTCCCATTTCATACCCAAAATCATGGTGGTCTCTAAAAAAAAGGTCTTTACTTCAAATTTCTCGATGATTTCTCAAGTTTTGTCCCAAAACCATGATGATCTCGAAAAAAAAAGGTTTCCGCCTGAACTCACGCTCTTCTTTTCCCTCCGATTCTCATGTACAGAAACCGCAAAATTTGACGTCCCTAAATAGTTTTTTCCAAAATCTCTCGCGACACACCTGGAGACCTCTCACAGCACACTATTGTGCCGCGACACACCGGTTGGAAAACGCTGCACTAGAGAATTCATCTCCAAAGTGTCAACCTGATCCTTAAACAACTAAACAAAAGTCGAAAAGCAACTTTAACATAAAACGATTCCAACCTACAATTTATCTAGACTGAATGACTAACAAACTGCAAGCTAATATATAGTGTATAATAATCTGGATTAATAATCTGGAACCTTATGTTGATATATACCGTATATCAACCAAAGCTTCCAGATTATTAAGAGAAGAGATACTGAAACAAACAAAAATTCTTGATTACTTTTTATATAGGATAAAGCACTTTAGGTCATCATAAATATTATCATATAACAAAAAAAATTGATTAAGTTTTAAAATAAAACTTGTTTTACAATAATAGATTATACTAAAAATTACGTCATCACAGCCGCATTGTTTTTTGCAATAGCTTAAAATCTTCAATTAATCAATCAATACGCTTTGAATAAACAGTAAGAAGATTCTGTAAAATTACTTTTAAAAACAACTTCCAAACAAAATAAATTAAGTAGAGGGTGGCGTACCAATTACGCAATTACTACGTAACAACGGAGAATATAACGTCATAATCAAAAGCTAAAAATTACGGCAAAAGATTGAAAATTAACTCTAGATTTATAAAGTTAAGATTAGAATTATGAATGAAGTGTAACAAAACGCAACTTTTAAGCGTAGCCTAAGGGAAAAAACTTTTATTAAAAAACTTACTAAAGACTAAAAAATAAAGAAATAAAGGTATTCGTTTTTTGAACGTCGTATTTCATTTACTTAACCCACAAATATTTTTGATCTACTCAAAAGGTTGGAACGTAAATGCAGCGAATAAAGACTTTTCTATTCTATCGGTCTTCATTTTGCAATAAAAAAATTCACAACTTCAAATTCAAGTGAAAGCATTTTTTTGGTCTTCATCACCAAGTTTTTCAAAAAACATTTTTCTCCTTTTCGCTGAAGTTTATGTTTCCTGAGAGTGCCTATTTAACAAAAGTGTACCTTTTTCTAAATTTTGTCTCCCTCGCTAAATTACTACTATATGCTAGATAGCTCTTTTCAAAACAAGTTTACTGATTTCTTGTCTATATCCGTATTTTGTTAAATTAGGTATTGGTCCAGATTATATAATTGTAGAGACAAGTCAAAGACAATGCTTATGTCTTGCGAATTTCAAAAGCAATTGCCCCCTGCTCCCCTGCAAAGCAAACCCTGAAATCACCCACTTTTTTACTTTGCCGTGGCTAAATTAAGTAAATGCAAATTAAAAGTTATTTTTTACGTTTTTAATATGATTTTTAGATGCATTTTATTGTCATGTTTTGTGAAATATGAAAAACTTTACGCTGCATTTTTTTCTTTGTCGTAGCTAAATTATGTAAATATTTACAGGTAAAGTCTTGTTCTTATTAGTTATTTTGTTCGACGTGTAACAAAATATTTCTTTTAAATCAAGTGACAAAAATGTAATTAAGTTGACTTATTTAGTTTTAATCACATCAGCTTTTGTGAACTACTACCCACTTCGTCAATTGTAACAGATTCCATTACACTTGTCAGATCTAATTGTGTAATAATACCCGCTACACCTGTGGATTTCTTTACAGTTGATGTAAAGAGCTGTAGTTTTCAAAAGCTAGTGTGATTAAAGATAACTCGGTTAATTTTAGTGGGTTTTTTGTTCATTTGTAATCGATTTTCAATAATTGACTGCGCCTTTTCTTCTTTATTCTTGCAATGAAAAACATTTTGTTATTTTTCTGATAATTAATTTTTATGCCAAACATTTCTAGCGCTGGTTAAAGCAAAATTAAATTTTCTGAGATTAATAAATTTCTTTGTCGAACCCCGAACAGCATACAAAATGGAAAACAACTTTTAGTTTGCATATGAAAATACAGTTTATGAAAGTTTTTCGATTTTAAAAAACTTCTTAAAACTGTATAAGTATAGAAAATGTTGAAAAATTTTTAGTTATAAATTTAAAATGATTGTATTAAAAATTTAAAAATGTTGTTTCGTATTTTGAAAGATGATGTTATCAAAAAAATAAACTTGTTACTCCAGCTTTCGTAACTACTCTCCACTTCAATTGTCAAATGTAAAAAAATCTGTTAGTCTTTCTCAGATGTAATTGCGTAAATAGAATCCTTTACACTTGACGAAGTGTGACGGATTATATCACACTTGACAAAGTGAGCTGCAGTTCTTGATAGCAACTATAATTAAAAATAACTCAGTCTACCAGAGTTCATTTTTTTTTTTGTAAATTTTTGATTGATTTCAATAGCTGATATGGCTTTTTCTTCTGTCATTCTTTCGATGAAATATATTATTGTTTTTCTGATAATTTCATGTCAAAAAGTCCCACCTCTATCTACCATCTAAAAATTAAAACTTCAAATTTACTCTTTTCTAGTAAATAAAATCAAAGTAAAAATCGCGTCAGCTAAAAATTTACTAAAAGACTTATTTACAGTAAAAGACTACTTAAAGACTAAAAAACTATTCAAAGACCATACATTTTTTTTTTTGTGATAAACTTTTATTGTCATGTTTTGTAAAATATTACAAACACAATTATATTATTTCTATCTATCTTTAAATAACATTCCGAAACAATTTTTTTTTGTTGAATAAGATTTTTCTAATGATTTTTAATAATTTTGAAGGCTGATTCCAAATCAGAAATAAATTTTTGTCTACAGTACATTGTTAAAAAATTTCTAAATTTTTCTAGAAGAATTAAGTAAATTTATACCGTAAAATATTGTAAGCATAAATTTTTTAAATTTACTTTAAAAATCGCGTAAATTTCAAAATTAATTGACCATAAAATTGTTTAATTATAAGACGATAAATTCTTAAACTATGTGAAATAATAATATTTTTGGTAAACTATTTTAAAAACAATTTTGTCTGCGTTGAAATTCATGTACGAAATAAAAGTAATAATCGTCCGTAAAATTGTTTATGAAACAGTTTTTAAAATCTATCTTTAAATTTATGAAAAAGAACAACCGCACGTACTAAAGAAGTCTACATTGAAGATAAGCCCAAGGGCTTTGGAAGCGGGAGGAAAAGGGGCTTTGTTGAGGACGTACTTGACCTTGTACGGATGATTCTACTTCACCAAAGTGTGCAAGGGTAAATTTGCATGATATACAATTCGACTGTCTTGAGCACTGAGTTATTTTGCAAGAGAAAAAGACTCATTATACATATTATTGTGCAAAAACAACAACGGGATTCGAGAAATGCATGACACTGGTCTTCATGTCAAGTGTTTTAAACAGTGCCACATTCAGTAAGACTCCGTTTGGTTCCCACCTGCGCCATTACCGCTCAAAAATAAAATTAATTTTTTTTCAATAAACAATGTATATACTTTAGACAGATAGATCACTTGCAAAAAATGGAAAAAAATACGCCAAGCAATAAACAAAATTGAGCCAATAAACGCCAGCGCATGTGCCTGGTGTCCTATGTGTCCTATGTGCTCATATTTACTAAAAAGCGAAAATTGAAAAAAACTTTGTTAATGTCTTATTTGGACCTAAATAGCATCAATTCATAAAATGCAGTAAAAAATTTCAAAATTTGCATTCTTTTGCATAAATGGGTTAAAGAAAGAGCCTACTATTTAAAAACTAATGGTTATTTGATCTCATTTTAGTTAGTTACAGTATTATAAACGTTAAATGTACTTTATGTTCTATTAAATTGATAAATAGGCAAAAACTGAAAAAGATGATTAAAACTAAAAATAAGTTGTTCAAGAACGAGCAAAATAAACTGATCTAATAACTTCGATTGCTATCTCGTAACGTTGGTTGATCTATATAAATAACGTCGCATTTTTTATTCATTCATTTGATCGCAATAAGATTTAGAAATCGTTTTGTGTTACTGCTGCCTGTGTGGATGTATTTAAGTTGTTTAAGAATCAGTGTTGACGCCTTGAAAATTAATTCTATAGTGAGATTAAATTATTTTAGTCTGTGTCGAGGACAAATTGTTAAGTTTAATATCAGCTATAGGAGTGCTAATTCATTCTTATAAAAGCTAGTCAGTATAAAATTGTCAACTGATTTTACGTGCAGTTGTTGGCGCAGTTTTAAAGCAAAGAGTAAACCGGAAAGTTTGTTAAAATAAAAAATTCGTCCCTAAAGAGCAGTATCCTTTAAAAAACAAAAATCTTCACTTTGAATCTGACTCAGATTTCTTTATTTTCTTCCCTAAAAAGTAGTGCTTTCTAAAGTAAAAGTCTTAACTTTGAATCGATTTGAATATTTTGTCAAAATCTCACTGCTACGAATATTAAACTTGTTTTTTTATTGCTAAATTTAGTATTGCGTCCGATAGTGTTTTTTTGTTCTACGAATAGTTTGTTACATAACGTCATTGGTGGTTTTTTCTTGGTTATAGTTTGTGTTTTTTTGTGTATTTTTTATCGTTGTATGTTTCTTTTCAACCAAAATTAAATCAATGATAAATAAATGAATAATATTAAACGAATTTAATGCCGATTTGTAACATTCGTCAAAGTAAATCTTGTCGCACCTGTTTCCGCGAGACATGCGAAACACAACCCTTTAATTTTTTTCTCTTTAAGGCAGATTGTTTGGGCGTTTTGTTAAGTAAACCATTGGCTGCTTACTTCATAATAAATAAGTTGATGACATTATTTGCTGTTGAACAAAAGGTTTAGTGCTTGAATCTGAGTGCAGTTAAATTTCAATAAGTTAAATAAGAAATTAAGAAGAAAAAGTTAATAAAATTTACATTGCACTTTTTACTTTGTCGTAGCTAAATTATGTAAATAATTACAAGTTAAGTCCTGTTTTCATTAGGTATGTTGTTTGACGTGTAACAAAATATTTTTTTTAAATCAAGCGACAAAAATGTAATTAAGTTGACTTATTTAGTTTTAATCACATCAGCTTTCATGAACTACTGCCCACACTGCCCACTTGTAACAGATTCCATTACACTTTGTCAGGTATAACTGTTTAATAGTATCCACTACACCTGTGAATCCCTTTACACTTGACGTAGAGAGCCGTAGTTTTCAAAAGCTAGTGTGATTAAAGATAACTCGGTTAATATTAGTGGGTTTTTTTGTTCATTTGTAATTGATTTTCGATAATTGACTGCGTCTTTTCTTCTTTATTCTTGCAATGAAAAACATTTTGTTATTTTTCTGATAATTAATTTTCATGCCAAACATTTCCAGCGCTGGTTAAGGAGAAATTAAATTTGTGTGAGAGAGAGAGAGAAAGGGAGAGAGAGAGAGAGATTCTTGATTTATTTAACAAGCAATTACAACAACTTAAGAGACAATATAAAAGCTTTTTATACGCTTTGTAAGGAAACAATCATAAGATCAAACGGTGTCGAGTCAGCTGCCACCTTGACTGAAAAAAAATAAAATAAAAAAACAATTGAATCAAGCAGTAAAAATTGAAATACAATGATTAAAAACAAGCATCAAACAAAACCAAGGCAAGTACACATAATTTACTGTTATTACAATTATGAATGCAAAACAATGCAAGGGTTTTTATATTTATAATACAAAATATGTACACAATATTATAGTATTACAAAATTTAGCGTTGACGCCTTAAAATTAATTCTATAGTGAGATGAAATTGTTTTATCCTGTGTGGCGACAAACTATAAAGTTTAATATCAGCCATAAGAGTGCTAATTTATTCTTATAGTTAGTCAGTACAAAGTTGTCGAGTGATTATTTGCGGTTGTAGGCGCTGTGAATCATTAATACTTTGAAATTTGGTAAAGCTTGGGAGCCAACTTGTACAAGAATTGATCAAGTTGTTTTGCCTTTGCGAATTTTGATGATATTTTATTCATGCTTAGTAACATTATTACGTAATACGCAATGTACCATCAAGCATGAAAAGGAAACGCGACACAACGACGAACGTGAAACATGCAGAAAGTATAGAGAAAGTTGAGAAGGAGAAAAAATGAGAAGCACGGCCGCGTTACCTTAAATTCAAACTAAATATTAATATTTAAAAAAACAAAAAAGACAAAAAATGTGCAGTGCGGGAACGGTTATGTAAATCAATGGGAGGCACAACACCCCATTATTGCTAATTATGAATTTAGCTCAACTGAGCATGGTGAGTAAAGAAAACTTCCCGAAAAGAAATCTCACCAGGTCCGGAAACCTTTTCTGGATGCACTGCAAATACACAAACATGAAAATAAAACAAAATATACTTCTATATACATATAAATATACAATTCGAAGAGAGAATAAAGTAGCATAAGAAGTATAAAGTTTAGAAAAGAGTAGAATATGCCAACTGTGTAAATTGATTTAAATAAGCAGTTAAAAAATAAGGTTGATTGTCCATTCAACGGTTTGAATTTGTTATCTCAATTGATTGCAATTCTCTTGCGTAGCATACACTCTTTCTTGATAGTGATTGAAACTGTTTTGAAGATTGTGGCCTAATTGAGAATTGATAAGAGAATCAATATTGATGATTGCTTCTCAGAAAAGACATGTGCTTGAACTTTCTGAATTCATATTATCTGAAATAGAAATGCTTTCCCGCAGTAAGTAGCTCACTAAAAATCATTAAATTTAGGTCTTATTGAATATTTGATTATACACTATTTCTAGTTACAGATGTATAAAAATGTTGAGAACGGTCTTGGATTTGTACAAGCTATATCATTGACACCAGCCAAATCACTCTAAAGGAAACACTTCCATAAATACGATACAGTCTAAGAATATGAAGCCTCATCGGCGGACACTGGCACTCCACACATAAAAACAAATGCAACTCATGGATTATCGGACGAACCGTTTATATATTTTATCTAATTTAGGGTTGCCATATCTGAATAGGCGGAATTCCGGACAGACATAGGCGCACCAACGAAAAAAATTTTGAAGGAGCGGACAAAATAAAATTGTTTACGAATCTAGGACGAAGACAAAAAAAAACAAAACAAGTTTTCACTTGAAATCCGACTTGGATTTTCTTTTTTTTTTTCCCAAAATCATGGTGTTCTCTAAAAAAAAGGTGTTCACTTGGAGTCGGTTTCGGAATTTCCTATTTTCGTCCCATTGTCAATGTGTTCTCTAAAAAATTGCACGTTGTTGTAAGTTGATACTAAAATTCCGGACATTTGGGTCTTTTTTTAAAATTCCTTCGGGAAACAAAATTTAACATGAAATTACGGACATGTCCGGAATTTTCCGGACCGTATGGCAACTCTAATCTAATTACTTATGTCATTTGTTCATAGGCCCAAAAGCTGACCCACAGCGATTCACTACTGTAAGCCCACACCACAACAACCATGCATAAAGCCGGCAATACCTTCATGCACTGTCGAGTCATGGCGCCGAAAAGACAAAGCGCCATTAAGACGTGGTCATAGTTTTGTAACTTAATTTGTAAAATCTTTTATTGATCCTTATTTATATTGTTTCATTAAGTAGGAATTTTTTAAGATTGTTTCTGAAACATTTGAAAGTCTGGTTGCTAGTTTTTAAATTGGCTGGGAAAGAATTCCAAATAAAAGGACCTTGATAAAAAAAGATTGTTGTGCAACAGTTGTTTTACAATGATGTGTTATGTATTGAGCTTTGTTTCTTGTATTGTATTTGCATGGGTTTGAATGGAAATTACAACTATAAGCAGGAGATTTGTTTCCACCTTGTATTTGTTTGAACATAAGGGACGCAGTTTCCAATTTATATAATTGATTTATTTTTAAAATATTGTATTGTTTCATAATGCCATTTATGTTAGAACAATAGGGCAATTCGAATACCATTCTCAAAAATTTGTTACAAATTTGCTGAAGCTTTGTAATTATAGTTGAATTACCAAAACACCAGTTTGAAATGCAATATTGGAAGTGACTGTTAATTAGAGAATGATACAGAAGGAGTAGTGAATCCTTGTTTACAAGTGATTTTATTTTGCACACTACACCATAACAGCTTCTTAGCTTTGAAATTAAGTATTTCATGTGTAGACTCTAGGAAAGATTATTGTGAATGAATACACCCAGAAATTTTAGAGAATTTACCTGATCAATTTGTCTATTTCTTATTGAAAAAGAATGTTTACCTCCAACATTTGAGTTTGAGGTACTAAAAAGCATAAATTTAGTTTTTCCAATATTTATTGACAATTTATTAGAAACTAGCCATCGATCAATTAAATCCATCTCTGATTGCTTGAGTTGAAACAGAGTTGATGTATTTTTATGGCTAGTCCAAACAGTTGTTTTATTCACTTTTAGGGCTTGTTTACACTAAGAGCGTTGGCAGGAGCATTTTTTGTTTGTTTTATTGATTTTTGCTTCGCTTAGCGTTTAAGCGCAGAAAGAAGTAAAAACAATCAATAAAACAAACAAGAAATATTCCCGCCAACGTTCGTAGTTGAAACATGCCTTTATGATGCAACAAACAATTCGAAGTTGACTTTCAAATGTTGGTCAGATAACTAGCCTCTTTGTAAGTTTAAATATAATGTGTTTAATATCTATATAAGAAATTACAAGGGATGTAACAGCTTGCGTTTGTAACATATTTTCCCAGTCTCCACCATATCGGAGCTCATAAAGATTAAAAATATTTCATAGAGCACGAAGATTTAAAATTTTGTTGTGATGCAGATTAAACTGCTGTGCTCAGTAATTTTAAATTTCTCTTTGGTATTTTCTACTTCAAATCGGTTCAAACTTAAACTTAAATTCCAACTTAAATAATTTAAATGTATGTCAAGTATCACATGGACCACGGGTTGCATATGTTTCATGTAAGTCATTGCTTTAGTTTTTTCGTAAACTCGCGGTCAATTTAGTTTTTTAAACAGTATTCAGTGATACTTTCATGATCGTTGACTATTTTTTGAGGTTGCTTTTCGTCATTGTCGAAATCAGTGTGCATCAATTTTACAATAATATTAACGGAAGAATATATATTAGCTGTTGACTTGTTTTATTTGAGCTTGTCTTTTGGCTGCTTTTCGTATAAAAAAAGTTAGTGATAGATGATAAAAATGCTAAAATGCTTGTTGGTAAGTGAATACTTTTAATAAAATAAACAATCTTGCCAATATTTTTTTGCTTTGTTCAAAGTAACGTACATGTATGTTTGATATATAAAAAGCGTTTTTTACTCTGAAAAATGATTCAGATCGTTTTTTCTAAATAAACGATTTCTCCTTTAATTGCCATTTTATTGTTTATTGCTGTATCGTTAATCATCACAGACTTTAATAACCAAAAATTTAATTACACAAGTTAATAATCATCAACTTATTGTTTCATTTTTTTTTAAATACTCAATTGCTATGAAATAGCTCACACAAGAAAAATCATAAATATTAGAAAAGGTAAAGAAAAAGAAGAAGCAGTGTTAGTTTTTGCTTAATAATTGCTTAATAATAATGGTGTTAGCTTTTGCTTAATAATTAAATTTATGAAATATTTGTGTTAAGCAATCAGAAATAATAAATTGTGTTTGTTCTGTTTCGTTTAATAAGGAGGTGGCTTTGCTCTTTCACTAAATATTTGTGTTAAGCAATCAGAAATGATAAATTGCGTTTGTTCTGTTTTGTTCAATAAGGAAGTGGCTTTGCTCTTTCACTAATCAAAAAGAATTGCGGTATTCAAGTGTCAAATATTTAAGTTACAATCAAGCTATTGGCATGTGAGAATTTTTGGAGGTAAATTTGATTTACAATTACGGAGATAGAATAGGCCTAATAAGATTAAGTTCTTATTTTGATTTATTTTTTGTTTGCAACTCGTTTTTATTCTATTTGTGAAACTTTTTCTCTTTTGTCGCATTAAATTTATGCAATTTTTGTAAGTGCATCGGTCAGAGTGATCAACTGAACTCACCAAAGAGTAAGCACGACTAATTTGCCAAAGTGAAAAGATAACAAAACTTGTGAGCTATAGTTGTTTCAAAACTGTTTTTACTGATCACGAAGACCAAATAAAGACTTAGAGATCAAAAAAAGGCTAAAATATTTTAATATAAACAAAAGATTTTTTTACGAGTATACTTAAACAAAAAAACACTTTTTTCTTCCAACATATATTGTGAACAGTGCCAAATTGTGTAATGCTGCAACGTTGCATGTTGCAATGTAATGTTGCAATGTTATGAATTGTGGTAGATTGTTCATAAGAGCTGCAGAGCTGCAGCACCCCCAAATATATGCGCCGGAATTGCAAATATTATCAACAAAGCTATGAAAAAAATTTTTGTAAATATGTTTTGATTTTTCTCAATTTTCTTCACATTAAATTGAAATTCAACTTAAAGCAAATTTTTTAAATTTTAAATTGGCAACTTCTTGAGCTGTTCCAAAGGCAGCTGAAAAATTTCACACCAAGTGATGCCAAAAGACGCAATGCATTGACGCTTTATATGAAACTTTAAACTTTTGTCTAAGTTGCAGTGAATGCAGCTCATTCATAGTAAAATCTGAACTTTTAATGGGATTAAGGGTCAGTGCTGATGCCTCGGAAGTATATTTTATAACAATGCTTCTCAACTCTTCTTCTTCTCAACTCAAATCAAAAAGTGGGTCGCCGTTTAATTTGATGGGTCACCGACCACTGTAGTTGTGTAAAAATTAAATCACTACTTTTTAGGGCCAAAAATCGAGAAATCCAAGACAGATTCAAGTTTGAATGTTAATTTTTTTAAGTTCCTGTGGTAACCGGAATTTGAATCATAAATTTTGAATGGGTTGCCAAACTTTGCTCTCTATTTCCTCTTATCATTTGGTTACCACAAAAAAAAAGTTGAAAAGCACTGTTCTATGGTGAGATGGAATTGTTACGATTGGTAAGTCTGTTCTGAGAATCAATCCTAACACAGTAAAACAGAAGTTATAACAAATAGAATTTATTTATCAACTATAATAAAACCGCGTCTCTGTCCCAGAATAGCGCTATCACATTACAGATTATTTTGTCGTCTTTCTACTGAGTGGTACAGCACGTCACTATAAGTAGTGAACATGACCGAATAAAGGGGAGACCAGGGCACGTAGTAACACTTTTTTCTTTTTGCTATTTCTTTTATAATAAATTTTTTTTTTAATTATTGTTTAATATGAAAAATTTAGATCACTATTTAACTAATATCAAAAAAATAAATTAATAATTTTCAAAGCTTAGTGGTTAAAATTACGATTTAAATATTTTAAAAAAGCGTTACAATGTGACCCTGTCAATGGGGTATGACTTTTTCATAACTTTTTCATTGAAAAAGTAAATGCAATGAAACCACACATAGCCTAATCATAGACATGAATATCAAGCACAAAAAATGAGGATTTGGCCGTTGCCTAAAAATGTTAAAACAGTTTTTTTCACTGCTGGATTAGCTCAATCATAAATTTCAGAATCACATTTGTGACAAAAATATGTATTCAAATCTTCGGCACAAGCTAAATGTGATCGCTTTAGGTAACCATAGCATTGTACCACCCACTCCTCATCAGGACGACTGTTAAAATAGATCTCAAGAAATTTAATGCAAAACTACTCTTTTGCTTTTAGTGTTTTTTCAAAAATTGTGTTTTCTTTGAAGCTGTGACAGATTGTTTTTTTCTGGTGTGTCCGTTAGCATGGCACACTTTTCAGACCTTTTCTTGTTTTGCACCAAGGACTTACCTTTAAGTTTTTTTAGCACTCTGCAGAGTTTTATATGGCAAACACCATTGTTTTTGCTACTCTCCTTATTGATCTTTTTTAAATTATAGCAACTGCTGCAGCAGCTCTTAAGTTGTCTTGTAATGATGAGCTGGTGCTCCTGTTAGTCTTTCTTTCATAATTTCTCATATTATTCACAAATATTGTTGCCGAAGTTACTTTTAATGTAAGCTAGTTAAACTTATGCACAAAAATATGTGTTACAACCAGGGCTGGGGAGCCGGAGCCGGAGCCATGGAGCCAGCCAATTTTGGAGGAGCCAGAGTTGGAGCCGGAGCCAACTTCTGATATTGTGTGGAGCCGGAGCCATCAAAATTTTTGCTGGCTCCAGCTCCTAACAATATTTTTTTACATTTAAAAGCCACTTAATTAATTTGTGGATCTAAATGTGCATTAAGGTTATGTAAAGGGTGTGTTTGTGTTTGAGTAATTTGTTTAAGATAAGTAGCATGGAGTTTGAGATAGGTGCCCATTGGTAGAACAATGGTTTTATCTTGCAGGCTTTGGATGTTTGTGTCTCGTGTGCAGCCAGTGGCAATGAACAAAGCTGTGTTCTGAATGGTTTGCAGTTTCTTAATGTTAGTGTTTAATATGATAGAGCTCCATATAGCGTTTGCATATGAGTCTCGTATTCTAGTATGGGCAAATGATAGCTTTAAATGTAGAAATGATTAGTTCGTTTTTTTTACTTCATTTGTTTGAAGTAAGTGCTTTGAGAAAGTTAAGCGTTTGTTTTGTTTTAATGGCGGTGAGGTTTATGTATTGTGAAAATATTAGTTTGGGGTCAAAAGTAATTTCAAAAGTTTTTGAGTGTTTTAGCAGGGTCTGGTACAAAAAGTGTAATACTTTGTAAAAATATGATTGAATCAGTTGTTGGTCCTTAAATGGTGATTGGTGTGAGATGCTGTGATTGTTATGTCATTGGCTTATGTTGAGATTTGTACGTCTTTTGGAAGGAGGGTAATCTCAGAGATGTAAATTTCAAATAATGCTGGAGACCGAATTCCATCTTGTGGTACTCCAGATGTTGATTTATTTGAATTTTGAGAGTGTGCCATCGTGTTGAGTACATGCTTGTTGTCCTTTATATGTAGTTGGCTATGAACTTAATGATGGTGTTCGAAATGTTTGTTAGTATAAGTTTGTTTTTGTTTACTGTATCAAACGCCTTGCTCATGTCCAACGCTACTGCTACAGAGTGATGTTGCCTTGGATTGTTGAAGCCTTTTGTGATTTGGTGGAAGATGCTATGCAAAGAAGTGAATGTTGAGTGTTTATATTTGAATTCATACTGATAAGAAATAATTGGAATATTTTCTGTTATTAATGATAATAGCGCTTTCTCTAGTGCTTTAGCAATGGTTGATAAAAGTGATATGGGTCGGTAGTTTGTGCTGATGTTGTGGTCCTTGTTTGGTTTTAAGATGGAAATGGCTGGGGCACCTTTTCCAAGATGTAATATCGTGTTAGTGTTGGGGGCAGTGTTGTACATATTTGTGAGGTATTTGATGAAAGCGACCCTAGATGTTTCAGGGGTGACCAGTAAATTTTACTACTGTAAATTCCATTGTTGTTTTTTGTTCATGTATCTGTTTGTTAATGTGATTGCTAAAGTAATGATTTGTGGCGATCTGTTTTGTTGGGAAGTGTGATTACGTTGTCAAATGAACTTGCGAATATGCCTTGGCAAATGAGTGCAATATGTGCTGTTTCGATTTTCTTTAAAAATGAAGAGTTTAACGGCATCCAGTATTGCCTCTACAAGATGTTTATTTATCTTATGGACGCCTTATGGACATTTGTGAAATGGGGTCTGTAGAAGATGAGATTTTCAACATGATGTTTAAATGATGTCCAATTTTGTTTATTATTGTTTTAGTGAAGTGATATTGAATTTCATTGGTCTTGTGATATATACTTAGTGTAAGCTCGTCCCTTCAAACGCTTCTGAAGTTTCGAATGATTCTACTCGAAAAGACTTAGGGAGAATTTTAACACCAAATCTTCAAGCAATCAGAGTACTTCAATCAAATAGTGTATTTAATTTTATTACGTCATAAAATCAATTAAAGATTTTACGGAAGGTTAAATTCGATTATTTTATTGTCTACATAAACATAATCAAAATTACTACAATTTATAATTGCCACATTATGCCGCGCACGTTAGTTTACTAATTAATAGTTATTTTACCTATTTTACATATTCTGGATTGCTTATCACGCATTACTTTGTCGCTCCTAGCCACGACCAAAGTAAGACACCGGTTTCAAAATCTGGCCTTATAGCGATGAGTCACATGAGGTCCCATGATTTTTGGTCATGTGTGCCTCGTGCGGTCTTGTGACCATCGCGCGATCCCGTGACAGTGACGTAGTCAAATTTATAGGTCGAATCGTAATACGTCGTGGCAAATTCTAAAAGCCAATCAAATTGCCAGTTCACGTAGCACTTAGGGTGGTGAGTAACAATAAATGATCTAATATGAGGGAGGGGATGGTCTTACAGCTAGTGCAATCATGCAAGTCTGCTGAAGCAGTGATGTCTCGCTAAGTAGGCTATTGTGTTTGATTTGGTGGTCGACGTGTTGAATGTTTGTGTTTAATGTGACTTGATTTGAATTATTTAATCAGTTATCCTCCCTATGGCTTTTGGTCGATGCGTACTATAATTGCATAGACATTTGGGATAATGATTGTGCTTGGATGATTTATTTTCTATGCATATGTGCTGGATATACAGAGTCTTCTTTTGTTCGAGATATGTAATTGATAGCACCCTTGGATAATATATACCGTAACACTAACGATTGGAACCTTGGGTAATATTAAGCCCTTGGATAATGTATAATTGATCTTATACTGAGTTGTAGCAAATTGCAAGTTAGTGTATTTTTGATGATGAATATACCATCTAGTTATCCCTAATTAGCCAATATTTATAAATGTATTATCACGTTGGAGCTGGAGCCGAAGCCTAACCTAAATTGGGCTGGCTCCCCATCCCTGGTTACAACTTACCCCACCAGCCTATGTTACAACTTACCCCACCTCATACTTAGTCAAGTTTTGTTAATATCTCAAAGAGTTAAGTTTTAGTTGCTAAACCTTGTTAGGCATTTAATAGCCTATTGTTTTGTGTTTCGACTGATATAAAACATTTTAATAAAACTGCACCCGCTATCTCTCGAGAAGACAAAAATTAAATTTACTTTGCCTGCTCAAAAGCCTTCTTTAAACAGTAAGCCTATTTTTAGTCATCGGAACTAAACTATTTTATTTGCTAGCAATCGGTTTTAATATGACTGTTATTTGGGGTTATTAAAAATTTTGTTGGTTTATGTTAGATTTTGACAAATGCAAATGTTACAACTTACCTTATGTTACAACTTGCCTCGGTTTCCCTACAGATCAGCGACCATGGGACACAAAAACGCCGTCGCACAAAATTTCGCATGATAAATATTATGAGAAGAGGGGCACGATTGACAAAATAAAACCTAAGCCCAGAGTGCTGCAACCATGCATTCGGCATATACGAATCACTACAGGATTGTTTTAAAACAGAAATAAAATTGCTGCGTAGTTACACAGGCTATATATTGGAATATTTTTATAGGCTTATCACAGTTTGACCAGTATTGAATTATTGAAGTATTGATGCTATTGGACGATATGAAAAGGTAGATAACGTAATAACCAGATTCCCACAACCAATTTCTGTGCCAGATGGGAATAGTGACTGTTGAGGCGATGAAGCTCAAGCAGATTCAGGAAAACTGAACAGAAACTTATTCTTTGCTGACCAAAAATTGCAATTGAAAACTGCCAGCCAAGATTGTTTTTATTGTTTTTTTAAGGGAATCATTAAAAGTGGCTGCCTTTTTTATTGTTGAATGAAGCTCCTTTAAGTAAAAGCCATAACTTCTTATACTCATAGTGTTTTTGGCTCTCAACCTGCTCTCATAACAAATTTTTACATATGTCACTGTAAAGAGCTTCTTTGTGGTACAGAATTTTAATATCGCTTTAAACAAAGTCGATTTTTTCGGAGCCATAAGCTTTTCGTGACGCTCTCATCAGTGGCAATCGCATCAAAATGGGACGAACCAGAGAAAATCAAGATATTTATAGTCTCAACAGTTGGGAGAAAGGTGCTGCAGTCTCGGAAAGGAGAAAGGCACAATTGCAAAGTGTGGTGTAATATAGTGTAATCTCGGAAAGGAGAAACGCACTATGTGCAATTACCCAGGAGAAACACTGTTACTCGCAACTTAGGTTATTTGAAAAGTTTCAATGTGTAAACAAATTCCTTTTGCTTACATAAAACCGGATGTTTGGTTTTGATAAAAGTTGCCTCGAGTAGACACAGATGGAACGAGTTGCGTGCCACAGCAAGAATTTTAAAACGTTTGTCGTTATAGTTTGCAGCACATTGCTCGTTGTCAAGCAAGTGTTGTCCTATGGCAGAGTCACAATCTGGATTGTTACGTTTTAGCTTACAGGATCTGCCAGGTTGAGATCGTGTAGGGCGCTTCGCTTGCTGTTGTAGCCATTTAGGAACATGCTGCTTGATTCTATCTTGTAGTCGCTGTGATGTTCGTCATACGTACCTACTGTCACAGTGGCATGAATATTCATAAACAACGGAGCTTTTGAGCGTGGTAGGTAAAACATCTTTGCGGGCTACAGGCAACATGCGTTTTGATGTAAATACAACTCTGGTGGTAACGGAGCCATAGCAGCTTTCAACAGCCGTTTTTACGTTTTTGTCAAGACCAATGGAAGCACCTTTCTCCCAACTGATGAGACTATAAATATCTTGATTTTCTCTGGTTCGTCCCATTTTGACGCGATTGCCACTGATGAGAGCGTCACGAAAAGCTTATGGCTCCGAAAAAATCGACTTTGTTTAAAGCGATATATGTCACTGTATAAATTTCATTTTATAAAACAAAGTACGAAATCGCTTAAAAGTTAAATTAAGAAAATGTTAATATGAAGAGGTAGAAAAGAACAGTATTCTTAAAACTACCCCGAATAACCAACCCAAACAGGAGGTAATGCCGAAATAATAACCTGCGAGTCGTAAACAGTTTTATTCTGTTGTATAATTTGTCGTTATTTTAATTGTGTTGAGGTGATTCATTGGACGAATTCTAATGTATGTAAGCACACAAACCTAAAAAATTCAATTCGCCAAAACAAAAAGCTGAGCTGATTAATTATTTAGATGAAGGTGCAACAATGACTGTAATGACTGCGCGTGTTTGAGTTTTAAAAGAAAAAAAACTTTTCTTGATCATTTAGATTTCTTTTTTTATTATTTGGACGAATTCTATTGTAAAGAAAACCAAAAACTTCAATACGCCAAAACAAATAGCTCAGCTTATAAAATATTAATACTTAGACGAAGTTACAACAATGATCGTCATGACTGTGCGCGTTTGAGTTTCAAAAGAAAAATTAAATAAATATTCTGCTTTTTTCAACATTGTTAACCAGCACGTCTTGTCTGTTTGGACTCAGGTTGTTTAATGATGCAACCAAACAGAGTAAAGCTACTTCCAACATGCTAGAGATACTCATTTATTTAAAATGTAGCCTCAGATTGCGGTAGCAGATATAACCTTAGAAACGGGGACGACAGCGTATAAAAGTGCTATCTGGGGCACTGTGCATCACGCACACGGAACCGTAGCTTATTGCCTACTTATTGTTTCAGGTTTTGAACGCTAGACAGAGACTACCGGTCAAGAAAAACGTAGAGCTGGTCTTAGTTGATAAAAATCCAAATTCAGGCACAATGGCGTGTGTAATTCGTAACCACTTTTAATTAAAGAACCATTTTATTGTTTATGGTTCTTTTTAATATGATTAGCTCTACATTTTCTCTTGCGAAAGAATTCTTTAAGAGGGTTTAAAATTCGAAACTATAGTTAGATCGGCTTCTGCATGCGTGATCCAAAATGTCGCTGATGGCACTTTTATGGCTGTCTTGCCTTTTTACCTACAAAAACAAATTCAGAAATAATAATCGGCATTGAAGAAATAAAACCCAGGAAAAGTTTAGTTGGTTCCGTCATTCAGTCAAGACTTTTTACCACAGTACAGCTTTTTAAATAAGAATGATTTTAAAAAATCTCCCCAATTATTTAAAAAAGAAAAATACAGATAAGGCTATCAAATGTATTTACTATTGCTGCAATTAAATAGGTTCAGCATAGTTATTGCCAACAGAGCTAAGTTTGGAGAAAAATTTTTGATTGAAAAACTTCATTAAAAACAGGTTTCAGCATTTCAAATATTGATTTTAGTATGTACGACGCAAAAAATATTGCAAGCTTGGGTGGATCAAAACGTATCTTCAATAAAATGTTTTTTTTATCAATGTAATGTTAATAATTGTTTGTCGATACATGATATTAAGTTTTGTCTTTTACGTTTTTACTCATGTTCATATTGATAAGTATTAGTCAAAATCTTTAAAAACACATTTTAATTTAAACAACAAATGAAAAAAGGAATTTCGTGAGCTTTAAAACAATTCAATCTTATAACAACAAACATCTTGTTTTCTTGTTGTGATCAGTCCAATGTTACTTGAAATATTTATAAACTTGAAATATTTTATTTCTGGCGAGAAGTTTACACAAATGTCGGTATTGCTTCTGACTTTGATTTGATTTAATTCAAAAATGTAAAACTGCACTTATATTTTTAATATCTTATCAAAACAGTTCTGTACGTTTATTGTAGCTAGATTATCTTTTTTTAAAATCATATACAACCAGAGTTATTTTAAAGCAAATGGAAAAATATTAAAAAGAACCCAATGCGAATTAAAAGTGAAAAATTTTAAAATGTATTTATCCAGAAAATTTAGAATTACTGAATTTCCTTTCCAATTAATCTGTTTTAAATATTTTTTTCAATAATTATGTTGAACCCCCCCCCCCCCCGAATAAATTCAAGAAGAAACCTTTTTATTATAACCGTGCATAGATAAAACGAACTGTTATTTTGTTATTTTCCCTTACAAACTTTGTCAAAGTTACTAGCAAAATGTATTGTTCAACATACATAATCAAGATAAAAATATATTAAGAAAGCAAAAATCTTCTTGATTAGTCACGAAACTTTATTTTCCTTTGAAATCAATGTAAAGCCAAAAAAAAATTATTGTAAAAGAAATCACGGTTTCGTTATTAGGTTATGCGGCTGTAAGCTGCATAAGATGAGAAAATTTTGGCCAACTAAAAGCTGAAGCTGAACTTCCTAAAGTATTACTGAAAGCAGAGTTTCAATTTGCAATTAATCAACTCAATTCTGATGCTTTGTTGAATAAAAATAAATTTTTTTGATTTTTGTTTTTATTTTGTGATTTTGTTTCATAACATCATCCACATAAACAGTTATGTATTCGAGACCACAAACGTCGAGACCGAGACCTAGACCCGATAATTTTTCCGAGATCAAGACCGAGATCGAGAATGGACAATTTTAAGACCTAAGGTTTGAGACCGAGACCGAGACCGAGACCGAGACCAAGGCCAAAAAAGTTTACAAAAAATAAAGTCCACTTTCAAATATTTTAACAGCAATAAATTTTTATTTTTTAAAAAATCTTAGGTTATATTTTAAATAAATAAGTATTTCTGGTATGTTGAATATAGCTCTCTCTGTGTAGTTACATCATTAAACAACCCGCTTTAAAAACCCAAGTCGAAATAAACAAGGCGTGCTGGTTAATAATGTAGAAAAAAGCAGAATATTCATTAAACTTTTTTTAAACTCAAAAATGCACGGTCATCAACATCATTGTTGAAACTTTATCAAAATATTTGATAAGCTCGGCTTTCTGTATTTTGGCTTTGTTTGCTTACATCCCATAGATTTCATAGATTTGTTTAAATAATTATTTCAAAAAGATAAGAAATAATAAAGAATTAGGCAAACGAATAAAAACTATTTAACGACTCGCAGGTTATTCTTCCGGTATTACGGCCTGTCTGGGTAGGTTATTCCGAGTAGTGTTGAAAACATGGCTTGGGTAGGTTGTTTGGAATAATGTTGAAAACATGGCTCTTTGCTTTTTTCTACCTCGTCATATTGACACTTTCTTGCGGTTTTTAAAAATTTTTATTTAAAGTCTTTCAATTTAAATCAATAAATACAGTACATGTATACATGTACGTATATAAAAGTTTTTCAAAATTTTTGGTCAATGTTCATCAGAAAGGTGCTTAATAAAGTCAAGTCAAATTGTTTAAATTAATTAAAATACAGATCACAAAATTTAATGTGACATTAATTCTATTTGCCCCAACAGATTGTTTCACCTGCCGGGTCGTCAGGGGACGGTTAGAAATTTTATTGGAATAGAAGATTCTATTTGAATAAGATTTTTAACGGCCCCCTGACGAGCTCAAGCAGGCGATACAGTCTGTTGTGGCAAATAGAATTAATATTAAATTAAATTTTGTGGTCTAAAATTTAATTACATTATATATATATATATATCTTCTTCACTGCACTGATGAGACCCGAAAGGTCGAAACTGTACTGTCTTCAGTTATATATATATTTTTGGTATTACCTGTATATAAATCGACTCTAGATTCCAGGCACAGTCACTATTTTGCACCAGCGTGGCAGTGCCATAAACGCTAGCGCATGTGCCTGGCGTCCTATAAGTAGGTCGGCTCCTATTTTTAAAACTTAAAAGCAAAAATTGAAAAATGCTCTTAATGTGTTATTTGGACTTAAATATCAATAGCAACAATATATAAAATGCAGCAAAAGATTTTAAAATTTGCAACTTTTTACATAAATAGGTTAAAGAAAGAGCCTACTTTTTAAAAACTGATGCTATTATATCTCTATTTAGGTCGCTACTTCATTATAGACGTCGGGTATACTTTACATGTATGTTTTATTAAATTGATAAATAGGCAAAAATAGAAAGAGATGATTAAACCTAAAAATAATTATTTCAAATAAGAGCAAAGAAACTGATCTAATCACCTCGATTGCTATGTCGCTACGTTGGTTGATTTATATAATTAGCGTCACATTTTTTATTCATTCATTCGATTGCAATAAGGTTTTGAAATCGTTTTGTGTTACTGCTGCCTGTGTGGTTGTATTTAAGTTGTGTAAGGGTCAGTGTTGACGCTTTGAAAATTAATTCCATAGTGAAATCAAATTGTTTTAGCCTGTGAGGTAGACGAATGATGAAGTTCAATATCAGCCATTGCAGTGCTAATTTATTCTTATAGCTAGTCAGTATAAAGTTGTCGAGTGATTATTTGCAGTTGTTGGCGCTGTAAATTACTTTGAAATTTGGTAAAGCTTGGGAGCCAAGTTGTACAAGAATTAATAATGTTCTTTTGATTTTTTGAATATATTCATTAGGGTCGTAAATAGTCATATCATATTTCCGAAAGGGACGTTTATTAAAAAAAATTAGTCCTTAAACAGCAATGATCTCTTAAAAAGAATCTTCACTTCGAATTTGACACGGATTTCTTGATTTTCGTCTCTAAAAACAAGTGTTCTTTAAAAATAAAGGTCTTCACTTAAAATTGAAAATATTAACATTATGATGTTAACCGGGCGAGACGCGAAACAAAACCCTAAAATCGGGACGTATGATAAGCCTAGTCATAAACCATGATTTATAAGTTTTTTAGCAAATCCATTAGTAAGCCTACTAATCCATTAGTACTTAACCAGAACTAACTGCTTAAGAACTTCAGTCTTGTAGCAAACTGTTTCTAGATATGAACTAATTGAAAATAAACACAGCTTTATTTCAGCACAGAAATTTGGGTTACTGGTCCTTTCGGAATTCCGAGTAAAGTCTAGTTGATTCGAATAATATTACACTTGTTTTTTTTGCTAAATTGCGTCTTATAGTTTTTTTTGTTCTATGAATATTCTGTTACATAACGTTCATTGGTGCTTTTCTCTTGGTCATAGTTTTTGTTGTTGTATGTATTTTTGGTCGTTGTGCGTTTTTTCAACCAAATTTAAATTTAGCCAACAAAAAAATTATTTCTAAGCCTTTCGTCCGATAGTCGTCAGGAGATAAACGTCGAAATGAAAGAAAGAAAAATTCAATTGATTTTGTAATAAAGCTAAACGAAGATGATTGGATGTTTAAAGAAAAGCGTCACAACACGTGATCAATGCAAGAGTTTCAAGTTGTAAACAAACTTGTTTTGGCGGCATAAACTTGGCTTGTATAATTTGATGTAAACCGCTTTTAAAGTAGATAAATGAAAACCGAACGGCCAAAGAAAAGAGTAGTAAATTTTTCATTACTGTAATTTTTTCGGCGCACATATGGTTATCTAAAAGGTGTTGACCAATTGCAGATTCACTAAACATGACTGACTGGGTATTGAAGATTTACCAGAACGAATAAACATATTGCGAGAGTTTGGAAATTGGCCGGTTTTAATAAATTTTGGCACGTGTTGACGAATTCTGTTTTGTAATCGCTGAGATATGCGGCCTACGTACCGACTATCACAGTGGCACGAAAAATTAATAACTACATTGCTTAAAAGCAAAGCAGACAACACATCCTTTTTAATTGCAGGAAGAAGTGGGCAAGATGTAGAAATAACATGTTGTTTTACTGCAAAGAAGCATTTTTTCACATTGGCTTTGATTATATTTAAAAAATTTACTATTCTTTTATTTGGCCGTTCGTCTTTTCATTTATCTGCTTCAGAAACCGTTTACATTAAATCATACAAGCCAAATTTATGCCACCAAAAAGAGTTTGTTTACAACTTGAAACTCTTGCGTTGATCACGTGTTGTGACGTTTTATCAAACATCCAATCATTTTCGTTTAGCTTTATTACAAAATCAATTGAGTTTTTCTTTCCTTCATTTCGACGTTTATCTCCTGACGAGTGTCAGACGAAAAGCTTAAAGATGAGTTTTTTGTTGGCTGTCTTCAAATTCTGTACTACAAATACTTGTTCAAAATTAAATTTATAATAAATAAATAAATATTATTAAACGAATTTAAAGCCGATTTGTAACATTCGCGGAAGTAAATCTTGTTGCAGCTGTTTCCGCGAGACAAGCAAAAAATGTCCCTTGATTTTTTCTCTCTAAGGCGTTGTAACCAGGGTCATAATAAATCGATTGATGACATTATTTGCTTTTGAACAAAAGGCTTAGTACTTGAATCTGAGTGCAGTTAAATTTTAATTAGTTCAATGTATAAAGGTGTGTTTTATTGTAGTTATGAGTATGGCCAAAATATAAAGTCAAAATATGTGTGAACTGGTCGATACATTAATTTTGTCAATCAATTACTAAACCAATATTTTTTTTTGCAGATTAAACCTCAAACAAGTTTGAAATACTAATAAGATGATATGTTATATGTAAAAAGTTCATAAGAGATTTATAAAATTAGTATAATTTGTGGTATTTGATTTTTTTACGTTGATGATTGCGTGTTGTCAGTCTGTAGTCAAGAGAGTTGCTGGGTTAGGTGGAACGCCGTATTAATCTCAAACCCAATCGACACAATCACAATTCAATACCTAATTGCGTCATTCTCTTCTGTCCTTGAAAAAAACACTTTACGGCACTTTTTCTGCTTGACGGTTTTAGAAAGCTCTAAGTTTTTTTCCATCTCTCAAAAAATAATAACTAAAAACTAAATATAAAGTTTCATTTAAAATACCGACACTAACAATTTAGATAGAATAAAAACTTAAGATAGTTTATGCTGTTGTTATTCGATACCCTACATCTTATCGTGATTTTTTGATAGAGTTCCAATTAAAGTTTATTAAAGTTCAATTAAAGTTCCAATAAGTTATCCAATTAAAGTTCCAATTAAAGTTTTTGATAGAGTTCCAATGGAAGTTTGACAAATCAACTGTTTTATCGATCGAAAAAGGTTTCGCGGAAAAATTAAATTGAACTGAACAGGAATTTTGCTTGAAACTTATTTATGAGGGTCTCATCCTCAGGCGCTCCCCCATAAACATTTTTTAATATTTTTTTATAATTTTTGCTTTCCTCTGAGAGGTCACAAATGGACAGCAATCTTAATCTTAATCTTAATTGACCATCCCTTTTTTTTGTCTATCAATCCACCGCTTCTGACAGACCCGTCTTTTTAAACCACTCTTTACTCTAAAAATCTCCTACACTATTTTATAAATCTATTCTCTCTTTTATACTCTTTTGACAAATTGTCTCATAAGTTTTGAAAGCTCTCTCTGCTCCATTACCCTGCCTTATACCAATATCCCTCACTGACACTAAATTTCTCCTTAAATCTTTACCCGACTCAAAGGTAGTTCATCTTTGATAAATACCTGGTCACTCCTCTCTTTCTTAGAATCTTAGATTCTTAGAGATATTCACTGGTTCTTAGATTCTTAGATATTCTCTGGGTCTGGTGTTGTGGTCATCCAAAGGTCAGAAACTTTTTGAAAGACAAGACCAACTGACATGCAGTCAACATCCTTGTAACACTTTTTCTGATAAGCTGAGATGTAATAGCATTAGCTAAAACAAGGCAATGACGAGGAGAATATCGTGACGTAACAGTTAGCTTCAGACAATTGACCCCAATTAACCCCTCCTTTTTCTTTCACGTTTGGCCAGCTTCCAAATTGGATTTCTCTTTCTCAGGGGACTGTAGGAACGTTGTATAGTGGGATTTACATTTTGCATGCCAAAACTAAATACAATTGTTCCTGTAACTGCAAGGGATATTTTTTGGCTGCTTTTCTAATGACGTTGCAGAAGTCCTGGTAGGCCGCATCCATAGCGAGTAAATCAGGCGGCAACAAGTCTTTGCGAATGTTTTCGTCGAAGTATTTCAGTGACTCTATTTGGCTTTGTGAAAGTTCCATGGCTTAATAAGAATCTTTGGCATTGACAAAGCAAACCTTAGTATTGTAATGGGCGTAGGTCGATGTTGTTACCTGGAAACGTTTCTAGGACATGGTTGCAGGTAAGCAATAAGAACCTACTCAAGCGAAAGCTAGATTTGGATTAGTGCCAGTGTTCCAGCGGTTAGAGTGAAAGCTGGCGGCATCCTTGGCATTGCATAGGAGGGCAAGACGTATCTCAGCCAGTCAAGCACGCTGCCCCTGTACCTACATTGACATCATAATAATAACCCCAATCAATGTGGGACAGTTGAAATCTCCGGCATAGAGACAAGGGTTGGGAAACACTGGGAGATTTAGATGGCCATTCAAATTTTTCTAATTCACAAGCGATACAGTAAAGCAAATTTAAACTTAACAATTTATTTTGTCAGTAAAGCAAAATAAGACTAAAAACTTTATTTTAAAGAAATTTTTTTGCTTTGTCCCAGTTTGCTTTTTTCCTTGAAGTAGAATATTTTAAGAAAACAAAATGGTATCGCCTTCAGAATTCAAGATTATTACAAAGACGAGAAGTTTGGCGGCAAAAGGACCGGCTGCTGTTGTTTGTGCTTGCGGTTTGGTACTTGTCGAAACAATAGTTGCGGTTGGAATCGTTTACAGAGGAATACAGCTACAAGATAGTTTATTAAAAGACAAAAAAGAATAAAAATTAATTGTCGTTGTTTATTTCAGACTATTCAAACGAAAAACATTGACGAACAGTTTTTTAATGACTATTTTTAATCTTGTTTAGGCTTTTTTACTAAAATAATTTTATGTTTTATAATGCCTATAAAAAGAATTTTTATTTTTTCTTCTTACCAATTTTGTTTTGTTCTTTACCATGAGTTCAATAAGCTACGTATTATCAAACTTCAAATTTGACATTGCTCTGCAATAAAGGTTTCTTAAAATATTCACTAGATTTTGTGAAATTAAGTGTTTTCCCAAAATTTTTTTTTAAATGCATGAAATAACACTGTGATATTACATACTAAATGTAGAAAAAGCACTCGTTTTAATACTAATAAGTTAAAAATATAATAAAGAATTAAAATTGACTTTTTATAAAGTATAGTGTTTTCTTGTTCTTCTCATACTGCGCGGAATTTTGAATCTTAGATGAGATGACGTGAAATTTTATGTAAAAAATTGTCTATTTTAACCGCCGTTGTTTTTTGTGCTATCTGCACTTCAGGTCAAAATATATAATAATGATTCGAATTAAGAACGGCTTGAAATATACCATTGTTAGCAAGAAGGCTGCAATAATTTTTTTAATAGTTCGGCAAAGATTTTCATCAATAATTTTCCAATTTTATAATTGTAAAAAAAGACCAGGAAAAAAGTGATATAGACTGTAGAAACTCATGTTAATTGGGACGCAACAAAAAGTTGATAAACACTTTGCTTTTTCTGAGTTTTATTCTTTTGTAAAATTATTCAAACAATGATTTTTCAAAGATTACGTTACCGCAATCATATTAAACGTAACGATGTTATTAAATTATTCCGTACATATTGATATATTTTACCACTATATAATTATAGTATATTTGGTTACGTTTAGTCTTGAAAAAACAAAAGTTTGATTGCATTGAAATATGTCGTTAAAATTTAGCCTTGTTATAAAAAAAATATGATTTGTCAAAAGTGTTTTGTAAACAAAAAGTGCTCGTCGTTTCTTTACTTATGTACATCTGTACATCTATTGTTTGAAGTTACAACCATTACCGTAATTTTTAAACACTTTAATCTGTATTTTACATTAATCAAGTTGCTTTAACGCAATGCTTGCTTTGCATGTTGTTCTAATCCCTTACATATTTCTGGAGGCATGGAAAAATACCCACAAAGCACGCTACTGAGTATAACTATAAAATATTGAAAAATTACTAACTAACGTAGAGTATTTCTATAAAACAATTTTTTTTGTAAAACAATGAAAAGTATTAAGTTTAATTACAAATAGATTTAAAGTTTTCTGAATTTTGCGGTATGATTTTTAGCTTGTTTTAAGATCTGTATTTCTAATTAAATTTGTTAGATTATCTCAAAAATATGTCTGGTTGGATAACATCCGCTAAATACAGTATCCATTTGGCTGGCGTCTCCATCAAAGCAAGTGGCTCACCTGCAACTATACTTCGGGTCGGTAGTTTTGTAACCAAAGCTGTAGCATGTCTTGGGGTGTTTGGAATGTTGCTGAACATGAAGAAACGTGCTATCTGTCGTTATGATCCAGAGTTCCATCTGCATACAATAATGACTTAATACTTTTATGTTTTGCAAAAAACAATAACTACAAGAATTTGTTATATTATATATATATTGTTTTCCTTTTTTTATAAAAATCTATTGAAGAAGTCCATCGATTGTAATTATCAAAACATTAAAAAATGAGATCATCACACAATTTTGCTTCAAATAAAACAACTATTTGATTCATTATTGATACCGTTGTTCAGCAATTAAAGAAGGGGCTCCCAACCTTTTTTGTTGTCCGTACTCTTTTTTTTCGTTGAGAATTTGTCGTACCCCTTGAACATTTAAGATAAATTTTTTTCTATTTTATTTTTACTTCCCTAGGTATATAGCTTTCATTCAACACACATATTGAAAAAATAGCAATATTGCATGTATTATTGCAATGTATTTCTTTGTAACAAAATTCAAAAAACAAATTAAGTGGCCCTAATTTATTAACACCTTCATGATGCATTTTAGTGATACTTTTGTTGTTACTTCATTTCCATTATTCTTTCAAATGAATATTTAGTTTTGCTGAAAGCAAGCCGTAAATCATCTTCCAGTTGCATAAAGTTCTAACATTTACAGTATTCTAACAACAAAACTGAATAATCAAAAACGTCTGTAAAAACCAACCAAAAAACTTTGTACCCCTTGAAATTTAATTTCTTACCTCTAAGGGAAACGAATACCCCTGATTGGGAGCCACTGCTTTAAACAAACTTACGGATTTATTTTTTGATTTTTTGTTTAAATTAAAAGACAGCACATAAAATTTTTTACAATCTTTTTGCGACATTGTGCATATTTTTTTAAAATCTTTTTGCGACATTGTGCATATTTTTTTAAAATCTTTTTGCGACATTGTGCATATTTTTTTAAAATCTTTTTGCGACATTGTGCATCACGCACGTCGAACCCGAGCTCACTGCCTGATCATGGTTTCAGATATTGAAGCCTCGTCAAAGAATGGTCACTCTGGAGAAAAAGTAGAGCCGTTTTTGTTAAAAGAAATTAGATTTATTCACATTGATGTGATGCACAATGCCGCTTCTTCGGTACGGCAATATATCGTTACCACTCCCTACCCTGATTTTATGTATATTTTTTGTACGATTTTTTGATAAATGTTTGTTGTTCTGTTTTGTAAAATATAAGAAACTTTACATCGTTTCTGGATTTTTTACATGATTGAAGTTAATTTAAGTAAATAATTAAAAGCTATGTTTTATTTTCAGAAAATATATTGTTTGAAATGTAACAACATTTTTTATCCAAATAAACGACAAAATGCACTTAATTTAACTAAGCTTTTTTAATTACACTAGTTTTTATCAACTTCAGCTCTCTTCGTCAAATGTAATGGAATTTCTTACATTTTCTCAAACGTTATGGAATTTGCCAAGTTTAATAGAGTTGATTGCACTTGACGGATTCAGTTATACCTGATGAAGTGTAACGGAATCTGTTATACTTGATAAAGTGAGCTGTAGTTTACGAAAGCTAGTGTTTAAATAAATTCTTGGTTGTACAAGACTTTAAAATGATCAATAGTGTTGACGGAACCATTAACTCTTTCAATTTTGGTAGTCCTCAAAAACGATGTATTCTCACAGTGCTTTCACAGTAGTCCATGTTTGTTCTATTATTTATTTTCTGGACAGCACAAATGTCAAATTTGGCAAGATTGTTCAAAGATTACGTTTACATCTTAGTCTTTATTGGCAGGCATTTGATACCCGCTAAATAAACCATATTCATCAAGAAAGAATCAAGACTGATTCTGGGGGAACACCGTTTTTCTGAGGGCGGAGACTGTCCTGCTTACTGTCGCTATTAGTAAGGGTAAAACCTCTGTTTCAAAACAGTTCCATAATCATTCAAACCATATACTTAACCTATTCAGCAAAAACCTCAGCAATGTCATATGCAGCAATCAGATTGACAATATGGCCACGGCCTTCTTCTTACTTTCAAAAAAATCGAACAGTTTGCAATAAGAATCGTTTTTTCAAAATCTGGCTTGAAAATTTTTTTGGAGAAATGAATTATTCGTGTAAATTTAAGACTTTAGTACGTCATGATATTGCACAAGTTGGAAACCCCTGCTTTATAAAAATCAATTGTATAGAATATTTTGTTTTTTTCTATGCCTTCTATTTGCAAAACCCACATATAAAAGCTATAAACTTTTGACAAAGCTTTCTCAAACAAGTAAACTAAATTTTAATATGGAAACGGTCTGTTACTTTAAATGCAAATCAAAAGGCAATTTCAATTATAAAAAGTCAGGTGTTGTTTACTTGTCTCAAAGCATGAGCATAAGGCCTAACATGTGCAGTACTTTATTTAACTTTTTCCCTCATGAATGAATAGTTACTGTATAAGAATGTTCAATAAAAAATGCTTATTGTAAAGATTAAATTTTGTCCGCTCAATTGATATTCAAGCAACTTTTGTTTTTAAATGACTATTTTTACTCCTGTTTAGGTTTTTTTATTAAAATATGTTATTATGGGTTATAATTAATTACCTGTAAAAACAGTTTTTATTTTTTCTTCTCACCAATTTTGTTGTGTTTTTTACCATGAGTTCAATAAACTACGTATATTTAACATTAGGTTTACCGCGATTTTTTTACCCCTTCGCTTACCATTGAGTCGATTTCGACTCAACATTATAATTGATCTGTTAAGTGCGTTTTTATGTGTTTTTTTGCCCAACAACAATCACTGAAAATGCAAATAATATGCAGAAAATTGTATTTATTCTAAAATGATGTCAATAAAATACCGGATGATAATGCAGCTGTAATGTTTTACTGGGATGAAGCACACTGTTTGCATTTTACATACACAACTCTTGTGTTATTTTGTGAGCAGCTTCCGCAGGATGGACGATTGCAAGTCATGCACAATGTTACAGTCATATTCTTACAATTTGCTCCATGACAATGCCGACGCTTCCGAGTTGCAGTGCTGTTTGGTCTACATTGAGGGAGGTCACTGTCCGCGCTATTGTTTGCCATTCTGTTGATGAGTGTTTCCACAAGACAAAGAACAAATTTTCGTCGGCTAATTTGTTTTCGTGTTGATTTTTTATAGAGTATCCAAACGTTGATTGCAGCAATATCCAGCATATTTCCCCAAACACTCATAGGCCATCTTCGAGTTGCAGATCGTGTGGTGTACAGACGCGCCATTTGGTCAAAGCAATCGACTCCAACTTTGTTTTTATTGTAGAACAGTACGATCTCTGGCTTTTTCTTTACCGTAGTTTGGTCCACATCCGGTGATCGATGCATACTTGATAGCATGCATACTGTTTTCTTTGATTTTGGTTGATACTTTACAAAGAGGCCTTCACTGTCGCTATTCCAAAAGAACTGACTTGAATGTAGACCTCCATTTTCTGCCTCTGTCATTTTTTTTGACAATTCTCTTCGATTTTTCCTCATTGTTCCTACAATGGAAATCTTTTCATTTGCAAGCCTTTTTGCTAACTGCAAGGAGGTGAAGAAGTTATCGCAAGTGATGTTGTATCCTTTTCCAGTTACATGTTGCGCTAGTTTCATAACAACCGACTCAGCAAGAGGCACACCACCACGTTCATCTTTTTCTTGCGCTCCGAGATAAGGTATAATATTGGAGACATACTTTGAATTTACGTCAACAATTACCCAAAACTTTATCCCATATTTGTTGGGTTTGTTGGGCATAAATGTAATAAAAGAGCACCGTGACTTACAAGGCATAAGTTGTTCGTCGACAGTGAGAGAAAAATCACACACATATTTGCTTTGGCACAGTGAGGTAAACTTTTCAAAGACTTCTCTTATCGGTGCAAACTTGTCAATATCAGGTCCTCGCTTGTTTCTGTTTGGCTTATCATCAAATCGCATAAATTTCAAAATTTTGAGAAACAAATTGCGCCCCATTGTTTCGTAAAATATTGGAATGCCATAGCTTTTGCTCCACAGAAAAGCAACTGGATGGCCTTTTCCGTAGATTCCTCGTGCGTACTGTAGACCAATAAAAGCTTCCAGTTTCTGCAAATCCAACAAAAATGAAGTAGCACCTCTGCGTTGCGCTTCCTCGTTGGTGTACTTGACAATATTTCTCAGGATGCTTTCATAAATAAAATGCTTCCAAGCATCATAAGGGGTCACAATACCTCTTGCAATTGCTCCTGGAACACCGGAAGAGGCAGTAAAAATGTTATGTGCCCTGATTCTTCCGGTAACTCTTGATGAAAAACGTTCCCACAAAGCACCGTTTCTTCCTAACACCTGGTTAGATGACAATGTTGCAGTTTGAGGTAGCATGAGATTAGCTTGTTCACTGTCGCTCTCATCGTCACTATTGTCACTGCTTTCAGCATCTGATACAGCTAAATTTGAGCAGTCACCAGCAGTTTCTTCACCTAAACTATCTGCAAAATGCATGTCGTCTTCATCTGAACAATCATCATCTGTGTCCCAAGACACAATTATATTTGCAGCTTCATCAGCAGTATTTTGATTAGCCATATCAACTATTTTTAGTTATCAAATAAATTTTGCTAAAAAAAGCTTTCGTTCAATTTATCTTTTGGCTATCTTATCTGTAAAAGCGAAAGAAGCACTAAAACTAGTATGGTAATTAGGCAACTAATGAGTAATATAATTTATATATGTAGACCTATAGCCTAACAATTATGCAAAAACCGCGACTACTTTGCGGATGATCTAACTGCTCGGGCAAATAATTCTCTCTAATACGCTCATGTCGAAGATGCTTTATATTCTGCACTAATAGCCTGATTTTTCTAAAACGGTTTGACGATTCTGCTCAACTGAGCTCAAATGGAAATTGAAAACACTAGGTACAATTATAACAAAGTAGCTGGAAAGCTTCTGCACGTTACAGCATTTAGAACAAATATCAACGAAACGAGGGCGATGACCTGAATATCATGTTGTGAAAACGAAAATAATTATTTAAGACCGGGTCAATATTTGTAAATAAGATTATTATCTGGCAATAATTAGATCACCAGCTGGTAGCACTGTGTGCTTCCCGTCGAAATACACAACTATAAACGCCCAATCCAGGCTTTGAGTCGAAATCGACTCATTGGTAATACACGGGGTGCCAATTTTGCGGGGGTCAAAGGTCGGCTTTCGGTCAACTTATAAAGTTAGAAAAACTAAATTTAGAAACTACGATAAATTAATGGAAAAGTCAAAGACTTTTAGAAATCTTTTTGCTATAATAAAGTGGGAATGCTACAATAAACAAACATGCCGAGTCGAAATCGACTCGGCGGTAATCCTAGTGTTAAATATGACATTGCTCTTCAATAATATTTCTTAAAATACTTTCTAGATTTTGTGAAATTAAGTGTTTTCCCAAAACTTTTTTACATGTATGAAATAGGGTTTTCAATGAGTTCGCAAATTAGCTCGAGAAATTTGGGTGACCAAAAAAATTGATAAGCACTGTGATATCAGATACTACGATGTAAAAAGCACTTGGTTCAAAACTAATACGTTAAAAATATAACAAAGAATTAAAAGTGACTTTTTATAAAGTACAGCGTTTTTTTGTTCTTCCCATATTGCGCGGAATTTTGAATTTTAGATGAAATGGCGTGAAATTTCATGTAAAAAATTGTCTATATGGATGGTAGTTGTTTTTGTGTTATCTGCATTTCAGGTCAAAATATACCAATGATTCGAATTAAGAACGGCTTGAAATATACCATTGTTAGCAAGAAGTTTGGAATAATCTGTTCTATAGTTTGGCAAAGATTTTCATGAATAATTTTCCAATTTTATAATTGCAAAGAAAAGCGCCAGAAAAAAAAGTGATATAGACTGTAGAAACTCATGTTAAATGGGAAGCACAAAAAGTTGATAAACACTTTGCTTTTTCTGAGTTCTCTTTTTTTATAAAATTATTCAAACAATGATTTTTTGGAAATAACGTTATAGCAATCATATTAATCGTAGCGATTTCATTTAAAATTGTTCTGTATATATTGATATATTTTACCAGTATGCAATTACAGTATATTTGGTTACGTTTAGTCTTGAAAAAACAAAAATTTGATTGCATTGAAATTTATCGTTACAATTTAGACCTTGTTGTAAAAAAATATGATTTGTTAAAAGTATTTTGTAAACAAAGAGTGCTCGTCGTTTCTTCACTAATGTACTTCTGTATATCTATTGTTTGAAATAGCAACCATTACCGTAATTTTTAAACACTTTAACTGTACTTTTACATTAATCAAGTTGCTTTAACCCAATGCTTGCTTTGCATGTTGTTCCAATCCCTAACATATTTCTGGAGACATGGGAAAATATCCACAAAGTACGCTACTGAGTATACTGTAACCATAAGATATTGAAAAATTACTAACTGACGTAGAGTATTTCTGTAAAAATGTTTTTTTTGTAAAACAATTAAAAATATTAAGTTTAATTACGAATAAATTTACAGTTTTCTAAATTTGCGTATTGATTTTTAGTTTTTTTAGATCTGCATTTTTAATTAAGTTGGTTAAAAATATCTCAAAAATATTTTTGGTTGGCTAGCATCCGCTAAATACAGTACCCATTTGGTTGGCATCTCCATCAAAGCTAGTGGCTCACCTGCAACTATATTTCATGTCGGGAGTTTTCTAACCAAACCTATAGCATTTTTTGAGGTGCTTGGAATTTCGCTGAATATGGAGAAACGTGCGATCGGTTGTTCAGATCCAGAGTTCGATCTGCATGCAGTTATGACTTATAACTTTTCTACTTTATGAAGAACGACTGAACTTTACTCACTTTGATTATTGAACAATAACTACACGAATTTGCTATATTACACATATATTTGTTTCTGTTTTTTTGTATAAAAATTGATAAAGAAATTCAGTTGTCCATCGATCGTAATTATCAAGAGATTCAAATATGACATCATCACACAATTTTGCTTCAAATAAATGCTTCAAATAAAACAACTATTTGATTCATCATTGATACTGTTGTTCAGCAATTACAGCAGGGCTCCCATCTTTTTTTGTTGTCCGTACTCCTTTGTTTCGTTAAAATATTCGTCGTACTTGTTTAACATTTAAGATAAAGTTTTTCTATATTAGTTTTATTTACCTAGGTATTCATTCAACACTCATATATGCTTTCATTCAACACACATATTGAGAAAATAACAATATTGCATGTATTATTGTAATGTTCTTCGTAACAAAATTCAAAAATCCAATTAAGTGGCCCCAATTTATTAACACCTTCATGATGCATTTTAGTGATACTTTTGTTGTTACTTCATTTCCATTATTCTTTCAAATGAATATTTAGTTTTTTTTAAAGCAAGCCGTAAATCATCTTCTAGTTGCATAAAGGTCTTGCATTCACAGTGTTCTACCAAACAAAAATTAATTCTACCAAACAGAACTGAATAATCAAAAACGTCTGTAAAAACCAACCAAAAAACTTTGTACCCCTTGAAATTTAATTTCTTACCTCTAAGGGAAACGAATACCCCTGATTGGGAGCCACTGCTTTAAACAAACTTACGGATTTATTTTTTGATTTGTTGTTTAAACTAAAATACAATTTTAAAGCTTTTGACCAATACTGTTTTATAAATAAAATAAAAGCTACAAGATATTATGTAGATATAAGAACCGGAATATTTTTGATTCATCTATACTTAAGTAAATATTTTAAATGACTTCAAATCATTACTAGTAAAGATTTAACTACAATTTTAGCAGCCGTATGTAATCATTAAAATATTTTCCGTAAAATGTTGCTGTGTTGGAAATAACCATGCTATAGCTATTCAATTACAGCAATGATGAAATACATTTGACAGTCTGTGTAATACTTATGTGTTTTTTCCTCTTTTTAATTTTTTTGGAAGTTTTTTAGGGTCGTTGTTTTTTAAAGAACTGTATTTTTGTAAAACGTTTTGGTTGAATGTCTGGCCAAGTACAATTTTTGCTTAGTTTTATATTTGTAAGTTTTAACGCTGATTGTTTTTTCAATAGTTATTAAAAGTAAGGGCAAGACAGCACATTAAATCTTTTTGCGACATTGTGCATCACGCACGTCGAACCCGAGCTCACTGCCTGATCATGGTTTCAGATATTGAAGCCTCGTCAAAGAATGGTCACTCTGGAGAAAATGTAGTGCCGGTTTTGTTAAAAAAAATTAGATTTATTCACATTGATGTGATGCACAATGCCGCTTCTTCGGTACGGCAATATATCGTTACCACTCCCTACCCTGATTTTTTGTATTTTTTTTTATGATTTTTTGATAAACGTTTGTTGCCCTGTTTTGTAAAATATAAGAAACGTTTCATCGCTTTTGTATTTTTAAACATCGTTGAAGTTAATTTAAGTAAATAATTAAAAGCTATGTTTTATTTTCAGAAAATATATTGTTTGAAATGTAACAACATTGTTTATCCAAATAAACAACAAAATGCACTTAATTTTTAAGCTAAGCTTTTTTAATTACACTAGTTTTCATCAACTTCAGCTCTCTTCGTCAAATGTAATGGAATTAATACACTTCCTCAAACGTCATGGAATTCGCCAAGTTTAATAGAGTTGATTGCACTTGACGGATTCAGTTATACCTGATGAAGTGTAACGGAATCTGTTATACTTGATAAAGTGAGCTGTAGTTTACGAAAGCTAGTGTTTAAATAAATTCTTGGTTGTACAAGACTTTAAAATGATCAATAGTGTTGACGGAACCATTAACTCTTTCAATTTTGGTAGTCCTCAAAAACGATGTATTCTCACAGTGCTTTCACAGTAGTCCATGTTTGTTCTATTATTTATTTTCTGGACAGCACAAATGTCAAATTTGGCAAGATTGTTCAAAGATTACGTTTACATCTTAGTCTTTATTGGCAGGCATTTGATACCCGCTAAATAAACCATATTCATCAAGAAAGAATCAAGACTGATTCTGGGGGAACACCGTTTTTCTGAGGGCGGAGACTGTCCTGCTTACTGTCGCTATTAGTAAGAGTAAAACCTCTGTTTCAAAACAGTTCCATAATCATTCAAATCATGTACTTATTCAGCAAAAACCTCAGCAGTTTGCAGTTCAAGCCAAGTTTGTTTGCAATAACAATATCATATGCAGCAATCAGATTGACAATATGGCCACGGCCTTCTTCTTACTTTCAAAAAAATCAAACCGTTTGCAATAAGAAAGAAACGTTTTTTCAAAATCTGGCTTGAAAATTTTTTTGGAGAAATGAATTATTTGTGTAAAGTTAAGACTTTAGTATGTCATAATATTGCACAAGTCGAAAATCCCCTGCTTTATTGAAAATTAATCGTATAGAACATCTTGTGTTTTATTCTACGCCTTCTGTTTACAAAGGGTCGGGTACAACTCGATGGCGCCGACTCAATGCCGCCGACTCGATGCCAAGCCAACTTTTAACAGTTTAACTTTCAAATTGTTCTTTACTAACCCTAACCATAACCCTAACCAGTTACCTGGCATCGAGTTGGGCCATTTCCGTTTGCAAAAACCCACATTTAAAACCTATAAACTTTTGACAAAGCTTTCTGTAACAAGTAAATTATATTTCAACATTGAAACGGTCTGTTACTTTAAATGCAAAACAAAAGGCAATTTCAATTATAAAAAGTCAAGTGTTGTTTACTTGTCTCAAAACATGAGCATAAGGCCTAACATGTGCAGTACTTTATTTAACTTTTTCCCTTATGAATGAATAGTTATAAAAATGTTCAATAAAAAATGCTTATTGTAAAGATTAAATTTTGTCTGCTCAATTGATATTCAAACAACTTTTGTCTTATTAGTCAAACAAAATTGTTTTATGCGACATAATGTACTCCGATTGTGTAAGCGAGGGGTGGACAAACCGCGAAGACTTAAAAAAAAGTATTAAGTTTTTTTTGTTTTTAATCACGTTCTTGGTCATTGTCTTTAACAATCACTAAGTTTTAGGTACAAAAATCAGGAAATGCGAGATAGATCCAGGGTAAACATATTTTTTTAGAGATCACTTCAATTTGGTCATGAAAATTAAAAATTCCGAGACAGATACAAAGTGAAAAAGTGAAAACTTTTTTTCAGAGAGATCACGTGTTTAGTGCGGCCCGCAAACAAATTCATATTCCGAATGTAGCCCTCAAGCTAAAAAGTTTTTTCTCACCTGATATAAGCTGTTTCCAAACAATCACCAAAAACTTAGAAAAAGATAATGCAATTTTACATAAAATACGTTCTTATTGTTTCAAGCATGTCGACGTTTGGAAATTGACGTGATCCGCTTCGTCACGCAAAAGCATACACAAATTTTCTGAAAAACGTCTATTTTACACGTTAACTCTTGTTCAAAACCATTTAAAAATAATACCATCTTATTCAGAAATTCAAGTCAGGAAAAATCAACAAATTTTATAATTTTATCTGAAAATTGAAGTAATTACAATTGTGTTTGCAAAGGTCGGGCTTCGGAAACCCGGCCGTTGAGGAGAATAGGGTCAAGTTATAAAAATTAAAAGATATTGTTTCGTATTTTTGAATATGATACTATCAGAAAAATGAATGGCTTTTTTTGTTTTTTATTAAATTGTATTAAATTTATGCGGAAATTATGCTACTGCTAAACAAAGTGAAAATAAGAGCAGAAAGAGAGGAGGAAGGCGAGTGAAAAAGCAGCGAGAAGCATGGAAAGGAAGATGCTCTCTCATAGGGGTGGGTACTTTAAATATTGGAACGATGACTGAAAGGGGAAGAGAGCTGGCAGATATGATGGAGCGAAGGAATGTAGACATATTGTGCCTACAAGAAACTAAGTGGAAAGGGAGTAAAGCAAGGAACATTGGAGATGGATGTAAAATATTTTACAACGGAGCTGATGGAAGAAAAAATGGGATAGGGATAGTGCTGAGGGAGGAGCTGGCTGAAAGTGTCCTGCAGGTGAAGAGGGTGTCGGACAGACTGATGGCCATGAAGCTGGAGGTAAATGGGTCCATCCTAAATATAGTAAGTGCATATGCTCCACAGGTTAACTACAGCATGGAGAAAAAAAAAGATTTTTGGGAAGACCTGGATGGATTGATAGAAAGTATATCAAAAGAAGAGAGGATAGTTCTTGGTGCAGACCTTAATGGACATGTGGGCGAAGGAAACATCGGGGATGAGGAAATAATGGGGAGGTACGGTGCTGGAACAAGAAATAAGCAAGGATCAATGGTTGTGGATTTTGGGAAAAGAATGGATTTGGCGATTGTCAATACTTATTTCAAGAAAAAAGATGAACGCAGAGTGACATATAAGAGTGGAGGAAAAAGTACCCAAGTAGATTATGTGATGTGCAGAAGGAGGAATCTGAAGGAAATGTGCGATTGTAAGGTAATATTGAATGAGTGTGTCGCAAAGCAGCACCGTATGGTGGTATGCAAAATGGCTCTTATGGTGAAAAAGAAAAAAGCAGAGAAAGTAAAGCCAAAGATACAATGGTGGAAACTGAAAGAGACAAGCTATCAAGAAGCGTTTAGACAAGAGGTGACCAGGATTTTGGAAGGCAAGGATGGGTTACCTGATAAGTGGGACAAAACGGCAGAAATGCTAAGACAAACAACTGAAACTGTACTGGGAGTGACATTTGGGAAACAAAAAGGAGACAAGGAGACAAGGAGACATGGTGGTGGAATGAGGAAGTTCAAAAAAGCATAAAAGAAAAGAAAGAGGCAAAGAAAGCATGGGACAAAACAAGAATTGAAAATACTAAAAAGGTATACAAAGAAAAGAAGAGTAAGGCAAAGAAGGCAGTTGCAATGGCAAAAGGACGTGTGTATGATGATTTGTATGCTAGATTGGAAACAAAATAAGTTGAAAAAGAGTTGTACAGATTGGCTAGGCAGAGAGACAGAGCAGGGAAAGATGTACAGCACGTGAGGGTTATAAAGGATGAAAATGGTAATGTTTTGGTAAATTCAGAAGCAGTGTTAAAGAGATGGATGGAGTACTTTGAGAAACTGATGAATGAGAAAAATAACAGAGAACCTAGGACAGAGGAAGCAGAAGTGGTTAAGGAAGAGGTAAATTGTGTCAGTAGAGAAGAAGTAAAAAACGCACTAAGAAGGATGAAAAAAGGTAAAGCGGTTGGACCAGATGAGTTGCCAGTAGAAGTTTGGAAGTGCATGGGAGAGATGGGGATAAAGTTTTTGACCAGACTGTTCAACAGACTATTAATGGGTGAACGGATGCCAGAAGAATGAAGAAGGAGTGTGCTTATCTCAATCTATAAAAACAAAGGGGACGCACAGTGCTGTGGAAACTACAGAGGAATAAAGCTAATGAGCCACACAATGAAAGTATGGGAAATAATTATTGAAACCAGGTTAAGGGATAGAGTGGAGATCAGCAAACAGCAATATGGATTTATGCCAGGAAAGGGAACCACCGATGCCATGTTTGCTTTAAGAATGTTAATGGAAAAATACAGGGAAGGTCAAAAAGAGCTACATTGTGTATTCGTGGACCTAGAGAAAGCTTACGACAGGGTTCCACGGGAAGAGCTGTGGTACTGCATGAGAAAATCCACAATAGTGGAAAAGTATGTGCGACTAGTACAGAATATGTATGAGGGAAGCGAAACAGTGGTGAGGTGTGCAGTAGGAACTACAGAAAGTTTCAAGGTTAAGGTTGGACTGCACCAGGGATCAGCGTTAAGTCCATTCCTGTTTGCAGTGATAATGGACAGGCTAACGGATGAAGTAAGGAGAGAACCACCATGGACAATGCTGTTTGCTGATGATATTGTGATTTGTGAAGAGACCAGGGAAGAAGTGGAGCGGAGATTAGAATCCTGGAAGTATGCATTGGAAAGAAGAGGGATGAAAGTCAGTAGATCAAAGACTGAATATCTTTGCATAAATGGAGGAAATGACAACGAAACAGTAAAGATGGAGGATACAAAAGTGCCAAGAGTAAAGGAATTGAAGTATTTGGGATCAACGGTGCAAGAAAGTGGTGGTTGTGAGAGGGAGGTAAAGAAGAGAGTACAGGCAGGATGGAATGGATGGAGAAGAGTATCAGGAGTAATCTGCGACAAGAGGTTACCAGCTAGAGTAAAAGGAAAAGTGTACAGTTCAGTGGTAAGACCAGCAATGGTGTATGGACTTGAGACAGTAGCAGTCACAAAGAAACAAGTGGAAGAGATGGAAATTGCAGAGATGAAAATGCTGAGGTTTACTATGGGAGTGACGAGAAAAGACAAGATTAGAAACGAGCACATCAGGAGTACCGTTAAGGTAGAACGGTTAGGAATGAAGATGAGCGAGGGAAGGCTGAGGTGGTATGGACATGTCATGAGGAGAGACCAAGAGTATGTAGGAAGAAAGATGATGGAAATGGAGTTACCGGGAAAGAGGAGAAGAGGGAGACCAAAGAGAAGATTTTTAGATGTGGAAAAAGAAGATATGAAGGAAGTTGGTGTGAAGGAGATGGACATTGAAGACAGAAAGATGTGGAGAATGATGATACGCTGTGGCCACCCTGACTAATGGGAAAGGCCGAAAGGAGAAGAAAGATTAAATTATATTAAAACAATTATTAAATTAAAAAATTTTTGGTTTTTGGTGATTGTTTTTGGCCATTGTTTGTTCTGAACAGAAATATTTGTTACTCAGAATAAACTAGTGTACTTTATTGCAGTGATCGAGTTGATATGACATATGTTAAGAACGAGACCTCGGGACCAGAACTGAGCCCAAAAAATTTTGTGTAAAACCAAGTGTTCTTTCGATATTTTTAAAAGCAATACATTTTTGTTTTTTGAAAAATTGCTACGTTACAAGCACCCCTAACATGTTGCGACACACAAAGCTTTGCTTTGTCTTCTCCACTGGTGCAGAAGAAAGCTGAAACGCAAAACACATGCTGGTTAGCAAAGTTGAAAAGACCAAACTTTTTTTCAATTTTTTCTTTCAAAACTCAAAAATGTTTAAAGGAACGTTAATGATTGAAATTGTGTCTACAGATTTTAATAGCTTGCTGTTTGGTGTTGGCTTGTTCGATTTGTTTGACGCGTTGGTTAGTTTTTGCTTACATGCAGCAAAATTTATGTAATGCGTCACCTTCTTCTTCTTCGTATGGAGTAGATGTTTCTTTCCAGAAGACTCTTAAAATGTTAAGGAAGGTATTGTTTAGCCAGACCACTGTCTCCTCATCAACTCTTCCAGACCAAGCCTCCTACTTGGATGATAGAAAATGAGGAAGGATGTTATTACGTGATCAGCGGTTTGCTCTTCCGCGCCAAACTCACAGGCTGCTGTTGGAGCCATACGCCATCTGTGCTCTGTCAAACGGAATAAACCAACGCCAGTGCGGAGGCGGTTAAGCCTTACCCAGGATAGTCTGGGTAAATACATTACCAGTGGTTTGGGGTTGACATTGGGAATAAAAGTACGTAGGCAAAAGGTATTACTTTGTCATTCTATATTCCATTTGGTTTCCGCGCAACATGCCACATTGGTGTCCGAATTAAAAAGTCCTTTAAAAGTTCCAGTACAGCAGGCACCATTGGGGTTTCGATTTAAGCTGTCGGTGTCCTCTATAAAGGGTGGGCAAGAGTCTTTCTTAAGTATGATTTGAGGTTCTTATGTCAGCAAGCTAGAGACAGCGTAGCTACTTTGCGTCGAAGTTCAGTTGGAAGGATACCTGCCAAGACAAATGAATTGTCTATTGGTGTAGGGCGCAGGCATCCAGTCGCAATGCACAAAGCGTCATTGTTAGGCTTGTTAGTGAGGCGAGTGTGGACAGTGCGGCACCAAACAGGTGAGCAGTACTCTGCAGCAGAGTGGACCAAGGCCAAAGTAATAGTGCGAAATGTTGCAGCACCAGCAACCCAGGTCAATTCCTCCAGTCGCCTTAAAAGCCCAACACGTGTGTTTAATTTTTTTGCCCAAAGACTCAAGACTTCGGCGAAACGTGAGCGCCCTATCGAATTTTATGCCGCATACATTGACTTGGAACAGTACAGTAGGGCTCGTCCTTCTACGCTGATGGAAAGCTCGCATCGTGTTTCTTTGTTGTTGAGGTGGAAGGCAGCCTAGAAAAAATATTTGGCTTTTTTGCTCAGAACGGCGAAATAACGAGGTAATTAGAGAGTTTGTTTTTAAGCTTTAAAAGCTTCCATAATTAAATAATTCATCAATTCAAATTCTACTCCCCGCTTCGATCAACTGCTCTATTTTTATCAGCCAGACGTATAAAAACTTTTACTTTAGTTTTTATCTGTTTGACAAGACACTAATACATACCCACTTAAGATAATTTAATTAGCATGTCGCGAGTACGTGTTTCAATTTCTTTTGGTTTTTACATATGTACCAGACTAGACCGATTGTTATTAGATTATTATAATGTTTTAGACTAGTCCACGTTTGGTTCGAGTTTGGATTTGAGCTAAAATTTTGAGCCCGATTCCATCTCTGGCTCAACCACGCATAGCCTGTTTTAATCACTCTGCTCAGTTCTACAGACAACATGAAACCATTAGGCAAGCCACGGCTGTGTTTGTGGCCACAAACAATCCTGTTATTATGCCCCCAGTTCTGGGAGCAAGCTATGGTTGCAATGAAAGTTTAAAGTGTTTTGTTTGTTTTTGTTAAATATTTCGGTGGCATGGTGTTGCGTCATCTTGAATTATATCAAACGCTTTCATCTTGAGTTACCAAAACAATTTTGGTTTTTAGCAGTATTTTAGGGCGTATGTCTTTCATTGAGTTTGGCAAAGACGAATTTCTCGTCTTTAGTTGACTTCAAAAAGAGACATATTCACCATTTTGAAACAAATGTTAACCCGAGAAGTTTTAATAGCGACCTTGATATACATCATTTCTGTTTAAACCTAGCTAGTTTTTATAAAAAAAACTAAATCAAACAAAAAACTTTTTAAATCTCTATCCTGTGCTTGGTAGATTTAAAAATCAGTTTTAAATTCAAATTATATCCGTAATGGTAAAAGTTAAAAATTCATCTGGACAACAATATTTAAATATCTTTCCAAATTGACGGTTGCTCTGCATATACGATTACGGATTTCCATTTCACAGACTATTTTGACTTGTAGGATCGATTCGTTTTACATATAAGCGTAGGTTTTAATTACTGTCATTGGCATATTTTTGTTTGTTCATTTTTTATTTAATCTATCCATTGTGCAAACTAGCAGGTCAACGGGGCAAAGACAGACCAACTTTCGTGCTATTAACTGATCTGCTTTTTCGAAATGTCACAATATTCCTGTCCGGTTGAAAATTTGTATGTTTTTATTTGCGATAGAACAGAAATTAAAGCTTCGTTTTCAAAGATATCCCAGAAAATTAAATGCTGTAAAGTGCTTCTTTGAAGAACACAAAAGAATTTTTTAAATTTATACAGTTCATCCGGAATTTTTTATAGCGTTTAGAGCAGGGATGTGAACTCATTTGGTGCTGTACTGGGCCATATTTTTGCACCTGCATTTTACGCGGGCCAGACAATTGTTCAAATTACACAATCAATAATTTCATTTATTGTTATAGTGTTCTTTTAAAAAAATATATCTTCACTTTGAATCTATCTCGGATTTCTTGAGTTTTGTTCCAAAAAATAGTGTTCTCTAAAAAAAGGTTTTGAAGCATTTCACTATGGCCGGGATGTCCAACCTGCAGCTCGCTTAATATTTTTATGCAGCCTATTGCTTACTCAACTTTTTTAATTTATTGAATTTAACATAGGATTAGGGTCCAGGGTTGCACCGTTGGCCAAGGAGAGTATCGCTCTCAGTCGCCGAAGCTCAGCTCGCTGGATGCCTGAAAGTATTGGTAGGTTGTCAATTGGGATGGGACGCAGGCAAGGCGCAAAGCGTCATACAGGACACTGTCTATGAGGCGAGTGTGATCGTTGCGACACCAGACTGGTGTGCACTACTTATCTGTTTAGTAGACCAGAGATAGAGCAGCTAAGCGCAGTGTTTTGGCACCGGCACCCCATCCTAAGCCTTCAAGTTGCTTCAACAGTGTAAGCGCTAATATAGTTTTTTCTCAATGCTCCGAGATGATGACGAAATATGAACAATCTTTCCACAAAATAAGTGGGATTGGACAAAATGGTAAAAATCTAATGTTAGCTCACGTTTGGCCTCTTCGTTATTTAAATAAAAGACTGCCGTCACCGTCTTAGTGTGATTAAGCCCCTAAAGGCCTCCCAGTTTTTAGAGGAGTGCGCAATGCTAGGTTCTCTTCGCAGGTAAACTTTCAGGAAATTGTGGAGGGCAGATGTAGACTTAAATATAAAGAGGCTCAAAGGAAGAGGTGCCCAGAAAGTTCCGTGACGAAGGCCGTTTTTTAGACGGCGACTCTTGCTTTGCTTGCTATCACCGGTAGTAATAGTGAAACTCCAAGGTCAAGCTCCATGATCATTCTACTACTTATACCATAGTAGTAAAAGTCAACCATTAGGACAAGCTCCAGGATCATTCTAATCATGTGCTTATCTGAAAGAAGTCTCCGTCAGCAGGCCAAGATGTCAGACAGAGTCATATGCCGCCATCAGATTGACAAATCGACAAAAGAAATCCTCGATGTTTTCTGTCAATAGAACGACTTGACCCACTGTTGACTTTCCGCATCAAAACTCAGTCCGCTCTTTAGGGAGCGATAATTCAACAATTGGTTGAACGCGGGCGTAGATAAGCCTCTTGAGGATCTTGTAGCAGACACAGAAGAGAGATATGGATAACTCTTTGGGTCCCCTACTGGCTTCATCAGCTTTGTGATTGCGATTACAAGCGCTCTTCTCCAGATCTTTGGAATTTTGAGTCAGTGCAAGCAGGAAGAAAGGAACTCACTTAACTGGGACTTCAAAGCAGCTCCAGCGTGGATATTTTTATCATTAATTATGTAATTATTTTAATGGTTTTACATTTCACTTAGATTCCTAACTAGTTAATTAATTTTAATTTTATGTTTTAATACTCGTCATTTTGTCATAGCATTTAATACTAAAAAGATGAAATTTCATAGACATTTAATTTTGAGACCCGCTGAATGTACTTAAATTTATAATTTGGCCCATGATAAAAAGAGGTTGGATACCCTTGCACTATGGTATCAACAAACGTAACTTTGTCACGCCTAATATAGCAATAAAATTTGAAAGACACGGGCGGTTGGTAGAATCGTTGCGTTGAAATAGAATTAGTTGAAAATGAAATAGAATCATAAAATTTGAAATAGAGCGCTGGTAACGACGTTGCTGATTGGTAGAAGAAAGAGAGCTCGCGATTGGTTGCGCGCTCACTTGCGCCGCAACTTGCGACGCACTTGTGCCAGAAACAGTTCGTCTATGGACTGAAGCTTTCGCGACTGAAGCCGTTACTTTCGATGTTTTGAAATCTTATATAAACCACGGTTTTCATGTAGCTCTTCATTTCCCAACAATTTCTACTGACGAGAGTTGGCCGAAAGAATTCTCGGAAAAAACAGTTTTTTTTGAAAAACTACCAAAAACCAAATGAGTTGTGGCACCGTCCGTACCATTGGTTATTTTTAAATTGAAACTCTTATAGTCAAGTTTAATTGTATTTGGCCGCAATTTTCACTTTCCCCAACGCAACGGGCTTTAAATTAAAAGATCATTATTTCAACAATTAACAATTGTGTTTTTTTAACTTAATTTCGTTTGTTAGTTTCAAAACAAAGTGATATTGCCAAACAAATGGATAAAATTTTTGCTCTGTTAATTTATAATATTCTTGATTTGTTTTTGCAAGTTTCACGAATATGATCAACAAAATTTTGGCAATCCAAATAATACAATATCAATCCATGTTTCCAATTGTGTACTTAAAACAATTTTCGCAACAAAAGAATTTCACCAAAAATTTAATGAGTAGATTTTTAAAGAAGATTATTAAAGTTTTTAAAAATGTTTAATATATAAATTTTATTATTTTTGCAGTTTTAATTGTAATTGTAATTGTGTTATTTTGTGTTATTTTTTTTGTTGTGTTATTTAACTGTAAAATTGCGATTTTAATTGTAAATAAAAAATAAAAGTAATTGCAACGCTTTTTATACTTTTCCATATACTTTGAGATAATTGGTTGTCTGTGATTTCTAAAAAAAATCTAGTCACAATAATACACAGTTGAGTTACGATTGAATATTTTAAAAATACAAACGCAGTTTTACATTTTTCAATTTTATTTGAAACAAATGAAAAGTATCTGGAGTTAAATTTTCAAAAGTATTAACTCTCACCTAAATTTTTTAAAGTTTTTCGTCAGGAATAAAATATTGGAAGTTTAAAAGTAATCTTCGAGTCGACTAATCACAAGAAAAAAATTTTCAAATATTTTATCTAAACTTAAAAGATCAGATTGTTTGAGTTTATAAAACTAGGTTTTTGATTTGTTATTTTGGTACTTGTCAATATTAATCGAATAAGTAATTGAAAGGGTATCCACGCATTCCGATGCTCAGTGTGGGTCTGCTAGTCGGCAAACGTCCTTTTCAAGACGGGGCAATGTCAGGATAAAACTGCCCTTTTCAGGGCACATTGCCAACAAGTTCCGAAGACCCACTATTTTTCAGCTGAACATCGAAGGCCTCACTGCAAGCAAGATGAACGTTTTTCATCACCTCGCTATGCAGTCTGAGGCACTCATCATCCTACTGCAGGAGACCCACTGCACTGATGCAGAGAAGTTGGTATTTCCAAACTACCAACTAGCTGGGTCTTCTTTAAGCAGGAAGCCTTGCCACGTTTGTCCACGAGCGACTGAGATACACGCTTTTGGACCAATCTCCACCGACATCGGAGATCGAGTGGGTGTGTGTGGACGTTGATGGCTATAAAATAGTCAACGTCTACAAACCACCGCCAACGCGATTGCGAACTCCCATTGTTTCCTCATCCCTGTCTTTACGTTGGCGATTTTAACTGTCGTCATGCTGACTGGGGTTATGACGACAACAGTCTGGTTATGACGACAACAGACGGTGAGTGCTTGGCTGGTTGGGCAAGTATTAATTGTCTTGCCCTGCTATATAATGCCAAGGATGCTGCCAGTTATTATTCCGGCCGCTGGAACACTGGCACCAATCCAGATCTAGCTTTCGCCAGCGTAGGTCCAAACAGTCGCTTACCGGATAGACATGTCCTTGAGAAGTTCCCCAGGTTGCAACATCGACCTTCGCTTATTACACAACCAAGGTTTGCTATGGCAGTGCCAAGCATGCCTGTTAAGCGATGGAACTTCCGCAAGGCCAAATGGAGTCACTACATTGCCTTGACGAATAAATTCGCAAAGACTTTGTTGCCGCCTGATTCACTTGATGTAGATGCGGCTTACCAGGACTTCTGTAACACCATTAAGAAAGCAGCCAAAAAGACTATCCCACGCGGGTATCAAAATAACTATATTCCATGTTGGGATGCAGAGTGTGAATCCCTCTATAAAACCTTTCTGCAGTCTCCTCAGGGAGACGACTCGAGTTTGGCTGCTACAGCTCTGCTTGCCAAACTTGACAGAAAGCGGAGGGATTGATGATCCGAAGCAGTTCGGAGCATTGACTTTTCCCACTCTAGTCGAAAAGCGTGGAGTATTTTGAACAACCTTACTGGTAGGTCACGACACTCTCCTCATCACTGTCTCGTTTCAGCCGATGCTATTGCATCTCAGCTGGTTAGAAATGGGAAATACGAGGTTGTTGATCGCAAGTCATCTCGACTTGTCTTTCAAGAAGTGTCTGATCTTTGGAGGGCCACAACATCAGACACAGTAAATATCTCTGACAATTTTTCACAGAGAGAATTTGCTGCTGCCCTCCAACATTTAAAACCAGGTAAAGCTCCGGGTCCTGATTCCATCTACTCAGAGCTTATACTCCATACTGGAGCTGCTTTGAAGTCCTGGTTACGTGACTTCTTTTCTTCCTGTTTGCGCCGACTCAAAATTCCCAAGATCTGGAGAAGAGCGCTTGTGGTCGCGATCCCAAAACCAGGAAAGCCCGTGGGGGACCCAACAAGTTATTGACCGATATCTCTGCTCTGTGTCCCCTAAAAGATCCTCGAGAGGCTTATCTACGCCCGCGTTGAACCATTAATCGATTCACTGCTCCCTAAAGAGCAGGCTGGGTTCCGACGCGAAAAGTCAACCGTAGATCAAGTTGTTCTGCCAAACCAGAACATCGAGGATTCTTTTGAGGCTAAAAAGAAGGCCGGTGCCGTATTTATCGATCTGACAGCTGCTTATGACACTGTCTGGCACCGTGGTCTTACCTGTAAGCTGCTGAGACTACTTCCGGATAAGCACATGGTCAAAATGATCATGGAGCTTGTCCGAAATCGAAGTTTTACCCTTACCACCGGTGACAGCAAGCAAAGCAGGCTACGCCGTCTTAAAAACGGCATTCCTCAGGGATCGGTCTTGGCTCCCCTCCTATTTAACATCTATACGTACGATCTTCCTTCCATGATTTCCAGAAAGTTTGCTTATGCTGATGATCTAGCATTGTTGCATTCTTCTGGAAACTGGAAGGACTTGGAGGGGACTTTAAGCCAAGACATGTCCACACTTTCAGTGTATCTCCAGACTTGGAGGTTGAAGCTCAGTCACACTAAGACGGTGACGGCAGCCTTTCATTTAAATAACCGAGAGGCCAAACGTGAGCTAAAGATCTACAACAACGGTAGACTTTTACCGTTCTGTCCAACCCCTACTTATCTTGGGGTAAAACTGGACAGATCGCTCACGTTTCGTCACCATTTAGTGGCATTGCACAAAAAACTATCCTCGCGTGTCACACTGCTGAGGCGACTCGCGGACTCAGGATGGGATGCTGGTGCTAAAACACTACGCATAGCCACCTTGTCTCTAGTCTACTCAACATCTGAGTACTCTGCGCCAGTCTGGTGTCGCAGTGGTCAAACTCGTCTCATCGACAGTGTCTTGAATGACGCCTTGCACATAGTTACTGGATGCCTGCGTCCCACTCCAACGGACCACCTACCTGTACTCTCAGGCATCCAGCCAGCTGAGCTTCGCCGACTGGGAGCGACACTCTCCTTGGCTTACCGTGGATCTCTGGACCCCGATCATATCTTGTATGGTCTTTTAAGTGGGTCCTCAGATACTCGCCAAGTGAGACTAAGATCCAAACGCCCGTTTGTGCCAGCTGCGCGGAATCTTTTGGACAACCTTGCCAGACTTGGCATCCGCGCCTCTGAATGGACAAATCACAAATGGAACGCGGAGTACTGTGAAAATGCTTCCAGGCTCCGTGCTTTTGTGCCCGAGACCAGTGCCAGGCCTGTTGGGATGGGCTTACCCCGAGCAGCTTGGGTTAAGCTCAACCGCCTGCGAACTGGTGTTGGGCAATTCCATTCGTCCATGCACAAATGGGGTCTCGCTCCTTCACCGAATTGCGAGTGCGGCGCCTCTGAGCAAACCGCAGACCATGTACTAACAGCGTGCCCTATACATCGGGCACCACATGGAGCACGAGGTCTGACGGTTTTGGATGACGAAACTCGATGCTGGCTTAATGACATCACTGCCAGCATCTGATCCAGGCAGTGCAGCAGTCTGGTGTCGTAAAAGGATAAACCCTCGGCCCCAGTCCTGTTTGTGTCTGACCTGGAGTGGATGCCCTTCAAACGACGACGACGACGGAGGTTCACTGTACAAGTTTTTTCTGTTTTTACTGCATATTTCTGTACTAACTTAGAACTATATTTTTCCTTTAAAGGTTACAGAAACACTCAAGTTGTGGGAAAAGTATGTTTTATTTGTGTTTACGCATTAGCAACAAGTATGATTAATTTTGAAACTAGTCTTGCCACGCTCCCAATGGAGACGAATGTTGCATTTTGTGAACATACTTCTTGTATTTTTTTGCACACTTTACATCGACCTTGCGTTGTTGAAGGTCCAAGTGGTTTACTCCATCGAACTGTACATCTAGTGGTAGTTCAGCAGCAGCACTACTTTCTAATTCACGGTGTTGTTGAACTTTGAGTAGGCACAGCGTCACTTCTCTTGTCAAAAACTTTTTCTCCTTTCCTTGATAAATCTTGATGTTGTATGGAAAACCATCGCTGCCGCATAAGCAACCAAATCTTAAAACCAAAGCGAATAAGTTTTCCTCTAATAAAGATTTTGGCACTGTGCCAACCAAACTAAGGTACCATAGATTCGTACACACTTAAAAGTTTGTTAAATATGCCAAACTGAAATAGGTTTCGATTTAACATCTCATAAAGTGGCGCTATTTTACTCATTTTGTCCCCTTCTGTTAAGTTTTGGTTGTCAGCGAAGCGGAGATACTTCTTTATTTCGTAATACCTGTTCCTGCTCATTGTATTGGACACAATTGCTACGCCTAAATCTTGTTACCTATAGACCAGTAATGGTGCTTTTCAGGTAAAAAATGATACCCTGAAAGTAAGAGTATACCAAAAATCTTGTGGATTTCTTCGTCTGTAACATAGAAATTAGGATTATTTTTATCTCGATTTTCATACAAACTTGTTTGGCAAACAAGTTGTTCAATCATCTCCTCAATAAACAAAAATCTCCAAATCTCAAATGGTGAGCTACCATCCAGGTTGAGAATGCGATCTTTCAAAATACTGGAATCGTCATCAATCTAAATTGTTTTATCGAAGTTATAACTTTTTTTCCAGTTTGGAAATCCTTTCTTCCTAGTTGATGGTAGAGCCGTTTCTGATTCTTTATTACTCTCAAAATCTTTCTCCACTTCAAGTTCCCCAACTGGCTCAAAAATTTCATCCAAACTGTCACAACATGTTTAACATTGCTCTTCTGGCTACCAGAGTCTCTTGCCTAAGGCGGCAATACAACAACATTGACTACGTTTTATGCATCTTCTATAATTTCGTTGAATTCTGCCAACGTTGATACAGGGGTTGCCTTTCTTGCACCGTAAAAAGCTTAATTTGTTAAAAAACCCAGTGGATCAGTTTAACCCTATTGGATGACGATTTTAGGACGATTCTCGTGAAACGCATCTCAATTAAAATTTTTCAATAAGGGAGACAAGAATCAGTCCAAAACTTGTTAAAAACTTATTTTATTTTAATTTAAAATCGATTTCGATCACAAGATCATAATCAGTTAACAATTCTATAAGTCTTACTCAAATAGAATAAGACTTAATAGAATTAATAGAATCACAAGATCATCCTCAGTTAACAATTCTATTAAGTCTTATTCAAATAGAATCAATTTTAAATTAAAATAAAATAAGTTTTTAACAAGTTTTGGACTAATTTTTGTCTCCCTTATTGAAAAATTTTAACCGTAAAAAGCTCTACAGCCTGGGACAAAAGTTTAAGACCACCTTTTGCAATATTACACATTTAAGTAAAAAAGCTTCTTATTCACGCAAAACTAAGTATTGTTGCGTCAGAATGCATATTTAGGTTTTGGAATTAGGTCTTGTTATTTAACAATAATATATTATTATTTTCGATTTGAATTTCAGACGTTTAGCCATAAATTACCTGTAGAAATACAAAATTTTGACAGCTAAAAAATGGGCAAAAAAGCAGCTCTCAGTAGTGAAAAACGTGCCCAGATAGTCAGTCTTAGCACAATGAAGCTCTCAGAACGCGAAATATCAAGGCAGATGAAGGTTAGCAAGACTGCGGTAAACAATGCTATCGAAAAATTTCGAAAAGAAAACACTTTTAAGGACAGCAAAAGGTCAGGTCGTCCAAGGATTTCCAGTAATAGGGATGACCGTTTTATCAGGAAGGTAGTGAGTCAATCTCCTATGAGCTCTGCTAAAAAAATACAGGCAGGAATGGCGGAAAGAGGAATCAACATGAGTGAAAAGACTATTAGGCGTAAATTGTCTGTGGATTTTGGCCTGAAGTCATACAGACCAGCTCAGAAACCACGTCTAACCGAAGCAATGAAAAAAAAGAGGTTAGAGTTTGCAAAAAGGCATCTTGACTGGGACACAAAAATGTGGAAAAATATTCTTTTCTCAGATGAATCTTCAATGAAGCAATTCTCTGTTCGGAAGTATCGAGTTTGGAGACCACCTAGAGCTCGGTATCAGGAGAAATTCACCATTCCAACAGTGAAACACCCTCCAAGTCAAATGATTTGGGGGGCCATGTCAGCTAATGGGATAGCTGGTCTTTATTTTTTGCCGCCAGGAAGCACAATGAACGGCTCCAAATACGTCGAATTGCTTAAGGAGAAGTTGGTGATACACATGCAAATACATAATTGCACAATTTTTATGCATGATGGAGCTCCCTGCCACAAAAGCAAGGTTGTACAGCAATTTCTCAATAGCCAGCATATCAATGTGCTTGACTGGCCTGGGAACAGTCCTGACCTGAACCCCATAGAAAATTTGTGGGCTTTATTGAAGACGAAAGTATCTCAAAGACAGCCTTCATGTCTTGAGGAAATGCGGAAGGTGATCAAAGAAGTTTGGGTGCATGAACTTTCTCCGGATTATTGCCTTAACCTTGTAAGTAGTATGCAACGTTGCCTTCAAGAAGTTATAAAAAATAAAGGCGGTCACACCAAGTATTAAGAATTTTTAAATTTTAAGAATTGTTTTACCAAAATACAATGCATTTTGCTTGAGTAAGAGATGTTTGTTGAAATACAAAAAAGTTTTTGCAAAAAGTTTGTGGTTTGTGCACATTATGGCAAGTTTAACATGAAATGATTAAAAAACTTCAAGTGGTCTTAAACTTTTGTCCCAGGCTGTAGTATCCATATTTGACCCAATTTTCTAAACTTTGTTGCTACTGTGCTTGAAACAAACTGTTGATAAACGTGTTTCTTTGCTCGCTGGGAGTTCGAAAATAAAACAACACCGTTGCCGTATTTCTCGATAATCTGCTCTGTGACGTCACAAAAATAGAACAATGAACTTAATCCTGAAACAAATAAAATCTCGGTCGACTGCATTGAAATCACAGCTGGATAGTTTTATATGAAAACTGCTACTTTCCTAGCGTAAGAAGAAGGCAAATTTCAAGATATTGGGATTGAAAATTAGAAAATTGTCTCCGGAAAACCGCCATTGTTCCACAAAGGGAACAAAAATTTTTCAGATAAATTTTACCCTACCCAATATCTATATTTTGGATTGCTTTTTAGATGGAGATGTGACCGAATGTTTCTACTAAATATGTTAGCACGCTAGAAGTGTTTTGAAAATAACAAAGATATTTATAGCTTCGTAAGTATACCTTACACCGAAAACTCGATTTTCATAAAAATGTCGATCACACAAATACTCATGTGCACAAGTATTTTTTAATAAGTTGGTCAATATGGCAAAACAACTCCTTAACAACATACAAACAACATTACACTCTCCGTAATTAATAATAAAGATATTAAAACAGCTCTGAAAAATTTGTTTCATTTGTGGAACAATGGTAAGAAAAAAGTTAAGCAGAATGAATTTTAACTAAATTTCCGCTGTTTAGTTTTTACTTTTTTTAGTCCTTAGCTAAGGTTTTTTGCGAGCATTTTAATCGTTTTAATTCGTTTTTTGGAAAATAATTAAAAACAGTTTTTAAAATCAGTTCAAAGCTCAAAAAGTTAAAGTTAAAGGACCCTAATTTGAAACCAGCTGAAGACGATGTAAAAATTGCATTATTAAATTTATTAGTTGGGCTATTTTTTATTTTCTTTGACTTATCGACTTTGGCCTGTAATAAGAAGTTTTTACATAGAAATTTTGGCTAATTTGTTGCGGAAACATTAATTTACATTAGATTAGAAAAGAATAATTGTATGTTTTTTATCAACAGTCCAATAAAAAATCATTTTTCTTACATTAATCATACACAATTAAGAATACCGCTAAAATGTGTTTTCTTACATAACAATTAATTTGTATAAAAAATAATTCTATATACAAGCAATTGTAAATTTGATGTAAATGATTTTTTTTTATTTTCATCTCAATATTCTTCTGACTTGCAGGAAAGCGTCGGAGCCGCTGTATTTCGGACAACCATCAAGCGATTACCCCAACCCAATGATGTGATTCAAAATTTTAAGAACAGGTTCTCTTTGTATTGAACTCCCTAACAACAGTTTCAGTGTTGGGATTCAAAGTTTTAAGAAAAGGTTCAAAATTAGGGTGTTCTCTAAAAAAAAGGTCTTCACTTCGATTTCGTCTCTGATTTCTCTATTTTTTTCCCAAAATTAGGTTGTTCTCTAAAAACAAAGGTCTTCACTTCGATTTCGTCTCTAATTTCTCTGTTTTTCTCCCAAAATTAGGGTGTTCTCTAAAAAAAAAAAAAAAAAAGTCTTCACTTCAATTTCATCTCTAATTTCTCTATTTTTCTCCCAAAAAAAAAAAAGGGGGTTGGGCTTCACTCACAATCGTTCTTTACACTCTGAACAAACATCTTTAGCAGATTGAAACTGTTACATTAAACACAGAAATATTGAAATACATAGATTACGTAAAGTTAAAACCGGGTTCGCTAAACGTGCAGCAATTTCAAGAACGAGTTCGCGCGAACCTCCTGAATCCCATCATTTCCCCAACCTATACTTTCAGAGATGCAAAGATATTGCTGTTTGGTTAAGGTTTTAATTTGATTTTTCAGTTTTTAAAGATATAATAAAAATTAAAAAAAAAACATCCAAGTAAAGGAAAATGGCTAGATCAAAAATTTTGCGTTTTTACTTGACTCGCACAGTGTAGGTGGAAGAATATCTTTACATTGCTGTACATGATGAGCACTTTTGTTAACGGGTGATGCTGCGTCCAATGTGAACACTAATACAAAAAAGGTAATATTTTCATCATTTTCCAATATGTCATCAATCAATATTGATAAGTAAAATTTCACTAACCAAGTAACTTCAGAGTCTCTTATAATAACATCGTCCATTCTTTTTAAAAGCTGTTTGTTAAAATTTAATTTTGATGCTCCAAGCATACCTTGCTGCTGAAAGATGCTCAGTGTGTGAATTTTTTTTCCCCTGAAGAAGTTGCTTCATCGACATAAAAAAAAGTTCTACCTTTGGCTTTGTGGCACCAGCTAAAATGATTCTCAATTGGGTCAGAAGTAAACTTTGCTGGCAGCACATATTGCAATTTTAGTTTTTGATGCAAGTATTGGACCAATTTAAGCATAGCAGACATTGTTTGTATGCGAACTACAAATATTTAATTAGTAAGACCAGAGCAATCAGAGTCATTCTTTTGGATAAAAATCCCTGTGTGCATGGGTGTTTAAGTCAAGACAAGACTGCATTTTCAGCGTATCTCTAAACTTGAAAACTGAAGCTTAGTCACTCAAAGCGGCGACGACAACCTCTCATTTAAACAACTAAAAAGCAAATGTAATTTAAAAGTTTACAACAACGACGAATCTTTATAAGTTTTCCCAGTCCCTTCTTACTGTATCTTTATGTAAAACTGAACAAGTTGCTCACATTCTGACACCATCTCGTGGTACTGTGAAAATAACCATCTTTGTGCGGCACGCAGCTGAAGCGAATTGCGTGTTTAGGCGTGGCCACCGAGATATACAAGGCCTTTTACTTGGTTTCAGACAAAGCGATGACGTCATAGCGAGTAGGCCATCGCTGCGACGCTTTGCTCGCAATGGGCAAATTTGCAGCGAGAGAATTGTAACTTACGTAAACAATCTTTAACAGTTGCTCATTACCAAAAAAATTTTAATTAACAAAAAAAAGTTGAAGTTTAAAAGAAAAACACAAAAAAGGAAATAAATTTATAAAAAACAAATAAAATACAAAATTGTAAAGCGTTTTTGTTAATTAAGAGTTTGTAGTTTTTTTCGTTTAGCTAGTTTTGCAGCACCGAGTAATTATGTGTAAAATGTTTATGCATATAAACACTGCCATTTTCATTAACAGCATAGGTTTATGATCAGAAGAGCACATAATTGAAGATTCCAGTGAAAGCTGTTCGTCTTCTAAAGCAGCCAAAATAGTATTAATAGAAAGTGCACGTTGAAAAAATATTTTACAAATTCATCAAAGCTCGTTTGATTCATAACTATGTTGCTTATGAGAGCAACCCGCACGATATCATCTGAAGGATACAATAACTTTCCTCTATCAAGGCCCTTAATCAAAGAACGGTTAAAGCTGTCGAATCGTTGTATAGCAAGGTAAAACAACTTTTCCACTGCTACGCAAAGATCTGTAGGCGTGTGGACATAAATTATAAAAGATTGAAGAAAATATTAAATAATCGTAAGAGAATCTGTGCTTCTTTGTTATTAGTGATTGCAGTTGTTCATAAACAAACCTTACAACCGAGTTGTAAGAACAGTTTTTGTTTTTAAACTGACAAAGAAGGGTAAGTATAAACTTTGTATTTAATACACAAAGCACATCAAGTTCACTTGTAGTTGACCTGTCAGCGGAATGTAACAAAGTCAGCTTACAGATGTGTTTGCAAATTTGCTCAATTGTACTTATTTGTTCAGCATTTAAGGGCAACAGTTTATCTCCGATTCTGTTTAATTTAACAGAATTTATGCACACATTGAAGGACATGTCTTCTTTAATTGTTATACCACTTTGTACTTGTGGTCCAAGCATTTCAGTGTTTTTCAATGTAAAAGCAGTTAAGGTTTGGTTTATATTATCTCGAATAACTTGCCATGGCTCTTTAAGAAGTAGTTTTTTAGAGATATCACTCAGAGGTTTGCAAATGTCTTGTTCTTCTTTTTGTCGCATTTCTTTGCTTTGCTGGATGGCTCCCGCAAGTTGATCTTGTTTTTTTTTTTTTTTTTTTGAACCAATTTAGTTTTGGAAAGACGAGGTTTCTCGAAAGATTTTGATAAGTAAGAAGGACAGTTGGGAAATTGAGAAGGAATTAATTCAGTTTGTAGTTTTGGATATTTCATATCGCACGTCAACATTTTCTGAGTCTTTTCGTCAAAAGCTTAAGTAGTTTTTGAATTTCGTGACTTTGAAGATGTAATTCGCATACCTGTCAATACAAACTGATATAAAATTTTGTATACACTAAAAACTGTAAAAAAAAGCTTTTAGATTGCTTTCAAACAGGGCTATCAACAAATTAGACTCAAAAATATGGTTGACAAAAAACAAAACTTTTTGGCACGAAAAAATTTTTTTACTTAATTTTCATTTGACGCTTTTTAGTAACTTAGCGATTAACCGTCCCTATATTTTGTTCAGTTTGGTAACTAACTTTGTTTGTAACCTGACAATTTTTTCAAAATAAGATGAAATATAGACGCAAATCTAAATTTAGTTTTCTACAGACACTTCTCTTTAAAATAAAAATAAAGCTAGAAAATAAAGAGAGTTTGATGGAAGTAATAGCTTATAAATAAATAAATAAATACAAAGAGCATCAAAAAAAAATTAGACACATTTTACTTGTGTAATTAACAAAAAACCCAAAGTACAATAATAGTTGCAAAGTTTTAGCTGAAAATAGGCCTGTAACAGATTAATGCCGTCAAAAACTTACCTCATTAGTTTTAGATGACACAAAATTTTTTTCTTTTTATGGCATGTATCCATTTTTGCTTTAAACTTTTGTCTTGAGGAAAGCCAAATACAGTAACGCGCGGACCACCTTTGTAATTTCCCTTGCATTGGGGTACACAACATGTAAAGGGCATTGTAAATTACTTAGTAAAGTAAGTATTTTACGTTAAGCAGTTCTGAAATAAATAAAAATGACGACTGAAAAGATTTTTCTTTTTTAATAAAAAAATTTTATCAAGAGTGTCAAATAATAATTTTTTTGCACTTTCTAAGAAAACAACTATTTCTATTTCACCGAGAACCAAAAAACGCTACTATAACTAGATATTTCAAAATCACTAAAAATCATGGCGTGCGTACACCATGCTGAGAATCATTTACTGCTTCTTTCAAACTACGTAGTTAAAACTACATTTAATCGCTTAACTTTTGATCTTTTTGGAGAATGCTTTGTACTTATCTTCTAAACGAAACTGTTTTGTTAAAGATAAATACAAAGCATTCTTCAAAAAGATCAAAATTTAAGCGATCAAATGTAGTTTCAACTAGTTTGAAAGGAGCAGTAAAGTTTTACAAATATAATTCCTAACTTACTATCTAATTGATTCTACCTTTTAAGATTATGTTGCTACATTTCCTGTATATAAATCAACAGCATCTACTAACTTATAATCTTACAACTCAACTTCACTTTTCATTTTCTTAAAATTTAATATTATTGTCTTATTTGTCTGTTGTTTATTTTAAAAATGTTCTTTATGCTTTTAAGTTTTTATAAGTATCAAAATCTAAGGTTCATAGAAAAGATCAAAAATACATTAGTTGTACATCTATTTTAGTTTCTATCACTTCGTTTGGCTTCTAAACTACTGTTTCTTACTTGCAGCTGCTCGAAGCACAGCTGACCTACTTTCTTTTAATTGAAACGCGACAGAAACTTCTTTGTTCTATTTCAAAGCAAGCCCTACTCGTGATGACGTCACAATCGACGCGAAAGGCCTTGTATATCTCGGTGGCCACGGTTTAGGTCACACTGCATTGCGTACACATGGCGCCGATCTGGTGTCGCAGCGCACACACGCGCATCATAAAGAACGCTTTGATTGATGCTCTGAGGAATGTTACTAAATTCCCGCGTTCCACTCCAATGGACTACTTACCGATATTTTCAGGTAATAAGCCAGCTGAGATTCGCTCATTTGGTGGTTCCTTACATGCTCGTCAAGAGAGATTAAGATCTAGGCATCCGTTTGTGTCAGTTGCGCGGAATCTATTAAACAACCTCCCCGAACTAGGCATTTGCGCTGCCCACTGGACAAACTGTAAATAGAACACGGACATGCTTATATTGTCTAATTTTTACCTTGGGAGTATAATATTTACACTTTATAAGACTGGATTTTGCTGGGTCGAAATGGATTAGGCCATTTACACGTAAATATTGTCTTTTCATACGAATAATTCACTTCACAACTCGGAACGAATTAAATTCGTATCTTCAGGTATGCGCTGTATAAACCAATAGAAAAGAGTGAATAAGGAGTGAACAAGAAGAGGATAAATAAATCTCAAAAAGAACAGGTGATTAGACAAAACTATTTTTGCAATGACAAAATAGTGCAATGCCAACAACGTGCTCAGTGTGATGTCTTGAAAAGTTGATAGAAACAGTGATGGATTTAAAAGATTTTTCTGAAAAATTGTCTTTCAAAACACACCTTTAATATGCTTATATTGAGTTAACTTGCTCAAATCCCAAAGTATAAAAAAGTTGCTCTTAGAACCTTTGTAGCACAAAAGTTCAGGATTATTTTAGTCACCAGTCACAATTTTTTGAACTAAATATACGTTTAGTTCAGTTTGCTTCGATTTCTGCTCCGCTACATGTAAAAGTATACAACTATAATTATTTAATAATAAACATAATTAAGGCTACGAATTAGAAAAAGGAAGAAGCAGCAAAACGAATGTACGTTGTATCTTGCAAAGATAGTAATGAAATACGTATATATAGAAGTTGTATTACAAGAAGCAAGGTTGCTTCACCTGAATACGAATTTTGTTTGATAAAAAGAAAAAGGAAAAAAACAAAAAAATAAAATAAAAAAATTAAAAAAAGCTGCATTGAGCTTATTTGATGAAGAAAAATACAAAACTCTGCCATGGAAGCGGTGCGTTTGTGGGACCAGAGCAAAGTTTGGCTCATACATGCAGAATATGATAAAGCCTTAAGTTTAGTGGAAGTTTAAACGTACTCTATCAACATAGGGGTTTAGTATCTAATTTTAGTCATTGTCATCATTACATATATTTATTTTCTTGACTCGCAGGATTACGTCAGAGACGTTTATCTTCAGAAAACTCACAAGCACTTAACCCACCTGCCTTGGGAGATAGGCTACCAAGATATTGCTGCCTGGTTGAAAATTTTATTTGTTTTTTAGTTTTGTTTAAAGATATAATTAAAATTTAGGGCTGCTTGCTAAGACAGCCAAGCAGAAAAAATACGATAAAATGTCTTTTTCCCAAACATAACAGAATGACGGAAGCAGGTTTTAAACCGCTATCATGTCGATTACGTTCGTCATCAATATTACGCTGTTATCCACCCAACTTTTCAAATATTATTTTTGAGTAGAATGCCAAGGTTGTAAGCAACTGTTTACAATAAATCGAATAATTGCTGTTTTGCTTTTCTTGCTTTTGCAGTCACATTTTTTGGATTCTACCTGAATAATAGATATGATGCTGGGATGGGCTTATCCTGAGAAGCTTGGGTTAAGCTCAACCGTCTGAAGACTGGTGTTGGACGATTCCATTTATCCATGCATAAATGGGGTCTCGCTCCTTCGGCGAATTGCGAGTGCAGTGCCGCTGAACAAACCGCAGACCACGTTCTAATAGCTTGTTTCATACATCGGGCACCACATGGAGCACGAGATCTGACGGTTTTGGATGACGAAACTCGATGCTGGCTTAACAATATTCTCTCTGCTTCTTTACTCTAACTGAGTGGTTTTCAACTGGGGTTCCGTCAGAACAGTTCAGGGGTTCCGCAAGATGAACTTCGTGTGTGTCTATCAAAAACACGACCCAATTTTAAAGAGTTTTGCAAGAAACATTAGGCTCAAGTTTTTCATTGAATTTTTTACGAGAATAAATGTAATTTTTTGCAGTTTGTATTAATAATTTCAGAGACCGATTCCGAGTGAAGACCTTTTTTTTTTTTTTTAGAGAACACCCTGATTTTTGGACAAAAATAGATGTTTTCAGCCGGTTACGGTCCGGAAACTCAAATAATTTTCAAAAGTGGCCCGCAAGAGTGCAGAAGTTGGACCATTCTGGCATAAGACAATCAAATTATCGCACAGGGACTCCTCAAGCCTCTGGAATGTTTCATTGGGGTTCCGCTCCACCAAAAAGGTTGAAAACCACTGCTCTAACTTTTACCCATATCCCTCACTGAAACCCAATTTTTCCTTAACTTTTTATCCGACTCCAAAAAAATATGGGCTAAAATAAATAAGGGCTCAACCGGGAAAATTTCCTGTTAAAGGTTCTCAACCGGGAAAATTTTCCCCTAGAGAAAAGTTTTGTATTTTTAAAGGGGAATTTTTTTCAATATCATTAATCGTTTTACAGTTGATGTTAACAGTAATATTTTATAAACTTCTTATATGAAAAACATTTCAAAAATTAGATTTATTTTGGTAAATCTAACTTTTATGTAAGCAATCGTATAGACATTTTTCCAGCCACCTAGTGGACATGGCAACCGTTGCTAAGCCGAGTAAGCTTTGGCTTTATTTAGTTTGTTCTAACAACCAAGTCATAAAGCGAATAGCTTATTGTGGTGATTTGAATTTGAATTGAAAATAAAAATTAGATTAAATTTTACAATCTGCTAGATAAGTTATGACAGCTAATTTCTCGCACTTATTAAGTTAGACTTTCCTGTAGTTATTTTTTAAGGAAATAGGTCTAAACATCTTTTACACTGTAGCTCTCCAGAATTTTGCTTTAATATTTATTCCATGTTACATAGCTTAAATTAAAACTAAAATTAGGTAAAAGACCAAACTATTTTGTAACTGTACTCTGGTAAGCAGATTTTGTTAATTTAATTTACAAATATTAACTATTTAGGTGTTTGTGTAAACATTTTTTACAAGAAACAAATAAAATTATTATATTCTTTTTCATATAAAAAAACTCGTTGTTTTATACTCTTAACTAAAATTCAAATCACCGAAGTAAGCTATCTGCTTCATAACTTGGCTGTTAAAACAAGCTAAATGAAGCCAAAGTTTGCATGACTTAGCAATGCATGTCCACAGAGTCGCTGGAAAAAGGTTTATTAAGTAAAATGTTTATTTTTGCTTTGATCTCCATAATGGTTAATTGTTGCTTTTTGGTTGATAATGCTATTCAATTTTTTTAATAATAGGTTGGGTTTGTGTGTTACGAGTTGTGTTATGAAACTATTTTATTGTTGAGTTTTTTTTCATTTGCTAATACTAACAATTTTGTACTAAAGATTATTCTAAAACATGGCTGCGAACTCGAAGCATTTTTAATCGAGTTCAAGTTCGAGTTCAAGTTCACAAAAATTTCAAGTCCGAGTTCGAGTTCGAGTTCTTTAAATTTCAATTGTTTGAGTTCGAGTTCGAGTTCACAAAAAAATTGCAAGTTCGAGTTCGAGTTTTGTTTTAATTACTTTAATTAATTATTTTACATGTATCAGAATTTTTAGCCTGGTTAAGCACGAAGTTATTACAATTTACAACATTCTGGGGCGTACATTAATTAATTTATTCTACACGTATCAGATTTTCTATCCTGGTTAAGAACAAAGTTATTACAATTTACAACATTCTGCAGCATACGTTAATTAAATTATTTTACGCATATCAGAATTTCTAGTCTGGTTAAGTACAAAGTTATTATAATTTACAACATTCGTAGGCGTACGTTAATTTATTTTACATATTCCAGATTTTCTAGCCTGGTAAATGCCAATTACTTTGTTGCCCCCTGGCCACGACTAAAGTGAGGTGACGGTTTCAATTCCATTCTATATAGACAAATGTCACATGAAGTTCCATGATTTCAGGTTATGTGGGTCTCGTGCAATCTTATGGCCATCCCGCGATCCCGTGACAGTGGCGTAAATCAAATTTATAAGAAGAATCGTAAGTTGTCGTACCAATTCGAAGGAGCCAATCACATTGTCAGTTCACCTAACAATGGCAACGCTGTCAACTAACTTTTATTTAACAAACAAAGACAATAAACTATTTAACATTTATTAACTGTGACAGAACAATTGTTGTTAAATTTAGAATTTATACGAATCATTAACCCTATTACGACTGGGGGGAGGTGGCGGAAAGTACTACACCTAACTAATTTAACAAGCCGTACAACAATTAAAAATTAAATATTTACGTTGGAAAACGTTAACAAAATTTTAATAAACAAGTATTTTATTAATGAATTGGCGTACTTCACCAAAAGAAGAAAACATTCGAAATAAAAAAGATTTCTGTAAAATTAAAAAAATCGCTGTGATCAAAAGCAATCAACTCTAAACAAATTAGTCAAGTCGAAATATTTTTTTATAGTGAAAAAAAATTAAGGTGAGTTTTCTGCGATTTAGAACTACAAGCATAAATTTTTGTGTAATGATTTGCCTTTCTTTTTATGTATGAAGTTTCTTGCCTAAATTGTTTACAAAAGTAAGTGAATTTAAAAAATCATTTGATAAATCGCAAAGATCGAAGCGTTGTAAACACTAATAAAACCAGCTTTTAGCAGATTTGCGGGGTTGAAGAATTTCTTTCTCTGAAACAGTAATAATCTTGCCAAGTGGATTTCAACTGCCACCATTTCTACTTCTAATTTTGCGGATTAATGACGTTCGACAAGCAGCCGAAGTCATTGATTCTCTCAAATCGCTCTCTTCGTTTTCCAAGCCAATTTACGAAAATTGACCACTTTTTTAAAACTCGCTTTTTTAATCCCAAATAATGTTTAAATGTCACATTTAAGTATTTATATTATTATAAAAGACTATGAAATTTTTTGTCTATGCAAACTTGAATGAGAATTATAGCGTTAGTAATTGTCGAGAAATAAGCAAGAATAGAGCGCGGGCATTTAACCCTCCCCCCAGTCGTACAAAGTTTCCAAAAATCCCAGTCGGAATAGAGTTAAGAGGATAATTCAACTGTGAAAAACTGAGCACATGATAAAATTGCTTTGTCATCAATGCTATCAATTTTAATCTATTATTTAACAAAATAAAAGAGGGTAGCAAATTATAATTGGGCACATTTGCTGAGAAATGTTATAGTCAAATTTACTTATTAAATGAACTCGTACTCGACAAACTTTTTTCAAGTTCGAGTTCAGAAATTTTTATTTTTCGAGTTTGAGTTCGGCAAAAATTGCCGAGTTCTTCGAGTTCGAGTTCGCAGCCCTGCTCTAAAAAGTTTAGCGAATTTAAGTTAAATTGTAAGAACTTAATTTTTCTTCTTTGCGTATTAATATTGTAACGAACTCATCTCCTACAAAGCATTCAAAGGTGTTTATTGTGCAAAATATTATTCTCCCGCTGCATTACGTATTTTTTCCCTAGTTTGCAAAGCTAGGTTTCTCAGACTTTAAATCGTAAACTGTTATTTTTCCCAAGCTCAATTTGTTACACAGTATTTCCTCCCTTTTGTACGCGTGGCTGGATGTAAGCACAGGTTCGTGGCGCCTTTATTGCATAGTTAATCAGGCCCCATATTACTAAGAAACTGCCGATCGCTTATTACCAAGTCTCGTGATTTTCATATAGAAAAAGAATAATCGTCAAAGAATATAATAACTAAATTGCTTGTTTAAATGCCGCAACTCTATCATGGGCAGAGTGCAGAGCAGAGATTTAAGTTCGGGCAAATTACCTGTGACGGTCTGTGTTATAGCAAATTGTAGCCGTTTAAAACGCACACCAAAAAAGGGAAATTGATTTATTAAATATAACGTCAATGCGAACCGTTTTAATACAATCGCGATGCGATGCAATGCAAAATGATGCGATTCAAAGTAATGCGAAGTGATGCGATTTTAAATTATTTTTACTCAAAATATACTTCTGGAGCTATAACAAATTAATTCGTAAAATTATTCGTCGTAACAGTCTTCTATTCTTGAAACAGATAATCACTCACAAACCCAACTCTTCTCTATTGATAACTCACAGTAGTCTTTACAAAAAACGATCTACAATAAATAAGAATAAAAATGTGCTTTAAGATAATTATTTGATCAAAGAATGCGGCGTGAAAAAGAAAGAATCAATTAAAGTGAACAGAAGGAGTACTAATAAAAAAAGGATCATTAATAATAGAAAGCGGTTCGAAACTCAAACAAAGCTTGCTGTAACAATCAGACTGAGCGATGCCTGAGAATCTTCAATTCCGCACTCCTCGTGCTGTGAATACTGTTGTTTATTGCTATGAATATGTTTAGTCAATCCGCGATTGGTCATGACCCTATGTGAGCTAAAAATTACAGTGATAAAAAATTTACTATTTTTTTATTTAGTCGTTCGTCTTTCCGTATAACTGCTTTAGAAGCCGTTTACATCAAATCATGCAAGCCAAATTTATGCCGCCAAAGAGAGTTTGTTTATAACTTAAAAATATTGAGCTGATTACGCGTTTTAACGCCTTTCTTAAATATCCAATCATTTTTGTTTAACTTTATTAAAAAATCAATTGGGTTTTCTTTCATTCCGACGTTTATCTTCTGAAGAGTGTCGGACGAAAAGCTTGGAGATAAGTTTTTTCTTAAAAATGGTTTTACTCAAGCTTTATACATTGCTTAAGAGATTATAAACAAGTCTAAATATCTATCTAGTGTAACATCTATCTAGGGCAGGGGTGGCCAACCTGCGGCGCATGCGCCACGCGTGGCACATTGGAAGGTTAGTGTTGGCGCATTGCTGTTGGAGAAAAAATTTCAAAAGAAAAATGTTCCACAACTTATATCTAGCCATATCAGAAAGGCCTACCTGTGGCGGATTGCACCCTGATTTCCAGCGTTGACCTTTTCTTTTTTTTTAGAGAACACCTTGGTTTCAGTAGGAAGAGTAAAAATTAGAGAATTTTTTCCAGCGTTGACCTTTTTTTTTCTTTTTTTTGGAGAACACCTTGTGTAGCGTCGCCAAGACGCGAACCAGGTCCGTGTTCGCGCGCTAATTAAAGTTCGCGCATGGCGCCTGGTAATTGTGCGCGCTGCAGTTGTCTTCCCTTTGGCGATCTCTGTTATGGTAACAATAGCATGAGACAGTTCTATCCTTTTTGGTTTGACCTTGCTACAAGAAGGTTATTAGTAGAGCCTGCTGGCCGCTTATATCTTTCCCTTTGGAATTTAAATAGCCTATTGGCTGAAGTGTTCGGAAAGGAACAAATTTGTTAAAACCTAATCTAATCTAATCTAATCTAATTTGGTGAATCTGATTTGGTGTTTATATCTAATCTTGTTTATAATTGTAAAGTCTGGAATAAAATAATATTATCTGTCCAAGTTCTATTCATTTCTACTTCCGAACTAACACCTTGGTTTCACTATGAAATTTTGAAGTCTTTCGTTTGTGTGGCGGATATGAACTGGACTTGAATAAAATTGGCGCTTGAGTAAAAAAAGGTTGGCCACCCCTGATCTAGGCAGTAAAGTTTACAATATAAATATATGACTGAACCATTGCAAAAATTGAAAGCCGTTTTGAAAACTAGTTTCATTTATAAATCCTTTGTTTTACAAATGAAGACCACATTTTGGTCTTCATTTTCTATATTGGACCGCGTTTCATTGCTTATCTATCCAAGGGACAGCCTAAACTTACCTATACTTGAATCGATTTTTAGACCACATTGATTAAAACTTGCGGTTTTAAGTGGCTGTTTAAAGTAATAAAATAAATGCATTTTGAATTTTGATGCAAAAATTATTTAATAAAGTTAATTTGCTTTTAGTTAAAAGATGATAAAGTGATTTGTGTTCGAAACCAAATAGTACAGTCTTTGCAAATGTGTTTGTTAAAACAGGGCAGTGAATCCACGTGGCACTGTAGAAATTTCATCGCTTAACAGGCACGCTTGGACAATGATGCAATTAATTACCGTATTTTTGGGACCATAAGGCGCACCGTATTATAAGGCGCAGTATCAATAAACGGCTTCTAACGCTTTTATTTTCATACATAAGATGTACCATACCAGGTTATAAGGCACACGAAATGAAACAAAACTCACTTTGTATTTTACTTGTATTTCATTTAAAAGGAACGATCAAACGAATAAACCAACAAATGAACAAACAAACCAACGAACAAACAAGTTTATTGCATAACACCACGGTCTGTTTACAAAACAATTGTTGTGGTTTTGAATGAACGAACGACAATCTCGGAAATCAGATACGTGTAGGTCTCATAGTTAAGCTGCACCTAAATAACAATTACAAGTATATAAATAAATAGCATTGTTTGCAACATAAAATTGGTTCAGAGTTTTTTTATAAAACATAACTTGATCCATACATAAGACGCACGTTCGATATGTCAGAAAATTTAAGAATTTTAAGTGCACCTTATAGTCCGAAAAATATGGTATCAAAATAATGTCACTGTATTAGGAATTTTATTCTTTTCTAAAACAAATAATTTGTGGAAGCGATCGTTTTATATTAACCTGTAAACATCATGTTGAAAATTTTATATTAATTTGCAAACAACCCGTACCGTAGAATTTGCCTATGTCGTAACTTCAAGGGGAACAGAAAAAGTGGCAACTTAGGCAAACAGTAGTTTAAATATGCATAGGTATACACAAACTTAAGATGCCTTTGTTTCTGCAAAAGCTGAACGTTTGAGAAAAAAAGAACACAAACAAAAAGCATTTTTTGGATTTATTTCATATATTTCAATAAGCTGATAGCTTTTGGAATTGTCATAGTTATGCTGCATCACATAACAGTAAGATGGCTGACTGAACTAAACTAAGACTGATGAAAACAATCTAAATTGATGAAGTAATGAGGTTATAAAAAAAGTTTGTGATGCACAGTGGAATTGTGTTACGTAAGTAAGGACTGCAGACAGTTGGGCAAAACAACTGATGAGTTGTGGTAGCTAGGGCATGCTATGAAATGGTATAAAAATTTTTCATATTCATCACAATCTTCCATTCCATACTAAATTTCTTCCATTCCATATTTCATACATTTTCCATACTTTGTATTACATTAAAAACCCTAAGTTTCATACCATGTAAATTTTAATAAGAGTTTTTATAAATCTAACTTAGGAGTAGGCAAACTTTTTGCTCAAGGGCCGCATTATAATGATTTAAAAAAAAATTTCAATTTGAACTTACTGCGATTCATTAATAAAATTGGTCAAAGTTCAATGGGCCAAAAATTTAATATAGAAATTAAAAATTAAAGCAAATTAATTTATCACGGAAAATCTATTTCGACTATAAAAGTCATCATAAGTTTTTGCAAAAAATCAAAGTTTTTAAAAAAATTAGAAATTTCTTTTTTTTTTAAATTGAAAACTCTACTCATAATAATGGGGTCCTTACTTAAAGACACCAAGTGAAGACCCGCTTAATGTGAGTAGAGTTTTTAATTTTTTCAAAAAACTTGAATTTTTTACAGAAATTGATGAAAATTTTTGTAGGTCGAAATAGATTTTTTGTTATGAATTAGTTTGCTTTAATTTAATTCGGCTCATTGAACTTTGACCGATTTTATTAATGAATCTATGTTTCGCAATTTGATCAGTTAAATAAAATCGTCAATTTAACTTTGCTGAAAAGGTAACAGATTTCTGTTGGAAGACTTGTAACATTTTGAAGTTATCCCAATTTTCTTGATTTTCATACCCAAAAAGTAGTGTAGTGGGTAAGGGCGTTATAGTCAAGTTCAATTGCTGCAGTTCTAACTCAGAGGATTAATCACTAGTTTGATTCAATTTGCAGTACATTTGTTTACTTATTTAAGTAGAATACAAAAAAACTAAACAAAAATTAAAACAAACAATTACAATATTAGAGACAATTTAATATAGCATAATTATAACAGAAGTTTAATTTATCTAACCGATATCTGCCGGAGAGAAACTCTATATATTACGATTTGTGACTAACCCACATTGCTGTACGAAAGTGGGCGTATTATCACGTGATCATATGATATGGAATAGCGGAATGTGAAATACAAGACTGCATAAAAACAGAGCATAACAATGTTAAACATAAGTTTTATACAAAATATCATTATTCCAATAATAACTAAAGTTGTATTTCAAGTAATGAAATTATATTTGGGCTATCTAATTAATCGCTACAGCAGTGAATCTGTCTCGGATTTTTTGATGTTCGTTCTTAAAAAGTAGCCATCTCAAAAAAGGTCCTCATTTTGAATTTGTCCCAATTTTCTTAATTTTCGTGTCTGAAAATAAAGGATTGCTAAAAAAAGAACCTAGAATTTGGTTGAAGAAAAACAGAAATTAATATTTTTTAAAATTGTTTGTTTAAGGCTTTTGCGGGCCGCTCGGGAGATTGTTAAGAGCCGTAGTTTGCCCACCTCTGGTCTAACTTGTCCGAGTAATAAATCTGTAATTTTAGTTTTTATTTTGTTTATATACATTTAAATATGTAGATAATCTAAAAATTTTATTGTTTTTTTATAGTTGGTTTGGTGTTTTTTATTTATGTTTAACCGACACGATGGCTTTAATAGGGTACAAACGGAGCAGCCGCACCGAGCCCCAAAAAATACATCAAAAAATAGCCCCCCACACAAGATATTGCTCTATTTCTTCATAGTAGAAACAGGACTGTAGCATTTCTAAAAATTTTTTTTGAGCGATTCCTTTGTTTTGATACAGTCAAAAATGGCCCCTGCTAAAACAATGACCTTTTTTAGAGATTGCTTTACTTTGGAATACTAAAAAGTTCCCTCTCTACTTTCCTTGAACTGAGCCCCCCCTTTTTTTTAAGGCTATCATTGTTTAACGGTCTGAGACTATATAAACTTTTTAAGTAAAGAGCGGTTTATAAATAGATATTGTTATTGTTTAAAGTGCACATACCCAAAGGGACAACCAAGCAAGCTATCTCTCTCTGCATTCCTAAGGGAGACACACATTGCAAGCCAGCTAGGCACTCAGGCTTGGACTTTGAAACTGGTCCAATATTGAAGTTAAAAACTGTTTAAACGCCAATGTTGAAATATCACTAATTTGGTTTTACTTTTTATTCTTTTTTCCTATCCTAATCCTTTGAATAGACCTTTGTTTACTACTTTTTTTTTATTATTTAGTGTGTCTGATCCGAGGAGGTTTTATTGACTGGACTTAGTATGTAAACATCCCTAAAATGAGCAAGTATGGTAACAGTGTGAAAGTTTGGAAAATTTTTTCCATTTCATTCCATACTTTAACAATTCCATATTCCATACTAAAAATTTTCTTTCATTCCATAGCTAGTCTGGTGGTAGCAGACTAAAAGTTTGGAATATAATCAGGCTGGCAAAGTTTTTATAGGTCTAATAACTAAGACATATTTTTCTGCTCATGGTAACCAAAACGGTGGCGAGTTAGGCGAAGACAACTAAGCCAAACTTGATAACACAGAAAACAATAGGCTCTCAACCGGGACCAAGCGTTATGTGGCGTTATGTGGCAACTTAGGCAAATTCTACTGTCTTTTGTATAATTAATTTTTTCATGTTACAGTATACAAATACATTGTTTAGTGATAAATGTAAGTTTTGTTTTCCATCAATTAACTGTGTTATGTCTTAGTGTCTATTTCTCTGCATTTTTTGATGTGTATTGTGTGGAAAGACCTCTCTGAGATCACACAAAATTTCTTTTTCAAAAAAAACCCAAAAAAATCTCTAAATCCGGAGCGGGAGATTTCTAAAATCGAAATCCCGGTTTTGAAAACCTATTCCGAATGTTTTACAAATCATTCCTAACAAACATTTAGCTAAGAATATTAGCTACAAACATAAGTATTTTTTGAAACATTGTTTTTGTAATAATCATTTTGAAGTTATAAATATTACAGCAATGATAAATCTACATGACATTTTCAGAAAACTTTCAAAGATTTTTGTGTTTTAAGACATTGGCGCTTTAAATTCGATGTCATAATAGCCAAAAAACGTTTCGTGACGCTTTCAAGTCATCCGACAGTTGATCACACGACAGGTAATGGACACGACAAAAGATCGAAACGACAGTTGATTGAAGCGGCGATTGATCGAATCATGACAAAAACTTTTTAACAAGCATCGTAAAGCCATCAGGATTTTTTTGTCTTCTATTTTATTACGTAATTTGACATATATGATAACAATTTTAATTTTTTTCTTAGAAATAAGAAATTCTTTCAATTCGTTCGGTTCCAATTTGGCGTTTGGCAATCAAGTTTAAAAAAAACAATTTTGGTTATAATAACAAAAATTTTTGTTGAATTCAACAATAGTCGTATGCTTTTAATATTCTGTTATTAATTAAAAACTCTTCGTTTCGCAGTTCTTAGACCATAAGAATAAATGGGCTGAATAGAGAAAGTTCTGCTTTGTTTAATTGCGATCGGAAAATCTCAATTTCTGTCTAACCAACGACAAGACCGATGCGCAAATGAAAATTTACATCTTACACCGGAAACAGGTTAACACTATTTAGATTGGGGGGGGCGAAAGGTGCGGGGGGCTATTAAAAAAACGTTTTGGTGTTCTTAAACTACTAGCACAATTTGTATTCAAATTTTACGACTTTTCCCATTTTTTATTTATTTGAACGTTAGTATAATTCTTGCAAACAATAGTTATCTGCTTTGGGTAATGCCTAGGTATTTCTGTTTTCTTTTAATTCTGTAAAAAATTTTTCTTAAACCTAACAAAACCTAAACTAAGTTAAAAAATAAATTTTGTTATAAAAACTGAATTAATAATTACTTTTTAAAGGGCAATATAAAACAAACACCGGAAAATCTAAAGAGTTTGCCATAGCAAAAAAATGAGAGACATGTTCTAGTTACCCACCAAAAATCAAACTTGAGTCTTTATGACGCTGATTATTTGAGGGGCCCTTAAAAAACGTACCCAGGGACTCCGTTGGAAATCCCTAATTTTGACATTGAAAAAAATTACAACAATTAAAAACGAATTGGCTTCTTACTGTTGGTCTCTGCTTTCAATAAATCAAATTTACAATAATAAAGAGATTGTTTAATCATGGAAACCTAGACAAATAAATCATTTGTTGTTTTTTCGATCAATGGTGGTTTCGAACTCCTGTCGTTTTGATGAAGTGTCATTTCGATCTACTGTCGTTTCTATCAAATGTCTTTCGAGCAATTGTCGTTCGATCAAATCTGGTACCGTAAGATGGAATCTATTCAGAGCAATACTTTTTGTCTACTTAGGAGAAAGTTTAGTTTTATATACAATAATAGTCATTTCTACTGTATAGACAGTGATAGTGGCTTTTACAGACAATGATAATGACTTCCACAGACAATGATAGAATTTCTGCATTGTGTTGTGGCAATAACTATAAATTCTTTGTTATTACAGTTGACAACACATTGCTAAATTTTATCAAAAGGTGTTAAATTTCTCTTTTGAACTGAGTTCTCTTCTCTACCAATGTCTTTCTTTTATCAAATTGAGATCTTAAATTTTATAATTTATTCTAGATCTTTCCAATTGAAGCGATATCTATTGAAGAGAGTGTCACAAAAAGCTATTAGCTATTATAAAACATTAACAATAATCAAAGAAACACAAACAACTTTTTTACAGTTTTACCTCCTTTTTAATTTTTTGAAAAAACCTTTGTTTTCTTGTAAAAAATATTGGTTGGAAGTAAGCAGCAAGTTAACTTTTTACTTGGTTTTATATGCAAGTTTTGAATTTATTTTTGTAGATATTTTTTATTTGTTTATATATTTTTATTTTTATTAAGAGTCAATTCAGAATTGCTCATAGTGCAAGTAAAAATAAAAATTGTCAATAAGGAGACAGTAACTAAACAAAATACTTTATTGCATGCACAACTGACGTTGTGCCTTTAAACAAAGCAGTGAAGGTGTTAAGAAGACAGGTATAGATAAGGGCAAATAGGTAAGAGCAAGACAGCACTATAAAAGAGTACCACCACAGCAAGACTTTTAAACTGAGGTCCACGAAACCTGTCAAGAGTTGCACAAGATTACAATCTACATTGTCCTGTATCTCAAACTATTTTTAACATTGTAAAACTGTCAATGCATAAGAAAGCTTCAGAGCAGATCCGCATTATATAGGGTGGGCTGTAAGTCGCGCACCAAAGACTTACGTGTAGTGTGGTGGAAACAATGTAAAAAAAGCGAAATAAAATATCCTTTCTTTTCCTTGAACCTGTCAGTTACTATAACTTTCAAATTTGGTTGGTTCCAATCAAAGTTTATTTTCAGTTTTAATTTGCCTTTAGTTTGTTTTAAATTCTTTGGTGCGCGACTTACGGCCCACCCTGTACATTAAATTAACATAATGCTTTTGCAAATTTTTGCATGCATTTTAAAATAATTTTGGTCTTTCTTTGGTGGTCCACAGAATTCGTTAAGTTTTCTTGCTTTTCCACGAACCCAAACGAGTTAAAAAACTCTGATTTACGGTATTGTGCAACAAACTTCCCACATCAACAGTGATAGCCTTACAAAAAGGGGGGCCGGTGCAAGAAAAATAGGGAGCACTTTTTTTTTGTTCCAAATTTTTTTTGGTCCCAAAAAATGTGTTCTCTAAAAAAGGTCATCACCTAAGGGGAAGTCATTGTCATGGTCCTATTACAAAGAAATAAAGAAATATATTTTCTGTATTATCAAGTTTGGCTTAGTTGCTTTTGCATAACTCGCCACCGTTTTGGTTACCATGAGCAGAAAAATATGTCTTAGTTATTAGACCTATAAAAACTTTGCCAGCCTGATTATATTCCAAACTTTTAGTCTGCTACCACCAGACTAGCTATGGAATGAAAGAAAATTTTTAGTATGGAATATGGAATTGTTAAAGTATGGAATGAAATGGAAAAAATTTTCCAAACTTATACATTGTTACCATACTTGCTCATTTTAGGGATGTTTACATACTAAGTCCAGTCAATAAAACCGCCTCGGATCAGACACACTAAATAATAATAAAAAAGTAGTAAACAAAGGTCTATTCAAAGGATTACACCAACCTGGCAGCAGTTCATGAAAGACGGTGTGATCAAAAATAAATAAGTCAACTTAAGTACATTCTTTTGTTTAATTTGGAAGAAATATTTTGTTACACGTCGAGCGACATACTTAATAAGAACAAGACTTAACTTTTAATTATTTACTTAATTTAGCTAGGACAAAAAGTGCAGAATCGATGTAAAGTTTTTTTATATTTTACAAAACATAACAAAAAAATTGTATCGAAAAATCATACTTAAAGCATAAAATATAACTTTTAATTTGTATTTACTTAATTTAGTCACGACAAACTAAAAAGTCCAGAAGTTATGTAAAGTTTTGTCATCTTTGACCATAGTGGCAGCTCGCCGTAGGAGCGGCAGAGCTGCAGCAACCCTAAATACAGGGTGATTGAACTCTAAAATACAACCCTAAATATCTTTGCAGTAGTTTTAATATTATAAGCAAAGCTTTATAAATTAATAGTTTTTAATTTGTTTCAATTTTCTTTTATTAAATTCAGTTTTGTTAAATTTTTTTCAAAAAAATAACTTTTAAATTTTGTATTGGCAACTTCTTAAGCTCAAAAATGTCATGCGACGTGATGCAAAATGATGCATTTCATTGATGTTTTATTTGGTTGGTCTAAGACAGTGGTTCTCAAACTTTGGTGGTCCTGGTTATTGTATTGTCCCAAAGGTCAAGCAAAACTATAAAAAAAAGTTTATCACTTTGAAATTGTTTCTGATTTTGTCATTTTTGTCCCAAAATTTAAGTGAAGACAAAAAAACGTCATCAATTTGAAACTCTCTCTAATTTTGTTAATTTTGTCCATAAGTAAACTGAAGTCCAAAATAAGGATCCTTCTCGTGGCTCTGCGGTAAAGGCGCTATGACCCCCTAGGAGGCCCCAAGGCCCCTTTGAAAACCCCAGGTCCAGGACAACTAGTATGCATACATATATTTATCAATAGATATTTTAAGCTTATTAAATATAAATTTGATATTTTAAATATCCTAGTGGCAAGGTAGCTGCGGAAAGTTGTCCTTCTCTATAACTCTATGCTCAGCTAAGCTAGGTTGCGTTGTGGCCTAATCGGCTGCGCCCAGTTGTCCCATTTCCTTAAATAATACAAACGTTTTTTTAAATAATCATGCCGAAAAATCTATGAAATGATTTTTCGGTGAAATTATGAATTAATTTTTCGGTGAATCTTTTTATGCATAGACAACAGAGATTGATATTTCGCTTTTCGCATCGCCAAATTTTATCCACATTATTCCCAACACCTAGTAACAAAAAAATTATCCCTTTAAAAGTGAACAATTTAAAAAATATTACCGATTGTAAAGCAAAACAAAATTTTTTTCTTTTCACATTTATTCTTTTATTTGCATACAGTGATATCGTTTTAATTCTTCAAACGCTGAAATAAGGAATGCTTAATCGATTTTTCTGTGAAGCGAGAAAAGAGTTTTTCCAGATAAAGTAAGAGCTCTAGCTAGCTGGTAAAAGAATTTTTCGTGCCTCATATGGCAAGTCCTCAAAAACAATTGGTGCTCAAAAACACGTTAAAAAAGCGATGAAAAAGTACGTTGGTTTTTCATCTTTGAGTGACCCAACGTTCATGTACTTGTCTGCTACAAAAAGAAAGAGGTCTCAAATTTTCCCTTCTGCAAAAAAACGTAAAGTGACTCTTGTTATTCGAAATATCAAAAACCGTGTCTAAGGACCACATTATTCTTGTAACAATTATAACTTATATAAGTGCGAGGACCATTATGTGTCGAATTATACGTTGTTGTATAATTTTCCTTAGAAAAACAAAAAAATTTAGAAAGTGTTTGTTTCCAAACAGTTTGGATTCTAATAAAATTGGAGTAGAAGGCCTAAGCTATCAAAAATTACACGCACGATTGTGTCCAAATTTTATAATTTGCTTGGGTTTCTTTCATCTAATTTAAAAGTTAAGCAATTTTTGCAAAATTTCTCAATTAATTATGATATTATTTACTGTTTTTTAAGACCAAGCCACTAGTTTTTTTAGTATAAAGATAAAAATAAAAAAATTATAAATAGAATTATTTTATCAAACACAAAAAAACAAGAAAAAGTAAAGTTAAAAGTGCTAGTTCATTTCATTTCAACTGAATGTCTTTCTAACAATGTTTACTTAAAGTTTGCGAGGTAATAAAAGGTTTGCAATCTCATTTACTGAGGAAAGTTGTTTATGTCAAAAAAAAGTAATTTTTAATTCGATTGAGTTTTGGCTATTTATCGATCTAAACAACTCTGGCAAACGTCAAAAATCAAATCGGCGGAAAACTAAGTAAGGTTGCAGTAGTTAATAATCTCTGTAACTAAACATTTCACCCGTTAGTTTATGCAAGTAAAGTACTTTCTCCTAAAGCGGGGGTCGGCGACCTTTTCCATGTCACGAGCCGAAAGTCATATTTATATTCTTATGAGAGGCCCCACAGCTACCAAAACCTTTTTTCATTGATCGAATGTCTCAACTTGTTTTAACACAGAAGTGGAAAATATTTTTTCAATGGATTTTAAAATTTTTCAATTTTAAAGTTCAAAACAAAATTTTTTTTTTCACATTTATTCTTTCATTTGCATACAATGATATCGTTTTGATTTTTCAAATGCTAAAATAAGGAATGCTTAATCGATTTTTCTATGAAGCGAGAAAAGAGTTTTTCCACATAAAGCAAGAGCTCTAGCTAGCTGAGATCAAATCAGAACAACTTCTGCAACTGATCGATAAAAATTTAACCATTTAAAATAAATTAGATTAATTTCAAATCAATTAAGATAAAGAGATCACTTAAGCAACTGACTCACACATCAATTTAAGCACATTTAGTTTCACCGAGAAATACGAAGGAAACTATTTTTATTAAAATAATCATTTTACAATCGTCATCGCAGTTTAAGACATAACACCTAAAGAATGTAAAAAAAATTCGCGAACATCCATACTAATATCATCACAGAATAGCACAGCTTTAGAAAGAAATAACAAAGTTATTAACACCACACCAAATAGCATATTTTCATCAGAACAACATTAGCCTACCTGCGAATACGTGTACAACACTGACACAGCTTAGAAGTGATTAATCACCAATCTTGCAAAGTTGACCTCCGTACAGTAAATTCTTTGGTATTCTTAATGATATTAATTCGCTTTCGCAGTTACTTTTTGTGAATGGTCAAGTTTTTCTACTTTTTTCAAGTTCGAAGAGAAACTCAAATTTTATTTTTAACTTTAAAAAAAATGTACGTCAATTTTTTTTGTATTTATCGTACAAAATTTACCGTTTATTATACAGATGCAAATATTTGCCAAACTGCTACGCTTGTTTTTTTAATTTGAAAATATTTCATTTATAAATTTTTGTTCATCATTTTTTAACCAATCGCAATGCGGGAAACTATACCCGGAAGTGTCTGATGATTGTTGAACTACAATTTATCGTAAAGTGTATATATTTAAAACAAAAGCAAAAACAAAGAAAAATCGCAGAGCTTTTTACAATAGGAAAATAAAATTATGAACAGAAAATAGTGTAATGACGACATCTCGGTATGGTAGGCTATAATTGATTATAATCGATGACGTACAAACTTTTCTCGTAAAAAATTTGATGCAAAAAAAGTCATCTTCTTAAGTTTTGTATTAGTCATGTTTGATAATCAAAAATTTTAATTCATCTTCTTGCAGAAGTACAAAAGTTCAAGTTGAAAACAGAAAATGGATCAATCACTAAATTCATCGTATTGTTTCTTCGCATACAGTAGTACCCCCACACCTACTGTGATTTTGGTAAACAAACTTCCGACATGAAGTATCACAGCAGGTAAGCCACTAGCTGTCAAAGAAATGCCCAGAAAACAGGAACTGTACACAGCAGAAGCTATCAAATCAACCATATTTTTCGGATATTTTTAACCAACTAACAAAAAAATTTAGATCTAAAAAAATTAAAAATCAAAACACAAATCTCTAAAAATTTTAATTATTTATAATCGAACTAACCACTTCTTTATTGTAACAAGGACTAAATCGTAATAACATATTTCAATACACCCAAACTTTTGCTTACTTAATAGGAATATCCTGTTGTTTTCGCAAAATAGCAACATATACCGATACGTAGACAAGCATACTAAGTGACACCAATACATTTACTATCATTGCAATAATGTAATCGACAAAAAAACATTTTTGAATAATTTTTATACAAAGACAAGACATAGCCCAGTGTCTCTCAACGTCCTGTTGAGCCCTTTTACTATTTTTTCGTGTTTCGCATCTCTTTTCTGGTCTATTTCTTCATATACAAAACAAAAAATATTTAATAAAAGTCTTTGCAAGGTTAATGAAATACCCTTCATTCCGGTTGACAAACGCTGATAATGCTTAAAAAAAGTGTTGAACGTTTAAAACACAAAAGTATGAAAAACGACATCCCTTAGCAATGGCAATATTTACTATTTTACAATAAATTTTTGATCATCACTGAGATCAAAAAGTCGCTCAAAACAGAAAAAGACGTTGCAATTTGTAGTTTATTTTGATCTTTAATATATTTCAAACATATTTTGTTTTTAAAACGAATGCTTTTTGCATCTAACATCTCATAACATTGCTCGTCAATTTTTTGATAAAGAAGCCTTTGAGCCAATTTTTTTAATTTTGCAAAACTTTTATTTAATACGTTCATAAAAACCTCTAACGAGAAATACTTTAATTTTACAGAATATAGCGGATATTTTAAGTAACTTCTGGGTTCCAAGAAACCCCTATTGAAGAGCAATGCCATGACAGAAGTTTCCTTATATTTAGCTCACAGCATACAACACAGCGATACGATTTGAAGAAAAGTAAAAGTTTTTAGGCCAAAATTATAAAGCATTATAACATCTTCAATAAAAAACCATAAACACAGTAAAATAGTCATTCAATTATCCTTTCGTTTAACTATTTCACTTGAATTGTTTTGCGAGGAATCAGGCGGCAAGGAGGGATTTTTCCTGGGTAACTTTTCCGGGGCGTTCGGATCTGTTTTGCAGAAATAGTAAACCAATCCTCCCGCAGTGATCCCTAAGGCTAATGAAATTCCGATACTGAAAATCACAGCAGATACTCCTCTTGCGACCAAACTTGCCCCTCCAGCAGCCCACTTCACGCGTATTTCTAACATTTTTGGCAATTCCAATTTAGGTTCTGGCACTTTGTTTTGTTTTTCTTAAAGTTTTTAACTTCCCGATTAAAAATAACTATTCAAAGACGATAATGCTCGTTTAAAATAAATACTTTAATTCAATTTCTTTTTATTTTTTAGAAAACACAGTAAGTATATTTCTATGAACTAAAAGATATATTGCTGAGACTTTTACTCTTAAAACATCTGATACAAAGTGTTATTCTTCTAATTTTGTTACTTTCACGCTGTTTAACAAATATCTTGATCATTATTATATCATCTATTTATCTTCCTGGTTGGCATGACCACACTAAAGGCGTTTGGTATGCTTTTCTTCAGAAAAATGAAAAAATGAGAAATTTTCTCTGATAATATCACCATCAAAAATGCAAAAATGTTTTATTTTCAAAATAGTTAAACGTTGCAGCTATCATACTTAGAAGTCTTATTTGAGTTTTAAAACACACGGGCTTTAAATTTAAATATAAAAAACTTTTGTAACTTAAACATTTTATACAATTTTGCACGTGTCTACTTTTGAAATGTTCAGATAGAGTCAAAAAACTTCTTTAATATACATGTGACGGAGTCGCAAAACTCCTCACAAACGCGCTTCACGACCAGCACCAAAATTTATGGTTTTATTTTTTATTCATCTAAAAGTAATTAAGTCGATAATTAAAACACCAATTGGAAAGTCAGCCCCTGTATTTTAAAAATTGCCTCCGCTGACACCGTGTCTTTGGTTTTACCCAAGGGTTTGGTGAATGTATGTGTAAAAGTTGCAGTGTTTGGTAACTTCAGTGTATATAACACCACTACTCTGAGCAATTAATTAAAAAAAAACTTTAAGATTATGGAGTGAGGAAAGTTGAAAATTAACTGTAACGTGAAAACTGTAAACACCAAAATAATTACCCGGAACCCATTGTAAATCAGCTTAATTTTTAAGTGTCCCAAATTACTAGCTTGTAATGGCGTTCGGAATAGTAATTCATTACAAAATATGTGCAGTTTAGATTAAGGCACGAGATAAAACTATTAAAGTTTATCACAAGTAATGTTTGTCTAATTATAGCATATCTCTTCATATTTTATCTATTGAGATGAATGAAAAAAATATGGTGCGGCAAAAATCCTTTATTTGCGTAAGGCATGGCTTTTCAATGGCTGTGACAATTGCGGATTAGCAATCTAATATTTTGGATCATACGAGTGATTTTGAAAAATTTATACAGAATTGCAAAAGACATTTGTTTTTCATGGAGCTGGTAAAAGAATTTCTTGTGCCTCACATGGCAAGTTCTCAAAAACAACTGGTGCTCAAAAACAAGTATTTCAAAAAATATTTAATTGTCTATAGCCTTTTATGAAAGCTAGTTTTTTAATTTTGAACGTACTTCGGCTTATTTTCATAAAGGCCGTCATATTATAGGCCAGGGATGGCAAACCTTTTTCATGGAACGGATCAAAAATTGACAATTTTATCAAAATTATCATTAAGTGGGCCATTGGCTTTAATTAATTTTGGATAAAATTCAAGGTAAAAACAAAAAAAGAAAAAAAATCTTTACTTTTGATCAACATCCGAAACTTTTTTTTGGCCAAGGTGAAGACTAAAAAAACAAAAGAAAACGTCTTCACGTCCAATCCGTCTTAAATTGCCAGAATTTTTCCAAAAATGCCAGAAATTTTGAAACATAATATGGGTCATTGAATTTCAACTAGTAGGTCACATTGTGACTCGCGGGTCAGTGGTTCCCCATCCCTGTTATAGGCCATTATATATATAGACTTATTGCCATACAGACATAATGTTACAGAAGGACTTCTCGTTATTTTAACTGCAAGTTCTAAAATGTTGTGCGTACACTAAGCAAACAAAACAAAAACGAAGCATACAAAAAATCACAAAAGTTACTGGTAGAAAATAAATCTCAAGTAGAGAATAAAATTCTGCCAATCAGTGTGTTTGCTTATTGATTATTGCAATTACATTTGGTATAAAAAGTTCTTTCGTCTATCTATGGCGAATACAAGTCGTATGTTTAATCATTTGTAATAAAATGTAATTTCTAAACTATATTACACTTTAAACGTCGTAGTGAAGTTTTACAAGCATCAGCCACATTTTGACCACATGGCGAATTTCGTTTCCAGTTCAGATACGATTATTTAGAAGTCCATGATTTGATTGACCATGAATAAATATAACATAAATAAAGTTTTGGTAATAAAGTTACCTTGTTTTCCGTGCAATGAAAGATGCTTTAAAATATAGATAAATTTTATGTAAGAAACCATTCTTTATTTAAGGCAAAAGAGGCAGTGGCTAGAGATCCGGTACCAGAATCCAATTTTTGAAAATTTAAGAGCTGGTTAATTTTTGAAAAAAAGTTTTGTTTATAATTTTTTTGACAGTAGACGAAGAAAAATTTTATTGTTTTTATTAGACAGTATGAAGGACAGTATGAAGGTTTCTATGAATGTTGTGTTGTATAATGCACGGAACTACATATGATCCGAATTTAACAGAAAAATCAGATCTGCAACAGAACTTGCTTATTGGAAAGCAGCAGAATTTAGATTTATTTTTGTTGTATGTTGGATTTGTCATCTTAAAAAGCAAGAGAATTCTTTTTAAACACCAGTATGCTAATTTTCTTACGTTTACTTCAGCTATGAGATTTTCAATATCTCTAAAATTCCTGTCGCTGATATATTGTTTTGGTTGCTACTTTAACGTGCACTTTTATCTAATGAACGTGCGATCTAACGTATCGGCTATCCAAAAATAATTCATCCGGTGGGATTGCACGTTAGAGTAGCACCTTGTTTTGTTCTGACCTGCTCAAAAATTTATCGGCCCATGTTTAACTCAGCTCGGTAAAAGTTTCATGTCTTATAGCGTTCACAAAATTTTGTTGATTATTTCAAATTATTTCGCTCATTAGACAATGTAAATTGCTTTTCTTTTAAACGTTACCTTGGATCAATTAAAAGTGACGTTAAATCCATTAACAATACTCTATTACAGGTCTCACTTGGTACTTACAACAAAAATTCTAATATCGTTGTCGTCGTCGTTTGAAGGGCATCCACTCCAGGTCAGACACAAACAGGACTGGGGCCGAGGGTTTATCCTTTTACGACACCAGACTGCTGCACTGCCTGGATCAGATGCTGGCAGTGATGTCATTAAGCCAGCATCGAGTTTCGTCATCCAAAACCGTCAGACCTCGTGCTCCATGTGGTGCCCGATGTATAGGGCACGCTGTTAGTACATGGTCTGCGGTTTGCTCAGAGGCGCCGCACTCGCAATTTGGTGAAGGAGCGAGACCCCATTTGTGCATGGACGAATGGAATCGCCCAACACCAGTCCGCAGGCGGTTGAGCTTAACCCAAGCTGCTCGGTGTAAGCCCATCCCAACAGGCCTGGCACTGGTCTCGGGCACAAAAGCACGGAGCCTGGAAGCATTTTCACAGTACTCCGCGTTCCATTTGTGATTTGTCCATTCAGAGGCGCGGATGCCAAGTCTGGCAAGGTTGTCCAAAAGATTCCGCGCAGCTGGCACAAACGGGCGTCTGGATCGTAGTCTCACTTGGCGAGTATCTGAGGACCCACTTAAAAGACCATACAAGATATGATCGGGGTCCAGAGATCCACGGTAAGCCAAGGAGAGTGTCGCTCCCAGTCGGCGAAGCTCAGCTGGCTGGATGCCTGAGAGTACAGGTAGGTGGTCCGTTGGAGTGGGACGCAGGCATCCAGTAACTATGTGCAAGGCGTCATTCAAGACACTGTCGATGAGACGAGTGTGAGCACTGCGACACCAGACTGGCGCACAGTACTCAACTGCTGAGTAGACTAGAGACAAGGTGGCTATGCGTAGTGTTTTAGCACCAGCATCCCATCCCGAGCCCACGAGTCGCCTCAGCAGTGTGACGCGCGAAGATAGTTTTTTGCGCAATGCCACTAAATGGTGACGAAACGTGAGCGATCTGTCCAGTTTTACCCCAAGATAAGTAGGGGTTGGACAGAACGGTAAAAGTCTACCGTTGTTGTAGATCTTTAGCTCACGCTTGGCCTCTCGGTTATTTAAATGAAAGGCTACCGTCACCGTCTTAGTGTGACTGAGCTTCAACCTCCAAGTCTGGAGATACGCTGACAGTGTGGACATGTCTTGACTTAATGTCCCCTCCAAATCCTTCCAGTTTCCAGAAGAGTGCAACAATGCTAAATCATCAGCATAAGCAAACTTTCTGGAAATCATGGAAGGAAGATCGTACGTATAGATGTTAAATAGGAGGGGAGCCAAGACCGATCCCTGAGGAATGCCGTTTTTAAGACGGCGTAGCCTGCTTTGCTTGCTGTCACCGGTGGTAAGGGTGAAACTTCGATTTCGGACAAGCTCCATGATCATTTTGACCATGTGCTTATCTGGAAGTAGTCTCAGCAGCTTACAGGTAAGACCACGGTGCCAGACAGTGTCATAAGCAGCTATCAGATCGATAAATACGGCACCGGCCTTCTTTTTAGCCTCGAAAGAATCCTCGATGTTCTGGGTTAGCAGAACAACTTGATCTACGGTTGACTTCACGCGTCGGAACCCAGCCTGCTCTTTAGGGAGCAGTGAATCAATTAATAGTTCAACGCGGGCGTAGATAAGCCTCTCGAGGATCTTTTAGGGGACACAGAGCAGAGATATCGGTCGATAACTCTTTGGGTCCCCCACGGGCTTTCCTGGTTTTGGGATCGCGACCACAAGCGCTCTTCTCCAGATCTTGGGAATTTTGAGTCGGCACAAACAGGAAGAAAAGAAGTCACGTAACCAGGACTTCAAAGCAGCTCCGGCATGGAGTATAAGCTCTGGGCAGATGGAATCAGGTCCCGGAGCTTTACCTGGTTTTAAGTGTTGAAGGGCAGCAGCAACTTCTCTCTGTGAAAAATTGTCAGAGATATTTACTGCGTCTGATGTTGTGGCCCTCCAAAGGTCAGACACTTCTTGAGAGACAAGTCGAGATGACTTGCGATCAACAGCCTCATATTTCCCATTTCTAACCAGCTGAGATGCAATAGCATCGGCTGGAACGGGACAGTGACGAGGAGAGTGTCGTGACCTATCAGTAAGGTTGTTCAAAATACTCCACGCTTTTCGACTAGAGTGTGAGAAGACAATGCTCCGAACTGCTTCGGATCATCGATCCCTCCGCTTTCTGTCAAGTTTGGCAAGCAGAGCTGTAGCAGCCAAACTCGAGTCGTCTCCCTGAGGAGACTGCAGAAAGGTTTTATAGAGGGATTCACACTCTGCATCCCAACATGGAATATAGTTATTTCGATACCCGCGTGGGATAGTCTTTTTGGCTGCTTTCTTAATGGTGTTACAGAAGTCCTGGTAAGCCGCATCCTCATCAAGTGAATCAGGCGGCAACAAAGTCTTTGCGAATTTATTCGTCAAAGCAATGTAGTGACTCCATTTGGCCTTGCGGAAGTTCCATCGCTTAACAGGCATGCTTGGCACTGCCATAGCAAACCTTGGTTGTGTAATAAGCGAAGGTCGATGTTGTGACCTGGGGAACTTCTCAAGGACACGTCTATCCGGTAAGCGACTGTTTGGACCTACGCTAGCGAAAGCTAGATCTGGAGTGGTGCCAGTGTTCCAGCGGCCGGAATAAAAACTGGCAGCGTCCTTGGCATTATATAGGAGGGCAAGACAATTAATACTTGCCCAACCAGCCAAGCACTCACCGTCCGGACTGTTGTCGTCATAACCCCAGTCAGCATGACGACAGTTAAAATCGCCAGCGTAAAGACAGGGGTGAGGATACACTGGGAGATCCAGGGTTCGCAATCGCGTTGGCGGTGGTTTGTAGACGTTGACTGTTTTATAGCCATCAACGTCCACACACAGCCACTCGATCTCCGATGTCGGTGGAGATTGGTCCAAAAGCGTGTATCTCAGTCGCTCGTGGACAAACGTGGCAAGGCCATGCTTCCTGCTTAAAGAAGACCCAGCTAGTTGGTAGTTTGGCAGCACCAACTTCTCTGCATCAGTGCAGTGGGTCTCCTGCAATAGGATGACGAGTGCCTCAGACTGCATAGCGAGGTGATAAAAAACGTTCATCTTGCTTGCAGTGAGACCTTCGATGTTCAGCTGAAGAATAGTGGGTCTTCGGAACTTGTTGTCAATGTTCCCTGAAAAGGGCAGTTTTATCCTGACATTGCCCCGTCCTGAAAAGGACGTTTGCCGATTAGCAGACCCACACTGAACATCGGAATGGATGGATACCCTTCCGTTTTTGTAGGTTCGGTTTCAGTCTGTCATTTTAAAATCAATGAACAGAGTTACTCACGGCCCAGGCTACGTGAAAGCACCTACCATCTGCGCAGTGTTGTAAAATATTTTCCACTGCCTGTTCTTGTTGCAAACAAAAATATAAGAAAAAAAGCTGGAGCAGGAATCTTTTAACTGTGCTACATTTGATGTGTCATCTGCTTGAATAAAAACAAGTCAAATAACCTCTGTTGGTGCGTTTTTCGTTAAGTTCAATATTAACACTGAAAAATGATTGTGCCATTTTTGTGTGGTAATTAGAATTTTATTGGTTGATTTCATTTCAGTAACCTCTTTTTATTCTGTTAAAATTGGTCAAAAAAATGGAGTTTGAATAAAGTTTCAAGAAAAACACAAAGTCGAATGACATAGACCAGGGGTCGGCAACGTTTTCTTTCCAGTGTGCCAAGTTGTAAAATTCAATGTCAAAATATACGTTTGCGTGCCGATGAAAAATTGGGTTATATAATCAGACTTGAGGACATTACAGATTGACGTAAAATTGCTTGGATAGTTTGCACTACCTGAAGTTACTTGTTTAAATGTACGTAACTAAATTTCACGACAAATTATTGAAGTTATTTTTGTTATACGAGTATATATACAAAAATATTCACAATAACATTCTATTTTAGTGGGATCCCTGTCCTTGTTTTTCTTAACTCAGAGCTTTGATATTTAGCTTATAATTTGTAACTTTTAGCGGAACACAAGCTTCGGAATTATCAGCCGTGAGACGACTGCGATGAAGGCTCAAGACAAACTTTATGTTCGAAAAAATTTGTTCGTACAATTCGTTGATCCGAATACAGAAAGCAAGGGTTTTGCTCCGTCTTTAAGATCACCAAAAGTGTCCGGCAATGATGCCCAACACTGCAATATCAACTTTGAACGATTTTTACGATCCACAGTTTCGATAGCCTGACGCAATTTAGCCAACTTGGTCGTCCATAATACGAAAGACCTCAAATCAATCAGCTGCATAAGAAAGTCGTCAACGTTTATCTAATCAAATAAAGACAAATCTAAATCGTCATAGCTATCTGGTTTGATTACAAACGAAAACACTTCACCAAAACGTTGGAAGTCTTGAAATCTATTGCAAAATTGTGTCTTCAGTTTACTCATGTAGCCACCAATTACAGAAAAGTTAACTTTGTGATCACACGAAAATTTTTGAAGATTTTTGAAATAACGGAATGTGAAACTTTGAACATCTTGAATATAGACATCGATTTTGGCTACAAAAGATTTACACGTTTCAAAAAGATCCAACACTGTTTAACCAGCACCTTGCAAACGAAGATTTAATTCGTCTAAGTGTGTAATGATATCTGTAAGAAACAATAAATCCACAAGCCATTTTTTGTCATTCAATTCTGGGTAGTGTTTTCTTTGATTCGAGAAAAAAATCTTTGTTTCATCCAGACATTCAACAAGCCTCACAAAAACTTTACCGCAACTCAGTATCTGGAAGTGCAATGCAGAGGAAGGTCACGATGTGCACTCTCCATCTCATCAAGAAAAGAACCAAATTGCCGGTGAGTAGTTGCAGAACGGGTAACATTGAAGTTAACAATTTTAGTTGTGGCTGCTATCACACTAGCAAGATTTGAATTGGGAATCTTAGCACAAAGGCTAACACAGAATCTTGAATTATGCAGTGAAACTTCATGACTGGATGGCCAATTTTCTGTTCAATAAGTGTAACAAAACCACGGTCTCGTCCAACCATGGCAGCGGCACCATCTGTCGTAACAGCAAATATTTTCTTAATGTCAATTTGTCCTTTTTCAAAGTGATTAATAAATTTCTCAAGTATGTCTGCTCCTTTTGTAGAGCCATACATAATTCTTAAACAGCACAACTCTTCCTGCACATTGTCGTCAGAACAACATCGCGCAATGATCGCTAAACGAGGAATATCATTGATATCCACGCTTTCATCAAGCGCAACACTGAAAGTGTTGACCGACTGCAACGCAACAGCCTGTTACATTTTTACGTCAGCAGCCATGTCTTCAACACGTCGTTTTACCGTTCGAGCAGACACTAGCAGATTTTTAATCCTTGAGAGAATGACATTTTTAGTTGGCAAATCCTCGAAGAGAACTTCGGAGCAATTGATAAATACTTCTTTAATGAAATTACCATCGGTAAAAGGCTTCCCGCGCTTGGCGATACATTTTGCAACTTTGTAACTACTTTCCGTAGTTTGATTTGTACTGCGAATGGCTTTTTCAAAAAAATGCTACTTTGTTTTTCGTAACGAGCAACTGCCTTTATAAGAGCTTTATTCTTCTCAGAATCATCTTTGAATAATTTTTTGTGTTTGATTTCAAAATGACGTTTAATACTTGAGGTACGGCAAACCACATTTTACTGCAGAGTGCACATACAGCTCTGTCATTACAACAGACCAACCAAAATCTGTTGTCCACAACTCTTGAAATTGTCTCACATCTGATTTTGACTTCTTGGCTCCAGACATCGCGTTTAACTTCACCGTTAAAAACGGAATAAAACACAAATACCGGCACCCAACAAATTACACAAGGAAAGCATGTGAACGAACAATAATGACGTAACAATAATGAAAAAATGATAATGACGAAACAATAAAATAAAACACAGCAAATATAACCACGTGTTTCGCGCCGAATGCAATTTTTTTAGTATTTTAACATTTTAAAACGTGTTTTTGAAAAATGTTCACGACGCGTGTGCCGTATAAAATCACCTCGCCTGCCATGATTTATGGACAAATCACAAATGGAACGCGGAGTACTGTGAAAATGCTTCCAGGCTCCGTGCTTTTGTGCTCGGGACCAGTGTCAGGCCTGTTGGGATGGGCTTACCCCGAGCAGCTTGGGTTAAGCTCAACCGCCTGCGGACTGGTGTTGGGCGATTCCATTCGTCCATGCACAAATGGGGTCTCGCTCCTTCACCGAATTGCGAGTGTGGCGCCTCAGAGCAAACCGCAGACCATGTACTAACAGCGTGCCCCATACATCGGGCACCACATGGAGCACGAGGTCTGACGGTTTTGGATGACGAAACTCGATGTTGGCTTAATAACATCACTGCCAGCATCTGATCCAGGCAGTGCAGCAGTCTGGGGTAGTAAAAGGATAAACCCTCGGCCCCAGTCCTGTTTGTGTCTGACCTGGAGTGGATGCCCTTCAAACGATGACGACGACGACGACGACCTCGCGTGCCATGATTGGCACGCGTGCCGGGGGTTGCCGACCCCTGACATAGACTGACGCTGGCGTATAAAAAAATGATACATCTAATTATATAATGTAAAACTTCAAGCGCATAAGCAATTAATGATCTTTCTTCAATTTAGTCAAAACAAAACCTGATATTTAAACGGATAAATTAAAACAATATTTTTTCAACCAATTTTAAAATTGTTTCTTTTTCTATGCACATTAATAACATGATTAAGATATGGAAAATATAAGACAAAATAAGCTTCATACACAAACCCATCATTCGTTTTCAAGATTTAAAATTTTTATTGATTTTTATCGTATTTCAACTCCATCTATTCTTCAGACTCGTACAAAAACGTTATACTAAGGGCAACTTTTAAGCAATACCGTACCTGCTTATTTAATGCTATATATACAGGTCCGTAAACAACCAGAAGATCTAGCAGATAATTGCTTTCAGATATGCCAAAATATTGTAGTGGATTGAAATTTTTAATTTACTTTTTTATTTTTTATTTGAAACATAACTAAAATGCTAGTCTACCCAGACTACCCTACTAGCCTGAGTAAGCTAAGCCTAAATAAAAAGTTGCAAACGGGCTACTGGCTATGAAGTGCGTAAAACGTTCCTAAATCTGACCTTACTTAAAATTAACTAGTAACTACTACCGGAAGGATGGGGAAAGTACTGGTAAACACTAAAGTTTGACAAATGTCAATTTGTGATAATACTATTGTAAATCAAGAAACTACTTTGAAGCTGCAATCGATACGAAAAACAAAAACATGTCGCAATGCTTGCAAAGAAAGCTTTCAATGACCCTAAAATTAGACCAGTGGTTCTTAAACTGGGTTCGATCGAACCCCTGGGGTTCAATGAGTCAGTATCAGGGGTTTGACGGAGATCATAATAAGCATACACACGTTATGTGTATGTTCTGGCGACCACAATGTCCTATTTACTTGAGCCGCGGTTCTTGCTCATTGTGAAGTAACACAATCTCTCCTCTTTTCTCTTGGAGATCATGCTGTATTTTGCCGACCACACCAGATCAAGTCTATCAAGTCTAGAGCGCAAGCTTTATCGATTTATATATTGAGCAATTAGTTTTTGAAATTATTTTGTCATAATTTTTCAGTTGTCGTGTTATAATGCAAGGTTTTAATCTTCTGTAATTCTGTTTGAAGTTAAACAAGCACAATTAGGCACTAAATATGCAATTATTTTCCTTAAATATTTAAATTTAATCTGTTCTAGGCATTTACCTTTTTATAGTATTGGAGTGGTCAGAAAAATATATACAATATGGATTTACGTATATCACAGAAAGTGATGGGAGTCAGTGTCCTCAGTGCATGATTTGCTACGCCAATTTGAGCAATTGTTGCTTAGCACCGGCAAAACTAAGAACAATTTTGAAAGGTGCATGGTGATAGAAAATACTGGAACACCACGCTCGCTGAATTTAAAATGAAGAGAGCCAGATTTGATGAAAATGCTATTCTGCCGGTTTCCATTGACAAACCGATCCTCACAGCATCGTACGAAGTTGCGTACTTGATTGCAAAACAGGAAAACTACGCACCATTGGTGAAAAACTGGTAAAACCATCTGCGTTAAAGAAGGCGAATATCATATCTGGAAAAGCAGCCAAAAATAAGTCATCCCAAATTTCTCTTTCCAATGGCACCATTAGCAACAAAATTGGTAAGTTTAAAATTCATTCGCACTTCTGGTAAAAATCAGCAAGTTAAACTTTAACAAATAACCGAAGGCATAATATATTATCAAAGAAAAACAAAATATATTACGCCTTCTGTTATTTGTCAAAGTCTAACTTGCTGATTTTACCAGAAGAACGAATGAATTTTAAACTAAGTAACATCCCTGGTAACAGTGTTTACATTAAAATTGTTGATTCTTGGCTCGATTTTGTTGATTATTGATTGTTGATTATTGATTCAGATGAACGATGACATCTTTGCTCAAATAGTTTCAGACTTAATTTCGGACACGGCAAAATTCAGTCTCCAATTCTACGAGACCACAAACGTTTCCAATCTAAGGCAGTTTGCTGTATTCGTGCGCTATGGGAAAGAAGACATAAAAAAGAAAGATTATTTATTTTGTCAGCTCCTTATAACAACAACTAAGGCTTCCAAGGTTAAGAAATTTGTAAATAATTTCTTCAAAGACAGTGATCTTTTGTGGGATATTGCTTTTGCAATTTGTTTGGACGGAGCTCGAGTCATGTTGGACCGAAATTCTGGTTTTGGCACGCTACTGAAAGCCGATGCACCACAAATAACTGTAACGGATTGTCTTTTGCACAGGCATGCATTGGCAACAAAAACCTTCTCTCCAAAACTGGCAGAAGTATTAAAAATTGTGGTGGAATATGTGAACTATGTGCAAAATAATGCTATGAAACACCGCATAATCAAGGAGCTGTATAATGAAATGAGCTCTGAATTCGAGGTGTTTCTGTACTATTCTTATGTTTGGTGGTTGTCCCGGGGAAAAATGCTGAACCGTGTTTTTACCTTGCGTGTAAAATTAGCCGTATTATTGCGAGAGCACCAACATTGTCATGCAGATTGCTTTGAAAATTCTGAGTTTATTCTCGTTTTGGCATACATGGTCGATATCTTCGATGCTCTCAATAATCTCAATCAATAGATGCAGGGTGGTGGAGTCAACATTATCGAAGCAGAAGTACATCTGAAGGCTTTAAAAAAAATGACTTAACGGAAATGAGAAATGGAGAATGATAACTTGACTAACTTTCCTCTGTTCGACGACTGCATAAGTAAGATCAAAGATGTGTCTGGAAATGGAAACATTTCCGTACCGAGAGAACTGAAGCAAGCAATTTCCATGCAATTAGATGATGAGCTTGCAAAGTCTCACGACGGATACTTCTGACCAGAGACCCATGTCCAGCATCGGTAAGATAACCATTCACGTTTAGTGCTGATAAAGAAGATATCAATGATGAACACCTCAATGAAATCATTGAACTTCAGCAGAGCCAGTTTTAACAGCAACTCTTCAGAACAACAACGCTCTCAACGTTTTGGTGTCACCAAATCGTAGCTTACCTTTTTCTTGCTAAGAAAGCCTTTGAGATACTCATACAGTTTATCTTTGCAAGCAGTCCTTTTCGAAGATGGTAGACATAATAACAAAAAAAAAGGAACAGACTTTTTTGCCATGAGCCTTGCCAAAGTGAAGCCGCGCATTTTTAGAATTGTTTCCAAAATGCAACAGCATAAGATAGATTGATTTGTCGTAAATATTTATTGAGTGGTGTTTTTGTGTGTAGTTCATGTTTTGTTAGTTTTGTTTCTTTAAGTAATATAATTTTATGTGCAGCAGATTCATAGTTTGCTTTGGGCTCAAGTTCGTTAATAGATATTTTTTGAATTTTAAGGAAGGGTTTGGTGAGTGCCTGCATGAAACTTACTGGGTTTGGTACCTCCAACAAGTTTAAGAACCACTGAATTAGACGGATTACCGCGGTACTTTATAAAAAAAGTACCGCTGTACAGTACCGCGGTACTTTTGTACACGGTACTGCCCACCTATGGATATTGGTTTCTAAAAAGTTTTTTGGAACAAACCTGAAAAAACTATCAAGTTTAATTCTTTTATTGTAAACTCTAAAACCACAGGAAAGCGAAATATTGCAATCTCATTAACAATGCATCCAATTTTTTAAATTTCAAAAAATTAAAAGAAGAAATCCGCTTTATACAAGTTATGTGATTATACGAAAGGAGGTACAGACATTGTAGACCAAAAATTATTTTCTATTCGGGTAAAACCAAGTCTCGAAAATGGACCACAATTGCATTTTCGTATTTGCTTGATATTTGTCGCATAAATGCAGCAAGTGGATTAGCAATGAATAAACACGCGAAGTCAAGCAAACAGAATCTGTTTGAATTTCGCTTTAGTCTTGTTTTAAAATTAGTAAAACCTTTCATCCAAGGCAAGGTCTAACCCAATGTTTCTCAACCTTTACCGATTGCGGCACATTTTTGAAATTTTTCAAAAATCGCCGCACCTTTAGACTATTTTTATTAAATTTTGTTTCCAAAACCAGGTGATCACTAAAAAAAAGTTTTCACCCAGAATTGGGCTCAGATTTCTACCTTTTGTCCCTAAAATCAGTTATATTCTAAAAATACCGTTACTCTGGTCGCGGCACAAAATTGGTATCTTTTGAAGTTTGCGGCGCACTTTAGCTAGGAGCCTTAATTTCCGCCCCAAAATTATGTGATCTCTAAAAAAAAAGCTCTTCAACTGCATTCATGGTCTCTCTAGTGAATTTCCTTTCCTAAATTAGTTCTTTCTAAAAAAAACGGTCTTCGCTTCGATTATTACATATTTCACGTGTAAAAAGCGCAATATTTGACGTCCCTAGCTAATTTTTTTCCGAAATCTTTCGCGGCACATAGGTTGAGAAACACAAATATATATGTAGTAACATTGAAGCTGATAATTCAAAATAACATTACAACACTCAACCGTTTTCCTGGACTAGTGAATAATTTGCAATAGCTTGCAGCATCCTAGCAAAATCCAAATGGCACTCTGGGGTGCCGCGGCATTCCGTTTGAGAACCATTGGTTTAACCAGTGAAATTCTACAATAAAGTTGATACTTAGTGAAAATGTCGTGAAACCAAGTATTTATACCGCTTTGTTATCGATATTTCCTTCTTAATCAAAAAAATGTCGGTGTGAAATATGCATATCAGAAATATCAGGTCCGGAATGAAAAAAAAGGCATTAAAATGGCGCTTCCAATCTTTTGTTCAGCCTGGTAACAGTTTTCAAAAATTCATATAAACAAACTCAAAAAATATTCAAAAAAAATACATTGAGCTGTTCTTGAGCGCAGTATTATTTTATGATTGTACTGGTGTTTTTGTTTTTCAAACAATAATGTTGAAATTAGAATTATCAATTGAATAATTTCTAACGCAAAAAAATATCAGTTTCATAAGTTTTAAACAAAGTTACGTTACTCGTCATAGTTGAAATATAAGTTGACGGTAATTAAATTACTTTTGAAAACATTTTAATTTTTTGTGACTCTTACGAAAACTAGACCTAACTAATTAAACAAGTCTACAACCAGAAAAGTTAAATAATTACGTCAGAAAACGTTAGCAAAATTTTAAAAAACAAATATTTTATTAATGAATTAGCGTACTTAACCAAAAGAAAAAAACATTTTATCTATTTTATCTTTTTTTTTATAAAAAATAAATGATTAAATTTTATAAAAAAATAAAAAAAATGAATAAAATGCTTTTTCTTTTGGTTAATTACTCTCATTCATTAATAAAATATTTCTTTATTAAAATTTTGCTAACGTTTTCTGACGTAATTGTTTAACTTTTAATTTTTGTAGGACTTGTTTAATTAGTTAGGTCTAGTTTTCGCAAGAGTTACAAAAAAGAGTTACAAAACCAAAAGAAAAAACATTCGAAACAAAAAAGGATTTCTGTAAAATTTAAAAAAACCGGGTGATTAAAAGCAATCAACTCTAAATGAATTAGTCAAGTCGAAATATTCTTTTTTAGTGAAGAAAAATTAAGGTGAATTCCTGCGATGTGGAACTACAAACACAATTTTTTGTCTAATAATTTGCTTTCTTTTTATGTTATAAAATTTCTTGCCTAAATGTTCACAAAAGGGAGTGAATTTAAAAAATTATTTGATCAATAGCAAAGATCAAAGCGTTGTAAACACTAATAAAACCAGCTTTTAGCAGATTTGCTTGTGTAAAATTTCTTTCTCTGTAAACAGTAATAATCTTGCCAAGTGGATTTCAGCTGTCAGCATTCTTACTTCTAATTTTACGGATTAATGACGTTCGACAAACAGCTGAAATTGTTAATTCTCTCAAATCGCTCTCTCGTTTTCAGCCAATTTACGAAAATTGACTACCCTTTAAAAACTTGCTTTTTTAATTCAAAATGATGTTTAAATGCAACGTTTAAGTATCTATATCAAAAGAGTATAAAATTTCCTTTCTATACAAACTTAAATGACAATTCTAGCGCTAGTAATTGTTGAGATATAAGCAAGTAAAGAGCGCGGGCATTTTCAGCCCCCCCCAGTCGTACAAAGTTTTCAAAAATCTCAGTCTGAATAGGGTTAATGCTAGAGTTTATTTAATTTCCTGAAAGTCAACAAGAAAAGGTTAAAGCGGATGTTCCTGATATGATATTCGGAAGTGATTTGCATTGTATGTTTTGTCATTTAAACAATCAATTGCAGGATATAGAGTCGAATACGCGGAAACATTGATAGCGTTAGCAAAGGTAAACTCTGGAAAACAAAAACAGAAATTTGTGGGTTGGAGCGGTGTTTTAAACATATAGTCCAGGGGTGGGTAAAGTTTTTTATGAAAAGCCACATGTAAAAATTCAAAACTGCCGGAGAGCCATCAATTCTGTTTGAGGTGTTAATGCAAATACAGTAAACAAAACAAGTTTTAATCAAATAATAAAAACAAATGCAATGTTACACGATTTCCAATTTTTCCGAGATTTTACCAGCATTAGATCTACTGTGGTTTTTCACTTTATTAGCTAGCTTTTAAAAATCTGGGCGATATAAAATCAAAGCAGGGTTGCCAGATGCAAAATTGGAAAACAAATATCCAAAATTACCAAAATGAAAAAGTATCCAAAATTATTAAAATTAAGCCAACAAAATTTTATTTTTGTCGCTGAAAAAAGTGTTCTCTAAAAAAAAAAAAGAAAAAAGATCTTCACTTAAAATCTGTCTTATGATCTCTAAATTTTTCTCCCAAAATCATGGCTAGTTTGTAGTGATGACTTTAATAGAATGCAAACGGTGCGGCTGCACTAAACCCCCATAAAATTCATCAAAAAGTGGCCCCTAAACGAGAAATTGCTCTATTTCTTCATAGGACCACCAGGACGTCAATGGCATGTCAAAAAAAAGAAAAAATTTTGAAAAAAAAAGGAACGTCTTTCTTGGCAGCTAATCTTTTTTGTGAGATCCCAATGTCTTGGGGCAGTATAAAGTACTCTCCATGCTTTGGATCACCCATTTGTGGCCCCTTCCTAAATTGAAGACCTTTTTTTTATAGATCACTATGCTTTCATATACTAAAAATGGCTTCAACTACCTTTTTTTAGTATACTAAATAATGCCCCCCTTACGTTCCTTGCACCGGGCCCCCCTTTTTGTAAGGCCATCACTGCTAGTTTACACTCCAGCTTCGAAACGAAACGAAACTATATCATTTTGTTTTAAAATCTTTAGCATGAGCTCCATAATGAGTATTTTGAAAATCTTAAAAACGTTTTTTTCGTTTATTTTTTATTTTAGGATCAGTGTCCAGCGATATTTTTTTAGCCATTAGCTAATTAAGTTACTGACTATCTCAATACACCTTTTTTTTATTTCTTCAGAATAATTTTTGCATTTTGCTAAGCAAATTTTTGCTTGTAATTCACCCAACTGTTGAAAATTAGGACAATGCGCTGTAAACAATGAACGCCAGTGTTATACGAGTCGGGATCCAATGAGCCTTTGTACTTTTGCTTTGTAATATGCTATTTACCTCAAAATAATTCAAATTATTCTTATGAATGCACTTTTTCGTTCGGTTAATTTCTTTTAATGCCAGAAATGATTTGAAGGATAGATATACTTAAATTTAAGGCCGAGTTGAGAGTCATTTTTTTATATTTCAAAAGCATTCATTTTTTTCCATCAACGAAATCAATGCTAGGAGACATGGATTGTGTTCTTGAAATAAGTTTATTAGGATGCTGGAAGTTATAATTGGGCGAATACTATATTTAACTTGAATGAAACAGTTATTGAGTTTTTATATTTTCCTGTTCTTTATGCAAATAAAGGGCGAACAAAATAAAACTCTGCTACGGTCCCACCAATGCACCGCCCTCATAGCAGCGTTTTGTTAAGCAAATAACCTCGGTCTTGTATTCTATTTTTTTCTCTCTTTTTTCTCTTTCTATTTTTTCACAGAACCTTATGACGAAGTGAAGCAACCTCACTTCCATATGATACAATGGAAAGTGGTGGGCACGGTACTTCTTAAAAGTACCGCGTTACCGGTACTTTTAAGTATTTTAAAAATAATTATGAAGTGTTTAAGTGACACGATAAGGTAAAGCAACCTCACTTTCATATAATACAATGGGTCACACTTTTCATCGTTAATTAGCAAGTCACAACGTCACTCGTTTTGTTGCTTCTTACTTTTTCTGACCCCGTCTTTCAGCAACTCACAAACTGAACTGAATGTAAAAGCGAGAGCTAACGAGTCCTGACGATCTCTAGTCTCTCTATCTATTTGAATAAGATCCCGAGTCGTATCTTAGTAACAAATATTCCAACAAAGCCAAACACAGATTAATAAAGTTACAAAATTTATTACTAATGACTGCAATTGCCAAAGCCAAAGCTAACGAGTCCTGACGATCTCTAGTCTCTCTATCTATTTGAATAAGATCCCGAGTCGTATCTTAGTAACAAATACTTCTCAAAGCCAAACACAGCTTAACAAAGTTACAAAATTTATTACTAATGGCTGCAATTGCCAAAGCCAGAGCCAGCAAGCCAGAAAGCCAGATACAAATAATCAATGCGTTTTCTAAAATAAAACAAAACGTTACAAGGTCCCGAACTTAAATCAATCAATGTAACAACCAATTTGACTGCCTTTCAACTCATCTGTCCCAACATAGATTCAAGAGATTATAAAGAACAAAAATTCTACAGTAAGCCTCAAGGCGCAATTACAACAGGCAAAAGGCGCTTAACACAATTATTAGCTGGTTGCTAAGAATCATGTGGTGAGTGCGTAATTGAAAATGAGAAAAAGTTGGTTCGAAACCCACGGCGAGCGCTAACAGAAGGCTTATGTTAATCACCAGCAACTGCGCTGAGATAATTACGTGCGGAAAAAAGCGTGTAACATGTACGTGCATAGCCACAAAATGTTCATCTTATAGCAAATGCGTTGCCGCACGAGAATAGTAAAGCGTCAGCGGTACGTTGTAATCATTTTTAACCTTTTAATCATGCTATGAAAAACCAGGCTTGCTACCATACCGAATTCTTAACAAAAATAATAACCTAATTGTGTCATGCCAACTTGAAATCATTACATCAGTTGCTCCGAAGAAAACTTACAATTCAAGAACCAGTTAAATAGCAATTTACCAACGTCCCAGTCAGTTTTAAAACAGCCCCCTGCCCCCTTGCTCCGTTTCTGAGGCCCCTGGAAGAGAACGAACATTTAGTAACAAAAATGAAACTAGTAAGTATGCACAAATTTTATCCTTTCTTGCTTTGACCTTTGTTTAATAAAGTTTTTTTCTAAAGTGTTACATTTTAATGTTGGAGAATTGAACAGGCAAAACGGTATGTTGAATTCTCCAGGATATTCTCGAAACACATTTCTTTGAAATGGTGTTTTTTAAATTTTTAGGGTATAATAATGATTATTACTTTGTTTATCTGCATGAAGTTGAAGCTGTTTTCCTTTTTTTTTGTTTGTTGTCAGATTGCAAACAATTAACTAAGATATCTAAAAAGTTGGAATTAATTTTAAGAAATTTAGTCCTGTGGTTCAGGAGGATAAATATAGAGATAAAATGAAACAAAATAAAAATATACAGGGTGTGTAAAAAGTAACTTGGGGGTTTTAAAATTCATTAAAACCATCAATGTGTGTCTAATTATATAGAGGCTTTTTTTACTTAAGAGATCAATTCTTCAAATTTTTGTTTTAATCATTCAAAAAATTTTTTTGTTTTAATAGCTGTTTTCATGATATTTCAAACATTTTCATTTTTTAACCTTTCATCATGCTATCTACCGAAGAAAGAATTGAGATTGTGATTTTGATGGCGAAATTAGAGTCAACAGCAGCCGTCCGTCGAGCTTTGCAGAGGAGAGGAGTGAAGGTTCCAAGTGAGAATACCATTCGTGATACATTTAAAAAATTTAAAGAAACCGGTTCCGTCCACAATCGACAAAAATCAGGAAGGCCCGCGTTGGAAGATGAAAAGGTTGAGGAAATTTCAAATTTCTTTGAAAATAAGCTTAAGACTTCTCTGCGATTCTTTGCAAAATGCTTTTAAAACGGTTGCAGTTTTAAAACGGTTAACAACACATAAAATCACCACCCATATGTGTCAAAACGTAATTCAATGTTTTCATCGCCGACTGCACACTTGCGTAAAAAATGGCGGTAGTTCGGTCGAAAAATATTGAACTTTTCAACAACCTTTTTAAATAAAAGTGAATGATTATAAAAATGTGTTCATTTTCTCTTTTAGTTTGCTTATTTACGTAAATTCTAATAATCAAAGAGTAATATTAAACGTTTTATTAGTCCATACATGGCAAAGTGCAAGAATTATAAACTATAGAAATCCCCAAGCTACTTTTTACACACCCTGTAGTATGACAGAAAGTTAAAAAAAATTCTAGCTCGTATTAGATTAAAGGTAAATTTTAAACTTTGAATTAAGTACTGTATAATAATGAGGTACGGCCTTGGAATTACAACATAGTGGATTCTATGTATTCCTTGTTCAGTAAATCCGGGAATAACTTATAACAGCTGCTTTGAGTCCATCTGTCGTCCGGGATCTGTGGTCTAGTGCAGGGGTTCCCAACCTTTTTTTATGGCGACCCAATTTTTAGAAACAAAACAATTTCAGGAATCTTGCGACCCAAAAGTAATGCAGTGACGATCACAAAATTACATGGCTAATTTAATGCAACAGTTTTCACTAGCCTAATGAGAAAGTTGCGCCTGCTTGGCTTCAGCGACTTTTTGAAATCGGGGCTTCACTTTACTTAAGTACAGCCGCAGGTCAGTTTCAACGTCCAACCGATTTTGATGTTTTGTTTTCGATACACATTGTGCGCTAAATGCAGTTTCGCAAAGCCAAGTTGTCGCAAACGGAATCAATTTTCTTGTCACAAATTTCGAAACTGTTGGATACACTGAGATTCATGGAAGCCCAAAAGTGGATATTTGCAGAATCGTTTGGGTATTGTTCTTTTAAAGACGCAAAAGAAATACAATTTGTTACTTTTGTTGTCATATCCATAAACTCTTCTGTAACATGGAGAGGTAGATGAGGCAAATCTGTGCCTGCGAATGGATCAAGTATCCAATCGTCTTTATCACTTGGCGTTAGAACTTTACCGTAATAATCCTCAAATTTTTGGGCAAGCATTTCTAGGTGTCCATTTATGGTATGCTTAATATTAGCGTCTTTGTCACATAAATAGTGTTTTAGTTCAGGGAACATATCTTATTCACCTCGAGTCGCATAGCTTTTCTACAAATCAAGCTTTTTGTGGTAGGCAGCAACTTTGGCGGCTTTTTCAATAACTGTAAAACCAGCACCTTGCATAGATAGATTTAAACTGTTCAAAGAGTCAAATATGTCGGCAAGATAAGCAGTTTTTGCAATGAATTTTTCTTGTCTAAACTTTTCAGCTAACACCCCAAAATTTTGTTGCCTAAGAAAGAAAGCGATTTGTTCTCGAAGCTCAAAAACTCGCTTCAGAACACGACCCCACAAGAGCCACCTCACTTCCGTGTGCAGCAGTAATGCCTTATGATCAACATATATGTCGGCGCATAGAGACAAAAATAAACGCTGATTTAATGGCGTTGCCTTAATCAAATTGACGCATTTTACAACAAAATTTAATTTTTCGTGCAGTTCTGGAAATATTTTTTTGCTGCAAGGGCCACTCTGTGGAGAAAACAATGGGTCCATTAAGCATTTGGTGCCTTTTCTTGGATTCGTTAACTGCTCCTAATCTGAAGCGAGTACATGCTGCTGCGCCATTGGTGCAAATTCCAGCACAATTTTTTGAGGCATTGAAAAATATCCTCACCCTTTGTATGCAATTTCAACGCTTTGCAAAATAAGAAATCCTCTGATATAGTTGCATTGTTGATGTAGCGAATGAACACAGAAAGCTGTGTAAGGCCTGCTATATCTATGGACTCGTCCAATTGAATCGAATAAAGAGGAGATTTCTTTACTTGATTGATGTACAATCTTTTGGAAAACATTATTAGACATGTCCGCCATGTGCTTTTCACTGTGTTGTTTGACAAAGATGCTGCATCCAATTTTTTACATTCTTTCTCACCAATCATTATTTTAACTACTGCTTTCATAACTGGCATTAACAAATCCTCACCAATTGTATGAGCTTTTTTCTGCTTTGCTATCTGGTAGGAAGCGGCATATGAAGAATAGATGGCTAATTCATTGTCAGCTGTAAACGACGCCATAATAGGCTCCCCTCTGTCCTTGAATTGATTTTAACTTGCGTTCAAAAATTAAACAGGCCTGTTGATAAAATTTGGATAATTCGTTTCTAAATGGCATTGAAGTTTGTTTTTCTTCATTGGTTCTGTCGAGAGAACTTTCCGACATACTACACAATTTGGCTTACCAATCAATTCAGTAAAACCAAGTTTCAAAAATGCCTCACTATATGATCGTTTTGCCATTCTAAAACTGTGAAATAAAAAGTAATTCTAGCTTAGTCTACCTTAAATTAAAAACATTTTCCCTAATTTAAGTTTATAATCCCATAAAATCGAACATACTTGCACGACGAAAGTTTTTATGCTGAAACCCCAAGCAAGAAATGCGCTCGACTTAAATTTCATTACCCGTGTTACTGTTGCTTCGCTATATTATTCACGTAGTATGAAATTGCTCTTTCATCCCCGAAGTCACACACTTTTAAACTTTTTACTGCGGGAGTTCTTAGTCGAACGAAAAAGCAAAGGTTAAGCGAAAGGTGACAGCGTTTATTTCGCCAATAGATGATTGCTTTTGGCGCGAAAAAGCATTGCAGCTTCGTTGTTAATAAAACTTGCAAACGCACATTTTCCACTGAAGATTTTATTTGCTTTTGAACTTTGTCATACTTGATCATATGGTATTGACTTAAGCAAGACCATGCAAGACCATGCAAGACCAAAAAACAACTAGTAGTGTTTTTTATCATACCATTACAAAACATTTACACTTTCATTACAGTAATCTCCCGGTTCGCAACTTAAATCTGAACAGCAAATACGAACTTAGCTTTTTGGTGCAAACATAGCACCTTTCTAAGCCATTATTACGTAACTTTAGGCTTGTACACTTATCAGCTAAAGTAAAGACTACTATCATTAGTGCTAGTGTTCGAGACTGAAATATGCATCAACTGACGATTCATGACTTGTTTACATCATGAACTTTTTTAAGTTCTGTTTGATTTGCTGTATACTCGTATATCAATAAACTACTGTAAAAGTTTAATATAATTTTTTGAAAATTTTTTGCAAAACTAAAAGAAAAACAAGCACTAAAATTAGAAAAACAAGCGACTTAGAAAAATTTTAAGGCGACCCAACTTTGGGTCGCGACCCATGCGTTGGGAACCACTGGTCTAGTGGTATAGTAACCTGCGTGGAAGACTACAGGTCCCAGGTTCGATTCGCGGTGAGATAAGCATCACTGACGAGCTCTAATAAGAACGAAACTCGAGTCTGGTGTTTCTCATCTTTAAGCAGCTTGTTTAAAATTAATTCTAAATTCCTCATGATTCTTCAAATATAAATTTTATCATTAAAACAAATGCCTCTGGCTGAAGCACAAAGCTCAAATATTATTGTGGCATTGATGTCTTAGTTTTCATAGCGTAATGTTTTCTTCTCGAGAAGATATTTTACTGGTTTGCTAAAAACAGTAAAATGAAGAAATACTATTTTGAGCGTTTGTTTGTTAAGCTTTAAAAGCTTTTCATAACGTTGAAACGAAGTTTACTTTAGCAGACATTTATTTAATTTTTAGCAATGAAATGATAACTTTAAGGATAAACGTTAAAAGAGGAACCTTTACTTTATCAATGTTTACTCAAATTTTATCATCAAAAAATGCCGCATGCTTAAAAAGAATTTATAACAAGTTATAACAAGTTCAACTATAACTATCTATTCATGTTTGAGTTTAGGTGGCACAATATTTTTTCCTCGAAAATATACATATTTTGTTGGTTTGCTCAAAATGGTAAAGTAAAAAGCTATTTTTGAGGGTTTGTTTTTAAGCCTTGGAAGCTTTCCGCGATTAACGAGTTTACCCCCTCATACCCAAGACTTACCTAAACAACCTCGCCATACTAGGCATTCGCGCTGCCCACTGGACAAACTATAAATAGAACACGGAGTGCTGTAAGAATGCATCTATACTTTGTGCCTTCGTTTCTAGAATCAGTGCCCAGCCTGTTAGAATAAAATGCTCCAAGCACCTTGGGTCAAGCTCAATCGTCTATGGACTGGCGTTGGGCGGTTCTATTTGTCCAGACACAAATGGTATCTTGCTCTTTCACAGGATTGCAAGCGCGACGCTATTGACCGATCGAAAATCACGTGACTCATACATGGAGCTATTGACTAATTGTAAATCACGTCTTATCAGCGTGACCCATACATTAAGCACCACATGGAGCACGAGGTCTTACAGTTTTGAATGAAGTACGAAACCCGGTGTTGCCTTAATGCTATCGCTGGCAACACCTGATGCGAGGGCAACAGTGTGAAATAGAAAAACATAAACCCTCGGCCCTGATCCTACCCGTGTTTTACCGGGAGATGAGCCCTTTTTATACGACGACGCATATAACTTGTAAATTTTGTATATCTTGCTTTCAAAGTATAGTTTGTATTTTTTCTGCTTCTAAGCGCGGGTTAAAACAAAATGAGTTTCATTAGATTAAACTGAATTATATTAATGACAATTAATTTGTAAAAGTTGAAATTAGATTAATAAAAGAAACAAAAAAGTTCTTTGGCGTGAGCTGGGCAGCATAGATAGTGGAAACTAGCTTTTGGTGTGCATACGAAAGAATAATAACGTTTTTAACAATTTTTAAACATGTCAAAACTGTAAAAATGCGAAAAATTTTTAATAGTTTTAATTCATATAATTAAAATGGCTGAATTAAAAATTAAATAATATCGTTTCATACTTTTAAAGATGAAAGAGAAACTTAACGTGTTTTTTTAAAAAAAAAAACATTTTGAAAAGTCATTGAATTAAGAAATGGCAAAAATGTTTCTCTGGTTTGTTGTTTTTAGCAGAAATATTTGTTCGTCAAAATAAAAGAAAAGAGCAAATTTTATCAAACCTTTGCCGAAGTTGACGTCACTAAGGACAGAAAATTCGGACTAAAAACTTGCTTTATTTTATTGTGCTAATTCTTAAATCCAACTTTCCTAGGCTTACTTATTTTCAAATTAGTAACGATGTAAATTTGGAGTCTATGTAGTTTTTATGCAATCTTAATTTAAAGAAGTGCTTGATTAATTCAGGAAAAATAAAAAAGCCGACATTATACGCTATTGTTGTGACAAATTTGTAATTATAGAGTAATCAAATTGTAACATCAAAATTTATAGAAATGATTCTACACAATAATTAACAGTAAAAGTAAAGCAGTAAAACAGTAAATCAAAATCAACTAAACAAATTAATTTTAAAATACTATTGTAATCTTCTAGCATTGTACCAGTTCTTTTTGTTCAGAAAACTAAAAACTTCAAGAAAGCAATACATAATGGATGACCTAACATCTACGATAACCGTTGTTGTTGGAGTTTCAAGTTTGGCGGCAGGAGGAATAGCTGCTGCTATCGTTAGTGCCTGACTGGTGCTGGTCGCAGTGATGGCTATCGCAGGATTGGTTTATTATTTTTGCAAAAAAAACCCTCAAAGCTAGAGAACAGTTAATTAAAAACGTTAAATAATTTTGTTGTTTTTTTGCGTATCATTTAATTAAAAAATATTACCAAATCAATTTTTGAAGGGCTTCTTTTAATTGTTCTTGTGTATTTTTATGAAAGATATTATTAATTTTTATAATTTGGACTTTAAAAAAAAATCATTTTTTCAAATCATTTTTTGCTCTGTGGTTTGCCATAAGTTCAGTTAACTTAACTAAATATTATCAAAATTTATATATTACATCGCTTAAACGGGATCTCGAAACATTCACTATGTTTCAAAAGATTTAAAGTATTTCTTCATTAGTTTTTATTTAATGTATTAAATAAAAGTTTGGCGAAATTCATAAATTTCAAGCAAGGGTTTTTTGATATCAAAAAAATTGAAGAGCACTGTGATATGAGCTGTTAAACGTAGAAACCATTCGGTTTAACACCAAAATACGTTTAAAATAAACTCAAGATTGAAAGATTCCTTATGAGGTTTAATAATTTTTTGTTCTTCATGTTCTACACGGTTTTCTGGATCTCAGATAAAACGGCTCAAAATCTAATGTAAATATCAAAAACTATTTATGCCGAACGTCGTGGTTTCTTCATTTTATAATTTGCGCACTGATTTTCATTTTGTTCTAAATCTGTACTCTTCATTACGTTAGTTGAATATATCTCACAAATATGATTGATTGGATAGTATCTGCTACATACAGTTCCTATTTCCTTGGCACCTCAATTACAGCCACTGGCTTTCCTGCTGTTATACTTCATGTCGGGAGTCTTCTTACCAAAACTATGGCAGTTGCTGGATTGCTACTGTATATGAAGCAAAGTTACGATGGATCCAGGGACTGAATTGTATTTTGTTTCGATTTAAAACTTTTTCTGTTTTCTTCCTAAAAAACAGCTGAAACCTTAACTTTTTTAAATTATTGCATGACTAAGGCAAGAATTTGGTAATTGATCGATCGTAATCATTAAAACGAAAAGAAAATCATGTCATCACATTATTTTGTTGGTCATAATTTTACTATTTAATCGCAAGGGACGCTGTGTTATTGTTTTCTGTTTCTGTTTTTGTTTCAAACAAATCAACTTGTGATTATTTAATGGCAGTTTAACAATTAGTAGACACTTCAACTTTACTTTTTTGTGGCATGATTACCAAACAAATTAGAAACAAAAATTGTTAGTCATGAACTTAAAATTTGTGTAAAAATTTGTGTAAATCGATCAGAGTTTGATGAAATAAATTTTTGAACAAAATATTTAAAAATTTAGCAAACAAAGCAAATAATTTGTATTGATTTGCATCTGTATAATAATCGGCTGAGCTAACGTATTATAAAAAATAAAATAACTTTAAAAACTTTCTTTTATTATTAAAGTTAAAAGTAATGAAACCGAATAAAACCAACATAAGTTTCAGTGCTGTTACATTAAACAACACTCTCTCAATATTTATGAGTACTTCCGTGCGTGGTGTTTCAAAATGTACTAATTAAAAATAGTAACCCCAGTTTTTCATTTAAGTAAAAGTCAATTTAAAACATGCTTTAATGTATCGGTTAAGGACGACATATCAAGATAGGATCCTAATCTAAGATACCTTTGAGTAGGGATGTGGAAACAGAAGCAGAAGTTAAAAGTGGAAGTGGTGGAAGCGATGTAATTAAGGCGGAAGCGGCAAAAAATAAACTGCTTCCGCTTCCGATTAAACGGACCTGATATGAAAGTTAACTGAATAAATTTTTTAATTTCTATATTTTTAAACCTGTTTCTGTGTTTTTTAAAAAATCTCTAAATCTAGTGATTATTTGGTACAGAGCTCTAGCGACCACTGCTCCCCCCAAAAATTCCAAATTGGGAGAAATTAATGCTGTATAAAATACTCAAAATTAATTTTTAATTTAGGTTAAATAAATTGGGTATGCCCTAACAAATAGCTTTAATATTTCTTCCCTTCTCGTAAGTACGTCTATTAAAGCTTCAAACGTAGTAGAGCAGAGGCTGACAAGCGTATGAGATTTTATTCTAAGATATCTTCCCATTATGTGACCGGTCGGGAATACTAAACTGTCTACCTAGCACTCAAATTTTGTTAGAAAGAATGTTTGTAAACTTAATCCTAATTGGCTACGAAGAGCGATTAAAATGAGTGTTGCACTATAGCAATTCTTTTTTTTTTTTTAGCAAAAGTAAATTTGTGCAAAAGATTAATTTTAATGTGAGAAGCTCTTGGGCTATTCTATGTAAATTTCTTATAAAAAATTTTACGAGTTTATTGTATCAATTATAACAATTCAGAGGGGCCTCGGTCTACGAGAATCCAATCCGAGGAATTTCTAATTCGGTTTACGATCAATGTTTCGGTCTAGGAGAAAAGTTTTGCTAATTATTAAAAGTTTGCAAAGGCCTAAAAATGGCCGCCGAGCGTCACGAGAGGCTCTCGCCAGTTATATTTCTTTTTAATTTTTACATAAATTTACGTTCTGTCGAAATTTTAAAGTTAATTAAATAAAAATTAATTGGCAACTCTTTGTGCTGTTTCAAATCAGAGATGCGCACGGAGCGGATATAAAAGCACATACAAGACATTACAATTGATTTATCAAGGTTTTGGTAAGGATTTTAAACCTCAGAATAGATTAAACCTATACCAGTTAATTTAAATGGGAAAAATTGAATCGGTCTACGAGTGTTTCCGTCTACAAACACGTTCCTAAAACAAATTAATCTCGTAAACAGAGGCCCCACTGTATATTGCATGTAGTCAATGTAACATTTTTATCTTTAAAAAAATTACTTTTAATTTGTAAAATCTGTTAGTTATGAATTTAATTACTCATTGACAACAACATGAGTTTTGTGGTAATAATATAGGTCTACCGGTAGTATTTTTATAACTAATTTTAGATAAATTTTGGAATATTTAAATTTTTGCCCTATTTAACTTGGTGGTTACGATTCTCTTTTTATATAAAATCATATCAGAAAGTTAATTAGTAATGTAATTTTTAATATAATATTTTAAAACTTATGGATCACAGGTGATCTGAAGCTATCTGAACAGATCATCGCAATTAGGCAGAAACGCACAAATGGGGTATGGCTTCTAAGGCGGCCTGCGAGTGTGGCGCAAAGGAGCAGACAGCTGAGCACATAATAACATTTTATCCCATCTATCACCATTCAAATGGAACCCGTGCTTTCTCAGATGTCAAAAAGAATCTGGTGACGTGGCTGATGGAAAAATGTCCAGCCATTTAGTGGACCATCCAGCTCTCATCGATCTCCCCCAAACGATGAAGATGAAGGGTAATTAGGCCACAGTAAAAAACCTTTACTTAAAATATGGTGAAAAGTACAGTAGTTCATATTTTGATTGCACTTTAAAGCAATGACAAAAAAGGAACAACACTTGAATAGGTTGCCTGACACCACTCGAAAAAGTTTTGATAACTGTTTCTTGACTGTGTTAGAGCGTGGCGACGCTTTTCAGAGATGGCTTTGAACATCAGGTGTGGAGGTGTGACAACCAATCGAAACTACTGCTACTCGTGGCGTTACAAATTAACTTTAGGTTAAATTTTTTTTATTTTAAACTTGAAAAATGTTTACAAAACAAACCGTTGGAGAAAATGATTTTTTAATCCAAATTGCTAGTTATTACAGCATACTGATAATAAAACTACGTAGTAAAGATATTCAGTCGCCTGATGACCAGCCTAATTTACCAAAAAATTTGATGAGCAAATAATTTAATTTTTAAATTTTTTTACGATTGGCAATTGAATGAAATCTAAATACAACATTCATACACTTTTTGCAATTGTTTTAGTTAGTGTTATACTTACAAGATTTACTAAAAAGAATCTGATATATTTTGGAATAAAGAAACCCTATTCTGTCTCAACAACACTATCGCCGTCAGAATCTAATCGAAACGACTATTTAGAATTAATAAACCAATTGATTCAACTTATATAACTATTTGGCCAACCTAAAGATTGAATTTTCTTGTCATTTGCTCTATATAAACAAAAAATTTTTAAAGTTCCTCTTTGGAGAAGTTTATTGCATTTCTATAGCCAGAACATGGAGTTCTTAACCTATTTTCGACGACGTTGTTTTAAGGTTTGACAAAATTTTTTTGATTTTTGACAGATCTATTTTGAAAATCTTTTGACGATCAATCGCATAATTTTTTCAGATGTCCTACTTCCTGAACAGAAACTTCTTGCGCTATTTTTTAGCAATTTTTGCGTTTTCTTTTTTTTTTATTTTGGAATTACAATTTTAAGTTTTCAATATTTAAGTCATCTTTGCCGTTAATTTTAAGTTTAGCTTCTCGTAAAATACAATATGAAAGCATCGCAGCAGCAATCAAAACATATCGGCTTATTATTACGAATTACTTTTAGGAGTAAGCAGTGCTTCTCAAACTTTTTACCAACGTCACGCGGTCCAAAAAACTTGAAACGTAATTGTTGCGGTCTATTATTGCTATATGCGAAGTGAAGACCTTTTTTTGGTCTTTCCTTCTTCGAGTACTGTCGCAAATCAAAATGAAAACCTTTTTTAGTCTTTAAGTAATATTGGGCATGAATTTTAGTATTCGGGATGGTGGAGTTGGTTTAAAAATTCAACACATTCTTCACAACACCTCTGCTGGCTCCATTACAAACTGGCAGTGGCCTACCAGTGACAGGTTGAAACCATACCTTAGCGCTTGAAAAAAATGATTGTTAGTCAGAGATCAAAATGAATGTTTACTACGCAATACTCATATACTTTTGAGAAAAAACTGAGTTAGATTTTAGCTATATATGAGATATGAAAATTGGAATACAGCCACTGGAAATAGAACGTAACTCATAAGTTTAAAATTTTACATTTGAAAAAGATTGCAAAAAACAACAAAATTTTTGATTAAAAGTAAGGCAAAAAATCCTTCTCAAGCCTTTAACTCGAAGCGACGAAAACATTTATATAAATGTTGTTTTGCTTTTATAGCCTTTTAATAACATGTGAAGGATAAAGCACATTTTGGTTTTCAGTTATAAAAGTTAAAATATTTTGATCTATACTTTCTGTTGGAAAAATTTGAGAATGTTTTAGCATAAGAACTTATGTATTTCTTCCACTGAATGTAGGCCGAAAAAAACCTTTCTAAACAACAAATTGGTAAAAATGACAGGATATTTTTTTTTTCTTTCTAGTGTATATTTATTCTCCTGACTCGCTGGAAAGCAACGGAAGCGCTAATACATAGGGCAAGTAATTCCCCAATTTGCTTCCGGATATAACAAGATATTGCTGTCCAGTTGAAATTTTCATTTTGGTTTTTTTTTTTTAGTTTTATAGAAATATGACTGATCAACACGGCAAACAATAGTTTTGGTTTTTTCCACAAAACATGAATTCTAGCAAGATAGTATACATATAAATCCATTTATGAAAAGGAAACCAAATCATAGAACAAACAATATAAGGTCCTACTACTTGATTAACTTAGCGGTCAGAAAGTTATTGCAATTTGTAAAGGGCTTTATTATTTGTATGTTATGAATCGGGTTGTATATTTCGTAAATAAGATTGTTTTTTAATCATACTATTTATCATTATTGTGCAATCAATTTATAGCTTGATAATAAATCTGTAAATCTTAATAATGATCTAATTTATTTTTGCATATAATGATAGAATAAGTGTGGGCGTTGGTACATAACAAAACACTAAAACTGTTGTGTTTTGTTATAAATTTGTTTACGGAAGTCAAATCGTTTTTTTCTTTTGGGAAGCTGAAATTCTGCTATTACGTTGGATCACATGATTGAATTCGTGATTTGTCGTGTTTATTCACAAGGAAATAGAAAATTTATTTAAAGTTTATAATAAATTTTAAAAGTGCGTTTAGTTTCTTTGAACTTTATATCGAAAACAATTTATAGATATTATCAGATCAATGAACAAAGTAGTTTAATTTATATACACTTTGACAAGGCAAAAAGTTCAACTTGTTTTTATCTAAAAACATTTTGCTCAGTTCATTCAATATTGCAGTTAACATATCCAAGCATCCTATTATTTATAATGAATGACCGGTCATCAGTGAGATAAGCTTTCAAAATAGATTTATAGCAAACAAAAAGGAAAAAAAAATTCATTCTTACTTTGCACCATTAAAGAGTCATCACTAAAATTACTTCCACTGTTCAGCAATCATGAAAAATTTACACATAACGTCAAAAAGCATTATAACGTACAAGTGCATAAAAGAAAACATGTTGCGGCACTTACGAGTTGGCGGCCTATCTCTGGTTGGCGGTGTCAGCAAGCTGCCATAAATTTCAGTCGTGTCACTAAATAAAAACTAAAAAACAAAACAAAAAATTTCAACCAGGCGGCAATATCTTAGCATCACCAGAGGCAGGTCGGGATAACTACTTGACCCTTTCTCCAAGTTTAACCCCTTTGATCTTGTGCTGCGAGTCAGGAGGATAAACAGAAATAATAATGATGATAATGTAAATCAGGAATGTGTAACCTACTGGCGAACCAAATACTAAATTTTAAATTTTGTCGCCGGCCGCATCAATTTTTTCAGAATAAAAGCTGAGTCATTTTTTATAACACATGTGTACTACAAATTATGGAAAAATTTAATTTGTCGATTGAAAATAAGTATCAAAAATAAATTAGAATCCGTCAAGGACATTGTATTTAATCAAAAGTTAATGCAATTTCTGCAGTTGCATATCTTTACAAACTTTCGGAATATTCACTTTTAGAGCTTGTTTACACAAAGAGCCTTGGTAGGACCATTTTTTGTTTGTTTTATTAATTTTTTGCTTCGCTTAGCGTTTAAGTGCAGAAAAAAGTAAAAACAATCAATAAAACAAATAAGGAATATTCCCGCCAACGTTCGTAGTTGAAACAAGCCTTTATGGTACAACAAACAATTTGAAATTAACTTGCAAATATTGGTCAGATAACTAGCCTCTTTGTAAATTTAATTATAGTGGGTTTAATATCTATTTAAAAAATTGCAAGGGGTGTAACTGCTTGCGTTTGTAACATACTTTCCCAGTTTCCACCATATCAGAGCTCATAAAGCTTGATAATATATCACAGAGCACGAAAATTTAAAATTTTGTTGCAATGTAGATTACACTGCTGTGCTCAGTTATTCTAAATCTCTCTTTAGCATGTTCTACTTCAAATCGGCTCAAACTTAAAATGTCAATAATTTAAATGTGTGCCAAGTATCACATGGACCACGAGTTGCATATGTTTGATGTAAGCCATTGCTTTAGTTTTTTCGTAAACTCGCGGTCAATTTAGTTTTCTAAACAGTATTCAGTGATACTTTTATGATCATTGACTATTTTTTTAGGTTGCTTTTCGTCATTGTGGAAATTAGTGCATTAATTTTACAATAATATTAACGGAAGAATATATATTAGCTGTTGACTTGTTTTATTTGAGCTTGTCATTTGGCTGCTTTTCGTATAGAAAAAAGTTAGTGATAGATAATAAAAATGCTAAAATGCTTGTTGGTAAGTGAATACTTTAAATAAAATAAACAATTTTGGCGATGTTTTTTTGCTTTGTTCAAAGTAATGTACATGTATGTTTGATATATAAAAAGCGTTTTTAACTCTGAAAAATGATTCAGATCGTTTTTTCTAAATAAACGATTTTTCCTTTAATTGCCATTTTATTGTTTATTGCTGTATCGTTAATCATCACAGACTTTGATAACCAAAAGTTTAATTACACAAGTTAATAATCATCAACTTATTATTTCGTTCATAGGCGTACCAGCCAAAAAAAATTTGGGGGCAATGAAGTTTTTCCAAAATTTTGTGACGTTTGCCCAAATCGTGATTTTCTAACACGTTACGGATAGGACAAAAAATTGTCCAAGATTCTTGAACCAAGAACAAATTTTGTCCTAAAATTATGGTGATCTCTACAAAAAAAAAAGGTCTTCACTTAAATTTGGTAACTATTTTTTGCAGTTTGATCACTGTCACTGCCCTAAAATTTCTGACTTTGCACAAATTTTTCATATCGCTGCCCAAAAAATTATGGTTTTTCCCAAATATTTTCTTGTCACTGCCCGAAAAATTTTAATTTTGCCCGAATCTTAGAAACTTGGGGGGGAAATTGCCCCCCTGCCTCCCGGCAAATATGGCTATGGTTTTATTTTTTTTTAAATAGTCAATTGGTATGAAATAGTTCACACAAGAAAAATCATAAATATTAGAAAAGTTAAAGAAAAAGAAGCAGTAACAACGTCAGACGTTAAAGCATGTACAAGAAAAAAAAAGAAAAAAATGTGGAGGTATTGTGTTAGAAAATATCATTGCTCTTGAATCGTCTTAATGGTGTTACCTTTTGCTTAACACTTAAATTTATGAAATATTTGTGTTGAGCAATCAGAAATAATAAATTCAGTTTGTTATGTTTTGTTCAATAAGGTGGTGGCTTTGCTCTTTCACTAATCAAAAATAATTGCGATATTCAAGTGTCAAATATTTAAGTTACAATTAAGCTATTGGCATGTGAGAATTTTCGGAGGTAAATTTGATTTACAATTACAGAGATAGAATAGGCCTAGTAATATTAAGTTCTTTCTTCGATTCATTTTTCTGTTTGCAACTCGTTTTTATGCTATTTGGAAAAAGTTTTCTCTTTTGTCGCATTAAATTTATGCAACTTTTGTAAGTGCATTGGTCAGAGTAATTAACTGAACTCACCAAAGAGTAAGTACGACTAATTTCCCAAAGTAAAAAGATAACAACACTTGCGAGCTATAGTTGTTTCAAAACTGTTTTTACTGATCATGAAGACCAAAATATTTGAATATAAACAAACATTTTTTTACGAAAATATTTAAACAAAAAAACACTTTTTTCTTCCAACATATATTGTGAACAGTGCCAAATTGTGTAATGTTGCAACGTTGCATGTTGCAATGTAATGTTGCAATGTTATGAATAGTGGCAGCTTGTTCATAAAAGCTGCAGAGCTGCAGCACCCCCAAATGTATGCGCCAGAATTCTAAATATTATTAGCAACGCTATGAAAAAAATTTTTGAAAATATGTTTTAGTTTTTCTCAATTTTCTTCACATTAAATTGAAGTCTAACTGTGATGCTACAGCAAATATTTTTAATTTTAAATTGGCAACTTCTTGAGCTGTTTCAAATGCAGCTGAAAAATTTCACGCCAAATGATGCCAAAAGACGCAATGCATTGACGCTTTATATGAAACTTTTAACTTTCGTCTGAGTTGCAGTGAATGCAGCTCATTCATAGTAAAATCTGAACTTTTAACGGGATTAAGGGTCAGTGCTGACGCCTCGGAAGTATATTTTATAGCAATGCTTCTCAATTCTTGGGTTGCGACCCAAAAGTGGGTCACCGTTTAATTTAATTGGGTCACCGACCACTGTAGTTGTGTAAAAATTAAATCACTACTTTTTAGGGACAAAAATCGAGAAATCCGAGACAGATTCAAGTTTAAATGTTAATTTTTTAAGTTCCTGGATTACCGGAATTCGGATTATAAATTTCGGGTGGGTCGCCAAACTTTGCTCTCTATTTCGTCTTATCATTTGGTCACAACAAAAAAAAGTTGAGAAGCACTGTTCTATAATGAGATAAAATTGTTACGATTGGTGAGTTTGTTTTGAGAACCAATCCTATCGCAGTAAAACAGAACTTATATCAAATAAAATTTATTAATTAATTATAATAAAACCACGTCTCTGTCCCAGAGTAGCGCTATTACGTTACGCATTATTTTGTGGTCTGTCTACTGAATGGTTCAGCGCGTCACTATATATAGTAAGCATGACCAGAGATATGGGAGATCGGGGCACGTAGTAACACTTTTTTTCTTTTTGCTATTTCTTCTATAATAAATGTTTTTTTTCAAAGTTCTTGTTTAATATGAAAAATTTAGATCACTATTTAACTAATACCAAAAAAATAAATTAGTAATTTTCAAAGTTTAGTGGTTAAAATTTCGATTTAAATATTTAGAAAAAGCTTAACAATGTGCCCCGTCAATGGGGTAAGTTGTAACAGCAAAAAAATCACTAATAAATGTTTAAATTTAAATGTAACTTGAAGAAAATAACAATATGAAAAAGTAAATGCAATGAAATCACACATAGCCTAATCATAGACATGAATATCAAGCACAAAAATGAGGTATTTAGTCGTTGCCGAAAAATGTTAAAACAGTTTTTTTCACTGCTAGATTATCCCAATCATAAATTCCAGAATCACATTTGTGACAAAAATATGTATTCAAATCTCCGGCACAAGCTAAATGTGAACAGCGTTGTACCACCCATTTCTTATCAGGACGACTGTTAAAATAGGGCTCAAGAAATGTAATGCAAATCTTTTGCTTTTAGTGCTTTTTCAAAAATTGTTTTTTCTTTGGAGCTGTATGTATGGCTGTATGGCTTTGGAGCTGTACTGCCTTTTTACCTACGAAAACAAATTCGGAAATCGGCGTTGAAAAAATAAAATCCAGGAAAAGTTCAGTCGGTTCCGTCATTCAGTCAAGATTTTTTACGACAGTACATTTTTTAAAATAAGAATGATTTTAAAGAAGCTCCCCAATTATTTAAAAAAGAAGGCTACCAAATGTATTTACTTTTGGTGCAATTAAATAGGTTCAGCATAATTATTGCCAACAGAGCTAAGTTTCGAGATAAATTTTTGATGCTTACATACTGCTGCTAAAAATCGTAATTATATCTTCATTAGCACAGATTTCAGCATTTCAAATATTGATTTTAGTATGTACAACTCAAAAAATATAGCAAGCCTGGATAGATCAAAACTTATCTTCAATAAAATATTTTCTATCAATGTAACGTTAGTAATTGTTTGTCGATACATGATATTAAGTTTTGTCTTTTACTTTTCTACTCATGTTCATATTGATAAGTATTAGTCAAAATCTTTAAAAACATATTTTAGTTTAAATAACAAATGAAAAAAGGAATTTTGTGAGCTTTAAAATAATCCAATCTTATAACAACAAACATCTTGTTTTCTTGTTGTGATCAGTCCAATGTTACTTGAAATATTTATAAACTTGAAATATTTTACTCCTGACGAGAAGTTTACTCAAATGTCGGTATTGTTTCTGACTTTGATTTGATTAAATACAAAAATGTTAAAGTGCACTTGTATTCTTAATATCTCATCAAAAGAGTTCTGTACGTTTATTGTAACTACATTATGTTTTTAAAAATCGTATACAACCAGAGTTATTTTAAAACAAATGAAAAAGTATAAAAAAAAATTCAATGCGAATTAAGTGAAAAATTTTAAAATTTAATTATCCAGAAAATTTAGAATTATTGAATTTCCTTTCCAATTAATCTGTTTTAAATATTTTTTTAATAATTATGTTGAACCCCCTCCCCCGAATCAATTGATAAAGAAACCTTTTTATTACAACCGTGCATAGATAAAACGAACTGTTATTTTGTTATTTGCACTTACAAACTTCGTCAAAGTTACTAGCGAAATATAGCGTTCAACATACATAACCAAGATAAAAAGATATTAAGAAAGCAAAAATCTTCCTGATTAGTCACGAAACTTTGTTTTCTTTTGAATCAATGTAAAGCCAAAAAGAAATAATTCTTAAAAGATATCAGGGTTTCGTTATTAGGTTATGCGGCCCTAAGCTGCATAATATGAAAAAATTGTGGCCAACTGAAAGCTGAAGCTGAACTTCCTGAGTTATTACTAAAAGCAGAGTTTTAATTTGCAATTAATCAACTCAATTCTGATACTTTGTTGAATAAAAATAAATGTTTGGGGTTTTTGTTTTTATTTTGTGATTTTGTTTCATATCATCATCCAAATAAACAGTTATGTATTCGAAACCTTAAACGTCGAGACCGAGACCGAGACAGAGACCCGATAAATTTTTCGAAACCAAGACCGAGATCGAGACCAGACAATTTCAAGACCTAAGGTTCGAGACCGAGATCACGGCCAAAAAAGTTTACAAAAAATAAAGTCCACATTCAAATATTTTAAAATCAATAAATTTTTATTTTTTTTTAAATCTGAGTTTTATTTTAAATAAATAAGTATTTCTAGCATGTTGGAAACAGCTCTCTCTGTGGTTGCCGCATTAAACGACCCGTTTTAAAAACCAAGTCGAAATAAAAAAGCGTGCTGGTTAATAATGTAGTAAAAAGCAGAATATTCATTAAACTTTTTTAAAACTTAAAAATGCGCGGTCATCACAATTATTGTTGAAACTTTATCAAAATATTTGATAAGATCGGCTTTCTGTTTTTGGGTTTGTTTGCTTACATCCCATAGATTTCATAGATTTCGTCTAAATAATCGTTTCAAAAAGGATAAGAAATAATAAAGAATTAGGCAAACGAATAAAAACTATTTAACGACTCGCAGCCATTTTGAATAGGTTATTCGAAATAATGTTGAAAACATGGCTCTTTGCTTTTTTCTACTTTGTTATATTGACACTTTCTTGAGGTTTTTAAAAATTTTTCATGTAAAGTCTTTTAATCTAAATCAATAAATACAGTACATGTATCCATGTACGTATATAGAAGTTTTTCAAAATTTTTGTTCAATGTTCGTCAGAAAAGTGCTCAATAACGTCAAGTCAAATCGGTTAAATTAATTAAATTACAGATCACAAAATTTAATTTAACATTGATTTTATTTGCCCCAACAGATTGTTTCGCCTGCCTGGGCTTGTCAGGGGACGGTTAGAAATTTTATTCAAATAGAAGATTCTATTTGAATAAGATTTTTAACCGCCCCTTGACGAGCCCAAGCAGGCGAAACAGTCTATTGAGGCAAATAAAATTAATGTTAAAATAAATTTTGTGGTCTAATCTTCAGTTTAACTTTTGTGCACGAGGGTATTTAACAAAAAAACACCACCGCACTGGAGACTGTTACCCAAGACATGCTGCAGCATGTTTAGGAGGAGCCAGAGTACCGACTTGACGTGTGCCGTGTCACAGGCGGTGCGCATATTGAACATTTGCGAAACCTTTCATGAAATTCAGGTGGCTTTGAATTTCTTATTGAAATTTACAGGAATAAATCTTATTCAGCTCAAAATTAACCTTGTTGAATTTTATTTGATTCGACTATGTATTTTCTGTAATATTTACATGTCAAATGATGTCAAATTTTTTGAAAAACCCTGAATTTATATACTGTGTATACCGCATATACTTGTGTATAAGTCGATCTTAAATATAATTCAAGTGTATTTTAAGACCAAAAATTGCGTCATTTTAGGTATTACCTTTGTATAAACTGATTGTAGATTCCAGGCACAGTCACTATTTTAGACCAGTATGGCGGTATCATGAGGGCCTACGTCATACACACTAGTGACTCCGACACTCGGGCTTTTCGGACTCAGCTAAGTCATTCTGAGAATGATGACCCGCTTGACAGTGATGATGGTCTTTATGATGATGTAACTAACACCGGCGGTATTGAGGAGTGAAATGAACTGTTTGGGGCAAGCGATAGTGATGGCGAGAATGACTTTGAAGGCTTTGAATAAACTTTTTGTTAGACTAGTATTAAATGTTAATGTTTCTCGGATTCTCGGATTTTCGTATGTTTGCATAATTACCGGCATATAAAGATTAAATCCTATTTAAAGACACGTGTGGATTTCCAGTGCATTAGACTTTATTCAGTCATGATCGAGCGCTCGGTCGCTAGCTTGTCTACTAGTAATATATAAATTTCAAGCTAATTCTACAGTACATACCTTAAAATAAATTACACTGATATTTGATAATTTTGTGAAGTAACGTCAAGATGTGAGTGGTTTTTAAGGTGAAGCATTATGATATGAGCATTTCTTTAGACCGGCATATATATAACATGTATAATAACAGAGTTTTCTTTTTACATTCACAGTTTATACGACTCTTCAGCAACATTTCTGTAAACGTTATCTGTATATCTAAAAGTCGACCCAAAAATATTAACTTTAAATCGTCTCCCAAAAATTCGACTTATAAACAAGTATATACGGTACACATATATAGCTCCCAGCTTGTTTAATAAAATACGTATGTATCAGGTACGTGCCGCCAGGAAGGCAAGTCAGGCAGTGCCTCACTTCTAAAATCAAATAAAGCAGAAATAAAATATTGAAGTTATAGTCTTTGCAAAATAAGTGCAACTTGCTATTAGTGGAAAAAAAACTAGTAAAAATTATACCTTACTTGTTGTAGTTTAATTACTTTTGCTTTTTAACCTAATTTTTGACCGTTTAATCGTTGTATTTTCAGCACTTTAACGATTTCGTCAAGCGTTCTTGTCAATAAAATTGCTGATACACGCTAGTGAGGCAGCTTTAAGACTTGCCTCCCTTCAAATAAAAAAGAAATAAAAGTGTGAAACAATACAGCGCTTTTTTCTCTTTTGGTGAAAATATCTGTTAAAATGAGACAAATTTGAGGCATGCCGCAATTGTGACATCGTATGAAAAAAGTCTTTCTTATTCAAGACATTTGCTAAAACAAGATAAATCGGTTTGTTCGCAGTAAGTCGGAATACACGCATTGTGCAACTGCAAAGCAATAAATTTATTTTAAGTTTTAGTAATCGAAGATGATTTTGTATCTAAGCGAAGAAAACTTTCAACATAAAGCTTTCAATCTAATTTTGGTATATTTATAGTTTGGGTTTGGACATTAATTTTTGGAAGGATTTTATATCCATACGTTTCTAACTAACCATAACTATTTTATAATCATACATCACTTGACAAACACGTTTAATGTTTCTTTTAATTTTGAAAGTATGAAACAATATCAATCAATTTTTCATACAGATATTTTAAATTTATCAATTAAAATTTTTTAAATTTTTATACTTAAATAGGCACTTTCCATGAGGCGAGTGTGTGCGCTGCGACACCAGCTTGGTGCGCAGTGCTCTGCTGTCAATTAGGGCCGAGATAGAATAGCTGTACGCAATGTTTTGGCACCAGCGCTCCCATTCCGAGTCAGTAAATTGCTGCGTCTCGCATGAAGAGAGCTTTTTGTACACTTCCACAAGATGGTTACAGAACGTGAAAGATTTGTCCAGTTTTAGTCAAGATAAATAGGAACTGGAGATAAGGCAAAAAATTTATAGTTTTTGTAAACTTTTAGGTTTGTTTGACCTCTTAATTATTTAAAAGAAAGATTGTCGTCACTATTTTTGTGTAACTGAGCTTTAACTTCTATGTCTGGAGATTTGCTGAAAGTGTAGTCATGTCTGGACTTAAATTTTCCCAGCAAGACCTCCCAGTCTTCAAAAGAATACAACGGTCTCGAGTCTTCTGAATAAGCAAACTTTCTGGAGAATGTGGAAGACAAATTTATAGATATTAAAAAGGGGAGAAGTCGGTCCCGATTCCTGAGGAACTTCATTTTTCAGGCGGCGGAGCGTGGTTGACGTCACCGGTAAAGTGTAAAGCGTTTGTTCCAGACAAGTTCTATGGTCATTCGAACCATTTGCTTTTCCGAAAGAAATCTCAACAGCTTGTAGGTAAGGCTAAGGTGTCAAACAGTGTCACTATTTTTCTTCTTAGCTTAAAAACAATTCATTAAATTTTGTGTTAACAGAACAACCTGTTTTACGGTTAACATTTGGCGTCTAAACCAAGCTTGTTTGCTAATGATCAATAGAGTTTAAAACCTACTCGTGTCATTTTGTTGTGTCCTAAGGATAGACTCTTTACCTCAATTCGCTTTGCTAGGTGGTCTTGGGAAGTAATTTTAAATTTCATTTATATCTCTAAATAAACAACAAAGTAAAAAGTTTCAGCCAGAAAGCAATATTTCATATGTAATATATTGCTGTGTTGGTATTAACTATGCCGAAGCATTTCAATTGCAGCAATGATACTTAACTTTTTCGGAAAATGTTTTGAATCTTTTCTCTTTTTAATTTTTTTGACTGTTTTTCGAGATCAACATCGAGCTTTATCAGTTTGTTCATTTGTTGGCACATTTATCAGTTTGTTGGCAGCGTGGTGGTAATTGTGATCGACATGTTTTGGTTCAAAACCTACTTGCGCCATTCTGTTGTGTCCTTGGAAAAGTTATTTTACGGCACTTTCCCTTGCTTGGTGGCCTTGGCAAGCAGTTCTAAATTTCAGTCATATCTGTTACGTGAACTGACAATGCGATTGGCTCTTTAGAAATTGGTACGACGAATTACCATTTGTTTTTTAAATTTGATTTATGCCCCTGTCACGGGATCGCGCGATGCACACACGACCTGAAATCATGGGACCTCATGTGACTTTTTGCTATATAGGCCGGAATTGAAACCGTCGCCTCACTTTGGTCGTGACCAGGGGGAGACAAAGTAATTCGTGTTTATCTAAACTAGAAATTCTGATATCGTGTATGTAGAATAATTTAATTAACGTACACTCCACAATGTTGTAAATTGTAATAACTTGATATATATATTTGATATATTTGTATTATTTTAGACAAAGGAATATTCGAATTTAACGCCTCAACATCTTGCTAACGCCTCGTAATGTAATAAAATTAAATTGAGTCTTTAGTTAAAATTTTGTGATGGCTTGGAGATTAGAGGTTGAAATTCTCCCTAAAGTCTGTTCAAGTAGAGTCAGTCGAAACTTCATAAGCGCTAGAAGGAACGAGATTACAATATCTATTAAATTTCAAGCGGACAGCAATATTTGGCATTTCTGTTAGCAGGTCGGAATAATTGGTTGCCCTATGTGTAGCGCCTCCGTCGCTTTCCAGCGAGTCAGGAGAAAGTAAATATATAACTTTAAGTTCAAATCCAACAACTCACATCCGCAAATTCGCGGCAGACAATTCATGGGTCAGCAGCGTGGTCGAGTAGTTAAAAGCGCTGTGATTATAATCGACATAGTCTCGGTTCAAAATCTATTGGTACCCTTCTTTTGTGTCTTTAGGAAAATTACTTTAGGGCAGTTTCTGCTGCTTGGCAGCCTTGGCAAGCAGTTCTAAATTTCAGTAAAAACTAAAAAACCAAAATAAAAAATTTTAAACAGACAGCAATACATGGCATCTCCGGAAGCAGGTCTGGGTAATTGCTTGCCCTATGTAATAGCATCTTTGTCGCTTTCATGAGAATCAGGAGGATAAATATAGAGATAAAATGAAATGAATAATTGATCTATTGATCATTAAGGAGCTGGCTGGGTTTAGAGGCAAAACGTTAACCGTAGATCAAGTTGTTCAGTTAACACAAAACATAATGAATTGCTTTGAAGCTAAGAAAAAGATTAGTAACACTGTCTGACATCTTATCCTTACCTAAAATCTGTTTATATTTTGCCGGATAAGCACATGGTTCGAATGATCATAGAACTTGTCTGGAACAGACGCTTCCCTCGTATTACCGGTGACGGAAAGCAAAGCACGCTCCACCGCCTAAAAAAGTGACGTTTCTCAGGGATCGGCCTTGGTTTCTCTTCTTTTTAACATCAATAGGTACTTTTGTCTTTCACAACCCCCAGAAAGTTTGCTTATTTTGAAGATTTAAAATTGTTGCATTCTTCTGGAGATTGGAGGGATTTGGTTGGAAATTTAAGTCAAGATATGACTACCCATTCTGGCTATCTTTAGACATGGAAGTTGAGCTTAATCATACTAAACCAGCGGTTCCCAAACTTTTTTTGTTCACGGCGCCCTTCGAAAAATTATCAATACTCGCGGCGCCTTAATGAAGCCAAAATTTGCAAATATTAAGTTTTACCAAGAAATTGTATTTAAATCATGTTCATTATTCAAAATGCGCAAAAATGTCAGCATTATTCGCAAAATATTAAAAAACATTTAATGTTAGCAGTGAGCTTGTTGTTCTATGCACATTTTATTAACCCGCGGTGCAATGTTTGATATTGCAACACACATGTTGCGTTCAATGTCAATCTTATTGCGATACTTCCGCTTGATTACTGCTACCGCAGAAAAATCGGCTTTACACAAGTACGTATGACGTTGCAAAGACACAAGAACACGGAGAGCTTTACAGCCTACAAGTGGAAACTCAGATCGAGCCTTAACCCAGAATGAAATGAGTAAATTAAAGTTGTGTAAGCTTTTCAAAGTGAGGTCAAAAGAAAGATCGATTAAATTGTTCAGCTTCCAGAGATGTAAAGGCCCGTTTCTACTACGAGTGTGGAAAAGAGCATTCTTTGTTTGTTTTATTGATCTTCGATTGAAGCGAGCGGTTAAAATTGAAGCGAGCGCAAAAAAAATCAATAAAACAAACAAAGAATGCTCTTTTCCACGGTCGTAGTGGAAACGGGCCTTAAACCCCTGAGAGGCATTTACATTATCAAGAAAAGGATTTCTTATCCAATTGTGATTCTCCGTGTCTTCAGAAAAATATTTCTCAAAATGCGTGATTAGAGTATCCAAATGCGAACACATCACAGTCTTCATACCACACTCATAAGTATTCTGCAGGGAGAGATTGCCAGATTGCGAGTTTAAATGGGATTTAAAAGTGAAAAGTTATCACATTGCTCGTTATTTATCAGCAGATCAGTTTGTCCCAACAGTAGTTTTCTTAGGCTGTAATTTTGTCATGGAGTTGCAGAAGGTGAGTTTCTTTTTCTTGGAGGGAGATGTTTAATTGATTTAAATTTTAAAAAAATATCGCAGAGATACGCCAAATGAGTCAGGAAAACTTCATCCTTAAAGGTAGTAGCATGTGCAAGGTTTTCTTCTTTTAAAAATATGGAGATTTTGTTTCTCAATTCGTACACACGCAGAAGAACTTTGCCTTTGGAAAGCCACCTTGCATTACAATAAAACAATGAATTGTTGTGCTCTGCTCCTAATTCATCGCAAAGACGTTGGAAAAGCCGAGCTTTAAGCGGCCTTGCTTTAATGAAGTTCATAGTTTTGACAACAGCTTTAAGCACTCCATTAAGGTCACCACTGAGCTGTTGCAAAGCCAGCACCTCACGTTGTATTAGGCAGTGGGTTCATTTAGCGTTAACGGCAACGCCCTGCACTAAAGTTCACAGCCCGCCAAAGCGGCCAGATATAGCTCGGGCACCATCAGTGCATAAACCAACGCATTATTTCCACTGGAGATTATTTTGTTGAAAAAAATTGTTCAGTATTGCAAACAATTCATGCGCTCTACAATTTGTTGAAATTGGTATACAAAACAGCAAATTTTCAACGATATTGTCATTGTTATCGATAAAGCGTACGTAGCAAATCAAATAAGTATCTTTATTACTGGTACTGGTTGTTGCCTCATCTAAATGTAAGCTGAACTCATTTCCACGCATTTTCGCAACTAGCTGATCATTAATATCATCCGAAATTTTATCGATCCTCCTACTAATGGTATTGTTTGAGAGTGGAACAGCTTTTAGTTTTTGAGCAGCTGATTCTCCAATCATTGTCAAAACTAAGTCAAGAGCAGCAAGAAACACAAGTTCTTTCGGAATGGTATGCAGTTTTTTACATTTCGCGATTCTGTACGCAACTTTAAAAGAAGCAAGCTGTGCTTTAGCTGGTGTTTTTAAAAAATTTGAAAATACGACGACTGCTTATTCATTTCTGATACCTTACGAGTAAAAAAATTCGCGTGTTTTTCTAGATAAGTTATTGTAACTAACAACTAACAAGCGGCCCCACACAGCTGCTGCTTACAATACACTGTAAAATTGTAAAAAGCTGCTAACAACTTTCACATATTTTCGCGGCGCTACTGGCAAGGTCTCGCGGCGCCCAGTTTGGGAACCACTGCACTAAACGATAGCGACAACCCTTCATTTAAACAACCGAGAGGCCAAATCGAATCTAAAAGTTTACAACTAGCATAAATTTTTAATCTTCTTCGCCGTTCCTACTTATCTTGTCATAAAACTGGACAGATCTCTTATGTTTTGTCGTTATCTCGTGGCATTTCACCAAAGCCTGTGTCTTCGTGTGACACGCAGCTAAAGCAATTTGGTGGCTCGCGATAGAAGTGTTGGTGCTAAAACACTGCGTGCTACAGCTGCCTTATCTTGGACCTAATCGACAGCTGAGTTCAGTGGACCAGGCTTATGGACAAGTTTATTTTAATTTATAAATTTAAAATATCTGCATGAAAAATTAAACAATATTGTTTCATACTTTCAAAAGTGAAAGAGAAATTAAAAGGGCTTCTTTTTTTAAAAAGATTATACTGAACAGCTATTCAATTAAGAAATGCCAACAAATTTTCTCTTGTCTATTGTTCTTCCCAAAAACACTTCTTCGACAAAATAAAAGCAACAAACAAATTTTATCAAATCTTTTCCCAAGTTGGTGTCGTACAAAACAGCCATAGCGAAAAATTGCTTCATTTTATTGTGCTAATTTCTTAAATCCAACTTTCCCAAAAATTACTTACAGTATTTTTAAATTAACTACTATGTAAATTTGGAGTCTACTTAGATTTTATGCTATCTTATTTTAAACAAACGTATAAAAATTATTGAAGGAAAATATATAAACCGAGATAATACTTTATTGTTGTACTAAACTGTAAATAATAGAGTAATCGAATCGTAACACCAAAGTTTAAGAAATGATTAGACACAGTTTAAAAATATATTTTCATTTAATTTACTTATAACTACAAAAATTTAAAATATTGAATTTTAATAATAAAATGCTTATAAAGAGCTCAAGCTATAAGCTAATGAAAAAACAATAAAAAAATTTAAGCAAACGACAATATACAATGACGGAGCAAACGGAGCGGTCGCACCTGCCCCCCCCCCATTAAAAACGTTGAAAAGTTACCCCCTCCTCTAAACAAAATATTGCTTTATCTCTACATAGTAGGACAAAGACGGTGGCATCCCTTACCTTAACTTTAGTACGAAAGTAGGGATTATGCACTCGATCGAAAGCCATAAACTTTTAGTTTATTTTTTTTAGAGATCAGTACAGTTTTGGAACAAAACAGATTTTTGACACTAATCAAAAGTGATGACCTTTTTCAGAGATCATAAGGTTTTTGGGACGAAAAAAATTCTTTATTTTGTTTAAACTAGGCTACTTTTTTTTATTATCGTTTCACAATAAATTTTAATTTATAGCCTATTGGCATCCTTCAAAAGCAAGCGTAAGAAATTGCTTGTCGGTTGCCATACATTTAGTCTAAAGTTTTCGGCGCTGTCCTGTGAGTCCGGAAGATAAGCAAATGATTTGATGATGATGGAAACCAATAAGTAATTTTAAACTAACTAGACTAATGGAACAGCACTTTGTACAAAACGTTTTTTAATCGTTGAGAAAACCTCAACATTGTTTGTTTTTTGTTCATAGGAATATACTGTATTCTGTCAAACAGTAAAACAAAATTAAACAAAAAACATTTTATTTTTAAAAGAGTATTTTTATTTTCTTGCATTGTCCCAGTTCTTTCTACTTAGTAACAAAAAACTTCAAGACAACGCAATGGTTGACCCAGCAACATCTTTACTATTTCTTTATTTTGGAATGGGAAGTTTGGAGGCTTCCGGGCCATCTGCTGTTATTCTTAGTGCTGGAATGGTGGTGGTCGCAGTGATGCTGGTTACTATTTTTGCAAAAAGATACCTGAAGCTGTAAAAGAGTTAATCAAGAAAATTAAATAATTTTGTTGTTCGTTTTTTTGCGTATCATTTAAGTAAAAAATTTTGACAAATCAGGTTTAAAATGACTATTTTTAATTGTGTTTGCGTATTTTTTGAAGATATTATTATGTTTTATAACTTGTACTGAAAAAAGTTTAATTTTTTACTTTGTAATTCGTGCACTGATTTTTCAATTTTTTTAGACCTATACTATTTATTAGGTGGGTTAATTCATATATAAATAAAATTTTGGCTAAAACTATTTCCTTAATATGATTGATTGGATAGTCTCTGCTACATACAGTTTTTATTTCCTTGGCGTCTCCATCACTGCCACTGGTTTACCTGCTGCTATACTTCATGTCGGGGGTCTTCTCGTCAAAACAACGGCACTTGCTGCGTTGCTACTGTATGTGAAGCAACGTTACGATGAATCCAGACGTTGATCTGTGCTCTGTTTGACTTAGACTTTTGCTTCGTGAAAAACAACTGAAACTTGGTTCTTTTTGATTATCGAACAGCTACTACAAGACGTCGATGAATGATTTTGCTTTTTATCATTAAAAATATTTTGTACGTCATCAATCGTAATCGTTAACATGATACCGAGATGACATGTTTCCGGTGATAAGTGATCATTTTCTTTTTTTATCGCAAAAAGCACCGTGTTATTCTTTTATGTTTTGTTTTATTTTTGTCGAAATAAATTATCTTTATTGATTACAATAGCAGTGGTGGATATTCAAAGTTAGAGGCCCGAGGCAAGGATTTCCGAAACTTGATGTTCTCTAAAAAACAAAAAGTTTGATCTCGTATCTCCCTTTTTTCTCCAAAAATCATAGTAATCTCAAAAAAAAAGGTCTTCACTTAGATTTGATCTCTCTTTTAGCTATTTTTCTACCAAAATCATGGTGATATCTAAGAAAAAGGTCTTCTCTTCGATTTGATCTCGCTTTTCGCTATTTTCCTTAAAATCATGGTAAAAAAAAGGTCTTGACTTCAGATCGATTTCCTATTTCCCACTTTTCGTTCCAACTTCATAAGGATCTCTAAAAAACTTATACAGCAAAATGAAACTATATGCGGTATTTTCGAGGGGGGCCCGAGGCAACTGCTTCATTTGCCTCACCCAATATCCAACACTGATTACAATAGCAGAGCAACAATTATTTCAGACATTTGCGAGTTTTTATTACTCAAAATCACGACAGTTGTTAGGATGCAGCTGTATGCAAAGAAATGCTACGATGGATCCAGGGACTAATTCGTATTTTGTTTGGACTTAAAACTTTTCCGTTTTCTGACTAAAACCAATTGAAACTTTAATTTTTTTAATTATCACATGACTACGGCAAGAATTTGGTGATTGACCAAGTGAAATCATTAAACCAAAAAGAAAATGACATCACCGCGCTATCTTCTAGGTCAAAATTTCAATGTTCAATGGCAAGAAACGATATGTTATTTTTTCCTGTTTTTGTTTTTGTTTCAAAAAATTAACTTTATGATTAAATAATAGTAGTGTGACAATTACATCGTGCGACATAAAAAGAATTTTTTCATGTAACTCAAGGTTTTCTTGCTGGTCTTAACTATAGTTTGGGCACTGAATTCAAATCTGCACTTAGTTTTTTTTAACACATGAGGTTTTTGCGATACATCGACACGAGTTGTGACATAAACATTGTTTTTGCTTATCGTTTAGTTAAAGTTGAATCATTAAATTAGAGAAATATGATAACACAATTAGAAGTTTACTGCCTCTTACAAAACAGTACATGCTTTGCACTGCAATAATATTTTGTTTTACTTTGTTTCTATGAAAGACCAACGATAATCTCCCAACATACTAGCATCGCTTTTTTCTTTGCAATGTTTTTCCACAAATGCAATGTCGTGGTAAAATCTCCAACCGTGTTCATCATTCACAGCACCTAAATTCTCTGGAAAGAATGCGAAATGCGAATGCAAGAAGTCCAACTTTAAACTCATTTTACTAGAAAAACATCTGAAAACTTTTATTATATTTCCCAGAATTTCGATTTAATTTTTAGCTCTATAGTTTTCAAGAAATCTTTCTACAACCACTGAAATATGATTCAAGTTTCCAATTCTTTTCCATTAAGATATCTGGAAAAATGTTTATCTGCAAAAGTTTTTGAATTTCTGGACCAATGAAAATGTTAAGCAAAAAAATGCACTCAGCTAAGCAACACTTTTGTCAAATCCAAACTTTTCCTAAAAAAAAGGAATACATTTTCAAAATTCTTCAAATCTTTAAAAAAAATTTGGGTATTGAAGAGCGTTATACAACAGCTTAGTTTTTTTAGTTGTATTAAATGTGCTACATGTATGGGTTGGTGAGTATTACCATTATGCAACAGCACTGCCTTTAGACTTGCTTTGCTCAAATCAATAAGTTTAGGCTTGCTTGTTCAAATCAATCTCCAATCAGCACACTTATCTTATTTTTTTTATTTTATCTTTATCTCTATATTTATCCTCCTGACTCGCAGGAAAGCGACGGAGGCGCTATACATAGGGTAGGCAATTACCCCGACCTATTTCCGGAGATGCTGTGCGCTAGTAATTTAGTAGAGATATTACTGTAATTTAGAACTGCTTGCCAAGACCACCAAGCAGGAGAAAGTGCCGTAAAGTGTCTTTCCCAAGAACACAACAGAATGGCGCAAGTGGGTTTTTAACAATCTTCACACCTAACTCCATCATTAAGCTATCAACAGCTTTAACAGAAGCACAATGCATTGCAAGAATCAAAGAAGGAACCAAGCTTTTTATTGAGATGACAAAACCATGAAATTTTAGTTCCTTCTTTAAGCAAATTTCATTGTTTTAAGCATGACCCCAAACTTCAGCTTTGTATTTTGGCAATCCAGGTCTCTAACAAGATCGTTCAAGATAATTTAACTTTTGAAAACTGAGTATTTGAGCTAGCTACAACAAGTTTCAAACCACTTGACGTAGTCCTTCTGGAGCTGTCTGATTCAAATGAAGACTTACTACGTTTAATAGAGTTTTATATAAAAGCAACGAAAAACTTCTTGTAAATTCCATCACTCGCTATCGCAAAAGAAAAAACGTTTCATTAGAAATTGATAAAGCCGTGTGCAAAAAAATGACCAAAATGATTTCTGAGAGGGGAGCGATCAAAAAATGTCGTCAGCATGGTGAGTAGGCAGAATGGTTGATTGGTTAAAAGCGCTATGATTTAACGGCGAACTTCATCGACACGGTCACTGTTCAAAACCTATTCACTTCAATTTGTTGTTTCCTTGGGAAAGACACTTTATGTCACTTTCCTGCGCATGACGGTCCTAGATTTCGTATTAAGCTGTAGGGTGTGCCTCTGTTTTTAGGGTTGCGTAAACTAGTCATTTTTTGCAAAGCAAACCATATAACAAATCTTCACATTTTTTGCAACGTAAACCATATGCCGGGTCCTTTTTTTTGATAAAACTTATTTCTTTCATTTTGTACATGAAAAGTGCATGAGCTCCCGAAAATTACTCTGTGGACCCCTGCTTTAGAACTAATGGCCTATTATTCTTTTGCACAAATTTACTTCTTTTATGGAAAGAACGGTCTCACTACAATCACAAACTATATTCCGCTCATAGCAAATAAAGCCCAAGTTTAAAAACATTCTTTCCAAAAATACTTGAGTGTTAGCTGGACAGCTTAAAATCTTCGAGACCGGCCCCACAATAGGAGGACATCTTATGCGCTTCTCAACTTGACTTTCCTCTGCTGCTCTACTTAGTTTGACGCTTTATTAAATGTGATTTTGAGAAGGGCGAATTATTAAAACTATCTGTTATGCTATAAATTTATTAAGTTTCAATTTAAGAAATAATTTTGAACATTTTAGACAGCATCAATCTCTCTCAATCCGAAGTTTTTAAGGGGAGAGCTACATCACAACGACGCTATACCCAATAATCAATAGATTTAAAGATTTTTAAAAAAATATAGGAATAAGTTTAAAAAATATAGAACTCAAAAAATAAACTTTTTTTGGTTAACTCATATATCAGGCCCGTTTAATAGAAAGCGGAAGCAGTTTATGTTTTGTCGCTTCCTCGTCCGCTTTCACTTTAATAAAAAAAACCGCTTCCCCATCCCTATCACATACTCATACCAGACCCTAAGCCAAGGTATCTGGGAATAGGGATGTGGAAGCGAAAGTGGACGAGGAATAGACAAAAAATAAACAGCTTCCGCTTCCATCAAAAAAGCACTGCTTGCATCTTCCACATTCTTATTCCAAAGTATTTTGGATTAGGTTCCGGTGTGAATGGGACATGAAAAAATACAAATCTAAAATTGTTCATCCAAGTTGATAGTCTGCCCTGAAACCGTATCTGTATGATACTGACATTTCAATTCCTAAAGCTTTGACTTCAAAAGTTTTTAAGATCAGTTTTCGTGCTTTTGAGGAACCTCCTGTATCTTTTCAAAAACGTTCGGTCTTTTTGCCAGTATTTTGAGTGATGAGAAACACAGTTTTAATTTTGAGAGGTTTCCAAGCAATTAGAGAAAAATCGGAAACAAATCACACATTCAAGTTTTTTTTCTAACAATATTTATGAATGACCCGGGCCCATACCGGTACGCATTATATGCTATGAGTCATTACACTTTTGCTTCTTCCGCCTCATTCTTAAACTAAATGAAGATGCACAGCAGATGTGTTTATTAAAAATCTTGTTCAATTTGTCAAATTCAATTAACTGTGCAAGTAAGCAGAAGCAATGTTAGCCTACTTCACTTCCTACAGTTTATTTAAACTATTGCAAGAAAAGTTACTTTCATTGTCATAATTTTTCCTGTTTTAAATGTGACGATTCTAATCAGCTGCTATAATCTTCTAGAGTGAGACTCCATGTGCTACAAATTACGCTTCCACAAAACATTAATTAACATATTAACACTACAGTTTGTTTTCCATATTTTGTTTTTCCCATGCATACCTATCAGTTTATACGGAATATTAAGCATATCCTGTTGATTCTAGGACTTTTATCCTCCTGGCACTTACCCCCTGGTCATATACTAACCACCTACGCCTTTATACTGACATATACTAATATACTAACACAGGTATTTGACCAAAATACAACAATACTAGGGAAATATTTGACCGGGGGGTATGGGACCCGGAGGTAAGTGACCTGCTACCAATCCCGTTACCTTTCGTTCAACTTACAGATTCAGGACACCAAACGCGGCAGAGGTTTATTATTTATTCCAGAGAAAAATTGCAAAACCTTAGTTTAAGACTAAAATGACGTAACAATATTGTTTTTGCAATCTTTTCTTCCATCATATTCATTGCACGACAGTGACGCGCCTTGAAGCTCTCGATTGGTAAGGTACTAATTTTTTAAAGAAAGGATAGTGCAAATGTTATTTAATAACAATCAAAACAGTGCTCTACTTAGATGTAAAAAAGGCTATTTGAAGTATTCTCTCACATTTAGCTTACTTTTTCTAAGTTAAAATACATTTGTTCTATTTTATCTCTATATTTATCCTGCTGACTGGCAGGAAAGTGTCGGAGGCGTTATACATAGAGTAAGCAATTATCCCTACCTGCTTCCGAAGATGCCAAGATATTACTGTCCCGTTTAAATTTTTTAGTTTTGGTTTCTTAGTTTTACGAGTATAAAGATATGACTGAAATTTAGAACTACTTGTCAAGACCATCAAATAGGGAAAAGTGCCGTAAAGTGTCTTTCCCACGGACACAACAGAATGGAGCAAGTAGGTTTTGAACCGAGACCATGTTGATCACAAGCATCAATTAATCACCACTTGATCACGCTGCGGACAAAAAAATGTTTTGTTATGAAAAACTTGCGAAATTTTTAGTTTTCTTTAACATTAGTTTAAGATTTTACGCTCAATGCTTTTCGTTTTTGTTTTTTCATTCATTTTCCACGAGGTGACTATTCTAAGGTGACTATTTCATTCGTTCTCCACGAAACATGGCTAAATTTAAACGCATGTCTCGTGATTAATCGCAATCCTCTTTGTCTTGATCTTCTTTCTTTCTTTCTTCGCCACGAGGCAATTTAAACTCACATGCGATTTGTTCACTGACAAAGTAAATCACACAATTGAATTTGTAAAACCAAGAAAATGTTTAACCAGCTAGCTTCGTTTTAATAGTAAAGATTTTAATTTTCTATTATATCTTCAATTTTCTAATATGTTTTATGTTTTGGTAATTCTATTTGAATACGTGAGTATTTAAATTGAAATTTTTGGATTTGTTCTAGAACTTTATCGTTATCAACGTTACATAGACATACCATATTTCTGAAATGGCAAATCAGAATGTTCATTAAAAGAAAAAAAATTCGTCGAGTGTTTTCTATAAAAAAAAAAAGGTCTTAGCTTTGAATCTTTCTCAGGTTTCTTCACTTTTGTCGCTGAAAAGTAGTGTTCTCTAAAAAAATGTCCTCACTTATAATCAATCTCAGATTTCTTACTTTTCGTCCCAAAATCATAGTGCTCTCTAAAAAAAAAGAAAAAACAGGTCTTCACTTAAAATTGGAAAAACCGGGACATTTTGGTCAACCTGGCGGGACGCCGAAACAAGGCCTAAAAAACGGGACTGTCCCGGTTAAACCAGGACGTATGGTAAGGCTAACGTTACACTGACTGCTGCGGTATTGTGGCCCAACAAGCCTGATAAATTCATTTGTTATATTACTTTGTGAAACTACCAATAGTTAATAATTGCTCTTTAATAATCGTGCGTGCGTACTTGTCTACTTACATGCTTCGTTTATTGGTGTGTCGCTTCTTTATCGAGTGCTATACCCCGTGCGCGTACTTCAACAAGAAGGTCAGCTTCAGTTTGTGTTGATTGAATTATCAATTATTCTAAAAGATTCCCTACGATAATGTAGTTGGCGTTTGGGCCATCGCCATTAAAATAGTTCATTTAAAAAATTACATTTAAAATTGCCAAATCTGTTATGTAGAGACAAGTAAGTTGCTAAAATTTTAAGTCTTAAGGAATTTGATTTTAAATGAGTGCCGGATCGCTTTCTTGTGCTAAAGCTTTCATGATCAAATCCAGGGGGCGAAAAAAAGATTTAAAGTTTTTTGATGTTTCTTAAAAATTTCTTTCGGTGAAGTAAAAAACAATGTTGTAGTGCAAAAAAATCAAAATCGTGGGGTGAGAACTAAAAAGTATTTTCTTGCAATAGAAAGACGAGACTTAAATCCTCATGCACACTTAATTGAAAACAAAAAATATTTTTTGAAGTTGGCAAAATATATGCATTGTTAAAAATGTGTAATTATAACTGTGATGAGATACCAAAAATTGTCTAATTAATTATTGGCTTTATTAAACTAAATTCACGCTACAATAAATCAGATTCTAAAGTAAAACAAAAAGCATTAAATAAGAATACATTAATGCATAAACAAAATATAAAATAAACTAAGTAGTTATCAATAGTATAGCAGCTAGTAGCTCACACTGCAGCTACAATTTAGTCGTAATTTCAACAAATAAAAACAGTAATACGGAGGAATTAAAAGGCCGCGCACTTTTAAGTTTAAACGAGCGTTTATTACTGAAGTAAAGAGTTTAATATTGCTAGCTCAAATCTTATCAAGAACATAATTTTATGACAATAACTGCCCCCCTAATGTTTTTAAACTCCCTTGAAGAGAGGCGACTTTTTTGTTAAGAATTACTGGCTTAAATTAACTCGAAACGTAGTCTCCGACGGTCGTTTAAAGATACAGCCGGACATTCTACATTTTTCAACTAAAAGTCAGAAGGGCCATTGTCGTTTCCAATGGCAATTTGTCGTTCACAATATATATAACCATCTTGGAGTGGACAGCGAGAAAATTATTCCCATGTGATATTACTCTGAAAAGATATCGATTTTAATATTTTTGTGACTAATATAAGAATTGACCCCAAATGCACCAAATATAGAATAAAATTTAAAAAGCCTGATTTTTGCCCCATAAAAGGTTAAATGCAGACTCAAGCGTGCAGTTCGCATTCCTGCTACCGCAGGGAGTGCTGTTCATTTATTCAAGGTGAAACAAGCAATCAACGAAGTAATAAAGCAGCTGAATATCATTGCTGGTAATTTGTGAACTGCGGGAAACTCTTGACGAATAGCTAGTTCCACTTAGTGGCTGGATAGCTTGCCCAATTGCCAGAAGTTCCAAAAGCAAGCAGTCTTGCCAAGTGTATAGTTTGATAAAAAAGACAAAAGAATAACTTAGTAGTGTTGGGTTTATGATAACTAATGCAAATTTTATAAGATGACCCTGATAAGTTAATGAGTAAGTAAACTATTAAAGTTACATAAGAGTAAGGTGTATACTAAATGACTGCGCAGACACGTGATTGTAAATCTGCAGACCTGAGATTCTTTTGTTTTCAGGTTTGACTAAAGCAATTTTAATAGTTTAGATATAACAATGCCTTGAAAATGCACTAGCTCACCAAACTTTTTCTGTAATATTTGCGCAGAGTTCAAAATTGCAGATGACAGATGCAGCATAATAACAAATGTAAAGAAACTCTATAGCGTCTAGTTTAGAATTAAACTTGATGACCAGGAAAAAGGTTTTTTCTCGCATGTCGCATGCATATCGTGTATAGCAAAGATACGTATGTGGTACAATAAAAAAACTCAATAGCCTTTTTTTTGGTGTTCCGATTGTGTGGAGGAGCAAGAAAACCATCCCAATGATTGTTATTTCTGTATGGTAAGCACTAAGAGGTTAAACAAAAGAAGTAAATCCAAAATCAAATAGCATAATTTTAAGTCAGATATCTGGCCTCTGCATACTATGTTGAAATCCCTGTGCCAATTCCTCCAGCAGAGATGCAAAGCTCTTCAAAATCCGAATCTGAAAGAATTGCAAGTGACGAGGAGTACTATCAAAAAAAGATAAGCATGACTCTCCCAAAATTTTTTCACAAGCTAAGCTGAATGTTTTCACAAGAGAGTTAAATATTTTAAAAGAAGCTGCACAGGTTTTAGGGTCGAGATTACAGTAAAAGAATCTTTTTGAACAGGTTACAACTTTTGTATGGTACCGTCACAGAAGGAAAGAATTTACAGGATTTTTCCGTAAACGAGATACTTTGGTTTATTGCCCGGGTGTACAAAGCTTGATGGAAGTATTTGAGATGTCATATTAAGCAGAATATTAGAGACTGTTTGTTAATTTAATTTAAAAAAAAATTTTTTTGTTAGACTCTTTTCGGTTCGAGTTTGATCCTTCGTACGTATTCATTTTATTTAATTTATCAACTGTGCGTGCGTTTTTCTTGTTTGCTCCAACTTTAAATAAGCGCCCAGTAATCAAGAAGTGTTTTGAGTTTTATCTTTGTACTTGGGTAAATTGATTCGGGAGTTTTAAATTTGTGTATGGTTGATTTGAATTGTTCGCCACAGAGTTGAAAAAACTGTTTCGTCCTCTTTATTTCGTCGTTTTTGTTTTTTATATTTTTGTCGTCATCGTCTCCGTCACCATCGTCGTATCCAGATCCGTATCCAGATCCAATTTAAGTCCATCAATATCATCAAATTATTGCTAAAAAGTGGATTGCCAAAATTACGTTAAAATCGATTCTCTTTGCTTCATATTGTATTACAAACTGAAGTTATATGGTTTTCAACTAACAATAAATTATATTTCCACAGCATCGAAGCGTGACAGAATAAAAATCAAAGCCAGGGACGATTATTTTCAATCAACCAAGTTGATTTAATTCGTTTGAATTAGCGCTGTTCATAGACTCATCAAAGACAAGCATGAAAGCTGCGCTGTTTTACAATAGATCATCTGTGCCATCTATACCTGTTGCACATTTTACTGAAATGTCTGAAACATATAAAAACATAGAAATGCTGTTGAGACTGATAAAGCAGGGGTCGGCAACCTTTTTCGCACAGCGGACCGGTTTAAGTCGGAAAACTTTTCGCGGACCGGCCTTAAAACAAACATAAATATTTAGCAATTAAATTTTATTTCAGCTCATAAGATATTACAACAGTGATTCAATGAGAACCTTGAGCTTATTTTGCCGCAACAAGACGCTTCCACCTTGGAAATATGGAACTCAATGACACACGAAATGTGTTCCTCACGTCCAGTCTGTTTCGCGGTTTCGTCTTTGTTGCTGCCATCACAGAAAATCCAGACTCGCATAAGTAGGACGTCGGAAACGGTAGCAATGTTTTTAATGCTTTTATGGCAAGGTCGGGGTATTCTGGTAAGACCTTCATCCAAAACATTGGCAGAGTCATTGTATCAAAAAGACGTTTCAGGGTACCATCATTTGCAATGTCCAGCAGCTGGTCTTCTTGTCGTACTGGTAAGTTTGATCCACCTGGCTTGAAAATAAATGGATTACGGATCCATTTCTTTGCAGCTCGAGGGTCTTTAGCGCTTGAAAAATAGCGCTTAAACTCTTGTAAAAGAACACGAAAGTGACTGGTTACAGGGTTGAAAAACTCTTGCTCAGGCTCGCTGCCTTTTAAAGTCTCTGCTAACGTTTGAAACATGTCAAATACTCTTTTGTTTACTCGCTGCTCCCATAATTTAAGTTTGTCTTTAAATGCAGCCACTTTATCTGCCAACTTGAATACAGTTGTTGTAGAAAATTACCAACGCACGTGTTTTATTTTATTTCTCTTTAGTTTCTAATCATTATTTGCGCGAGCACTCGCTGCCAGCGCCTTTTTTGTTTTACGCTTTATTTTTAATTAATCTCACCTTGAAGCATAGTTGTGTCTGCAGCGCGTTGATTTTAGAGCTGGCTTTATTCGTTTGTTCACACTTCTCAATTTGTGAGGCGACCAGCTGCAGTGTTTGTGGGCAGCTGGTTGAAGTCTGAGTAGACTTAGCGTGAAGTTAAGATATTCCCGTTTTCCCCGTGAGTCAGCACCGAAGTGAACTGCTCGGTAAGACACCTATGCGTTTTCTTTTTGTGTTTAATTTTTAGTTTGTTTTTATTTATTTACAGATTACCGTTTCCGCTTTCGTTTTCGCTTTTATTTCCAAGTTTCAACGTTTCAGTTATAACTTATTTTATATTAAATTATTTTCCTTGATTATTATTTCCTTTTAATTTGACGAAGCCGGAAGCGCGTTGATCGACACTTCACTTTGCGGTAATCGGTTACTTCAGCGCCGTTTACCGTTACAGTTGTCATTTTGCCCTGCAGTGAGAGATTAAGTTCATTAAGCAGATTGAAAATGTCACATAAGTAGGCAAGTTTGAGAACCCATTTTTCATCACTAAATTTGTTAGCAAGGTCTGAGTTTTTCTCCAGTAGAAACCTTTGCAGTGGTTCACGTAATTCAAACACTCTGTTTAATGATTTTCCACGGGAAAGCCACCTTACTTCTGCATGCAAAAAAAGGCATTTGTGTTCTGCAACCATATCTTCGCATATCTGCTCAAACAGCCGGGTGTTAAGTGCATGAGCTTTAATAAGGTTGATCATTTTAACTACATCATCAAATACACTGTGAAGCTCAGGTGATAGTTTTCGGCTCGCCAGCATTTCCCTGTGAATGACACAATGAGTGGCTTCGCACTCTGGTGCGACCTCCTTAATGCGAACAGTCAAACCAGACAGATGGCCAATCATGGCTGAAGCTCCATCCGTGCACACACCGATGCAAAAAGACCAATTCAGTTTTTCTGAGAAATATTCATTGAGAGACTTGAATAGTTCAGAGGCAGTGGTGTTTTTTGGCAATAACAAAGCACACAATATGTCCTCATGAATATCCTCTTCATGGAGATATCGAACAAAAACTAGCAGCACAGCTTTGTTTTCAATATCTGTAGACTCATCACATTGATGTTTCTACGGACGAGGGGAAAGACTCGTCTAATCCTGCGCAGTCAGGTATTCGAAATTCAAATTGTTTTGGATCAAAAGAATTTACTTGGCGTTTCAAAATGCGTATGATACAAAACAATTTAGGTTACAATTCTTTTAACCAGGAAACTATTTGAAATCAGATTTTACAATTTAACTAGAATTAAGCAATGATCTAGACCTTATTCAAATAGAAAAAAATAAATACAAAAGATTAATGGAAAAACAAACGCAAACAGTATTACAAAACATACCTAATCCTACTCTAGCTAAATCAGCGTATAAACAAACACTAACCTAACCCTAAACTAGCTAAGCTAAAATTGACCAAGTAAAAAAATGGATGAAAAAACTCTGGCGCTATAAACAGAAGGAAACAAAGCTTTTTAAGAACAAAATTCGCGCCGCGAGAGATCGAACAGAAAGAAAACAAATTGCAATAATGATTAACTGAGTAAAAGAATTAGCGACGCGAGTTCAAATCCAACAAAAAACGGTAAAGTGAAGTTTTAACGGAAACAAAAACAAATTTAAAACATATAATAGTCCTTTTGCCAAGCTGGAGGTTTTATTGTTCGCCGTCTTGACGGGACCTCACAGCTTGGCGCATCATCCGTCGCAACAATTGAATCGCAAACCACGGTGACTTTACAATCTGCTCTAACAATTGAGTTTCAATGTCTTCCTCCATATCCTCAATTTGTCTTGCAACAGTGCGAGCCGAAAGAGGAACCTCCGCTATCTTTTTAGCTGCCGATTCTCCTAAAACTTCACGGCAAATATCAGTACACGCCGGTAGAATCAATTCTTATCCAATAGTAAATGGTTTCTTAGTCTTAGCAATGCGGTAAGACACCAAATACGATGCTCTTAGTTCATTGGAATTTGTTGACAAAGCAGTCTTCAATGATCGTTTTTCGCCTTCGTAATCACGCTTCCTTCTTTCAAAAAACTCCAAAGGCTTATCTTTTAATTCGGGGTGCTTTGTTTTCATGTGCCGAAGTAGTTTTGAAGGTTTCATTGCCTCGTTTGATAATTTGCTGTTGCAAATTAGGCAGAGCGGACAAGGTGCTGCGGAATCACTAGTTGAAATAAATCCGTACTTTAAGTACGACTCGTTATATTGGCGATTGAAAGAGGCTTTCCGTTTTTTCGATGTTGTAGGTCCCTCGTCCTCGACGTCAGACTCTTGAAATGGTACTGACCTTTTTCCAAAAAATCTCAGCAAAGATGTTTGTTTTTCACTCATTATTTTCAGACTCAAAGTATAAGTGTTAAAAATTATACACTGTAATATTTTAGCTTTCAAATTTTAGTAGGAATAATTTATTTTTACTGTAACTGCAGTTTGCTATAATTTCTAACTGCTTAGACCTAATTTCTAACGTTATTTTCTTGCTTAACTCCCTCATCAACCTAACACTGCTAACACAGCAAAACCACAACTGCTAGTTGCATCACACATAACAAAGGTATTTGTTAATTTTATTGTCTTTTTGCCTTGTTACGTCATATGCAACAATGCTTGAATAAACACTATTCAAAGCCGACATTAGAAAACGCTTTTAAGCATCGAAATAATCGAAACTTACGCATAAATGTCCTATTTTACGTCCATTTACGTCCCAGCGCACCCAAAGTGTTAAAATCAAGCAGTCAAATCTCACAAAACGTCCGAAAGCAATTGGATATTAAACTCTAACGTTACAAAAATGTTTCAAAGCATTTAATCTGGAAAAGTACGCGGCCCGGCAACGAACTCCTCACGGACCGGCACTGGGCCGCGGCCCGGTGGTTGCCGACCACTGTGATAAAGTACTATGAGCATAATCGAATGATATGTGCTAATTCGTAAGTTGTAGCTCTCATACTTGGACTTCATAGTAGCTACACTAAATTTCCCTGTTTTCTTTATCTTTGGGACAATACGGCGGACGCTTCCCACTTTACTCGAAAACTGTGGGCACCTGGAGATGAGTTTCTGCCAAGATCCAGAAACATGGAGGCACATCCTCTTGTTGTTCCAACTAAAGTTCTTTTACCAACTTTGGATATAAAGTTAGAGTCCTTAAAAAACTTCGTTAAAGCTATGGACAAAGACGAAGAAGAATTTAGATACCTTTTTGCTAAGCTGCAAGCAGGTATTTTTACTGGACCACAAATTAGAGCAATGTTGAAGGATGAAAATTTTGAGTAAATTTTTTTTGTAATAGAATTGCAAGCATAAAAGGGTTAAAATCTATTATTCAGCAGCTCCTGGGAAGCAACAGAGCCTCCGATTACTAACATGCTTGTTACCGACATGCTTGATGCTTTTCAGAAACTTGGGTGTTGGATGATGTGTCAAAATGCACTCCCACATCGATTGTTTTACAGATAAATGGGGATGTTTAGTGAAGAGCATGGTGAACGCTTTCACCAGGAGATAACAGTGATGGAGGAACGCTATCAGGGCCAGTGAAATGCCAGTATGATTGCTGACTACTGCTGGTGTTTGAAGAGAGAGGACTTGTCCGAGCATGCAAAAAAATTGGGAAGACGCACATTTTCCAGGATATAGATACCGATGCGTCTACTTTGTAGTGCTGTTAATAAATGCCATTTTATTATTTGTGTCTCAAATGTTGTCATATTTCAACAGACGTCTTTTGTTTTTGCTCATGAGAGGACAAAGATTCGTAACAATTCTGTGCAAACCTTGAGTTTTTTGGAGTGAAGTGTACTTCTGACACTTGGCGATATTTTACAATTATTCACCAGAAACGCATATAAGGTGTAGGTAGCATTTATCTCCAAAACCTGATGTGATGAAGAAAAAAAGGAATCAGCACCCTAAAATTAGCTTTGCATACTTCAGCGAAAAAAAAATTTGGAGTTGAAAAATCCAGGCTAGTGTAATTTTTGAATTTCCCTGGATGATTCCAAACAAATTTAAGTACAAATATTTTTTAAATTTCCTGAATCAAACCTTTCTACCAAGTCCTTTTTTTGCTGTTGTACTTACAATGATAGCTTTAGTATGGAGGAAATGGAGCGGCCGCATCAAGGTCCTACAACAAAAACGTCGCAAAAAAGCTTTTCTCTTTTTGTAGTTGCAATTTAACATCTTAAAAAAACGGTCAAAAAACAAAACAACGAAAAAAATTAAAGTGAATATTTTTCCTTGTCATTTGCATAAAACTCTAAATTTTAAAATTTATTTCTTATTAAAGTCTTCAAATCACTCAAAATAAAACAAGTATGAAAAAATAATGAAAACAAAAAAAGATCTTTACTTTGATCATTATATTTTTTAGCAAAAATAATTCTAAAACCTTTTTCTTTCTTGTATCAGCCCCCCTTTTGTAAAGCCATCAATGCAGGTTCGAGTGTGATGGACAGTTATTAATTTCTTAGTAATGGCGTTAGGTTTTTTTTGACTTAGCGATTCTATGCTCAAATTGATTGTCAACTTGGTACTAATGGAACGTATTACAAAGAACTTTCAACAAAAAGCAAAAAACCTATGCTATTGTATTTATTACACAAGTAAATAATGGAAAACTTATTGTTTCATTTTTTTTAAATTCTAGATCGCTATGAAATAGTTTACACAAGAAAAATCATAAGTATTAGAAAAGGTTAAAAAAAAGAAGCAGCACAAAGTCAGACGTTAAAACATGTATAAAAAAAAAAGAAAAAAATGTGGAGGTGTTGTCTTAGAAAAAATCATTGGTCTTGAATCGTCTTGGTAATGTTAGTTTTTGCTTAGCAATTAATTGTCAGCAGCGTGGGCGAGTGGTTAAAGCGCCGGGCTTGTGACCAACACGGTCTCGGTTCAAAACCCACTCGCGCCATTCTATTGTGCCTTTGGGAAAGACACTTTAAGGCACATTCCCCTGCTTGGTGGTCCTGGCAAGCAGTTCTAAATTACAGTAATATTTCTATTAAATTACAAGCGGACAGCAATATCTTGGCATCTCCGGAAGCAAGTGGGGGTAATTGCCTACCCAATGTATTAGCGCCTCCGTCGCTTTCCTGCAAGTCAGGAGGATAAATATAGAGATGAAATAAATAAAGTAAAATAAATTTATGAAATATTTGTGTTAAGCAATCAGAAATAATAAGATGCTTTTGTTATATTTTGTTCAATAAGGTGGTGGTTTTGCTCTTTTATTAATTAAAAAAGAAATGCGGTATTCAAATGTCAGATATTTAAGTTACAATCAAGCTATTGGCATGTGAGAATTTTTGGAGGTAAATTTGATTTACAATTAAGGAGATAAAATAAGTCTAGTAAGATTAAGTTCCTTCTTCGATTTATTTTTCTGTTTGCAACTAGTTTTTATTTTATTTGTGAAAAGTTTTCTCTTTTGTCGTACTAAATTTATGCAACTTTTGTAATTGCATTGGTCAGAGCAATCATCTGGACACACCAAAGAGTAAGCACGATTAATTTTTCAAAGTGAAAAGATAACAAAACTTGCGAGCTATAGTTGTTTCAAAACTGTTTTTAGTGACCACGAAGACCAAATAAAGACTTAGACATCAAATAAAGACCAAAAGATTTTTGTACGAGTATAAACAAAAAAAACTTTTTTCTTCCAATGTATATTGTGAACAGTGCCAAATTATGTAATGTTGCGATGTTTCAACATAAATGATGCAATGTTATGAATAGTGGCAGCTTGTTCATAAAAGCTGCAGAGCTGCAGCACCCCCAAATATATGCGCCGGAATTCCAAATATTATTAGCAATGCTATAAAAAAATTTTTGTAAATATGTTTTAATTTTTCTCTATTTTCTTCACATTACATTGAAGTTCAACTGTGATGCTTCACTGCAAGTAAAATCTGAATATTCATTCATAGTACGTAAAATTTGAATTTTTAACGGGATTAAGTGTCAGTGCTGATGTTTCGGAAGTACAGGTTGTCCATAAAGTCTCTTTACAATTTAAAAAAATTATTACAAAGTGAAATGATGAGATATCGCGATAAGGGTTGTTTTATGTTAATCAGTATTTCATAAAGTTTTTATTGACACTAAAATTTATTGTTTCAGATAAAATTTTTTGATTAAAATTTCTTGTGTTACGTATGAATGGTACAGCACGTCACTACATATAGTGAGCATGACCAAAGATAGGGGAGACGGGGGCACGTAGTAACATTTTTTTTCTTTCTGCTATTTCTCTTAAATTAAATTTTTTTCAAAATTCTTGTTTAATATGAAAAATTTAGATCACTATTTAACTAATATCAAAAAAATAAATTAATAATTTTTTAAGCTTAGTGGTTAAAATTACAATTTAAATATTTGAAAAAAGCGATTTACTTTGCCTACTCAAAAAGCTTATTTTAACAATAAGCCTATTTTTAGTCATTGGAACTAAACTATTTTATTTGCTAGGAATCGGTCTTAATATGACTGTTATTTGGGGCTATTAAAAATTTTCTTGGTTTATGTTAGATTTCGACAAATACAAATGTTACAACTTACCCCATGTTACAACTTGCCCCAGTCTTTCTACAAATCAGCGACCATGAGACACAGAAAAGCTGTCCCACAAAATTTCGCCCGATGAATATTACGGAAGCGGGGCAGAATTGACAAAATAAAACCTAAGCCCAGCGTGCTGCAACCATGCATTTGGCACACATGAATCACGATAGAATTGTTTTAAAATAGAAATAAAATTACTACGAGGCTACACGGGCTATATATTGGAATATTTTTATAGGCTTATCACAGTTTGACCAGTATTGAAGTATTGACGCTATTGGACGATATGAAAAGGTAGATAACGTAATAGGGTGGAGTGGAAAAAAAATTTGAAAAAAGTGTAGTTCTTAAATCCTGCCAAATAGGCTAAAACTTCAAAAAAAAATTGGTTTTGGCGAGTTGCTACCTTTGGGGGGCTAGCAACCCTCCAAAATGTGTTTTTGGGGGGTAAAATTGACAAAAAATGTTGTAATTCGGTAACCGCTTATCGTAGAGGCATGATTTATGGCTCAAAATTTGCAGAATCATCATGTTTCTATATGTTCTAAGAGAAAATTTTTGTCTATTTTCACAAGAAAAAAAGTTATAATCGATAAACCGTTTTTTATGCTCAATACTCGAAAATTGAGCTGTATGGAAATAACTTTGATCTAACATTTGAAATGATATATGTCTAACTGATAAGGACTAATTATGACAATCACAATATTAACAAGATGATTTGGGATAACTTTGGTCACCAGACAAAGTACCTAAATAGGCCTACTCATAAGGTACAGAACGTGCTAGCTTTACTGCCCATAAAATGTTTAGTATTTCAGTAATTTAAAGAAAATCTGTTACATCTCATTACTTTCGAACTGTTGATGCTGATATTGGGTTGTTTTGCCTAAGGAGTGAGAGAAAAATAAGAAAGCAAGTTAGAGTACACCAAATACCCTACGCAAAATGAAGCGCATCAAAATTGCACTTTAGTGTCAAATTTTTTCAAAAGTTTTCGAGATTTAATCTTCTGGCGAATCAACCCATCTCTTCGCTCAAATCCTTCAACTTGTGCTGCGGCCTCTGTTACCATTTTGACATGGCGCTCTACACATTGGTTGTGACATGGGTGGTCGAGCTGCAGTGGTCTTATCCGGCATTGTTCAATATCTAAATCAGTTAAATGTTCAATTACCGGAGGCTGCTGATGGCAAGATGTTAAATTCACCATCTTGTAGTACGAGTTCACTGTTAGATCCAGTGTGGGCGGTTCAAACAGCCGTACAGTTGAGGCGGTATCATAATATTTTGCTCCTTCCAAAGAATATTCTTCACTGCGACTGTCAACCAAGTCATGATTATCAAATGAAACCGTTGATGGCAAGTTTCCACGAATCGAAAGCACTTTGTTCACTCCTCGCATTCGTATCTCCTCATCGTTGTCACCCAACATGGCGATCAAGACATTTTCCTGGTGTGCGAAAAATGCATTTCGTTGCACAACTTTCAGAGCAGTTTTCCGAACAGCTTCGTCAGGCACCTGAAGAATTTATTGGACCAAGTTGAAAAAATTTCTAGATCCGCAAGTTAGTTGACTATTTAACTTAATTTCAAACCAACTTGGAAAGTAAACTTGAAGACAAAACTTCGTCAGAGTTTCCAAGTTTGAGGAGGGTTCATCCACCGAAACATAATATCTGAGGATTCGACAGCCCAGAGTTAGCCAACGTGAATGCACAATGGGACCTACTTTTAAATATTGCAAGTCACTGTCGACAACTCCCATGATTATTGCTAAACATATCTTGTAAGCATAGTGTTGATCAGTACTCAGATCATTAACAACTGATTCTGGCAACTGTACAAACTGAGGGTTTGAAATTGACTTAAAATTAGCAGCAATCGGCCAACTTGAAACATCTCCAGTTAAACACTTCCCAATTGGTCCTGCAAATGTGTCAGGACTATTGGTGGTTCCATCAAGCATAGTAAAGACATGGCGCAAGGGTAGTTCATTGGTATGTAGTAGGCAAATTACCCATTGTAGTGGCTTGTTCAATAGTTCTTCCAACTTACGAATGCAACCATTGAACTTGCCTGTCATTGCTGCAGTTCCATCAGTGCCAACTACTGTAAGCTTGTCATGTAATTCGGTGTTGGCAATGGTGTTGAAGATCTTTTGTGGTATGGTTCTTCCTTTGCCATCCTCTGTGGAAAAATGAGAAAGATAGTATTCACCAGGCTGCCCAACCATTGTATAGTCATCTTCAAGTTGCACAGACCTGTAAAACTTGTCATTTGGCCCTTGCATGGTGACCTGTGTTGCATCTTTGCGCCCATCAAAGTATATGGCATTCACTAACTTGAAATTTTCTTGCTCCTTTTTCCTAATTTCAGCACGACATCGTTCTCGCTCTCTTCGAAGCTTGCTACGATCAATAACGTATGACTTGTCATCATCAGTAATTAGACCCAAATCTTGCATCACACTATTAGCGATCGCAGCAGCAGCTCTGTCGGATATCTGAAAACGCTCACTCATCCTTGCAAGGTTTGACCAAATCATTCGATTCTGATTTTTATATTGGCATTGATTGAGAAACAAATTCAGAAGCAGCAGAAGATTGCGTTTGGTCTGTGTTGGTTGAACTAGAATCTGACAGATAATCCAAAGCTGACTCAGGCACTGATGTAACTGATGTAACGGAAGAACATGTTGGTGGTTCTGGATGAGGTTGTAAAAGTCGAGAGCGCCTCAAAAACTGTATGTCAGCTGACGTTGAAGGAACCACAGCATCCACACATTTTCCAACTCGCTTACTAGTTTGATCTTTATAAAAAGCATAATCATCATCTGTCATTTTCAAACCATGTTGTTTCTCCAAAATTCTGCGCTGCTTATCGTCAGCACAAAAAACATCAAATATTTCATCAATAGTTGACATAAACTCTTTTTCCTTTTGTAAAAATGCTTCTCCTCGTTTTTTCTTTGACCAGCGATCAAGTGCATTGAAACAATTCACAAAACTTTGAACTTGTTTCGAAATGGTGTACAGATGAATGGGATATACGTTGCACCATACCCATCTGTCATAAATTTCTCTGGCAATGTCATTTGCAGCATTGAAGGTTCGAAAGTTTTTCAAATGAAGAATGCGTTCTATTACATGTCGCTTGGTAGGCAATACTCCTGGTGGAAAACTATCACGGGTAGAGAAAGTGTGTCCACTATGTAAAATCTTCTTTACAGAAGTTGAACTCCGTCTTTTCATGTTTTACTACTTCGCAGTTTGGCCAAAGCTTTGATTTACACAATTACTTAACAATATACCTGCAAAAAATAATAATAACTTTTCAGATAACTATTAATTAAGTACAAACAAACAAACTTATTAAACAATTTTTCTATCATAACTTTTTTTCTAGTGGAAATAGACAAAAACTTTCTCTTAGCACATATAGAAACATGATAATTCTGCAAATTTTGAGCCATAAATCATGCCTCTACTATAAGCGGTTACTGAGTTACGACATTTTTAGAAAATTTTACCCTTCAAAACACATTTTGGGGGGTTGCTAGCCCCCCAAAGGTAGCAACTCGCCAAAACGAATTTTTTTCGTAGATTTTACCTGTTTGGCAGGTTTTTAGAACTACACTTTTTTTAATTTCAAAAAAAAATTATTTTCACTCCACCCTAATAACGTAATAACCAGATCCTCGAAACGAGTTTCTGTGTCAGATGTGGATAGTGACGGTTGAGGCGATAAAGCTCAAGCAGATTCAAGGAAATTGAACAGAAACTTATTGTTTGCTGCCGAAAAATTTCAATTGAAAACTACCAGCCAAGATTGTTTTTATTGTTTTTTTAAGGGAATCATTAAAAGTGGCTGCCTTTTTTATTGTTGCATCAAGCTCCTTTAGGTAAAAGCCATAACTTCTTATAGTCATAGTGTTTTTGGCTCTCAAACTGCTCTCAAATTTTTTCATATGCCACTGTATAAATTTCATTTTATAAAACAAAGTACGAAATCGCTTAAAAGGTAAACTAAGAAAGTGTTAATATCAAGAGGTAGAAAAGAACAGTATTCTTAAAACTACCCCAAATAACCAATCCAAACAGGATTAATTCCAAAATAATAACCTGCGAGTCGTAAACAATTTTATTCTTTTGTATAATTTGTCATTATTTCGATCGTGTTGAGGTGATTCATTGGACGAATTCTATCGTATGTAAGCATAAATACCTAAAAACTTCAATACGCCAAAACAGAAAGCTGAACTAATCAATTATTTACATCAAGGTGCAACAATGATTGTAATGACTGCGCGTGTTTGACTTTTAAAAAAGAAAAAAAACTTTTCTTGATCATTTAGATTTCTTTTTTTACTATTTGGACGAATTCTATTGTAGAGAAAACCAACAACTTCAGTACGCCAAAACAAATAGCCCAGCTTATCAAATACTTAGATAAAGTTACAACAATGATCGTGATGACTGTGCGCGTTTGAGTTTCAAAAGAAAAATTTAATGAATATTCTGCTTTGCTTATTGTTAACCAGTACACCTTGTCTGTTTGGACTCAGGTTGTTTAATCATGCAACTACACAGAGTAAAGCTATTTTCAATATGCTAGAGATACTCATTTATTTAAAATGTAGCCTCAGATTGCGGTAGCAGACATAGCCTCAGAAACGGGCAATATAGCGCATTAAAGTGCCATCTGCGGCACTGTGCATTACGCATGCCGAACCAGAGCTTATTGCCAACTTATTGTTTCAGGTTTTGAACGCTGGCAAAGACTACCGGTCAAGAAAAACGTAGAGCTAGTCTTAGTTGAAAAAAAATCCAGATTTAGGCACAATGGCGTGTGTAATTTGCAATCACTTTTAATTAAAGAACCATTTTATTGTTTATGGTTCTTTTTAATATGGTTAGCTCCACATTTTTTCTTGTGAAAGCAATCTCTGACAGGGTTAAAAATATAGTGTTCGACATACATAATCAAGATAAAAATATATTAAGAAACTAAAAATGTTCTTGATTAGTTACGAAACTTTGTTTTCCTCTGAAATCAATGTAAAGCCAAAAAGAAATTATTTTTAAAAGAAATCACGGTTTCGTTATTAGGTTATGCGCCCTAATTAAGCTGCATAAGATGAGAAAATTGTGGCCAACTGATCTAAAAAAGCTGAATCTGAACTTCCTGCGGTATTACTGAAAGCAGAGTTTAAATTTGCAATTAATCAACTCAATTCTGATGCTTTGTTGAATAAAAATAAATTTTTGGGATTTTTGTTTTTATTTTGTGATTTTGTTTCATATCATCACCCAATTAGACAGTGATGTATTCGAGACCACAAACGTCGAGACAGAGACCGAGACCCGATTATTTTTCTGAGACCAATACCGAGATCAAGACCGGACAATTTCAAGACCTAAGGTTCGAGACCGAGACCGAGACCAAGGAAAAAAAGTTTACAAAAAATAAAGTTCACTTTTAAATATTTTAAAAACAATAAATTTTTATTTTTTTAAAAATCTGAGGTTACATTTTAAATAAATATTTCTAGCGTGTTGGAAATAGCTTTCTCTGTGTGGTTACATCATTAAACAACCCGCTTTAAAAACCCAAGTTGAAATAAACAAGGAGTGTTGGTTAATAATGTAGAAAAAAGCAGAATATTTATTAAACTTTTTTAAAACTTAAAAATGCGTGGTCATCACAATTATTGTTGAAACTTTATCAAAATATATAATAAGATCGGCTTTCTGCTTTTTGGGTTTGTATGCTTACATCCCATAGATTCCATAGATTTCTTCTAAATAATCATTTCGAAAAAATATGAAATAATAAAGAATTAGGCAAACAAATAAAAACTGTTTAACGACTTGCAGGTTATTCTTCCGGTACTACGGCCATTTTTAATAGGTTATTCGGAATAGTGTTGAAAACATGGCTCTTTGCTTTTTTCTACCTCGTCATATTGACACTTTCTTGCGGTTTTTAAAATTTTTTTATTTAAAGTCTTTCAATCTGAATCAATAAATACAGTACATGTATATATGTACGTTTTTCAACTTTTAAAAGTTTTTTAACATTTTTGCTCAATGTTCATCAGAAAAGTATTCAATAACGTCAAGCCGAATCGGTTAAATCAATTAAATTAGAGATCACAAAATTTAATTTAACATTGATTTTATTTGCCCCAACAGATTGTTTTGCCTGCCTGGAAGATTCTATAAATTTTATTCGAATAGAAGATTCTATTTGAATAAGATTTCTAACCGCCCCCTGACGAGCCCAGGCAGGCGAAACAGTTTGCTGAGGCAAATAAAATTAATATTAAATTAAATTTTGTGGTCTAAAATTTAATTATATTACATATATATACTGTGTATACCGTATATACTTGTGTATAAGTCGATCTTATACATAAGTCAATGTGTATTTTAAGACTAAAAATTGCGTCATTTTAGGTATTACCTTTGTATAAATCGACTGTAGATTCCAGGCACAGTCACTATTTTAGACCAGCGCGACAGTACCATGAGGGCAGCTACGTCATACACAGTAGTGACTCCGACACTCGGGCTTCTCGGACTCAGCCGAGTCATTCTGAGAATGATGATCCGCTTGACAGTGATGATGGTCTTTATGATGATGTAACTAACACTGGCGGTATTGAGGAGTGAAATGAAATGTTTGGGGCAAGCGATAGTGATGGCGAGAATGACTTTGAAGGCTTTGAATAAACTTTTTGTTAGACTAGTATTAAATGTTAATGTTTTTCGGATTTAAAATGTTCGTATGTTTGCATAATTACCGGCATATAAAGACTAAATCCTATTTAAAGACACGTGTGGATTTTCAGTGCATTAGACTTTATTCAGTCATGATCGAGCGCTCGGTTGCTAGCTTGTCTACTAGTAATTTATAAATTTCAAGCTAATTCCACATACCTTAAAATAAATTACACTGATATTTGATAATTTTGTGAAGTAACGTCAAGATGTGAGTGTTTTTTAAGGTGAAGCATTGTGATGTGAGCATTTCTTAAAGCCGCATACTCGTATATAACATGTATAATAACAGAGTTTTCTTTTCACATTCACATTGTATACAACTCTTCAGCAACATTTCTGTAAACATTACCTATGTGTGAAAGTCGACCCCAAAAATATTAACTTAAAATCTTCTCCGAAAAATTCAACTTATAAACAAGTATATATGATACATATATATAGCTCCCAGCTTATTTAATAAAATACGTATATATAAGGGACGTGCCGCCAGGAAGGCAAGTCAGGCAGTGCCTCAATTTTAAAAATCAAATAAAGCAGAAATAAAATATTGAAGTTATAGTCTTTGCAAATTAGATGCAACTTACTATTAGTGAAAAAAAAACCAGTAAAATTTATACCTTACTTGAAGTAGTTTATTTACTTTTGCTTTTTAACCCTAATTTTTAACCGTTTAATCGTTGTATTTTCAGCGCTTTAATCATTTCGTCAAGCGTTCTTGTCAATAAAATCGCTAATACACGCTAGTGAGGCAGCTTTAAGACTTGCCTCCCTTCAGATAAAAAAAAAATAAAAGTGAAACAATGAAATAAAAGTGAAACAATACAGCGTTTTTTTCTTTTTTGATGAAAATATCTGTTAAAATGAGACAAATTTGAGGCATGCCGCAATTGTGACATCATAGAGAAAAAAAGTCTTTCTTACTCAACGCATTTGCTAAAACAAGATAAATCGGTTTGTTCTCAGTAATTCGGAATACAAGCATTAAGCAATTGCAAAGCAATAAATTTTTTTAAGTTTTAGCAATGGAAGATAATTTAGAATCTAAGCTAAGAAAAATTTCAACATAAAGCTTTCAATCTAATTTTGGTATATTTATAGTTCGGTGTTCGGACCTTAATTTTTGGCAGGATTTTATATTTATACATTTCTAACTAACAATACCATTTTATAATCGTACATCACTTGATAAACACGTTTAATATTTCTTTCAGTTTTGAAAGTATGAAACAACATTATTTAATTTTTCATACAAATATTTTAAATTTATCAATTAAAATTCTTTAAAATTTTCTTACTAAATAGTCATTATCTATGAGGTGAATGTGTGCGCTGCCACTGTGCGCAGAGGCCCGAGATAGAACAATTGTACGCAATGTTTTGGCACTAGCGCTCCCACTCCGAGTCAGAAGATCGCTGCGTGTCGCACGAGGACAGTTTTTTGTGCGATTCCGCGAAACAGTAACAGAACGTGAAAGATTTGTCCAGTTTTACCTTAAGATAAATAGGAACTGGAGAGAAGGCAAAAATTTATCGTTTTCGTAAACTTTTAGCTTTGTTTGGTCTCTTGATTGTTTAAATCAGGGGTTCCCAACCTGTGGTACGCAAGTAACTTTCATTTTTTCACAAAGTTTACTTATTGTTTTTAATTTTTCTTAGCCTGCTATTGTATTATTTTGCAACATTATTGCCTTTAAAATACAGATCATGTCAACAGAAAAAGCCCAGTTTCCTTGAGAATAAGTACAACACGGCGGAAAAAAATTAGATCAAATAATTGCTCACAAGCTCGATTTTTCTTACGACATCTTGTTAGATTTTATGTACGAATGTCAGTTTAAGCATTAAATAGCTGATTGAACAATCTTAGTTGTCAGATACATGCTAGAATTAAGTTTAGAATAGATTTGACACGAAATATTCTATAATATTACATAGAAAGAGATAGTTTGTGCTTTATAGTAATTCTGTGAAAATACTGGTCGTAATGCAAATACGTAGGTGCGCGGCGTAAATGCAGGCGTGCAGATGATATGGTGCAAAATAATGTAGATAATGCAAGCGACAATGCATGCATTGCAAACCAAACTGACATTTTTGTAAAAATCAAATATTTAAAAATTGTTTGAAGTAACCTTTTTTTACCAACTTTAAACTTTAGTTTCTCGTCGCCTATTGGTTATTAAGTTGGTTATTTGATATTAATTTTTGTTAAATTTTTCACTCAACCTTGCATCATGCCCAAGCAAAAGTATAATCCGACATAGATAAAATATAGTTTTATTGAATTGAGCACAGTAGATTTGGCCTTTCCCGCTCTTGCAAGGTCAACATTCGCCCAAAACAATTTCACAAATACGCCATTGGTCAACAACATTGGTCAACATAGCCAACGGCAATGACCAATTCGCTCTTCACTATAACAACGACAAATTTTCTATTCTCGCTCGAGGTTGCTCTTCTTTTCACCTTTCTCCTGTTGAAGCGACTTTCATTAAATCTCTTAATCCCTTTCCGTGTAAACAAAAAGAATTTATCTACTCTTTGAAAATTTCTTAATCTTTTTTCTCACTGCCTAAGTTCTTTTTTTAGCTAATGAGAACTCTGCTTTCCTCTTTATAATCCAGTTTGGTTTCATCTCTGCTTTATTCCGATGATTTCCCCTGAAGAGTGTCAGATGAAAAGCTTTTGGAAAAAAAATCTTTTACTTCACGCAATCTTCAAATTCTGTACCACCAAACGTTTATTGTTCCAGGTTATGAACGTTAGACAGAGACTGCCGGTCAAGAAAAACAGTTGGTCTTATGTGAAAAGAAGTTAGATTTATGCACAGCGGCGTGTGTAATGCACAAACTCTGCAGTTTTTTTTTTTAATTCAAAGAACCTGAACCATTTTATTGAATAGCTTTTATAAGTTTGTTGGCAGCGTGGTGGTGAGTGGTAAGAGCGCCGTAATTGTGATCGTCATGTTTTTGGTTCAAAACCTACTCGCGCCATTCTGTTGTGTCCTTGGAAAAGATATTTTACGGCACTTTTACCTGCTTGGTGGTCTCGGCAAGCAGTTCTAAACTTCAGTCATATCTGTTACGTGAACTGACAATGTGATTGTCTTTTTAGAAATTGGTACGTCGAATTACGATTTGTTTTTTAAATTTAATTTATGCCCCTGTCACAGGATCGCGCAATGGTCACAAGATTGCACAAGGCACACATGACCTGAAATCATGGAAACTCATGTGACTTTTTGCTATATAGGCCAGAATTGAAACCTGGATAAACAAAAAAGCACCATCAAACTGTTTTATTTAGCTTAACAAAACACTAAAACAATTATTTTTTAGGTCAAGAGTTTCCAAATTAAGGTACATTTTGATTTTTTAAAGGTTACATTATATGTGAGAAAATAATATTTTCTAACTCTTTTGTTGCGAAGGTAGTTGATTAAATTTTGATCTAGTATATTTTCAACATATATTCCTACTGGTTTTCAATGATTGAACAAAATTGTAATAAATTAATACAGTGATTCTACGTGGTCCACCAAGAAATCTGTCTATGGAAAACGTTCTGAGTCAAAAACCTTGAGACTAAAAGTTCGAAAAAGAAATTGATCGATAATTTCCCAGTTTAAGTAAAGATGATTATGCATGTATTATAAATTTTTTTACTACGCTTGAACTTTATAAGCGCTTGAAGGAACGAGATTACAATATCTATTAAATTTCAAGCGGACGGTAATATTTGGCATTTCTGGTAGCAGGTCGGAATAATTACTTACCCTATGTGTAGCGCCTCCGTCGCTTTCCAGCGAGTCAGGAGAAAGTAAATATATAACTTTAAGTTCACATCCGCAAATTCGCGTCAGACAATCCATTGGTCAGCAGCGTGGTCGCGTAGTTAAAAGCGCTGTGATTATAATCAATATAGTCTCGGCTCAAAACTTATTGGTACCCTTCTTTTGTGTCCTCAGGAAAGTTATTTTAGGGCACTTTCTGCTGCTTGGCGGTCTTGGCAAGCAGTTCTAAATTTCAGTAATATTTCTATAAAACTAAAAACCAAAATAAAGATTTTAAACAGACAGCAAGACATGGGGCATCTCCGGAAGCAGATCTGGGTAATTGCTTGTCTTATGTAATAGCGCCTTTGTCGCTTTCATGAAAATCAGGAGGATAAATATAGAGATAAAATGAAATAAATAATTGATCTATTGATTATTAAGGAGCTGGCTGGGTTTAGACGCAAAAAGTTAACCGTAGATCAAGTTGTTCAGTTAACACAAAACATAATCAATTGCTTTGAAGCAAAGAAGAAGATTAGTAACCAGGTTTGCGAATTCGGTCGGAGTCGGAGGTTTTAGGAAGGAGTCGGAGTCGGAGTCGGGCCGTTAAGAGCACTAGGAGTCGGAGTCGGAGTCGGAGTTGGAATATTTTATCCGACTCCGACTCCTCATGTCCAATTTCTTTACATATTATAGTGATGTTAATCACGCAACTTACGCGCCCGCGTGCGCCAGTGGAGTGTAGTGCAGTAATCTTTTTAAGAGAACCTTGCCGCGTATCGCGCGACACAGCCCGCTACTCATAAAAAATTTACATTTTAATTTGTAAGCAAATAGTATTTTGCGTAATGCTATGCTTGGGCAGCCAATTTAGTTGCTTCTCTTTCTTCAATCGAATGACAGGAAGCAAATGCCAGGTGCACAATCAATTACTACCCTAAGCAGCCTCTTTCTATAGTACAGTGGTACCTTGACATACGAGTTTAATTGGTTCCGTGACCGAGCTCTTACCTCAATTTGCTACTATGACAAAGCCAATTTTCCCATTGAAATTAATGTAAATCCCATTAATCCGTTTCAGCCTCCAAAATGCCCCCCGTTTTTTTATTTTTGACGTGTCTTTAAATAAGTACTTCCTCCAACAGAAACGAGTATTGAATGTCGGTTTTCATCACTAAGGCTCATCAGAACAGACCAAAGGGCTGCAATGAAGGAGAAAATCACAGTAGCAATTTTATTTTTACGAGCAAATTATTAAATTAAAATTTTTGAAAATTAAAACTTACTCTTCTTGCTCTATTTTTTCAAAGAAATATCAACCCAAGTTTAGAACCAAGGTGAATTTTTTAATAATCTCCTAATATGAATGTCAATAAAGGGCAAGGAACCTGCATGTTCAGTCTCGTTCAAAATTACAATAATTGCAATATTTATAAGATAGAAACTACAGACCTCCTTTTATTTTGTTTACAAAATCCGACAAAATTCACATATGTATTCTTACTATCAATGTATAACCATGAATTATTGTGAAGATTGACTCCATGCCATCAAACTAATGGCTGAAGTTTATTTGAGAGAAATAAGTATGAGCTTATTATTGGTATGGAAATGTCAACATTTTTCTCTGGAGTTTCTTTATATGTAGTGGGTGATTCAGGAAAATTCTAAAATTAGTCCCATTTTATTGTTTTTCTTGTAGTCTATAATTGTGGGTTTTAAATTTTTAATTCTTTTACATATGGTTTTTTGTTTCTTTTGCTTTTATAAAGTTTTGTTTTTAAATTTTCATTGTTAATAAATTCCATAGTTATTACTTACATTTGTAAAAATTTTTACAATTATAAAATATTTATATTTACGTTTTAACCTCATTACCTACTGATAAAAACAAAACTAAGCCACCTAACTAGAGCACCAAAGTCGAATTTTGCTTTTGTTAAAGTTCGTCAGTGATGCATACCTCATTGAGTTTCGAACCGACTAGATGTAGTCCTATACGCAGGAGACAACACTCAGGGTCTAGTCCTACACCCAGGGCCTACACAAGTAATTAATTCTATTAACTTTAAGGTTTGTGGTGGGTTCGATTTACCATGGAAAAAATAATAACTGTAAAATAGACTAGAGATAACATTATGATTATCCATAAAATACTTTGATTTTCAGAAAATCTGATAAGCATTAAGTATAGAACACATATTTAGTTTGGAGTTATGTATGCCATTTCGAGTTAGTTTTCTAAATATGATTTGTATTAATGTTTCATTCAAACACAGTAAGAATTATAGTTAATGGGTTGTGTATATAATATGATTATATGTACGAGTATATACGTATTAAACAAAACATAAATATAACAAAAAAACATGTTGTATTAAAATAGTCCCAACAGACTGTTTCGCTTGTGAGGCTCATCAGGAAACACTACAATTAAAAAAAGCAATATTATTTACGTTGAAACAAATAAAATAAGCAAAAATTAAAAGTTAAAATAAATTTTTAGGCTTCAGATAAAAACTCGCATCTTAAAAAAATAGTGTTACCAAAAGTTTGGGTTTAAACAATTATTTTACTCAAGTTAGTGATTGATTAATTATTAAATAATTACTTTTGTCACGAGATATTAAAAGAAAACATGCTGTAATGTTGCGCATACTCGTAGATGTATTAAACTTGACCAAGCTGCCGAAAAGTTTAAAGTGTAGAAAAGTTTATGGATCATTAGTTAAGAGCAAGTGTTAAAAAAATTATTTTTTATACTGCATAAAACATTAGTATGGATCATTCGTTAAGAGAGAGTGTTATAAAAACTTTTTTTATAAAAAGATTCTTTTATAACACTTTCTTTTAACAATGATCCATAAACTTTTCTACACTTTAAACTTTTCGGCAGCTTGGCCAAGTTTAATACATGTACATCTACGAGTATGCGCAACATTACAGCATGTTTTCTTTTAATATCTCGTGACAAAAGTAATTATTTAATAATTAATCAATCACTAACTTGAGTAAAACAATTGTTTAAACCCAAACTTTTGGTACGCTATTTTTTTAAGATGCGAGTTTTCATCTGAAGCCTAATGTGAGACAGTGTTACTAATCTTCTTATTAGCTTCAAAGCAATTGATTATAAAATAAATCTATTTACGATATGTGGCAAAAAATTTTGGCATTTAGGAAGAAGCTGTCTTTCTTCCAATCATTATTTAAAAACTCAAAAGTTTTGGGAAATCATTTTCCCGAATTAACTAAGATAATAAACGAAAGGAAAGAGGACAGTGCAGAACCATTTGAAATGTATAAAAAAGTTTTAGATTTATTAATCATGGAATATAATGAAAGATTCCAGGATTTTCAAAAGCATGAAATTTATTTACAACTAGCTTTTCAGCCTCACATACTTGACTTCAATAATGCACCAGAAGAGTTTCAAATAGAGCTTATTGAATTATCCGAAGATGAGATTGTGATATCACAATTCAATAATAAAGAAGACCCTGTAAAAATATGGAAGAGAGCAATAGAGTACCCCCGCATGCGTGAACATGCAGGGCGATTGATTTTATGTTTCTCCTCGACATATCTTTGTGAAGCAACATTTTCGGCATGAAACAAATAAAAAATGTTTTGAAGACTCAGATGACGGATGTTCACCTCGAAAGCCAATTAAAGCTCAAAACATCTTCAATAAAGCCTAATATTCTAATGCTAATACAACAGAAGCAATGTCAAGGAAGTCATTAAATGTCAATGAGATTTTTTCAATTAATGTGATGTGTTTTAAAGTGTATTTTAAAGTTAACATGTAATTTTTTAATTTGTTTTTTGTAATCTATTCTCTATTTTCCTGTAAATAATAAATACTGTATAAATGTCATCAACAGTAGTATTTTTGTCACCTCTTTTAAGCTTGCTTCGTCTGCGATCAAATTAAGGGCTTCCAAATAGGAATTTGAATCGATACCACTACGCCACTACCTGTTTACCAATAGTTGCAATACAACTTTTGAATAGGCACATGCAAAATTTTTGTTTGTGGCCTTCTTGGGAAATGGATGCACTGAAGTAGCCTCTACTTGTGAAAAGGTTCCCCACCCCTGGTCTTAACCATAGTTTGGGCACTAAATTCAAATCTGCATTTTTTTTGAGATACATAGACACGAGTTGTGACATAAACATTGTTTTTGGTTATCAGTTTAGTTAAAGTTAAATCATTAAATTAGAGAAATATGATAACACAAGTAAAAAGTTTACTGCCTCTTACAAAACAGTACACGCTTTGCACTGCAATGACATTTTGTTTTACTCTGTTTCTGCAAAGACCAACAATGGTCTCCCAGCATACTAGCATCGCTTTTTTCTTTGCAGTGTTTTTTTCCACAAATGCAATGTCCTGGCAAAATCTCCAACCGTGTTCATCATTCACAGCACCTAAATTCTCTGGAAAGAATGCGAGGTGTTAATGCAAGAAATGCAACTTTAAACTCATTTTACTAAAAAAACATTTGTATCATATTTCCCAGAATTTCAATTTAATTTTTAGCTTTATAGTTTAAGAAATCTTTCTGCAACCACTGAAATATGTTTCAAGTTTCCAATTCTTTTTCATTAAGATGTCTGGAAAAATTTTTATCTGAAAAAAGTTTTTGAATTTCTGGACCAATGAAAATGTTAAGCAAAAAATGCACTCAGTTAAGCATCACTTTCATGAGATCCTTTTTTAAATTTCCTCAAATCTTTATGTAACGGTAAACGGCGCTGAAGTTGCCAATTGCCGCAAAGTGAAATGTCGATTAACGCGTTTCCGGCTTCGACAAAATAAAAGGATAATAATAACCAAGGAATATTTTAATGGAAAATAAGTAATAATTGAAACGTTGAAAGCAAAAGCGAAAGCGGAAACGGAAACGAAAGCGGAAACGGAAAGGGTAATCTGTAAATGATAAAAACAAACTAAAAATTAAACACAAAAAGAAAACACATAGATGTCTTACCGAGCAGTTCACGTCGGTGCTGAACTTACGGGGAAACGGGAATTACCTTAAACTCACTAAGTCTACTCAGACTTCAACCAGCCGCCCACAAACACTGCAGCTGGTCGTCTCACAAATTGAGAAGTGTAACTAGAATTCACAAAGCCAGCTCTAAAATGAACGCGCTGCAGACAAACTATGCTCCGAGATAAAATTAACTAAAAATAAAGCGTAAAACGAAAAAGGCGCTGGCAGCGAGAGTGCACGCGCAAATTATGACTAGAAACTCAACGGAAATAAATCAAACACGTGCGTTGGTAATTTTCTACACTTTGAATTTTTTTAATTTTTTAAAATTCCTCAAATCTTTAAAAAAATTTAGGGTACTGAAGAGCGTTATATAACAGTTTCATTGTCGCATAAGTTTTTTAGTTGTACTGAATGCGCTACAGGTATGGGCTGGTGAGTATTACCATTATGTAACAGCACTGCCTTTAGACTTGCTTTGCTCAAATCAATAAATTCAGACTTGCTTGCTCAAATCAATCTCCAATTAGCATATTTATCTTCACACCCTAACTCCATCATTAAGCCATCAACAGCTTTAACAGAAGCACAATGCATTGCAGGAATCAAAGAAGGAACCAAGCTTTTTATTGAGATGACGAAACCATAAAATTTTAGTTCCTTCTTTAAGCAAATTCCATTATTTTAAGCATGACGCCAACTTCAGCTTTGTATTTTGGCAATCCAGGTCTCTAACAAGATCGTTCAAGATAATTTAATTCATGAAAACTGGAATGTTTGAGCTTGCTACAACAAGTTTCAAACCACTTGATGTAGTCTTGCTGAAACTTTCTAGTTCAAATGAAGACTTACGACGTTTAAAAACTTCTGAAGTCGAAGCTTTAGGAATTGAAATGTCAGTATCATACAAATACGGTTTCAGGGCAGACTGTCAACTTGGATGAACAATTTTAGATTTGTATTTTTTAAAAAATTCTTTTATAGCAATTAAACAAAAATAACAATGATAGGAACTGCAAAAAGCATCTTATTTTGCTTACAAACAGTCCACTGGAGCAGCTGACTATTACAGAAATTGCAGCAAACTAAGTTGCCTTTTTTTTCCCTGCTCAGCAACTTTGCAACTGAAGTAGTATTTATGCAGTTTACATTTTATGTTGAAAATTTAATCGATGTGCTGGCAATGTATATTTTTCAACAGACATAGCATACGTTGTGCAAGATAAATATTAAATCAAAATATTTAAATCCCGACTTACTATTCATCAAAAACTAGCTGTCATACATTATCCTAAACCCGATCATTTTGGCAAAGGTTGTTGCCAATTTTAGAATAGACTTTATTTAACACATTTAAAAAGGTCAAATTTATTACGCTATACTACATTTTGCTATTTGGAAGTGCCAATAGGCTGCTGCACTTTTCCGAAAACGTTAGTTTACTTAAGACTAAGCAACTGTGCTTTTATACAGTTGGTTGCTAAATAAAACTCACATTGTAAAAGTATAAGGGACCCACTAAACATTTAGCCGGGCTCACATTATAAGAAAAGATTATATTTTGGGCCTGAATATAAAAGTTAATTTAAACTCAAATTATCAAAAACAGGATTTACACGATAAATTCAATAAGTTTAAAAGGCAGAAAAATCTCTAAAAAGTCAGGCTGAACCAAATATAGCAAAGAAAACTAACTCTTAATTGATTATTTTTATTTTGTGTATGCTTTCTACGAATATAAAAAGACATGTTGCCATTTATAAAAATACACAATTTGCTGGCAGATGCAAACAAACTAAATATAATCGTTTATACACAATACGTTTTAACGCTAGAACACAATAAATAACTGTATTCTTAAAAGCTCCATAAATTTGGAAGGACTAAATTTGTGGGATAATCTAAATTTTAGCGTTCATTCGGAAAAAATTTTATCACGAAAACAATTTTTTTTAAAACAAATTGTATGCAACATTTTAAGTCAGTTCTTTTAATATGTTGATATTTTTTATCTAAAATCGACTAAATAAATAGTAATTGTTCAATATTACTTTATAGCGAATATATCAAAATCAAACATTGGTGTCATTTATTTGCATTTTCCAAAAATTGTTTTTGTTATTTTTTATAAGATTTTTGTCAATTTGTTAATTTATATCAACTCGGTAGTCACAAGCAATCCAAGACTGAGAATAGCCATAAAAATCCAGGATGTAAAAACAGGAACTCCCGATCCGTTGCATTCAGGATCGATCAGACGGGATTCTATATTGTTGCAATTGTCGGTGTCACAGCATGCAGCACAACAACCACTGTGAAGATACAAAATCTTTATTGTTTATATTGAACTTAATTAAGTGTTCTTGACACTTTCAGGTGATTTATTAAAAAGTGTTTGATAATTTTTATCTTATTGCAAATAGATTTTTTCTATAGCCGCTCAGAAGCTTTACTCTGCTTTAAACCTTTACTTTGTTAGACACAGGCCTAACTACAATCAAGTGGCATTCCCGACCTTAAAAACACTGAGATCCAAACGCCCGTTTTATGCCAGCTGCGCTAAAATTATTGAACAACTCAGCAGAACTAAGCATCCATGCTTCCTAGTGAAAAAGTTATAAATGAAACATGGATTATCGTGAGAGTACATTTAGGTTCGTAATTTTATTTCAGTTACCGATACTACATAATAGGTAGAACGGTTTGGGTCAAGTTCAATTGCCTAGGAAATAGTTTTGACCCCTTCTATTTCGTCGTCGTCGTTTCGTCCCTTCTATTTGTTTATACACAACTTGACCTTCTTCAAATTACGAATAAGCCGCCACTACACATTGTCAGATTATGTTGTGACAGGTGCCCCAAACATCAGACACCACGTGGAGTATGAGTTCTGACAATTTTGAATGACGGAACCTAGTGCTGGCTTAACACCAAAAGTTCTTTGTCTTTTAATAAGTTTGATAAATTCCAACTTCTTGCCAAGCTAATTTAAAAGTTTAATGTAGTTCATAGCACAAAAGTGTTTTAAGAAAATAAAATACTTCATCTAAAAGCAAAACCCAACTGTACTATGGCGCTGCTAAACTAATTTCAATTTAAATGTTGTCAAGACATTTTTTGGCCCGGTCGACCAGCTATATAAATCTCTTTGTAATGTCTATACGTGTGTAGGTAAAATTGTAAAAAAAGAGCATGCAAAACTGCAGTTTTTTGTTGTACAAAGCACGGTTTTTAAACTTGATGGAAAATTTGGAATACTAGACTAATTTGATAAACCCCTGTAGACCGTAAAATTGTCAAAACGTTTTGACAAGTAAAGATAAAATATTTTCTGTGATATGATAAAAAAGTTTTTTCAGTCTTTACTTAACGATTGGTAAAAGTTTTTTGTTTCAAGGTCAATTTAATTTTTTTTTTTGGATAATGTATCAAGTTTAAGTTCAAGTTTATTCTTCAAACGCTTTATAAGTTCAATAAACACATGTCACATTTGTTGATTTGACAAAAAAAAAAAAATAATTAAAAAAGATATGGCTAAGTGTCAAACAATTGAAACAGCAAAAGATCATTTGATCACCAAGTCCAGCTGCCTCAGAGGTGTTTATTATTTTAGATTAACTGAATTACTAAGTTTTTTGTTTAGGTTCATAAAAAAAGAAAAACAATACTAATAAAAAAAAAAATTTAAGAACATAAAAAAGGAAAAAAAAGAAAAAGAGAAACACAAGAAATAGACAAAAATTTAATTACCAAAAAAAAAAAAAAGACAAAATTGAGCATAAATCATTTGCGTGCAAGTCAAGGATTATCATTATTTTATATCTTTTAAACACTTTAAAAATTAACCTGAAAAAAAGTGTCGTGCCTCAAAATTGCAGTACAGTTAGGAAAGCGCCATCTGATAGTAGAAAACAACTACAGTTAACAAATTGCAGAGAATGTTTATTTTTATTATCATTGATTTACAATTTTCATTGATTATTAATCTTTTCTTTTCCTCTTTACAATCACATTAGTGTAATTCTTTTACACAAGAATGTACTATACAGCAAGTGAACATTTGATTATAATGCATACACTAATATATATATTGTAAACTATGATGTGCTCTAAAATGTAGATGAAGCTAGATGATTTTTTAATTTTTTAGAAAAATTTTTGTAGGAAAATTTTTTTATGTTTTCTGGGATTTCTGACCACAATTTAACTCGTGTATAACTAATAAGTTTTTGGCTTTGTTGCAATCGATATCGCGGTAAAAAATAGTTTTGTTGTTTAGAGAGCCTAGTAGGGTAGCTATGTATTGATTCTATTGATGTAAAGTATTTAATAAAAGACGTTGGGAGTTGATTAGCATTATAGCGAAACATGAATTTTCCGATTTCTAATTTGTATATTTGTTCAATGTTTAGTAAGTTAGTTTGAAAATTCTCTTTTTCTTGAATCATTTTAATAATTCTATTATGTACCTTGTTGAGTGGTGACAAGTTGGTTTTGTTTGCATTTCCCCAAGCTAATATGCCATATTGTAATTGTGAGTATGCCATGCAGTAATAAACATTTAGTAGAGTTTTGGAATTTACTAGTGGTTTTATAGTTCTGAGAATTCCACAAACTTGTGCTAATTTCTTACAAAGAAGTTGAATATGATTCGTCCATTTTAATTTTTCGTCAAGCACTACTCCTAAGTATTTAAAGGATTTTACCTGCTCTAGTTTAATTGAATTTGTCAATGAAATTTGGAAGGTAATATTGTCATCAATTTTTTTATTAGAAGGTTTAAAGAGCATATATTTACATTTGTCATAATTTAGCTTCAGTTTGTTTAAATTCATCCATTGGAAAACTTTATTTCTTTCTATATTTACTTTTTTGTCTAAAAGTTTCAGATTAGAGTCAGTCATAATTAAACAAGTGTCATCTGCAAATAATCTTGTCGAAAAGTTAGAGATTAGTGGGAGATCATTTATATAAATCAAAAATAGTAGAGGACCTAATGTTGAATCTTGAGGAACCCCTGTATTTAATACATTTGGCTGAGATATGATGTTGTTTAAGACAGTAAATTGTGTTCTGTTTGTTAGATAATCAGATAATAATTCATGTATATTTCCTCTTATGCCATATTTGTGTAATTTGTTGAGTAGAATTGAGTGATTGACAGTATCAAATGCTTTTTTTAAATCCAAGAAGACTGCACAAGTATACTTTTTTTGCTCAATACTGTGTAAAATCTTATTGTAAATGTCTGTTACAGCTAAAGTTGTAGAATGTCCTTGTTGGAACCCAAATTGGTCATGGCTTAGAATATTTTTAGAAGAAAGGTATTCATAAAGAAGAAGAAGAAGAAGAAGAAGTTTATTTTGTTTAGTCAAATAAAATACAGAGAAAATAACATAATCACATCCATTTTCATCCATAAAGTCTTTTGTATATACATTTTTCAAAAATTTGTGAAAATGAAGATAGTATAGAAATGGGACGATAGTTGGTTGTTAAAGAATGAGATCCATTTTTGTATATAGGTACTATTTTAGCTGTTTTTAATTCTTGGGGAAATTTTCCTAATGTTATATGATTATTAAAGATTTCAGCAAGGAATGGAGAAATGATGTCACCAACATATTTGAGAAATTTATTCTGAATTTTGTCAATTCCAGGTGATTTTTTATTGTCCAGATCATAATTTCATTGGATGTAATAGGAATAAAGAAAAAGGATTTCTTATGTTGTGAAATTATTGAACTTGGATTATTTAACGTTGTACATAGAGGAATAGTTTTATTAATATTTTGTCCAATATTAGAGAAAAAGTTATTAAATTCATTGCAAATTTCTTGTTGCTCAGTTATTTGGTTGCCTTTTTGGTCAACAATTTTTGTGGGTGTATGAGAATTTAAATGTTTTCTACCAATTACGTACTTGATTTATAACTTTCCATTGTTTACGAATATTATTTTTGGTTGTCTCAAGTTTTTCGGTATAATAAGAGATTTTTGCAGCATTTTTAATTTTGTAAGTTGGTTTAAAATCGACAAGTTGGTTTAAAATAAAGTAAAATTCTTGTTTTATGAAAAAGAAAACCTAACAATTTTTAGAGAGCTTGACTGACAAAAATATTTTAAAGTGTCAAATTCTAAACTAAAACAATAGCTCAAACTTAGAACTGTCAAATAAAACATAAAAATATAGAAGTCCAAGCGGCGGCTTGTATGCAAGCTAAGAAACTAAATACGGAATACACTTTGTACTAGTCGGACAAACACCAGTAAAACGTTTAATTTTGCAGCTACTTAAAAAACCAAAGACTAATTGCTGCAACCTTAAACAGATACAAAAATTTGTAAGACTTAAAAAAGGATAAAATCTCATGCAGATCAGCAATGAGTTTACGTATGAACGGCTAAGGACCATTACAAAAAAACATTTCGATCCTTTAAGATTTTAAAACTTAACAAATTTCCAACAAGCTTGAAAATTTAAATCATTTTATTCACCTGATTTCAGAGTTTGATGGCAAATTAGTGTTGCTTTTTAAAGCACTGCAAGTAACCAATGGACATGCTTCTTTCAAAACACACTGGCCTACCACGAGAGTACCTAAAGTGAAAAACATAAAATCAAAGAAAATGAAAAAAATATTTACAGTATAGGCCTAACTTCGTTTTTGATTCTATATAGTTATTTTAATGAAATAAAACATAACGATAATCGTAAAAATTCTCTTCCAAAAATAATACATAGGTCTAGTGGATACCGCAACAAATTATTGTAAGAAGAGTTAATTTTATCTTTTATGTTGACTTGTTCTTATCTAAAATGTTCTTTCTAACTGTTATTAAATGTTTAAGCCAACGTGGTCACTTCGCTGTCATTCAGGTTACTCATCAAGTCATTTTATAAAAAACTTTTATGTTTCTGTTTATTGTCTATCTATTGATGCGTAGTGATTAATTGTTGATGAGTGCTCATAAATAAAATTAATCAATTGATTGATTAGGTAATTTTTGGCTAAATCACGCTCAATTTAAACCTCTTATCGCATTGCTTAATAATAATCGTTAATCTTATTTGAGCAAACGTACACCAATGTGAATTAGAACAGGGTTTGCTTAATTGTGTGCCTCGGCACATCTGGTGTTTTGTGAAAAGAATTAAAGTGTGCAACAAAATTTTCGTAATTTGACAAAAGGTCATTAGAGTTTAAATCTACAGGGTGATTCGTAAGTAACTCCCTATTCTAAAATAACTATAATTTATTCAAATACTGTAATATGTTTCTCAATTTTTGTGTGTATGTTACTTAATCTATGGCAATTAAATCTATGCTCTTGTTTTCTTTTCTCGTGAAGATCCTCGTGTTACTAGTGAAAAAATGCAGAATCGACCCAAGATAACAGTATGATGTGTAATGACTTTTAACAGGATTGTGGGTATCTTCATCCTTCATGATATCATGAACGCCGAAAGGTACCTCACTATGCTGAGAGATAAAGTTTGGCCAATTATCAGTGCTTGGGACAATATTGAAGATTTAATTTTCATGCAAGATGGAGCTCCTCCACACTTTGCTATTGTTGTTCGTGAATGGCTGAATGCCCGATTTCCTGAAAAATGGATGGGTTGTCGTGGTTCGCACGAATGGACAACCAGAAGTTGGTGGCGAATGATGGTGCCCATATTAAATTTTAAATAAAAGTCCATGCAATATACTTTCTTCTCATATTTATTAATTGGAGAAGTTACACTTCAAAAATAAATTATAGTTATTTTAAAATAGGGAGTTACTTATGGATCACCCTGATTCTGCATTTTTTCACTAGTAACACGAGGATCTTTATGAGAAAAGAAAACAAGAGCATAGATTTAATTGCCATAGATTAAGTAACATACACACAAAAATTGAGAAACATATTACAGTATTTGAATAAATTATAGTTATTTTAAAATAGGGAGTTATTTACGAATCACCCTGTATAAATGACTATAACATTTTATTCTTAATGTTATCCTAATCTTATAACTCTATAGTTGATTTTTAGTCTTTTACAATAATTCCTAAGCTTTTGATTATGGCGTCATATATTCTATTGTTACGTAATCATTGCGTAATCAATACTCTTCCCTTATTTGATTTATTTACTTGCAAGTTGTTTTTATTAGTGATTATAAAAAGTCGTTTACTGTTTTATTTAAGCGGATTGACTCACTCAAGTTTTAAGCTATTGCGGGATTTTTTTACACCAGCGATGACGTAATTTTGGCGGGAGCGGGAGCATAGAAACAATTGGTAGTATCTACTGTTGTTAAACTGATTCTGGTTTTTACAAGTTACATAACGTGTTTACTACTTTGTCACATGATTATATTGTGATTCATAAAATGCTTTGTCCAATTGCTAAAATTAGTATAATAATTTCTTGAAGAATTCTTGTTCGTTCCAGAATCTTCCTTATTAACTGGTACTTTGGCTGATTTATATACAGCATATAGCGTTGTAAATTTTAAGATTCGTTCCAGTTGATAATTCAGTTAATTCTGTGCAGTACTTAGAAATTGTTTGTATTATTGTCGCTTTTGTAGGTGTTGTTTAAGTGCGATAAAATTGTATGGACGAACTACTGTATTTCGTTTAATGTTAGCCATGTAGATGCTAATCAATAATTAAAGCTATTTTAGTATTTTAGTATCAACTAAAAACAAAGTGCAATTTTTTAAGAAAATACATTGATTATTATGAAACGAAAATAGCAAATTTTGAGACCGATTCAAAGTGAAAACCTTTTTTTTTAGAGAACACTTTGATTTTGGGACAAAAAATAGGAAAATCCGGGTCGATTCAAAGTGAAGACTTTTCTTTGGTCTTCCTCCTAGATTCGTAAACAAATTTATTTTGTCCGCTCTTCAAAAATTTTTTTGTTGGTACATTTATGTCTGTTCGGAATTCCGCCAATTCAGATATGGCAACCCTATTTTAGACAAAGAGATCAAGCGATTGGTTGCACTTACTTGCGCCGCAAGCGAGAAAGCTTCAGTCCATTGACAAATTCTTTCTGGCGGCAAAAAGAAAGGTTCAAGGGATTCCAAGCTACCTTCATAAAATCACGAGAACTCTCTCTTTGTCGCCAGAAAAAATTCGTCTATGAACTAAAACTTTTTTGCTTGCGGCGCGAGTGAGCGCGCAACAAATTACACGCTCTCTTTCTCAAAACCAATAAGAAACGCCATTGCTTTCGATGCTTTTTAATCTCATACAAACCACATTTTCTTGCCTTTTTATCGCCTACAATTTTATTGACGAGAGTTGGCCGAAAGAATTCTAAAACAAATTGTTTTTTGAGGACTACCAAATTTAAGAGTAATGATTCCGTCAATACCACTAGTTATGTTAAAATTTTGTACAATCAAGAACTTACAGTTCTGGAAAATCGATAGCATCTGACGACTTTTTCAAAACCAAAAACATTTCTCAAGTACTATCTTTTCTAATGTTTTTTTACTGAAAAAAGCTATAATTAAATAGAATTATTTGTATTCAAACTTGGTAAAAAATACGTAAATATACAAAGTGAACGATGTTACTTTTAAAGATTTGTTGAAACTTTGGCAAAAAAATTTGAAATATTTTCTTTACTTTTCTAAAACTTGTTCGATTTTGTTTCGTATTTGACAAAAATCAATTTTTTTTATTACGTTAAAGTTTGTAATAAAAGCTGATCGAATAGAGAGCAAATTGCATTTAAGATATTCTCCATAAAAACATTGAAATAATATTGACAACATTTTACCTGTATTACCAGAAGCTGTTAAAGTCACATCATACCGATGGCACGTGTAGGATGATGCGTTGACGAGACATGGTCTTTCTTTCAAGTTATTTACCACAGTTGACTGAAAGCTAATCTTTGTTCCTTGCTGGCAACTCAAGCTGCTACCCACGGACAACAGGGACAAGCAAATAATTGCAACAAACAAAAAATTATTTTTAAAGCACATTTTTTTACAATTTTAAAAATTTAACTCAATACACAACCTATAAATTTGGAATAAAAGCTATTTATCTTATAGTGAAAATGTTGTATTTTCTACTTTAGAAGAAGGCTAAATAGAGGCTAAATTTGCTGGTATTAATATTTAGTAGATAGGCTGTGTACTTGGGTGGGCGCGACTACAAGTGCTAGACTACAATTAGATATCTATTTTCAATAAGTTATAAATCTAAATTTACCTCCGTTAAATGGTTTTTATATTTCATAAAGCTATTCGCAGAATCTACAGCTAGAAATTTTAACATCGAAATGATTTTATGAAAGTTTTTTGCATTTTTTCCAATGATTTACGATTAAGATGTGTCGAAAACCTTTGATAAAACAATTTCGCTGTTAAACCTCGAGCTGTAAAAGTTATAAAACAAAAAGAGTTAATTTTTTAATAATTTTAGCTCGTTTTATAATAAAAATTGCTTAAAAAATTAAATTGTGGTGATGTCTCGCCCGCTAAGATGTATACCTAATTTCATTTATTCTCTAAGTGTCAGGTTAAGTTTAATTAAAGTGTGTTTCCTGGATTATCCCCCATACCATTCCTACATAGCAAAGTTTGGTATTCATCAAATTCTCTCAATTTAACTTTTTAATTTTTTTGTGCTTTTTATTTTTTTAATGAAACATATTTATAATGAGATGAAGCAAACGTTGTTTTTTGTAATAAAACTTTTACAGCATATTTATTTTACTACTACTTTTGGAAGCTACAACGTTCATTTGTTTTGTTGCTTCGTTCTTTTTCTTATCCGCAGCCTTAATTATGTTTGCTTTTAAAAAATATAGTTGTTCTTTTACTTTGTGGCGGAGAAGTAAAAGATAACTGAATTAAAATGCACTGATCCGGTCTCGTTAGCCAAACACTTTTAGAAATGTAATGATAAGCAAAAAATGTGAATGATTCAACTCATTTAGTTAAGTCACAAATGAGGAAACAAACAAAAATTGATCACACATATGGCTTACAATTTATAAAAGCTCAACATTAACTAAGAAGTTTCTACTGTAGAAAAGTTGCAAATGTAGATTTAATAAAAAATAAATCAAGTTTAGATTGTTTTCGTCAGCACTCGGCGAGTGATTTTAAAGCGCTGTATTGATGGCGAATGTGCAAATATGAATGAGGTTCAAAGCCTGTGGGAGTAATTTTGTTGTGTCATTTGGAAAATTTTTTACGGCACTTTTCTTTGCTTTTGGTCGATCTTAGCAATTAGGTCAAAATTTTAATGATTTCTTTAAACAAAAAAATTAAAAAATCAAATAAAATTTTAATCAGACAACAACATCTTGGCATCTCTGAAAGTGGTTGAGAATATTGCTTTATGGTTGCTTGAAGTATAAAGTTATTAACGCTTTCCTGTATATTAGTAAAAGAAATAAAAATAAAAAATAAAATATAATCGTTGGCGAAAAGATTCACGTTTTACAGCAGATAACTTGCAAAGTAATACCAAGTGAAAGCGTTTGAAAGTTTCTAATTTACATTTTGCCATTTTTAAGTTATTCAATTTATCTTTGCTCTTGTAAACAGTTAACATTCTTCGATATAATATCAGTTTTAGGGATCTTTAATTTTCTGTACCTTATCACACAGCTTTATCTTGTTCTGTAGTTATAAAACTTTTTGGCATTAGTTAGGTATGCTGTCTATTTATCCCTAACCCTAGCCCTAACCATAACATACTAAATCAGATTGTAGACAGCATATTGAACCAGATGTAAAGAGTTAAGGTTAGTAGACTGCATACTGAACCATTACCAACTTTTCTTTTGCGTTTCACATTGTTTTTACAAACCATCTCAAACTGCCGTGGTTAAATAATATAGGTTTACAGTTACTTAACTTCATGTTTGTTTTTTGTATGAAAAACTGTAATCCAAAACTTCTTAACTTTTTTAACATCGCGGCCGGAAAAAGTCGGAAAGGAACTGCTGCGGCCCGAAGTATGTCATCACTTTATTTTGAAAAAATAACATGCAAAAGAGAGTCTTCATCTTACTCTTACAAATCTTTTTTTAAATGAAGTAAAGCCAAAAAAGATTTGCTTTAATTATAAGTGATTTTTCAAAAAAATCAGCTAGCCTTTCACTGCTAGCGTCAATTTTATTTGATAATAAAAATTATTGAAAGAAAAACTGCAATTTACATCTAGAAAATAAAAATATCTCAACGAAAAGAGTACGGCTCATCTAAAAGAGCTTTACAACACAGCTTTGGGTGGTGACCCACTGGTTGATAAACGCTGGTCTAATCTATCTAAATTTGAACCAAGCTGTACAGTTTGTTTGTTTTATTGTTGCCTCATAAAGCGATAAAGAAATCAAAATACAGCAACTGGATCATCGAATGCTGGATAAACAAAGAAGCACCATCAAACTGTTTTATTTAGCTTAACAAAACACTAAAACAATTATTTTTTTAGGTCAAGAGTTTCCAAATTAAGGTACATTTTGATTTTTCAAGGGATATATTATATGTAAGAAAATAATATTTTCTAACTCTTTTGTTGTGAAGATAGTTGATTAAATTTCGATCTAGTATATTTTCAACATATATTCTTACTAGTTTTCAATGATTGACCAAAATTGTAATAAATTAATACAGTGATTCTAAGTGGTCCACCAAGAAGTCTTTCTATGGAAAACGTTCTAAGGCAAAAATCTTGAGATTAAAAGTTCGAAAAAGGAAATTGATCGATATTTTCCCAGTTTAAGTAAAGATGATATGCATCCTTTCACTGCAAAGGCTCAAATACTGCAGGTAGGCACACGTAGACAAGAGGAACTGGATGCACTCCAACATGATGGTTTTGCATGCGATGTATATGCTGAGAAAAATATTTTGGTTTATGTTTTGCGACTCATACAAAAAGATTGCTACCTGCTATTCAAGCGTTGTTGTTGCTTCTATCATCATGGCTATGTAAATCGATATTTTTAGTGCTGGTAGAAATTAAATTAAAATAAACTTAAAGCATCAAAGAATAATCTTTTTTGGGTTGTTGCTAATGTTTCACCTCGTCTCCATAAGCTTGTTACTAAAAAGCAGGCTCATACATATACCGAGTGAATTAAAATCAAAAATCCATAGAACTAGCATGAAATAAATCGAAAGTTTGATTCAGTAAAACCGCACCCGATGATTTTTGGAAAACAATCACATTTATACACCAAAATAATGAACCACCCATTAAACTTTTGTAATAACGGTAAACTAAATATAGATACACAAAGTTACTGCATATGTAATAAAGATCAGACGGGTAATTCTACTTTATAAACTTGTTGTTCACTTTTGTTTTGAAGATTTTGTTTGATCAAAGTAACCTACAATCAATTTTTTTCATAAAATTAAATTGTATGATAATAATTATTATTATTGTCAATTGTCAAATATTATTATCACTTTAATTATTATTATTGTCAACCGGACAATTCTTTTCATTACAGTAGCCTGTTTTTCCGGTGTTTTTAAATCGGATTTTAGATAAGAATTATCCGGTTGACAATAACAATAATTAAAGTACATCTGTAAACCGGTAAAAGCCCAACCAATCAAAGCTTTTGTGTTCCATAACCGGCCAAGTGTAAAAATAACAAAATTAAATTAAAAATTACATGTACGTTTTTAAAAAGATTTTTATTTTCAGCAAATAATCATGTTAGGGCTTGTTTTATATCTATCCTTTACCAAAGGCATTGGCACAAGGTGAACGTTTGTTTGTTTATTAAAATTTATATAATCGCTATGTAAAATTCAATGAGAAACACAAGTCGAACAGGCCAGCCTGAAGCAAACCAAGCCTAAAAATAAAAGTTTATAACGCCAAGTTGAATACGAGATTCAATTTTGGCTTTTGACAATGTTTTAAAACTATATAGTTTTTAACCAAGACAAAAGAAATTGAAAAAAATATAGTGGCAAGATGACTGAAAAATGACTACAAGTTCTTTTATCAAGTAGCCGTTTTATTATATAATTAGCAATGACAAGAAACAAGTAAAAATTGTTTAAAAACAAACAGCTGAGGCAAAGAAGTAATTAAGAATTGAAAACTTAAAGCAACAGTAAAAAATAATCAAATATGGATGACAAAATAAATTCAATTTTGTATTAGTTAATAATTATAAATTTTAGTCATTTTATAATTTACAATTTAAAACTGTTCAAATCGAATAGGGGAAACACTTTCACATTTTGGCGCCATTATTGTATTTATTAATATTTGTTTTTGTTTGTCATGAATAAGGTTTAATGTGGTCAGGGAAAAAGTAACCCTCCAATATTTTAGGTAACTTACATTATTGTTTTGTAAACATATTTAGTAATTTTAAATTTTTTATTGTTGGTAAAAAAAACATGCGGTTTTTAGTAAATTGGCATAGATTTTTTCATTTAATTAAAACTCCCTACAACTTTTATTGCTTTATTTCGTAACCTATCCAATTTAAAAAATAAGTGAAGTAAGTATTTTCCCGTGCTAGAAGACCATATATTATTTGGAAATAAGTAAAGAATAGTAAATTATTTTCAAAGCTTTTTGCGCTAAAAAGACTTTAATTTGTTTAATTATCCTACTGACTGTAGCTTACTACTTTGACTTCAACAGGTTTTATGTTTACCCTACTGCAAAATTAAGTGTATTGTCGCTTAAAAGCCTAAGCATTTTTCTTGTGGCTATAAAGTCAAATTTACGCTTGATTTAATAACAAAAATCAACGAAATTAATATTCACAAGTTATCTGAGCAATGTCTGGAAGAGTCTCCGGCGCTTGAAATCTGTTCTTTGCATAACTTCATTGTCCTGAATCTTTCTCTCTGACAAACTCCAATTAGGTTGCTGAATTTAAAAAAGCAATTTCTATTTTTTTGTTACGATTATACTTGTTTTTGACAAAGCTAAGTTTTAGACAAAATGACTTTTTGACAAAGAGACTTGAGTTTTAGACGAAGCGATCGGCAATTTTAAAGTTTATAGACACCGTTAACTTAAAGAATAAAGATGCCGCGATTCAATTTTACTATCTGCTATGCAGGAAGGAAATAAAAAAGTAAACATCGAAATAAAAAAAGAATTTGGGAAAATATTGACTTAAAATTCGATTAAATTTTTGTTTAAAATTTCAAGGTTTGAAAAATCCAGTTTTACGATTGATTGCGATCTATGAATGAAATGTACATAATCAACTGGTAAACATAACCTGTATGCAATATTTCATCCAAACACAAAAATTGAATTTTTCACAAACAGCGTACTGAAGTTGAGTTCGTTACGATCTTTGTAAATAAAGCAAAAGATTAACTTTGGATTTCCCTCAAAATAAACTTTTCCTCAAAACATGACGCTGTTTTAGTTTTCAGAAAAATGGTCACAACTGCTTCAGAATTTTTTCCAACAGATATAGAACAGTTCTGTTTTTAGCAATTTAATATTAATCTACGGTACTCTTTGTTATTTGATTGATAGTTTGCGTCATTAACAGTTGCGTACATTGACAGTTTGTTTTACATAACGCTGTTACAGTTTTCAGAAAAATGATCACAACTGCTTCAGAATTTTTTGCAGTAGGTATGGAACAGTTCTGTTGTCAGCAATTCAATATTAATCTACGGTACTCTTTATTATTGGATTGATAGTTTACGAGGTTATAATAGTTTACACTGCAAGAATAGCAATTAATGTCAATTAATATTTAAGAAAATCACACTTTCAAGACCACTCTGCAATATTTGCAAACAACAGCTGCAGCAAATAGCTTCACAAAATTTTGTTGAAGCTAAAAAGCTAATGCAAAAAGGAAGCAAGTTGAGAATGCCTTAACGCTGAAGTTTAAAGCTGCAATTGGACTTAAACGTTGGGTTGGGCTTCAGCAACAAGAAAATAAACTTGAAAAAGAAAATTTGATTAGAAAATAGGGTTATCGCAACAAAAGATTAATTTTTTTATCAGTATCAGCAAAGCTTTGCATTTAATTTGTACCCTTCTGTAGTAACCGCCACAGCATCAACAACGTTATGCTGTGGTCAGGGGTGGCCTTACAAATAGCATCCAATCTTATAACAACAAACATCTTGTTTTCTTGTTGCGATCAGTCCAATGTTTCTTGAAATATTTTACTCCTGACGAGAAGTTTACACAAATGTCGGTATTGTTTCTGACTTTAATTTGATTAAACACAAAAAAACTGAACTTGCATTTTTAATATTTCATCAAAACAGTTCTGTACGTTTATTGTAATTAGACTATCTTTTTTAAAAATCATATACAACTAGCATATGGAAAAGTATAAAAAAGCAATCCAATGCAAATTAAAAGTGCAAAATTTTAAAATTTATTTATCCAAAAAATTTAGAATTACCGAATTTCCTTTCCAATTAATTTGTTTTAAATATTTTGTTTTTTAGTAATTATGTCGAAGACCCCTTCCCCCCAAATAAATTGATGAAGAAAGATTTTTATTACAACCGTGCATAGATAAAACGAACTGTTATTTTGTTATTTTCCCTTACAAACTTCTTCAAAGTTGTTAGCGAAATATAGTGTTCAACATTTGCAATTAGTCAACTCAATTCTGATGCTTTGTTGAATAAAAATCAATTTTTTTGGTTTTTGTTTTTATTTCGTCATTTTGTTTCATACCATCATTCAAATAAACAGTGATGTATTGGAGACTACAAACGTCGAGACCGAGACCGAGACCCGATAATTTTTCAAGAACAAGAACAAGATCAAGACCGGAAAATTGCAAGACCTAAAATTCAAGACCGAAACCATGGGCAAAAAAGTTTGCAAAAAATAAAATAAAGTCCACTTTTAAATATTTTAAAAACAATATATTTTTTTTAAATCTGAGGTAACATTTTAAATAAATAAATATTTCTAGCATGTTGGAAATAGCTTTCTCTGTGTGGTTACATCATTAAACGACCCGCTTTAAAAACTCAAGTTGAAATAAACAAGGCGTGCTGATTAATAATGTAAAAAGTAGAATATTCATTAAACTTTTTTAAAACTCATAAATGCACGGTCATCTCAATTATTGTTAAAACTTTATCAAAATATTTAATAAGATCGGCTTTCTGTTTTTTGGGTTTGTTTGCTTAAATCCCATAGATTTCATAGATTTCGTCTAAATAATCATTTCAAAAAGATAAGAAATAATAAAGAATTAAGCAAACGAATAAAGACTATTTAACAACTCGCAGCCATTTTGAATAGGTTATTCGGAATAATGTTGAAAACATGGCTCTTTGCTTTTTTCTACCTCGTCATATTAACACTTTTTTGAGGTTTTTAAAAATTTTTTATTTAAAATCTTTTAATCTGAATCAATAAATACAGAACATGTATATATTAATATGTACGTATATAGAATTTTTTCAACATTTTTGGTCAATGTTCATCAGAAAAGTGCTTAATAAAGTCAAGCCAAATCGGTTAAATTAATTAAATTACAGATTATAAAATTTAACGTGATGTTAATATTATTTACCCCAACAGATTGTTTTGCCTGCCTGGGCTTGTCAGGGGGAGGTTAGAAATTTTATTCAAATAGAAGATTCTATAAATTTTATTGGAATAGAAGATTCTATTTGAATAAGGTTTTTAACGGCGGTTCTAACGGCCTTGACGGGCCCAGGCAGGCAAAACAGTCTGTTGTGGCAAATAGAATTAATGTTAAATTAAATTTTGTGGTCTAAAATTTAATTGTATTATATATATACATGTATATATATATATCTTCTTCACTGCACTGATGAGACCCAAAAGGTCGAAACAGTACTGTCTGCAGATATATATATATATATATATATATATATGAATTACAAAAGCCACAAAAGAGATTTTATTAAAACCTCAACAGTCTGTTTCGCCTTTTTGGCTCATCAGGAGGTGATTCTAAACGCAGACGAAAACTTAAGAAAAAACGCACGAAAAAGCTAATTATTATAGTTAAGAACCAAAAGTAATAATATTACGGATAAAGTAAATATAAGTTAATTAAAATAAAATAAAATAAAATTGAAAATTTAAAGTTTAAAAATTTAAAAATATTTAAGTAAGCAAGCTAGTTGTAAGGCTCAAAATTTAGAATTTAGAATTTTGTAATCAAACTAAACATTTACGTATCTGACGCTGCAAAAAACTGACTGGCGATCAAATTACAAATGCGCGGTAGATAGTGAAAGAGAAAGAACATTTTAAAGGAAGGAAGTAGCGAGGCGTGAACGAACAGCGAGGAAATGGCTATAGAGGAGATCAGGGGGTGCAGGAATAGATATAGTGGGAACACGACAACAATGAGTGGGAACACGACAACAATGAGTAAACACGGCGTAAACGGGGGGAGTAAAGGATTTCAAAATTAAAAGTTTAAACATCGGAAAATTGAATTAAAATTAAAATTAAAATTAAATAAAATTTGAAAAAATTTGAAAAATATTAAATCAGGCTAGGCTTTCTTTAATTTAAATTTGTTCCGGTGTCGGCATTTGGAGACAAACTCGGATCGCTTGTTCAAGAGTGTGCGCTGGTCGACTTGCAAGATGGCGAGTTTTTCTGCTAAGCAGAGATTGCAGCGTTTGGCCCCGCTGGTGTATGCAAATGATTTGCAAACAATTGACCAAGTTATTTGTGGTTTGATTCCTTTATCTTTATATTAAACCGGGACGTTTGTTCAAAAAATATTTGTCCTTATCAACGATTTCTTTAAAAAAGTCTTCATTTTGAATCTGACACGGATTTCTTAATTTTCGTCCCTAAGAACAAGTGTTCCCTAAAAATAAAGGTCTTCACTTAAAATTGAAAATATTAACATTATGATGTTAACCGGGCGAGACGTCGAAACAAAACCCTAAAATCGGGACTTATGATAAGCCTAGTCATAAACCATGGTTTTTTTGTACTTGTCAAAAATAAGTTTTTTAGCAAATCCATTAGTAAGCCTACTAATACATTAGTACTTAACCAGAACTAACTGCTTAAGGACTTCAGTCTCGTAGCAAACTATTTCTAGATATAAAATAAATAAAAATAAACACAGCTTTATTTCAGCACAGAAATTTGGGTTACTGGCCCTTTCTGAATTCCGAGTAAAGTCTAGTTGATTTGAATAATATTACACTCATTTTTTTTGATAAATTGCGTCTTACAGTGTTTTTTGTTCTATGAATATTCTGTTGAATGACGTTCATTGGTGCTTTTCTCTTGATCATAGTTTGTGTTGTTGTGTGTATTTTTGGTCATTGTATGTTTTTTCAACCAAACTTAAATTTAGCCAACAAAAAATTATTTTTAAGCTTTTCGTCCGATACTCGTCAGGAGATAAACGTCGGAATGAAAGAAAGATAAATTCAACTGAGTTTGTAATAAAGCTAAACGAAAATGATTGGATGTTTAAAGAAAAGCGTTACAACACGCAATCAACGCAAGAGTTTTAAGTTGTAAACAAACTCGTTTTGGCGGCATAAACTTGGCTTGTATGATTTGATGTAAACGGTTTCAAAAGTAGATAAATAAATAAACGAACGGCCAAATAAAAGAATAGTAAATTTTTCATCGCCGTAATTTTTTTGGCGCACATAGGGTTATCTAAAAGGTGTTGACCAATCGCAGATTCACTAAACATGACTGGTTGGGGATTGAAGATTGGCCAGAACGAATGAAGATATTGCGAGAGTTTGGAAATTGGCCGGTTCTAATAAATTTTGGCACGTGTTGACGAATTCTGTTTTGTAATCTGTGAGATATGCGGCCTACGTACCGACTATCACAGAGGCATGAAAAATTAATAACTACGTTGCTTAAAAGCAAAGTAGGCAACACATCCTCTTTAATTGCAGGAAGAAGTGGGCGAGATGTAAAAATAACATGTTTTACTGTAAAGAAGCATTTTTTCACACTGGCTTTGATTATATTTGAAAAATTTACTATTCTTTTCTTTGGCCGTTCGTCTTTTCATTTATCTGCTTCAGAAACCGTTTACATTAAATCATACAAGCCAAATTTATGCTACCAAAAAGAGTTTGTTTACAACTTAAAACTCTTGCGTTGATCACGTGTTGTGACGTTTTATCAAACATCCAATCATTTTTGTTTAGCTTTATTACAAAATCAATCGAGTTTTTCTTTCCTTCATTTCGACGTTTATCTCCTGACGAGTGTCCGACGAAAAGCTTAGAGATGAGTTTTTTGTTGGCTGTCTTCAAATTCTGTACTACAAATACTTGTTCAAAATTAAATTTATAATAAATAAATAAATATTATTAAACGAATTTAAAGCCGATTTTAAACATTCGCCCAAGTAAATCTTGTTGCAGCTGTTTCCGCGAGACAAGCAAAAAATGTCCCTTGATTTTTTCTCTCTAAGGCGTTGTAACCATGGTCATAATAAATAGATTGATGACATTATTTGCTGTTGAACAAAAGGTTTAGTACTTGAATCTGAGTGCAGTTAAATTTTAATTAGTTCAATAGGAAATTAATAAGAAAAAGTTTGTAAAAATCAAGTATGTATAAAGGTGTGTTTTATTGTAGTTATGAGTATGGCCAAAATATAAAGTCAAAATATGCGTGAACTGGTCGATACATTAATTTTGTCAATCAATTACTAAACCAATATTTTTTTTTGCAGATTAAACCTCAAACAAGTTTGAAATACTAATAAGATGATGTGTTATATGTAAAAAGTTCATAAGAGATTTATAAAATTAGTACTGTATAATTTGGGTATTTGGTTTTTTTATGTTGATGATTGCGCGTTTTCAGTCTGTAGTCAAGAGAGTTGCTGGGTTAGGTGAGAACGCCGTATTGATCTCAAACCCAATCGACACAATCACAATTCAATACCTAATTGCGTCATTCTCTTCTGTCCTTGAAAAAAAACTCTTTACGGTACTTTCTCTGCTTGACGGTTTTAGAAAGCTTTGAGTTTTTTCCATCTCTCAAAAAATAATAACTAAAAACCAAGTGTAAACTTTCATTTAAATTACCGACACTAACAATTTAGCTAGAATAAAAAAACTTGAGATAGTTTATGCTGTTGTTATTTGAAATCTTACATCTTATTGTGATTTTTTAATAGAGTTTCAATTAAAGTTTATCATGAAAGTTTGACAAATCAACTGTTTTATCGATCGAAAAAGGTTTCGCGGAAAACTTAAATTGAACTGAACAGGGATTTTGCCAAAATTATTTATTAGGGTCTCATCCTCAGGCTCCCTCCCATGAACATCTTTTAATATTTTTTTATATTTGCTTTCCTATGAGAGGTCACAAATGGACAGCAATCTTAATCTTAATTGACCATTCCCTTTTTTCGTCTATCAATACACCGCTTCTAACATCCCCCGTTTTTTCAAACCACTCTTTTCTCTAAAAATCTCCTACACTATTTTATAAATCTATTCTCTCTTTTATACTCTTTTGACAAACTTTCTCATAAGTTTTGAAAACTCTCTCTGCTTTGTTACCCTACCTTATACCCATATCCCTCACTGACACTGAATTTCTCCTTAACTCTTTATCTGACTCAAAGGTAGTTCATCTTCGATAAATACCTGGTCACTCCTTTCTTTCTTAGAATCTTAGATCTTAAAGATATTCTCTGGGTCTGGTGTTTTTCTTTGGGCTGCTTTTCTAATGACATCGCAGAAGTCCTGGTAGGCCGCATCCATAGCGAGTAAATCAGGCGGCAACAAGTCTTTGCGCATGTTTTTGTCGAAGTATTTCAGTGACTCTATTTGGCTTTGTGGAAGTTATATGGCTTAATAAGAATATTTGGCATTGACAAAGCTAATTTTAGTATTGTAACGGGCGTAGGTCGATGTTGTTGCCTGGAAACGTTTCTAGGACATGGTTGCAGGTAAGTAATCTACTCAAGCGAAAGCTAGATCTGGATTAGTGCTAGTGTTCCAGAGGTTAGAGTGAAAGCTGGCGACATCCTTGGCATTGCATAGGAGGGCAAGACGTATCTTATCCAGTCAAGCACGCTGCCCCTGTACTTACATTGACGTCATAATAATAACCCCAATCAATGTGGGACAGTTGAAATCTCCGGCATAGAGACAAGGGTTGGGAAACACTGGGAGATTTAGATGGCCATTAAAATTTTTCTAATTCACAAGCGATACTGTAAAGCAAATTTAAACTAAACAATTTATTTGGTCAGTAATGCAAAATAAGACTAAAAACTTTATTTAAAGAAATTTTTTTGCTTTGTCCCAGTTTGCTTTTTTCCTTCAAGTAGAAGATTTTAAGAAAACAAAATGAAACGGCCTTCAGAATTCAAGATTATTAGAAAATCGAGAAGTTTGACGACAAAAGGACCGGCTGCTGTTATTTGTGCTTGGGGTTTGGTACTTGTCGAAACAATAGCTGTGGTTGGAATCGTTTATAGAGGAATACAACTACAAGATAGTTTATTAAAAGACAAAAAAGAATAAAAATTAATTATCGTTGTTTATTTTAGACTATTCAAACGAAAAATTTTGACGAACAGTTTTTGAATGACTATTTTTAATCCTGTTTAGGCTTTTTTACTAAAATAATTTTGTGTTTTATGATTGCCTATAAAAAGAGTTTTTATTTTTCTTCTTACCAATTTTGTTGTTTTCTTTACCATGAGTTCAATAAGCTACGTATTATCAAACTTCAAATATGACATTGCTCTGCAATAAAGGTTTCTTGAAATATTTACTAGATTTTGTGAAATCAAGTGTTTTCCCAAAATTTTTAAATGCATGAAATAACATTGTGATATCACATACTAAATGTACTCGTAGATAAAGCACTCGTTTTAAGACTAATAAGTTAAAAATATAATAAAAGATTAAAATTGACTTTTTATAAAGTATAGCATTTTTTTGTTCTTCCCATACTGCGCGGAATTTTGAATCTTAGATGAGATGGCGTGAAATTTCAAGTAAAAAATTGTCTATTTCAACCGCCGTTGTTTTTTGTGCTATCTGCACTTCAGGTCGAAATATATAATAATGATTCGAATTAAGAACGGCTTAAAATATACCATTGTTAGCAAGGAGGCTGCAATAATTTTTTCTTGGTTTGGCAAAGATTTTCATGCATAATTTTCCAATTTCATAATTGTAAAAAAAAGACCAGGAAAAAAGTGGTATAGATTGTAGAAACTCATGTTAATTGGGACGCAACAAAAAGTTGATAGACACTTTGCTTTTTCTGAGTTTTCTTCTTTTGTAAAATTATTCAAACAATGATTTTTCAAAGATTACGTTATCACAATCATATTAAACATAGCGATGTTATTTAAAATTATTCCGCACATATTGATATATTTTACCAGTATATAATAACAGTATATTTGGTTACGTTTAGTCTTGAAAAAACAAAAGTTTGATTGCATTGAAATATGTCGTTAAAATTTAGACCTTGTTATAAAAAAATATGATTTGTCAAAAGTGTTTTGTAAACAAAAATGCCCGTCGTTTCTTTACTTATGTACATCTGTACATCTATTGTTTGAAATTGCAACCATTACCGTAATTTTTAAACACTTTAATTTGTATTTTACATTAATCAAGTTACTTTAACGCAATGGTTGCTTTGCATGTTGTTCTAATCCTTACATATTTCTGGGGCCATGGGAAAATACCCACAAAACACGCTACTGAGTATAACTATAAAATATTGAAAAATTAATAACTAACGTAGAGTATTTCTATAAAAAAAATTATTTTGTAAAAGAATCAAAAGTATTAAGTTTAATTACAAATAGATTTAAAGTTTTCTGAATTTTTCGGTATGATTTTTAGCTTGTTTTAAGATCTGTATTTTTAATTAAATTTGTTAGATTATCTCAAAAATATGTCTGGTTGGATAACATCCGCTAAATACAGTATTCATTTGGCTGGAGTCTCCATCAAAGCAAGTGGCTCATCTGCAACTATACTTCGGGTCGGGAGATTTGTAACCAAAGCTGGAGCATGTCTTGGGGTGTTTGGAATGTTGCTGAACATGAAGAAACGTGCGATCTGTCGTACAGATCCAGAGTTTGATCTGCATGCAATAATGACTTAAAACTTTTCTGCTTTGCGAAAAACGATTGAACTTTACTCACTTTGATTATTAAACAATAACTACAAGAATTTGTTACATTATATGTTTATTTGTTTTGTTTTTTTGTATAAAAATCTGTTGAAGAAGTTCTGTAGTCCATCGATTGTAATTATCAAAACATTAAAAAATGACATCATCACACAATTTTACTTCAAATAAATGAACTATTTGATTCATTATTGATACCGTTGTTCAGCAATTACAGAAGGGGCTCCCAACCTTTTTTTGTTGTCCATACTCTTTTGTTTTGTTAAGACATTTGTCGTACCACTTTAACATTTAAGATAAATTTTTTCTATTTTATTTTTACTTTCCTAGGTATATACAGGGTGTTCAATATTTAGCTTTACAACTTCAAATAATTGTATTTGGGAAATAATACGTACAATTGGAGTAACACAGGTGACATATTGTTACAGAATGAATATAAATTCAGTACAAATACAATTTATTCAATATGCTTTTTATTCAAATCAATTGCAAGCTGAAGACGCCTCGAAAATGACCTGCAAGAGTCACGAATCATGTCCTGGGGCATTTTCAACCATTCCTTCCGTAGTTTCTTCTTCAGTGCCTCCAAACTTTTGTGATGTGTTGCTGAGACCTTGCTCTCGAAGTACCCCCAGATACCAAAATCGAGAGAATTCAAATCGGGTGATGAAGGGGGCCATTCCTCTTTGGAAATGAAGTTGGGAACATTGGCTGATATAGCCACTCCTGCGTCTTTTTAGCTCCGTGTGACGGTGCCGAATCTAATTGAAACGTCCTAGGACGTTTTTTAAAGTGTTCTTTTGCCCAGGGCAACAATGAACCAACAAGAATGTCATTTTGGTAATTCTCTTGGTTCAGTTTGACGCCTTGTTCTACGAAAACCAAAGGACTTCTTACAGATTCGGTAACGGCCCCCCAGACCATCACTAACGCCGTCCCTTGGACCCGAGTGACTCTTCGAGGTCCTACCTCCCCATCACATGACCAAACAAAATCATTCTGGGGATTTACATGGTGTTGAACGTCGAATTTCTTTTCGTCGCTGAAAACGAGGTTAGAAAGCGTGCCTGCCTCAAGGCGGGAGAGGAGAATTTCTGGCTCTGGCAAGGCGTTTCCCCACAGTTTTGGCCGATAATGCCGTTTTTTTGGCCGCTTCCTCACGTGTTTGAATGAGGACATCTTCAGATCTCTACGAGAACCGTAAACATGGTCCATACGAAACATTTGCCCCCTTTGCCGTTTTTCGGATGGATCTCTTCGGATTTCTTCGGACTCTCTTTGCCGTTTTCCGGATAAATCTTTTCGGATTTCTCCAGACTATTTCTCTGGACTTCCTTATCAATTTCGAAGTGCTAGAACTTCTAGGACGGCCTTGTCCTGGTTGATTTTGCACATTCCCACTTTCTTTATACCTTTTAAGAGTCCTCCAGACCAGCATTCTGTTCACTTTCAGGTCCTTGCAAATTTTTTTCTGAGGGTTTCCTGCCTTAAAAAGCTCAACAATTGCGATTCGTTTACCAAAACCTACAGCCATAGTTAAATTTAAATACCTGAAAGAATAAAGATTCATTAGAAAGTGTCAAAAGTTAAGTTACATTGAAAAAATAAAGAAAAAATTCAATCTAAAATGAACGGTAACACTAAATATTGAACACCCTGATTTCATTCAACACATTGAAAAAATAGCAATATTGCATATATTATTGCAATGTATTTCTTTGTAACAAAATTCAAAAAACAAATTAAGTGGCCCCAATTTATTAACACTTTCATGATGCATTTTAGTGAGACTTTTGTTATTACTTCATTTCCATTATTCTTTCAAACGAATATTTAGTTTTGCTCAAAGCAACCCGTAAATCATCTTTCAGTTACATAAAGTTCTAACATTTACAGTATTTTAACAAACAAAACTGAATAATCAAAAACGTCTGTAAAAACTACCCAAAAACTTTGTACCCTTGAAATTTAATTTCTTACCTCTACGGGAAACGAATACCCCCGGTTGGGAACCACTGCTTTAAACAAAGCTTACGGAATCATTTTTTGATTTGTTGTTTAAACTAAAATACAATTTTAAAGCTTTTGACAAATATTGTTTTATAAATAAAATAAAAGTTACAAGATATTATATTGATATAGGAACCGGAATTTTTTGATCCATCCATACTTAAGTAAATATTTTAAATGACTTAAAATCATTACTAGTAAAGATTTAACTACAATTTTAGCAGCCGTATGTAATCATTAAAATACTTTCCGAAAAACGTTGCTGTGTTGGAAATAACCATGCTAAAGCTATTCAATTGCAGCAATGATAAAATACATTTGACAGTCTGTGTAATACTTATTTGTTTTTTCTCTTTTAAATTTTTTTGAAAGTTTTTTTAGGGTCGTTCTTATTTAAAGAACTGTATACTGAACTGTAGTAAAACGTTTTGGGTGAATGTCTGGCCAAGTACACTTTTGCTTGGTTTTATATTTGTAAGTTTTAACGCTGATTGTTTTTCAATAGTCATTGAAAGTAAAGGCAAGACAGCACATAAAATGTTTTACGACATTGTGCATCACGCACGTCGAACCCGAGCTCACTGCCTGATCATGGTTTCAGATTTCAAAACCTCGTCAAAGAATCGTTACTCTGGAGAAAATGTAGATTCGGTTTTGTTAAAACAAATTAGATTTATTCACAGTGGTGTGATGCACAATGCCACTTCTTCGGTACGGCAATATATTGTTAACACTCCCTAGCCTGATTTTTTGTATGTTTTTTGTATGATTTTTTAATAAACGTTTGTTGTTCTGATTTGTAAAATATCAGAAACTTTACATCGCTTCTGCATTTTTTACATGATTGAAGTTAATTTAAGTAAATAATTAAAAGCTATGTTTTATTTTCAGAAAATATATTGTTTGAAATGTAACAACATTTTTTTTCCAAATAAACGACAAAATACATTTAATTTAACTAAGCTTTTTTAATTACACTAGTTTTCATCAACTTCAGCTCTCTTTGTCAAATGTAATGGAATTTCTTACACTTTCTCAAGCGTGATGGAATTTGCCAAGTTTAATAGAATTGGTTGCACTGGACGGATTTAGTTATACCTGATGAAGTGTAACGAAATGCGTTATACTTGACAAAGTGAGCTTTAGTTTACGAAAGCTAGTGTTTAAATAAATTCTTGGTTGTACAAGACTTTAAAATGACCAATGGTGTTGACGGAACCATTAAATCTTTCAATTTTGGTAGTCCTTAAAAACATTGTATTCTTTCAGTACTTTCACAGTAGTCCATGTTTGTTGTATTATTTATTTTCTGGACAGCACAAATGTCAAATTTGGCAAGATTGTTCAGAGATTACGTTTATATCTTAGTCTTTCTTGGCAGGCATTTGATACCCACTGAATAAACCATAGTCATCAGGACAGAATCAAGACTGATTCCCGGGGAATACCGTTTTTCTGAGGGAGGAGACTGTCCTGCTTACTATTGCTGTTAGTAAGAGTGAAACCTCTGTGCCAAACCAGTTCCATAATCATTCAAACCATGTATTTATTCAGCAGAAACCTCAGCAGTTTGCAGTTCAAGCCAAATTTTTTTGCAATAGCAATGTCATATGCAGCTATCAGATCGACAATATGAGCACGGTCTTCTTCTTAATTTCAAAAAAATCAAACAGTTTGCAATAAGAAAGAACCGTTTTTTCAAAATTTGGCTAGAAAATTTTTTTGGAGAAATGAAGTTATTCGTGTAAATTTAAGACTTTAGTACAGTGGTTCTTAACCTTTTTTTACATATTTACCCTTTTAACAAAAATGGTTACTAGATTTACCCTCAATATACCTAATGATGCTCATTTATTAAAAAACGAAATTAGCAAATTACTTCAGTTATACTTATTTGATGTGACGCTGCCCTTGTTTTTTGGCAACGAGCTGTTCAATGTTTGGTGAAGTAGTAGATAAGGCGCAACGAATGTCAGATTTAACGTCAAATCGGTTTCGTGCTTTAGATTTGATATAAAGCAACGCAGAGAAGCCGCACTCGTACAGGTAAGTTGAAGAAAACGGAACCAGAATATTCAGAGCATAAATACCTAGCCATGGATAGCAACGTTGCATTTTAACCTAAAACTCCTCTAGGTTGCAAGTGTGAAATTCATCTTTTGCAAAAGAATCGTTTGTTAATTATATAAATTCTTCTTAAATTGCTTCAGGAACATCTTCCACTTTAGAGTACATAAAAAAAGATTTCTAGCTTCTTTCATTAAAATGCTGGAAGTATTAATCTCGGGAAAATATCGTTCAAACTCATTTTGCAAGTTTTGTAGATAACTGATGATGTCCTCCAAATTTTGTTCACAATCATCTCCAGTTACATCAGTCAAGCGGTGAAATGATGCAAAATTATCATTAATTGCTTGTTGGCTCCAAAGCTTGAGCTTTGCCACAAACGCATTGATGGCATCAATGTGCACGATTATATTACATCCTGGACCTTGCAATTTCTAGTTTAGTTGGTTTAATGTTTCGACTATGTCAGCAAGATAAGCTAAGTACGTAGAAAATTTGTCTCCACCAAATGCTAACAGTACAGCATTTTTTTGTTTTGCGACCAAAAACAACCTGACTTCTCTTAGTTCGAAAATACGATAGAGCATGTTTTCTTTTGAGAGCCAATAAAATTGAGTGTGATATAAAAGTGCGGTATGATTGGCATCCATATCTTTGCAAAACTTGCTAAAGAGTCGAGTGTTGAGCGCTGAACTTTTCACATAATTAACGACTTTCATCACAAGCAAATGCTCGTGAAGTCTCTTCGGAATGGTTTTGGGAACGAGCGCTTGTGAATCATGCAATGCGTTCCTTGAATTGCTGGATTTTTCTGCTTTACCAGGGAAACCAATCCAGAGTTTGCATCAATTATGGCTGGAGCACCATCAGTGCAAACCCCAACAAGCTTACTCCAACTCAATTCGGTTTTGTCAAAAAAATCAATCAACACTTGAAAAAAATTGGCTGCTTTTGATTTTGTTTGCAAAGGTTGGCAGAAGAGAAATTCTTCATTAATCCTTTCATCTGCAACATATCTGATATACACAAATAGCTGTGAGAAATTGGAAACATCGGTAGTTTCATCCAGATGAAGAGCAAAAACAGGAGAGAATTAATCTTCAATATCAGCTTGCTCTTAATATTTTCAGACATTTCATGGATTCGCGATTTTATTGTGTCATTGGATAGTGAAATTTGTTATATTGTTTGAGATGCTTTTTCGTCAAGCATCAACTTCACACTTTCCAATATGCAAGGTTTCAGAAGGGTTTCACCAATTGTATGTGCTTTTTTAGCTTTTGCCACATGCAAAGCAATGGTAAATGATGCATGTACAGCGGCATTGTTAGTCTGCTAAAACATTCCAGTTCTGTCCAGCTTTTGTCTTTTCAGACTGCACAGTTTTAATTCAAAAAAGGACTGGTTTTTGCTTATCATACTTGGATGAGCATTTGCTAGGTGTTGTTTCAGCGGAGCAGGTTTCATAGTACTGTTTGAAAATGTTTTTATGCACAGGACACACTGATAAATTTGAAGACCATCCTGAACGAGTTATGTAAATTCGAAATCCAAATAATTGTCCTAATACTCTCTTTTTTTGTGACATGCTATATTTATGACTAAATTTATGACAAAATCCAAATAATAGGCTAGCTTCGGATTTGCATTAGCAGTTACTCTAAACCAGGAAGGATACTGTTATGTTCTTATTTTGTTAAAGAAGAAGTCTTTATTTATTGCATTTATTATAAACAGCAGTAATTCAAACACTCCCAGAAGTCTTCGAGAGCACGTTAACAATTAATTAGCTTTTTACTGATCACCGTCTGGCTACACTTGTTATTATTTCGATCACATCAATATTCCAATTATTAGCACGTTACGGTATCTAGTACGTTTATTGCCATGCGATAAAGATTATTGTTATTTTGCATCATGTGGATGCGCACTGAAGTGTTGCCATTATCTTTATTATGTACATTAAAGCAGTACATCACAGATACTAGGCTGCCAATACCTACAGCTGCCCCAATTTTTCTGTCCCGTCAACTTTTCTAGGCTGAAACCATGCCTGAAACCAAAGTTATGTGTTGCCACCATCAAATTTAAAACTGTGGGTAGCTCATTTACCCCCCAAAACAAAGAAATTTACCCCAGGTTAAGAAATGCTGCTTTAGTACGTCATGATATTGCACAAATTGGAAACCCCTGCTTTATTAAAAATCAATCACATAGAACATCTTATTTTTATTCTATATCTTTGTTTGCAAAACCCACATTTGAAAGCTATAAACTTTTGGCACAACTTTCTCAAACAATGAAACTAAATTTCAACATGGAAACGGTCTCTTACTTCAAATGCAAAACAAAAGGCAATTTCAATTATAAAAAGTCAGGTGTTGCTTATTTGTCTCAAAGCATGAGCATAAGGCCTAACATGTGCAGTACTTTATTTAACTTTTTCCTCATGAATAAATAGTTATAAGAATGTTCAATTAAAAGTGCTTATTGTAAAGATTGAATTTTGTCTGCTCAATTGATATTAAAGCAACTTTTGTCTGATTAGTTATACAAAATTTGTTTTATGCGACATAATGTACTTTAATTCTGTAAGCGAGGGGGCCAAACCGCAAAGACTTTAACCAAATAATTAAAAAATTATTAAGTTTTTTTGTTTTAAATCTCGTTCTTGGTCATTGCCTTTAACGATCATTAAGTTTTAGGTACAAAAATGAGGAAATCCAAAATAGATCCAAAGTGAATATATTTTTTTTAGAGATCACTTCAATTTGGTCATGAAAATTAATAAATCCGAGACAGATGCAAAGTGAAAAAGTGAAAACTTTTTTTAGAGAGATTACGTGTTTAGTGCAGCCAGCAAACAAATTCATATTCCGAACGTGGCCCTCAAGCTAAAAAGTTTTTCCACACCTGATATAAGCTGTTTCCAAACAATTGCCAAAAACTTAAAAAAAGAAACGCAATTTTACATAAAATATATTCCTATTGTTTCAGGCATGTCGGCATTTGGCAATCGACGTAATCCGATTTTGTCACGCAAAAGTAATAAATTGGAAAAATCGATGCCACTTGGTAAAATCGATGATGCGATAGCAAGCAAAAATACACAAATTTTCTGAAATACATCTATTTTACACGTTAACTCTTGTTCGAAACCACCTAAAAATAATAACATCTTATTCAGCAATTCAAATCAGAAAAAGTCAAGAAATTTTATAATTTTATCTAAAAAATAAAGTAATTACAAACGATTTTGTTAAATCCGGGCTTCGAAAACCCGGTTGTTAAGGGGAATAAGGTCAAGTTATACAAATAAAATGACTGTAACAAAAATTAAAAGATATTGTTTCGTATTTTGAAATATGATACTATCAGAAAAATTAATGGTGTTTTTTGTATTTATTAAATTATATTTAAACAATTATTGGTTTAAGAAATACCAACAATTTTTTCTGCACAGAAATATTTGTCACACAGAATAAACTAGTGTGCTTTATTGCAGTGATCCAGTCGATAACGCCTATGTTGAGAACGAGACCTCGTGACCAGGACTGAGACCAAAACATTTTATGTAAAACAAAGTGTTCTTTTGATATTTTCAAAAGCAATACGTTTTTGTTTTTTAAAAAATTGTTACGTTACACACACCCCTAACATGTTGCGACACACAAAGCTTTGCTTTGTCTGCTCCACTGGTGCAGAAGAAAGTTGAAACGCAAAACACATGCTGGTTATCAAAGTTTAAAAGACCAAATATTTTTTCAGTTTTTTCTTTCAAAACTCAAAAATGTAGGTACGTTAATGCTTGAAATTGTGTTTACATATTTTAATAGCTTGCTTTTTGGTGGTGGTTTGTTTGTTTTGTTTGATTTGTCTGTTAGTTTTTGCTTACATGCAGCAAAATTTATATAATACGTCACCTCCTTCTTCTTCCTCGTATGGAGTAGATGTTCCTTTCCAGAAGACTCTTAAAATGTTAAGGTAGGTATTGTTTAGCCAGACCACTGTCTCCTGATCAATTGCTTCCAGACCAAGCATCCTACTGGAATGATTGATAAAAGGGCAGAATGTTATTACGATCAGCGGTTTGCTCCTCCGCGCCAAACTCACAGGCTGCTCTGGGAGCTATACCCCATCTGTGCTCAGTCGAACGGAATAAACCAACGCCAGGGCAGAGGCGGTTAAGCCTAACCCAAGATGGTCTGGGTAGATACATTCCCAGTGGTTTGCGGTTGACGTCGGGGATAAAAGTACGTAGGCAAAAGGTAATACTTTCTCATTCCATATTCCATTTCGTTTTCGCCCGACATGCCACACTGGTGTCCGAATTAAAAAAGTCCTTTAAAAATTCCATTGCAGAAGGCACAAATGGGGTTTTGATTTAAGCTGTCGGTGTCCTCTATAAAGAGTGGAAAAGAGTCTTTCGTTAAGTATGTGTTGAGCCCCTTGTGCTTGGCAAGCTAGAGACAGTGTACCTTAAAAAATTTCCTAAATGAGGACCAGAGAACGCAATTATTAATTTCAAATCAGAACTGTAAGTGTTTCCCAATTTGCTGTTTTTATTTTAACCGTACAACTGCTTGATGATATAACATCAAACCGAGATAAAACGTATTATGTACATCTGTTATTTTAGTTTGAAATTACTCTAGGTATATAATTTTAAAAGTGATTAATCAATTACAGTATTTTCACCACAGTTGTGATATACAAGTATTAAAAAATTTCATATAAAAGTTGATCTAAAACTAAGCATACCATATTTCTAAAGGGAAAACCGGAATGCTCGTTAGCAGAAAAAAATATGTCGTTAAAAAGTAGTGTTCTCTAAAAAAAGTCTTTACTTAGAATCAATCACCGATTTCATGATTTTTATCTCTAAAAAAAACAAAAAAGGAGGGCTACGCTTGAAGTCTGTTTTTGATTTCTAGCGGGATTTCTGCCGAAATGGCCGGGACAAATCTCAAAAAATCGAAACTGTATCATCAAAATTGGAAAATATGATATGCCTATCTAAAACCAATGGTGGCTTTATTGTGAAATGGACGGAGCGGCTGCAAAAAACATTGTAAAAGTGGTCCCCCAAGCAAAACAATGGTCTCTCTCTTCATAGAAGCACCATGGATGGTGGACCTTCTGCCTCCCCGCTTTCGGAAAATTCCCCCTTGCTCTTTGTCTGTACCTTAACTTTAGGACAAAAGTAGGTATCATGTACTCAATTAAAAGAGATAAGCTTTTTTAAGAAATTATTATATTTTTAGGACGAAAAAAAGTTTTTACTTCTTTTGAACTATGCTAACTTTTTTTATTATCATTGCAAAATAAACTTTAAAAAGTAGCCCTTCCTTTTTTCTTGCACCAGGCCCCTCTTTTTGTAATACTATCAATGTCTAAACTTTAGACTTTAAAACCATACAAAACTGTCGTTAATAATGGATTTTCTCTTAATCACTACTCTTTGGTGGAAAATGATTAAATTTCGGGTTTCTTTTATCCAGTTTCTTGCCTGCCAGACTGCCGTCTTATTGATACGTATTGAACAAACAAAACTAAGAATAAAATTTAAGTTAAGGGAACATAAACTGTACATTAAATACATAGAGTTGAACTTAACAGCGCTTTGCGAGCATTCGATGACTATAAATCACGTATTAAATTGGGAAAACACTGTTAATATAAAGATTAAAACTGATTAGGACAAAGACGGTTTGCAGAAAGTTGGTTTATACATTCAAAATATAATAAATAAACAAAAAAAGGCAATTTTTTTCCTATTGGTTTATAAAAAAATATTTTATTTTGATTGAATATTTCAGTTTGTGTCTTTTTCAAGTTATAGTTTAAACAGTTAAAATTTTAATCGCTTAAATTGTTTGCTTTGGTTCATTAATGTTTCAATTGTACTATCACTTGTGTTTTATAATTAGATTTCTTGGGATTGTTTCTACGATTCAGGAGAGCAGCATTCGTTAGAAGTTGTTTATTTTCATCACTGATCGCTGTGACTTTGTTCTTTGTTTATATGATTTTGTCTTGGTAGCAATCAACCAAGTACCTCTCTTGGTTTTCGACGGTGGGTGTATCTCCACGGGTAATAATGACGCACTATCAAGCAGTTGTTACTGTGATGTCTCTAATGATGTCGTTGAGTACTGACCAACGGAACATCAGTTTAACAGACATACCTTGCTGAGTTTTGGTTTAATAATATTATGTGTAAAGTATTTAAAGTTATAAACAAAATTAATGTCTGGTCAGCAATGTCTTTACATTTTTAGTTTCTATTTGTTGCACCGAAGGGTATGCGAGGTTTCGGTCATATTCTTATTAAATTCTATTTCTTTTTCGACCAAAATTTAAACAGTGAACATAAAGCTGATTTAAAAAACTTTAACCATGCGAAAATTTTCACAAATTTTTTCTTTTTTTTGCGTTTCTTTTTTTAGTAGCTTTTATATGATGGTCTAAAAGGAGTCGGAAAGGAAAATTAGAAAGCACATGGTATCAAGGCATTTAGCGTGCCTATAATAGCAGTGCCTCTAGATATGAACTTCTACTCTTTAAAAGTCCATTCAATAGAGAAGACAGAAAAATCTGCATCTGTTTGTACGTCGATCGAGCAAGCGTATGAAACTATTTATATAACTAATTAAATACACCAATAAATATTCAAAACAACTAGTTTGAAACTTTAAAAAAATTGACATTTTTGCATTTCAATTTGATTAAAAAGGTTAAGTTTTTAATTTCTTTCTCCAAACAAAAAGTAAAACCTATACACATCAGTAGTTTTTTAAAATACGATTGAGAATCTGCTTCGATTTTTATTTTAAATATATCTAACCGTTCCTTTTTTGTATTTACAATTTTTTTCCATTTTAACTTTGTATATAAAAAATGTTAAAACAAAAAATTCTATGCCACTAATTTGATGACAGCAAACACATCTATTAAAAATAATGTTCAAGTTCTAACCAAACAATGGTTTTCTTACTTTATCGCTACCTAACGAACAAAGATCATTAGATTATTTTTTAGCTAAGAAAAATTTTTACAAATCTACAGTTCAATAAACTTTAAAAATAAAACCGGCACATATTTCTGTTAGATCATAACAGCATACCGAATTATGCCATTTAGCTTCCAATTAATTATTATATCTTGGTTTATGTGGAAAAGAAATAGACAAGCCTTAAAGATTAAATGAAATATAAAAACAGAACAAAATTTTATCCGGTCACAACCACTAAACTATATTCGGAAATATGATTACGTTAATCTTTCATTTTATGTTTATTGTTATTTCAACCATTTTCGGACGATATTGAATGTATCAAAAAAACAATTCTGAAAATTTGTCCTTTGAAGTGATTTTTAGGTAATTTTGTTTCTAAGAAAACCGATATTGAATGTATAAAAACAGTTTAGTGCAGGTTCAAGCACGCTTTCGGGAAACACATTTGAGATGAGTATATAAACGATCATATTTTTTTACATGTTTTACATGTATTTGTATACTTCCAAAGCTGTTTTATTGATATTCGTAAATTATTTTTTCAATAAAATCAAGATATATAACAAAAAATATTAACTGTCACTTGCATAATCATTATTGGAAGTTTATGCTTCCAATATTTAGAAGATTATAAATTATTTTTGAAACCTATGAGCTTATTAACACGTGTAAACTAACTAATCTTTAACTTAATCGTTTTAAAAATTGTTGATTACCGTAAAATCTCTATTTGAGCGCCATGGTGCTCTATTTTTCAACTCTTCCCCTATAGTGGCGTTCTATTAGAGGTGGTGTTCAATTAGAGGGTGGCACTCTATTTTTTGACTAGCTGGTCAGAATTTTGGGAAGATAAATTTAATTAATGAAAAGAAAAAACATCTAACATCTAAAGAAGAAGAAAAAACATCTATCGTAACACAGTTAGTGGTAAGTAATCAAAAATTCACTGTCAAAGTGAATTTTTGATGTTAAAGTGAATTCAATCAATGAATGTCAAAGTGGCGGTCTATTAGAGGTGGTGTTCAATTAGAGGGTGGCGCTCTATTTTTCAACCCTTCCTTTATAGTGGCGTTCTATTAGAGGTGGCGTTCAAATAGAGATTTTACGGTATTTTTATTTAACTTTAACTGTTACACATTATGTAAATTACAAAACAAAAAAGCAAGAAAAATATTTGCTTTTAACTTTTTGTGTTTTGATTATTGTATATAAACTACATTGGCTAAGTTTAAAATGCTAATTAATAATCATTTATTATTAATTTTCTGAAGATTATAAAAAATTATTTATCAATTAACTACCAAAAATAGTAAATATCATAGTAAAGGAATTATGGATAAATATCATCCAACTTATAATTCAAATTTGGCTGTGCCGAAGGGATCTATTAGGTCAAAATCCCAAACGTCAAAATTCCCAATGACGTAATCCCCAATGTCAAAATACCGAAAATCAAAATCCCGAACGTTCAAAATCAAAATCAAAATCGAAAATCAAAATTTCTGGTTTAAGTGACATAAATGCATTACTATATTATATGTACCAACAGTAAACCTCTGTAAATCCGAATATTCGCCTAATCCGGATTAAACTGAAGGTACGAACGATTTCTAATGTTTTTAATAGAAAGCTGGAATTTTGAACGTTCGGGATTTTGAATTTCGGAATTTCGACATTCGGGATTATGCATTCGGGATTTTGACTTTCGGGCTTTTAAATGAAACCGAAACAAACATACGTAAAACAGTTATAAATCAAATATAATTAATTTTAAAAAAACAGGTTTGGCCAAATCAATGATATAAAAAGCATATAACATGTATAATTTACCTACGTAAATACACATTTACAGGTATAAAGCAATTATAAATCAAGTATAGATAATATTTAAAAATACAACTTTGGCCGAATCAAAGATATAAAATACATAAAACATTTAAGATTTATCTATGTAAACATATGTACATGTGTAAAACAATTATAAATCAAGTATAATTCATATTTAAAGAAAACAGCTTTGATTTCTCAAAGATAAACCATACACGGTATATTTATGAGATAAATCTTCATTTATGTCTGTAAAAATAAATAGAAAAAAAGAAAAAATCAAAAATATTGCAAACCTGAACAGAGATAAATTAAGTGAATTGTATGACTGGGATTCTTATGAAATTACACTGATTACCTGTATGTTTCCGCTTCATGTTTAAAATTTTGTGGCATGTATTCAATGTGTAAAATGGTGTTTCACCCTCGTATTTATATGATTTAATTTGTAAGCATAGATCTTCTCGTTCTTTTCGTTTTTCTAATACTAACTTTCTTTTTGTCCTTCGTACCTTTACCAAATTATACCTTTAAGATCAATTAAATATATAGGACCAAAAATTTGGAATTCCATCAGTCATAATCTGAAAATAATGACATTTAATAAATTAAAAAAACACTATAAATCAGTTTTACTTCTCAACGATTAAATTCATATAATTCTTTCAATTTATTTTTTTTTTGTTGCTTGGTTTCATTCTACATATTCTTAATGTTATATTGCTGTTTTGGTTTGTTTTGTTTTGCTGTGTTTTTTATTGATTTGTTTTTTTTGTTTTTTTTTTGTTTTTCATTTTTTTTGTACATTTTTCAATTTGCTTCTATATTTCTATATTTTACAAGATGATTGCTTGACTCGAAGACCTTACGGTCCCTTCGCAATCACCTTGTCGCAACTTTAACAGATTATAATGGTATTTATTGCTGCTAAGTTTACCTTTTTGCGACGAAATAAATTAAATTGAATTGAATTGAAATTTAGTGATTATAGATTCAACGTTTGTGGTCCTTTACTATGGAATAGTCTACCTGATTAATTAGAAATGGTTCAATCGCCCTCCCAATTTAAAATATTATTAAAAACTCATCTTTATACTCTCGCTTTTGTCAATTAATATTGGGTAATATGGTAATGTCTCGTGATTTTATTTTACTTTTTTTATTTATTTTTGTTGTGAAGCGCCTTTGATCAAATTATTTTTCTGTAAAAAGCGCTATATAAATCTGTGTACTGTATTATTATTATTATTGTAGAAAGAAGTTTTTCAGCGAATGCATTGGTACTTAGCTAAAACTAGCTGTTTTAAGAATTTCAGTTTCGCGACATAAATATAAATAAACACAGCTTTGCTTTAGCACAAGTATTTGGGTTACCTAGTTCAACTGGTCATTTTGTATTCCCGAGTAAAGTTGTAACATTTAACAATTACAATTGTATTACACAGTTACACCTGACAAAATGTAACGGAATCCGTTAGACTTGACGAAGTGGGCACAGTAGTTCACAAAGCTGGTGTAATTAAAAAGAAATAAGTCAACTTTAATACATTTTTGTTATTCAATTTGGAAAAAATATTTTGTTTCACATCCAACATTATACTAAATGATAACAAGACTTAACTTTTAATTATTTACTTAATTTAGCTAGGACAAAATAAAAAGTGCAGCAGTGATATAAAGCTTGTTATAATTTTACAATACATAACAATAAAAATCTATCTAAAAAAATCACATTAAAAAAATAAAAAGTAAGGTTATTAACCAACGTTGATAAAAAATTAATTGATGAAAAATTAATTGCAATTAATTGATTGAAAAATTTCATTGGAAAAACTTTCATTTAAGTGATTGATTGCCACATCATCAATTGATCGGAATTAATTAAAACATTTGTATAATTAAAGATTTTTTATTAAAATCAATAAAATAACTGGTATGCTTGAAAAAGTAAATATAATATTTAGTTCAACACTACTGTTTCTTTCAATATTAAACCATAAAAAGTGCGCATGTACAACAAAGCATTAATCTTGTCTCTTTTGTTTCAGAATGAAACAATACTAAATATCAGTGTGATGTTTAACCCATTGGTCTATGTGTTGTTTCATGCTTCTAAGATTACCATCAAACAAGAGTGGATTTAAGGGGGGCACAAGGGGTCTGGACCCCTTTGAAATTTTTTAAGCAAGTCATGTTATAATCCATTGTATCATTATTATTAGTAGTATCATCTTTATTTAGTTTCTTAACTTGCAGGAAAACAGCGAGGCGTTAACTTAAGATAACTGTCGAGCAGTCATCCCGATCTACTCTTGGAGATGCCAAGATGTTGCTATCCGATCAAAATATTTCATATGCTTATTTACTTTATGTTTAGAGATATGAATAAAATTTAGAGCTGCTTGTAAGATTGGCAAGTAGAGGAAACTTTTTTCTCAAAATATAACAGACCAACGAGAATAGGTTTTAAATCCTCACCCCGTCAATCGTTTTGCCATCAATACGCCGCTTTTACCTATTAGGTCACGCTGCTGAGACAGTAAGTTTTTGGACTATAGTTTATTACCATGATGAGTAAAATGAAATACTTTGCAAGGCCAAAGCTATGATGGTGCTGCAACCATGATGAGTAAGATGAAAGACCTTGCAAGTATTATCCATAATGAAAAACTTTTTACATATCCATGGTGCATTGCTTTAGCCATAAATTGCTTTAGCCATATTTTTGTCAAAATAATGCCATTTAGCACCCAATTGCAACATATTTTCAATTTTAGCTAAAGCTTGTGACTATAATCAAATCGTCCTCAATCAAAACTTAAAAACTGGAAAAAATGTAAATTGATTCTATTTAGATAAAACAAAAAACACCTTTTAGTTCGATTATGTCCTACATGACGCTGTTTTAGTTTTCAGAAAAATGATCACAACTGCTTCAGAATTTTTTGCAGTAGATATGGAACATTCTGTTTTTAGCAATTTAATATTAACCTACGGTACTCTTTGTTATTTGATTGATAGTTTGCGTCATTGACAGTTGCGTACATTGACAGTTTGTCCCACATGACCCTGTTACAGTTTTCAGAAAAATAATCACAACTGCTTCAAAATTTTTTGCAGTAGATATGGAACAGTTCTGTTTTTAGCAATTCAATAATAATCAACGGTACTCTTTGTTATTTGATTGATAGTTTCCGTCATTAACAGTTGCGTACATTGACAGTTTGTCCCATATGACGCTGTTATAGTTTTCAGAAAAATGATCACAACTGCTTCAGAATTTCTTGCAGTAGAAATGGAACAGTTCTGTTGTCAGCAATTCAATAATAATCAACGGTACTCTTTGTTATTGGATTGATAGTTTACAAGGTTGTAATAGCTTACACTGAAAGGATAGCAAAAAGTCAATTAATATTTAAGGAAATCACACTTTTAAGACCACTCAGCAATACTTGCAAACAACAGCTGCAGCAAATAGCTTCACAAAATTTTGTTGAAGCTAAAAAGTTAATGCAAAAAGGAAGCAAGTTGAGAATGCCTTAACGCTGAAGTTTAACGCTGCAATTGGACTTGAACGTTGGGTTGCGCTTCAACAGCAAGAAAATAAACTTGACAGAGAAAATCTGATTAGAAAATAGGGTCATCGCAGCAAAAGATTAATTTTTTTATCAGTATCAGCAAAGCTTTGCATTTAATTGGTACCCTTTCTGTAACAACCGCCACAGCATAAATAACGTTATGCTGTGGTCAGGGGTGGCCTTACAAATAGGGCGGCCACTTTTCAAGTTTTTTTGCTCCCAAAATATAGTGATTTCTAAAACAAAAAAGGTCATCACTTTCAATCAATGCCCTAAATCTGCATTTTTGTCCCAAAAATATAGTGATCTCTAAAAAAATGTATCACTTTTTATCGAGTACATTATCCCTGTTTTCGTCCTAAAGTTAAGGTGCAGACAGAGGGCTACCGTCATGGTGCTATTATGCAGAAATAGAGCAATATTTTGCTTGGGGAGCAATTTTTTGACGTGTTTTAGGGGTGCGGTGCAGCCACTCCGTTTGCATTGTACTAAAGCCATCATTGGCTGTGGTGGTCGTTACAGAAAGAGTACCAATTAAATGCACGGGCATAAACGACCGTCAAAATATAAATTGCATTTTTTGGAAATCGCAAAAAATCTATATCCACGCCTACCATCAAAATCCGATGTTATGTTGTAGATAAAAAAATTTTTGAACTAAATGTGGTTAAACCAATGAGGAACAAAAAAAGTTAAATCTTTTCTAGTCAAATCTAAGTTGATAACCAACTGCTTATACGAGTGTTGACCGCATACTTTTTACGCTACTAATTTCAAACAATAGTAAAAATAAACCCGTCTGCAGGAAAATTACAATTGCAGGTAAAATACCGTCTCGAAGTGGCTAGAAAAAAAAGCATCAAAAAATCTCCTCTTAAAAACTATAAAAAACGAAAGTTAATTGATAAATCATACATTTTTACTGGCAACATTTCAGTTGGAAGAATGAGTTAACTAAAATCGTACAAGGATTTTAATTACTATTAGCCAACTTTTTCAGCAACAATATTCTTACAAAAAAAAAAAGTATTTACGCGGGGCTTACAATACTATATATAAGAAAACGTCATATGAAATCATAATCAGTTTAAACAAAATCAAACAATGCCACTAATTGGTTTGATGTAGAAAGCCAACTAATTTGTAAAAAACAAAAAACTTTTTATAACTTTTTATAACTTTTTATTACTTCACACGACGAAGCATGTTACAAGTGGGCGGTTTTCATTTCGCAACTTAGGCCGCCGACCTACCAACGTTGTTCTGTTGCAGCAAATAGAGAGTGCAATGCAACGAGGGCTGTTTATAATCAATAGATATAAAAACAGGCTTTCAGCACTGTGATCTTAAATGATAAGCATGACATAAACAACATTCGTAAATTAAATCACCTTGCCGCGTATGAACAAATTGAAGGGCTTACTTCTAAATGTACCTAAGTCACATAATGTCAGTTTTGAGAAAATGAGGTTTAAAATTTTTAAAAACCCTGGCAAATCAGAGTAATGATGGAAGAAGCCTAAATGGTTTTTTATTACATTGGTTATGTATCTCTCCCTATTTCAACAACTTTTTAGAATTTTATAATGACGTCATAAGGAGTTAAAGCTTGTTTTGCAAATTGGAATTAGGTACTTTTATTGGAAATTTTGTTAAACAAGCGAATTTGTAATTATAGAGTTGTATTTATAGAGTAAATCAAATCGTAATCAATTATAGAGTAATCGAATTGTAACATCAAAATTTATAAAAATGATTCTACACAAAATTGAATGGTTCTATTTAGTCATTGCTAAAAACTAAGAATGTTGAATTTCGATAATAAAAAGGTCATAAAGAGCTCAATTAATGAATCACTGAAAAAAACGATAAAGATTTTTTTAAGCAAAAGGCAATATATTGGCATCTTCGAAAAAATGCAAGAAATCGCTTGTTCGTTGCTCTACGTTTAGCCTAAGGTTTTTGCTGTTGTCTTATGTGTCCGGAAGATAATCAGATGATTTGATGATGATAAGAAAGTCGGGTAATTGCTTACCTTATGTATAGCGCCTTTGATGCTTTCCTGCAAGTCGGAAATATAAATATATAAACAAAATGAAAAATGAAATGAAATAATGAAAGCCAATAAATAACGTGAAACTGACAAAACTAATGGAACTGTACTTTGTATAAGATGCTTTTAACCGCAAAGAAAACCCCAACAATAAATATTTTTTGCACGTAGGAAAATATTGTATCTTGTCGAACAGTAAAACAAAATTAATTAAACAATTTGATTTTAAAATACTATTATAATCTTCTTGCATTGTACCAATTCTTTTTACTCAGCAAACTAAAAACTTCAAGAAAGCAATACATAATGGTTGACCCAACATCTACAATAACCGTTGCTGTTGGAGTTTCAAGTTTGGCGGCCGGAGGAACAGCTGCTGTTATCCTTAGTGCCGGACTGGTGGTGGTCGCAGTGATAGCTGTCGGAGGATTGACTTACTATTTTTGCAAAAAAAATCCCAAAGCTGGAGAAGAGTTGATCAAAAAAATTAGATAATTTTGTTGTTTTTTGGTATCATTTAATTAACAATGTTTTTTAAAAATATATAAATATAAAATAATTAAAATATGTTTTTTAAATCTAGCCAAGCGTATTTGTTCCTCCAAAATTTTTTGTTTGATAAAGAAATTAGTAAGTTAAAAAAGATGTTTTTGAATAATGATTATCCTTCATCGTTTTTTGATAAAATTCTTGCGAGCTTTCAATTTTCTAACAAATTTTCTCAAAACGTTAGCTTCGAAAATTGCTTGTGTATACCGTATTTGGGTAAGGAATCACTTTGCAAATCGTGTTTCTGCATTAATAAAAAACAAGTACAATTTAAAAATATCTCCCATCTATAAAACTTTTAAAGTAGTCAATTATTTCCAGTTAAAATCCAAAACTCCTCTGGCTCTTTGCTCAAATGTTGTCTATAAATTCTCGTGTTCGTGCGATACGAACAAGACATACATCAGTATGTCTTCCAGAAATTTGATCACTAGAGTCCGGGAGCATCTGAATTTCAAAAGTCTACAGGAGAGTGCAATTAAAGATCATATTTTGTCGTGTGGAAAATGTTCTAATAATCGGTTTAATGAAAACAATTTTATAATAAAATCAGAATGCAAATCAGAATTTTGTTCCAAGTTTCACAAAGCTCTACTCATAAAAAAGTTAAATCCAAAATTAAATCGACAAATGTTCGCAAACGGAGCTTCATATTTATTGAATATATTTTGATTGTAATATTTTTTCCTTTTTTTCTTCGATGACATCATAATCTGGAATTGACTTTTTATCAATTTAGTCTCTCACACGTTTTGATTTAAAATTTAGCCTGTTAGTCGAAAGTACAGCCTGTTTTTTAAAAATACACATTTTTTTTGCTGTTGTTGTTTTTTATGTGTGTGTGTAAATTTAAAGTTAATTAATATTGCTAAAATTGTAGAAACCTGATGAGGGCTGAAGTAAGCCGAAAACGTTCGTCTTTATAAATAATTTTTAATGTTTGTTTAATAAAATGAAGAATGCTGAATCCATTATGGCTGCTTTTCTCAATTATTGTCTGGTTTAAAAAAACAACCTCTTTACCGAAACTATAATTAAAAAATATTACCGAATCAATCTTTGAAGGACTTCTTTTAATTGCTCTTGTGTATTTTTATTGAAGATATTATTAATTTTTATTATTTGGACTTTTAAAAAAATTTATTTTTTTCAAATCATTTTTTGCTCTGTGGTTTGCCATAAGTTGAGTTAACTAAATATTATCAAAATTTATATATTACAGCGCTTTTTAAACGGGATCTCGAAACATTCACTACGTTCCAAAAGATTTAAAGTATTTCTTCACTAGTTATTACTAATTGTATCAAATAAAAGTTTGGCGAAATTTATAAACTTCGCGCAAGGGTTTCTTGATATCAAAAAGATTGAAGAGCACTTTGATACGAGCTGCTAAACATAGAAACCATTCGGTTTAACACCAAAATACGTTTAAAATAAACTTAAGATTGAAAGATTCTTTATGAGGTTTAATAATTTTTTGTACTCCTTGTCCTGCACGCTTTTCTGAATCTCAGATAAAATGGTTCAAAATCTCTTGTAAATATTAAAAACTATTTTATGACGAACGCCATGGTTTCTTCATTTTATAACTTGCGCACTGATTTTCATTTTGTTCTAGATCTGTACTCCTTATTACGTAGGTTAAAATATTTCATAAACATGATTGGTTGTATAACATCTGCTACATACAATTCTTATTTCCTTGGTGCCTCAATTACAGCTAGTGGCTTACCTGCTGCTATACTTCATGTCGGAAGTCTTCTCGTCAAAACTATAGCAGTTGCTGGATTGCTACTGTACATGTATGTGAAGCAACGCTGCGATGGATCCAGGGACTGAATCGTATTTTGTTTCGACTTAAAACTTTTTCTGTTTTCTTTCTAAAAAACAGCTGAAACCTTAACTTTTTTAATTATTGCATGACTACGGCAAGAATTTGGTAATTGATCGATCCTAATCATTAAAACGAAAAGAAAATTACGTCATCATATTATTTTGTTGGTCATAATTTTACTATTTTATCGCAGGAGACGCCGTGTTATTGTTTTCTGTTTCTGTTTTTGTTTCAAACAAATCAATTTTGTGATCAATTATTTAATGGCAGTTTAACAATTAATAGACATTTCAACTTTACTTTTTTGTGGCATGATTACCAAAAATTGTTAGTCATGAACTTAAAATTTGTGTAAAAACTTGTGTAAATTCAATCAGAGTTTGATGAAATAAATTTTTGAACAAAATATTTAGAAATTTTGCAAACAAAGCAAATAATTTGTATTGATTAGCACTTGTATAATAATCGGCTAATCTAACGTATTAAAAAAAATAAAACAACTTCAAAAACTTTCTTTTATTGGTAAAGTTAAAAGCAATGAAGTCGAATAAAACCAACATAAGTTTCAATGCTGTTACATTAAACAACACTCTTTCTCAAGACTTAAAAATACTTTTGAGTACCTCAGTGAGTGGTATTTCAAAATGTATTAATTAAAAGTAGTAACCCCAGTTTTTCATTTAAATAAAAGTCAATTTAAAACAAGCTTTAATGTATCGGTTAAGGACCACATATCAACACCGGATCCTAATCTAAGATACCTTTGAGTAGGGATGTGGAAACAGATGCAAAAGTTAAATATGGAAGTGGTGGAAGCGGCAAAAAATAAACTGCTTCCGCTTCCAATAAAACGGATCTGATATGAAAGTTAACTGAATAGATTTTTTAATTCTATATTTTTAAACCTGTTTCTGTATTTTTTAAAAATCTCTAAATCTATTGATTATTTGGTACAGAGTTCTAGAGACCACCGCTCCCCCAAAAAATCCAGATTGGGAGAAATTAATGCTGTATAAAACACTAAAAATTAATTTTTTAATTTAGGTTAAATAAATTTGGTATACCATAACAAATAGCTTTAATATTTTTTTCCTTCTCGTAACTTTGTCTATTAAAGCTTCAAACGTAGTAGAGCAGAGGCAAGTGAAGCTGACAAGCGTATGAGATTTTATTCTAAGATATCTTCCCATTGTGTGACCGGTCGCGAATACTAAACTGTCTGACCAGCACTCAAGTTTTGTTAGAAAGAATGTTTGTAGACTTAATCTTAATTGGCTACGAAGAGCGATTATAGTTAGTGTTGCACTGAGGCAATTGTTTTTTGTTAGAAAAAGTAAACTTGTGCAAAAGATTAATTTTGATGTTACAAGCTTTTAGGCTATTCTATGTAAATTTTTTATGAACAAGTGTACGAGTCTATTGTATCAATATAACAATCCAGGCCTCGGTCTATGAGAATCCAATCCGAGGAATTTCTAATTCGGTTTGCGACCAGTGTTTCGGTCTACGAGAAAAGTTTCGCTAATTATTAAACGTTTGCAAAGGCCTAAAAAATGGCCATCGAGCATCACGAGAGGCTCTCGAGTGGATAGCAGCCCTCTCTCGCGTTAGTTTGTGAACGCCACCGCTAGTTGGCGCGCACACAAGTTATATTCTTTTTAATTTTTACATAAGTTTGGGTTCTGTCGAAATTTTAAAGCTGATTAAATAAAAATTAATTGGCAACTCTTTGAGCTGTTTTAAATCAGAGGTGCGCACGGATTGGATATAAAAGCACATACAAGACATTACAATTGATTTATCAAGGTTTTGGTAAGGATTTTAAACCTCAGAATGGATTAAACCTTTAATTTAAATGGGGAAAATTGAATTGGTCTACGAGTGTTTCCGTCTACGAGCACGTTCCTAGAACAAAATAATCTCGTAAACAGAGGCCCCACTGTATATTGCATGTAGTCAATGTAACACTTTTATCTTTACAAAAAGTACTTTTAATTTGTAAAATCTGTTAGTCATAAATTTAATTACTCATTGACAACAACATAAATTTTGAGGTAGTAATATAGGTCTACCGGTACTATTTTTATAACATATTTCAAATAAATTTTGGAATATTTGAATTTTGTCCTATTTAACTTGGTGGTTAACATTCTCTTTTTATATAAAATCAAATCAGAAAGTTAATTAGTAATATCATTTTTAATAAAATATTTTAAAACTTGTGGATCACAGGTGATCTGAAGCTAACAGATTAACGTAATTAGGCAGAAACGCACAAATGGGGTATGGCTTCTAAGGCGGCCTGCGAGTGTGGCGCAAAGGAGCAGACAGCTGAGCACATAATAACATCTTACCCCATCTATCATCATCCAAATGGAGCCCGCGCTCTCTCAGATGTCAAAAAGAATCTGGTGACGTGGCTAATGGAAACATGTTCAGCCATTTAGTGGACGTCCAGCTCTCGTCGATCTCCCCAAAACGATGAAGATGAAGGGTAATTAGGCCACAAATAAAAACCTTTACTTAAAATATGATGAAAAGTACAGTAGTTTATATTTTAATTGCACTTTCAAGCAATGAAAAAAAAGGAACAACACGTGAATAGGTGGCCTGACACCACTCGAAACAATTTTGATAACTGTTTCTTGACTGTGTTAGAGCGTGGCGACGCTTTTCAGAGATGGCTTCAACATCAGATGTGGAGGTGTGACAACAAATCGAAACTACTGCTACATGTGGCGTTACAAACTAACTTTAGGTTAAATTTTTTTTATTTTAAACTTGAAAAATGTTTACTAAATGAATCGTTGGAGAAAATGATTTCTTAATCCAAATTGCTAGTTATTACAGCATACTGGTAATAAAACTACGTAGTAAAGATATTCAGTCGCCTGATGACCAGCCTAATTTACAAAAACATTTGATGAAGCAAATAATTTAATTTTTAAATTTTTTTACGATTGGCAATTGAATTAAATCTAAATACAAAATCCATGCACTTTTTGCAATTGCTTTAGTTAGTGTTATACTTACAAGATTTGCTAAAAAGTATCTGATATAATTTGGAATAAAGAAACCCTATTCTGTCTCAACAACACTATCACCGTCAGAATCTGATCGAAACTACTATTTAGAATAATAAACCAATTGATTCGACTTATATATTTATTTCGCCAATCTAAAGATTGCGTTTTCTTGTCATTTGCGCTATATGAACAAAAAATTTTTAAAGTTGCTCTTTGAAGTAGTTTGTTGCGTTTTTAGCCAGAACATGGAGTTCTTAACCTGTTTTCGACGATGTTGTTTTAAGGTTTGACAAAAGTTTTTTGATTTTTGACAGAACTATAACAGCAAAATTTTGAAAACCTTTCGACAATCAATCGCATAATTTTTTCAGATGTCATATTTCCTGAATAGAAACTTTTTGCACTCTTTTGTAGCAATTTTTGCGTTTTCTTTCCTTTTGGAATTACAATTTTAAGTTTTCAATATTTAAGCCATCTTTGCCATTAATTTTAAGTTTAACTTTCGGTAAAACACAACACAAAAGCATCGCAGCAGCAATCAAAACATATCGGCTTATTATTACGAATTACGTTCAGGAGTAAGCAGTGCTTCTCAAACTTTTTACCAACATCACGCGGTCCAAAAAACTTGGAACGTAATTGCTGCGGTCCACTATTACTATATGCGATGTGAAGACCTTTTTTTGGTCTTTCCTTCTCCGAGTAATGCCGCAAATCAAAATGAAGACCTTTTTTAGTCTTTAAGTAATATTGGGCATGAATTTTAGTATTCGGGATTGTGGAGTTAGTTTAAAAATTCAACACATTTTTCAGAACACCTTTGCTGGCTCCATTACAAACTGGCAGTGGCCTACCAGTGACAGGTTGAAATCATACCTTAGCGCTTGAAAAAAATGATTGTTAGTCAGAGATCAAAATGGATGTTTACAATGCAAAACTCATGTACTTCTGAGAAAAAACTGAGTTAGATTTTAGCTGCATACGAGAAATGAAACTTGGAATACAGCCACTGGAAGTAGAACGTAACTCGTAAGTTTAAAATTTTACATTTGAAATAGATTGCAAAAAACAATAAAATTTTTGATTAAAAGTAAGGCAAAAAATCCTTCTCAAGCCTTTAACTCGAAGCGACGAAAACATTTATATAAATGTTGTTTTGCTTTTACTTTTAATAACATGTAAAGGATAAAGCACATTTTGGTTTTCAATTATAAAAGTTAAAATATTTCGATCTATACTTTCTGTTCGAAAAATTTGAGAATGTTTCAGCATAAGAACTTATGTATTTCTCCCACTAAATGTAGGCCGAAAAAAAACCTTTCTAAACATTTGGTTATTTTTTTTAGTTTTATAGAAATATGACTGATCAACACGGCAAATAATAGTTTTGGTTTTTTCCACAAAACATGAATTCTAGCAAGATAGTATAAATATAAATCCATTTATGAAAAGGAAATCAAATCATAAAACAAACAATATAAGGTGTAGTACTTGATCAACTTAGCGGTTCAGAAAGTTATTGCAATTTGTAAAGGGGTTTTTTATTTATATGATATGAATCGGGTTGTATATTTCGTAAATAAGATTGTTTTTTAATTATACTATTTATCACTATTGTTATGCAGTCAATTTATAGCTTGCTACTAATAAATCTGTAAATCTTAATAATGATCTAATTTATTTTTGCATATGATGATAGAATAAGTGTGGGCGTTGGTACATAACAAAACACTAAAACTGTTGTGTTTTGTCATAAATTTGTTTACGGAAGTCAAATCGTTTTTTTTTTCGGGAAGCTGAAATTCTGCTATTACGTTGGATCACATGATTGAATCCGTGATTTGTCGTGTTTATTCACAAGGAATAGAAAAGTTATTAAAAGTTTATAATAAATTTTAAAAGTGCGTTTGGTTTCTTTGAACTTTATATCGAAAACAATTTACAAATATTGTCAGATTAATGAGCAAAGTAGTTTAATTTATATACACTTTGACAAGGCAAAAAGCTCAACTTGTTTTTATTTAAAAACATTTTATTCAGTTCCTTCAATATTGCAGTCAACATATCCAAGCATTCTATCATTTATAATGAATGACCGGTCATCAGTGAGATAAGCTTTCAAAGTAGATTTATAGCAAACAAAAAGGCAAGAAAAATTCATTCTTACTTTGCACCATTTAAAGAGTCTTCACTAAAGTACTTCCACTGTTCAGCAATCAAGAAAAATTTACACATAACGTAAAAAGCATTATAACGTACAACTGCATAAAAGAAAACACGTTGCGGCACTTACGAGTTGGCGGCCTACCTCTGGTTGGCGGTCTCAGCAAGCTGCCATAAATTTCAGTCGTGTCACTAAATAAAAACTAAAAAACAAAATAAAAAATTTTAACCAGGCAGCAATATCTTAGCATCTCCAGAGGCAGGTCGGGATAATTGCTTGGCCCTTTCTCCTAGTTTAACCCCTTTGATCTTGTGCTGCGAGTCAGGAGAATAAACAAAGATAATGATGATGATAATGTAAATCAGGGATGTGCAATCTTTTTTACTGGCGAGCCAAATACTAAATTTTAAATTTTGTCGCCGGCCGCATCAATTTTTTCAGAATAAATGCTGAGTCATTTTTTATAACGGTAGCCTGTTTTGTAAACAAAAACAGATTTGATGCAATCCGCATCACACACATTTGTACTACAAATTAAGGAAAAATTTAATTTGTCGATTGAAAATAAGTATCAAAAATAAATTAGAATCCGACAAGGACACTGTAGTTAATCAAACGTTAATTCAATTTCTGTAGTTGCATATCTTTACAAACGTTCGGAATATTCACTTTTAGGGCTTGTTTACACTAAGAGCGTTGATAGGAGCATTCTTTGTTTGTTTTATTGATTTTTGCTTCGCTTAGCGTTTAAGCGCAGAAAGAAGTAAAATCAATCAATAAAACAAACAAGAAATGTTCCCGCCAACTTTCGTAGTTGAAACAAGCCTTTATGATACAACAAACAATTTGAAGTTGACTTTCAAATGTTGGTCAGATAACTAGCCTCTTTGTAAGTTTAAATATAATGTGTTTAATATCTATATAAGAAATTACAAGGGATGTAACAGCTTGCGTTTGTAAAATATTTTCCCAGTCTCCACCATATCGGAGCTCATAAAGCTTAATGATATATCATAGAGCACGAAGATTTAAAATTTTGTTGTGATGTAGATTAAACTGCTGTGCTCAGTTATTCTAAATCTCTCTTTGGTATTTTCTACTTGAAATCGGATCAAACTTAAATTTATGCTAATAATTTAAATGTATGCCAAGTATCACATGGACCACCGGCTGCATATGTTTCATGTAAGCCATTGCTTTAGTTTTTTCGTAAACTCGCGGTCAATTTAGTTTTCTAAACAGTGTTCAGCAGTGATATTTTTATGATTGTTGACTATTTTTTGAGGTTGCTTTTCGTCATTGTCGAAATTAGTGTGCATTAATTTTACAATAATATTAACGGAAGAATATATATTAGCTGTTGACTTGTTTTATTTGAGCTTGTCATTTGGCTGCTTTTCGTATTAAAAAAAGTTAGTGATAGATGATAAAAATGCTAAAATGCTTGTTGGTAAGTGAATATTTTAAATAAAATAAACAATCTTGCCAAAATTTTTTTGCTTTGTTCAAAGTAACGTACATGTATGTTTGATATATAAAAAGCGTTTTTTACTCTGAAAAATGATTCAGATCGTTTTTTCTAAATAAACGATTTCTCCTTTAATTGCCATTTTATTGTTTATTGCTGTATCGTTAATCATCACAGACTTTAATAACCAAAAATTTAATTACACAAGTTAATAATCATCAACTTATTGTTTCATTTCTTTTTTTAAATACTTGATTGCTGTGAAATAGTTCACACAAGAAAAATCATAAATATTAGAAAAGGTAAAGAAAAAGAAGAAGCAGTAACAACGTCAGACGTTAAAACATGTATAAGAAAAAAAATAAAAAAATGTGGAGGTATTGTGTTAGAAAATATCATTGCTCTTGAATCGTTTTAATGGTGTTAGCTTTTGCTTAACAATTATATTTATGAAATATTTGTGTTAAGCCATCAGAAATAATAAATTGTGTTTGTTATGTTTCGTTCAATAAGGAGGTGGCTTATTGCTCTTTCACTAATCCAAAAGAATTGCGGTATTCAAGTGTCAAATATTTAAGCCACAATTAAGCTATTGGCATGTGAGAATTTTGGAGGTAAATTTGATTTATAATTACGGCGAGATAATACAATAGAATAGATAAAATAGATAAGACTAAGTTCTTTCTTCGATTTATTTTTCTGTTTGCAACTCGTTTTTATTCTATTTGTGAAAAGTTTTCTCTTTTGTCGCATTAAATTTATGCAATTTTTGTAAGTGCATTGGTCAGAGAGTAGTCTAAACTCACCAAAGAGTAAGCACGACTAATTTCCCAAAGTGAAAAGATAACAAAACTTGCAAGCTATAGTAGTTTCAAAACTTTTTTAATGATCATGAAGACCAAAAGATTTGAATATAAACAAAAGATTTTTTTACGAGTATATTCAAACAAAAAAACAATTTTTTCTTCCAATATCTATTGTGAACAGTGCCAAATTGTGTAATGTTGCAACGTTGCATGTTGCAATGCAATGTTGCAATGTTATGAATAGTGGCAGCTTGTTTATAAGAGCTGCAGAGCTGCAGCACCCCCAAATATATGCGCCGGAATCGCAAATATTATTAGCTACGCTATGAAACAATTTTTGTAAATATGTTTTAATTTTTCTCAATTTTTTTCATATTAAATTGAAGTTTAACTGTGATGCTAAAGCAAATTTTTTTTAATTTTAAATTGGCAACTTCTTGAGCTGTTTCAAATGCAGCTGAAAAGTTTCACGCCAAGTGACGCTAAAAGATGCAATCCATTGACGCTGTATATGAAACTTTAAACTTTTGTCTGAGTTGCAGTGAATGCAGCTCATTCATAGTAAAATCTGAACTTTTAACGGGATTAAGGGTCAGTGCTGATGCCTCGGAAGTATATTTTATAGCAATGCTTCTCAACTCTTGGTTGCAATCAAAAAGTGGGTTGCCGTTTAGTTTGATTGGGTCACCGATCACTGTAGTTATGTAAAAAGTAAATCACTACTTTTTAGGGCCAAAAATCAAGAAATCCGAAACAGATTCAAGTTTGAATGTTAATTTTTTATGTTCCTGGGATAACCGGAATTCGGATCGCAAATTTCGGATGGGTCGCCCAATTTTTTGGTCTATTTCGTCTTATTATTTGGTCACCACAAAAAAGTTGAGAAGCACTGTTCTATAGTGAGATAGAATTGTTACAATTGGTGAGTTTGTTTTGAGAACAATCCTATCACAGTAGAACAGAACTTATATCAAATAGAATTTATTAATCCAATATAATAAAACCGCGTCTCTGTCCCAGAGTAGCGCTATTACGTTATGCATTATTTCATCGCCTGTCTCCTGAATGGTACAGCACGTCACTATATATAGTGAGCACGACCGAATATACAAAATCAGCGACCATGGGACATAGAAACGCCGTCGCACAAAATTTCGCACGATAAATACTATGAGAAGCGGGGCAGGATTGACAAAATACGCCCAGACTGCTGCAACCATGCATTCGGCACGCATGAATCACGACAGAATTGTTTTAAAACAGAAATAAAATTACAGTAGAACCTCGCAGTACGAGTGCCTCGTTGTACGAGAAATTCGCTTTGCGAGCGGCTATTCATAAGAATTTTTGTCTCATACCACGAGTAAAAAATCGTTATAAGCAGCTATTTTTACGTCGTTTGCATCATAATAAAGGCAATTATTGTTTGTATTCTGATGGAAGCTTAAAGGTTACTTAGTAGTCTATTCTGCAAAAAACAGTATTGGTAGTTGACATGTTGCTAAAATAACTTGTAGACAATGTGTTGCTTACTTTTAATATGGTAAATTATACGTTTTATCAATTAAAATTAAACCTTTATCAAATATGTGCAAGGAAAAAATTCACATTGCCTTTTCTAATATGGAAGCAATATTAAGACTATTTCTAAGCTTAATGGTCACGAACTGCTCAGAAAAGAGATCTTTCTCAAGGTTCAAAAGCATCAAAAATAAACTGAGATCCACAATGTCTCAAGAAAGGTTGTCTGCACTGAGCATTCTGTGCATTGAAAGTGAAAAACTTAAAAAGATAAAATTTGATGAATTTTTGCATGATTTTGCTTTGACGAAAGCTAAGACTTTTTGGGAATGGAACGGATTATTTATTTTCATATTAATTCTAATGCAAAAAATTGCTTCGTAATACGAGTAAATTGCAATACGAGCTCAACCTGGTAACGATTTAAACTCGTACTGTGAGGTTCTACTGTACTACAGTACATACTGTAATTTAGGGCGCAATGAAAAAATATAAATTTTTGAATTTTACTATGGTCGCTTAGTGCCTTGTTGCTATGGGCAAGATAAACGTCTAGGCCAAATTTTGCGTTAAAATAAGCTCATCTTCCTAACCAACTTTTCATGTCAATTTTTGGCTAATTTTGCCTACAGGGTGGCCCAAAAGTAGGTATACAGTTATTTATACGCTTTGCTTTTTTATATGCTTTTTAATATGATTTGAAGTTATCTGCAGTGTGATTTATGTTACTTAAGTGCCACAAACGTTTGAAAATTTGGAATGTGAAATGGTAGTACCACAACTCCAAATCAAACCTAACTTTGATGAACTCTTCTTTCAGCAAGATGGAGCACCTTTACACTATGCGTTAAGAGTAAGAGATTACTTTAACAAAGTCTTTCCACGGTGTTGTTTCAGAAGAAGAGGTAGCATTGAATGGCCACCACACTCACCTGACCTGACACCAATGGATTTCTTCTTTTGGGGTGTTGTAAAGAACAAAGCGTATGAGAAGAATCCCAAAACAGTAAATCAATTAAAAGATTACATTTATGATGCATTCAGAGAAATTCATGAAAATCAAAGTTTGTGCCACACTGTGTGTCAGAGTGTTTTGGACAGGTTTGAAGAATGTTGCAATGTTAGCAGAGGACATTTTGAGCACTTAAGAAGTTAAACAGTTTCTGTCTAAGATATAACTTGCATTCTAGAAATTTAAAAGTATCTACATACATGAGAACTACAAACCTACTTTTGAACCCTTTTAATAACTGTATACCTACTTTTGGGCCACCCTGTATATACACCTAGTCTAGTACAAAGCGCTGATAACTGTAAACACTAATCAACTTTTAAGTATGAGAAACAATTTTATTCAAACACTGCGATGTCTTAGCATTAATAATCGTTATTATTTCTTAGTTAATATTTGAAGCTGAAATGCTTCTTGGTTCTAAATGTAGGCATAATCCGTCTGCCGCTAAGCCACTGCCTGATGTGACCATCTCTTGCCTTGTAGCCTGCCACCTCTGTGCAAGCTTCAGTCATGACACCGATTTTTCTCTCAACTGACTGAGTGTGGTTTGGCCACTTCGGAACACTCAGTGGTTTGTCAAGGATTCCTAAAACTTTCTCATCACTGAGGAATGTCAAAAATGGAGGTTTAGTTTTCAGTTCAGTGTCCCAGTCAATCATATGATGGTAATTCGTTGCGTGAAACTTCATCTTTGGAATGATTACCTTCCTGATGTTCTTGGAAAGCATGTCATGTGTCTTTTCTATCGCCTCTGTATCCTCCTCCGCTTCATCATCTATTGGTATAAGAAAATCTTCACCAATGTGGGGCCTTTCATCATCCTCTTCAACTTTAGGAAATGCTTCATCTTCAGTGTTCGGTAGGTATTGATCCCTTAGCTTCCTGATTTTATTAACAGCTTCTCTTCTGACTGCTTCATCTCTATTTGTACACATGGCAAGCAGGAGTTGGTCTGGATGAGCAAAAAAGGCATTTCTTTGCACCACCTCCTTCACAATGTTTATCTCCGTGTCGTTCAGATGTTTCAGCAACTGCAAGCATACAAACGTGTTGTGCGGACCATCTGTCATGTACAAATGTCTCTTGATCTGGAACCACATTGGCACAGAGAATTTTACTACCATGTTAGCGATCCTCTGAAGTTGGTTACTTGGTTGAGCAGTGGCAACATATACCCTCAACACTCTGCTCTAGATAGTGTTCCACCTAGACACACAGGGAGGACCCGGTTCAATGGCTACGAGATCATCATCCACTTTCCCTATTATAGTCACAATCCACATTCTGTACAAATATTTTTGGTCCCAGAATAAATCTATTACCTGCAAAAAACAAACATAACTGATGAACAGCTTAGTTAAGTAAGCTATGCTAAGACTCAGCAAAGTCAAAACAAACGCTTGTAAATCAAACAATAATAATTTACCTCTTCCTCGGACAGAACCGGTTAATCAGAAAAGGTGATTGGCTGGAAGTCAATGGCAGGAAGGTCTGACATTGCTCTTTTATCTGCTGACCAATCATTCCTCATCAGTTCTCCGGACCGCTGGGTTTGCCATCGTAATAGTAAAATATTGCCCGGAATGGGAGCTCATTACCGTGGAGCTGACAGATTCTGTAATAGAGAGGCTGGGCGAGCAGCATCTCCAGGTGATGGACAACACCTTTGTTTGGTCCGGTATTGACACGGCAACCGTCACAACCAACAACATATAGTGGCTGATTTGTCATAGATGGCTCGAGCTACCATGTCCAGTTTTGGGGGTCACATGAGTTAAATAGTCGTTGCCAGGTTTAGTCAACACGACATAGTGATCATCTATTTTTATCGTTGGATTCCACCTTCCTGTTTTATTGTTTTTCACAAGAATTCTGGTCATGGTTTTCTTTCCATCAAAATATAAAAATGTGAGTTCCTTTAAATTTGCAAGCTCTGCTTCCCGTCTTTCCTCTCTGCATCTCCTCCTCTCATCTCCCAGTTTCTGTGGTCCAATAACTTGACTCTTATCAACTTTGGTTATGATAGCGTAATCAACCAGCGTGGCTGAGGCTATGAAAGCACCAGCATAGTTTGAAACACCATACCTATTGCAAACAGAAGCAAGAGTAGGAAGTTTAGTCAAGTTTCTTTTGAAACTGCTGTGTGATATGTTCATTTGAATATAATCTTCGTCTATTTTGCTCTTGTTGTTGTCGCCTACCTTGTAAGCACTTTCGTCAGAGAGATCAAGCTGCACTTGCTCCTGCCTGACCTCAGCTTGAACTTTTTCTATTTCAGCAGACACTTCCATCGCCTCGTCTCTTGCCGCCGCTCGGGCCCACATTCTGCTAACATTTCTGTCGATGTCAGCAATTATCATCTTCCGAGCACAACGCTGGTCATGCGAAAACTGGATCTCACGCTTAAAAACCTTCACATCACACTTACAACCCAAGTGGAATCCATCACAGTTCTTTGCTTTGCAGTGCACTTGGAAACAAACGGCAGATGGACACGCGCAACTACAAACGTCAAAGAATTCACCCATTTCCATTTTAAACTCGTTTAACTTGACAAGATTTCACTTGTTTTTGTTAACCAGCAGACCTTTCTTGTACAATCTTTTCAATTTATTTTCAATAGTTTTTTGATCCAACAAAGGAATGGTTAACCGATCTCCAATCTCCCTAGCCCATATTGCAGAAACATCTAAAGCAGCTTTCTTCGCAATCTCATTCACATCTGCAAACCTTCCAGCTTCACATTTGTACCTCCAACAATTTCTTAACAATTTACCATTAATTGGAAGTTTGTGTGCAGGAAGAGAATCTGCTTGCCCAAACACAGCATGTTCTGTGCCTTTCCTGGTTATTCTCTTTCTCTTAGTCATTACTGCTATATTCTTTACAAATTAGTTCAACTATGAAATATTAATACATTATTTTACTTTAGAAGTGTCAAAACTATATTACATTTTATCGAAACTTGTAAAAGTATGCGTGACAACTGACAGCACTGCATTACAAAAAAGTGCGATACAAAGCAACGATATTTTGACAACGGCCAACAACTTTGGGCTATGTCACAAAAAAACCTGAAACAGGTGAACGGAAAGAGATAACTCAAAAATATTACAGCAGAACAGTGCTGAAAAATTGAACTAAACAGCGAACAAGCGGCGTGCTGTTTGGCACTGAGCCAAGAACGTGGCTGATATAGTTTCATTGCTTAAGTATAGTTTCATAAAATTGATCAAGTGTCAATTTTCAGTCCAAAAGTTGGTAGGCAAAACCTACGTCTATTAGCCTAAAATTTGGTGTGCGGCTTTCAAATGACATGTACAACAATGCATCAAGCGACCATTTTAATCTGTGACATTGAAATATTTTTATAGGCTTATGACAGTTCGACCAGTATTGAAATATTAAAGTATTGAGGCTATTGGACGATACGAAAAGGTAGATAGCGTAATAACCAGATTCCCACAACCAATTTCTGTGTCAGATAGGAATAGTGACGATTGAGGCGATGAAGCTCAAGCAGATTCAGGGAAACTGAACAGAAACTTATTGTTTGCTGACGATACTGACATCTTAGCTTTACACCCAGCCAAGTTTTTATTATTATTGTGATTTTACGATTTTTAATTACGCTAGAGTTAATAGGTTTTAATCAAGGGCAGTTCTGATTCGAAATACAAAAATTAGTCACTTTTGGTCAAATAAATAAACTTGGTATGATTTCACTATTACTAACTAGAACGTCGTTTATGATTTCACCCTTTCAAATACATTTTAGATTTAGAAAATTCTTCCAATTGAAACTGTATTTTTCAAAGTATTAAAAATAAAAAGGAAAATCGAGTCTCTGAGTTGAAATATCTTGTCGATCAACAGTTGATTGATTTGACGGTTAAACATTAATAAAATCTCGTACGTGATAAAGAGAATTTTCAATAATCCGTTGGTTTTTGATGTTTATCAGGCTTCGATAAGTTATCAAGGATATCAAATTCTCTGAAGTCTGACACAAAGAAGTCACATCGAATTTCACAAACACCAATATCGACTAGATGCCAGAGTCCAAACTAATAAGCTATTCACTATTTAAAAAGAAATGTATTGCTGGAAAAAAGCAGGGTTTTCAATTTTTTTATGCCGCCTCTTGATTTCACACATTTAAGTAAGTGGCCAATTAAACATATTTAAAAGAGATTGTTTGAACAACCATCGGTCTCAAAAATTTTTTAGTAAGTAAACTTTTTCTGTCTTTTTACATCAGCGTTTCTCAAACTGTGTTCCGCGAGCATGATCAAGAGTTTCGCGTAACACTTGTTACCTATGTAATGTGTTTCGCTGAACTATGGGCATGACGGTTTGCATAAGCTTACTATACGTTCCAGAGGGAAGACCTTTTTTTAGAGATTCCAGCGTTTTTGGGACGAAAATCGAGAAATCAGGGACAGATTTGAAGTGAAAAGTTTTTTTTAGAAACCACTGCGTTTTTCGGACAAAAATTGGGAACTCGGAGAAACTTAGGCTAAGTGTTGCCTAAGCTAATACGACAAGGCTAGGTGTTCCGTAAATAAAAAAGTTTGAGAAAATCTGTTTTACATTAATGGCCGATCTCCGAAATGCTTTAAAACAAAGCTTCAAGGTCTACAAAAAGTGAAAAGATATACCAAAGAGGTTTCAAAAACTGATGCAATATATACAGTAAAATATTTTAAAATGAAATCATAAAAAAAGCGAATTATTTAAGAGGAAGTCGAGGAGAAAATTTATATACGTATTATAGATGAATTTGTTGTAAAATGCTGTCCGTCTTTGAAAATATGGGAAGTAGCAAAATCCTGTTGAAAATTATTCACAGACCGAGTTTGAAAATTTTAAGTGTATCCTGAGCTTAACCAAAAGTATTGAGTTTCATTTCAAAATTCTTGCTAAAATAATAAAGTAACGTTAATGCTTGTATAAAAATAATAAACGTAAAACAAAACTTTCGTACATGGAAATGAAAGCTTAAGCTCTTATTTAATCAAACAAAAGATTTCTATTTATATTTATCTTCCTGACCGCAAAGAAACGTTGGAGGTGTTATAATTAGCTATGGTCAAGAGATTACCCCCATTTGCTTCCGGAGATACCACGATGCTACAATATGTGCCTGGGATCAAGAAAAGTTGACTTGGAATTGGTTTTGTGTGTTCAGAAAGCTAGGCTATATGCAATGCATAGAAACGACTTGGGTTTTGAAAATTCGAATTTCGTAGACTCAGATTAATGCTTTCATGAACTTATACTAAAATTACATTATTTTTGGTAGTCTTGGACTTGGAATCGGTTTGAGCTTTTTCAAAAGGACTCGAACTTGGTTCGAATTTGAAAGTTATAAGTTGTTGGACTACTATTAGCATGCACACAATCTATTATAGGTATATTTTTAAAACTTTCCCACCACTACCTAATAAACATTCGTTCCATGGTCTTGATAGTCTCAAAAAATAATAAATTTGTTGAAATATATTTCAATAGAATTAAAATTGAACTGACTAAACAGGTAGGCTACTATCACACACAAAAATCCAATCTTTTTTTAGCAGTAAAAACAAATTTGCACTGATTACATAGCAACAACAACAAAAACAATTTTTTTATTGAATATATATATAACAATAATTGTTAATTTAAGCTCTAACTTTGTTATTGAGCACTTTAGAAGTACTGATTTTCATACAGTGTTAACAATAACAATTAATTTAGTCGAGCAAAATAATGTTAAACCTCAACAATTATGCCAATTCCACAATGTACAACAAGTTTTATCATTAGAATCAACAAACCTATCGCCCAAGACATTACTAGAAAGAAAAGCTTTAGTTATAGTTTTTTAACACAAAAAAGATTAAGAAATGCTGGTAATATAAACCTTTGTGAAATATGAATACTTTAATTTTTACAAGATAAAGTTTAAATTACCTTTGAAAGCTAACAAAGTTTGTAAAAAAATAAAAATTATGTTTGCTTTTAGGCAAATGAGTCAAAAAAATACTAACCCAAAAAAACAAATTTGCTAATGTATTAATATATTATAGAGCAGCCAAATATTTCAGCTTATGCTGCTTTAATTAAATATTTAGACGATTTTTGTCTTGAAGGAATATGCAATGCAAACTTGCAATAAAGTTAGCTTGAAGAACAAAAAATTATTAAACCTCATAAAAAATCTTTCAATCTTAAGTTTATTTAAAAGAATCAATAAAACAAACAAGAAATAATCCCGCCAACGTTCGTAGTTGAAACATGCCTTTATGGTTCAACAAACAATTCGAAGTTGACTTTCAAATGTTGGTCAGATAACTAGCCTCTTTGTAAGTTTAAATATAATGTGTTTAATATCTATATAAGAAATTACAAGGGTTTCAACAGCTTGCGTTTGTAAGATATTTTCCCAGTCTCCACCATATCGGAGCTCATAAAGATTAAAAATATTTCATAGAGCACAAAGATTTAAAATTTTGTTGTGATGCAGATTAAACTGCTGTGCTCAGTTATTTTAAATTTCTCTTTGGTATTTTCTACTTGAAATCGGTTCAAACTTAACTTAAATTAACTTAAATTTAAACTTAAATTCAAACTTAAATAATTTAAATGTATGCCAAGTATCACATGGACCACGGGTTGCATATGTTTCATGTAAGCCATTGCTTTAGTTTTTTCGTAAACTCGCGGTCAATTTAGTTTTCTAAACAGTATTCAGTGATACTTTCATGATAGTTGACTATTTTTTGAGGTTGCTTTTCGTCATTGTCGAAATTAGTGTGCATTAATTTTACAATAATATTAACGGAAGAATATATATTAGCTGTTGACTTGTTTTATTTGAGCTTGTCATTTGGCTGCTTTTCGTATTAAAAAAAGTTAGTGATAGATGATAAAAATGCTAAAATGCTTGTTGGTAAGTGAATATTTTAAATAAAATAAACAATCTTGCCAAAATTTTTTTGCTTTGTTCAAAGTAACGTACATGTATGTTTGATATATAAAAAGCGTTTTTTACTCTGAAAAATGATTCAGATCGTTTTTTCTAAATAAACGATTTCTCCTTTAATTGCCATTTTATTGTTTATTGCTGTATCGTTAATCATCACAGACTTTAATAACCAAAAATTTAATTACACAAGTTAATAATCATCAACTTATTGTTTCATTTCTTTTTTTAAATACTTGATTGCTGTGAAATAGTTCACACAAGAAAAATCATAAATATTAGAAAAGGTAAAGAAAAAGAAGAAGCAGTAACAACGTCAGACGTTAAAACATGTATAAAAAGAAAAGAAAAAATGTGGAGGTATTGTGTTAGAAAAAATCATTGCTCTTGAATCGTTTTAATGGTGTTAGCTTTTGCTTAACAATTATATTTATGAAATATTTGTGTTAAGCAATCAGAAATAATAAATTGTGTTTGTTCTGTTTCGTTTAATAAGGAGGTGGCTTTGCTCTTTCACTAAATATTTGTGTTAAGCAATCAGAAATGATAAATTGCGTTTGTTCTGTTTTGTTCAATAAGGAAGTGGCTTTGCTCTTTCACTAATCCAAAAGAATTGCGGTATTCAAGTGTCAAATATTTAAGTTCTAATCAAGCTATTGGCATGTGAGAATTTTTGGAGGTAAATTTGATTTACAATTACGGAGATAGAATAGGCCTAGTAAGATTAAGTTCTTATTTTGATTTATTTTTTTGTTTGCAACTCGTTTTTATTCTATTTGTGAAACTTTTTCTCTTTTGTCGCATTAAATTTATGCAATTTTTGTAAGTGCATCGGTCAGAGTGATCAACTGAACTCACCAAAGAGTAAGCACGACTAATTTGCCAAAGTGAAAAGATAACAAAACTTGCGAGCTATAGTTGTTTCAAAACTGTTTTTACTGATCACGAAGACCAAATAAAGACTTAGAGATCAAAAAAAGGCTAAAATATTTTAATATAAACAAAAGATTTTTTTACGAGTATATTTAAACAAAAAAACAATTTTTTCTTCCAACATATATTGTGAACAGTGCCAAATTGTGTAATGCTGCAACGTTGCATGTTGCAATGCAATGTTGCAATGTTATGAATTGTGGTAGATTGCTCATAAGAGCTGCAGAGCTGCAGCACCCCCAAATATATGCGCCAGAATTGCAAATACTGTATTATCAACAACGCTATGAAAAAAATTTTTGTATGTTTTGATTTTTCTCAATTTTCTTCACATTAAGTTGAAATTCAACTTAAAGCAAATTTTTTAATTTTAAATTGGCAACTTCTTGAGCTGTTCCAAAGGAAGCTAAAAAATTTCACACCAAGTGACGCCAAAAGACGCAATGCATTGACGCTGTATATGAAACTTTAAACTTTTGTCTGAGTTGCAGTGAATGCAGCTCATTCATAGTAAAATCTAAACTTTTAATGGGTTAAGGGTCAGTGCTGATGCCTCGGAAGTTTATTTTATAACAATGCTTCTCAACTCTTGGATTGCAATCAAAAAGTGGGTCGCCGTTTGATTTGATTAGGTCACCGACCACTGTAGTTGTGTAAAAATTAAATCACTACTTTTTAGGGCCAAAAATCGAGAAATCCAAGACAGATTCAAGTTTGAATGTTAATTTTTTTAAGTTCCGGTGGTAACCGGAAATTGAATCATAAATTTCGGATGGGTTGCCAAACTTTGCTCTCTATTTCGTCTTATCATTTGGTCACCACAAAAAAAAGTTGAAAAGCACTGTTCTATAGTGAGATGGAATTGTTACGATTGGTGAGTTTGTTCTGAGAACCAATCCTAACACAGTAAAACAGAAGTTATAACAAATAGAATTTATTTATCAACTATAATAAAACCGCGTCTCTGTCCCAGAGTAGCGCTATCACATTACACATTATTTTGTCGCCTTTCTACTGAGTGGTACAGCACGTCACTATATATAGTGAGCATGACCGAATAAAGGGGAGACCAGGGCACGTAGTAACACTTTTTTCTTTTTGCTATTTCTTTTATAATAATTTTTTTTTTAATTCTTGTTTAATATGAAAAATTTAGATTACTATTTAACTAATATCAAAAAAATAAATTAATAATTTTCAAAGCTTAGTGGTTAAAATTACGATTTAAATATTTTAAAAAAGCGTTACAATGTGACCCTGTCAATGGGGTATGACTTTTTCATAACTTTTTCATTGAAAAAGTAAATGCAATGAAACCACACATAGCCTAATCATAGACATGAATATCAAGCACAAAAAATGAGGATTTGGCCGTTGCCTAAAAATGTTAAAACAGTTTTTTTCACTGCTGGATTAGCCCAAGCATAAATTTCAAAATCACATTTGTGACAAAAATATGTATTCAAATCTTCGGCACAAGCTAAATGTGATCACTTTAGGTAACCATAGCATTGTACCACCCGCTCCTCATCAGGACGACTGTTAAAATAGGTCTCAAGAAATTTAATGCAAAACTACTCTTTTGCTTTTAGTGTTTTTTCAAAAATTGTTTTTTCTTTGAAGCTGTGACATATTGTTTTTTTCTGGTGTGTCCGTTAGCATGGCACACTTTTCAGACCTTTTATTGTTTTGCACCAAGGACTTACCTTTAAGTTTTTTTAGCATTCTGCAGAGTTTTATATGGAAAACACCATTGTTTTTGCTACTCCCCTTATTGATCTTTTTTAAATTATAGCAACTGCTGCAGCAGCTCTTAAGTTGTCTTGTAATGATGAGCTGGTGTTCCTGTTAGTCTTTCTTTCATAATTTCTCATATTATTCACAAATATTGTTGCCGAAGTTACTTTTAATGTAAGCTAGTTAAACTTATGCACAAAAATATGTGTTACAACCAGGGCTGGGGAGCCGGAGCCGGAGCCATGGAGCCAGCCAATTTTAGAGGAGCCAGAGTTGGAGCCGGAGCCAAGTTCTGATATTGTGCGGAGCCGGAACCATCAAAATTTTTGCTGGCTCCAGCTCCTAACAATATTTTTTTACATTTAAAAGCCACTTAATTAATTTGTGGATATAAATGTGCATTAAGGTTATGTAAAGGGTGTGTTTGTGTTTGAGTAATTTGTTTAAGATGAGTAGCATGGAGTTTGAGATAGGCGCCCATTGGTAGGACAATGGTTTTGTCTTGCAGGCTTTGGATGTTTGTGTCTCGTGTGCAGCCAGTGGCAATGAACAAAGCTGTGTTCTGAATGGTTTGCAGTTTCTTAATATTAGTGTTTAATATGATAGAGCTCCACATAGCGTTTGCATATGAGTCTCGTATTCTAGTATGGGCAAATGATAGCTTTAAATGTAGAAATGATTAGTTCGTTTTTTTTACTTCATTTGTTTGAAGTAAGTGCTTTGAGAAAGTTAAGCGTTTGTTTTGTTTTAATGACGGTGAGGTTTATGTATTGTGAAAATATTAGTTTGGGGTCAAAAGTAATTTCAAACGTTTTTGAGTGTTTTAGCAGGGTCTGGTACAAAAAGTGTAATACTTTGTAAAAATATGGTTGAATCAGTTGTTGGTCCTTAAATGGTGATTAGTGTGAGATGCTGTGATTGTTATGTCATTGGCTTATGTTGAGATTTGTACGTCTTTTGGAAGGAGGGTAATCTCAGAGATGTAAATTTTAAACAATGTTGGAGGCCGATTCCATCTTGTGGTACTCCAGATGTTGATTTATTTGAATTTTGAGAGTGTGCCATCGTGTTGAGTACATGCTTGTTGTCCTTTATATGTAGTTGGCTATAAACTTAATGATGGTGTTCGAAATGTTTGTTAGTATAAGTTTGTTTTTGTTTACTGTATCAAACGCCTTGCTCATGTTCAACGCTACTGCTACAGAGTGAAGTTGCCTTGAATTGTTAAAGCCTTTTGTGATTTGGTGGAAGATGCTATGCAAAGAAGTGAATGTTGAGTGTTTATATTTGAATTCATACTGATAAGAAATAATTGGAATATTTTCTGTTATTAATGATAATAGCGCTTTCTCTAGTGCTTTGGCAATGGTTGATAAAAGTGATATGGGTCGGTAGTTTGTGCCGATGTTGTGGTCCTTGTTTGGTTTTAAGATGGAAATGGCTGGGGCACCTTTTCCAAGATGTAATATCGTGTTAGTGTTGGGGGCAGTGTTATTTGATGAAAGCGACCCTAGATGTTTCAGGGGTGACCAGTAAGTTTTACTACTGTAAATTCCATTGTTGTTTTTTGTTCATGTATCTGTTTGTTAATGTAATTGCTAAAGTAATGATTTGTGGCGATCTGTTTTGTTGGGAAGTCTGATTACGTTGTCAAATAAACTTGCGAATATGCCTTGGCAAATGAGTGCAATATGTGCTGTTTCGATTTTCTTTAAAAATGAAGAGTTTAACGGCATCCAGTATTGCCTCGACAAGATGTTTATTTATCTTATGGACGCTTTATGGACATTTGTGAAATGGGGTCTGAAGAAGATGAGATCTTCAACATGATGTTTAAATGATGTCCAATTTTGTTTATTATTGTTTTAATGAAGTGATATTGAATTTCATTGGTCTTGTGATATATACTTAGTGTAAGCTCGTCCCTTCAAACGCTTCTGAAGTTTCGAATGATTCTACTCGAAAAGACTTAGGGAGAATTTTAACACCAAATCTTCAAGCAATCAGAGTACTTCAATCAAATAGTGTATTTAATTTTATTACGTCAGAAAGCCAATTAAAGATTTTAAGGAAGGTATAATTTGATTATTCTATTGTCTACATAAACATAATCAAAATTACTACAATTTATAATTGCCACATTATGCCGCGCACGTTAGTTTACTAATTAATAGTTATTTTACCTATTTTACATATTCTGAATTGCTTATCACGCATTACTTCGTCGCTCCTAGCCACGACCAAAGTAAGACACCGGTTTCAAAATTTGGCCTTTATAGCGATGAGTCACATGAGGTTCCATGATTTTTGGTCATGTGTGCCTCGTGCGGTCTTGTGACCATCGCGCGATCCCGTGACAGTGACGTAGTCAAATTTATAGATCGAATCGTAAGTCGTCGTGGCAAATTCTAAAAGCCAATCAAATTGCCAGTTCACGTAGCACTTAGGGTGGTGAGTAACAATAAATGATCTAATATGAGGGAGAGGATGGTCTTACAGCTAGTGCAATCATGCAAGTCTGCTGAAGCAGTGATGTCTGGCTAAGTAGGCTATTATGTTTGATTTGGTGGTCGACGTGTTGAATGTTTGTGTTTAATGTGACTTGATTTGAATTATTTAATCAGTTATCCTCCCTATGGCTTTTGGTCCGGTGCGTACTATAATTGCATAGACATCTGGGATGAAGATTGTGCTTGGATGATTTATTTTTTATGCATATGTGCTGGATATACCGAGTCTTCTTTTGTTCGAGATATGTAATTGATAGCACCCTTGGATAATATATACCGTAACACTAGCGATTGGAACCTTGGGTAATATTAAGCCCTTGGATAATGTATAATTGATCTTATACTGAGTTGTAGCAAATTGCAAGTTAGTGTATTTTTGATGATGAATATACCATCTAGTTATCCCTAATTAGCTAATATTTATAAATGTATTATCACGTTGGAGCTGGAGCCGGAGCCTAACCTAAATTAGGCTGGCTCCCCATCCCTGGTTACAATTTACCCCACTAGCCTATGTTACAACTTACCCCACCTCATACTTAGTCAAGTTAAAAACTGGATCTGTACGAACGCTTAAAAGCTCGCAGAACATCGTTAAAAGGCTCAATAACTAGAAAACTGCGAAGACTCTCAGATTTATCTAAACATGAATTTCCTAATAAAGCCGCCTTTGAACAAAGTGACGTATCTCTACAACAAACTCTTAGCGATTTTCGCGCGACTTTAAAACTTATGACCGATTTATGTTTTGAAATGCCTAAAGAAAATTATGAACAAGTTAAGACTGATGTAGATGAAAACGAAGAAATGTTAGAAAAATTAGAAATCCAAGCAGTTGATCTGAAATGTGAATTTGATATTACAATGTTGAAACATAAAAGTTCATTTTCTAATTCTAATGACGTAATCAAACAAAATGTAAATAAACCTAAATTTAAGCCAAGAGATCTCGCTGCGCCAAAATGTAATGGCAATCTAGTTACCTATAATGCGTGGAAACAACAAATTAGAGATTATTTTCGAATAACCGACTTAACGACTGATCCTGAACAACTAATTATTTTATTATATCGAGACGTCCTACCTAATCCAATCCAATTTAGCATAAGAGACTGTACTAATGTAAACGAAAAAAACGGAGTTTGGGAACGATTAGATGCTAAATTCCCAATCGCTTGTATACCAAGGGCTATTCTCCAAGAGCTGAAAGATACTAAACCCATATCCTCTGGTTCTGCTCGTGAGATGCGCCGAGTTTTAGAACAAATTAAAGATTTTGCTCGACATTCTAAACTTGCCCACCGAACTGAAGAATTAAGTAGCCAAACAACACTTGATTTAATTGAACAAAAATTATCTAATCACATAGTACGAAATTTTCGTAGATGGGTTAATAAAGAACACAAAGATAAAGCTGTTACGGTGGATCTTCTTATAACCTTTTTGCAAGACGAAACTGAGTTAGAAGAGAGATTACAAACAAACCCACACACTATCTTCAAAAAACTTAGAAGCGCTACTGTCAATCAATTACGTTCTGATTTCCGTAAAATTTGTAAATTGTGCGAAAAATCTCGTCATAGATTTGTTAATTGCGCTGTGTTCTTAAAATACACGCCACAACAAAGAACCGAAGCTATGCGTAGACTTGGGAGATGCTTTACTTGCCTTGCACCGATGCACCGCGCATCTCAAGACTGCCGCTACCGACGACGATGTGCGTCATGTAATTGCTCTCATCACTCGATGCTCGCTTGCGTACAGCGTAACGCACCAATAGGTCAAGTTAAAACTGTAAATGCTCCTTCCACATCCACTCTTAATGCTTCAGCTGATCAATTTCAGCCTCCAACTTCAAATGTTCGAACTGTGAGTAGATCAGAAAATAACTTAAAATATTCCCCATCGGTCATAATTGAAATATTAGATAACAATGGAAAGTGGCGTAAAGCAGTCGCATTATTAGATTCTGGAAGTGATGTAACTCTAATAAAACGAGATACTGTTCGAAAACTTCACTTAACATCAAATCGCAAACCTTTTGTCTTTAAATTTGGTACAGCCGGAGGTGGTTCTTATAGCGAAAACTCTGCAACACTTTCTTTATGAATCAACCTTCTTCGCGTTTTAACATTACCGCAATTGAACTTGAAAAACCGGCTCATAATATACCTAAGTTTAGTGAACAGCTCTTTGAAGATTGTGTTTATTTAAAATCAATTAAAGACTTTGTGCCCAACCGGGAAACTTCTATTGATATCGTAATCGGCTTCAACTATGCAAATTTAATGAAAGCTTCAGGCTATTTGCAACACCCACTTAACCCAGATGATAATCCAACAGGTGTTGATACTCCGTTAGGGTGGTACATATATGGCCCTAAAACTCAAAATACTTTAAATGCTCATGAACTTAGCTACGTGCATCATGTTTATGTTGAACAAAACGCCACATATTTTCAATCTTTGTATGAATCTGACGTGTGCGGAGTGAAGCCTACACGAATCTGCTCTTGTTCCGATAAAGAAGTTCTTGAATCATACTTTCTTAAACACGTAAGAGATACTATTCGACAAACAAAAGAGGGAAGAGTCGAAGTGTCACTTCCCTGGAAAGAAGGCTTTCCAAAATGCTTGCAATTCAACCGTGACGCGAAGCTCGCAAAATTGACGTCACTAGAAAAGCGATTAAATAAATCCGGTCTCACTGAATGCTACAGTGAAGAAATGAAACTTATTTTGGACGAGTATGCTGAACCAGTCCCTCAAAGCGACATCAACAACAAGAAGGGTTGGTATATCAATCATTTCCCAGTTATGCGACCTGGAAAATCAACATCTTGTCGTATCGTTTGGAACTCTGCGGCTGTTTATAAAGGATTATCACTAAACGATGGTCTTTTTAAAGGTCCAGATTTATTAAACAGCTTATTTTGCGTTCTTCTTGCCTGGCGTCAAGACCTGATAGCAATCACAGGCGACATTAAAAAAATGTTCAACCAAATTCAAATATCGGCTGAGGACAGAGTTTATCACAGGTTTTTGTGGCGAAAAAATATTTCCTACCCGCCAAAAGACTTCCAGTGGAAAAGACTACCGTTCGGTGACAAACCCGCACCTGACCTTTCCATCAGCGCCCTACGTTTTCTAGCTAACAAACATTTACAGTCATTTCCCTTAGCTTCTCACGTCATATCCGCTCACGACATATGGATGACTTAGCCACGTCCTTTCCATCGGACACTCAAGCACTAAAAGTGAAACAAAACGTCAATTCTATTTTAAAATCCGGAAAATTTGCCGTAAAAGGCTGGCATTCAAACTCTCCGCTTGTTGACGAGTTCACTGACACTGCTCAGACTGAAATCCTAGGTCATTGCTGGAACAAAACCAATGACAATTTTAGACCTAACTTCGAAGTAAGTTTGCAAGAGCCAGTCACCAAGCGTTCCATCTTATCTGCAGCTGCAAAGTTGTGGGACCCACTTGGAATATTTGCTCCCCTTACTCTAAACTTAAAGCTTTTATTACAATCATTGTGGCAATTGGGAATATCCTGGGACACTACACTTCCAAATTCGATAATTCAACGTTATAAACAAATATTAAACCAAATTTCCGCCCTCCAAAACTTTCAAATTCCCCGGCGTCTTAAACCAGATCTGATAACAGGACCTGTTGAACTTCACGGGTTTTGCGATGGTGGAGAACAAGCCTATGGAGCCGTTATTTGGTTAAGGTGGCCCTCCGGTCCTACGATTTGAAATTTGTAGCTTCTAAAGCGTACGTCGCACCCCTTAAGAAAAAATTTATCCCGAGGCTCGAACTAATGGCTGCTGTTATTCTTGTTAGGCTAGTAACTACTGTTACATCTGTAATCAAATTTTCCGAAATGACTTTATGGACCGATAGCGCAACTGTGTTACATTGGTTACACTTACCTTCATCTAATTTTAAGCCCTTTGTCTCAACTCGTATACAAGAAATCAAAGAAGCCATACCTGAAGCCCCTAATTGTTTTCGTTATGTTAAATCAAGCTTAAACCCAGCTGACGTGCTCACTAAACCAGTTGAAAAATTTAAACTTTCATCATGGCATGAAGGACCGCAGTTTTTGACACAAGCTAAAGAAAATTGGCCTTGTTTCTTACCTACCAAAAACATAGCTTTATCCACTAAAGAAGAGAAAAAAATTTTAGCATTAAATTCATGTGCCACTATTGTAGATGATTTTGAAGACCACCTGTTGAAGCGCACAAGCTCCTGGTCGAAATTGATTCGAATTGCAGCTTGGTTAAAAAGAGTGAAACTTAATCAAAATTCTAGATCTGCTGTTTTAACTGCTGACGAACTGTACTATGCTAAGTTTAATTTGTTTTGGCTCGCGCAGAGTGATTTGAGAACTGCAAAATATCAAAGCATGAGAAAGAAATTAAACCTTAAACCCTCAACCGAGGAATTAGGACTTTTACGTATTCATGGACGATTAAATAAATTTTCATACGATGAGACCGTTACAAACCCAATCGCTTTAACTTCCAAAAGCAAAATTACGAAGCTGTATGCCGAATACATGCATGAAAACTTAGGACACCAAGGTTACCGTGTGGTAATAATCAACCTCCGACAGAACGGCATTCATATATTGCGCGGCAAACAGTTGCTTAAATCTATAGCCGAAAAATGCATCAAGTGTCGTATCGCGCGACGTAAATTGATGGAACAACAAATGGGTCAATTACCGTCTTTTCGCCTCAAATATCGTAGCCCTCCGTTCAGTTCTGTATCACTTGACATGTTCGGCCCAATAAAGATCAAGAAAACCAGAAATGTGACCACTTTGGGATGTGCACTAGTAATTGCATGTAACACAACTAGAGTCATCCATCTTGAAATTGCGGACACACAATGTACGAATGACTTTCTACTAGCGTGGCGACGATTTGTTACAAAGCGCGGAATTCATTCCAAGCACGTTTATAGCGATCAAGGCAAATCTTTTGTTGGAGCTCAACTTCCGTTGAAAAAGTGGCTATCTGATTGGGACAAACAAATTATTCATGAAAATATGGCAAAAAAGCACACAGAATTTCATTTTTCTTAGGATTTTAATACGCCCAAAGCAAGTCATATGAATGGCTCAATTGAATCATTAATTTCTAGCTGTCGTAAAGCATTTAACGCTACATCAAATTACTTAAAACGCTCTTACACCTTTTCAGAATGGGAGACGATTGTTACCGAAGCGAACTATCTAGTAAATTCTCGACCATTATTTCCAAAGAATGTCGAAGACCTTGACGAAGAACCAATCACCGGAAATTCATTATTGTTTCCGTACAAACAATGCGCTATACCCCAATCGTCAAAGAACGAATCGATCGACCCGAGACTCTACGCCAAAGCTGCTCAAGCCTTCATCAACCAATTCTGGGAATCCTGGCTACGTAATATGCCTCCGCATTTGTTATTTCGTTCAAAATGGTTTCGATCTCGTCAAAACTTAGAAGTCGGCGACTACGTCATCGTGCTCGAACCGGGTCTTAAAGGTCAAACCGCACCGAGAGGACTGTGGGAACACGCTATTGTCACCGAAGTTTTCCCCGGCGATGATGGTCTTGTTCGAAAAGCTAAATTAAGACTCTCAGGACAGCGCCAGCTGACGCAACCAATCCACAAACTTTGCTTGATAGCAACCTTCAAGGAACTAAATTGTCCTGAAAATCAATGATTGTGTTATTATTAATATTTTGTTTTGCTTGCTCGTTTTGTGTTTTTCTTTTCGTTGCTCACTAATTCAGTTAGTTCCGCACTGGGGGGGAGTGTTTTGGTTTAAACAAAGAACACTTTCTAATTTTGAAGTAATCTAAAACTGAATTTCCTTTTAATTTAAAACACAATGATTCGAACTGCGACCAATTTGCAACGGTATAATATTCTATTTAGTGCACTATGGTTTGTCATCATGTGAATTCCTTTCGCCCTTATTAACTTTCCTTTTAATTTAAGAAACAATGACTTGACACATATCCGTCCTTTTGTCCTTATCAATTTCTCATCCTTTAACTTTTTTTTATTTTAACAAAAAACCCTCAAAATATAAATAACGTTCGTCAGAGGAAAAACACTCATTTTTTCGTCATCTAAGTGGTAAAAGTAATTTTGGCCGAAGTGCAGCTAATTGTTTTTTGAACTTCGGAATCGCGATCGTCTACTTAAAGTTATTTGGCTCTCCACATTCCTAAACTTTTGTGAATACCTTTTATTTGTTTTTTTTTTGTATGTATTTCGTAGTAACTGTTTTCAGTAATTTATTCGTATATATATTATAGGATTAAAAGTACAAAATAAGAGTATTTGTCAATCAAGTTTTTACGTGGGGAGAGAGATTCGCGATAAACAATCTAAATCCAAAACAGTAATCAAAAGTAATCAAAATTGGAAATTGTGCTATTATAATCAAAAGTAATCAAAAGAGGAAATTGTGCTATTCTAATCAATAGTAATCAAAAGTTTAATCTGAAGTAATCAAAAGTAATCAAAAGTAATCAAAATTGGAAATTGTGCTATATTTAATAGCCTACTGTTTTGTGTTTCGACTGATATAAAATATTTTAATAAAACTGCACCCGCTATCTCTCGAGAAGACAAAAATTAAATTTAATTTGCCTGCTCAAAAGCCTTCTTTTAACAGTAAGCCTATTTTTAGTCATCGGAACTAAACTATTTTATTTGCTAGCAATCGGTTTTAATATGATTGTTATTTGGGGCTATTAGAAATTTTGTTGGTTTATATTAGATTTCGACAAATGCAAATGTTACAACTTACCCCATGTTACAACTTGCCTCGGTTTCCCTACAGATCAGCGACCATGGGACACAAAAACTCTGTCGCACAAAATTTCGCATGATAAATATTATGAGAAGCGGGGCACGATTGACAAAATAAAACCTAAGCCCAGAGTGCTGCAATCATGCATTCGGCATATACGAATCACTACAGGATTGTTTTAAAACAGAAATAAAATTACTACGTAGCTACACGGGCTATATATTGGAATATTTTTATAGGCTTATCACAGTTTGACCAGTATTGAAGTATTGACGCTATTGGACGATATGAAAAGGTAGATAACGTAATAACCAGATTCTCGAAACGAGTTTCTGTGTCAGATGTGGATAGTGACGGTTGAAGCGATAAAGCTCAAGCAGATTCAGGAAAACTGAACAGAAACTTATTGTTTGCTGACCAAAAATTGCAATTGAAAACTGCCAGCCAAGATTGTTTTTATTGTTTTTTTAAGGGAATCATTAAAAGTGGCTGCCTTTTTTATTGTTGAAAGAAGCTCCTTTAAGTAAAAGCCATAACTTCTTATACTCATAGTGTTTTTGGCTCTCAACCTGCTCTCATAACAAATTTTTACATATGCCTTTGTATAAATTTTATTTTATAAAACAAAGTACGAAATCGCTTAAAAGTTAAATTAAGAAAATGTTAATATGAAGAGGTAGAAAAGAACAATATTCTTAAAACTACCCCGAATAACCAATCCAAACAGGAGGTAATGCCGAAATAATAACCTGCGAGTCGTAAACAGTTTTATTCTGTTGTATAATTTGTCATTATTTTAATTGTGTTGAGGTGATTCATTGGACGAATTCTATCGTATGTAAGCATACAAACCTAAAAAATTCAATTCGCCAAAACAGAAAGCTGAGCTGATTAATTATTTAGATGAAGGTGCAACAATGATTGTAATGACTGCGCGTGTTTGAGTTTTAAAAGAAAAAAACTTTTCTTGATTATTTAGATTTCTTTTTTTATTATTTGGACGAATTCTATTGCGAAGAAAACCAAAAACTTTAATACGCCAAAACAAATAGCCCAGCTTATCAAATATTAGTACTTAGACGAAGTTACAACAATGATCGTGATGACTGCGCGCGTTTGAGTTTCAAAAGAAAAATTTAATGAATATTCTACTTTTTTCAACATTGTTAACCAGTACACCTTGTCTGTTTGGACTCAGGTTGTTTAATCATGCAACCATACAGAGTAAAGCTACTTCTAACATGCTAGAGATACTCATTTATTTAAAATGTAGCCTCAGATTGCGGTAGCAGATATAACCTCAGAAACCGGGAAGACAGCGCATAAAAGTGTCATCTGCGGCACTGTGCATCGCGCATGTCGAACCGTAGCTTATTGCCAACTTATTGTTTCAGGTTTTGAACGCTAGACACATACTACCGGTCAAAAAAAAATTAGAGCTGGTCTTAGTTGAAAAAATCCAGATTTAGGCACAATGGCTTGTGTAATTTGCAACCACTTTTTAATTAAAGAACCATTCTATTGTTTATGGTTCTTTTTAATATAATCAGCTCTACATTTTCTCTTGTGAAAGCAATCTCTGACAGGGTTTAAAATTCGAAGCTATAATCAGATTGGCTTCTGCTTGCGTGATCCACAATGCCGCTGGTGGCACTTTTATGGCTGTCTTGCCTTTTTACCTACGAAAACAAATTCGGAAATAATAATCGGCGTTGAAGAAATAAAACCCAGGAAAAGTTTAGTCGGTTCCGTCATTCAGTCAAGACTTTTTACGACAGTACAGCTTTTTAAATAAGAAAGATTCTAAAGAAGTTCCCTATTATTTGAAAAAGAAAAATACAGATAAGGCTATCAAATGTATTTACTATTGCTGCAATTAAAAAGATTTAGCATAGTTATTGACAACAGAGCTAAGTTTCGAGATAAATTTTTGTTGCTTACAATTTTTGTTGCTGCTAAAAATCGTAATTATATTTTCATTAAGACAGATTTCAGCATTTCAAATATTGATTTTAGTATGTACAACTCAAAAAATATAGCAAGCCTGGATAGATCAAAACGTATCTTCAATAAAATGTTTTCTATCAATGTAACGTTAGTAATTGTTTGTTGATGCATGATATTAAGTTTTGTCTTTTACGTTTTTACTCATGTTCATATTGATAAGTATTAGTCAAATTCTTTTAAAACCCATTTTAATTTAAACAACAAATGAAAAAAGGAATTTCGTGAGCTTTAAAACAATCCAATCTTATAACAACAAACATCTTGTTTTCTTATTGTGATCAGTCCAATGTTACTTGAAATATTTAAAAACTTAAAATATTTTACCCCCGACGGGAAGTTTATACAAATGTCGGTATTGCTTCTGACTTTGATTTGATTAAATACAAAAATGTTAAACTGCACTTGTATTCTAATATTTTATCAAAAGAGTTCTCTACGTTTATTGTAACTAGATTATCTTTTTTAAAAATCATATACAATCAGAGTTATTTTGAAGCAAATGGAAAAGTATAAAAAAGAATCTAATGTGAATTAAAAGTAAAAAATTTTAAAATCTATTTATTAAAAAAATTTAGAATTACCGAATTTCCTTTCCAATTAATCTGTTTTAGATATTTTGTTTTAATAATTATGTTCAACCCCCTCCCCGAATAAATTGATGAAGAAAGCTTTTTATTACAAATGTGCATAGATAAAACGAACTGTTATTTTGTTATTTTCTGTCACAAACTTTGTCAAAGTTATTAGCGAAATATAGTGTTCAACATACATAATCAAGATAAAAAGATATTAAGAAAACAAAAATCTTCTTTTTTATTCACGAAACTTGTTTTCCTTTGAAATCAATGTGAAGCCAAAAAGAAATTATTTGAAAAAGAAATCACGGTTTCGTTATTAGGTTATGCGGTCCTAAGCTGCATGAGATGAGAAAGTTGTGGCCAACTAAGAGCTGAAGCTGAATTCTTTGAGGTATTACTAAAAGCAGAGTTTCAATTTGCAATTAATCAACTCAATTGTGATGCTTTGTTGAATAAAAATAAATTTTTTTGGTTTTTGTTTTTATTTTGTGATTTTGTTTCATATCATCAAACAAATAAACAGTGATGTTGTCGATACCACAAACGTCGAGACCGAGACCGAGACTCGATAATTTTTCCGAGATCAAGACCGAGATTAAGATTGAGATCGAGACCGGAAAATTGCAAGACCTAAAGTTCGAGACCGAGACCAAGGCCAAAAAAGTTTACAAAAGTTAAATTCACTTTTAAATATTTTAAAAACAATAAATTTTTATTTTTTTTAAAACCTGAAGTTACATTTTAAATAAATAAGTACTTCTAGCATGTTGGAAATAGCTTTCTCTGTGTGGTTTCATCATTAAACGACCCACTTTAAAAACCCAAGCCCAAATAGACTAGTCGTGCTGGTTAATGATATAGAAAAAAGTAGAATATTTATTAAACTTTTTTAAAACTCTAAAATGCACGGTCATCACGATCAATGTTGAAACTTTATCAAAATATTTGATAAGCTCGGCTTTCTGTATTTTGGCTTTGTTTGCTTACATACAATAGATTTCATAGCTTTCGTCTAAATAATCATTTCAAAAAGATAAGAAATAATAAAGAATTAGGCAAACGAATAAAAACTATTTAACGACTCGCAGGTTATTCTTTTGGTATTACGGCCTATTTGAATAGGTTATTCGGAATAGTGTTGAAAACATGGCTCTTTGCTTTTTTCTATCTCGTCATATTGACACTTTCTTGCGGTTTTTAAAATTTTTTTTATTTAAAGTCATTTAATCTAAATCAATAAATACAGTACATGTATACATGTACGTATAAGAAATTTTTCAAAATTTTTCGTCAATGTTCATCAGAAAAGTGCCCAATAACCTCAAGTCAAATCGGTTAAATTAATCAAAAAGTTTCATAATTTTTCTCAAAAAGTTGGTTAAAACATTATTGTTTCGCGCTAAATCTAAATTAATTACAAATTATCGAGATCAATGAAGTTAAATTTGTTTGTAATGCTTTACGTGAGAATGATTACCCAGATTGGTTATTGAATAAAATGAAAAAAGAAATTAAGCATAAAAAAGTGAATAAAAGTGTTTGCATGCGTGAAAAAATATCTAACTATGTCGGTTTACCATATATTAAAGGTTTGAGTGATGAAATGTCTAGCATTTTGAAAAAATGTAATATTAATGTGTATACTTACCCTTATAAAACAATTGAAAACATTTTACCAAAAATAAAAGACTCTGTGGATGATATATATAAGCGTGGTGCAATTTATAAAATTCCGTGTAAAGATTGTTCGAATGTACCTCGTATATGTTGATGAAACGGGCAGATGCTTTTAATACTCGCTTATCGCAACATAAACGTGATTTGAAACCGATTAATTTGGCTAAATTAAAAGAAGACGATTTAAGTAAAAAAACTGCATTGGTTAAGCATTGTTTCAATTGTAAACATAGGATTGATTTTGGTAATTTTGAAATATTGAATTATAACATTGATTATGATAAACGAAAATTTTTAGAATCATTATATATTAATAATAGAAAAAATTTAATAAATGATAAAGATCGTAATGTTTTCCAAAAATATATAGCAATATAAAAACTCTCAACTAATGTGGCTTTTCAACCTGCTAAATTTGTTTCTGTTGCACGAAGTATTTATTAAATTGTTATGTTTGTTCGCTTCTCACCTTGTGTTTGTTGGTTGGTGTTTTTAACTTCTTGGTTTTTAAATACGATGCGCGTTGTGTTCTGCTTTTACCTGATGAAGTCCGCCCGATGTAACGGACGAAACGTCGTTGAGTTCTTCTTTAATAAATATATTACGCCTTTTGTATTTGTTGAAGTTTTACTTGCCTCTGATTCTACCAGAAGAACAAATGAATTTTAAAATAAGTAATATCCCTGGTAACAGTGCTTATATTAAAATTTATTTTTATTTAACAAAGCATCAGAATTGAGTTGACTAATTGCAAATGTTGAACACTATATTTCGCTAATAACTTTGACGAAGTTTGTAAGGGAAAATAACAAAATAACAGTTCGCTTTATCTATGCACGGTTGTAATAAAAATCTTTCTTCCTCAATTTATTCGGGGGGGAGGGCTTCAACATAATTATTATTAAACAAAATATTTAAAACAGATTAATTGGAAAGGAAATTTGGTAATTCTAAATTTTCTGGATAAATAGATTTTAAAATTTTGCACTTTTAATTTACATTGGATTGTTTTTTATACTTTTCCATATGCTTTAAAATAACTCTAGTTGTATATGATTTTTAAAAAGAATAATCTAGTTAGAATAAACGTACAGAACTGTTTTGATAAAATATTAAGAATACAAGTGCAGTTTTTTTGTGTTTAATCAAATCAAAGTCAGAAACAATACCGACATTTGTGTAAACTTCTCGTCAGGAGTAAAATATTTCAAGTTTATAAATGTTTTAAGTAACATTGCACTGATCACAACAAGAAAACAAGATGTTTGTTGTTATAAGATTGGATCCTTTTTGTATTTGTTATTTAAATTAAAACGTGTTTTTAAAGATTTTAACTAATAATTATCAATATGAACATGAGTAAAAAAGTAAAAGACAAAACTTAATATCATGTATCGACAAACAATTACTAACGTTACATTGATAAAATATCATGCATATCATGTATCAACAAACAATTACTAACGTTACATTGATAGAAAACATTTTATTGAAGATACGTTTTGATCTATTAAGGCTTGCTATATTTTTTGAGTTGTACATACTAAAATCAATATTTGAAATGCTGAAACCTGTGCTAATGAAGATATAATTACGATTTTTAGCAACAGTATGTAAGTATCAAAAATTTCTCTCGAAACTTAGCTCTGTTGGCAATAACTATGCTGAACCTATTTAATTGCAGCAATAGTAAATACATTTGATAGCCTTATCTGTATATTTCTTTTTTAAACAATTGGGAAGACTAAACTTTTCCTGACTTTTTAACGGACTAAACTTTTCCTGTCTTTTATTTCTTCAACGCTGATTATTATTTCCGAATTTATTTTCGTAGGTAAAAAGGCAAGACTGCCATAAAAGTGCCATCAGCGGCATTGTGGATCACGTATGCAGAAGCCGATCTGACTATAGCTTCAAATATTGAGCCATGTCAGAGATTGCTTTCACAAGAGAAAATGTAGAGCTGATCATATGAAAAAGAACCATGAACAATATAATGTTTTTTTAATTAAAAAGTGGTTGTGAATTACACACGCCATTGTGCTTAAATCTGGATTTTTTCAACTAAGACCAGCTCTACGTTTTTCTTGACCGGCAGTCTCTGTCTAGCGTTCAAAACCTGAAACAATAAGTTGGCAATAAGCTCCGGTTCGGCGTGCGTGATGCAGAGTGCCGCAGATGACACTTTTATACGCTGTATTTCCCGTTTCTGAGATTATATCTGCTACCGCAATCTGAGGCTACACTTTAAATAAACGAGTATCTCTAGCATGTTGGAAGTAGCTTTACTCTGTATGGTTGCATCATTAAATCGCAAATAGTTTGTCGTCATTGTTTGGAAAAGTATCTACTCCAGGTCCGACACAAACAGGACTGGGGCCGAGGGTTTATCCTTTTACTATCTTAGGCTGCTGTACTGCCTGGATCAGATGCTGGCAGTGATGTTGTTAAGCCAGCATCGAGTTTTGTCATCCAAAACCGTCAGACCTCGTGCTCCATGTGGTGCCCAATTTATAGGGCATGCTGTTAGAACATGGTCTGCGGTTTGTTCAGAGGCGCCACACTCGCAATTTGGTGAAGGAGCGAGACCCCATTTGTGCATGGACGAATGGAATCGCCCAACACCAGTCCGCAGGCGGTTGAGCTTAACCCAAGCTGCTCAAAATAAGCTCATCCCAACAGGCCTGGCACCGGTCCCGGGCACAAAAGCACGGAGCCTGGATGCATTTTTACAGTACTCCGTTTTCCATTTGTGATTTGTCCATTCAGAAGCGTGGATACCAAATCCGGCAAGGTCGTCCAAAAGATTCTGTACACCTGGCACAAATGGGCGTCTGAATCTTAGTCTCACTTGGCGAGTATCTGAGCACCCACTTAAAAGACCATACAAGATATGATCAAGGTCCAAAAATCCACGGTGAGCCAAGGAGAGTGTCGTTCCCAATTGGCGAAGCTCAGCTGGACAAATGCCTGAGAGTATCGGTAAGTGGTCCGTTGGAGTAGAACGCAGGCATCCAGTGACTATGCGCAAGGCGTCGTTCAAGACACTTTCGATGAGGTGAGTGTGAGCACTGCGACACCAGACTGGCGCACAGTACTCAGCTGTTGAGTAAACTAGAGATAAGGTGGCTATGCGTAGTGTTTTAGCACCAGCACCCCATCCCAAGCCCACGAGTCGCCTCAGCAGTGTGACGCGCGAGGATAGTTTTTCGCGCAATGCCACTAAATGGTGAGGAAACGTGGGCGATCTGTCCAGTTTTACCCCAAGATAAGTAGGCGTTGGACAGAACGGTAAAAGTATATCTTTGTTGTAGAATTTTACCTCACGTTTGGCCTCTCGGTTATTTAAGTGAAAGGCTGCCGGATCACCATCTTAGTGTTACTGAGCTTAAACCTCCAAGTCTGGAGATACAATGAAAGTTAAGACATGTCTTGACTTAAAGTCCCCTCCAAGTCCTTCCAGTTTTCAGAAGACTGCAACAATGCTAAATCATCAGCATAAGCAAACTTTCTGGAAATCATGGAGGCAGATTGTACGTATAGATGTTCAATAGGAGGGGTGCTAAGACTGATCCCTGAGGAACGCTGTTTTTAAGACGGCGTAGCCTGTTTTGCTTGTTGTCACTAATAGTTAATATTACATCACGGGTGCCCGACTTTTACACGCTGGGAGCCAATTATTTTTGCAAGTATCTCCTGGACCGCAATCGGTACAAAATTATAGTGATAAAACTTGTTTTAATCTTTAATTTTAGTAATCGAACTCGTTCCTCCAAAAGAATTTATAATTTGATCCTAAATATTTTTTTCTAAATGCAGCAAACAAGTTCTTGTTGTAATGAAATTTATGTATGCAATAATCTGAACATCCTATTTATATATTTATTAATTATGCCCTGCGATTGTTTATAAAAAAGAGGAAGTGGCGGCCTCTGCGTTACAACGTTTGCCCACTCCTATAGTTTGTTAATTTTTTATTGTCGTTTCTATTTTCATCCTCTTGCCTTGTAGAAAAAGCGTCGGAGGCGTTACACTTAGGACGCAATTACGCCAACCCTCTTACAGAGATACCAAGGTTAAATTTATTATTTTGGTTTTTAATTTTATGGGGATATGGATTATTTACCTGATGAAGTCCGCCCGATGTAACGGACGAAACGTCGTTGAGTTCTTCTTTAATAAATATATTACGCCTTTTGTATTTGTTGAAGTTTTACTTGTCTCTGATTCTACCAGAAGAACAAATGAATTTTAAAATAAAAAATAAATTTTTTTGGTTTTTGTTTTTAGTTTGTCATTTTGTTTCATATCAACATCCAAATAAACAGTGATGTATTCGGGATCACTAACATCGAGACCGAGACCGAGACCAGATAATTTTTTAAGATCAAAACCGAGATCAAGAGCGGAAAATTGCAAGGTCTAAAGTTCGAGACTGAGACCAAGGCACAAAATGTTTACAAAAGATAAAGTCCAATTTTAAATATTTTAAAAACCATAAATTTGTATTTTTTTAAAAATCTAAGTTATAGAGATTTTAAATAAATAAGTACTTCTAGAATGTTGGAAATAGCTTTCTCTGTGTGGTTGCATCATTAAACGACCCGCTTTAAAAACCCAAGTTAAAATAAACACGGCGTGCTGATTAATAATGTAGAAAAAAGTAGAATATTCATTAAACTCTTTCAAAACTCAAAAATGCACGGTCATCACGATCAATGTTGAAACTTTATCAAAATATTTAATAAGCTCGGCTTTCTGTTTTTTGGATTTGTTTGCTTACATACCATAGTTTTCATAGATTTTGTCTAAATAATCATTTCATAAAAGATAAGAAATAATAAAGAATTAGGCAAACGAATAAAGACTATTTATCGACTCCAAGGTTATTCTTTTGGTATTACAGCCATTTTGCGTAGGTTATTCGGAATAGTGTTGAAAACATGGCTCTTTGCTTTTTTCTACCTCGTCATATCGACACTTTCTTGAGGTTTTTAAAAATTTTTTAGTTAAAATCTTTTAATCTAAATCAATAAATACAGTACATGTATATATGTATTTATGTAGAAGTTTTTCCAAATTTTTGGTCAATGTTCATCAGAAAAGTGCTTAATAAAGTCAAGTCAAATCGGTTAAATTAATTAAATTACAGATTATAAAATTTAATGTGACGTTAATATTATTGGCCCCAACAGATTGTTTCGCCTGCCTGGGGTCGTCAGGGGGCGGTTAGAAATTTTATTCAAATAGAAGATTCTATAAATTTTATTGGAATAGAAGATTCTATTTGAGTAAGATTTCTAACCGCCCCCTGACAATCCCAGGCAGGCGAAACAGTTTGTTGGGGCAAATAGAATTAATGTTAAATTAAATTTTGTGGTCTAAAATTTAATTATATTATACATATATATCTTCTTTACTGCACTGATGAGACCCGAAATGTCGAAACCGTACTGTCGGCAGTTATATATATATATATATATATATTTTTTTTTTTAGGTATTACCTGTGTATAAATCGACTCTAGATTCCACAGTCACTATTTTACACCAGTGTGATAGTGCCATAAACGCTAGCGCATGTGCCTGGCGTCCTATACATGGGAAAGCTCATATTTTTAATTAAAAGCAAAAATTGAAAAATGCTCTTTATGTGTTATTTGGACTTAAATATCAATAGCATCAATATATAAAATGAAGCAAAAAATTTTAAAATTTGCAACTTTTTGCATAAATAGGTTAAAGAAAGAGCCTAGTTTTTAAAAACTAATGCTAATATATCTCTATTTAGGTCGTTACTTCATTATAAACGTCGGGTATACTTCATGTTCTATTAAATTGATAAATAGGCAAAAATGGAAAGAGATGATTAAAACTAAAAATAATTATTTCAAGCACGAGCAAAGAAACTGATCTAGTAACCTCGATTGCTATCTCATAACGTTGGTTGATTTATATAATTAGCGTCACATTTTTTATTCATTAATTCGATTGCAATAAAGTTTTGAAATTTTATGTGTTACTGCTGTTTGTGTGGATGTATTTAAGTCGTTTAAGGGTCAGTGTTACTGCTGCCTGTGCAGTTTTATTTAAGTCGTGTAAGGGTCAGTGTTACTGCTGTCCGTGTGAATGTATTTAAGTCGTGTAAGGGTCAATGTTACTGCTGCCCGTGTGGTTGTATTTAAGTCGTGTAAGAGTCAATGCTACTGTTGCCCGTGTGGTTGTATTTAAGTCGTTTAAGGGTCAGTGTTACTGCTGCCCGTGTGGTTGTATTTAAGTTGTTTAAGGGTCAGTGTTGACGCCTTTAAATTTAATTCTATAGTTAGATTAAGTTGTTTTAGTCTGTGTGGAGGACAAACTGTTAAGTTTAATATCAGCTATCAGAGTGCTAATTTATTTTTATGGCTAGTCAGTACAAAGTTATCGCCATTCTATTGTGTCCTTGGGAAAGACAATTTACGGCACTTTCCCCTCTTTGGTGGTCTTGACAAGCAGTTATAAATTATAGTTATATCTCTATTAATTTACAAGCGGACAGCAATATCTTGGCATCTCCGAAAGCAAGTTGGGGTAATTGCTTACTCTATGTATTGGCGCCTCCGTCGCTTTCCTGCGAGTCAGGAGGATAAATATAGAGATAGAATAATAAAAATCACGAGTTGTGACGTTTTTATCAAACATCCAATGATCTCCGTTCAGCTTTATTACAAAATCAATTGAATTTTTCTTTCCTTCATTTCGACGTTTATCTCCTGACGAGTGTCGGACGAAAAGCTTAGAGATGAGTTTTTTGTTGGCTGTCTTCAAATTCTGTACTACAAATCACTTGTTTAAAAGTTCATTGGTAATAAATAAATAAATAAAAAAATGATAATAAACAAATTTAAAGCCGATTTGTAACATTCGCCCAAGTAAATCGGTTATTACTATGGTGGCGGCATCCTTGGCATTGCATAGGAGGGCAAAACGTACGTATCTCAGCCAGTTAAGCACGCTGCCTCTGTACTTATATTGACGTCATAATAATATTCCCAATCAATGTGGGGACTGTTGAAATTGCCGGCATAGATAGATGATGAGAAAACAATGGGAGATCTAGACTGCTATTACAATTTTTCTTGGCAAGCAATACATAGAAGCAATTTTAAACTAAATAATTTATTTTGTCAAACAGCAATGCAAAATTAGAATAAAAACTTTATATTAAAGAAAATTTTTGCTTTGTCCCAGCTTGCTGTATATCTTGAAGTTGAAGATTTTCAAAAAATGGTAAGGAAATTTCAAATGAAGATTTCAAGGAAAAAAAAATGGCAAAGCCAATATCTGGATTTAACATTACTACGAAAAGAGTAAAGTTGAGAGCAACAGGACTGGCTGCTGTTGTTTATGCTTGCGGCATGGTACTTGTTAGTTTAATACCCGTAGTTGGAGGCATTAGTGCAATTGATAGGATCCTTCATGGTAACTGGATCATTTATGCAGAAATACATATACGAAAACGTTTCTCAAATATCGAAAAAGAATAAAAAATAATTTTTATTGCTTATTCGATTTTAGATTATTCAAAAAAAATTTTTGACAAAGCGGTTATTAAATGACTATTTTTAATCCTGTGTAGGCTTTTTTACTAAAATATGTCATTATTTTTTAATTAATTACCTATAAACACAGTTTTTATTTTTTCTTCTCACCAATTTTGTTGTATTCTTTACCATGAATTCAATAAACTACGTGTATTAAAATATGACATTGCTCTTCAATAAAGATTTCTAAAAAAATACTTTCTAGATTTTGTGAAATTAAGTGTTTTTCCCAAATTTTTTTTAGATGCATGAAATAGGATTTTCAATAAGTTCGCAAATTAGCTCAAGAATTTTGGGTGACCAAAAAGATTGATACGCACTTTAATATCAGATACTAAATGTAGAAAGCACGTGTTTCAAAACAAATAAGTTAAAAAGATAATAAAAGATTAAAATTAACTTTTTATAAAGTATAGCGTTTTTTTGTTCTTCCCATACTGCGCGGAATTTTAAATTTGAGATGAGATGGCGTAAAATTTTATGTAAAAAATTGTCTATTTCGACCGCTGTTATTTTTTTGTGTTATCTGCACTTCAGGTCAAAATATACCAATGATTCGAATTAAGAACGGCTTGAAATATACCATTGTTAGCAAGAAAGTTGCAATAATCTGTTCTATAGTTTGGCAAAGATTTTCATAAATAATTTTCCAATTTTATAATTACTAATAAAAGGGCCAGGAGAAAAGTGATATAGACTGTAGAAACTCATGTTAAAAGGGAAGCAACAAAAAGTTGATTAAAACTTTGCTTTTTCTGAGTTTTCTTTTTTTATAAAATTATTTAAACAATGATTTTTTGGAGATAACGTTGTAGCAATCATATTAATCGTAGCAATTTCATTTAAAAATTATTCTGTCTATATTGATATATTTTACCAGTATACAATTACAGTATATTTGGTTACGTTTAATCTTGAAAAAACAAAAGTTTGATTGTTTTGAAATTTGTCGTTACAATTTAGACCTATTATAAAAAAACATGATTTGTTAGAAGTATTTTGTAAACAAAGAGTGCTCGTCGTTTCTTTACAAATGTACCTCTGTATATCTATTGTTTAAAATTGCAACCATTACCGTAATTTTTAAACACTTTAATCTGTATTTTTACATTAATCAATTTGCTTTAACCCAATGCTTGTTTTGCATGTTGTTCTAATTCCTGACATATTTCTGAGAACATGGGAAAATACCCACAAAGTACGCTACTGAGTATACTGTGACCATAAGACATTGAAAAACCCTTAACTAACGTAGACTATTTCTGTAAAAATGTTTTTTTGTAAAACATTTAAAAATAAAAGTTTAATTACAAATTTAAAGTTTTCTGAAATTGCGTATTGATTTTTAGTTTTTTTAGATCTGTATTTTTAATTAAGTTGGTTAAAAATATCTCAAAAATATGTTTGGTTGGCTAGCATCCGCTAAATACAGTACCCATTTGGTTGGCATCTCCATCAAGGCTAGTGGCTCACCTGCAATTATACTTCGGGTCGGGAGTTTTCTAACCATAGCTGTAGCATCTCTTGGGGTTCTTGGAATATTGCTGAATATGAAGAACCGTACGAACTCTCATTAATCCAAAGTTTGATATGCACGCAGAATAACTTAAAACTTTTCTGCTTTGTGAAGAATAATTGAACTGTACTCACTTTGATTATTGAACAATTACTGTACAAATTTGTTATATTATACCTATATTTGTTTTGCTTTTTTTTCTATAAAAATTTGTTAAAGAAGTTCAGTTGTCCATCGATTGTAATTATTAAGACATTAAAAAATGACATTATCACACAATTTTAATTTTTTACCTATAAGGGAAATGAATACCCCTAGAGCCTCACAATGTAAAGTTTTTTGTATGGAAACACTAGATTCCTTTTACGTAAAAAAATTTAACTTTTTGAAAGATTATCTTTCTTCCAAGTGTCTCAAAAGTTACAAAAATAGCTTGCTTAAAAAATCTAAAAAGTTTTTCAAGAAAAGCGTACGTTTCTTTGTTGCAGAAGTTTGTTAGTTTTTAGAACCAAACCCTAAAAAATTCTACTTTATGTTAGATTTTTACCATTTTTAACACATAGCAACAATTCAATCTCAAATTTTTTTTGTCACAATTGCTTTCTTAATTGCGCAAATATTGTAATTTTGTCAAACTCTTTGTATGATTGTTGGACAGAAGCAAATATTTCGACTTTTGCACGGTTCTCATTTTACTTAGTTTTTTCTTTCCAAAGTGGAAAAAGTTGCGTTAAAACCTTTAACAAAATATCGATTTGTTTGTTTTCAATACTAAGCAACAACACAAACATTTCAAAGTAAACTAACAAAGAGTTGACTAGTCAAGTTTATTACACTCATTAAAAGATATCAATTTTTTGACTTAAAGAATTTTTCACCTTGTAACCTAAACATTTTCAATCTACTTTGCATTAAAAAGGTGTTTAGCATCACAAAATTGATTTTCTCAAGTTGAAACCGTCTTGATTGAAAAATAACAAATTTGGCGTTAAAAGTTGTTCGATTTACAAATCACTATCTTTTTTTAGAAACTGTTTATTCATCATGTGATGCTTTAAATTAACTTTATGATAAAAATCAGTCAACCTCACAAATTTTAACTAGTTGAAACCGTTTGCAGCAAAAGATTTTGAATGAAGACCGTCATTGGACTTAGACACACCTTGCTGAAGCGCTTTTAGAGCGGCAAATCAAGAAAGTTTGACACTCCGCAGTTTGATGTTTATTTCAACGAAGACTAATGAGGATTAATGTGGAGCACTCTCTTTTACGTTTATAGTTTATCAAAAATTGATAAAAATGAAAACAATAAAATCGCCAAAAACTGCATATTGTTTCTTTGTAAAAACAAAAAACACTTTATGCAATGCGCGCGAAAAAACATCAAACTGCGGAGTGTCAAACAAACATAAACGGTTGCAATTGATTGGGGATCAAACTAAGCGGTGTTTTGAAATCCAAATATGTTTGGTTAAGCTTGTAATAAATTTTCCTTTTCACAGAAAAATTGTTAAAAAGTATAAAAATCAAGGTGTATTATAAAAATTTTCGCTGACTCTATTTTTACTCTGGAAATTAAGGTAACCAGATTTTCAAACTCCCATCATGAATATGTCAGGAAACCCAATACGCTATGAACAGGATACGGCCAGCTTCTGTGTAAGAGGGAGAATTTGACGCAATTATCAAAAGCATATTGTCACGCTTACAGAGATTACGGGTTGCTTTTTTATTATTAAAAGTTTATAAAAATGATCAAAAGATTAAACGTATTTGGAACTGAATTCATTTTTGAAACAATTAAAATATTAACACTAGAAATTAAATTCATACAACATAAAAATAATAACTATGTTTGAATTTGGTTTAATAAAGAAAAAAGACGACTTTTTTATTATGAAACATCTGCTTATTGGACACGAATAACCTATCAATAAAAAATTTTGTTTAAAACTTTTAAGATTGCCATAAAAAAAATTAAGCAAAAGTATAACAAAAATCAATGTTACAAAAAAAAAATGAAGTAAAGGTATAACAAAATCAAGTTTGTCTAGAAGAAATTGAGGTTAGGTATGACAAAAATCAAGATTGCTAAGAAAACAAGGTTGTTTAGAAAAAAAAAATTGAAGGTAGGTGCAACAAAATCAAGATTGTTAAGAAAAATTAAACAAAGGTATGACAAAAATCGAGATTGTTAAGAAAAATTAAAGATAGGTACGACAAAAATCAAAGAAAAATTAAACAAAGGTATGGGAAAATCAAGGTTGTTTAGAAAAAATTAAGCAAAGGTACTGTATAACAAAATCAATTTTGTCTAGAAAAAATTAAGGTTAGGTATGACAAAAATCAAGGTAACCAAGAAAAATTAAACAAAAGTACGACAAAAACCAAATTTGTCTAGAAAAAAAATTGAAGTTAGGTGCGACAAAATCAAGATTGTTAAGAAAAATTAAAGATAGGTGTGAGAAAAATCGAGGTTGCAAAGAAAAATTAAAGATAGGTATGACAAAAACAAGGTTGTTTAGAAAAAAAATTGAAGATAAGATAATAAAAATCAAGGTTGGCAAGAAAAAATTGAGGTTAGGTATGACAAAAATCAAGGTTGGTTAGAAAAAATTGAACAAAAGTATGATAAAAATCAAGGTTGTTAGAGAAAAAAATTGAGGTTAGGTATAACAAAAATCAAGGTTGTTAAGAGAAAAAGTTTTAAAATTAAATAAAGCTGTCTAAAAATCAAGCTTCTTAGGACAAATTTTTGAGAAAGTGAACATAAGTATGACAAAAAATCAAGGTTACCAAGAAATAACTAAACAAAGGTATGAAAGAAATCAAGATCGCCGAGAAAAAATTGAAGATAATTATAAAAATTAATGTTTTCAAGAAAAAATTAAACAAAGATATGACAAAAAATCGAGATTGTTAAGAAAAATTGAAGATACTGTAGTTATGAGAAAAATTAAGGTTTTCAAGAAAAAATGAAACAAAGGAATAACAAAAATCGAGGTTGTTAAGAAAAAATTGAAGATAATTACGACAAAAATTAAGGTTTTTAAGAAAAATTAAACAAAGGTATGATAAAAATCAAGACTGTTAAGAAAAATTAAAGATAGATGCGACAAAAAATCGAGGATGTCAAGAAATAACTAAACAAAGTTATGACAAAAATCAAGGTTACCAAGAAAAAATTAAACATAGATATAAGAAAATCAAGGTCACCGAGGAAAAACAAATTAAAGATAGTTATAAAAATTAAGGTTTTCAAGAAAAAATTAAACAAAAGCATGACAAAAATCAAGATTGTTGAGAAAAATTAAACAAAAGTATGATAAAAACAAAGGTTAATAAGAAAAACTTAAACAAAGGTATGACAAAAATCAAGATTGTTAAAAAAAATTAAAGATAGATGTGACAAAAATCGAGGTTGCAAGAAATAACTAAACAAAGGTATGAAAGAAATCAAGATCGCCGAGAAAAAATTGAAGATAGTTATAAGAATTAATGTTTTCAAGAAAAAATTAAACAAAGATATGACAAAAAATCGAGATTGTTAAGAAAAAATTGAAGATAGTTATGAGAAAGATTAAGGTTTTCAAGAAAAATTAAAAAGAATAACAAAAATCGAGGTTGTTAAGAAAAAATTGAAGATAGTTACGACAAAAATTGAGGCTTTTAAGAAAAATTAAACAAAGGCATGACAAAAATCAAGACTGTTAAGAAAAATTAAAGATAGATGTGACAAAAATCGAGGATGTCAAGAAACAACTAAACAAAGTTATGACAAAAATCAAGGTTACCAAGAAAAAATTAAACCTAGATATAAGAAAATCAAGATCACCGAGAAAAAAAAAAAAAAATTGAAGATAGTTATATAAATTAAGGTTTTCAAGAAAAACTTTAACAAAGTTATGACAAAAATCGAGGTTGTTAAGAAAAAAATTGAGGGGAGTTATGACAAAAATCAAGGTTGTTTAGAGAAAAAAAGTTTTTAAATTGAACAAAGTTATGACAAAAATCAAACTTTCTAAAAGAAAAATTGAGAAATTGAACATAAATATAGCAAAAATCAAGGTTATCAAGAAAAAAATAAAAACCTAGATATGAGAAAATCAAGATCGCCGAGAAAAAATTGAAGATAGTTATAAAAAATTAAGGTTTTCAAGAAAAATTAAACAAAGTTATGACAAAAATCTAGATTGTTAAGAAAAATTGAAGGTAGTTATGACAAAAAATTAAGGTTTTCAAGAAAAATTTAAAAAAAGTATGACAAAAATCGAGATTGTTAAGAAAAATTAAAGATAAGTGTGACAAAAATCAAGGTTACCGAGAAAAAATTCAACAAAGTTATGACAAAAACCAAGGTTGATAAGAAAAAAATTTAAACAAAGGTATGACAAAAATCAAGATTCTTAAGAAAAATTAAAGATAAGTGTGACAAAAGTCGAGGTTGTCAAGAAAAAATTCAACAAAGGTATGACAAAATCAAGGCTATCAAGAAAAAAATTAAACTAGATATAAGAAAATCAAGATCGCCGAGAAAAAATTGAAGATAGTTATAAAAAATTAAGGTTTTCAAGAAAAATTAAACAATGTTATGACAAAAATCGAGTTTGTTAAGAAAAAATTGTAGGTAGTTATGACAAAAATTAAGGTTTTCAAGAAAAATTAAACAAAGGTATGACAAAAATTAAGGTTCTTTAGAAAAAATTGAGTTTAGGTATGACAAAAATCAAGGTTACTGAGAAAAAATTCAACAAAGTTATGACAAAAACCAAGGTTGATAAGAAAAAAATTTAAACAAAGGTATGACAAAAATCAAGATTCTTAAGAAAAATTAAAGATAAGTGTGACAAAAGTCGAGGTTGTCAAGAAAAAATTCAACAAAGGTATGACAAAATCAAGGTTATCAAGAAAAAAATTAAACTAGATATAAGAAAATCAAGATCGCCGAGAAAAAATTGAAGATAGTTATAAAAAATTAAGGTTTTCAAGAAAAATTAAACAATGTTATGACAAAAATCGAGTTTGTTAAGAAAAAATTGTAGGTAGTTATGACAAAAATTAAGGTTTTCAAGAAAAATTAAACAAAGGTATGACAAAAATTAAGGTTCTTTAGAAAAAATTGAGTTTAGGTATGACAAAAATCAAGGTTACTGAGAAAAATTAAACAAAGTTATGACAAAAACCAAGGTTGATAAGAAAAAAATTTAAACAAAGGTATGACAAAAATCAAGATTGTTAAGAAAAAATTAAAGATAAGTGTGACAAAAATCGAGGTTGTCAAGAAAAAATTCAACAAAGGTATGACAAAAATCAAGGCTATCAAGAAAAAAATTAAACTAGATATAAGAAAATCAAGATCGCCGAGAAAAAAACTGAAGATAGTTATAAAAATTAAGTTTTTTAAGAAAAAATTAAACAAAGTTATGACAAAAATCTAGATTGTTAAGAAAAAATTGTAGGTAGTTATGACAAAAATTAAGGTTTTCAAGAAAAATTAAACAAAGGTATGACAAAAATTAAGGTTCTTTAGAAAAAATTGAGTTTAGGTATGACAAAAATCAAGGTTACCGAGAAAAATTAAACAAAGTTATGACAAAAACCAAGGTTGATAAGAAAAAAATTAAACAAAGGTCAAGATTCTTAAGAAAAATTAAAGATAAGTGTGACAAAAATCGAGGTTGTCAAGAAAAAATTCAACAAAGGTATGACAAAAATCAAGGTTATCAAAAAAAAATTAAACCTAGATATAAGAAAATCAAGATCGCCGAGAAAAAAATTGAAGATAGTTATGAAAATTAAGTTTTTTAAGAAAAAATTAAACAAAGTTATGACAAAAATCTAGATTGTTAAGAAAAAATTGAAGATAGTTATGACAAAAATTAAGGTTTTCAAGAAAAAGTTAAACAAAGAAATGACAAAAATCAAGGTTCTTTAGAAAAAATTGAGTTTAGGTATGACAAAAATTAAGGTTATCAAGAAAAAATTAAGTGAAGGTCTAACAAAAATTAACGCTTAAACGTGCACAAGTATTGCCTTTGAGATTAAAGTTAGAAAAAAAAATATTAAATCACTCTTTGGACGTAATTAGAGTTTACTTAAGGTCAAATCAATACGATTCAGAACAGGAAACGACGCGGTTTCAGAAAATACGTCGTAACTATCTAGCGCATAAACTTTATAAAATTGTTTTCGATAGAACTTATTAATCTTATTTTTTCTTTTAGAACTTATTAATCTTATTAATATTAACTTGAAACTGAATTGATTTGAAACGTATAGTAAATGAATGGTCTACAGCAACAATCAAAGTTGTCTAAAGAAAAAATTCAACAAAGGTGAACTATGTAATCAACAAAGTTCTTTATGATGATTGCCACGCATTACGCCTTTTCTCCAACGCGTTAATTTCTGTCGTTTCTGTTATTTCACATTCCGTTCACACTTTGATTTTGTCAGTTGTTATTTTGTCGAATAGTTGAAGGTCGTTTTTCAGGTCGTTCCTTTAAATTAATTCCTTTATTGTTTTTTTGTTTTAGAGTTTAAGTGTATTTAATTTTTGGTTTAAACTTTTATTAAAGTCTTGTAAAATGTTGTTACTTCAATTAAACCAAAAATTTTAAAAGTGGAACGAGAGCTTGAACGATGGCCGCTACGGGGTTTAGCGAGATTTTGAAACCTAACCGATTTGACGTCGACCCAAACGCTCCAGGAGCTACTAAACTTTTTAAGCATTGGCTTAAAACATTAGAAAACTTTTCAGAATCAGCTGAACTTATGCTAGAGCACAAGAAATTGAAGAACCAAACAGATTTAAAGTGCTTTGCGCTTATATCGGCGCTAGCGTTTACGAGCTGATTGAAGATTGTACGAACTATGATGCGGCCATGCTTAAACTGCAACGTCACTACGTCAAGCAACCTAATGTCGTTTTCTCGAGACACTTGTTAGCTACAAGGAAACAAAAACCGGGATATAGACAAGAACTTGTTCGTGATGCATTTGTTAATGGACTGGCTTCGCATCACATTCGACAGCGGCTTTTAGAAAATACTGAACTCACCGTGGATCGTGCCTACACAACGGCTATGTCTCTCCATATGGCCCAGGAACATTCTGCTATTTACTATTCGGAAACCAGAGTAACAGCTACTGTGTCGTCTAAAGATGAACCAACCGCGACAAAGCAAGCCTTAATGACGACGACGAGAAGACAGTGCTTCTTTTGCGGCCGAGCTTACCATGAACGCAAATATTGTCCTGCAATAAATTCTACCTGTTTCTCTTGCGGAAAGATTGGACACTTCTCCCGTGTTTGTAGGTCAAATAACGGCTCTGGGAAAAGGTTAAAATCTACAAATCAAAGTGCAGCCTTGTCTTTGGCATCACTTACATCTATGGCGTGTCCCGGAAATTTGTTAAAATCTGCAATATTAGTGAATTTAAATGGTAAAAATCTTACTGCTCTGATTGACTCCGGGAGTTCAGAAAGTTATATTAATTCAAAAGTATCCAAAGACCTGAAACTTAAAAGTGTATCCGTCTAGACGTGAAATACAAATGGCATCCTCAGCGATGAAAATGAAATCAAATGGATTTTGTCTTGTTGACCTAGAATTAAAAGGTAACAAATACGAGTCGACTAGACTCAATGTTTTTGAGAATCTCTGCAGTGATGTAATCCTAGGGCTAGATTTTCAAGGCCATCACCAACGCGTGATATTTGAATTCAATGGAGAATCGAATGACTTGGTAATTTCTGGGAAGTCAACTTGCGCTGTTACCGCTGCTTCCTGTATCCCTTTTCTCAAATTTGGCACCAGAAGCGAAACCTATTGTCACGAAATCCCGCAGATTTAACCAAGAAGACCGAGAGTTTATTCAAAGAACGATTGACAAATGGCTAGAAGCAGGAATTATCCAGTCGAGCTCCTCACCTTGGCGCGCACAGGTAGTTGTTGTTAAAGATTCTTTCAATCGGCAACGAAAGCGTTTATGCATAGATTACTCGCAAACTATAAATATTTACACACAACTCGATGCTTATCCTCTTCCCCGAATTGACGATATGATTAATGAACTGTCTCAATACTCCGTATTCTCGACTTTTGATCTGCGTAGTGCTTACCACCAAATTGAACTCGTTTTGTCTGAACGTAAATACACCGGTTTTGAAGCTAATGGTAAATTATACGAATTCACACGAATACCTTTTGGTGTGAAAAATGGAGTAGCCGCGTTTCAACGAACAATTTCGCAATTTATTAAAGAAGAAAACTTAAGCAATACGTATGCGTACCTAGATAATGTTACTGTAGCTGGTTCCACTCAACTTGAGCATGACCGTAATGTGAAAGCGTTTATTGATGCAATTCGTCGCCGAAATTTTACGTTAAATGAAAACAAAACTATTAGCTCTGTCTCTGATATTAAAATTCTTGGGTACGTTGTTGGAAACAAATGCATTAAGCCCGATCCTGAACGTATGAAACCGTTGTTAAACTTACCGCCGCCTGATAACTTTAAAGCCCTCCGTCGAGTGCTTGGCATGTTTGCGTATTACGCAAAATGGATAAGTTTTTTTGCTGATAAAGTACGACCTCTGGCCGAATGTAAAAGTTTTCCTGTGACAGATAGTGCTTCAAAATCTTTTGAATTATTGAAAACGGAATTAGCTAAAGCCGCTCTGCGATCAGTTGATGAGTCTTTACCATTCACCGTTGAATGCGATGCATCAGACGTAGCAGTTTCTGCGACTTTGAATCAAGGAGGGCGCCCTGTAGCGTTCATGTCTCGAACACTTCAAGGAAGCAAGCGGCACTACCCCGCCTTTGAAAAAGAAGCCACTGCAGTAATTGAAGCCGTCAGAAAGTGGTCACATCTGTTGTCACGCAACACGTTTACTCTGGTAACCGATCAACGATCAGTATCTTTTATGTTTGATAGTCGACGCCGTACCAAAATTAAGAATGACAAGGTTCAACAATGGCGTATGGAACTGGCTTCGTTTTCCTATGTCATACAATATCGTCCAGGACAACAAAATGTGGGACCTGACACTCTTACAAGAGCTGTGTGTGCTACGAATTCGGATAGTCTTAGCAGCCTTCAAGATTTGCACGAGAAGCTTTGTCACCCAGGAATCACTCGAATGCTCCATTTTGTAAGAACAAAAAAATTTGCCGTTCTCAACTACTGATGTGAAGCGAGTTGTAGCTTCTTGCAAAACTTGTGCAGAAGTAAAACCTGTCTTTTTCCGTCAAGAATCTGGAGTTTTAATTAAATCTACTCAACCATTGGAAAGAATAAGTATTGACTTCAAAGGTCCCTTGCCTTCTTCTTCTGTAAACAAATACTTGTTAATAGTTGTCGATGAATACTCTCGTTTTCCTTTTGCCTTCCCTTGTAAGGACATGACTACTTGGACAGTAACACAATGCCTTGATCAAATTTTCACCTTATGTGGTACACCGTCGTTTGTTCACTCTGATAATGCTCCTAGTTTCTGTTCTCATGAATTTAAAACTTATTTAACGAGTCGAGGAATATCTTCCAGTAAATCAAGCATATACAATCCAGCGGGAAACGGACAAGCTGAAAACTGTGCAGACTGTATGGAAAACAATTCAACTTGCCTTAAAGTCTTACAATCTGCCTCTTTCGCGATGGGAGTCGGTATTAGCAGAAGCGCTGCATTCAATACGCTCTTTATTGTGCACGACAACAAATGCCACCCCGCATGAACGTTTTTTTAATTTTTCAGCGTCGTTCTACAACCGGTATGTCACTTCCGTCCTGGATGACGACTGGATCCAAAGCCTTCATGAAGCGCTTTGTGCGTCACTCCAAGTCTGATCCACTTGTGGACGAGGTGGAAATAATTCATGTCAACCCGAATTACGCGCAGGTCCGTTGTCCAAACGGTCGAGAAATGACAGTATCGTTACGAAACTTAGCTCCATGTCCACAAGAAGACACTGCAGATGAGGAGCCTGATTCACCTTTAACCCCAGTCAACAACGAAGAAGCGCCCAACCTCGAGAATGATTTACCTAGTGAGCAGGACGAGGTCACTCCGCAGAGCGACGCAGATGACGAAAGCCGTGCCTCCTAATTTCGTACCTCGGCGTTCCTCAAGAATAAATAAAGGCGTTCCCCCACTCCGTTATGGTGTAGACCAAGAATAACGTTTATTTTTTTAGGAGGGGTGAATGAACTATGTAATCAACAAAGTTCTTTATGATGATTGCCACGCATTACGCCTTTTCTCCAACGCGTTAATTTCTGTCGTTTCTGTTATTTCACATTCCGTTCACACTTTGATTTTGTCAGTTGTTATTTTGTCGAATAGTTGAAGGTCGTTTTTCAAGTCGTTCCTTTAAATTAATTCCTTTATTGTTTTTTTGTTTTAGAGTTTAAGTGTATTTAATTTTTGGTTTAAACTTTTATTAAAGTCTTATAAAATGTTGTTACTTCAAAAGGTATAATAAAAATCGAATTTGATTAGAAAAAATTGAAGTTAAATTAAGTAAAAGTATAGTAAAAATCACGCTTGCCTAGAAAAAAATTGTGAAAATAGTTATAAAAATCAAGATTGTTAAGAAAAATTCAACAAAAGTATAGCAAAATCAAGCTTGCCTAAAAAAATATCGTACAAATAAAAGTTTAAGTATAGCTAGAATTAAAATCAAGGTTGTCTAGGGAACGCTTAAATGTGTACAAGTATTGCCTTTGAGATTAAAAAAAAAAAAATACATATTAAATCTCTTTTTTGGAAATAGTTAGAGTTTACTTAAGGTCAAATCGATACGATTCAGAACAGGAAATGACGCGGCTTCACGAAATACGTCGTAACTGTCTAGAACTTAAAAACGTTTTCAATAGATCTTATTAATTTTATTTTTTTCTTTTAGAACTTATTAATTTTATTTTTTCTTTTAGAATTTATTATTAATATTAATTTGAAACTAAATTGATTTGAAACTTTAAAAGATAGGGTTTCGACTTTTCGCTGACTCATGGAGTCTAGGGTTCGGAACGCACTGACGTCGGTGCGCCACCGCGCTCCTCCGAGGGCTCCTCTGATGACGTCACAAACGTTATCAAACCAGTCCTTACATACTACTATCGCAATTAGGCAGAAACGCGCAAATGGGGTATGGCTTCTGCGGCGGCCTGCAAGTGTGGCGCAAAGGAGCAGACAGCTGAGCACATAATAACATTTTATCCCATCTATCACCATTCAAATGGAACCCGTGCTTTCTCAGATGTCAAAAAGAATCTGGTAACGTGGCTGATGGAAACATGTCCAGCCATTTAGTGGACCAACCAGCTCTCGTCGATCTCCCCCAAACCATGAAGATGAAGCGTAATTAGGCCACAGTTAAAAACCTTTACTTAAAATATGGTGAAAAGTACAATAGTTTATATTTTGATTGCACTTTCAAGCAATGAAAAAAAAGGAACAACACTTGAATAGGTTGCCTGACACCACTCGCAAAAGTTTTAATAACTGTTTCTTGACTGTGTTAGAGTATGGCGACGCTTTTGAGAGATCAGTTAGTCAGATAACTAGCATCTTTGTAAACTTAATTATAGTGGATTTAATATCTATTTAAAAAATTGCAAGGGGTGTAACTGCTTGCGTTTGTAACATACTTTCCCAGTTTCCACCATATCAGAGCTCATAAAGCTTGATAATATATCACAGAGCACGAAAATTTAAAATTTTTTGTGTGTAGATTACACTATGATTTGGCATGTTCTACTTTGAATCGGCTCAAACTTAAATTTATGTCAATAATTTAAATGTATACCAAGTATCACGTGGACCATGGGTTGCATATGTTTGATGTAAGTCATTGCTTTAGTTTTTTTGTAAACTCGCGGTCAATTTAGTTTTCTAAACAGTGTTCAGTAATACTTTCATGATCGTTGACTATTTTTTGAGGTTGCTTTTCGTCATTGTCAAAATTAGTGTGCATCAATTTTGCAATAATATTAACGGAAGAATATATATTAGCTGTTGACTTGTTTTATTTGAGCTTGTCATTTAGATGCTTTTCGTATAAAAAAAAGTTAGTGATAGATAATAAAAATGCTAAAATGCTTGTTGGTAAGTGAATACTTTAAATACGTAAAATAAACAATCTTGGCGATGTTTTTTTGCTTTGTTCAAAGTAATGTACATGTATGTTTGATATATAAAAAGTGTTTTTAACTCTGAAAAATAATTCAGATCGTTTTTTCTAAATAAACGATTTTTCCTTTAATTGCCATTTTATTGTTTATTGCTGTATCGTTAATCATCACAGACTTTGATAAACAAAAGTTTAATTACACAAGTTAATAGTCATCAATTCATTGTTTTGTTCATAGGCGAACCAACCAAAAAAAATTTGGGGGGCAATGAAGTTTTTCCAAAATTTTATGACGTTTGCCCAAATCATGATTTTCTAGCACATTACGGATAGGACAAAAAAATTGTCTAAGATTCTTAAACCAAGAACAAATTTTGTCCTAAAATCATGGTGATCTCTAAAAAAAAAAGGTCTTCACTTAAATTTGGTAACTATTTTTGCAGTTTGATCACTATCACTGCCCTAAAATTTCTGACTTTGCCCAAATTTTTCATATCACTGCCCAAAAAATTATGGTTTTTCCCAAATATTTTCTTGTCACTGCCCGAAAAATTTTAATTTTGCCCGAATCTTAGAAACTTGGGGGAGGGGCAATTGCCCCCCTGCCCCCCCGGAAAATACGGCTATGGTTTCATTTTTTTTAAATAGTCAATTGGTATGAAATAGTTCACACAAGAAAAATCACAATCGTCTTAATGGTGTTAGCTTTTGCTTAACAATTAAATTTATGAAATATTTGTGTTGAGCAACCAGAATTAATAAATTTAGTTTGTTATGTTTCGTTCCATAAGGAGGTGGCTTTGCTCTTTCACTAATCAAAAAGAATTGCGGTATTCAAGTGTCAGATATTTAAGTTACAAATAAGCTATTGGCATGTGAGAATTTTTGGAGGTAAATTTGATTCATAATTACAGAGAGAGAATAGACTTAGTAATATTAAGTTCTTTCTTCGATTTATTTTTCTGTTTGCAACTCGTTTTTATGCTATTTGTGAAAAGTTTTCTCTTTTGTCGCATTAAATTTATGCAATTTTTGTAAGTGCATTGGTCAGAGTGATTAACTGAACTTACCAAAGAGTAAGCACGACTAAATTCCCAAACTAAATAAACAAAAAATTTTTTTACGAGTATATTTAAACAAAAAAACACTTTTTTCTTCCAACATATATTGTGAACAGTGCCAAATTGTGTAATGTTGCAACGTTGCATGTTGCAATGTAATGTTGCAATGTTATGATTAGTAATAGCTTGTTCATAAGAGCTGCAGAGGTGCAGCACCCCCAAATATATGCGCCGGAATTTTTGGAAATATATTTTTATTTTTCCCAATTTTCTTCACACTAAATTGAAGTTCAATTGTGATGCTAAAGCAATTTTTTTAAATTTTAAGTTGGCAACTTCTTGAGCTGTTCTAAATGCAGCTGAAAAGTTTTACCTCAAGTGACCCCAAAAGACGCAATGTATTGACGCTTTATATGAAACTTTAAACTTTCGTCTGAGTTGCAGTGAATGCAGCTCATTCATAGTAAAATCTGAACTTTTAACGAGATTAAGGATCAGTGCTGATGCCTCGGAAGTATATTTTATAGCAATGCTTCTCAACTCTTGGGTTTCGACCCAAAATTGGGTCGCCGTTTAATTTGATTGGGTCACCGATCACTGTAGTTGTGTAAAAATTAAATCGCTACTTTTTAGGGACAAAAATCGAGAAATCCGAGACAGATTCAAGTTTGAATGTTAATTTTTTTAAGTTCCTGGATAACCGGAATTCGGATTATAAATTTCGGGTGGGTTGCCAAACTTTGCTCTCTATTTCGTCTTATCATTTGGTCACCACAAAAAAAAGTTGAGAAGCACTGTTCTATAGTGAGATAGAATTGTTACGATTGGTGAGTTTGTTTTGAGAACCAATCCTAACATAGTAAAACAGAACTTATGTCAAATAGAATTTATTAATTAATTATAATAAAACCACGTCTCTGTCCCAGAGTAGCGCTATTATGTTATGCATTATTTTGTGGCCTGTCTACTGAATGGTACAGCACGTCACTACATATAGTGAGCATGACCGAATATAGGGGAGACCGGGGCACGTAGTAACACTTTTTTCTTTTTGCTATTTTTCTTATGATAAATCTTTTTTTAAAGTTCTTGTTTAATGTGAAAAATTTAGATCACTATTTAACTAATATCAAAAAAATAAATTAGTAATTTTCAAAGTTTAGTGGTTAAAATTACGATTTAAATATTTAAAAAAAGCTTTACAATGTGCCCCGTCAATGGGGTAAGTTGTAACACCAGTCGGGGTAAGTTGTAACAGCAACAAAATCACTAATAAATGTTTAAATTTAAATGTAACTTCAAGAAAATAACAATATGAAAAAGTAAATGAAATGAAATCACACATAGCCTAATCATAGACATGAATATCAAGCACAAAAATGAGGTATTTAGCCGTTGCCTAAAAATGTTAAAACTGTTTTTTCACTGCTGGATTAACCCAATCATAAATTTCAGAATTACATTTGTGACAAAAATATGTATTCAAATCTCCGGCACAAGCTAAATGTGAACAGCGTTGTACCATCCACTCCTTATCAGGACGACTGTTAAAATAGGGCTCAAGAAATGAAATGCAAAACTATTCTTTTGCTTTTAGTGCTTTTCCAAAAATTCGTTTTTCTTTGGAGCTGTATGTATGGCTGTATGGCTTTAGAGCTGTATTGCCTTTTTACCTACGAAAACAAATTCGGAAATAATAATCGGCGTTGAAAAAATAAAACCCAGAAAAAGTTTAGGCGGTTCCGTCATTCAGTCAAGACTTTTTACGACAGTACATTTTTTAAAATAAGAATCATTTTAAAGAAGCTCCCCAATTATTTAAAAAAGAAAAATACAGACAAGGCTATCAAATGTTTTTACTTTTGGTGCAATTAAATAGGTTCAGCATAGTTATTGCCAACAGAGCTAAGTTTCGAGATAAATTTTTGATACTTACATACTGTTGCTAAAAATCGTAATTATATCTTCATTAGCACAGATTTCAGCATTTCAAATATTGATTTTAGTATGTACAACTCAAAAAATATAGCAAGCCTGGATAGATCAAAACTTATCTTCAATAAAATATTTTTTTATCTATGTAACGTTAGTAATTGTTTGTCGATACATGATATTAAGTTTTGTCTTTTACTTTTTTACTCATGTTCATATTGATAATTATTAGTCAAATTCTTTTAAAACATATTTTAGTTTAAATAACCAATGAAAAAAGGGATTTATAAGCTTTAAAACAATCCCATCTTATAACAACAAACATCTTGTTTTCTTGTTGTGATCAGTCCAATGTTATTTGAAATATTTATAAACTTGAAATATTTTACTCCTGACGGGAAGTTTACACAAATGTCGGTATTGCTTCTGACTTTGATTTGATTAAATACAAAATTGTTAAACTGCACTTGTATTCTTAATATCTTATCAAAACAGTTTTATACGTTTATTGTAACTAGATTATCTTTTTTAAAAATTGTTTACAAGTAGAGTTATTTAAAAGCAAATAAATAAGTATAAAAAAGAATTCAATGCGAATTAAGTGAAAAATTTTAAAATTTATTCATCCAGAAAATTTAGAATTATTGAATTTCCTTTCCAATTAATCTGTTTTAAATATTTTTTTAATAATTATGTTGAACCCCCCCCCGAATAAATTGATGAAGAAACCTTTTTATTACAACCGTGCATAGATAAAACGAACTGTTATTTCGTTATTTTCCCTTACAAATTTCGTGAAAGTTACCAGCGAAATATACTGTTCAACATACATAATCAAGATAAAAATATATTAAGAAAGCAAAAATCGTCCTGATTAGTCACGAAACTGTGTTTTCCTTTGAAATCAATGTAAAACCAAAAAGAAATAACTCTTAAAAGACATCACGGTTTCGTTATTAGGTTATGCGACCCTAAGCTGCATAATATGAGAAAATTGTGTCCAACTGAAAGCTGAAGCTAAACTTCCTGAGCTATTACTAATAGCAGAGTTTCAATTTGCAATTAATCAACTCAATTCTGATACTTTGTTGAATAAAAATAAATGTTTGGGGTTTTTGTTTTTATTTTGTGATTTTGTTTCATATCATCATCCAAATAAATAGTTATGTATTCGAGACCATAAACGTCGAGTCCGAGACCGAGACCGAGACCGAGACCCGATAATTTTTCCGAAACCAAGACCGAGATCGAGAACGGACAATTTCAAGACCTAAGGTTTGAGACCGAGACCAAGGCTAAAAAAGTTTACAAAAAATAAAGTCCACTTTCAAATATTTTAAAAACAATAAATTTTTATTTTTTTAAATCTGAGTTTCATTTTAAATAAATAAGTATTGTAAATAAAAAATTAATATCTAGCATGTTGGAAATAGCTCTCTCTGTGTGGTTGCATCATTAAACGACCGGCTTTAAGGTTTAAATAAAGATTATTCATTTATGTCTAACTACGTGTAATATTTATTTTTGTAAACTTGAGGGTCATTTATGTTTTTCACTTCTTTCTCTATTTCGCATCGTTTTATACTTGCATGCCATTTTCTCGCATTTGTTTTTTGCTTAAATTGCTGTAATTTACCGTACTGCCATATTTTCTCTAACTTAGTTTACCGATATTTTCATATTTCATTACGTCACATATGTCTGTTTGTTACGTTTAATGCCGTTGTGTAAAACTTGTTTTGATTGCATTTTTCATTCCCTTGCGCCTGACGAAGTCGGCAGTAGCCCACGAAAGCTTGTGCTCAAATAATAAAAATAGTCAACTTCAGTGCACAATGTTCTGTTTCTCTCATTTTATTTGAAAAGTTGACACAGCTTTCCCAATTCTATTACTTGTTGTAGTTTAATTAGTTTTGCTTTTTAACCCTAATTTTTGACCGTTTAATCGTTGTATTTTCAGCGCTTTAATGATTTCGTCAAGCGTTCTTGTCAATAAAATTGCTGATTCACGCTACTGAGGCAGCTTCAAGACTTGCCTCCTTTCAAATAAAAAAAAAAATAAAAGTGTGAAACAATACAACGCTTTTTTCTCTTTTGGTGAAAATATCTGTTAAAATAAGACAAATTTGAGGCATGCCGCAATTGTGACATCGTATGAAAAAAGTCTTTCTTATTCAAGACATTTGCTAAAATAAAATAAATCGGTTTGTTCTCAGTAAGTCGGAATACGCGCATTGTGCAATTGCAAAGCAATTAATTTATTTTAAGTTTTAGTAATCAAAGATGATTTTGTATCTAAGCAAAGAAAACTTTCAACATAAAGCTTTTAATCTAATTTTGGTATATCTATAGTTTGGGTTTGGACATTAATTTTTGGAAGGATTTTATATCCATACGTTTCTAACTAACCATACTATTTTATAATCATACATCACTTGACAAACACGTTTAATGTTTCTTTTAATTTTGAAAGTATGAAACAATATTAATCAATTTTTCATACAGATATTGGTAATGCTTCAGTTAAACGGCGTAAAATCTTCAGAAAATATTTTGCTTCAGTTAAGCGGCGTAAAATATTTAAAGTTAAAAACGCTTTAAATTCGCTTCTGGTTTTAATAATTTTGTTTTATTATGTTTAACTTTTAATTTATTTTTTAGTTTCAATTTCATTAGCCATGTCACGCGGTAGACCAAGTGCCCCAACGTCGATCGTTGATTCTATCTTATCTCGAGAAGAGATTTTGCAAGAAGACTGGTGTTTATTGGTTAGGGTTAGGGTTAGGGTTAGGGTTAGGGTTTAGCTAACTTTACCTAACCCTAACCCTAACCCTAACCCTAACCCTAACCCAGAACGTTGAAAACCTTTGGATGCGCGTTAAGCGTAAACTGCGTAGACAGTTTGGGACATCCGAGACGTTGTTCACGTCGCACCTTCATGAATTTGTATGGCGTGAACGACATAAGAACAGTGCAGCGTTTTCTGCTTTTATTTGTAGTCTGACACGCCAACACACTTTTTGAACTGTCTTTTCTTACAATAAATGCTGGTGTTATTTAAATATCTTAGTCTTTTTTATTTTACGCCGTTCAGAAACTGAAATCAATTTTACGCCGTTTAACTGAAGGATTACCCAGATATTTTAGATTTATCAATTAAAATTTTTTAAAATTTTCATACTTAAATAGGCACTTTCTATGAGGCGAGTGTGTGCGCTGCGACACCAGCCTGGTGCGCAGTGTTCTGCTGTCAATTAGGCCCGAGATAGAACAGCTGTACGCAATGTTTTGGCACCAGCGCTCCCATTCCGAGTCAGTAAATTGCTGCGTGTCGCACGAAGACAGCTTTTCGTACACTTCCACAAGATAGTTACAGAACGTGAAAGATTTGTCCAGTTTTACATCAAGATAAATAGGAACTAGAGATAAGGCGAAAAATTTATAGTTTTTGTAAACTTTTAGCTTTGTTTGGCCTCTTAATTATTTAAAAGAAAGATTGTTGTCACTATTTTTGTGTAACTGAGCTTTAACTTCTATGTCTGGAGATTCGCTGAAAGTGCAGTCATGTCTGGACTTAAATTTTCCCAGCAAGACCTCCCAGTCTTCAAAAGAATGCAACAGTCTCGAGTCTTCTGAATAAGCAAACTTTTTGGAGAATGTGGAAGACAAATTTATAGATATTAAAAAGTAGAGAAGTCCGTCCCGATTCCTGAGGAACTTCATTTTTCAGGCGCCGGAGCCTGGTTGACGTCACCGGTAAAGTGTAAAGCGTTTGTTCCAGACAAGTTCTATGGTCATTCGAACCATTTGCTTTTCCGAAAGAAATCTCAACAGCTTGTAGGTAAGGCTAAGGTGTCAAACAGTGTCACTATTTTTCTTCTTAGCTTAGAAAGAATTCATTATATTTTGTATTAACAGAACAACCTGTTTTACGGTTAACATTTGGCGTCCAAACCAAGCTTGTTTGCTAATGATCAATAGAATTTAAAATTTACTCGCGTCATTTTGTTGTGTCCTAAGGATAGACTCTTTACCTCAATTCGCTTTGCTAGGTGGTCTTGGGAAGTAATTTTAAATTGCAGCAATGATACTTAACTTTTTCGAAAAACTTTTTCGAAGCATTTAAATTGCAGCAATGATACTTAACTTTTTCGAAAAACGTTTTGGATCTTTTCTCTTTTTAATTTTTTTGGCTGTTTTTCGAGATCAATATCGAGCTTTATATAAACAATTGTTTCGTCGTAGAAAGTGTTAGTTAAACGTTAGCAGGGAGTGCACTTCTTGCTGGTTTTATTTATAAGTTTTGAGGCTGATAATTTTCTTACTTTTGTGGTAAAAATTGGCATGACAGCACATAAAAGTGTCATCTGCAGCACTGTACATCACGAATGCCGAACCGGAGCTTATTGCCAACTTATTGTTTCAGCTTTTGAAGGCTACGCAGAGACTGCCGATCAAGAAAAAACAGCTGGTCCTATGTAAAAAGAAACCAGATTTAGGCACAGCGGCGTGTGTAATGCACAAACTCTGCAGTTTTTTTCAATGTAAAAAACCTGAACCATTTTGGTGAAGCACATTTATCAGTTTGTTGGCAGCGTGGTGGTAATTGTGACCGACATGTTTTGGTTCAAAACCTACTTGCGCCATTCTGTTGTATCCTTGGAAAATATATTTTACGGCACTTTCCCTTGCTTGGTGGCCTTGGCAAGCAGTTCTAAATTTCAGTCATATCTGTTACGTGAACTGACAATGTGATTGGCTCTTTAGAAATTGGTACGACGAATTACGATTTGTTTTTTAAATTTGATTTATGTCCCTGTCACGGGATCGCGCGATGCACACATGACCTGAAATCATGGGACCTCATGTGACTTTTTGCTATATAGACCGAAATTGAAATTGTCGCCTCACTTTGGTCGTGACCAGGGGGAGACAAAGTAATTTGTGTTTAACCAGGCTAGAAATTCTGTTATAGTGTATGTAGAATAATTTAATTAACGTCCGCTCCAGAATGTTGTAAATTGTAACAACTTTCGTATTTAACCAGGCTAGAACTTCCTATATATGTTGAATAATTTAATTAAGGTACATTCCACAATGTTGTAAATTGTAATAACTTCGTATTTAACCACGCTAGAAATTTCTACATATGTTGAATAATTTAATTAACGTACACTCCACAATGTTGTAAATTGTTATAGCTTTTGATATATTTGTATATTTTAGATAAAAAAATATTCGAATTTAACGCCTCAACATCTTGCTAACGCCTCGTAACGTAATAAAATTAAATTGAGTCTTTAGTTAAAATTCTGTGATTACTTAGAGATTAGAGGTTAAAATTCTCCCTAAAGTCTGTTCAAGTAGAGTCACTCGATACTTTACTTGAACAGACTTTTTTTGGCCCAGATGGTAGTTGCTTTCACGCAGCCTGGGCTGTGAGTAAGTCTGTTCATTAATTTAAAATGACAGACCGAAACCGAACCTACCAAAACGAAAGGGTATCCACCCATTCCGATGTTCAGTGTGGGTCTGCTAATCGGAAAACGTCCTTTTCAGGACGGGGCAATGCTAGGATAAAACTGCTCTTTTCAGGGAACATTGCCAACAAGTTCCGAAGACCCATTATTCTTCAGCTGAACATCGAAGGCCTCACTGCAAGCAAGATGAACGTTCTTCATCACCTCTGAGGCACTCGTCATCCTACTGCAGGAGACCCACTGCACTGATGCAAAGAAGTTGGTACTTCCAAACTACCAACTAGCTGGGTCTTCTTTAAGCAGGAAACATGGCCTTGCCACGTTTGTCCACGAGCGACTAAGATACACGCTTTTGGACCAATCTCCACTGGCATCGGAGATCGAGTGGTTGTGTGTGGACGTTGATGGCTATAAAATAGTCAACGTCTACAAACCACCGCCAACGCGATTGCGAACCCTGGATCTCCCAGTGTTTCCTCACCCCTGTCTTTACGCTAGCGATTTTAACTGTCGTCATGCTGACTGGGGTTACAACGACAACAGTCCGGACGGTAAGTGCTTGGTTGGCTGGGCAAGTATTAATTGTCTTGCCCTCCTATATAATGCCAAGGACGCTGCCAGTTTTTATTCCGGCCGCTGGAACACTGGCTTCCAATCCAGATCTAGCTTCCGCTAGCGTAGGTCCAAACAGTTGCTTACCGGATAGGCATGTCCTTGAGAAGTTCCCCAGGTCACAACATTGACCTTAGTTTATTACACCACCAAGGTTTGCTATGGCAGTGCCAAGCATGCCTGTTAAGCGATGGAACTTCCGCAAGGCCAAATGGAGTCACTACATTGCTTTGACGAATAAATTCGCAAAGACTTTGTTGCCGCCTGATTCACTTGATGTGAATGCGGCTTACCAGGACTTCTGTAGCACCATTACGATAGCAGCCAAAAAGATTATCCCACGCAGGTATCGAAATAACTACATTCCGTGTTGGGATGCAGAGTGTGAATCCCTCTATAAAACCTTTCTGCAGTCTCCTCAGGGAGACGACTCAAGTTTGACTGCTACAGCTCTGCTTGCCAAGCTTGACAGAAAGCGGAGGGATCGATGGTCCGAAGCAGTTCGGAGCATTGACTTCTCACACTGTAGTCGAAAAGCGTGGAGTATTTTGAACAACCTTACTGGTAGGTCACGACACTCTCCTCGTCACTGTCTCGTTTCAGCCGATGCTATTGCATCTCAGTTGGTTAGAAATGGGAAATACGAGGCTGTTGATCGCAAGTCATCTCGACTTGTCTTTTAAGAAGTGTCTGACCTTTGGAGGGCCACAACACCAGACGCAGTAAATATCTCTGACAGTTTTTCACAGAGAGAATTTGCTGCTGCCCTTCAACATTTAAAACCAGGTAAAGCTCCGGGACCTCATTCCATCTGCCCCGAGCTTATACTCCATGCCGGAGCTGCTTTGAAGTCCTGGTTACGTGACTTCCTTTCTTCCTGTTTACGCCGACTCAAAATTCCCAAGATCTGGAGAAGAGCGCTTGTGGTCGCGATCCCAAAACCAGGAATGCCCGTGGGAGACCCAAAGAGTTATCGACCGATATCTCTGCTCTGTGTCCCCTACAAGATCCTCGAGAGGCTTATGTACGCCCGCGTTGAACCATTAATCGATCCACTACTCCCTAAAGAGCAGGCTGGGTTCCGACGCGTGAAATCAACCGTAGATTAAGCTGTTCTGCTAACCCAGAACATTGAGGATTCTTTCGAGGCTAAAAAGAAGGCCGGTGCCGTATTTATCGATCTGACAGCTGCTTATGACACTGTCTGGCACCGTGGCCTTACCTGCAAGCTACTGAGACTACTTTCGGATAAGCACATGGTCAAAATGATCATGGAGCTTGTCCGAAATCGAAGTTTCACCCTTACCACCGGTGACAGCAAGCAAAGCAGGCTACGCCGTCTTAAAAACGGCGTTCCTCAGAGATCGGTCTTGGCTCCCCTCCTATTTAACATCTATACATACGATCTTCCTTTCACGATATCCGGAAAGTTTGCTTATGCTGATGATCTGCATTCTTCTGGAAACTGGAAGGACTTGGAGGGGACTCTAAGTCAAGACATGTCTACACTTTCAGCGTATCTCCAGATTTGGTGGTTGAAGCTCAGCCACACTAAGACGGTGAGGGCAGCCTTTCATTTAAATAACCGAGAGGCCAAACGTGAGCTAAAGGTCTACAACAACGATAGACTTTTACCGTTCTGTCCAACCCCTACTTACCTTGGGGTAAAACTGGACAGATCACTCACGTTTCGTCACCATTTAGTGGCATTGCGCAAAAAACTATCCTCGCGCGTCACACTGCTGAGGCGACTCGTGGGCTCGGGATGGGGTGCTGGTGCTAAAACACTACGCATAGCCACCTTGTCTCTAATCTACTCAACAGCTGAGTACTGTGCGCCAGTCTGGTGTCGCAGTGCTCACACTCGCCTCATTGACAGTGTCTTGAATGACGCCTTGCGCATAGTCACTGGATGCCTGCGTCACACTCCAACGGACCACCTACCTGTACTCTCAGGCATCCAGCCAGCTGAGCTTTGCCGAATGGGAGCGACACTCTCCTTGGCTTACCGTGGATCTCTGGACCCCGATCATATTTTGCATGGTCTGTTAAGTGGGTTCTCAGATACTCGCCAAGTGAGACTAAGATCCAGATGCTCGTTTGTGCCAGGTGCGCGGAATCTTTTGGACAACCTTGCCAGACTTGGCATCCGCGCCTCTGAATGGACAAATCACAATTGGAACGCGGAGTATTGTGAAAATGCTTCCAGGCTCCGTGCTTTTGTGCCCGAGACCGGTGCCAGGCCTGTTGGGATGGGCTTACACCGAGCAGCTTGGGTTAAGCTCAACCGCCTGCGGACTGGTGTTGGGCGATTCCATTCGTCCATGCACAAATGGGGTCTCGCTCCTTCACCGAATTGCGAGTGTGGCGCCTCAGAGCAAACCGCAGACCATGTACTAACAGCGTGCCCTATACATCGGGCACAACATGAAGCACGAGGTCTGACGGTTTTGGATGACGAAACTCGATGCTGGCTTAACAACATCACTGCCAGCATCTGATCCGGGCAGTGCAGCAGTCTGGGGTAGTAAAAGGATAAACCCTCGGCCCCAGTCCTGTTTGTGTCTGGCCTGGAGTGGATACCCTTCAAACGACGACGACGACTCGATACTTCATAAGCGCTTGAAGGAACGAGATTACAATATCTATTAAATTTCAAGCGGACGGCAATATTTGGCATTTCAGGTAGCAGGTCGGAATAATTACTTGCCCCGTGTGTAGCGCCTCCGTCGCTTTCCAGCAAGTCAGGAGAAAGTAAATATATAACTTTAAGTTCACATCCAACAACTCACATCCGTAAATTCGCGTCAGACAATCCATGAGTCAGCAGCGTGGTCGAGCAGTTAAAAGCGCTGTGATTATAATCGACATAGTCTCGGTTCAAAATCTATTGGTACCCTTCTTTTGTGTCTTTAGAAAAATTACTTTAGGGCGCTTTCTGCTGCTTGGCGGTCTTGGCAAGCAGTTCTAAATTTCAGCAAAAACTAAAAAACCAAAATAAAAAATTTCAAACAGACAGCAATACATGGCATCTCCGGAAGCAGGTCTGGGTAATTGCTTGCCCTATGTATAGCGCCTTTGTCGCTTTCATGAGAATCAGGAGGATAAATATAGAGATAAAATGAAATGAATAATTGATCTATTGATCATTAAGAAGCAGGCTGGGTTTAGACGCAAAAAGTTAACCGTAGATCAAGTTGTTCAGTTAACCCAAAATATAATCAATTGTTTTGAAGCTAAGAAAAAGATTAGTAACATTGTCTGACATCTTATCCTTACCTAAAATCTGTTTATATTTTTCCGGATAAGCACATGGTTCGAATGATCATAAAACTTGTCTGGAACAGACGCTTCCCTCTTACTGCCGGTGACGGCAAGCAAAGCACGTTCCACCGCCTAAAAAATTGACGTTTCTCGGGTATCGGCCTTGGTTTCTCTCCTTTTTAACATGAATAGGTACTTTTGTCTTTCACAACCCCCAGAAAGTTTGCTTATTTTGAAAATCTGAAATTGTTGCATTCTTCTGAAGACTGGAGGGATTTGCTTGGAAATTTAAGTCAAGATATGACTACCCATTCTGGCTATCTTTAGACATGGAAGTTGAGCTTAATCACACTAAACGATAGCGACAACCCTTCGTTTAAACAACCGAGAGGCCAAATCGAATCTAAAAGTTTACAACAAGCATAAATTTTTAATCTTCTTCGCCGTTCCTACTTATCTTGTGATAAAACTGGACAGATTTTTCACGTTTTGTCGTTATCTCGTGGCATTTCACCAAAGCCTGTCTTCGTGCGACACGCAGCTAAAGCAATTTGGTGGCTCGCGATGGAAGTGTTGGTGCTAAAACATTGCGTGCTACAGCTGCCTTATCTCGGACCTAATCGACAGCTGAGTTCAGTGCACCAAGCTTATGGACAGGTTTATTTTAATTTATAAATTTAAAATATTTGTATGAAAAATTAAACAATATTGTTTTATACTTTTAAAAGTGAAAGAGAAATTAAAAGGGCTTCTTTTTTTCAAAAAAATTATACTGAATAGCTATTCAATTAAAAAATGCCAACAATTTTTTTTCTTGTCTATTGTTCTTCCCAAAAACATTTCTTCGACAAAATAAAATTAAATTGATTGGCATTTTTTAATAGTTATTCAATTAAAAAATGCCAACAATTTTTTTTCTTGTCTATTGTTCTTCCCAAAAACATTTATTCGACAAAATAAAAGCAACGAACAAATTTTATCAAATCTTTTCCCAAGTTGGCGTCGTACAAAACAGTCATAGCGAAAAATTGCTTCATTTTATTGTGCTAATTTCTGAAATCCAACTTTCCGAAAAATTACTTATTTTTGAATTAACGACTATGTAAATTTGGAGTCTACTTAAATTTTATGCTATCATATTTTAAACAAACGCATAAAAATTATTGAAGGAAAATATTAAACCGAGATAATACTTTATTGTTGTACTAAACTGTAAATTATAGAGTAATCGAATCGTAACACCAAAGTTTGAGAAATGATTAGACACAGTTGGTAAATACTTTTTATTTGATTTACCTATAACGACAAAAATTTAAAATATTAAATTTTAATAATAAAATGCTTATAAAGAGCTCAAGCTATAAGCGAATGAAAAAACAATAAAAAAATTTAAGCAAACGACAATATACAATGACGAAGCAAACGGAGCGGTCGCACTTGCCCTCCCCACCCACTAAAAACGTCGAAAAGTCACCCCTCCTCTAAACAAAATATTGTTTTATCTCTACATAGTAGCACAAAGACGGTGGCATCCCTTACCTTAACTTTAGTACGAAAGTAGGGATTATGCACTCGATCGAAAGCCATAGACTTTTAGTTTATTTTTTATAGAGATCAGTACGGACTTGGAACAAAAATTAGAGATTTTTGGCATTAATCGAAAGTGATGACTTTTTTTAGAGATCATAAGGTTTTTGGGACGAAAAAAAGTTTTTACTTTGTCTTAAACTAAGCTAACTTTTTTATTATCATTTCATAATAAATTTTGATTTATATTGGCATCCTTCAAAAGCGAACGTAAGAAATTGCTTGTCGGTTGCCATACATTTAGTCTAAAGTTTTCGGCGCTGTCCTGTGAGTCCGGAAGATAAGCAAATGATTTGATGATGGTGGAAACCAATAAGTAACCTTAAACTAACTAGACTAATGGAACAGCACTTTGTACAAAATGTTTTTTAATCGTTGAGAAAACCTCAACAGTGTTTGCTTTTTGTTCATAGGAATATATTGTATTCTGTCAAATAGTAAAACAAAATTAAATCAAAACATTTTATTTTTAAAAGAGTATTTTTATTTTCTTGCATTGTCCCAGTTCTTTCTACTTAGTAAACAAAAAACTTCAAGACAACGCAATGGTTGACCCAACAACATCTTTACTACTTCTTTATCTTGGAATGGCAAGTTTGGAGGCTTCCGGGCCATCTGCTGTTATTCTTAGTGCTGGAATGGTGGTGGTCGCAGTAATGCTTGTTACTATTTTTGCAAAAAGATACCTGAAGCTGTAAAAGAGTTGATCAAGAAAATTAAATAATTTTGTTGTTCGTTTTTTTGCGTATCATTTAAGTGAAAAATTTTGACAAATCAGGTTTAAAATGATTATTTTTAATTGTGTTTGCGTATTTTTTTGAAGATATTATTATGTTTTATAACTTGTACTGAAAATGATATTTTTTACTTTGTAATTCGTGCACTGATTTTTTAATTTGTTTTAGACCTATACTATTTATTAGGTGAGTTAATTCATATATAAATTAGATTTTGGCTAAAACTATTTCCTTAATATGATTAATTGGATAGTCTCTGCTACATACAGTTTTTATTTCCTTGGCGTCTCCATCACAGCTACTGGTTTACCTGCTGCTATACTTCATGTCGGGGGTCTTCTCGTCAAAACAACGGCACTTGCTGGGATGCTGCTGTATGTGAAGCAACGCTACGATGAATCCAGACGTTGATCTGTGCTCTGTTTGACTTAGACTTTTTTCTTCGTGAAAAACAACTGAAACTTGGTTCTTTTTGATTATCGAACAGCTACTACAAGACTTCGATGAATGATTTTGCTTTTTATCATTAAAAATATTTTGTACGTCATCTGAATAAACATTTGGTGGTACAGAATTTGAAGATTGCTTGAAGTAAAAGATTTTTCTTCCCAAAGCTTTTCATCTGACACTCTTCAGGGGAAATCGTCAGAATGAAGCAGAATTGAAACCGAACTAATTTATAAAGGAAGAAAGTAGAGTTCTCATTGGCTGAAAGAGTCAACCAATGAGAGAAAAGATTAAGAAATTTTCAAAGAGTATACGAATTCTTTTTGCTTACATAGAAGGGGATTGAGAGATTTAATGAAAGTCGCTTCAAGAGCAGAAAGGTGAAAGGAAGAGCGACCTCGAGCGAGAATAGAAAATTTTTCGTTGCTGTAATGGAGGGCACATTGGGTGTTATCAAGAAGATGTTGACCAATGGCGGATTCGTGAAATTGTTGTGGGCGAATGTTGTTCTTGCAAGAGCGGGAAAGACTTTGGCGGTTGGCCGAGGTACAAGGATTGGTGATGGATTTAGGAACGTGTTGTTTAATTCGCTCTTCTAGCCGTTGAGACGTGCGACCAACGTACCGACTATCGCAGTGGCACAAAAACTGGTAAATAACATTGCTGTGATGATGGGAAGGTAACACGTCTTTCTTAATCGCTGGAAGGAGCTGTCGGGTGTTGAAAATAACACGTGGTTCGACGGAGAAAAAGTAGCGTTTCACAGCAGACGTAATCTGCTTTCAAACCTCATCGAGACGTTTCCAATCCATGGAATGTGTAGGTAGACAGGGCACTTTTTTACTGTGTGGACCAGGTTAGAATTTATTTGTTGAAGTTTTTGCTTGAAAGCCGAATTGATTACACGTTCCGGATAGCCATTTTCCAAAAGAATTGAACGAATTTTGCCAAGCTCTTGGTTCAGTTTGCTTTTAGAACAAATCATAAAAGCTCTGTGAACGAGAGTACCAATTAGATTAATTTTCCGTTTCTGGGGACTGAAAGAGTTCCAACGTAGATATTGGCCAGTGAAGGTAGGTTTCCTATATACTGAAGTTAGAAATTCTGAATCATGCCTTTCTACTAACACGTCAAGGAAAGGGAGAGAGTGATTAGATTCCTTTTCATAGGTGAAGCGAAGTGAGGGATGAAGAGAGTTGAGCTGGACGAAGAAATTGTTGCAGTCTTCTTCATTGTTGAATACGGCGAAAGTATCATCAACGTACCGGAAGTACACCAACGGTCTTTTGGCGATGTTGAAAAGTTTCGCTTCTTGGTAGCCAACAAAAATGTTTGCTAAAGCTGGACCAAGCGGTGAGCCCATAGCGACGCCGTCGATTTGTCATCAATCGTAATCGTTAACATGATACCGAGATGACATGTTTCGGGTGATAAGTGATCATTTTCTTTTTTTATCGCAAAAAGCATAGTGTTATTCTGTTATGTTTTGTTTTATTTTTGTCGAAATAAATTATCTTTATTGATTACAATAACAGTGGTGGATATAAAAATATTGTTCTTGTGTGATTTGTTTCCAATTTTTCTCTAATGGCTTAGAAAACTCTCAAAATTAAAACTGTGTTTCTCATCACTCAAAATACTGGCAAAAAGACCGAACGTTTTTGAAAAGATGCAGGAACTTCCTCAAAAGCACGAAACTGATCTTGATAGAGTTTTATATGAAAGCAACGAAAAACTTCTTGTAAATTCCATCTCTCGCTATCGCAAAAGAAAAAACGTTTTATTAGAAATTGATAAAGCCGTGTGCAAAAAAATGGCCAAAATGGTTACTGGGAGGGAAGCTATCAAAAAATGTCGTCAGCATGGTGAGTAGGCAGCAAGGTTGATTGGTTAAAAGCGCTATGATTTAACGGCGAACTTCATCGACACGGTCACTGTTCAAAACCTATTCACTTCAATTTGCTGTGTCCTTGGGAAAGACACTTTATGCCACTTTCCTGCGCATGGCGGTCCTAGATTTTGTATTAGGTTGTAGGGTGTGCCTCTGTTTTTAAGGTTGCGCAAACTAGTTATTTTTTGCAAAGCAAACCATATAACAAATCTTTACATTTTTTGCAAGGTAAACCATATATCGGGTCCTTTTTTTTGATAAAACTTATTACTTTCATTTTGTACATAAAAAGTGCATGAGCTCCCGAAAATTACTCTGTGGACTCCTGCTTTAGAACCAATGGCTTATTATTCTTTTGCACAAATTTACTTCTTCTATGGAAAGAACGGTCTCACTACAATCACTCACTATATTCCGCTCATAGCAAATAAAGCCCACGCATAAAAACATTCTTTCCAATAATACTTGAGTATTAGCTTGGCAGCTTAAAAACTTCGAGACCGGGCGCACAATAGGAGGACATCTTATGCGCTTCTCAGCATGATTTTCCTCTGCTGCTCTACTTAGTTTGACGCTTTATTAAATGTGATTTTGAGAAGGGCGAATTATTAAAACTATCTGTTATGCTATAAATTTATTAAGTTTCAATTTAAGAAATAATTTTGAGCATTTTAGACAGCATCAATCTCTCTCAATCCGGAGTTTTTAAGGGGAGAGCTACACCACAACGACGCTATACCCAATAATCAATAGATTTAAAGATTTAAAAAAAAATATAGGAATAAGTTTAAAAAATATAGAAATCAAAAAATAAACTTTTTTTGGTTAACTCATATATCAGGCCCGTTCAATAGAAAGCGGAAACAGTTTATGTTTTGTCGCTTCCTCGTTCGCTTTCGCTTTAATAAAAAAACCGCTTCCCCATCCCTATCACATACTTACACCAGACCCTAAGCCAAGGTATCTGGGAATAGGAATGTGGAAGCGAAAATGGACGAGGAATAGACAAAAAATAAACAGCTTCCGCTTCCATCAAAAAAGCACTGCTTGCATCTTCCACATTCCTATTCCAAAGTATTTTGGATTAGGTTCCAGTGTGAATGGGATATGAAAAAATACAAATTTAATATTGTTCATCCAAGTTGACAGTCTGCCCTGAAACCGTATCTGCATCGTACTGACATTTCAATTCCTAAAGCTTCGACTTCAGAAGTTTTTAAACGTCGTAAGTCTTCATTTGAATCAGACAGCTCCAGAAGGACTACGTCAAGTGGTTTCAAACTTGTTGTAGCTAGCTCAAACACTCCAGCTTTCATGAATTAAATTATCTTGAACGATCTTATTAGAGACCTGGATTGCCAAAATACAAAGCTGAAGTTTGGGGTCTTGCTTAAAACAATGGAATTTGCTTAAAGAAGGAACTAAAATTTCATAGTTTTGTCATCTCAATAAAAAGCTTGGTTCCTGCTTTGACTCCTACAATGCATTATGCTTCTGTTAAAGATGTTGATAGCTTAATGGTGAAGTTAGGGTGTGAAAATTGTTCAAAACCCACTTGCGCCATTCTGTTGTGTTCTTGGGAAAGACACTTTACGGCACTTTTCCTTGCTTGGTGGTCTTGGCAAGCAATTCTAAATTACAGTAATATCTCTACTAAATTACTAGCAGACAGCATCTCCAGAAATAGGTCGGGGTAATTGCTTACCCTATGTATAGCGCCTCCGTCGCTTTCCTGAAAGTCAGGAGGGTAAATATAGAGATAAAGATAAAATAAAAAAAAATGAGATAAGTGTGCTGATTGGAGATTGATTTGAACAAGCAAGTCTAAACTTGCTGATTTGAGCAAAGCAATTCTAAAGGCAGTGCTGTTGCATAATGGTAATACTGACCAACCCATACCTGTAGCACATTTAGTAAGGTCGCTGTACCTAATAAGGCCCGGTTCCCAATAAGGTCCACAACGCAGATCTCGTTTCCACAAGGACATTAAAATAAAATTTTACCCCTTACTGAAAACTAATATAATTTCACTGTGATTTACCACATTTAAGCCATTTTCGTCAAAAGACCGTTACGCTAGGGCGAAACGAATTTTACGGAGTATCGAATTTTCTCAAAAATTAAAATTTGCAAAAATTAAGTTGCCAATTTTTACCACTTTGATGGAAGTATTTTGGAGTTTGAAAGTTTTGCGTAAAAATAGACTTAATGGTGAATAGAAAAATGCAGTTTGTTTTGAAAAAAATTTTGAAATTGACCTAAAACTTAACGCTTTGTTTGAGAAGGTACATGTTCCGAATAAGGCCCATGCCTGAACTCATTTACAATGGCTGGTTTTAAAGTACTCTGTTGTAGTCAGGTTACTGCATCAAGTTACCTAGTGTTGTAGAATCAGTTTATTATGCGTAGGTTATTGAATTTATTGCGGTTTTGTGATCTACTAAACTAACTAATACCGGTAACTGAAAATTTTTATCACAATCAGTGATGTAGACCTAGCCTAGCACAATAGAGTAATCAAGCAAGCAATTTTAGCAGGTTAGTTGAATGCTGTGGCATACAAGATAGGGTACCCTGTACTTGTGCAGTAAGTAACAACTAATATCCTCTATGAAAAATGCACTAGCTGTGTAGCAAATTTTTAGAATTGGTAATTGTAGTTGGGCCCTACCAATATTTTGCTGAATAGCCTAGTAGCAAAGTTAAGCCAACTTGTATCACAGTTTATAATGTGCCAGAACCAACCGTCAAAATCAGCCCCACAGGGTTTTGAGTTTACTGCTACAGCAAAAAAATGGGCTACTGTACTCTTTGAGATCTGACCAATGCTTTTGTTTGTTGTACAGTACTGTAGGCTGTGTGACAGTTTTATTGAAATGAATTTTGCATCATTTCAAATGTCTTAGTAAGTTTATGCAGTTATTAGCTTGTAATGTAATATCTTTCTAACATACGGTAAGTTTTTGTTCTTACAGATTGTTTTCATTTGAGTTTAAGTACAGCAACACAGTACTGTATTTTATCTGTTGGCTTTTTGATTTGCCCTGTTATGTCAAAAAGAAGAGCCACTTGAGGTAAAGAAGATTTGGCAGCTGCTCTTAATGCAATTGAATCCGGCACTTCACAGAGAGATGCTGCAAAATTTTTTCAAAAATTGGTTTTTCTTTCAAGCTGTAACACAGTGTTTCTGAAGCCTTTTTTTCTGAGACCCAAAATTGCTAAAAACAACGATTTGCAAAGATGACTGCGACCCAAATAAATTGGACTGAAGGTAATGAAAACGTAGTGATCTCTAAAAAAAAAAAAAAAAAGGTTTTTATCTTGAATCTGATACCGATGACATCTCAAGAAGGTTCTTCACTTCTCAAATCTTGTGCGCGCAGTTCTTTTTCTTTTACGTGCGATAATTTACAAGCCTTTGCGACCCATCCGCATAGTCTTGGCGACCCATGGTTTGAGAAACACTGCTGTAACAGATTGTTCTTTTCTGGTGTGTCTGTTAGCATGGCACACTTTTTAGATCTTTTCTTGTTTTGCACCAAGGATTTACCTTTATGTTTTTTTAGCACTCTGTAGAGTTTTATATGGCAAACACCAATGTTTTGCTACTCCCCTTATTGTTCTCTTTTAAATTATAGCAACTGCTGCAGCAGCTCTTCAGTTGTCTTGTAATGATGAGCTGGTGTTCCTGTTAGTTTTTCTTTTATAATTTCTCATATTATTCACAAATATTGTTGCCAAAGTTACTTTTAATGTAAGCTAGTTAAATCTATGCACAAAAATATGTGTTACAATTTGCCCCATCGGCCTATGTTACAATTTACCCCACCTCATACTTAGTCAATTTTTTGTTAATATTTTAAAGAGTTAAGTTTTAGTTGCTAAACCATGTTAGGCATTTAATAGCCTATTGTCTTGTGTTTCGACTGATATAGAATATTTTAATAAAACTGCACACACTATCTCTCCAGAAGACAAAAATTAAATTTCGAAAAATTTACTTTGCCTACTCAAAAAGCTTGTTTTAACAGTAAACTTATTTTTAGTCATTGGAACTAAACTATTTTATTTGCTAGGAATCGGTCTTAATATGATTGTTATTTGGGGCTATTAAAAATTTTGTTGGTTTATGTTAGATTTCGACAAATACGAATGTTACAACTTACCCCATATTACAACTTGCCCCAGTCTCCCTACAAATCAACGACCATGGGACACAGAAAAGCTGTCGCACAAAATTTCGCCCGATGAATATTACGGAAGCGGGGCAGAATTGACAAAATAAAACCTAAGCCCAGCGTGTTGCAACCATGCATTTGGCACACATGAATCACGACAGAATTGTTTTAAAACAGAAATAAAATTACTACGTAGTTACACGGGCTATATATTGGAATATTTTTATAGGCTTATCACAGTTTGACCAGTATTAAAGTATTGACGCTATTGGACGATATGAAAAGGTAGATAACGTAATAACCAGATTCTCGAAACGAGTTTCTGTGTCAGATGTGGATAGTGACGGTTGAGACAATAAAGCTCAAGCAGATTCAGGGAAACTGAACAGAAACTTATTGTTTGCTGCCGAAAAATTTCAATTGAAAACTGCCAGCCAAGATTGTTTTATTGTTTTTTTAAGGGAATCATTAAAAGTGGCTGCCTTTTTTATTGTTGCATCAAGCTCCTTTAGGTAAAAGCCATAACTTCTTATAGTCATAGTGTTTTTGGCTCTCAAACTGCTCTCAAATTTTTTCATTCGCCACTGTATAAATTTCATTTTATAAAACAAAGTACGAAATCGCTTCAAAGGTAAACTAAGAAAGTGTTAATATGAAGAGGTAGAAAAGAACAGTATTCTTAAAACTACCCCAAATAACCAATCCAAACAGGAGGTAATGCCGAAATAATAACCTGCGAGTCGTAAACAATTTTACTCTTTTGTATAATTTGTCATTATTTCGATCGTGTTGAGGTGATTCATTGGACGAATTCTATCGTATGTAAGCATACATACCTAAAAACTTCAATACGCCAAAACAGAAAGCTGAACTAATCAACTATTTACATCAAGGTGCAACAATGATTGTAATGACTGCGCGTGTTTGACTTTTAAAAAAGAAAAAAAACTTTTCTTGATCATTTAGATTTCTTTTTTTACTATTTGGACGAATTCTATTGTAGAGAAAACCAACAACTTCAGTACGCCAAAACAAATAGCCCAGCTTATCAAATACTTAGATAAAGTTACAACAATGATCGTGATGACTGTGCGCGTTTGAGTTTCAAAAAAAAAATTTAATGAATATTCTGCTTTGCTTATTGTTAACCAGCACGTCTTGTCTGTTTGGACTCAGGTTGTTTAATCATGCAACTACACAGAGTAAAGCTACGAGTATTTTCAATATGCTAGAGATACTCATTTATTTAAAATGTAGCCTCAGATTGCGGTAGCAGATATAACCTCAGAAACGGGCAATACAGCGCATTAAAGTGTCATCTGCGGCACTGTGCATTACGCATGCCGAACCAGAGCTTATTGCCAACTTATTGTTTCAGGTTTTGAAAGCTGGGCAAAGACTACCGGTTGTACGACTCAAAAAATATTGCAAGCCTGGATAGATAAAAACGTATCTTCAATAAAATATTTTTCTATCAATGTAACGTTAGTAATTGTTTGTTGATACATGATATGCATGATATTTTATCAATGTAACGTTAGTAATTGTTTGTCGATACATGATATTAAGTTTTGTCTTTTACGTTTTTACTCATGTTCATATTGATAAGTATTAGTCAAATTCTTTAAAAACATATTTTAGTTTAAATAACAAATGAAAAAAGGAATTTCGTGAGCTTTAAAACAATCCAATCTTATAACAACAAACATCTTGTTTTCTTGTTGTGATCAGTGCAATGTTACTTGAAGTATTCATAAACTTGAAATATTTTACTCCTGACGAGAAGTTTACTCAAATATCGGTGTTGCTTCTGACTTTGATTTGATTAAATACAAAAATGTTAAACTGCACTTGTATTCTTAATATTTTATCAAAACAGTTCTGTACGTTTATTGTAACTAGATTATGTTTTTTAAAAATCGTATACAACCAGAGTTATTTTAAAGCAAATGGAAAAGTATAAAAAAGAATCCAATGCGAATTAAAAATAAAAAATTTTTAAATCTATTTATCCAGAAAATTTAGAATTATCGAATTTCTTTTCCAATTAATCTGTTTTAAATATTTTGTTTTCTAATAATTATGTTGAAATCCCCCCCCCCCCCCCCCGAATAAATTGATAAAGAAACCTTTTTATTACAACCGTGCATAGATAAAACGAACTGTTATTTTGTTATTTTCCCTTAAAACTTTCGTCAAAGTTACTAGCGAAATATAGTGTTCGACATACATAATCAAAAGCAATACAATAATAGCAATACATAATCAAAAGCAATACATACATAATCAAAAGCAAGACATACAAATACATAATAAAAATATATTAAGAAAGCAAAAATGTTCTTGATTAGTTACGAAACTTTGTTTCCTCTGAAATCAATGTAAAGCCAAAGAGAAATTATTTTTAAAAGAAATCACGGTTTCGGTATTAGGTTATGCGGCCTAATTAAGCTGCATAAGATGAGAAAATTGTGGCCAACTAAAAGCTGAATCTGAACTTCCTGCGGTATTACTGAAAGCAGAGTTTCAATTTGCAATTAATCAACTCAATTTTGATGCTTTGTTGAATAAAAATAAATGTTTGGGATTTTTGTTTTTATTTTATGATTTTGTTTCATATCATCACCCAATTAGACAGTGATGTATTCGAGACCACAAACGTCGAGACCGAGACCGAGACCCGATTATTTTTCTGAGACCAATACCGAGATCAAGACAGGGCAATTTCAAGACCTAAGGTTCGAGACCGAGACCGAGACCAAGGAAAAAAAGTTTACAAAAAATAAAGTTCACTTTTAAATATTTTAAAAACAATAAATTTTTATTTTTTTTAAAATCTGGGGTTACATTTTAAATAAATATTTCTAGCGTGTTGGAAATAGCTTTCTCTGTGTGGTTACATCATTAAATAACCCGCTTTAAAAACCCAAGTTGAAATAAACAAGGCGTGCTAGTTAATAATGTAGAAAAAAGTAGAATATTCATTAAACTTTTTTAAAACTTAAAAATGCACGGTCATCACAATTATTGTTGAAACTTTATCAAAATATTTAATATGATCGGCTTTCTGCTTTTTGGGTTTGTATGCTTACATCTCATAGATTCCATAGATTACTTCTAAATAATCATTTCGAAAAGATATGAAATAATAAAGAATTAGGCAAACGAATAAAAACTGTTTAACGACTCGCAGGTTATTCTTCCGGTATTACGGCCTTTTTGGATAGGTTATTCGGAATAGTGTTGAAAACATGGCTCTTTGCTTTTTTCTACCTCGTCATATTGACACTTTCTTGCAGTTTTTAAAATTTTTTTATTTAAAGTCTTTCAATCTGAATCAATAAATACAGTACATGTATATATGTACGTTTTTCAACTTTTAGAAGTTTTTTAACATTTTTGCTCAATGTTCATCAGAAAAGTGTTCAATAACGTCAAGCCAAATCGGTTAAATTAATTAAATTAGAGATCAAAAAATTTAATTTAACATTGATTTTATTTGCTCCAACAGATTGTTTTGCCTGCCTGAAAGATTCTACAAATTTTATTCGAATAGAAGATTCTATTTGAATAAGATTTCTAACCGCCCCCTGACGAGCCCAGGCAGGCGAAACAGTTTGCTGAGGCAAATAAAATTAATATTAAATTAAATTTTGTGGTCTAAAATTTAATTATATTACATATATATACTTGTGTATAAGTCGATCTTATATATAAATCAATGTGTATTTTAAGACTAAAAATTGCGTCATTTTAGGTATTACCTTTGTATAAATCGACTGTAAATTCCAGGCACAGTCACTATTTTAGACCAGCGCGGCAGTACCATGAGGGCAGCTACGTTATACACAGTAGCGACTCTGACACTCGGGTACTAGGGCTCAGCCGAGTCATTCTGAGAATGATGACCCGCTTGATAGTAATGATGGTCTTTATGATGATGTAACTAACACCGGCGGTATTGAGAAGTGAAATGAAATGTTTGGGACAAGCGATAGTGATGGCGTGAATGACTTTGAAGGCTTTGAATAAACTCTTTATTAGACTAGTATTAAATGTTAATGTTTCTCGGATTTAAAATGTTTGTATGTTTGCATAATTATCGATATATAAAGATTAAATCCTATGTAAAGGTACGTGTGGATTTCCAGTGCATTTGACTTTATTCAGTCATAATCAAACACTCGGTCGCTAGCTTGTTTACTAGTAATATATAAATTCCAAGCTAATTCCACATACCTTAAAATAAATTACACTGATATTTGATAATTTTTTAAAGTAACGTCAAGATGTGAGTGGTTTTTAAGGTGAAGCATTGTGATGTGAGCATTTCTTAAGGCCGGCATATATATAACATGTATAATAACAGAGTTTTCTTTTCACATTCACATTGTATACAACTCTTCAGCAACATTTCTGTAAACATTACCTATGTGTAAAAGTCGACCCCAAAAATATAACTTAAAATGTTCTCCGAAAAATTCAACTTATAAACAAGTATATATGATACATATATATAGCTCCCAGCTTATTTAATAAAATACGTATATATAAGGGACGTGCCGCCAGGGAAGGCAAGTCAGGCAGTGCCTCAATTTTAAAAATCAAATAAAGCAGAAATAAAATATTGAAGTTATAGTCTTTGCAAATTAGATGCAACTTGTTATTAGTGAAAAAAAACCAGTAAAATTTATACCTTACTTGAAGTAGTTTATTTACTTTTGCTTTTTAACCCTAATTTTTAACCGTTTAATCGTTGTATTTTCAGCGCTTTAATCATTTCGTCAAGCGTTCTTGTCAATAAAATCGCTAATACACGCTAGTGAGGCAGCTTTAAGACTTGCCTCCCTTCAGATAAAAAAAATAATAAAAGTGAAACAATGAAATAAAAGTGAAACAATATAGCGTTTTTTTCTTTTTTGGTGAAAATATCTGTTAAAATGAGACAAATTTGAGGCATGCCGCAATTGTGACATCATAGAGAAAAAAAGTCTTTCTTACTCAACGCATTTGCTAAAACAAGATAAATCGGTTTGTTCTCAGTAATTCGGAATACAAGCATTAAGCAATTGCAAAGCAATAAATTTTTTTAAGTTTTAGCAATGGAAGATGATTTAGAATCTAAGCTAAGAAAACTTGCAACATAAAGGTTTCAATTTAATTTTGGTATATTTATAGTTCGGTGTTCGGACCTTAATTTTTGGCAGGATTTTATATTTATACATTTCTAACTAACAATACCATTTTATAATCGTACATCACTTGATAAACACGTTTAATATTTCTTTCAGTTTTGAAAGTATGAAACAATATTATTTAATTTTTCATACAAATATTTTAAATTTATCAATTAAAATTCTTTAAAATTTTCTTACTAAATAGTCATTATCTATGAGGTGAATGTGTGCGCTGCCACTGTGCTCAGTGTGCAGTGCTCAGCTGTCAATTAGGCCCGAGATAGAACAATTGTACGCAATGTTTTGGCACTAGCGCTCCCATTCCGAGTCAGAAGATCGCTGCGTGTCGCACGAGGATAGTTTTTTGTGCAATTCCGCGAAACAGTAACAGAACGTGAAAGATTTGTCCAGTTTTACCTTAAGATAAATAGGAACTGGAGAGAAGGCAAAAATTTATCGTTTTCGTAAACTTTTAGCTTTGTTTGGTCTCTTGATTGTTTAAATCAGGGGTTCCCAACCTGGGTTACGCAAGTAACTTTCATTTTTTTACAAAGTTTACTTATTGTTTTTAATTTTTCTTAGCCTGCTATTGTATTATTTTGCAACATTATTGCCTTTAAAATACAGATCATGTCAACAGAAAAAGCTCAGTTTCCTTGAGAATAAGTACAACACGGTGGAAAAAAATTAGATCAAATAATTGCTCATAAGCTCCATTTTTCTTACGACATCTTGATAAATTTTATGTACGAATGTCAGTTTAAGCTATAAATATCTGATTGAACAATCTTAGTTGTCAGATACATGCTAGAATTAAGTTTAGAATAGATTTGATACGAAATATTCTATAATATTTACATAGAAAGAGATAGTTTATGCTTTATAGTAATTCTGTGAAAATACTGGTCGTAATGCAAATACGTAGGTGCGCGGCGTAAATGCAGGCGTGCAGATGATATGGTGCAAAATAATGTAGATAATGCAAGCGACAATGCATGCATTGCAAACCAAACTGACATTTTTGTAAAAATCAAATATTTAAAAATTGTTTGAAGTAACCTTTTTTTACCAACTTTAAACTTTAGTTTCTCGTCGCCTATTGGTTATTAAGTTGGTTATTTGATATTAATTTTTGTTAAATTTTTCACTCAACCTTGCATCATGCCCAAGCAAAAGTATAATCCGACATAGATAAAATATAGTTTTATTGAATTGAGCACAGTGGATTTGGCCTTTCCCGCTCTTGCAAGGTCAACATTCGCCCAAAACAATTTCACGAATACGCCATTGGTCAACAACAGTGGTCGACATAGCCAACGGCAATGACCAATTCGCTCTTCACTATAACAACGACAAATTTTCTATTCTCGCTCGAGGTTGCTCTTCTTTTCACCTTTCTCCTGTTGAAGTGACTTTCATTAAATCTCTTAATCCCTTTCCGTGTAAACAAAAAGAATTTATCTACTCTTTGAAAATTTCTTAATCTTTTTTCTCACTGGCTAACTTCTTTTTTCAGCTAATGAGAACTCTGCTTTCCTCTTTATAATCCAGTTCGGTTTCATCTCTGCTTTATTCCGATGATTTCCCCTGAAGAGTGTCAGATGAAAAGCTTTTAGAAGAAAAATCTTTTACTTCACGCAATCTTCAAATTCTGTACCACCAAACGTTTATTGTTCCAGGTTATGAACGTTAGACAGAGACTGCCGGTCAAGAAAAACAGTTGGTCTTATGTGAAAAGAAGTTAGATTTATGCACAGCGGCGTGTGTAATGCACAACTCTGCAGTTTTTTTAATTCAAAGAACCTGAACCATTTTATTGAACAGCTTTTATAAGTTTGTTGGCAGCGTGGTGGTGAAGTGGTAAGAGCGCCGTAATTGTGATCGACATGCTTTTGGTTCAAAACCTACTCGCGCCATTCTGTTGTGTCCTTGGAAAAGATATTTTACTGCACTTTTTCCTGCTTGGTGGTCTCGGCAAGCAGTTCTAAATTTCAGTCATATCTGTTACGTGAACTGACAATGTGATTGGCTCTTTAGAAATTGGTACGTCGAATTACGATTTGTTTTTTAAATTTAATTTATGCCCCTGCCACAGGATCGCGCAATGGTCACAAGATTGCACAAGGCACACATGACCTGAAATCATGGAAACTCATGTGACTTTTTGCTATATAGGCCAGAATTGAAACCTGGATAAACAAAAAAGCACCATCAAACTGTTTTATTTAGCTTAATAAAACACTAAAACAATTATTTTTTAGGTCAAGAGTTTCCAAATTAAGGTACATTTTGATTTTTTAAAGGTTACATTATATGTGAGAAAATAATATTTTCTAACTCTTTTGTTGTGAAGGTAGTTGATTAAATTTCGATCTAGTATATTTTCAACATATATTCTTACTAGTTTTCAATGATTGACCAAAATTGTAATAAATTAATACAGTGATTCTAAGTGGTCCACCAAGAAGTCTTTTTATGGAAAACGTTCTGAGTCAAAAACCTTGAGACTAAAAGTTCTAAAAGGAAATTGATCGATATTTTCCCAGTTTAAGTAAAGATGATTATGCATATATTATAAATCCTTTTACTACGCTTGAACTTTATAAGCGCTTGAAGGAACGAGATTACAATATCTATTAAATTTCAAGCGGACGGTAATATTTGGCATTTCTGGTAGCAGGTCGGAATAATTACTTGCCCTATGTGTAGCGCCTCCGTCGCTTTCCAGCAAGTCAGGAGAAAGTAAATATATAAGTTTAAGTTCACATCCAACAACTCACATCCGTAAATTCGCGTCAGACAATCCATGGGTCAGCAGCGTGGTCGAGTAGTTAAAAGCGCTGTGATTATAATCGACATAGTCTCGGTTCAAAATTTATTGGTACCCTTCTTTTGTGTCCTTAGGAAAGTTATTTTAGGGCACTTTCTGCTGCTTGGCGGTCTTGGCAAGCAGTTCTAAATTTCAGTAATATCTCTATAAAACTAAAAACCAAAATAAAGATTTCAAACAGACAGCAATACATGGCATCTCCGGAAGCAGGTCTGGGTAATTGCTTGCTTTATGTAATAGCGCCTTTGTCGCTTTCATGAGAATCAGGAGGATAAATATAGAGATAAAATGAAATAAATAATTGATCTATTGATTATTAAGGAGCTGGCTGGGTTTAGAGGCAAAAAGTTAACCGTAGATCAAGTTGTTCAGTTAACACAAAACATAATCAATTGCTTTGAAGCAAAGAAAAAGATTAGTAACCAGGGTTGCGGAGTCGGTCGGAGTCGGAGGTTTTAGGAAGGAGTCGGAGTCGGACTGTTAAGAGCACTAGGAGTTGGAGTCGGAGTCGGAATATTTTATCCGACTCCGACTCCTCATGTCCAATTTCTTTACATATTAGTGATGTTAAACGCGCAGCTTACGCGGCCGCGTGCGCCAGTGGAGTGCAGTGCAGTAATCTTTTTAAGAGAACCTTGCCGCGTATCGCGCGACACAGCCCGCTACTCATAAAAAGTTTACATTTTAATTTGTAAGCAAATAGTATTTTGCGTAATGCTATGCTCGGGCAGCCGATTTAGTTGCTTCTCTTTCTTCAATCGAATGACAGGAAGCAAATGCCAGGTGCACAATCAATTACTACCCTAAGCAGCCTTTTTCTATAGTATAGTGGTACCTTGACATACGAGTTTAATTGGTTCGGTGACCGAGCTCGTACCTCAATTTGCTCGTATGACAAAGCCAATTTTCCCATTGAAATTAATGTAAATGCCATTAATCCATTTCAGCCTCCAAAGTGCCCCTCATTTTTTATTTTTGACGTGTCTTTAAATAAGTACTTCCTCCAACAGAAACGAGTGTTGAATGTAGGTTTTTTATCACTAAGGCTCATCAGAACAGACCAAAGGGCTGCAATGAAGGAGAAACTCACAGTAGCAATTTTATTTTTACGAGCAAATTATTAAATTAAAATTTTTGAAAATTAAAACTTACTCTTCTTACTCTATTCTTTCAAAGAAATGTCAACCAAAGTTTAGAACCAAGGCGAATTTTTTAATAATCTCCCAATATGAATGTGAATAAACGGCAGGGAACCTGCATGTTCAGTCTCGTACAAAATTGCAATAATTGAAATATTCATGAGATAGAAACTACAGACCTCCTTTTATTTTGTTTACAAAATCCGACAAAATTCACATATGTATTCTTACTATCAATGTATAACCATGAATTACTGTGAAGATTGACTCCATGCCTTCAAACTAATGGCTGAAGTTTATTTGAGAGAAATAAGTATGAGCTTATTATTGGTATGGAAATGTCAACATTTTTCTCTGGAGTTTCTTTATATGTAGTGGGTGATTCAGGAAAATTCTAAAATTAGTCCCATTTTATTGTTTTTCTTGTAGTCTATAATTGTGGGTTTTAAATTTTTAATTCTTTTACATATAGTTTTTTGTTTCTTTTGCTTTTATAAAGTTTTGTTTTCAAATTTTCATTGTTAATAAATTCCATAGTTATTATTACATTTGTAAAAATTTTTACAATTATAAAATATTCATATTTACGTTTTAACCTCATTACCTACTGATAAAAACGAAACTAAGCCACCTAACAAGAAGCACCAGAGTCGAGTTTTGCTCTTATTAAAGTTCGTCAGTGATGCATACCTCATTCAGTTTCGAACCGAATAGATGCAGTCCTATGCGCAGGAGACAACACTCAGGGTCTAGTCCTACACCCAGGGCCTACACAAGTAATTAATTGTATTAACATTAAGGTTTGTCGTGGGTTCGATTTACCATGGAAAAAATAATAACTGTAAAATAGACTAGAGATAACATTATGATTATCCATAAAATACTTTGATTTTCAGAAAATCTGATAAGCATTAAGTATAGAACACATATTTAGTTTGGAGTTATGTATGCCATTTCGAGTTAGTTTTCTAAATGTGATTTGTATTAATGTTTCATTCAAACACAGTAAGAATTATAGTTAATGGGTTGTGTATATAATATAATTATATGTATATACGTATTTATCAAAACATAAATATAACAAAAAAACATGTTGTATTAAAATAGTCCCAACAGACTGTTTCGCCTGTGAGGCTCATCAGGAAACACTACAATTAAAAAAAGCAATATTATTTACGTTGAAACAAATAAAATAAGCAAAAATTAAAAGTTAAAATAAATTTTTAGGCTTCAGATGAAAACTCGCATCTTAAAAAAATAGCGTTACCAAAAGTTTGGGTTTAAACAATTATTTTACTCAAGTTACTGATTGATTAATTATTAAATAATTACTTTTGTCACGAGATATTAAAAGAAAACATGCTGTAATGTTGCGCATACTCGAGATGTATTAAACTTGGCCAAGCTACCGAAAAGTTTAAAGTGTAGAAAAGTTTATGGATCATTAGTTAAGAGCAAGTGTTATAAAAATAATTTTTTATACTGCATAAAACATTAGTATGGATCATTCGTTAAGAGAGAGAGTTATAAAAACTTTTTTTTATAAAAAGATTCTTTTATAACACTTTCTTTTAACAATGATCCATAAACTTTTCTACACTTTAAACTTTTCGGTGGCTTGGTCAAGTTTAATACATCTACAAGTATGCGCAACATTACAGCATGTTTTCTTTTAATATCTCGTGACAAAAGTAATTATTTAATAATTAATCAATCAGTAACTTGAGTAAAATAATTGTTTAAACCCAAACTTTTGGTAACGCTATTTTTTTAAGATGCGAGTTTTCATCTGAAGCCTAATGTCAGACAGTGTTACTAATCTTCTTATTAGCTTCAAAGCAATTGATTATGAAATAAATCTATTTACGATATGTGGCAAAAAATTTTGGCATTTAGGAAGAAGCTGTCTTTCTTCCAATCATTATTTAAAAACTCAAAAGTTTTGGGAAATCATTATCCCGAATTAACTAAGATAATAAACGAAAGGAAAGAGGACAGTGCAGAACCATTTGAAAGGTATGAAAAAGTTTTAGATTTACTAATCATGGAATATAATGAAAGATTCCAGGATTTTCAAAAGCATGAAATTTATTTACAACTAGCTTTTCAGCCTCACATACTTGACTTCAATAATGCACCAGGAGAGTTTCAAATGGAGCTTATTGAATTATCCGAATATGGGATTGTGATATCACAATTCAATAATAAAGAAGACCCTGTAAAAATATGGAAGAGAGCAATAGAGTACCCCCGCATGCGTGAACATGCAGGGCGATTGATTTTATGTTTCTCCTTGACATATCTTTGTGAAGCAACATTTTGGGACATGAAACAAATAAAAAATGTTTTGAAGACTCAGATGACGGATGTTCACCTCGAAAGCCAGTTAAAGCTCAAAACATCTTCAATAAAGCCTAATATTCTAATGCTAATAAAACAGAAGCAATGTCAAGGAAGTCATTAAATGTCAATGAGATTTTTTCAATTAATGTGATGTGTTTTAAAGTGTATTTTAAAGTTAACATGTAATTTTTTAATTTGCTCTTTGTAATCTATTCTCTATTTTCCTGTAAATAATAAATACTGTATAAATGTCATCAACAGTAGTATTTTTGTCACCTCTTTTAAGCTTGCTTCGTCTGCGATCAAATTAAGAGCTTCCAAATAGGAATTTGAATCGATACCACTACGCCACTACCTGTTTACCAATAGTTGCAATACAACTTTTGAATAGGCACATGCAAAATTTTTGTTTGTGGCCTTCTTGGGAAATGGATGCACTGAAGTGGCCTCTACTTGTGAAAAGGTTCCCCACCCCTGGTCTTAACTATAGTTTGGGCACTGAATTCAAATCTGCACTTTTTTTTTGGTTATCAGTTTAGTTAAAGTTGAATCAATAAATTAGAGAAATATGATAACACAAGTAAAAAGTTTACTGCCTCTTACAAAATAGTACACGCTTTGCACTGCAATGACATTTTGTTTTACTCTGTTTCTGCAAAGACCAACAATGGTCTCCCAGCATACTAGCATCGCTTTTTTCTTTGCAGTGTTTTTTTCCACAAATGCAATGTCCTGGCAAAATCTCCAACCGTGTTCATCATTCACAGCACCTAAATTCTCTGGAAAGAATGCGAGGTGTTAATGCAAGAAATGCAACTTTAAACTCATTTTACTAAAAAAACATCTGTATCATATTTCCCAGAATTTCAATTTAATTCTTAGCTCTATAGTTTAAGAAATCTTTCTGTAACCACTAAAATATGTTTCAAGTTTCCAATTCTTTTCCATTAAGATGTCTGGAAAAATTTTTATCTGAAAAAAGTTTTTGAATTTCTGGACCAATGAAAATGTTAAGCAAAAAAATGCACTCAGTTAAGCATCACTTCCGTGAGATCCTTTTTTAAATTTCCTCAAATCTTTATGTAAGGGTAAACGGCGCTAAAGTTGACAATTCCCGCAAAGTGAAACGTCGATTAACGCGTTTCCGGCTTCGACAAAATAAAAGGACAATAATAACCAAGGAATATTTTAATGGAAAATAAGTAATAAATGAAACGTTGAAAGCAAAAGCGAAAGCGGAAACGGAAACGGTAATCTGTAAATAATAAAAACAAACTAAAAATTAAACACAAAAAGAAAACGCATAGATGTCTTACCGAGCAGTTCACGTCGGTGCTGAACTCACGGGGAAACGGGAATTACCTTGAACTTACTAAGTCTACTCAGACTTCAACCAGCCGCCCACAAACACTGCAGCTGGTCGCCTCAAAAATTGAGAAGTGTCAAAAGAACTTGCAAAGCCAGCTCTAAAATGAACGCGCTGCAGACAAACTATGCTCCGAGATAAAATTAACTAAAAATAAAGCGTAAAACGAAAAAGGCGCTGGCAGCGAGTGCATGCGCAAATTATGACTAGAAACTCAACGGAAATAAATCAAACACGTGCGTTGGTAATTTTCTACAGTTTAAAATTTTTTAATTTTTTAAAATTCCTCAAATCTTTAAAAAAATTTAGGTACTGAAGAGCGTTATATAACAGCTTCATTGTCGCATAAGTTTTTTAGTTGTACTGAATGTGTTACAGGTATGGGCTGGTGAGTATTATCATTATGCAACAGCACTGCCTTTAGACTTGCTTTGCTCAAATCAATCTCCAATCAGCATATTTATCTTCACACCCTAACTCCATCATTAAGCCATCAACAGCTTTAACAGAAGCACAATGCATTGCAGGAATCAAAGAAGGAACCAAGCTTTTTATTGAGATGACGAAACCATAAAATTTTAGTTCCTTCTTTAAGTAAATTCCATTGTGTTAAGCATGATCCCAAACTTCAGCTTTGTATTTTGGCAATCCAGGTCTCTAATAAGATCGTTCAAGATAATTTAATTCATGAAAGCTGGAGTGTTTGAGCTAGCTACAACAAGTTTCAAACCACTTGACGTAGTCTTGCTGAAACTTTCTAGTTCAAATGAAGACTTACGACGTTTAAAAACTTCTGAAGTCGAAGCTTTAGGAATTGAAATGTCAGTATCATACAGATACGGTTTCAGGGCAGACTGTCAACTTGGATGAACAATTTTATGTTTGTATTTTTTAAAAAATCCTTTTATATCAATTAAACAAAAATAACAATGATAGGAACTGCAAAAAGCATCTTATTTTGCTTACAAACAGTCCACTGGAGCAGCTGACTATTACAGAAATTGCAGCAAATTAAGTTGCCTTTTTTTTCCTTGATCAGCGACTTTGCAACTGAAGTAGTATTTATGCAGTTTACATTTTATGTTGAAAATTTAGTCGATGTGCTGGCAATGTATATTTTTCAACAGACATAGCATACGTTGTGCAAGATAAATATTAAATCAAAATATTTAAATCCCGACGTACTATTCATCAAAAACTAGCTGTCATACATTTTTCCTAAACCCGATCATTTTGACAAAGGATGTTTCCAATTTTAGAATAGACTTTATTTAACACATTTAAAAAGGTCAAATTTATTACGCTATACTACATTTTGCTATTTGGAAGTACCAATAGGCTGCTGCACTTTCCCGAAAACGTTAGTTTACTTAAGACTAAGCAACTGTGCTTTTATACAGTTGGTTGCTAAATAAAACTCACATTGTAAAAGTATAAGGGACCCACTAAACATTTAGCCGGGCTCACATTGTAAGAAAAGATTATATTTTGGGCCTGAATATAAAAGTTAATTTAAACTCAAGTTATCAAAAGCAGGATTTACAAGATAAATTAAATCAGTTTAAAAGGCAGAAAAATCTATAAAAAGTCAGGCTGAACCAAATATAGCAAAGAAAACTAACTCTTAATTGATTACTTTTATTTTGTGTATGCTTTCTACGAATATAAAAAGACATGCTGCCATTTATGAAAATACACAATTTGCCGGCAGATGCAAACAAACTAAATATAATCGTTTATACACAATATGTTTTAACGCTAGAACATAATAAATAACTGTATTCTTAAAAGCTCCATAAATTTGGAAGGACTAAATTTGTTGGATAATCTAAATTTTAGCGTTCATTCGGAAAAAATTTTATCACAAAAACAATTTTTTTTAAAACAAATTGTATGCAACATTTTAAGTCAGTTTTTTTAATATGTTGATATTTTTTATCTAAAATCGACTAAATTAATAGTAATTGTTCAATATTACTTTATAGCGAATATATCAAAATCAAATATTGGTGTCATTTATTTGCATTTTCCAAAAGTTGTTTTTGTTATTTTTTATAAGATTTTTGTCAATTTGTTAATTTATATCAACTCGGTAGTCACAAGCAGTCCAAGACTGAGAATAGCCATAAAAATCCAGGAACCCTCGATCCGTTGCATTCAGGATCGATCAGACAGGATTCTATATTATTGCAATTGTCGGTGTCACAGCATGCAGCACAACAACCACTGTGAAGATACAAAATCTTTATTGTTTATATTGAACTTAATTAAGTGTTCTTGACACTTTCAGGTGATTTATTAAAAAGTGTTTGATAATTTTTATCTTATTGCAAATAGATTTTTTCTATAGTCGCTCAGAAGCTTTACTCTGCTTTGAACCTTTACTTTGTTAGACACAGGCCTAACTACAATCAAGTGGCATTCCCGACCTTAAAAACACAGAGATCCAAACGCCCGTTTTATGCCAGCTGCGCTAAAATTATTCAACAACTCAGCAGAATTAAGCATCCATGCTTCCTAGTGAAAAAGTCATAAATGAAACACGGATTATCGTGAGAGTACATTTAGTTTCGTAATTTTATTTCAGTTACCGATACTACATCTATTAAAATAGGTAGAACGGTTTGGGTTAAGTTCAATTGCCTAGGAAATAGTTTTGACCCCTTCTATTTGTTTATACACAACTTGACCTTCTTCAAATTACGAATAAGGCGCCACTACACATTGTCAGATTATGTTGTGACAGGTGCCCCAAACATCAGACACCACGTGGAATATGAGTTCTGACAATTTTGGATGACGGAACCTAATGCTGGCTCAACACCAAAAGTTCTTTGTCTTTTAATAAGTTTGATAAATTCCAACTTCCTGCCAAGCTAATTTTAAAGTTTAATGTAGTTCACAGCACAAAAGCGTTTTAAGAAAATAAAATACTTCATCTAAAAGCGAAACCCAACTGTACTATGGCGCTGCTAAACTAATTTCAATTTAAATGTTGTCAAGATGTTTTTTGGCCCGGTCGACCAGCTATTTAAATCTCTTTGTAATGTCTATACATGTCTAGGTAAAACTGTCAAAAAAGAGCATGCAAGACTACAGTTTTTTGTTCTACAAAGCACGGTTTTTAAACTCGATGGAAAATTTGGAATACTAGACTAATTTGATAAACCCCTGTAGACCGTAAAATCTTCAAAACGTTTTGACAAGTAAAGATAAAATATTTTCTGTAATATGATAAAAAATTTTTTTCAGTCTTTACTTAACGTTTGGTAAAAGTTTTTTGTTTCAACGTCAATTTAAACTTTTTTTTGGATAATGCATCGACAAGTTGGTTTAAAATAAAGTAAAATTGTAGAACGCAAATTCTTGTTTTATGAAAAAGAAAACCTAACAATTTTTAGAGAGCTTGACCGACAAAAATATTTTAAAGTGTCAAATTACTAAACTAAAACAATAGCTCAAACTTAGAACTGTCAAATAAAACATAAAAATATAGAAGTCCAAGCGGCGGCTTGTATCAAGCTAAGAAGCTAAATACGGAATACACTTTGTACTAGTCGGACAAACACCAGTAAAACGTTTAATTTTGCAGCTACTTAAAAAACCAAAGACTAAATTGCTGCAACCTTAAACAGATACAAAAATTTGTAGGACTTAAAAAAGGATAAAATCTCATGCAGATCAGCAATGAGTTTACCTATGAACGGCTAAGGACCATTACAAAAAAACATTTCGATCCTTTAAGATTTTAAAACTTAACAAATTTCCAACAAGCTTGAAAATTTAAATCATTTTATTCACCTGATTTCAGAGTTTGGTGGCAAATTAGTGTTGCTTTTTAAAGCACTGCAAGTAAACAATGGACATGCTTCTTTCAAGACACACTGGCCTACCACGAGAGTACCTAAAGTGAAAAACATAAAATCAAAGAAAATGAAAAAATATTTACAGTATAGGCCTAACTTCGTTTTTGATTCTAGTTATTTTACTGAAATAAAACATAACGATAATCGTAAAAATTCTCTTCCAAAAATAATATATAGGTCTAGCGGATACCATAACAAATTATTGTAAGAAGAGTTAATTTTATCTTTTATGTTGACTTGTTCTTATCTAAAATGTTCTTTCTAACTGTTATTAAATGTTTAAGCCAACGTGGTCACTTCGCTGTCATTCAGGTTACTCATCAAGTCATTTTATAAAAAACTTTTATGTTTCTATTTATTGTCTATCTATTGATGCGTAGTGATTAATTGTTGATGAGTGCTCATAAATAAAATTGATTAATTGATTGATTAGGTAATTTTTGGCTAAATCACGCTCAATTTAAACCTGTTATCGCATTGCTTAATAATAATTGTTAATCTTATTTGAGCAAACGTACACCAATGTGAATTAGAACAGGGTTTCCTTAATTGTGTGCCTCGGCACATCTGGTGTTTTGTGAAAAGAATTAAAGTGTGTAACAAAATTTTCGTAATTTGACAAAAGGCCATTAGAGTTTAAATCTATAAATGACTATAACATTTTATTCTTAATGTTATCCTAATCTTATAACTCTATAGTTGATATTTGGTCTTTTACAATAATTTCTAAGCTTTTGATTATGGCGTCATATATATTTTATTGTTACGTAATCATTGCGTAATCAATACTCTTCCCTTATTTGATTTATTTACTTGCAAGTTGTTTTTATTAGTGATTATAAAAAGTCGTTTACTGTTTTATTTAAGCGCATTGACTCACTCAAGTTTTAAGCTATTGCGGGGTTTTTTACACCAGCGATGACGTAATTTTGGCGGGAGCGTTCTAGAAACAATTGGTAGTATCTACTGTTGTTAAACTGATTCTGGTTTTTACAAGTTACATAACGTGTTTACTACTTTGTCACATGATTATATTGTGATTCATAAAATGCTTTGTCCAATTGCTAAAATTAGTATAATAATTTCTTGAAGAATTCTTGTTCGTTCTTATTAACTGGTACTTTGGCTGATTTATATACAGCATATAGCAGGGGTGGCCAAACTTATACCATGTTGGAGCCGCATATCATAAATCCAAACTTTTAAAGAGCCGCAACACAAAAATTTAAAAACATGAAGTTATTTACTCATTTACTGATAAAAAAAAAGGTCTTTACTTGAAATCATCCTCAGATTTCCACTTTTCGTTCCGAATTTATAGTGTTCTCTAAAAAAAATGGTCTTTACCTCGAATCGATCTGGTATTTCCCTATTCTCGTCCCAAAATCATAATGTTCTCTACAAAAAAAGGTCGTCATATGAAACCATTCTCAGATTTTCCATATAATTTTTCAATTTTTCAAAACGTTCAAAGAGCCGCCAGCAAGCGTCCGAAGAGCCGCATGCGACTCGCGAGCCACTGTTTGGCCACCCCTGGCATATAGCGTTGTAAATTTTAAGATTCGTTCCAGTTGATAATTCAGTTAATTCTGTGCAGTACTTAGAAATTGTTTGTATTATTGTCGCTTTTGTAGGTGTTGTTTAAGTGCGATAAAATTGTATGGACGAACTACTGTATTACGTTTAATGTTAGCCATGTAGATGCTAATCAATAATTAAAGCTATTCACTAAGAATTTGATTGAGTGATTATTTGCAGTTGCTGGCGCTGAAAATTGCTTTGAAGTTTTGTAAAGCTTGAAAGTCAAGTTTTATGAGCGTTGATCAAGAATGATTATTATCGGCTATAAAAAACGACAAGAACACGTGGTTTATTTAGGGTTAGAAAACATCAAATGTAACGGCGTTTTCAATTGGTTTGGACTAGGGTTGCCATACCGTCCGGAAAATTTCGGACATGTACGGAATTTTACGTTAAACTTTGTGTCCGGAAGGACTTTTGAAAAAAGCCAAAATGTCCGGAATTTTAGTATCAACTAAAAACAAAGTGCAATTTTTTAAGAAAATACATTGATTATTATGAAACGAAAATAGCAAATTTCGAGACCGATTCAAAGTGAAAACCTTTTTTTTTAGAGAACACTATGATTTTGGGACAAAAAATAGGAAAATCCTGGTCGATTCAAAGTGAAGACTTTTTTTTGGTCTTCGTTTTAGATTCGTAAACAAATTTATTTTGTCCGCCCTTCAAAAATTTTTTTGTTGGTGCACTTATGTCTGTTCGGAATTCTGCCAATTCAGATATGGCAACCCTAGTTTAGACAAAGAGATCAAGCGATTGGTTGCACTTACTTGCGCCGCAAGCGAGAAAGCTTCAGTCCATCGACAAATTCTTTCTGGCGGCAAAAAGAAAGGTTCAAGGGATTTCAAGCTACCTTCATAAAATCACGAGAACCCTCTCTTTGTCGCCAGAAAAAATTCGTCTATGAACTAAAACTTTTTTGCTTGCGGCGCGAGTGAGCGCGCAACAAATCACACGCTCTCTTTCTCAAAACCAATAAGAAACGCCATTGCTTTCGATGCTTTTTAATCTCATACAAACCACATTTTCTTGCCTTTTTATCGTCTACAATTTTATTGACGAGAGTTGGCCGAAAGAATTCTAAAAAAAATTGTTTTTTGAGGACTACCAAATTTAAGAGTAATGATTCCGTCAATACCACTAGTTATGTTAAAATTTTGTACAATCAAGAACTTACAGTTCTGGGAAATCGATAGCATCTGACGACTTTTTCAAAACCAAAAACATTTCTCAAGTAGGTACTATCTTTTCTAATGCTTTTTTACTGAAAAAAGCTATAATTAAATAGAATTATTTGTATTCAAACTTGGGAAAAAATACGCAAATATACAAAGTGAACGATGTTACTTTTAAAGATTTGTTGTAACTTTGGCAAAAAAATTTGAAATATTTTCTTTACTTTTTTAAAACTTGTTCGATTTTGTTTCGTATTTGACAAAAATCTATTTTTTTTATTACGTTAAAGTTTGTAATAAAAGCTGTCGAATAGATAGCAAATTGCATTTAAGATATTCTCCATAAAAACATTGAAAATAATATTGATAACATTTTACCTGTATTACCAGAAGCTGTTAAAGTCACATCATACCGATGGCACGTGTAGAATGATGCGTTGGCGAGACATGGTCTTTCTTCCAAGTTATTTACCACAGTTGACTGGAAGCTAATCTTTGTTCCTTGCTGGCAACTCAAGCTGCTACCCACGGACAACAGAAACAAGCAAATAATTGCAACAAACAAAAAATTATTTTTAAAGCACATTTTTTTACAATTTTAAAAATTTAACTCAATGCACAACCTATAAATTTGGAATAAAAGCTATTTATCCTATAGTGAAAATGTTGTATTTTCTACTTTAGAAGAAGGCTAAAAGGAGGCTAAATTTGCTGGTATTAATATTTAGTAGATAGGCTGTGTACTTGGGTGGGCGCGACTACAAGTGCTATGCTACAATTAGATATCTATTTTCAATAAGTTATAAATCTAAATTTACTTCCGTTAAATAGTTTTTATATTTCATAAAGCTATTCGCAGAATCTACAGCTAGAAATTTTAACATCGAAATGATTTTATGAAAGTTTTTTGCATTTTTTCCAATGATTTACGATTAAGATGTGTCGAAAACCTTTGATAAAACAATTTCGCTGTTAAACCTCGAGCTGTAAAAGTTATAAAACAAAAAGAGTCAATTTTTTAATAATTTTAGCTCGTTTTATAATAAAAATTGCTTAAAAAATTAAATTGTGGTGATGTCTCGCCCACTAACATGTATACCTAATTTCATTTATTTTCAAAGTGTCAGGTTAAGTTTAATTAAAGTGTGTTTCCTGGATTATCCCCCATACCATACCTACATAGCAGAGTTTGATATTCATCAAATGCTCTCAATTTAACTTTTTAATTTTTTTGTGCTTTTTTTTTTTTTTTTAATGAAACATATTTACAGTATATTGAGATGAAGCAAACCTTGTTTTTTGTAATAAAACTTTTACAGCATATTTATTTTACTACTACCTTTGGAAGCTACAACGTTCATTTGTTTTGTTGCTTCGTTCTTTTTCTTATCCGCAGCCTTAATTATGTTTGCTTTTAAAAAATATAGTTGTTCTTTTACTGTGTGGCGGAGAAGTAAAAGATAACTGAATTAAAATGCACTGATCCGGTCTGGGTAGCCAAACACTTTTAGAAATGTAATGATAAGCAAAAAATGTGAATGATTCAACTCATTTAGTTAAGTCACAAATGAGGAAACAAACAAAAATTGATCACACATATGGCTTACAATTTATAAAAGCTCAACATTAACTAAGAAGTTTCTACTGTAGAAAAGTTCCAAATGTAGATTTAATAAAAATGAATCAAGTTTAGATTATTTTCGTCAGCACTCGGCGAGTGATTTTAAAGCGCTGTATTGATGGCGAATGTGCAAATATGAATGAGGTTCAAAGCCTGTGGGAGTAATTTTGTTGTGTCATTTGGAAAATTTTTTATGGCACTTTTCTTTGCTTTTGGTCGATCTTAGCAATTCGGTCAAAATTTTAATGATTTCTTTGAACAAAAAAATTAAAAAATCAAATAAAATTTTAATCAGACAACAACATCTTGGCATCTCTGAAAGTGGTTGAGAATATTGCTTTATGGTTGCTTGAAGTATAAAGTTATTAACGCTTTCCTGTGTATTAGTAAAAGAAATAAAAGAAGAATAAAAATAAAATAAAAAAAAAAGAAATAAAAGAAAAGAAATAAAAATAAAAAATAAAATATAATCGTTGGCGAAAAGATTCACGTTTTACAGCAGATAACTTGCAAAGTAATATCAAGTGAAAGCGTTTGAAAGTTTCTAATTTACATTTTGCCATTTTTAAGTTATTCAATTTATCTTTGCTCTTGTAAACAGTTAACATTCTTTGATATAATATCAGTTTTAGGGATCTTTAATTTTCTGTACCTTATCACACACCTTTATCTTGTTCTGTTGTTATAAAACTTTTTGGCATTAGTTAGGTATGCTGTCTATTTATCCCTAACCCTAGCCCTAACCATAACATACTAAATCAGATTGTAGACAGCATTGAACCAGATGTAAAGAGTTAAGGTTAGTAGACTGCATGCTGAACCATTACCAACTTTTCTTTTGCGTTTCACATTGTTTTTACAAACCATCTCAAACTACCCTGGTTAAATAATATAGGCTTACAGTTACTTAACTTCATGTTTGTTTTTTGTATGAAAAACTATAATCCAAAGCTTCTTAACTTTTTTAACATCGCGGCGGGAAAAAGTCGGAAAGGAACTGCTGCGGCCCGAAGTATGTCATCACTTTATTTTGAAAAAATAACATGCAAAAGAGAGTCTTCACGTTACTCTTACAAATCTTTTTTTAAATGAAGTAAAGCCAAAAAAGATTTGCTTTAATTATAAGTGATTTTTCAAAAAAATCAGCTAGCCTTTCACTGCTAGCGTCAATTTTATTTGATAATAAAAATTATTGAAAGAAAAACTGCAATTTACATCTAGAAAATAAAAATATCTCAACGAAAAGAGTATGGCTCATCTAAAAGAGCTTTACAACACAGCTTTGGGTGGTGACCCACTGGTTGATAAACGCTGGTCTAATCTATCTAAATTTGAACCAAGCTGTACAGTTTGTTTGTTTTATTGTTGCCTCATAAAGCGATAAAGAAATCAAAATACAACAACTGGATCATCGAATGCTGGATAAACAAAGAAGCACCATCAAACTGTTTTATTTAGCTTAACAAAACATTAAAACAATTATTTTTTTAGGTCAAGAGTTTCCAAATTAAGGTACATTTTGATTTTTCAAGGGATATATTATATGTAAGAAAATAATATTTTCTAACTCTTTTGTTGTGAAGGTAGTTGATTAAATTTCGATCTAGTATATTTTCAACACATATTCTTACTAGTTTTCAATGATTGACCAAAATTGTAATAAATTAATACAGTGATTCTAAGTGGTCCACCAAGAAGTCTTTCTATGGAAAACATTCTAAGTCAAAAATCTTGAGATTAAAAGTTCGAAAAGGAAATTGACCGATATTTTCCCAGTTTAAGTAAAGATGATTATGCATATATTATAAATCCTTTCACTGCAAAGGCTCAGATACTGCAGGTAGGCACACGTAGGCAAGAGGAACTGGATGCACTCCAACATGATGGTTTTGCACGCGATGTATATGCTGAGAAAAATATTTTGGTTTATGTTTTGCGACTCATACAAAAAGATTGCTACACCTGCTATTCAAGCGTTGTTGTTGCTTCTATCATCATGGCTATGTAAATCGATATTTTTAGTGCTAATGGAAATTAAATTAAAATAAACTTAAAGCATCAAAGAATAATCTTTTTTGGGTTGTTGCTAATGTTTCACCTCGTCTCCATGAGCTTGTTACTAAAAAGCAGGTTCATACATATACCCAGTGAATCAAAATCAAAAATCCATAGAATTAGCATGAAATGAATCAAAAGTTTGATTCAGTAAAACCGCATCCGATGATTTTTGAAAAACAATCACATTTATACACCAAAATAATGAACCAGCCATTAAACTTTTGTAATAACGGTAAACTAAATATAGATACACAAAATTTACTGCATATGTAATAAAGATCAGACGGGTAATTCTACTTTATAAACTTGTTGTTCACTTTTATTTTGAAGATTTTGTTTGATCAAAGTAATCTACAATCAATTTTTTTCATAAAATTAAATTGTATGATAATAATTATTATTATTGTCAATTGTCAAATATTATTATCACTTTAAATATTATTATTGTCAACCGGACAATTCTTTTCATTACAGTAGCCTGTTTTTCCGGTGTTTTTAATCGGATTTTAGATAAGAATTATCCGATTGACAATAACAATAATTAAAGTACATTAATTAGAAATGTCTTTAAACCGGTAGAAGCCCAACCAATCAAAGCTTTTGAGTTCCATAACCGGCCAAGTGTAAAAATAACAAAATTAAATTAAAAATTACGTTTTTAAAAAGATTTTTATTTTCAGCAAATAATCATGTTAGGGCTTGTTTTATACCTAGCCTTTACCAAAGGCATTGGCACAAGGTGTACGTTTGTTTGTTTATTAAAATTTATATAATCGCTATGTAAAATTCAATGAGAAACACAAGTCGAACAGGCCAGCCTGAAGCAAACCAAGCCTAAAAATAAAAGTTTATAACGCCAAGTTGAATACGAGATTCAATTTTGGCTTTTGACAATGTTTTAAAACTATATAGTTTTTAACCAAGCCAAAAGAAATTGAAAAAAATATAGTGGCAAGGTGACTGAAAAATGACTACAAGTTCTTTTATCAAGTAGCCGTTTTATTACATAATTAGCAATGACAAGAAACAAAAGTAAAAATTGTTTAAAAACAAACAGCGTTGAGGCAAAGAAGTAATTAAGAATTGAAAACTTAAAACAACAGTAAAAGATAATCAAATATGGATGACAAAATTAAATCAATCTTGTATTAGTTAATAATTATAAATTATAAATTTTTATAATTTACAATTTAAAACTGTTCAAATCGAATAGGGGAAACACTTTCACATTTTGGCGCCATTATTGTATTTATTAATATTTGTTTTTGTTAGTCATGAATAAGGTTTAATGTGGTCAGGGAAAAAGTAATCCTCCAATATTTTAGGTAACTTACATTATTGTTTTGTAAACATATTTAGTAATTTTTAATTTTTTATTTTTGGTAAAAAAAACATGCGGTTTTTAGTAAATTGGCATAGATTTTTCTATTTAATTAAAACTCCCTACAACTTTTATTGCTTTATTTCGTAACCTAATCAATTTAAAAAATAAGTGAAGTAAGTATTTTCCCGTGCTAGAAGACCATATATTATTTGGAAATAATTAAAAATAGTAAATTATTTTCAAAGCTTTTTGCGCTAAAAAGACTTTAATTTGTTTAATTATCTTACTGATTGTAGCTTACTACTTTGACTTCAACAGGTTTTATGTTTACCCTACTGCAAAATTAAGTGTATTGTCGCTTAAAAGCCTAAGCATTTTTCTTGTGGCTATAAAGTCAAATTTACGCTTGATTTAATAACGAAAATCAACGAAATTAATATTCACAAGTTATCTGAGCAATGTCTGGAAGAGTCTCCGGCGCTTGAAATCTGTTCTTTGCATAACTTCATTGTCCTGAATCTTTCTCTCTGACAAACTCCAATTAGGTTGCTGAATTTAAAAAAGCAATTTTTATTTTTTTATTACGATTATACTTGTTTTTGACAAAGCTAAGTTTTAGACAAAATGACTTTTTGACAAAGAGACTTGAGTTTTAGACGAAGCGATCGGCAATTTTTAAATTTATAGACACCGTTAAATTAAACAATAAAGATGCCGCGATTTCAATTTTACTATCTGCTATGCAGGAAGGAAATAAAAAAGTAAACATCGAAATAAAAAAAGAATTTGGGAAAATATTGACTTAAAATTCGATTAAATTTTTGTTTAAAATTTCAAGGTTTGAAAAATCCAGTTTTACGATTGATTGCGATCTATGAATGAAATGTACATAATCAACTAGTAAACATAACCTGTATGCAATATTTCATCCAAACACAAAAATTGAATTTTTTACAAACAGCGTACTGAAGTTGAGTTCGCTACGATCTTTTTAAATAAAGCAAAAGATTAACTTTGGATTTCCCTCAAAATAAATCTCGGAACGACTTCCTTTTTTTGTTTAGCAACGTTCCGCAACTTTCTCTTTAATGGCGGCACACTTAAGAAACTTCCGAAATTATGCGTCACATCTTGGCCAAGTAAGATTTTTTTTGTCTTTTTTGGACTTCAAAAGCTTAGACAAAAAACGGACAAAATTTTTAATTTTATTTTACCTTTTTGATCGATGATAAAATTTCTTTTTATTTGGTTATCAACAAAAAAAAAAGTTACTTTTAAAACAAAAAAAAAAAAGTTTTTTTAATTTAAGAAGCATGTTTAGACCACCGTTACTTTGCCGTTCACCTGTGATCGTCTTGCAGCACAGAGTTGGCCAACTTATCTGGCTGTTTGATCCATTTTAAAATCATTAAGAACTTGGGATCGACTACTGCGGAAATGGAAATAGGACAAGTCGCCTCCAACAATTGGCTGACGATGATTTTTGTTAAAGATGACAGTTTACCACTAAATTATAAAAATAAAAATTAGGAAAAAGATAAAACCACCCCTTAAAAAATACGTTTCTATTTAGTCTGATGGTAAAATTGTTGTTGTGGAATTGTCCGTGTCCGGCGGAAATACGGTCATATAAAGTAGTGATCTTTAAAAAAAGATCTTCACCTCAAATCTTAAACTTTTTGCATTTAGTGTTTAGATACCAAGAAATTTTGTCGGAAAAAGTTTAACTTTATCTCGGTTTACTTGATTTTTTTCCCTAAATAGTAGTGTTTGAATTTAAGTCCATAAGTAAAACACTCTAGTTCACGAAAAATCAGAAGCGATCAACCAGTAAGACGCCGCGATCAATGTGTTGGCCGTCCCTGTTGCAGCACATTACTGTTCCGTGGCACGCCAGTTGTAGAATGCAGTAGAACCTCGCAGTACGAGTGCCTCGTTGTAAGAGAAATTCGCTTTGCGAGCGGCTATTCGTAAGAAATTTTGTCTCATACGATGAGTAAAAATTCGTAGTACGAGCGATCGTAGGCCCTTAACGTTCTAGGGCCTCGAAATTCATTTTCGAAGTTTGTAATTCTATTAAAAACTTGATAAACTTAAAACCTACGTAAAGTATATACAGTATATAATATTAAGCTTTTCAGACTAGAAAAGTGTATACACAACTGGTTTCAAATACGTCATAAGCAGTTATTGTTACGTCGTTTGCATCATAATAAAGGCAATTATTGTGCGAATTATGGTGGAAGCTTAAAGGTTACAAAGTAGTCTACTCTGCAAAAAACAGTAGTGGTAATTAACATGTTGCTGAAATAACTTATAGACAATGTGTTGCTTACTTTATATGTGGTAAATTATACGTTTTATCAATTGAAATTGAACCTTTATCAAATTATGTGCAAGGAAAAAATTCACATTGCCTTTTCTAATATGGAAGCAATATTTAAGACTGTTTCTAAGCTTAATGGTCACTAACTGTTCAGGAACGAGATCTTTCTCAAAGTTCAAAAGTATCAAAAATAAACTGAGATCCACAATGTTTCAAGAAAGGTTGTCTACACTAAGCATTCTGTGCATTGAAATCGAAAAACTTAAACAAATAAAATTTAAAGAATTTTTGCATGATTTTACTTTGATGAAAGCTAGAAAATTTTCATAACCTAGTCTTACTCTATTGGATTGGCCGTAACTATTTCGTACGAGTGTCCTCGTAAATAAATTTTACAACTATTGTAACAGCTATTTAATAAAGAAATTAAAATTAAAAGCAAAACTGTCTTAACTAAATTTTTATTTTTTTAATTTTAAATTGTTTAAAAAATAAACATAAAAACAGACATTTGGGAACGGATTATTTATTTTCATATTAATTTTAATGCAATAAATTGCTTCGTAGTACGAGTAAATTGCAATACGAGCTTAGTCTGGTAGCAATTTAAACTCGTACTGCGAGGTTCTACTGTACTGTCTTTTATACACGGTAAATGGCTGGGTTGGGCAATGGAATTGTGGTAAAGTATGTTTCAATTGCCCAAAAAAAAATTTTTTTTAAACTTACACAAATGCGTGTATTAATGAAAAATTCAGAAAGTTTTTGAGAAAAAATTTAAGGGCCTAAATCTTTCGAATAACGAAAATATAAAAAAGAAATTGCATGAATTTATACTTGTCGTAATATTTACTAACACAAATATAAGAGAGTGGCACTCGCTGTAGTTTTTCTTAGTATTCCGATAATCGTGCTCAAAGCGTCATGTGGTTGTAAATCTTTGTTTCCTTCCATTTTTTCTAAAAGCACTTTAACTTCACCATTTTTTTTCGTTTAAGGACAGGTTAGCACGGACTCAGTAAACATTTGCACAGAATAAATCTCCATTCGTCAAGTCTATGTTTTTATGTTCCCTGCCGGAAGATGTAGAAAACGTACTTTACTATTTTCAATAGTCAAATGCAAGAAATGTTCTTTGCTTAAATCTAACTAAATTTAAAAAAAACTTTTCTTAACTTTTTTAGTTTTTAATATATTTGAACTAGATTTATTATACTTTATTAATTCAACAAACTTTTTTTATAACATAGCCTACTGTGTCACTTACGTTTTTATTGTGTACAAGAGTCAGCACTATGCAACCTTTACAATAGCTGCTTTTTTTTTTTATTACTTTTATTCTTAATACTTTTATTTTATTACTTTTATTTCGGTTTTTATCAATCTTTGCACACCTATGTTGTATTTTATATGTGTAAGCGAAACTCTATTTCAACACCTACATAAATAATTTTATTTTTACTTGTTTGCATTAATTGTTTGTCCGCGAACTAAAAAACTATAATTGATGTATAGCAAAAATTAAACATTATAAAATAATAATATCAGTTTGAAAAAGTATCTGAAGATACACGTAACTTATCATTGTATTGTTATTTTATTGATTCTTAATTAAAAGAAAAATTTTTTGCTTTATCGATAAATTATGATAACACGCGTTTGTTGTTTCTACGGTTGCTACGTCTTGCCAACTATGATTTAAAAAACTGTAAAAAACGTATCTTAGATTACAATACTAATAATGTTATAATAAGTTAAAAATTCAAACTCAACCTTTTGTGTTATCAGGTTTTGAGTTTTCTCTTCACTCAGACTACGTCTTATTTTTTCATAAAATCCTATTACAAAAATATGTTGAGACATGAATACTTTACTGCTTTGTTTTGCATAAACCTTTATTCAGAAAATTAAGTGTCAATAGTATGGATCCAAGTTGTTGATCGACTGATAAATTCTGGAAAAATTTTAAAACTAAGTATTTTTTCATAAAACTCGTATATATTTCTAACGTTTTCAAATTCATCATTTTCAGTCAAATGGCTGTTGTCAGCGAGATATACAGTAAGTAACTTTTTCTTTTTTAAATCAAATTTCAAAGCATTTTTTCTGGCTTAAATCAACATCAATTTTTTCGTCGTTTGTAATAAAACCACCATTGACGGTGGAAGTGGTAGCCGCTAAGAAGTAAAATACCTAGAAGATCATCCAGTTCAGATTCAAATGTAATGAGAAAATATACCGTATTGTACATCCTAACCAAAATATAATTTGCACAAATCATAAAGCTTAAGTTAAATAATTTCAATAATTTGGGAAAAGGTAAGCTAAAAAATTTGCGAAAAGCTTTTTCTAATTTTTAAAGCTGACCATCCATCAAAGTATGGGATAATCTTTTTTCATAATACTTCGGTAACCTTTCGTTTTTCTTTTCTTAAATTTAAGATCAAAATTGAGATTTTGGACACGGAAAGCATTGATCTTTTTTTTAGTCTTTACCTTAAATTTAGGAAGAAAATGAAAAATTTTAGACACTGACAGAAAGTGATGACATTTATTAGTCATCAATATATGTTTGCGCGAAAAACGATCGCTAAACTACGTGGCAACTCTGTAAAAGGGGCCTTTTTTTGACATTTTACCCTATCTCCGCCAGAGAGCTTTTCGGCGCCCTTGGGTACAAGCTTACGTTTTCTATAGAATATACCGGAGTATGTAGCAAGTTGTCATGTACACTATATGTATAAATTGTACATTATTTTGGTTAAGAGCAAAGCAGACTAGATATCCTTTTTGGTTGCAGGAAGTGGACAAGATGTCAAAACAACATATCGTTAGGTATAAAAGAAAAATCAAAGCCAGAGTAGAAAAATGTTTCTACTACGTGTTGTTTTTACATCTTCCCCACTTCTTCCTAAAACCACAAATGATCTCTTATTTTAAGCAATGTAGAACACAGTTTATTGTGCCTTTGTGAATAGGCCGCATAAGAAACGGTTACAGAACAGAATTTGTCAACACGTGCCAAAATGTATATTAACTGGATGATTTCCAAACTTTCGCAACACCTTCATTGTTTTTGCAAATATTTAACTCAAGCATGTTCAGTGAATTCAGTGAAAGGGAGTAAAGCAAGGAACATTGGAGGTGGATGCAAAATATTCTACAACGGAGCTGATGAAAAAAAAAATGGGATAGGGATAGTGCTGAGGGAGGAGCTGACTGAAAGTGTCTTGAAAGTGAAGAGGGTGTCAGACAGACTGATGGCCATGAAGCTGGAGGTAAATGGGTCCATCCTAAATATAGTAAGCGCATATGCTCCACAGGTTAACAACAGCATGGAGGAGAAAAATAATTTTTGGGAAGACCTGGATGGATTGATTGAAAGTATATCAAAAGAAGAGAGGATAGTTCTTGGTGCAGATCTTAATGGACATGTGGGCGAAGGAAACATAGGGGATGAGGAAATAATGGGGAGGTACGGTGCTGGAACAAGAAATAAGGAAGGATCAATGGTTGTGGATTTTGGGAAAAGGATGGATTTGGCGATTATCAATACTTATTTCAAGAAAAAAGATGAACACAGAGTGACATATAAGAGTGGAGGAAAAAGTACCCAAGTAGATTATGTGATGTGCAGAAGGAGAAACTTGAAGGAAATGTGTGATTCTAAGGTAATATTGAATGAGTGTGTCGCAAAGCAGCACCGTATGGTGGTATGCAAAATGGCTCTTATGGTGAAAAAGAACAAAGCAGAGAAAGTAAAGCCAAAGATACGATGGTGGAAACTAAAAGAGACAAGCTGTCAAGAAGCGTTTAGACAAGAGGTGACCAGGATTTTGGGAGGCAAGGATGGGTTACCTGATGAGTGGGACAAAACGGCAGAAATGCTAAGAAAAACAGCTGAAACTGTACTGGGAGTGACATTTGGGAAACGAAAAGGAGACAGGGAGACTTGGTGGTGGAAAGAGGAAGTTCAAAAGAGCATAAAAGAAAAGAAAGAGGTAAAGAAAGCATGGGACAAAATAAGAAATGAAAATATTAAAAAAATATACAAAGAAAAGAAGAGTAAGGCAAAGAAGGCAGTTGCAATGGCAAAGGGACGTCCATATGACAATTTGTATGCTAGATTGAAAACAAAAGAAGGTGAAAAGGAGTTGTACAAATTGGCTAGGCAGAGAAACAGAGCAGGGAAAGATGTACAGCATGTGAGGGTTATAAAGGATGAAAATGGTAATGTGATGGTAAATTCGGAAGCAGTGTTAAAGAGATGGAAGGAGTACTTTGAGAAACCGATGAACGAGGAAAATAAAAGAGACCCTAGGACAGAGGAAACAGAAGTGGTTAACGAAGAGGTAAATTGTGTCAGTAGAGAAGAAGTAAAAAACGCACTAAGAAGAATGAAAAAAGGTAAAGCGGTTGGGCAAGATGAGTTGCCAGTAGAAGTTTGGAAGTGCATGGGAGAGATGGGGATAAAGTTTTTGAACAGACTGTTCAACAGACTATTAATGGGTGAACGGATGCCAGAAGAATGGAGAAGGAGTGTGCTTTCCCAATCTATTAAAGCAAAGGGGACGCACAGTACTGTGGAAACTACAGAGGAATAAAGCTGATGAGCCACACAATGAAGGTATGGGAAAGAATTATTGAAGCCAGGTTAAGAGATAAAGTGGAGATCAGCAAACAGCAATATGGATTTATGCCAGGAAAGGGAACCACCGATGCCATGTTTGCTCTAAGAATGTTGATGGAAAAGTACAGGAAAGATCAAAGAGAGCTACATTGTGTATTCGTGGACCTAGAGAAAGCTTACGACAGGGTTCCACGGGAAGAGCTGTGGTACTGTATAAGAAAATCAGGAATAGTGGAAAAGTATGTGCAACTAGTACAGGATATGTATGAGGGAAGCGAAACAGTGGTGAGGTGTGCAGTAGGAACTACAGAAAGTTTCAAGGTTATGGTTGGACTGCACCAGGGATCAGCATTAAGTCCATTCCTGTTTGCAGTGATAATGGACAGGCTAACGGATGAAGTAAGGAGAGAACCACCATGGACGATGCTGTTTGCTGATGATATTATGATTTGTGAAGAGACCAGGGAAGAAGTGGAGCGAAGATTAGAATCCTGGAAGTATGCATTGGAAAGAAGAGGGATGAAAGTAAGTAGGTCAAAGACCGAATATCTTTGCATAAATGGAGGAAATGATGACGAAACAGTAAAGATGGAGGATGCAAAAGTGCCAAGAGTAAAGGAATTTAAGTATTTGGGATCAACGGTGCAAGAAAGTGGTGGTTGTGAGAGGGAGGTAAAGAAGAGAATACAGGCAGGATGGAACGGATGAAGAAGAGTATCGGGAGTAATCTGCGACAGGAGGTTACCAGCTAGAGTAAAAGGAAAAATGTACAGTTCAATGGTAAAACCAGCAATGGTGTATGGACTTGAGACAGTGGCAGTCACAAAAAAAATAAGTAGAAGAGATGGAAGTCGCAGAGATGAAAATGTTGAGGTTTGCTATGGGAGTGACGAGAAAAGACAAGATTAGAAACGAGCACATCAAGAGTACCGTTAAGGTTGAACAGTTAGGAATGAAGATGAGGGAGGGCAGGCTGAGGTGGTATGGACATGTCATGAGGAGAGACCAAGAGTATGTAGGAAGAAAAATGATGGAAATGGAGTTACCGGGAAAGAGGAGAAGAGGGAGACCAAAGAGAAGATTTTTAGATGCAGTAAAAGAAGATATGCGGGAAGTTGGTGTGAAGGAGACGGATGTTGAAGACAGAAAGATGTGGAGAATGATAATACACTGTGGCCACCCCTGACTAAAGGGAAAGGCCGAAAGAAGAAGAAGAAGAAGATGTTCAGTGAAACCACGATTGATCAACAACTTTTAGATAAACGTACGTACACCCAATATTATAGTGATAAATTTTACTTTTCTTTTCCTTTGTCTGCTTTGGAAGCCCTTTATAATCATATTATCGAAGCTAATCTTGGTTAAAAAAACATTCTGTTATGTCCCTGGAAAAAGATTTCACAGTATTTTCCCCAACTTGGTGGTCTTGGAAATCAGTTTGAAACTTCAGTCATATTTTTATAAAACTAAAAAAGAAATTTTCTCCGGGACAATATTATCGTAGCATCTCCATAAGAAGGTCTGTATAATTTTTTGCCCGATGTATAGCGCCTCCATCGCTTTCCAGCTAATCAGTAGGATAGACCCTCCAACTATCTATCGCTAAAATATTTAATAATTATTTTGCCAAAATAGGCAAAAAACTTGTTGCTATCAGTAAAGAGGAAGACTTGATATGCAGCAAGTTGTTATCGCGAAATTGCAGCCATTTGCTCTAGTTTGAAGCGTTGAGTTCAAGCGAAGTAGAATCCATTAAAAAAAAGCTAAACAATAAAAAATTGAATCGTTAATTAGATTTTGAAACTAAATTTATTAAATAAAGCAAAACTATTATTATATAACCCCCTTAGGTCAGGGGTTCTCAACTGTCACACTTCATTACTAATAATTTTAATCATAACGATGTAGTTTATCCCCGTAAAGAGTAATTCATAGTTTTGTTATAAGATGTTAATCGCGTTTTTGCCCAAGCGCCATTACAGCTCGCTACTTGTAGAATTTTTGCGTATATGCTACTTGGTTCGAGAAAAAGCGTATTCTCGAGAGAGTTGTAGAATTGTCTAGCGGTTATGAGCAAATCTGCGTCTCGTAATCTTTTTCTATATAAAGCCGATGCGTAGCGAGAGATTATTGTTATTATCGTGAGGTAATTTGAAGCGACTCAAGGGACGGCTCGAGCGAAAGTGATTTTGTTTGGCCACAGGAGGTGGACCATTAGATTTTGTGTCAGTTGACGATTGTTGAATTTATTTTGCGCCAGTGGTTGGAGTTGTGTTCTACAAAGGTAGAATTATTTGTGTTGATTGAATCAAGTTATAGTGTTGATTTCGCTTTGCAGAGTGGCAAAGCGTGGAATAGAAGTTTCGTCGGTCGTGATTTTTGTAATACATTCGTTCCTATTAGAGACAGTGGTCTCTGTTTGTTGTGAAAAAGAGTCTTCAACGAAACCAATCCGAGCTTTCGTTAAACCAACTGTATAAAAGCATCAGGCTCATAGCAAGGCTACTTCTTGAGCTGGAATAAAATAAAATTTAGATTGTTTCAGCACAGGTATTTGGGTTACCTAGCTCAACTGGTTCTTTAGGATTCCCAAACAAAGTTTGTGACATCAACCTATGCTCACACGGCCAAAATGGACCACAAAAAATTTCTGTTGGGCCAAGAAAGTTTTATGATTCCAAAATATGCGTTTTAAAAACAAAGACTTTTAAAAAGGAAGAAAAAATTTTTGTGTAAGATTATAACTTTTAGTCGTAATGTCATGGTGATCAAGACCAATTTTCGTCCTATATTTTTGCTTATCTCTCTAAAAGAAAGGTCATCACTTGAAATTGTTGCCTGGTAATGCACTTTTTCTCTTCAAAATGCAATGATTTCTAAAAAAAAGCTCATCGTTTGAAATCGTTCCGGGTGATGCACTTTTCGTCCTCAAAATGCAGGGCTCTCTAAAAAAAAAGGTCATCACTTGAAATTGTTGCCTGGTAATGCACTTTTTCTCCTAAAAATGCAGGGATCTCTAAACACTTCAAACCAGTCTCGGATTTCTTACTTTTTGTCCTAATTTCACGGTACCCAATCGGAAAATTTATCTCCGACCATATACGAGTAATAGTATTAACACTCGTATACTTTTCATTGTTTTTCTCCAAAATTATGTCTGATCGTCGATGACTGGAGATTGCTTTCACTAGATAATCGTAGATACATCTCTGATTATATACATAAATGTTACATACGAACATACATGATCGGAGATGATCCCCAAAACATATCATAGATAATCATTCGTCGTCGTCGTCGTCGTCGTTTGAAGGGTATCCACTCCAGGTCAGACACAAACAGGACTGGGACCGGGGGTTTATCCTTTTACTACCCCATACTGCTGCACTGCCTGAATCAGATGCTGGCAGTGATGTCATTAAGCCAGCATCAAGTTTTGTCATCCAAAACCGTCTGACCTCGTGCTCCATGTGGTGCCCGATGTATAGGGCACGCTGTTAGTACATGGTCTGCGGTTCGCTCGAAGGCGCCACTCTCGCAATTCGGTGAAGGAGCGAGACCCCATCTGTGTATGGACGAATGGAATCGCCCAACACCAGTCCGCAGGCGGTTGAGCTTAATCCCAGGGTAAGCCCATCCCAACAAGTCTGGCACCGGTCTCGGGCACAAAAGCACGGAGCCTGGAAATATTTTCACAGTACTCACAGTACAACGAAATTAACCGAACGAAAAAGTGCATTCACAAGAATAATTTGAATTCTTTTGAGGCAAATAGCACATTACAAAGCAAAAGTACAAAGGCTCATTGGATCCCGACTCATATAACACTGGCGTTCATTGTTTACAGCGTATTATCCTAATTTTCAACAGTTGGGGAATTACAAGCAAAAATTTGCTTAGCAAAATGCAAAAATTATTCTGAAGAAATAAAAAAAGGTATATTGAGATAGTCAGTAACTTAATTAGCCTAATTGCTGAAAAAATATTGCTGGGCTCTGATCCTAAAATAAAAAATAAACGGAAAAAACGGTACACTCTCCGCAAACAGCTGTTTGAGCTGTTGAAATCTTGTCATATTTGAAATAATTACTGATAAAATATCTTTTATTTAAGATTTTCAAAATATTCATTATGGAGCTTTCTTTTAATACTCATTATTAATAATACTCATTACATTGTAGAGCTTATTTAAGATTTTCAAAATCATATCAAATTTTCAAAATACTCATTATAGATTCAACGTTTGTGGTCCTTTACTATGGAATAATCTACCTGATTAATTAGAAATGGTTCAATCGCCCTCCCAATTTAAAATATTATTAAAAACTCATCTTTAAACTCTCGCTTTTGTCAATTAATATTGGGTAATGTGGTAATGTCTCGTGATTTTATTTTACTTTTTTATGTTTTTCTGTTGTGAAGCGCCTTTGATCAAATTAGTTTTTTGTAAAAAGCGCTAAATCTGTGTACTGTATTATTATTATTGTAGAAAGAAGTTTTTCAGTGAATGCATTGGTACTCAGCCAAAACTAGCTGTTTTAGGAATTTCAGTCTCCCGGCATAAATATAAATAAACACAGCTTTGCTTTAGAACAAGTGTTCGGATTACCAAGTTCAACTGGTCATTTTGTATTCCCAAGTGAAGTTGTGACATTTCACAATTACAACTGTATTACACAGTTACACCTGACAAAATGTCACGGAATCCTTGACAAGTGGTCACAAAAGTTCACAAAGCTGTGTAATTAAAAAGAAATAAGTCAACTTTAACACATTTTTGTTGTTCAATTTGGAAAGAATATTTTAATAAACATTTGGTGGTACAGAATTTGAAGATTGCGTGAAGTAAAAGATTTTTCTTCCCAAAGCTTTTCATCTGACACTCTTCAGGGGAAATCGTCAGAATGAAGCAGAATTGAAACCGAACTAAGTTATAAAGGGGGAAAGTAGAGTTCTCATTGGCTGAAAGAAGTTAGGCAATGAGAGAAAAGATTAAGAAATTTTCAAAGAGTAGACGAATTTTTTTGCTTACACAGAAGGGGATTGAGAGATTTAATGAAAGTTGCTTCAAGAGCAGAAAGGTGAAAGGAAGAGCGACCTCGAGCGAGAATAGAAAATTTTTCGTTGCTGTAATGAAGGGCGCATTGGGCGTTGTCAAGAAGATGTTGATCAATGGCGGATTCGTGAAATTGTTGTGGGCGTGTGTTGTTCTTGCAAGAGCGGGAAAGACTTTGGCGGTTGGCCGAGGCACGAGGATTGGTGATGGATCTAGGAACGTGTTGTTTAATTCGCTCTTCTAGCCGTTGAGACGTGTGACCAACGTACCGACTATCGCAGTGGCACAAAAATCTTCTTGACAACGCCCAATGCGCCCTTCATTACAGCAACGAAAAATTTTCTATTCTCGCTCGAGGTCGCTCTTCCTTTCACCTTTCTGCTCTTGAAGCAACTTTCATTAAATCTCTCAATCCCCTTCTGTGTAAGCAAAAAAATTCGTCTACTCTTTGAAAATTTCTTAATCTTTTCTCTCATTGCCTAACTTCTTTCAGCCAATGAGAACTCTACTTTCCCCCTTTATAACTTAGTTCGGTTTCAATTCTGCTTCATTCTGACGATTTCCCCTGAAGAGTGTCAGATGAAAAGCTTTGGGAAGAAAAACCTTTTACTTCACGCAAAAAATATTTTGTTTCACATCCAACATTATACCAAATGAGAACAAGACTTAACTTTTAATTATTTACTTAATTTAGCTAGAACAAAATAAAAAGTGCAGAAGTGATATAAAACTTGTTATATTTTACAATACATTAAAATAAAAATCTATCTAAAAAAATCACATTAAAAAAATAAAAAATAAGGTTAGTAACCAGGGTTGATAAAAAACTAATTGATGAAAAATTAATTGCAATTAATCGTTCCGATAATTTCATTGCAAAAACTTTCATTTAAATAATTGATTGCTACATCATCCATTGATCGCAATTAATTAAAACATTTGTATAATTAAAAATTTTTTATTAAAACCAATAAAATAACTGGTATGCTTGTAAAAGTAAATATAATGTTTAGTTCAACACTACTGTTTCTATCAAACCATAAAAAGTGCGCATGTATAACAATGCATTAATCTTGTTTTTTGTTTTAGAATGAAATAATACCAAATATCAGTGTGATGTTTAAGGCATTGGTCTATGTGTGGTTTCATGCTTCTAAAATTACCATCAAACAAGAGCGGATTTAAGGGGGGCACAAGGGATCTGGAACCCTTTGAAATTTTTTAAGCAAGTCATGTTATAATCTACTGTATCATTATTATTAGTAGTATCATCTTTATTCATTTTTTTAACTTGCATAAAAACAGCCAGGCGTTAACTTAAGATAATTGTCAAGCAATCATCCCGATCTGCTCTTGGAAATGCCAAGATGTTCCAATCCGTTCAAAATATTTTATATGGTTTTTTACCTTGTGGTAAGAGATATGACTGAAATTTAGAGCTTCTTGTAAGATTAACAAGTAGAGGAAACTTTTTTCCAAAATACAACAGACCAACGAGAATAGGTTTTAAATCCTCACCGCGTCAATCGCTTTGCCATCAATACGCCGCTTTTACCTATCAGATCACACTGCTGAGACAGTAAGATTTTGGACTATAGTTTATTATCATGATGAGTAAAATGAAAGACTTTAGTAATTTTTGTCAAAATAATGCCATTTAGCACCCAATCGCAACATATTTTCAATTTCAGCTAAAGCTTGTGACTATAATCAAATCGTCCTCAATCAAAACTTAAGAACTGAAAAAAATGTAAATTGATTCTATTTAGATAAAACAAAAAAACACCGTTCGATTATGTCCTACATGACGCTGTTTTAGTTTTCAGAAAAATGGTCACAACTGCTTCAGAATTTTTTCCAGTAGATATAGAACAGTTCTGTTTTTAGCAATTCAATATTAATCTACGGTACTCTTTATTATTGGATTGATAGTTTACGAGGTTGTAATAGTTTACACTGCAAGAATAGCAATTAATGTCAATTAATATTTAAGGAAATCACAATTTCAAGACCACTCTACAATACTTGCAAACAACAGCTGCAGCAAATAGCTTCACAAAATTTTGTTGAAGCTAAAAAGTTAATGCAAAAAGGAAGCAAGTTGAGAATGCCTTAACGCTGAAGTTTAACGCTGCAATTGGAGTTGAACGTTGGGTTGGGCTTCAGCAGCAAGAAAATAAACTTGAAAAAGAAAATTTGATTAGAAAATAGGGTTATCGCGACAAAAGATTAATTTTTTTATCAGTATCAGCAAAGCTTTGCATTTAATTTGTACCCTTCTGTAGTAACCGCCACAGCATCAACAACGTTATGCTGTGGTCAGGGGTGGCCTTACAAATACCGCGGCCACTCTTCAAGTTTTTTTGCTCCCAAAATATAATGGTTTCTAAAACAAAAAAGGTCATCATTTTTTAATCAATGTCCTAAATCTCCATTTTTGTCCCAAAAATAAAGTGATCTCTAAAAAAACTGTCATCACTTTTAATCGAGTACATTATCCCTGTTTTTGTCCTAAAGTTAAGATGCAGACAGGGGGGCACCGTCATGGTGCTATTTTGAAGAAATAGAGCATTTTTGACGTTTTTTAAGGGGTCCAATGCGGTCACTTCGTTTGCATTGTGCTAAAGCCATCATTGGCTGTGGTGATCGTTACAGAAAGAGTACCAATTAAATGCACGGCATAAACTTCTTCGTCTCCTTTCGGCCTTTCCTTTTAATCAGGGGTAGCCACAGCGTATCGTCTTTCTCCAAACCGTCCTGTTTTCAACGTCCATCTCCTTGGCAGCAACTTCCCTATATCTTTTTTCACTACATCTAAAAATCTTCTCTTTGGTCTCCCTCTTCTCCTCTTTCCCGGTAACTCCATTTCCATCATCTTTCTTCCTACATACTCTTGGTCTCTCCTCATGGCATGTCCATACCAACTCTGCCTGCTCTCTCTCATCTTCATTCCTAACCGTTCTACCTTAACTGTACTCCTGATGTACTCGTTTCTAATCTTGTCTTTTACTTGTCATCACTCCCATAGCAAACATCAATATTTTCATCTCTGCAACTTCTATCTCTTCCACTTGTTTCTTTGTGACCGCCACCGTCTCAAGTCCATACACCATTGCTGGTCTTACCACTGAACTGCATACTTTTCGTTTTACTCTAGCTGGTAACCTCCTGTCGCAGATTACGCCCGATAATTTTCTCCATCCGTTCCATCCTGTATGCACTCTCTTCTTTACCTCCCTCTCACAATCACCACTTTCTTGCACCGTTGATCCCAAATACTAATTTTCTTTATTTTTTGTCACTTTTGTATTCTCCATTTTTACTGTTTGTCGTAATTTCCTCCATTTATGCACAGATAATCGACCTTTCATTCCTCTTCTTTCCAATACATATCTCCAGCATTCCAGTCTCCGCTCCACTTCTTCTCTGGTCTCTTCACAAATTACAATATCATCAGCAAACACCATCGTCTATGATGGTTCTCTTCTTACTTCATCCATTACCTTGTCCATTATCACTGCAAACAGAAACGGACTTAACGCTGATCCCTGGTGCAGTCCAACCTTGACCTTGAAACTTTCTGTAGTTCCTACTGCACACCTCACCACTGTTTCACTTTCCTTATGCATATCCTGTACAAGTGGCACATACTTTTCCACTATTCCTGATTTTCACATACAGTACCACAGCTTTTTCCGCGGAACCCTGTCGTAAGCTTTCTCTAGGTCTACAAATACACAATGTAGCTCTCTTTGACCTTCCCTGTACTTTTCCATCAACATTCTTTAGGCAAACATGGCATTGGTGGTTCCCTTTCCTGGCATAAATCCATATTGCTGTTTGCTGATCTCTACTCTATTCCTTAGCCTGACTTCAATAATTCTTTCCCATACCTTCATAGTGTGGCTCATCAGCTTTATTCCTCTGTAGTTTCCACAGCACTGTGCGTCCCCTTTGTTTTTATAGATTGGGATAAACACACTCCTTCTCCATTCTTCTGGCATCCGCTCACCCACTAATAGTCTGTTGAACAGTCTGTTCAAAAACTCTATTTCCATCTTTTCCGTGCACTTCCAAACTTCTATTGGAAACCCACCTGGCCCAACCGCTTTACCTTTTTCATCCTTCTTAGTGCGTTCTTTACTTCTTCTCTACTGACGCAATTTACTTCTTCATTAACCACTTCTGTCTCTGTTATTTTCCTCGTTCATCAGTTTCTCAAAGTACTCCTTCCATCTCTTTAACACTGCTTCCGAATTTACCATAACATTACCGTTTTCATCCTTTATAATCCTTACTTGCTGTAAATCTTTCCCTGCTCTGTCTCTCTACTTAGCCAATCCGTACAACTCCTTTTCACCTTCTTTTTTTTTAATCTAGGATACAAATTGTCATACGCACGTGACTTCACAATCTCAACTGCCTTCTTTGCCTTACTCTTCTTTTCTTTGTACATCTTTTTATTATTTTCATTTCTTATTTTTTCCCATGCTTTATTTGTCTCTTTCTTTTCTTTTATGCTCTTCTGAACTTCCTCATTCCACCACCACGTCTCCCTCTCTCCTTTTCGTTTCCCAAATGTCACTCCCAGTACAGTTTCAGATAATTTTCTTAGCATTTCCGCTGTTTTATCCCACTCATTAGATAACCCATCCTTGCCTCCCAAAATCCTGGTCACCTCTTTTCTAAACGCTTCTTGACAGCTTGTCTCCTTCAGTTTTCACCATCGTATCTTTGGCTTTACTTTCTCTGCCTTTTTCTTTTTTACCATAAGAGCCATTTTGCATACCACCATATGGTGCTGCTTTGCGACGCACTCATTCACTATTACCTTACAATTGCACATTTCCTTCAAGCTCCTCCTGCACATCACATAATCTGCTTGGGTACTTTTTCCGCCACTTTTATACATCATCCTGTGTTCATCTTTTTTCTTGAAATAAGTATTGACAATCGCCAAATCCATCCTTTTCCCAAAATCCACAACCATTGATCCTTCCTTATTTCTTGTTCCAGCACCGTACCTCCCCATCATTTTCTCATCCCCTATGTTTCCTTCGCCCACATGCCCATTAAGGTCTGAACCAAAAACTATCCTCTCCTGTTTTGATACACTTTCTATCAAGCCATTCAGGTCTACCCAAAAATTATTTTTCTCCTCCATGCTGTTGTTAACCTGTGGAGCATACGCGCTAACTATATTTAGGATAGACCCTTTTACCTCCAGCTTCATGGCCATTAGTCTGTCTGACACCCTCTTTACCTCCAGAACACTTTCAGCCAGCATGGCATAAATGCACGGCATAAACGACAGTCAAAATATAAATCGCATTTTTTTGAAAATCGCAAAAAATCTCTATCCGCGCCTGCTATCAAAATCCGATGTTTCGTTGTAAATAAAACAATTTTTGAACTAAATGTGTTTAAACCAAGGAGGAACAAAAAAAGTCAAATCTTTTGCAGTCAAATCTAAGTTGATAACCAACTGCTTATAGAAGTGTTGACCGCATAATTTTTACGCTACTAATTTCAAACAATAGTAAAAATAAACCCGTTTGCAGGAAAATTAAAGTTGCAGGTAAAATACCATATCGAAGTGGCTAGAAAAAAAGGCATCAAAAAAACTCCTCTTAAAAACTATAAAAAAACGAAGGTAATTGATAAATCATACATTTTTACTGGCAAAATTTCAGTTGGAAAAATGAGTTAACTAAAATTGTACAACGATTTTAATTACTATTAGCCAACTTTTTTAGCAACAATATTCTTTCAGAAAAAATTTTTTACACGGCTTACAATATATAAGAAAACTTTATATGACATCATAATCAATTTAACCAAAATCAAACGATTCCACTAATTGGTTTGATGTAGAAAGCCAACTAATTAGTAAAAAACAAAAAACTTTCATTTCACACAACGAAGCATGTTACAAGTGGGCGGTTTTCATTTCGCAACATAGGCCGCCGATCTACTAACGTTGTTCTGTCGCAGCAAATGGAGAGTGCAATGCAGCGATGGCTGTGTATAATCGATAGAAATAAAAACAGGCTTTCAGCACTGTGATCTTAAATAATAAGCATGACATAAACAACATTTGTAAATTAAATCACCTTGCCGCGTATGAACAAATTTGACCAATAGTATAACTTAAAAAGACTTTCGTGTCTATTCTTCTGCGATTTCTACTGTCGGACTCTATATCTCAAATCGACTTCAGGTCTTAAAAGCTAAAAGTATTTAATCCACACTGCAAGCTGCAAACACAATTAATTTTTTTGCAATTTTATTTTTTACTTGTTTATATAATTAAGCTACGACTTATCAATCAATTTATATATTTAGGGCAGAAATAAGTAATAATTAAATCTACTAAGTTAAAGGACCCAAAAATAACATGCAATCTGCTCTATGATACTTCAAACGAGGCGCAAATGTATAACTAACTTGAATTTTTAATCTGTTGCTTTCTTTGTGTCTAATCCGGCCAAAAACATCTAGTGGTTGGTTCCACAGTCGTAAAATAGTAAATTTAAAAAAATTTTTGTTTTATATTTTAATTACAAGCTTGTTGTCCACTAGCTTCACGTTTTCATAGATTTTAAAATTTCCCACTAAAACTATTGGTATTGCAAAGAGCAATTTTTGCGCGATTTCATTTGCGGAAAAACTTAATTTGGTGTCATTGGAAAATTTAATTTCTAAAAAAATTAACAAAAAATTATAAATTTGATGCTTCGGTTACCATAAGTGCACGTTTACAAAACTACTTAGTATAGTCTAAAAATAAAACAAAATTTACGCTTTGTTTTAAAAACCAGAACTATCGCGTGGCTTGAGACTAAATTTTTTAGAAGTGTTATGGCGTAACTTATTTAATAATCTAGAAAAATAACAAAAACATTACTTAAGTACCGTAAATGTCTTATCTACTGTTGCGTCAACCTCTTTGTATCAATTGTTGCTGTTGTAGTAGGATGATGTGAAAAATAACAACGATAGCTCCGTAATAGAAATTACTTTCTTGAGTCAAACTATACTCAATTACATTATATTTTTTTTAATTAACAAAGATTTCAAACAGGGACATGCCATCAGGGGAGGCAAGTGAGGTAGTGCCTCATCTGTAAAAATCAAGTAAAGCAGAAATAAAATATTGAAGTCATAGTCCTTGGAAAATAAATGCAACTTGCTATTGGTTAAAAAAAATTAATAAAAATTATACCGAAGTTGTAATAGTTTAATTCGTTTTGCTCTTTAACCCTAATTTTTGACGGTTTAATTGTTGTATTTTCAGCGCTTTAATCATTTTGTCTAGCGCGCTCGTCAACAAAATCCTAACACACGCTAGTGAGGCAGCTTCAAGACTTGCCTCCCTTCAGATAAAAAAAGAAACAAAAGTGAAATAATATCGCGCTTTTTTCTCTTTTAATGAAAATATCTGTTGAAATGAGAGAGATTTGAGTCATGCGGCAATTGTGACGACCTTGATTAGAAAAACTTTTTCTTACTCCCGACATTTGTTAAAACAAGAGAAATCAATTTTTTCTCACTAAGTCGGAATACACCCATTGTGCAACCGCAAGCAATAAATTTATTGTAAGTATTCGGAACGGAAAATGATTTAGCATTTAAGCTAAGAAAACTTTCAACAAAAAACTTTCAATTTAATTTTGATATATGTATAGTTCGGTGTTTTACACTGAATTTTTGGCAACATTTTTATATTTATGACATACATTTATAACTAACTATTACCTAACCTAAACTTGTAAAAACCGATTTCGAAATTTTTTACTTCTATTGTGAAGACAATTGAAACTAATAAAACAATTGCCATTGTGAACGACAATAAACCTTTCAGCTTTTAGTTTGAAAATGTAGAATATCCTGCTGTATCTTTAAACAACCGTCGGGGACTAAGTGTCAAGTTGATTTAAGCAAGTACTTCGTAACAAAAGACACGCCTCTCTTAAAGGGAGTTTAAAAAATTCAGGGAGGTCAGTTTTAATTAGACATTTTTAACAATGCATATATTTAATATTTTAACAAATTCAAAAATATTATTGTTTTTAACAATGCATTTATTTTACCAAATATTATTGTTTTCAATTAATAGTGCATGAAAATTAAAATCTCGTCTTTCCATCGTCTTTCCACTCTTTAGTCCTCTCTCCATAATTTTGATTTTTTTATACTACGATGTTGTTTTTTGCTTCACCGAAAGAAATTTATAAGGAAACACTAAAAACCTTTTAAATCTTGAGGAGGTCGTGGGTCAATGCACAATCAAAAGCTTTTCGGCGACCTCCTAAAGTGACGTCATGGTCTTGCCAAAAAAGTAGGTTGTCTTCCTGAAAATTTAAGGATTTAAGCCCTCTTCGTTTCCTGGATCCGATCATGAAAGCTTTAGCAAGTATGTAACGTCAAAGGCTCTCATTCAAAATCAAATTCCTTGAGACTTTTAAAACCTAAAAAACTGATTTTTCTCTTAATAAACAGATTTCGCAATTCTAATGTTAAAGGAAACTAGAAATTTTGCAAGTTTTTCATAAACAAAACATTTTTTCGTCAGCAGCGTGGTCGAGTGGTTAAAGCGCCGTGATTGTGATAAACATGGTCTCGGTTCAAAATCTACTCGCATCATTCTGTGGTGTCCTTGGGAAAAACACTTTACGGCAATTTCTTCTGCTTGATAGTCTTGGCAAGCAGTTCTAAATTTCGGTCAGATTTCTATAAAACTGAAAAACCAAAATAACAAATTTTAACCGCATAACAATATTTTGGCATCTTTGGAAGTAGGTCGGGGTAATTGCTTGCCCCATGTATAGCACCTCCTCGCTTTCCTGCGAGTCAGCAGAGAGATAGAATAAAACAAAGACTTAACTAAATGTAAGAGAATGCTTCAAATTGTTTTTTTTTATTCAAGTTGAGCACTGTTTTGTTATATATTAAACAAAATTAATACTAACTTTACTTTAAAAAATTAGTGCCTTATACCAACCACGTGCTTCACGGCTCGTCACTGACATCAAAATAATGCCACAATCCTATCTACCAGTGATGTAATCGAGACCACAAACGTCGAGATCGAGACCAAGACCGAGACCAAGACCGAGACCCGATAATTTTCGAGGCCGAGATCGAGACGGACAAATTTTTTGACCTAAAGTTCGAGACCACAAACGTTGAGACCGAGACCGAAACCAGATAATTTTTTCGAGACCGAGACCGAGATCGAGACCAAAAATTTTACCGAAATTTAGTCCGTTTTTAATTATTCCAAAAACAATAAATTTCTATTTTTTAAATAGTAATTTAAGATTACATTTTACATAAACAAGCATCTCTATCATGTTGAAAAGAGCTTTACTCAAGTGATTGCATCATAAAACAATACGCTTAAAAACCCGCTCAACTGCCGAAACATACGAGCATGCTGGTTAACAATGTTGAAAAAAAGAAACAAAAAAATTTTAATGAATATTCAGTAAAAATTTTTTCAAAATTCAAAAATGCTAAAGGCACGCTCATCACGAAAATAGTTGAAACTTGGGTGAACGGTAAATTCCACCCCGGTATATTCCATCGTAATTAAATTCTAACACAGTATATTCTACCACGGGGGGTTGTTAGGTTTAGAGAGTTGGTGTTAGAATTAGGGTTAGTTGTTAGGTTTAAAGTTACTGTTAGGATTATTGGTTAGGGTTAGAATTAGGGTAGTAAATGTACTTGTCAACTACTGTACTCTGTACTTGGCAACTTATAGCGTGATAAATCAACCACAATCAACAAATAAAATGAACAATTAACATGATGTGATAACGTTTTGGAATATAATTGATGAAATATAAGTTACTGTGGTGGAAATTACCTATGGTAGAATTTACTGTGCTGGAATGCGCCGTGGTGGAATTTACCGTAGTGGAATATACCTTAAACCGAAACGTCATCCAAATATTTGATTAGTTTGGTTATCCGTGTTGATGTGTTGTATTTATTGGCTATGCTTGGTTTACACAGAATAGAATTAGTTTAATTAATCACCTAAAAAAGATTAGAAGTAGTGAGATGACGAATTATACAAACGGGTAAAAACTGCTTAACAACTCGCTGGTTTTTCTTTCTGTATTACCCCTGTTTATCTTCGTTCTATGTTTGGGTAGGTTAATCAAAGTATTTTTTAGTTATTTTTCTCCTTTTCTACATCGTCTTATTAGCAATTTGATGTTTGTTTTAAGCAATTAGATTTATACAATGGCGTTGGCAGAAATCTGTTATGGGAAGCGGTTAAAAGCCGAAAACACAATCACTATAATTTGTGATATCTTTTACAAAAGGAAGGCGTGGAGGAACAAAAAAGGAACCACTTTCAAATATTCACTTAAAAAAACAATTACAATTATTTATTTATCTTTGATATTACCATTTTATGTTTATTTTTATCCTCCTGACTCCATGACGTACAGGAAATTGTCTATGCCAGTATACAGGTACATAGAGAAACTGTCAAACCATTATATTGACCTGCTTTTAAAGATGCTAAGATATTGCTGCCCAGTAGAAATTCGTTTTAGATATTTTTTATCTTTATGATCGAAATTTAGAATTGTTTACTGAGGCTACCAACAGGGGAAAGTGCCGTACAGTGTTTTTCTCAAGGACACAACAGAATGGCGAGAGTAGACTTTGAACCGAACGGTTTCAACAACGTTTGCCATAAATCACCGCGCGATTAACTACTTAAACACGCTGCCGACAAATGTAAAATAAGGCAAAAATCTTTTTTTCGTTCTTCATTTGTGTCTAGCCCTTATTCTCTTTTAATCAAATAAGTTCTTCACTTTATTTTAACAGTTTTTAAGCTAATTTAGTGCTATTATGAACTTTGTAACATTCTTCATAGATGGTTTTTAAGTCCCAACCCTTCCCCTTCCGCGCATATATCTCTATAGATTCATTGATCACAACTTTTCAATCAGTTGTTAAAGGGGTCCTAGACAGCGTGTTCAAGTTTTTAGACATGGTGATCATGATCAAGACGGGCGCGGTTGAAAACCTACTCGTGCAATTCTGTTATGTCCATGGGAAAGACGTATTACGGCGTTTTTCTTTGCTTGGCGGTCTTGGTAAGCAGTAGAAATTTCAGTCATATCTCCATAAAACTAAAAACCAAAATAAAAAATTCAATCTTGGTATCTCTGTAAGAGAGTCGGCGTAATTGCGCCCTACGTATAGCGCCTCCGACGCTTTTTCTACAAGGCAAGAGGATGAAAATAAAAAATGACAACAAAAAATAAACAAACTATAAGAGTGGGCAAACGTTATAACGCAGAGGCCGCCACTTCCTCTTTTTTTTAAAAACAATCGCAGGCCATAATGAATAAATATATACATGTAAATAGGATGTTCAAATTATTGCATACATAAATTTTGTTATAACAAGAACGTTTTTGCTGCATTTAGGAAAAAATACTTAGGATCAAATATGAATTTTTTCGGAGGAAGGACTTTGATTACTAAAATTAAAAATTAAAACAAGTTTTATCACTGTAATTCTGTACCGATTGCCGCCCAGGAGATACTTGCAAAAAAAATTGGCTTCCAGCGTGTAAAAGTTGGGCACCCGTGATGTACAGTAATATTAACTATTACTGACAGCAAGCAAAGCAGACTACGCCGTCTTAAAAACGGCGTTCCTCAGTGATTAGTCTTGGCTTCCCTCCTACTTCACATCTATACGTACGATCTTCCTTCCATAATTACCAGAAAGTGTGCTTATGCTGATGATTTAGCATTTTTGCACTCTTCTGGAAACTGCAAGAACTTGAAGGGGACTTTAAACCAAGACATGTCTACACTTTCAGCTTATCTCCAAACTTGTAGGTGGAACCTCAGTAAAACTAAGACGGTGACGGCAGCCTTTCACTTAAATAACCGAGTGACCAAGCGTGAGCTAAAGGTCTACAACAACGATAGACTTTTACCGTTCTGTCCAACCCCTACTTACCTTGGGGTAAAACGGGACAGATCGCCCACGCTTCATCATCATCTACTGGCATTGCGGAAAAACTATCCTCACGCGTCACACTGCTGAGGCGACTCGTGGGCTCGGGATGGGGTGCTAGTGCTAAAACACTACGCACTGCCAGCTTATCTCTAGTCTACTCAACAGCTGAGTACTGAGCACCAGTCTGGTGTTGCAGTGCTCACACTCGCCTCATCGACAGTGTCATGAACGAAGCCTTGCGCATAGTCACTGGATGCCTGCGTTTCACTCCAACGGACCACTTACCGATACTCTCAGGCATCTAGCCAGCTGAGCTTTGCCCATTAGGAGCGACACTCTCCTTGGCTCACCGTGGATTTTTGGACCTTGATCATATCTTGTATAATCTTTTATGTGGGTCCTCAGACAGTCGCCAAGTGAGACTAAGATTCAGACGCCCATTTGTGCCAGGTGCGCAGAATCTTTTGGACGACTTTGCCGGACTTGGTATCCGCGCTTTTGAATGGACAAAACACAAATGGAAAACGGAATACTTTGAAAATGCTTCCAGGCTCCGTGTTTTTGTGCCCGGGACCGGTGCCAGGCCTGTTGGGATGAGCTTATTTCGAGCAGCTTGGGTTAAGCTCAACCGCCTGCGGACTGGTGTTGGGCGATTCCATTCGTCTATGCACAGATGGGGTTTCGCTCCTTCACCGAAATGCAAGTGTGGCACCTTTGAACAAACCGCAGACCATGTACTAACAGCATGCCCTATATATCGAGCACCACATGGAGCACGAAGTCAGACGGTTTTGGATGACGAAATTCGATGCTGGCTTAACAACATCACTGCCAGCATCTGATCCAGGCAGTACAGCAGCATGGAATAGTGAAAGGATAAACCCTCGGCCCCAGTCCTGTTTGTGTCTGACCTGGATTAGATAGTTTTCCAAACGATGATGACGAACTATTAGTGATTTAATCATGCAAACATACAGAGTAAAGCTATTTTCAACATGCTAGAGATACTCATTTATTTTAAGTGTAGCCTCTGATTGCGGTAGCAGATATAACCTCAGAAATGGGGAAGTATAAAAGTGCCATCTGCGGCATTGTGCATTACGCACGCTGAACCGTAGCTTATTGCCAACTTATTGTTTCAGGTTTTGAACGTTAGACAGAGACTGACGGTCAAAAAAAATGTAGGGGTAGAGCTGGTCTTAGTTGAAAAAAATCCAGATTTAGGCACAATGGCGTATGTAATTCGCAACCACTTTTTAATTAAAAAACCATTCTATTGTTCATGGTTCTTTTTTATGTGATCAGCTCTACATTTTCTCTTGTGAAAGCAATCTCTGACATGGTTTAAAATTTGAAGCTATAGTCAGATCGGCTTCTGCATATGTGATCCACAATGTCGCTGATGGCACTTTTATGGCTGTCTTGCCTTTTTACCTACGAAAACAAATTCGGAAATAATAATCAGTGTTGAAGAAATAAAACTCAGGAAAAGTTTAGTTGGTTCTGACATTCAGTCAAGACTTTTTACGACAGTACATTTTTTTAAAATAAGAATGATTTTAAAGAAGCTCCCCAATTATTTAAAAAAGGAAAATACAGATTAGGCTATCAAATGTATTTACTATTGCTGCAATTAAATAGGTTCAGCATAGTTATTGCCAACAGAGCAAAGTTTCAAGAAAAATTTTTGATGCTTACATACTACTGCTAAAAATCCTGTTATTATATCTTCATTAGGACAGGTTTCAGCATTTCAAATATTGATTTTAGTATGTACGACTCAAAAAATATTGCAAGCTTGTGTGGATCAAAACGTATCTTCAATAAAATGTTTTTTTTGTCAATGTAATGTTAGTAATTGTTGGTTGATACATGATATTAAGTTTTGTCTTTTACGTTTTTACTCATGTTCATATTAATAAGTATTAATTAAAATCTTTGAAAACACGTTTTATTTTAAATAACAAATAAAAAAAAGATCCAATCTTATAACAACAAACATCTTGTTTTTTTGTTGCGATCAGTCCAATGTTTCTTGAAATATTTATAAGCTTGAAATATTTACTCCTGACGAGAAGTTTACATAAATGTCAGTATTGTTTTTGACTTTGATTTGATTAAACACAGAAAAACTGAACTTGCATTTTTAATATTTCATCAAAACAGTTCTGTACGTTTATTGTAACTAGACTATCTTTTTTAAAAATCATATACTCGTACACCTAGCATATGGAAAAGTATAAAAAAACAATCCAATGCAAATTAAAAGTGCAAAATTTTAAAATTTATTTATCCAAAAAATTTAGAATTACCGAATTTCCTTTCCAATTAATCTGTTTTAAATATTTTGTTTTCTAATAATTATGTTGAAGATCCCTTCCCCCCCAAATAAATTGATGAAGAAAGATTTTTATTACAACCGTGCATAGATAAAACGAATTGTTATTTTGTTATTTTCCCTTACAAACTTCGTCAAAGTTGTTAGCGAAATATAGTGTTCAACATTTGCAATTAGTTAACTCAATTCCGATGCTTTGTTGAATAAAAATAAATTTGTTTTTTTGTTTTTATTTCGTCATTTTGTTTCATACCATCATCCAAATAAACAGTGATGTATTGGAGACCACAAACGTCGAGACTGAGACCGAGACCCGATACTTTTTCAAGACCAAGACCGAAATCAAGACCGGAAAATTGCAAGACCTAATGTTCAAGACCGAGACCATGGCCAAAAAAGTTTGCAAAAAATAAAATAAAATAAAGTCCACTTTTAAATATTTTAAAAACAATATATTTTTTTTAAATCTGAGGTAACATTTTAAATAAATAAATATTTCTAGCATGTTGGAAATAGCTTTCTCTGTGTGATTGCATCATTAAACGACACGCTTTAAAAACTCAAGTTGAAATAAACAAGGCGTGCTGATTAATAATGTGAAAAAAGTAGAATATTCATTAAACTTTTTTAAAACTCATAAATGCACGGTCATCTCAATTATTGTTAAAACTTTATCAAAATATTTGATAAGATCGGCTTTCTGTTTTTTGGGTTTGTTTGCTTACATCCCATAGATTTCATAAATTTCGTCTAAATAATCATTTCAAAAAGATAAGAATTAATAAAGAATTAGGCAAACGAATAAAGACTATTTAAGACTCGCAGGTTATTCTTCCGGTATTACGGCCTTTTTGAATAGGTTATTCCGAATAGTGTTGAAAACATGGTTCTTTGCTTTTTTCTACCTCGTCATATTAACACTTTCTTGAGGTTTTTAAAAAATTTTTATTTAAAATCTTTTAATTTGAATCAATAAATAAAGTACATGTATATATTAATATGTACGTATATAGAAGTTTTTCAACATTTTTGGTCAATGTTCATCAGAAAAGTGCTTAATAAAGTCAAGCCAAATCGGTTAAATTAATTAAATTACAGATTATAAAATTTAACGTGATGTTAATATTATTTACCCCAACAGATTGTTTTGCCTGCCTAGGCTCGTCAGGGGGAGGTTAGAAATTTTATTCAAATAGAAGTTTCTATAAATTTTATTGGAATAGAAGATTCTATTTGAATAAGATTTCTAACGGCGGTTCTAACGGCCTTGACGGGCCCAGGCAGGCAAAACAGTCTGTTGTGGCAAATAGAATTAATGTTAAATTAAATTTTGTGGTCTAAAATTTAATTATATTATATATATTTATATATATCTTCTTCACTGCACTGATGAGACCCAAAAGGTCGAAACAGTACTGTCTGCAGAATATATATATATAGACTCCCGTATAGAGCTCAATAACCAAATAGTTAGAGCAGTATTTATTAATAAAAGCACTAAAATAGATTAAAAATTAACAATTAAAATCCACGACAGCCTGTTTCATCCTAAGAATCGTCAGGTGGAAACTTATTCAAATAGAATAATATCCACCTACCCATTCTATTTGAATAAGTTTCCACCTGACGATTCTTAGGATGAAACAGGCTGTCGTGGATTTTAATTGTTAATTTTTAATCTATTTTAGTGCTTTTATTAATATATAAATATATATATTAAATTACAAAAGCCACAAAAGAGATTTTATTAAAACCTCAACAGTCTGTTTCGCCTTTACGGCTCATCAGGAGGTGATTCTAAACGCAGACGAAAAGTTAAGAAAAAACGCACGAAAAAGCTAATTATTATAGTTAAGAGCCAAAAGTAATAATATTACGGATAAAGTAAATATAAGTTAATTAAAATAAAATAAAATAAAATTGAAAATTTAAAGTTTAAAATTTTTGAGTAAGCAAGCTAGTTGTAAGGCTCAAAATTTAGAATTTAGAATTTTGTAATCAAACTAATCTGACGCTGCAGAAAACTGACTGGCAATCAAATTACAAATGCGCGGTAGATAATTAATAAAATGAAATAAAATTGAAAATTTAAAGTTTAAAGGAAGTAGCGAGGCGTGAACGGACAGCGAGGAAATGGCTATAGAGGAGATCGGGGGGTGCAGGAATACATATAGTGGAAACACGACAACAATGAGTAAACACGGCGTAAACGGGGGTAAAGGATTGCAAAGTTAAAAGTTTAAACATCGGAAAATCGAATTAAAATTAAAATTAAATAAAATTTGAATATATATATATATATATATATATATATATATAGACTTAAATAAATATAATATATATATATATATATATATATATATATATATATATATATATATTATATTTATTAAACACTACACTTTATTAGTTAAAACCACAACAGTCCGTTTCATCTTATCGAATCGTCAGATGGTTACTTATTCAAATAGAATTTGAATTACTAATAAAGTGTACAGTTTAATAAATATAATACTTTCTCTAACTCTATGTTATTGAGCACTGTACCGGCAAAGCGAAACATTACTGGATTATATATATATATATATACATATCTTCTTCACGGCACTGATGAGACCCAAAAGATCGAAGCAGTACTGTCTGCAGATATATATATATTTTAAATATTAGCTGTGTATAAATCAACTATAGATTCCAGGCATAGTCACTATTTTAGACCAGTATGGCAGTGCCATATACACTAGCGCATGTGCCTGGCGTCCTATACGTGGGACGGTCATATTTTTAAAACTAAAAAGCAAAAATTGAAAAATGCTCTTAATGTTATTTGAATTTAAATATCAATAACATCAATATATAAAATGCAGCAAAAGATTTTAAAATTCGCAACTTTTCGCATAAATAGGTTAAATAAAGAGCCTACTTTTTAAAAACTAATGCTATTATATCTCTATTTAGGTCGTTACTTCATTATAAACGTCAAGTATACTTTATGTTCTATTAAATTGACAAATAGGCAAAAATAGAAAAAGATGATTAAAACTAAAAATGATTATTTCAAGCACGAGCAAAGAAACCGATTTAGTTACCTCGATTGCTATGTCGCTACGTTGGTTGATTTATATAATTAGCGTCACATTTTTTAGTCATTAATTCAATTGCAATAAGGTTTTGAAATCGTTTTGTGTTACTGCTGCCTGTGTGGATGTATTTAAGTCGTTTAAGGGTCAGTGTTGACACCTTGAAAATTAATTTTATAGTGAAATTAAATTGTTTTAGTCTGTGAGGGAGACAAACTATGACGTTTATTATCAGCCATAGCAGTGCTAATTTGTTCTTATAGCTAATCAGTACAAAGTTGTCGAATGATTATTTGCAGTTGTTGGCGTTGTAAATTACTTTAAAATTTGGTAAAGGTTGGGAGCTAAGTTGTACAAGAATTGATCATGTTCTTTTGATTCTTTGAATATATTATTTACGATCCTAAATAGTCATATCATATTTCCGAAGGTGTAAACCGAGACATTCGTTAAAAAAAAAAATTGTCCTTAAAAAGCAACGATCTCTTAGAAAAAGTCTTCACTTTGAATCTGACACGGATTTCTTAATTTTCATTCCTAAAAACAAGTGTTCTCTAAAAATAAAAGTCTTCACTTAAAATTGAAAATATTAACATTATGATGTTAACCGGGCGAGACGCGAAACAAAACCCTAAAATCGGGACGTATGATAAGCCTAGTCATAAACCATGGTTTTTTCCTACTTGTAAAAATAAGTTTTTTAGCAAATTTATTAGTAAGCCTTCTTATTACTAGGTCGATTTAGTAAGCGACCATTCGTAGAATCCATTAGTAAGCCTACTAATCCATTACTATTAACCAAAACTAACTGCTTAAGAACTTCAGTCTCGTAGGAAATTATTTCTTGATCTCAAGTAAATGAAAATAAACACAGCTTTACTTCAGCACAGGTATTTGGGTTACTGGTCCTTTTGGATTTCCGAATAAGATCTAGTTGATTTGGAAAATTTTTAAATATCATTGCTAGGAATATTATACTCGTTTTTTTGCTAAATTGCGTCTCATAATTTTTTTTGGTTTTATCAATATTTTGTTATATAACGTTCATTGGTGCTTTTCTCTTGGTCATAGTTTGTGGTGTTGTGTGTTTTTTCAACCAAACTTAAATTTAGCCAACAAAAAATTATTTGTAAGTATTTCGTCCGATACTCGTCAGGAGATAAACGTCGAAATAAAAGAAAGATAAATTCAATTGAGTAACTAATAAAGCTAAACGAAGATGATCGGACGTTTGATAGAAACGTCACAACACGTGATCAACACAAGAGTTTCAAGTTGTAAACAAACTCGTTTTGGCGGCATAAACTTGGCTTGTATCATTTAAAGTTAACGGCTTCTAAAGTAGATGAATGAATAAACGAACGGCCAAACAAAAGAATAATAAATTTTTCATCACTGCAATTTTTGTGGCGCACATATGGTTATCTAAAAGGTGTTGACCAATCGCAGATTCACTAAACATGACTGACTGAGGATTGAAGATTGGCCAGAACGAATGAAGATATTACGAGAGTTTGGAATTTGGCCGGTTCTAATAAACTTTGGCACGTGTTGACGAATTCTGTCCTGTAATCGGTGAGATATGCGGCCTACGTACCGACTATCACAGTGACACGAAAAATTAATCACTACATTGCTTAAAACCGAAGTAGGCAACACATCCTTTTTAATTGCAGGAAGAAGTGGGCGAGATGTAAAAATAACATGTTGTTTTACTGCAAAGAAGCATTTTTTCACACTGGCTTTGATTATATTTGAAAAATTTACCGTTCTTTTATTTGGCCGTTCGTCTTTTCATTTATCTGCTTTAGAAGTCGTTTGCATCAAATCATACAAGCCAAATTTATGCCACCAAAAAGAGTTTGTTCACAACTTAAAACTTTTGCATTGATCACGTGTTGTGACGTTTTTATCAAATATCCAATCATCTTCGTTTAGCTTTATTACAAAATCGATTGAGTTTATCTTTCCCTCATTTCAACGTTTATCTCCAGACGAATGTCGGACGAAAAGCTTAGAGATGAATTTTTTGTTGGCTGTCTTCAAATTCTGTACTACAAATCACTTGTTCAAACTTAAATGTATAACAAATAAATAAATAATATTAAACGAATTTAAAGCCGATTTGTAACATTCGCGGAAGTAAATCTTGTGGCAGCTGTTTCCGGTTTTCCGCAAGACAAGTAAAAATGTCCCTTAATTTTTTCTCTCTAAGGCGTTGTAACCATGATCTTAATAAATAGGTTGATGACATTACTTGCTGTTGAACAAAAGGCTTAGTGCTTGAAGCTGAGTGTAGTTATATTTTATTTAATTGAATAAGAAATTAATAAGAAAAATTTTATAAAAATCAAGTATGTATGAAGGTGTCTTTTATTATGGTTATGAGTAAGGCCAAAATATAAAGTCGAAATATTTTTGGACTGGTTTATAAATTAATTTTGTCAATCAGTTACTAAACCAATAGTTTTTTTGCAGATTAAACCTTAAAAAAGTTTAAAATATTAATAAGATGATATGTTATGTGTAAAAAGTTTATAACAGATTTATAAAATTAGTAGAATTTGTGGTATTTGTTTTTCTTACGTTGATGATTGCCGTGTTGTCAGTCTGTAGTCAAGAGAGTTCCTGGGTTAGGTGAGAACGCTGCATTGATCTCAAACCCAATCAACACAATCACAATTCAATACCTAATTGTGTTATTCTCTTTTGTCCTTGAAAAAAAACACTTTACGGCACGTTCTCTACTTGACGGTTTTAGAAAGCTCTAACTTTTTTTCCATCTCTCTAAATAATAGCTAAAAACCAAATATAAACTTTTATTTAGATTGCCGAGACTAAAAATTCAGATAGAATAAAAAACTTAAGATAGTTTATGTTGTTGTTATTTGATATTCTACATGTTATCGTGATTTTTCAATAGAGTTTCAATTAAAGTTTATTATGAAAGTTTTACAAATCAACTGTTTTATCGATCGAAAAAGGTTTTGCGGAAAAACTAAATTGAACTGAACAAGGATTTTGCCTAAAAATTATTTATGAGGGTCTCATTTTCAGACGCCCCCCCATGAACATCTTTTAATATTTTTTTATATTTGTTGCTTTCCTCTGAGAGGTCACAGATGGACAGCAATCTTAATCTTAATTGACCACCCCCTTTTTTTCGTATCAATCCGCCGCTTCTAACATCCTTCGTCTTTTCAAAACACTCTTTTCTCTAAAAATCTCCTACACTATTTTATAAATCTATTTTCTCTTTTCTACTCTTCTGAAAAACTTTCTGATAAGTTTTGAAAACTCTTTCTGCTTTGTTACCCTACGTTACATCCATATCCCTCACTGACACTGACAACGAATTTCTCTTTTTCAGGGGACTGTAGGAACGTTGTATAGTGGGATTTACATTTTGCATGCCAACACTGAATACAATTGTTCCGGTGATTGCAAGGAATATTTTTGGCTGCTTTTTTAATGATGTCGCTGATGTCCTGGTAAGCCGCATCCATAACAAGTGAATCAGGCGGCAACAAAGTCTTTGCGAATTTTTTTGTCGAAGCATTGTCGTGACTCTATTTGGCCTTGTGGAAGTTTCATGGCTTAATAAGAATATTTGGCATTGACAAAGCAAACCTTGGTAATGTAATGGGCGTAGGTCGATGTTGTGATCTGGAAACGTTTCTAGGTCGCTCTTGCAGGTAAGCAATAAAAACCTACTCAAACAAAAGTTACATCTGGATTAGTGCCAGTGTTCCAGCGATTAGAGCAAAAGCTAGGGGCATCCTTGGCATTGCATTGGAGGGCAAGAGTTATTTTAGCCAGTCCAGCACGCTGTCTCTGTACTTACATTGACGTCATAATAATAATCCCAATCAATGTGGGATAGTTTAAATCGCCGGCATGGAGGCAAGGGTTGTGAAACACTGGGAGATTTAGATGGTATTTAAATTTTTTCTAATTTACAAGCGATACAGTAAAGCAAATTTAAACTAAACAATTTATTTTGTCAGCAATGCAAAATAAGACTAAAAACTATATTTTAAAGAAATTTTTTTTGCTTTGTCCCAGTTTGCTTTTTTCCTTCAAGTAGAAGATTTTAAGAAAACGAAATGGTACAACCTGCAAAATTCAAGGTTCTTACAAAAACGAAAATTTTGACGGCAAAAGGACCGCCCGCTGTTGTTGTAGCTTGCGGTTTTGTACTTGTCGAAACAATAGCTGTGGTTGGAATCGTTTATGGAGGAATACAACTACGAAATATTTTATTAAAAGATTAAAAAATAAAAAAATAATTAGTGTTGTTTATTTCAGACTATTCAAACAAAAAATTTTGACAAACAGTTTTTGAATGATTATTTTTAATCCTGTTTACTAAAATAAGTTTATGTTTTATAATTGCCTATAAAAAGAATTTTTATTTTTTCTTACCAATTTTGTTGTGTTCTTTACCATAAGTTCAATAAACTACATATCATCAAACTTGAAATATGACATTGCTCTGTAATAAAAGTTTTTTGAAATACTCACTAGATTTTGTAAAATTAAGTGTTTTCCCAAAAATTTTTTTTAAATGCATGAAATAACACTGTGATATCACATATTAAATGTAGAAAAAGCACTCGTTTTAAGACTAACAAGTTAAAAATATAATAAAAGATTAGAATTGAATTTTTATGAAGTATAGCGTTTTTTTGTTCTTCCCATACTGCGCGGAATTTTAAATCTTAGATGAGATGGCGTGAAATTTCATGTAAAAAATTGTCTATGTCAACTGCCGTTGTTTTTTGTGTTATCTGTACTTCAGGTCACAAAATATATAATAATGATTCGAATTAAGAACAGCTTGAAATATACCATTGTTAATAAGGAGGCTGCAATAATCTTTTCAATAGTTTGGCAAAAATTTTCATGCATAATTTTCTAATTTTATAATTGTAAAAAAAGGCCACGAAAAAAGTGGTATACACTGTGGAAACTCATGTTAATCGAGACGCAACAAAAAGTTGATGGACACTTTGCTTTTTCTGAGTTTTCTTCTTTTATAAAATTATTTAAACAATGATTTTTCGAAGATTATGTTATCGCAATCATATTAAACGTAGCAATGTTATTTAAAATTAATCCGTACATATTGATATATTTTACCAGTATATGATTACAGTATATTTGATTACGTTTAGTCTTGAAAAAACAAAGTTTGATTGCATTGAAATATGTCGTTACAATTTAGACCTTGTTATAAAAAAATATGATTTGTCAAAAGTGTTTTGTAAACAAAGAGTGCTTGTCGTTTCTTTACTTATGTACATGTGTGCATCTATTGTTTGAAATTGCAACCATTACCGTAATTTTTAAACACTTTAATCTCTATTTTTACATTAATCAAGTTGCTTTAACGCAATTCTTCCTTTGCATGTTGTTCTAATCCCTTACATATTTCCGGGGGCATGGGAAAATACCCATAAAGCACGCTGCTGAGTATAACTATAAAATATTGAAAGATTACTAACTAACGTAGAGTATCTCTATAAAAAACTTTTTTTGTAAAAGAATCAAAAGTATTAAGTTTAATTACAAATGAATTTAAAGTTTTCTGAATTTTGTGGTATGATTTTTAGCTTGTTTTAAGATCTGTATTTTTAATTAAATTTGTTAAGATTATCTCAAAAATATGTCTGGTTGGATAACATCCGCTAAATACAGTATCCAGTTGGCTGGCGTCTCCATCAAAGCAAGTGGCTCACCTGCAACTATACTTCGGGTCGGGAGTTTTGTAACCAAAGCTGTAGCATCTCTTGGGGTGCTTGGAATATTGCTGAATATGAAGAAACGTGCGATCTGTCGTTCAGATCCAGAGTTCGATCTGCATGCAGTAATGACATAAACTTTTCTGCTTTGTGAAAAAAACGATTGAAATTTACTCACTTTGATTATTAAACAATAACTACAAGAATTTGTTATATTATATGTATATTTGTTTTGTTTTTTTGTATAAAAATCTGTTGAAGAAGTTTTGTAGTCCATCGATTGTAATTATCAAGACATTAAAAAATGACATCATCACACAATTTTGCTTCAAATAAATGCTTTAAATAAATGAACTATCTGATACATTATTGATACCGTTGTTCAGCAATTACAGAAGGGACTCCCAACCTTTTTTTGTTGTCCGTACTCCTTTGTTTCGTTAAGACATTTGTTGTGACCCTTTAACATTTAAGATAAATTTTTTCTATTGTTGTTTTATTTCCCTAGGTATATAGATTTCATTCAACACACATATTAAGAAAATAACAATATTGCATGTATTATTGCAATGTATTTTATCGTAACAAAATTAAAAAAAAAATTAAGTGGTCCCAATTTATTATCACCTTCATGATGCAATTTAGTAAAACTTTTGCTGTTACTTCATTTCCATTAACCTTTCAAATAAATATTTAGTTTTGCTCAAAGCAATCCGTAAATTATTTTCCAGTTGCATAAAGTTCTAACATTTACAGTATTTTAACAAACAAAACTGAATAATCAAAAACATCTGTAAAAACCGACAAAAAACTTTGCACCCCTTGAAATTTAATTTCTTATCTATAAGGGAAACGAATACGCAGGTTGGAAGTCATTGCTTTAAACAAAGCTTACGGAATCATTTTTTGATTTGTTATTCAATATACTAAAATATAAATTTAAAGCTTTTGACTAATACTGTTTTATAAATAAAATAAAAGTTATAAGATATTATATTGATATGAGAACCGGAATTGTTTTGATCTATTCACACTTAAGTAAATATTTTAAATGACTTCAAATTATTACTAGTAAAGATTTAATAACAATTTTAGCAGCCGTATGTAATCACTAAAATATTTTCCGAAAAACTTTGCTGTGTTGGAAATAACCATGCTAAAACTATTCAATTGCAGCATTGATCAAATACATTTGACAGTCTGTGTGATACTTTATGTGTTTTTTCCTCTTTTTAATTTTTTTGGAAGTTTTTTTAAGGTCGTTCTTATTTAAAGAACTGTATACTGTACTGTTGTAAAACGTTTTGGTTGTATATCCTACCAAGTACGCCATTTTTACTTGGTTTTATATTTGTAAGTTTTAACGCTGATTTTTTTTTCAATTATTGAAGGTAAGGGCAAGACATCACGCACGCCGAACCCGAGCTCACTGCCTGATCGTGGTTTTAGATTTTAAAGCCTCGTCAAAAAACGGTCACTCTGGAGAAAAGTAGATTCGGTTTTGTTAAAAGAAATTAGATTTATTCACAGTGATGTGATGCTCAATAACGCTTCTTCGGTACGGCAATATATCGTTAACATTCCCTAGCCTGATTTTTTGTATTTTTTTTGTTTTTTTGATAAACGTTTGTTGTTCTGATTTGTAAATATAAGAAACTTTACATCGCTTCTGCATTTTTTACATTGTTGAAGTTAATTTAAATAAATAATTAAAAGCTATATTTTGTTTTTAGAAAATATGTTGTTTCAAATGTAACAACATTTTTTTTCTAATTAAACGACAAAATGCACTTAATTTAACTAAACTTTTTTAATTACACTAGTTTTCATCAACTTCAGCTCTCTTCGTCAAGTGTGATGAGATTTCTTACACTTCCTGAAACGCGATAAAATCCGTCAAGTTTAATAGAAATGGTTGCACTTGACGGATTTAGTTATACCTGACAAAGTGTAACGAAATGCGTTATACTTGACAAAGTGAGCTGTAATTTAAAAAAACTAGTGTTTAAATAAATTCTTGGTTCTATAAGACTTTAAAAGGACCAATGGTGTTGACGGAACCATTAGCTCTTTCAATTTTGGTAGTCCTTAAAAACACTGTATTCTTACAGTACTTTTACAGTAGTCCATTTTCGTTCTATTATTTATTTTCTGAGAAGCAAAAATGTCTAATTTGTCAAGATTGTTCAGAGATTACGTTTATATTTTAGTATTTATTGGCAGGCATTTGATACCAACTAAATAAACCATAGTCATCAAGCCAGAATCAAGACTGATTCCGGGGGAACATTGTTTTTCTGAGGGCGGAGACTGTCCTGCTTACTGTCGCCTTAGTAAGAGTAAAGCCTCTGTTCCAAACTAGTTCCATAATCATTCAAACCATGTACTTATTCAGCAGAAACCTCAGCAGTTTGCAGTTCAAGCCAAGTTTGTTTGCAATAGCAATGTCATATGCAGCCATCAGATCGACAATATGGCCACGGTCTTCTTCTTACTTTCAAAAAAATCAAACAGTTTGCAATAAGAAAGGATTGTTTTTTCAAAATCTGGCTTGAAAATTTTTTTTGAGAAATGAAGTTATTCGTGTAAATTTAAGACTTTAGTATGTCATGATAATGCACAAATTGGAAACCTCTGCTTTATTAAAAATCATTCGTATAAAACATCTTGTTTTTTTCTATGCCTTCTATTTGCAAAACCCACATTTAAAAGCTATAAACTTTTGACAAAACTTTCTCAAACAAGTAAACTAAATTTCAACATGGAACAGTCTCTTACTTTAAATGCAAAACAAAAGGCAATTTCAATTATAAAAAGTCAGGTGTTGTTTACTTGTCATAAAGCATGAGCATAAGGCCGAACATGTGCAGTACTTTATTTAACTTTTTCCCTCATAAATGAATAGTTATGAGAATGTTCAATAAGAAATGCTTATTGTAAAGATCAAATTTTGTCCACTAAATAGATATTCAAGCAACTTTTGTCTTATTAATCAAACAAAAATTATTTTATACGACATAATGTACTCTAATTGTGTAGGCGAGGAATGAGGAAACCGCAAAGACTTCAACCAAATAATTAAAAAAAGTATTGAGTTTTTTTGTTTTTAATCACGTTCTTGGTCATTGCCTTTAAGAATCATTGAGTTTTAGGTACAAAAATGAGGAAATCTGAGATAGATTCAAAGCGAACATATTTTTTTTATAGATCACTTCAATTTGGTCACGAAAATTAAGAAATCCAAAACAGATGCAAAAGTAAAAAAGTGAAAACTTTTTTTAGAGAGATCACGTGTTAGTGCGATCCACAAACAAATTTATATTCCGAACGTGGTCCTCAAGCTAAACGTTTTTTCGCACCTGATTTAAGCTGTTTCCAAACAATCGCCAAAAACTTAGAAAAAGATAATGCAATTTTACATAAAATAGGTTCCTATTGTTTCGGGCATGTCGAGGTTTAGCAATCGACGTAATCCGCTTCGTCACGCAAAAGCAATAAATTGGTAAAATTGATGCCACTTAATAAAAGCGTGAAATTCAAATTCCATGCTTTGATGCAATAGCAAGCAGAAATACACAAATTTTTTGAAAAACGTCTATTGTACACGTTAACTCCTGTTCAAAACCATTTAAAAATAATAATATCTTATTTAGCAATTCAAATCAGGAAAAGTCAAGAAATTTTATAATTTTATCTAAAAAATGAAGTACTTACAAACATTTTTGCAAAGACCAGGCTTCGGAAACCCGGCCGTTAAGGAGAATAGGGTCAAGTTATACAAATATTTATTTATTATTTATTTTATCTCTATATTTATCCTTCTGACTCGCAGGAAAGCGACGGAGGCGATGATACATAGGGTAAGCAATTACCCCGACCTGCTTCCGGAGATGCCAAGATATTGCCGTCCGCTTGTAATTTGATAGAGATATGACTTTAATTTAGGACTGCTTGCCAAGACCACCAAGCAGGGGAAAGTGCCATTAAGTGTCTTTCCCAAGGACACAACAGAATGGCGCGAGTAGGTTTTGAACCGGGACCATGTCGATTACAATCCCGGCACTTTAACCGCTCGACCATGCTGCGGAATGGTCTGTAAAATAAAATGACTGTAACAAAATTTAAAAGATATTGTTTTGTATTTTGAAATATGTAAAATAAAATAAAAATAAAATGATTTTAACAAAAATTAAAAGATACTGTTTTGTATTTTGAAATATGATACTAACAGATAAATTAATGGTGTTTTTTGTTTTTTATTAAATTATATTAAAACAATTATTGATTTTAAAAATGCCAACAATTTTTTTGCACAGAAATATTTGTTACACAGAATAAACTAGTGTACTTTATTGCAGTGATCCAGCTGATACCACATATGTTAAAAACAAGACCTCGAGACCTGGACTAAGACAGAAAAATTTTGTGTAAAACCAAGTGTTCTTTTGATGTTTTTAAATACAATACATTTTTTTTTTTTTTTTTTAAATGTTACGTTACAAGCACCCCAAACATATTGCGACACACAAAGCTTTGCTTTGTCTGCTCCACTGATGCAGAAGAACGCTGAAACGCAAAATGCATGCTGGTTAGCAAAGTTGAAAAGACCAAATGTTTTTTCAAATATTACTTTCAAAATTCAAAAATATTTAAAGGTACTTTAATGATTAAAATTATGTCTACATATTTTAATAGCTTGCGTTTTGGTGGTGGTTTGTTTGATTTGTTTGACTTGTTGGTTAGTTTTTGCTTACATACATTAAAATTCATATAATGCTTCACCTTTTTCTTCTTCGTATGGAGTAGATGTTTCTTTCCAGAAGACTCTTAAAATGTTAAAGAAGGTATTGTTTAGCCAGACCACTGTCTCCTCATCAACTGCTTCCAGACAAGCCTCCTGCTTAGATGATAGAAAATGGAGCACGTGATCAGCGGTTTGCTCCTGCGCGCCAAACTCACAGGCTGCTGTTGAAGCCATACCCCATCTGTGCGCTGTCGAACGAACGGAATAAACCAACGCCAGGGCAGAGGCGGTTAAGCCTAATCCAAGATGGGTGGATACATTCCCAGTGGTCTGGGTTGACATCGGGGATAAAAGCACGTAGGCTAAAGGTATTGCTTTGTGATTCCATATTCTATTTGAATTTTGCCCAACATGCCACACTGGTGTCCGAATTAGAAAAGTCCTTTAAAAGTTCGAGTGCAGCAGGCACAAATGGGTATTTCGATTTAAGGTGTCGGTGTCCTCTATAAAGGGTGGACAAGAGTCTTTCGTTAAGTTGTGTTAAGGCCCTTGTGTTCGGCAAGCTAGAGGCAGCGTAGCTCTTTTGCGGCGAAGCTCAATTGGAAGGATACCTGCCAAGACAAATGAAATGTCTATTGGTGTCGGGCGCAGGCATCCAGTCACAATGTGCAAAGCGTCATTGTTAGGCTTGTTAATGAGGCAAGTGTGGACACTGCAGCACCAGAAAGGTGAGCAGTGCTCTGTAGCAGAGTGAACTAGGGCCAAAGTAATAGTGCGCAATTTTGTAGCACCAGCAACCCAGGTCAATTCCTTCAGTCGCCTCAAAAGCTCAACACATGTGATTAATTTTTTTTGCACAAAGACTTAAGGTTTCGGCGAAACGTGAGCGCCCTGTCCAATTTCATACTGCATACATTGCCTTGGCACAGTATGGTAGAGATCGTCCTTCTACGCTGATGGAAAGCTCGCGTCATGCCTCTTTGTTGTTGAGGTGGAAGGCAGCAGGTAGAAAAAATATTAATATTTGGCTATTTTGCTCAAAACGGTGAAATAAGAGGTAATTAGAGAGTTTGTTTTTTAGCTTTAAAAGCTTCTATAATTAAATAATTCATCGATTCAAGTTCTACTGCCCGCTTCGATTAACTGCTATATTTTTATCAGCCAGACATTTAAAAACCTTAACTTTATTATTTATCGGGTTGACAATACACTAATATACACCCATAAGATAATTTAACTAGCATGTAGCAAGCACGTGTTTCAATTTTTCTTGAATTTTACATATCTACTAGACTAGACCGATTGTTATTAGATTATTATAATGTTTTAGACTAGTCCAGGTTTGGTTCGAGTTCGGATAAATTTTGAACCGATTTTATCGCTGGCTCAACCACGCACAGCCTGTTTTAATCACTCTGCTCAGTTCTACAGACAACACGAAACCGTTAGGCAAGCCACGGCTGTGTTTGTGGTCACAAACAATCCTGTTGCCATGCCCCCAGTCGTAGGAGCAAGCTGTGGTTGTAATAAAAGTTTAAAGTGTTTTGTTTGTTTTTGTTAAATATTTCGGTGGCATCGTGTTGCTTTATCTTGAATTATATCAAACGCCTTCATCTTGAGTTACCAAAGCAATTTTGGTTTTTATTAGTATTTTAGGGCGTATGTCTTTTATTGGGTTTGGTAAAGACGCGTTTCTCGTCTTTAGTTGACTTCAAAAAAAGACACATATTCACCATTTTAAAACAAATGTTAACCCAAAAAGTTTTAATGGCGACCTTAATATACGTCATTTCTGTTTAAGCCTAGCTCTAATAGAAAACTAAACCTAAAAAAAACTTTTCAAATCTGTATCCTCTGCTTGGTAAATTTGAAAAGCTGTTTTAAAATCAAATGATGTCGGTAATGATAAAATTTAAAAATTTATCTGGACGGCAATAGTTAGATATCTTTCCAAATATGTGTAGGTAATTGTTTGACGGTTACTCTGTATATACGATTACGGATTTCAGTTCACTGACTAGCTTGACTAGTACGCTTAATTCGTTTAACATATAAGTGTTGATTTTACTTATTGTAATTGGCATATTTTTGTCCATTCATTTTTTATTTTAATCTATTCATTGTGCGGACTAGCAGATCAACGAGGTAAAGATAGACCAACTTTTTTGCTATTAACTGATTTTTTTTTTCAAAATGCCACAATATTCCTGTCCGGTTAAAAGTTTTTCTGTTTTTATTTGTGATAGGACAATACTTAAAGCTTCGTTTTCAAAGATATTCCAGAAAATTAAGTGTTGGAAAGTGCCTCTTTAAAGAACACAAAACGATTTTTTAATATTATATATTTCACACGGAGTTTTTATAGCTTTTAGAGCAGGGGTGCAACTCATTTGGTGCTGTGAGCCATATTTTTGCACTTACATTTTACGCGGGTCTGACAATTTCTCAAATTATTACACGATCAATATTTTTATTTATTGTTTATAGTGTTCTATAAAAAAAAGTCTTCACTTTGAATCTATCTCGCATTTCTTGAGTTTCGTCCCCAAAAAGTAGTGTTGTCTAAAAAAAAAGGTTTTGGAGCATTGCGCTATGGCATTAACAAACGTAACTCTGTCGCGCCTAATGTAGCAATAAAAATTTGAAAGACGCGGGCCTCAAAATAAAATTAAACCGTCTCTGCCGTCTTGATCATCGTGTTAACGTTCTAAAAGATTTACTTCAGCAAACATTTGTTTAATTAGCAACAGTCGCCAGCAGCAATAAAACAACAATTTAACTATGAAATTTATGAGAGAAACTTTTACTTTATCAATTAATTATATAAATTTTATCTTTTAAACAAGCTGCTTAAAGATGACAAACATTAGACTCGAGTTTCGCTCTAATAGAATTGTAATAAGGTACGGTATAATAATGAGGTACGGCCTTGGAATTACAACATAGTGGATTCTATGTATTCCTTGTTCAGTTAATCCGGGAATAACTTATAACAGCTGCTTTGAATCCATCTGCGTCCGGAATCTGTGGTCTAGTACAGTAGTTCCCAACCTTTTTTTATGGCGACCCAATTTTTAGAAACAAAACAATTTCAGGAATCTTGCGACCCAAAAGTAATGCAGTGACAATCACAAAATTACATCTCTAATTTAATGCAACAGTTTTCACTAGCCTAATGAGAAAGTTGCGCCTGCTTGGCTTCAGCGAGTTTTTGAAGTCGGGGCTTCACTTTACTTAAGTACAGCCGCAGGTCAGCTTCAACGTCCAACCGATTTTGATGTTTTGTTTTCAATACACATTGTGCGCTAAATGCAGTTTCGCAAAGCCAAGTTGTCGCAAACGGAATCAATTTTCTTGTCACAAATTTCGAAACTGTTGGATACACTGAGATTCATGGAAGCCCAAAAGTGGATATTTGCAGAATCGTTTGGGTATTGTTCTTTTAAAGACGCAAAAGAAATACAATTTGTTACTTTTGTTGTCATGTCTATAAACTCTTCTGTAACATGGAGAGGTAGATGAGGCAAATCTGTGCCTGCGAATGGATCAAGTATCCAATCGTCTTTACCACTTGGCGTTAGAACTTTACCGTAATAATTCTAAAATTTTTGGGCAAGCATTTCTAGGTGTCCATTTATGGTATGCTTAATATTAGCGTCTTTGTCACATAAATAGTGTTTTAGTTCGGGGAACATATCTTATTCACCTCGAGTCGCATAGCTTTTCTACAAATCAAGCTTTTTGTGGTAGGCAGCAACTTTGGCGGCTTTTTCAATAACTGTAAAACCAGCACCTTGCATAGATAGATTTAAACTGTTCAAAGAGTCAAATATGTCGGCAAGGTAAGCAGTTTTTGCAATGAATTTTTCTTGTCTAAACTTTTCAGCTAATACCCCAAAATTCTGTTGCCTAAGAAAGAAAGCGATTTGTTCTCGAAGCTCAAAAACTCGCTTCAGAACACGACCCCACAAGAGCCACCTCACTTCCGTGTGCAGCAGTAATGCCTTATGATCAACATATATGTCGGCGCATAGAGACGAAAATAAACGCTGATTTAATGGCGTTGCCTTAATCAAATTGACGCATTTTACAACAAAATTTAATTTTTCGTGCAGTTCTGGAGATATTTTTTTGCTGCAAGGGCCACTCTGTGGAGAAAACAATGGGTCCATTAAGCATTTGGTGCCTTTTCTTGGATTCGTTAACTGCTCCATCTGAAGCGAGTACATGCTGCTGCGCCATTGATGCAAATTCCAGTACAATTTTCCATGAAATTGATTACTCTGAAATAAGCTGTTGAGGCATTGAAAAATATCCTCACTCTTTGTATGCAATTTCAACGCTTTGCAAAATAAGAAATCCTCTGATATAGTTGCATTGTTGATGTAGCGAATGAACACAGAAAGCTGTGTAAGGCCTGCTATATCTATGGACTCGTCTAATTGAATCGAATAAAGAGGAGATTTCTTTACTTGATTGATGTACAATCTTTTGGAAAACATTATTAGACATGTCCGCCATGTGCTTTTCACTGTGTTGTTTGACAAAGATACTGCATCCAATTTTTTACATTCTTTCTCACCAATCATTATTTTAACTACTGCTTTCATAACTGGCATTAAGAAATCCTCACCAATTGTATGAGCTTTTTTCTGCTTTGCTATCTGGTAGGAAGCGGCATACGAAGAATAGATGGCTAATTCATTATCAGCTGTAAACGACGCCATAATAGGCTCCCCTCTGTCCTTGAATTGATTTCAACTTGCGTTCAAAAATTAAACAGGCCTGTTGATAAAATTTGGATAATTCGTTTGTAAATGGCATTGAAGTTTGTTTTTCTTCATTGATTCTGTCGAGAGAACTTTCCGACATACTACACATTTTGGCTTACCATTCAATTCAGTAAAACCAAGTTTCAAAAATGCCTCACTATATGATCGTTTTGCCATTCTAAAACTGTGAAATAAAAAGTAATTCTAGCTTAGTCTACCTTAAATTAAAAACATTTTCCCTAATTTAAGTTTATAATCCCATAAAATCGAACATACTTGCACGACGAAAGTTTTTATGCTGAAACCCCAAGCAAGAAATGCACTTGACTTAAATTTCATTACCCGTGTTACTGTTGCTTCGCTATATTATTCACGTAGTATGAAATTGCTCTTTCGTCCCCGAAGTCACACACTTAAACTTTTTACTGCGGGAGTTCTTAGTCGAACGAAAAAGCAAAGGTTGAGCGAAAGGTGACAGCGTTTATTTCGCCAATAGATGATTGCTTTTGGCGCGAAAAAGCATTGCAGCTTCGTTGTTAATAAAACTTGCAAACGCACATTTTCCACTGAGGATTTTATTTGCTTTTGAACTTTGTTATACTTGATCATATGGTATTGACTTAAGCAAGACCATGCAAGACCATGCAAGACCAAAAAACAACTAGTAGTGTTTTTATCGTACCATTACAAAACATTTACACTTTCATTACAGTAATCTCCCGGTTCGCAACTTAAATCTGAACAGCAAATACGAACTTAGCTTTTTGTTGCAAACATAGCACCTTCCTAAGCCATTATTACGTAACTTTAGGCTTGTACACTTATCAGCTAAAGTAAAGACTACTATCATTAGTGCTAGTGTTCGAGACTGAAATATGCATCAACTGACGATTCATGACTTGTTTACATCATGAACTTTTTTAAGTTCTGTTTGATTTGCTGTATACTCGTATATCAATAAACTACTGTAAAAGTTGAATTTAATTTTTTGAAGATTTTTTGCAAAACTAAAAGAAAAACAAGCACTAAAATTAGAAAAACAAGCGACCCAGAAAAATTTTAAGGCGACCCAACTTTGGGTCGCGACCCATGCGTTGGGAACCACTGGTCTAGTGGTATAGTAACCTGCGTGGAAGACTACAGGTCCCAGGTTCGATTCGCGGTGAGATAAGCATCACTGACGAGCTCTAATAAGAGCGAAACTGGAGTCTGGTGTTTCTCATCTTTAAGCAGCTTGTTTAAAATTAATTCTAAATTCCTCATAATTTTTCAAATATAAATTTTATCATTAAAACAAATGCCACTGGCTGAAGCACAAAGCTCAAATATTATTGTGGCATTGATGTCTTAGTTTTCATAGCGTAATGTTTTCTTCTCGAGAAGATATTTTACTGATTTGCTAAAAACAGTAAAATGAAGAAATACTATTTTGAGCAGACATTTATTTAATTTTTAGCAATGAAATGATAACTTTAAGGATAAACGTTAAAAGAGGAGCCTTTACTTTATCAATGTTTACTCAAATTTTATCATCAAAAAATGCCGCATGCTTAAAAAGAATTTACAACAAGTTATAACAAGTTCAACTATAACTATCTATTCATGTTTGAGTTTAGGTGGCACAATATTTTTCCTCAAAATATACATATTTTGTTGGTTTGCTCAAAATGGTAAAGTAAAAAGCTATTTTTGAGGGTTTGCTTTTTAAGCCTTGGAAGCTTTCCGCGATTAACGAGTTTACCCCCTCATACCCGAGACTTACCTAAACAACCTCGCCATACTAGGCATTCGCGCTGCCCACTGGACAAACTATAAATAGAACGCGGAGTGCGGTAAGAATGCATCTATACTTTGTGCCTTCGTTTCTAGAATCAGTGGCCAGCCTGTTAGAATAAAATGCTCCAAACACCTTGGGTCAAGCTCAATCGTCTATGGACTGGCGTTGGGCGGTTCTACTTGTCCAGACACAAATGGTATCTTGCTCTTTCACAGGATTGCAAGCGCGACGCTATTGACCGATCGAAAATCACGTGACTCATACATGGAGCTATTGACTAATTGTAAATCACGTCTTATCAGCGTGACCCATACATTGAGCACCACATGAAGCACGAGGTCTCACAGTTTTGAATGAAGTACGAGACCCGGTGTTGCCTTAATGCTATCGCTGGCAACACCTGATGCGAGGGCAACAGTGTGAAATAGAAAAACATAAATCCTCGGCCCTGATCCTACCCGTGTTTTACCGGGAGATGAGCCCTTTTTATACGACGACGCATATAACTTGTAAATTTTGTATATCTTGCTTTCAAAGTATAGTTTGTATTTTTTCTGCTTCTAAGCGCGGGTTAAAACAAAATGAGTTTCATTAGATTAAACTGAATTATATTAATGACAATTAATTTGCAAAAGTTGAAATTAGATTAATAAAAGAAACAAAGAAGTTCTTTGGCGTAAGCTGGGCAGCATAGATAGTGGAAACTAGCTTTTGGTGTGCATACGAAAGAATAATAACGTTTTTAACAATTTTTAAACATGTCAAAACTGTAAAAATGCGAAAAATTTTTAATAGTTTTAATTCATATAATTAAAATGGCTGAATAAAAATTAAATAATATCGTTTCATACTTTTAAAGATGAAAGAGAAACTTAACGTGTTTTTTTAAAAAAAAAAAAACATTTTGAAAAGTCATTGAATTAAGGAATGGCAAAAATGTTTCTCTGGTTTGTTGTTTTTAGCAGAAATATTTGTTCGTCAAAATAAAAGAAAAGAGCAAATTTTATCAAACCTTTGCCGAAGTTGACGTCACTAAGGACAGAAAATTCGGACTAAAAACTTGCTTTATTTTATTGTGCTAATTCTTAAATCCAACTTTCCTAGGCTTTACTTATTTTCAAATTAGTAACGATGTAAATTTGGAGTCTATGTAGTTTTTATGCAATCTTAATTTAAAGAAGTGCTTGATTAATTCAGGAAAAATAAAAAAGCCGACATTATACGCTATTGTTGTGACAAATTTGTAATTATAGAGTAATCAAATTGTAACACCAAAATTTATAGAAATGATTCTACACAATAATTAACAGTAAAAGTAAAGCAGTAAAACAGTAAATCAAAATCAACTAAACAAATTAATTTTAAAATACTATTGTAATCTTCTAGCATTGTACCAGTTCTTTTTGCTCAGAAAACTAAAAACTTCAAGAAAGCAATACATAATGGATGACCTAACATCTACGATAACCGTTGTTGTTGGAGTTTCAAGTTTGGCGGCAGGAGGAATAGCTGCTGCTATCGTTAGTGCCGGACTGGTGCTGGTCGCAGTGATGGCTATCGCAGGATTGGTTTATTATTTTTGCAAAAAAAACCCTCAAAGCTAGAGAACAGTTAATTAAAAACGTTAAATAATTTTGTTGTTTTTTTGCGTATCATTTAATTAAAAAATATTACCAAATCAATTTTTGAAGGGCTTCTTTTAATTGTTCTTGTGTATTTTTATGAAAGATATTATTAATTTTTATAATTTGGACTTTAAAAAAAAATCATTTTTTCAAATCATTTTTTGCTCTGTGGTTTGCCATAAGTTCAGTTAACTAAATATTATCAAAATTTATATATTACATCGCTTAAACGGGATCTCGAAACATTCACTATGTTTCAAAAGATTAAAGTATTTCTTCATTAGCTTTTATTTAATGTATTAAATAAAAGTTTGGCGAAATTCATAAATTTCGAGCAAGGGTTTTTTGATATCAAAAAAATTGAAGAGCACTGTGATATGAGCTGTTAAACGTAGAAACCATTCGGTTTAACACCAAAATACGTTTAAAATAAACTTAAGATTGAAAGATTCTTTATGAGGTTTAATAATTTTTTGTTCTTCATGTTCTACACGGTTTTCTGGATCTCAGATAAAACGGCTCAAAATCTAATGTAAATATCAAAAACTATTTATGCCGAACGTCGTGGTTTCTTCATTTTATAATTTGCGCACTGATTTTCATTTTGTTCTAAATCTGTACTCTTCATTACGTTAGTTGAATATATCTCACAAATATGATTGATTGGATAGTATCTGCTACATACAGTTCCTATTTTCTTGGCACCTCAATTACAGCCACTGGCTTTCCTGCTGTTATACTTCATGTCGGGAGTCTTCTTACCAAAACTATGGCAGTTGCTGGATTGCTACTGTATATGAAGCAAAGTTACGATGGATCCAGGGACTGAATTGTATTTTGTTTCGATTTAAAACTTTTTCTGTTTTCTTCCTAAAAAAACAGCTGAAACCTTAACTTTTTTAAATTATTGCATGACTAAGGCAAGAATTTGATAATTGATCGATCGTAATCATTAAAACGAAAAGAAAATCATGTCATCACATTATTTTGTTGGTCATAATTTTACTATTTAATCGCAAGAGACGCTGTGTTATTGTTTTCTGTTTCTGTTTTTGTTTCAAACAAATCAACTTGTGATTATTTAATGGCAGTTTAACAATTAGTAGACACTTCAACTTTACTTTTTTGTGGCATGATTACCAAACAAATTAGAAACAAAAATTGTTAGTCATGAACTTAAAATTTGTGTAAAAATTTGTGTAAATCGATCAGAGTTTGATGAAATAAATTTTTGAACAAAATATTTAAAAATTTAGCAAACAAAGCAAATAATTTGTATTGATTTGCATCTGTATAATAATCGGCTGAGCTAAAGTATTATAAAAAATAAAATAACTTTAAAAACTTTCTTTTATTATTAAAGTTAAAAGTAATGAAACCGAATAAAACCAACATAAGTTTCAGTGCTGTTACATTAAACAACACTCTCTCAATATTTATGAGTACTTCCGTGCGTGTTGTTTCAAAATGTACTAATTAAAAATAGTAACCCCAGTTTTTCATTTAAGTAAAAGTCAATTTAAAACATGCTTTAATGTATCGGTTAAGGACGACATATCAAGATAGGATCCTAATCTAAGATACCTTTGAGTAGGGATGTGGAAACAGAAGCAGAAGTTAAAAGTGGAAGTGGTGGAAGCGATGTAATTAAGGCGGAAGCGGCAAAAAATAAACTGCTTCCGCTTCCGATTAAACGGACCTGATATGAAAGTTAACTGAATAAATTTTTTAATTTCTCTATTTTTAAACCTGTTTCTGTGTTTTTTAAAAAATCTCTAAATCTAGTGATTATTTGGTACAGAGCTCTAGCGACCACTGCTCCCCCCAAAAATTCCAAATTGGGAGAAATTAATGCTGTATAAAATACTCAAAATTAATTTTTAATTTAGGTTAAATAAATTGGGTATGCCCTAACAAATAGCTTTAATATTTCTTCCCTTCTCGTAAGTACGTCTATTAAAGCTTCAAACGTAGTAGAGCAGAGGCAAGTGAAGCTGACAAGCGTATGAGATTTTATTCTAAGATATCTTCCCATTATGTGACCGGTCGGGAATACTAAACTGTCTACCTAGCACTCAAGTTTTGTTAGAAAGAATGTTTGTAAACTTAATCCTAATTGGCTACGAAGAGCGATTAAAATGAGTGTTGCACTATAGCAATTCTTTTTTTTTTTAGCAAAAGTAAATTTGTGCAAAAGATTAATTTTAATGTGAGAAGCTCTTGGGCTATTCTATGTAAATTTCTTATAAAAAATTTTACGAGTTTATTGTATCAATTATAACAATTCAGAGGGGCCTCGGTCTACGAGAATCCAATCCAAGAAATTTTTAATTCGGTTTACGATCAATGTTTCGGTCTACGAGAAAAGTTTTGCTAATTATTAAAAGTTTGCAAAGGCCTCAAAATGGCCGCCGAGCGTCACGAGAGGCTCTCGCAAGTTATATTTCTTTTTAATTTTTACATAAATTTACGTTCTGTCGAAATTTTAAAGCTAATTAAATAAAAATTAATTGGCAACTCTTTGAGTTGTTTTAAATCAGAGATGCGCACGGAGCGGATATAAAAGCACATACAAGACATTACAATTGATTTATCAAGGTTTTGGTAAGGATTTTAAACCTCAAAATGGATTAAACCTATTCCAGTTAATTTAAATGGGAAAAATTGAATCGGTCTACGAGTGTTTCCGTCTAGAAACACATTCCTAAAACAAATTAATCTCGTAAACAGAAGCCCCACTGTATATTGCATGTAGTCAATGTAACATTTTTATCTTTAAAAAAATTACTTTTAATTTGTAAAATCTGTTAGTTATGAATTTAATTACTCATTGACAACAACATGAGTTTTATGGTAATAATATAGGTCTACCGGTAGTATTTTTATAATTAATTTTAGATAAATTTTGGAATATTTAAATTTTTGCCCTATTTAACTTGGTGGTTACGATTCTCTTTTTATATAAAATCATATCAGAAAGTTAATTAGTAATGTAATTTTTAATATAATATTTTAAAACTTATGGATCACAGGTGATCTGAAGCTATCTGAACAGATTATCGCAATTAGGCAGAAACGCACAAATGGGGTATGGCTTCTGCGGCGGCCTGCGAGTGTGGCGCAAAGGAGCAGACAGCTGAGCACATAATAACATTTTATCCCATCTATCACCATTCAAATGGAACCCGTGCTTTCTCAGATGTCAAAAAGAATCTGGTGACGTGGCTGATGGAAACATGTCCAGCCATTTAGTGGACCATCCAGCTCTCATCGATCTCCCCCAAACGATGAAGATGAAGGGTAATTAGGCCACAGTAAAAAACCTTTACTTAAAATATGGTGAAATGTACAGTAGTTTATATTTTGATTGCACTTTAAAGCAATGACAAAAAAGGAACAACACTTGAATAGGTTGCCTGACACCACTCGAAACAATTTTGATAACTGTTTCTTGACTGTGCTAGAGCGTGGCGACGCTTTTCAGAGATGGCTTCGAACATCAGGTGTGGAGGTGTGACAACCAATCGAAACTACTGCTACTCGCGGCGTTACAAACTAACTTTAGGTTAAATTTTTTTTATTTTAAACTTGAAAAATCTTTACAAACCAAACCGTTGGAGAAAATGATTTTTTAATCCAAATTGCTAGTTATTACAGCATACTGATAATAAAACTACGTAGTAAAGATATTCAGTCGCCTGATGACCAGCCTAATTTACCAAAAAATTTGATGAGCAAATAATTTAATTTTTAAATTTTTTTATGATTGGCAATTGAATTAAATCTAAATACAACATTCATACACTTTTTGCAATTGTTTTAGTTAGTGTTATACTTACAAGATTTACTAAAAAGAATCTGATATATTTTGGAATAAAGAAACCCTATTCTGTCTCAACAACACTATCACCGTCAGAATCTAATCGAAACGACTATTTAGAATTAATAAACCAATTGATTCAACTTATATAACTATTTGGCCAACCTAAAGATTGAATTTTCTTGTCATTTGCTCTATATAAACAAAAAATTTTTAAAGTTGCTCTTTGGAGAAGTTTATTGCATTTCTAGCCAGAACATGGAGTTCTTAACCTATTTTCGACGACGTTGTTTTAAGGTTTGACAAAATTTTTTTGATTTTTGACAGATCTATTTTGAAAATCTTTTGACGATCAATCGCATAATTTTTTCAGATGTCCTACTTCCTGAACAGAAACTTCTTGCGCTATTTTTTAGCAATTTTTGCGTTTTCTTTTTTTTTTATTTTGGAATTACAATTTTAAGTTTTCAATATTTAAGTCATCTTTGCCGTTAATTTTAAGTTTAGCTTCTCGTAAAATACAATATGAAAGCATCGCAGCAGCAATTAAAACATATCGGCTTATTATTACGAATTACTTTTAGGAGTAAGCAGTGCTTCTCAAACTTTTTACCAACGTCACGCGGTCCAAAAAACTTGAAACGTAATTGTTGCGGTCTATTATTGCTATATGCGAAGTGAAGACCTTTTTTTGGTCTTTCCTTCTTCGAGTACTGTCGCAAATCAAAATGAAAACCTTTTTTAGTCTTTAAGTAATATTGGGCATGAATTTTAGTCTTCGGGATGGTGGAGTTGGTTTAAAAATTCAACACATTCTTCACAACACCTCTGCTGGCTCCATTACAAACTGGCAGTGGCCTACCAGTGACAGGTTGAAACCATACCTTAGCGCTTGAAAAAAATAATTGTTAGTCAGAGATCAAAATGGATGTTTACTACGCAATACTCATATACTTTTGAGAAAAAACTGAGTTAGATTTTAGCTATATATGAGATATGAAACTTGGAATACAGCCACTGGAAATAGAACGTAACTCATAAGTTTAAAATTTTACATTTGAAAAAGATTGCAAAAAACAACAAAATTTTTGATTAAAAGTAAGGCAAAAAATCCTTCTCAAGCCTTTAACTCGAAGCGACGAAAACATTTATATAAATGTTGTTTTGCTTTTACAGCCTTTTAATAACATGTGAAGGATAAAGCACATTTTGGTTCTCAGTTATAAAAGTTAAAATATTTTGATCTATACTTTCTGTTGGAAAAATTTGAGAATGTTTTAGCATAAGAACTTATGTATTTCTTCCACTGAATGTAGGCCGAAAAAAACCTTTCTAAACAACAAATTGGTAAAAATGACAGGATATTTTTTTTTTCTTTCTAGTGTATATTTATTCTCCTGACTCGCTGGAAAGCAACGGAAGCGCTAATACATAGGGCAAGTAATTCCCCAATTTGCTTCCGGATATAACAAGATATTGCTGTCCAGTTGAAATTTTCATTTTGGTTTTTTTTTTAGTTTTATAGAAATATGACTGATCAACACGGCAAACAATAGTTTTGGTTTTTTCCACAAAACATGAATTCTAGCAAGATAGTATAAATATAAATCCATTTATGAAAAGGAAACCAAATCATAGAACAAACAATATAAGGTTCTACTACTTGATTAACTTAGCGGTCAGAAAGTTATTGCAATTTGTAAAGGGCTTTATTATTTGTATGTTATGAATCGGGTTGTATATTTCGTAAATAAGATTGTTTTTTAATCATACTATTTATCATTATTGTGCAATCAATTTATAGCTTGATAATAAATCTGTAAATCTTAATAATGATCTAATTTATTTTTGTATATCATGATAGAATAAGTGTGGGCGTTGGTAAATAACAAAACACTAAAGCTGTTGTGTTTTGTCATAAATTTGTTTACGGAAGTCAAATCGTTTTTTTCTTTTGGGAAGCTGAAATTCTGCTATTACGTTGGATCACATGATTGAATTCGTGATTTGTCGTGTTTATTCACAAGGAAATAGAAAATTTATTAAAAGTTTATAATAAATTTTAAAAGTGCGTTTGGTTTCTTTGAACTTTATATCGAAAACAATTTACAGATATTGTCAGATCAATGAACAAAGTAGTTTAATTTATATACACTTTGACAAGGCAAAAAGTTCAACTTGTTTTTATCTAAAAACATTTTGCTCAGTTCATTCAATATTGCAGTTAACATATCCAAGCATCCTATTATTTATAATGAATGACCGGTCATCAGTGAGATAAGCTTTCAAAGTAGATTTATAGCAAACAAAAAGGCAAAAAAAATTCATTCTTACTTTGCACCATTAAAGAGTCATCACTAAAATTACTTCCACTGTTCAGTAATCATGAAAAATTTACACATAACGTCAAAAAGCATTATAACGTACAAATGCATAAAAGAAAACATGTTGCGGCACTTACGAGTTGGCGGCCTATCTCTGGTTGGCGGTGTCAGCAAGCTGCCATAAATTTCAGTCGTGTCACTAAATAAAAACTAAAAAACAAAACAAAAAATTTCAACCAGGCGGCAATATCTTAGCATCACCAGAGGCAGGTCGGGATAATTGCTTGACCCTTTCTCCAAGTTTAACCCCTTTGATCTTGTGCTGCGAGTCAGGAGGATAAACAGAAATAATAATGATGATAATGTAAATCAGGAATGTGTAACCTACTGGCGAACCAAATACTAAACTTTAAATTTTGTCGCCGGCCGCATCAATTTTTTCAGAATAAAAGCTGAGTCATTTTTTATAACACATGTGTACTACAAATTATGGAAAAATTTAATTTGTCGATTTAAAATAAGTATCAAAAATAAATTAGAATTCGTCAAGGACATTGTATTTAATCAAAAGTTAATGCAATTTCTGCAGTTGCATATCTTTACAAACTTTCGGAATATTCACTTTTAGAGCTTGTTTACACAAAGAGCGTTGGTAGGACCATTTTTTGTTTGTTTTATTAATTTTTTGCTTCGCTTAGCGTTTAAGTGCAGAAAAAAGTAAAAACAATCAATAAAACAAATAAGGAATATTCCCACCAACGTTTGTAGTTGAAACAAGCCTTTATGGTACAACAAACAATTTGAAATTAACTTTCAAATATTGGTCAGATAACTAGCCTCTTTGTAAATTTAATTATAGTGGGTTTAATATCTATTTAAAAAATTGCAAGGGGTGTAACTGCTTGCGTTTGTAACATACTTTCCCAGTTTCCACCATATCAGAGCTCATAAAGCTTGATAATATATCACAGAGCACGAAAATTTAAAATTTTGTTGCAATGTAGATTACACTGCTGTGCTCAGTTATTCTAAATCTCTCTTTAGCATGTTCTACTTCAAATCGGCTCAAACTTAAAATGTCAATAATTTAAATGTGTGCCAAATATCACATGGACCACGAGTTGCATATGTTTGATGTAAGCCATTGCTTTAGTTTTTTCGTAAACTCGCGGTCAATTTAGTTTTCTAAACAGTATTCAGTGATACTTTTATGATCATTGACTATTTTTTAGGTTGCTTTTCGTCATTGTGGAAATTAGTGCATTAATTTTACAATAATACTGTATTAACGGAAGAATATATATTAGCTGTTGACTTGTTTTATTTGAGCTTGTCATTTGGCTGCTTTTCGTATAGAAAAAAGTTAGTGATAGATAATAAAAAGGCTAAAATGCTTATTGGTAAGTGAATACTTTAAATAAAATAAACAATTTTGGCGATGTTTTTTTGCTTTGTTCAAAGTAATGTACATGTATGTTTGATATATAAAAAGCGTTTTTAACTCTGAAAAATAATTCAGATCGTTTTTTCTAAATAAACAATTTTTCCTTTAATTGCCATTTTATTGTTTATTGCTGTATCGTTAATCATCACAGACTTTGATAACCAAAAGTTTAATTACACAAGTTAATAATCATCAACTTATTGTTTCGTTCATAGGCGTACCAGCCAAAAAAAATTTGGGGGCAATGAAGTTTTTCCAAAATTTTGTGACGTTTGCCCAAATCGTGATTTTCTAACACGTTACGGATAGGACAAAAAAATTGTCCAAGATTCTTGAACCAAGAACAAATTTTGTCCTAAAATCATGGTGATCTCTACAAAAAAAAAGGTCTTCACTTAAATTTGGTAACTATTTTTTGCAGTTTGATCACTGTCACTGCCCTAAAATTTCTGACTTTGCACAAATTTTTCATATCGCTTCCCAAAAAATTATGGTTTTTCCCAAATATTTTCTTGTCACTGCCCGAAAAATTTTAATTTTTCCCGAATCTTAGAAACTTAGGGGGGAAATTTCCCCCCTGCCTCCCGGCAAATATGGCTATGGTTTTTTTTTTTTTAAATAGTCAATTGGTATGAAATAGTTCACACAAGAAAAATCATAAATATTAGAAAAGTTAAAGAAAAAGAAGAAGCAGTAACAACGTCAGACGTTAAAGCATGTATAAGAAAAAAAAAGAAAAAAATGTGGAGGTATTGTGTTAGAAAATATCATTGCTCTTGAATCGTCTTAATGGTGTTACCTTTTGCTTAACACTTAAATTTATGAAATATTTGTGTTGAGCAATCAGAAATAATAAATTCAGTTTGTTATGTTTTGTTCAATAAGGTGGTGGCTTTGCTCTTTCACTAATCAAAAATAATTGCGATATTCAAGTGTCAAATATTTAAGTTACAATTAAGCTATTGGTATGTGAGAATTTTCGGAGGTAAATTTGATTTACAATTACAGAGATAGAATAGGCCTAGTAATATTAAGTTCTTTCTTTGATTTATTTTTCTGTTTGCAACTCGTTTTTATGCTATTTGGGAAAAGTTTTCTCTTTTGTCGCATTAAATTTATGCAATTTTTGTAAGTGCATTGGTCAGAGTGATTAACTGAACTCACCAAAGAGTAAGTACGACTAATTTCCCAAAGTGAAAAGATAACAACACTTGCGAGCTATAGTTGTTTCAAAACTGTTTTTACTGATCATGAAGACCAAAATATTTGAATATAAACAAACATTTTTTTTACGAACATATTTAAACAAAAAAACACTTTTTTCTTCCAACATATATTGTGAACAGTGCCAAATTGTGTAATGTTGCAACGTTGCATGTTGCAATGTAATGTTGCAATGTTATGAAGGGTGGCAGCTTGTTCATAAAAGCTGCAGAGCTGCAGCACCCCCAAATATATGCGCCAGAATTCTAAATATTATTAGCAACGCTATGAAAAAAATTTTTGTAAATATGTTTTAGTTTTTCTCAATTTTCTTCAAATTAAATTGAAGTCTAACTGTGATGCTACAGCAAATTTTTTTAATTTTAAATTGGCAACTTCTTGAGCTGTTTCAAATGCAGCTGAAAAATTTCACGCCAAATGATGCCAAAAGACGCAATGCATTGACGCTTTATATGAAACTTTTAACTTTCGTCTGAGTTGCAGTGAATGCAGCTCATTCATAGTAAAATCTGAACTTTTAACGGGATTAAGGGTCAGTGCTGACGCCTCGGAAGTATATTTTATAGCAATGCTTCTCAACTCTTGGGTTGCGACCCAAAAGTGGGTCACCGTTTAATTTAATTGGGTCACCGACCACTGTAGTTGTGTAAAAATTAAATCACTACTTTTTAGGGCCAAAAATCGAGAAATTCGAGACAGATTCAAGTTTAAATGTTAATTTTTTAAGTTCCTGGATTACCGGAATTCGGATTATAAATTTCGGGTGGGTCGCCAAACTTTGCTCTCTATTTCGTCTTATCATTTGGTCACAACAAAAAAAAGTTGAGAAGCACTGTTCTATAATGAGATAAAATTGTTACGATTGGTGAGTTTGTTTTGAGAACCAATCCTATCGCAGTAAAACAGAACTTATATCAAATAGAATTTATTAATTAATTATAATAAAACCACGTCTCTGTCCCAGAGTAGCGCTATTACGTTACGCATTATTTTGTGGTCTGTCTACTGAATGGTTCAGCGCGTCACTATACAGGGTGGGCCGTAAATAACGCACCAAAGCATATTAAACAATACTGATAATAATAACACACGTTTTTATTAAAGCAAGACTTAACAAATGAACAGAGAAACACGTACACGCTGGTACAATCACAAATGCTCAAAATGCTCGCCATTTGCGTTGATGCACAATTCCAGTCGATGTTCAAAACGCTTTGGTGCGTTATTTACGGCCCACCCTGTATATAGTAAGCATGACCAGAGATATGGGAGATCGGGGCACGTAGTAACACTTTTTTTCTTTTTGCTATTTCTTCCATAATAAATGTTTTTTTTCAAAGTTCTTGTTTAATATGAAAAATTTAGATCACTATTTAACTAATATCAAAAAAATAAATTAGTAATTTTTAAAGCTTAGTGGTTAAAATTTCGATTTAAATATTTAGCAAAAGCTTAACAATGTGCCCCGTCAATGGGGTAAGTTGTAACAGCAACAAAATCACTAATAAATGTTTAAATTTAAATGTAACTTCAAGAAAATAACAATATGAAAAAGTAAATGCAATGAAATCACACATAGCCTAATCATAGACATGAATATCAAGCACAAAAATGAGGTATTTAGCCGTTGCCGAAAAATGTTAAAACAGTTTTTTTCACTGCTGGATTAGCCCAATCATAAATTTCAGAATCACATTTGTGACAAAAATATGTATTCAAATCTCCGGCACAAGCTAAATGTGAACAGCGTTGTACCACCCATTTCTTATCAGGACGACTGTTAAAAATAGGGCTCAAGAAATGTAATGCAAATCTTTTGCTTTTAGTGCTTTTTCAAAAATTGGTTTTTCTTTGGAGCTGTATGTATGGCTGTATGGCTTTGGAGCTGTACTACCTTTTTATCTACGAAAACAAATTCGGAAATCGGCGTTGAAAAAATAAAACCCAGGAAAAGTTTAGTCGATTCGGTCATTCAGTCAAAATTTTTTACGACTGTACATTTTTTAAAATAAGAATGATTTTAAAGAAGCTCCCCAATTATTTAAAAAAGAAGGCTACCAAATGTATTTACTTTTGGTGCAATTAAATAGGTTCAGCATAATTATTGCCAACAGAGCTAAGTTTCGAGATAAATTTTTGATGCTTACATACTGCTGCTAAAAATCGTAATTATATCTTCATTAGCACAGATTTCAGCATTTCAAATATTGATTTTAGTATGTACGACTCAAAAAATATAGCAAGCCTGGATAGATAAAACTTATCTTTAATAAAATATTTTTTTATCTATGTAACGTTAGTAATTGTTTGTCGATACATGATATTAAGTTTTGTCTTTTACGTTTTTACTCATGTTCATATTGATAAGTATTAGTCAAAATGTTTAAAAACATATTTTAGTTTAAATAACAAATGAAAAAAGGAATTTCATGAGCTTTAAAATAATCCAATCTTATAACAACAAACATCTTGTTTTCTTGTTGTGATCAGTCCAATGTTACTTGAAATATTTATAAACTTGAAATATTTTACTCCTGACGAGAAGTTTACTCAAATGTCGGTATTGTTTCTGACTTTGATTTGATTAAATACAAAAATGTTAAACTGCACTTGTATTCTTAACATCTCATTAAAAGAGTTCTGTATGTTTATTGTAACTACATTATGTTTTTAAAAATCGTATACAACCAGAGTTATTTTAAAACAAATGAAAAAGTATAAAAAAGAATTCAATGCGAATTAAGTGAAAAATTTTAAAATTTAATTATCCAGAAAATTTAGAATTATTGAATTTCCTTTCTAATTAATCTGTTTTAAATATTTTTTTAATAATTAATTTGAACCCCCTCCCCCGAATCAATTGATAAAGAAACCTTTTTATTACAACCGTGCATAGATAAAACGAACTGTTATTTTGTTATTTGCACTTACTAACTTCGTCAAAGTTACTAGCGAAATATAGTGTTCGACATACATAATCAAGATAAAAAGATATTAAGAAAGCAAAAATCATACTGATTAGTCACGAAACTTTGTTTTCCTTTCAAATCAATGTAAAGCCAAAAAGAAATAATTCTTAAAAGATATCAGGGTTTCGTTATTAGGTTATGCGGCCCTAAGCTGCATAATATGAAAAAATTGTGGCCAACTGAAACCTGACGCTAAACTTCCTGAGTTATTACTAAAAGCAGAGTTTCAATTTGCAATTAATTAACTCAATTCTGATGCTTTGTTGAATAAAAATAAATGTTTGGGGTTTTTGTTTTTAGTTTGTGATTTTGTTTCATATCATCATCCAAATAAACAGTGATGTATTCAAGACCATAAACGTCGAGACCGAGACCGAGACCGAGACCCGATAAATTTTTCGAAACCAAGACCGAGATCGAGACTGGACAATTTCAAGACCTAAGGTTCGAGACCGAGACCACGGCCAAAAAAGTTTACAAAAAATAAAGTCCACTTTCAAATATTTTAAAAACAATAAATTTTTATTTTTTTTAAATCTGAGTTTCATTTTAAATAAATAAGTATTTCTAGCATGTTGGTAGCAGCTCTCTCTGTGTGGTTACCTCATTAAACGACCCGCTTTAAAAACCAAGTCGAAATAAACAAGGCGAGCTATTTAATAATGTAGTAAAAAGCAGAATATTCATTAAACTTTTTTTAAACTTAAAAATGCGCGGTCATCACAATTATTGTTGAAACTTTATCAAAATATTTGATAAGATCGGCTTTCTGTTTGTGGGTTTGTTTGCTTACATCCCATAGATTTCATAGATTTCGTCTAAATAATCATTTTAAAAAGGATAAGAAATAATAAAGAATTAGCAAACAAATAAAAACTATTTAACGACTCGCAGCCATTTTGAATAGGTTATTCGGAATAATGTTGAAAACATGGCTCTTTGCTTTTTTCTACTTCGTTATATTGACACTTTCTTGAGGTTTTTAAAAATATTTTATTTAAAGTCTTTTAATCTAAATCAATAAATACAGTACATGTATCCATGTACGTATATAGAAGTTTTTCAAAATTTTTGGTCAATGTTCGTCAGAAAAGTGCTCAATAACCTCAAGTCAAATCGGTTAAATTAATTAAATTACAGATCACAAAATTTAATTTAACATTGATTTTATTTGCCCCAACAGATTGTTTGGCCTGCCTGGGCTTGTCAGGGGACGGTTAGAAATTTTATTCAAATAGAAGATTCTATTTGAATAAGATTTTTAACCGCCCCCTGACGAGTCCAAGCAGGCGAAACAGTCTATTGAGGCAAATAAAATTAATGTTAAAATAAATTTTGTGGTCTAATCTTCAGTTTAACTTTTGTGCACGAGGGTATTTAACAAAGAAACACCACCGCACTGGAGACTGTTAACCAAGACATGCTGCAGCATGTTTAGGAGGAGCCAGAGTACCGATTTGACGTGTGCCGTGTCACAGGCGGTGCGCATATTAAACATTTGCGAAACCTTTCATGAAATTTAGGTGGCTTTGAATTTCTTATTGAAATTTACAGGAATAAATCTTGTTCAGCTCAAAATTAACCTTGTTGAATTTTATTTGATTTGACTATGTATTTTCTGTAATATTTACATGTCAAATGATGTCAAATTTTTTGAAAAACCCTGTATTTATATACTGTGTATACCGCATATACTTGTGTATAAGTCGATCTTAAATATAATTCAAGTGTATTTTAAGACCAAAAATTGCGTCATTTTAGGTATTACCTTTGTATAAATTGATTGTAGATTCCAGGCACAGTCACTATTTTAGACCAGTGTGGCAGTATCATGAGGGCAGCTACGTCATGCACACATTAATGACTCCGACACTCGGGCTTCTCGGACTCAGCTGAGTCATTCTGAGAATGATGATCCGCTTGACAGTGATGATGGTCTTTATGATGATGTAACTAACACCAGCGGTATTGAGGAGTGAAATGAACTGTTTGGGGCAAGCGATAGTGATGGCGAGAATGACTTTGAAGGCTTTGAATAAACTCTTTGTTAGACTAGTATTAAATGTTAATGTTTCTCGGATTCTCGGATTTTCGTATGTTTGCATAATTACCGGCATATAAAGATTAAATCCTATTTAAAGACACGTGTGGATTTCCAGTGCATTAGACTTTATTCAGTCATGATCGAGCGCTCGGTCGCTAGCTTGTCTACTAGTAATATATAAATTTCAAGCTAATTCTACATACCTTAAAATAAATTACACTGATATTTGATAATTTTGTGAAGTAACGTCAAGATGTGAGTGGTTTTTAAGGTGAAGCATTATGATATGAGCATTTCTTTAGACCGGCATATATATAACATGTATAATAACAGAGTTTTCTTTTCACATTCACAGTTTATACGACTCTTCAGCAACATTTCTGTAAACTTTATCTGTATATCTAAAAGTCAACCCAAAAATATTAACTTTAAATCGTCTCCCAAAAATTCGACTTATAAACAAGTATATACGGTACATATATATAGCTCCCAGCTTGTTTAATAAAATACGTATGTATCAGGTACGTGCCGCCAGGAAGGCAAGTCAGGCAGTGCCTCACTTCTAAAATCAAATAAAGCAGAAATAAAATATTGAAGTTATAGTCTTTGCAAAATAAATGCAACTTGCTATTAGTGGAAAAAAAACTAGTAAAAATTATACCTTACTTGTTGCAGTTTAATTACTTTTGCTTTTTAACCTAATTTTTGACCGTTTAATCGTTGTATTTTCAGCACTTTAACGATTTCGTCAAGCGTTCTTGTCAATAAAATTGCTGATACACGCTAGTGAGGCAGCTTTAAACTTGCCTCCCTTCAAATAAAAAAGAAATAAAAGTGTGAAACAATACAGCGCTTTTTTCTCTTTTGGTGAAAATATCTGTTAAAATGAGACAAATTTGAGGCATGCCGCAATTGTGACATCGTATGAAAAAAGTCTTTCTTATTCAAGACATTTGCTAAAACAAGATAAATCGGTTTGTTCGCAGTAAGTCGAAATACACGCATTGTGCAACTGCAAAGCAATAAATTTATTTTAAGTTTTAGTAATCAAAGATGATTTTGTATCCAAGCGAAGAAAACTTTCAACATAAAGCTTTCAATCTAATTTTGGTATATTTATAGTTTGGGTTTGGACATTAATTTTTGGAAGGATTTTATATCCATACGTTTCTAACTAACCATACTATTTTATAATCATACATCACTTGACAAACACGTTTAATGTTTCTTTTAATTTTGAAAGTATGAAACAATATCAATCAATTTTTCACACAAATATTTTAAATTTATCAATTAAAATTTTTTTTAATTTTTATACTTAAATAGGCACTTTCTATGAGGCGAGTGTGTGCGCTGCGACACCAGCCTGGTGCGCAGTGCTCTGCTGTCAATTAGGCCCGAGATAGAAAAGCTGTACGCAATGTTTTGGCACCAGCGCTCCCATTCCGAGTCAGTAAATTGCTGCGTCCGCACGAAGAGAGTTTTTCGTACACTTCCACAAGATAGTTACAGAACGTGAAAGATTTGTCCAGTTTTACGTCAAGATAAATAGGAACTGGAGATAAGGCAAAAAATTTATCGTTTTTGTAAACTTTTAGCTTTGTTTGGCCCCTTAATTATTTAAAAGAAAGATTGTCGTCACTATTTTTGTGTAACTGAGCTTTAACTTCTATGTCTGGAGATTTGCTGAAAGTGTAGTCATGTCTGGACTTAAATTTTCCCAGCAAGACCTCCCAGTCTTCAAAAGAATGCAACAGTCTCGAGTCTTCTGAATAAGCAAACTTTCTGGAGAATGTGAAAGACAAATTTATAGATATTAAAAAGGGGAGAAGTCGGTCCCGATCCCTGAGGAACTTCATTTTTCAGGCGGCGGAGCGTGGTTGACGTCACCGGTAAAGTGTAAAGCGTTTATTCCAGACAAGTTCTATGGTCATTCGAACCATTTGCTTTTCCGAAAGAAATCTCAACAGCTTGTAGGTAAGGCTAAGGTGTCAAACAGTGTCACTATTTTTCTTCTTAGCTTAGAAACAATTCGTTATATTTTGTGTTAACAGAACAACCTGTTTTACGGTTAACATTTGGCGTCTAAACCAAGCTTGTTTGCTAATGATCAATAGAGTTTAAAACCTACTCGCGTCATCTTGTTGTGTCCTAAAAATAGACTCGCAAATACCTCAATTCGCTATATACCTCAATTCGCAATTCGCTATATACCTCAATAGACTCGCAATATACCTCAATTCGCTTTGCTAGGTGGTCTTGGGAAGTAATTTTAAATTTCGTTTATATCTCTAAATAAACAACAAAGTAAAAAGTTTCAGCCAGAAAGCAATATTTCATATGTAATACATTGCTGTGTTGGTATGAACTATGCCGAAGCATTTTAATTGCAGCAATGATACTTAACTTTTTCGGAAAATGTTTTGAATCTTTTCTCTTTTTAATATTTTTGGCTGTTTTTCGAAATCAACATCGAGCTTTATCAGTTTGTTCATTTGTTGGCACATTTATCAGTTTTTTGGCAGCGTGGTGGTAATTGTGATCGACATGTTTTGGTTCAAAACCTACTTGCGCCATTCTGTTGTGTCCTTGGAAAAGTTATTTTACGGCACTTTCCCTGCTTGGTGGCCTTGGCAAGCAGTTCTAAATTTCAGTCATATCTGTTACGTGAACTGACAATGTGATTGGCTCTTTAGAAATTGGTACGACAAATTACCATTTGTTTTTTAAATTTGATTTATGCCCCTGTCACGGGATCGCGCGATGCACACACGACCTGAAATCATGGGACTTCATGTGACTTTTTGCTATATAGGCCGGAATTGAAACCATCGCCTCACTTTGGTTGTGACCAGGGGAGACAAAGTAATTCGTATTTAACCAGGCTAGAAATTCTGATATAGTGTATGTAGAATAATTTAATTAACGTACACTCCACTATGTTGTAAATTGTAATAACTTGATATATTTGTATATTTTAGATAAAAAAATATTCGAATTTAACACCTCAACATCTTGCTAACGCCTCGTAATGTAATAAAATTAAATTGAGTCTTTAGTTAAAATTCTGTGATGGCTTGGAGATTAGGTGTTGAAATTCTCCCTAAAGTCTGTTCAAGTAGAGTCAGTCGAAACTTCATAAGCGCATGAAGGAACAAGATTACAATATCTATTAAATTTCAAGCGGACAGCAATATTTGGCATTTCTGGTAGCAGGTCGGGGTAATTGGTTGCCCTATGTGTAGCGCCTCCGTCGCTTTCCAGCGAGTCAGGAGAAAGTAAATAAATAAATTTAAGTTCACATCCAACAACTCACATCCGCAAATTCGCGTCAGACAATTCATGGGTCAGCAGCGTGGTCGAGTAGTTAAAAGCGCTGTGATTATAATCGACATAGTCTCGGTTCAAAACCTATTGGTACCCTTCTTTTGTGTCTTTAGGAAAATTACTTTAGGGCGCTTTCTGCTGCTTGGCAGTCTTGGCAAACAGTTCTAAATTTTAGTAAAAACTAAAAAACCAAAATAAAAAATTTCAAACAGACAGCAATACATCTCCGTAAGCAGGTCTGAGTAATTGCTTACCCTATGTAATAGCGCCTTTGTCGCTTTCATGAGAATCAGGAGGATAAATATAGAGATAAAATGAAATGAATAATTGATCTATTGATCATTTAGGAGCAGGCTGGGTTTAGACGCAAAAAGTTAATCGTAGATCAAGTTGTTCAGTTAACACAAAACATAATGAATTGCTTTGAAGCTAAGAAAAAGATTAGTAATACTGTCTGACATCTTATCCTTATCTAAAATCTGTTTATATTTTTCCGGATAAGTACATGGTTCGAATGATCATAGAATTTGTCTGGAACAGACGCTTCCCTCGTATTACCGGTGACGGAAAGCAAAGCACGCTCCACCGCCTAAAAAAGTGACGTTTCTCAGGGATCGGCCTTGGTTTCTCTTCTTTTTAACATTTATAGGTACTTTTGTCTTCCACAACCCCCAGAGAGTTTGCTTATTTTGAAGATCTGAAATTGTTGCATTCTTCTGGAGATTGGAGGGATTTGCTTGGAAATTTAAGTCAAGATATGACTACCCTTTCTGGCTATCTCTAGACATGGAAGTTGAGCTTAATCACACTAAACCAGCGGTTCCCAAACTTTTTTTGTTCACGGCGCCCTTCGAAAAATTATCAATACTCGCGGCGCCTTAATGAAGCCAAAATTTGCAAATATTAAGTTTTACCAAGAAATTGTATTTAAATCATGTTCATTATTCAAAATGCACAAAAATATCAGCATTATTCGCAAAATATTAAAAAACATTTAATGTTAGCAGTGAGCTTGTTGCTCTATGCACATTTTATTAATCCGCGGTGCAATGTTTGATATTGCAACACACATGTTGCGTTCAATGTCAATCTTATTGCGACACTTCCGCTTGATTACTGCTACCGCAGAAAAACCGGCTTTAAACAAGTATGACGTTGCAAAAGGCACAAGAACACGGAGAGCTTTACAGCCTACAAGTGGAAACTCAGATCGAGCCTTAACCCAGAATGAAATGAGTAAATTAAGGTTGTGTAAGCTTTTCAAAGTGAGGTCAAAAGAAAGATCGATTAAATTGTTCAGCTTTCAGAGATGTAAAGGCCCATTTCCACTACGAGCGTAGAAAAGAGCATTCTTTGTTTCTTTTATTGATCTTCGATTGAAGCGAGCGGTTAAAATTGAAGCGAGCGCAAAAAAAATCAATAAAACAAACAAAGAATGCTCTTTTCCACAGTCTTAGTGGAAACGGGCCTTAAACCCCTGAGAGGCATTTGCATTATCAAGAAAAGAATTTCTTATCCAATTGTGATTCTCCATGTCTTCAGAAAAATATTTCTCAAAATGCGAAATTAGAGTATCCAAATGCGAACACATCACAGTCTTCATACCACACTCATCAGTATTCTGCAGGGAGAGATTGCCAGATTGCGAGTTTAAATGGGATTTAAAAGTGAAAAGTTATCACATTGCTCGTTATTTATCAGCAGATCAGTTTGTCACAACAGTAGTTTTCTTAGGCTGTAATTTTGTCATGGAGTTGCAGAAGGTGAGTTTCTTTTTCTTGGAGGGAGATGTTTAATTGATTTAAATTTTTAAAGAATATCGCAGAGATATGCCAACTGAGTCAGGAAAACTTCATCCTTAAAGGTAGTAGCATGTGCAAGGTTTTCTTCTTTTAAAAATATGGAGATTTTGTTTCTCAATTCGTACACACGCAGAAGAACTTTGCCTTTGGAAAGCCACCTTGCATTACAATAAAACAATGAATTGTTGTGCTCTGCTCCTAATTCATCGCAAAGACGTTGGAAAAGCCGAGCTTTAAGCGGCCTTGCTTTAATGAAGTTCATAGTTTTGACAACAGCTTTAAGCACTCCATTAAGGTCACCACTGAGCTGTTGCAAAGCCAGCACCTCACGTTGTATTAGGCAGTGGGTTCATTTTGCGTTAACGGCAACGCCCTGCACTAAAGTTCGCAGCCCGCCAAAGCGGCCAGACATAGCTCGGGCACCATCAGTGCATAAACCAACGCATTATTTCCACTGGAGATAATTTTGTTGAAAAAAATTGTTCAGTATTGCAAAATATTCATGCGCTCTACAATTTGTTGAAATTGGTATACAAAACAGCAAATTTTCAACGATATTGTCATTGTTATCGATAAAGCGTACGTAGCAAATCAAATAAGCATCTTTATTACTGGTACTGGTTGTTGCCTCATCTAAATGTAAGCTGAACTCATTTCCACGCATTTTTGCAACTAGCTGATCATTAATATCATCCGAAATTTTATCGATCCTCCTACGAATGGTATTGTTTGAGAGTGGAACAGCTTTTAGTTTTTGAGCAGCTGATTCTCCAATCATTGTCAAAACTAAGTCAAGAGCAGCAAGAAACACAAGTTCTTCCGGAATGGTATGCAGTTTTTTACATTTCGCGATTCTGTACGCAACTTTAAAAGAAGCAAGTTGTGCTTTAGCTGGTGTTTTTAAAAAATTTGAAAATACGACGACTGCTTATTCATTTCTGATACCTTACGAGTAAAAAAATTCGCGTGTTTTTCTAGATAAGTTATTGTAACTAACAACTAACAAGCGGCCCCACACAGCTGCTGCTTACAATACATTGTAAAATTGTAAAAAGCTGCTAACAACTTTCACATATTTTCGCGGCGCTACTGGCAAGGTCTCGCGGCGCCCAGTTTGGGAACCACTGCACTAAACGATAGCGACAACCCTTCATTTAAACAACCGAGAGGCCAAATCAAATCTAAAAGTTTACAACAAGCATAAATTTTTAATCTTCTTCGCCGTTCCTACTTATCTTGTGATAAAACTGGACAGATCTCTTATGTTTTGTCGTTATCTCGTGGCATTTCACCAAAGCCTGTGTCTTCGTGCGACACGCAGCTAAAGCAATTTGGTGGCTCGCGATAGAAGTGTTGGTGCTAAAACACTGCGTGCTACAGCTGCCTTATCTTGGACCTAATCGACAGCTGAGTTCAGTGCACCAGGCTTATGGACAAGTTTATTTTAATTTATAAATTTAAAATATCTGCATGAAAAATTAAATGATATTGTTTCATACTTTCAAAAGTGAAAGAGAAATTAATAGGGCTTCTTTTTTTAAAAAGATTATACTGAACAGCTATTCAATTAAAAAATGCCAACAAATTTTCTCTTGTCTGTTGTTCTTCCCAAAAACATTTCTTCGACAAAATAAAAGCAACAAACAAATTTTATCAAATCTTTTCCCAACTTGGTGTCGTACAAAACAGCCATAGAGAAAAATTGCTTCATTTTATTGTGCTAATTTCTTAAATCCAATTTTCCCAAAAATTACTTATTTTTAAATTAACGACTATGTAAATTTGGAGTCTACTTAGATTTTATGCTATCTTATTTTAAACAAACGCATAAAAATTATTGAAGGAAAATATATAAACCGAGATAATACTTTATTGTTGTACTAAACTGTAAATAATAGAGTAATCGAATCGTAACACCAAAGTTTAAGAAATGATTAGACACAGTTGGTAAATACTTTTCATTTAATTTACTTATAACTACAAAAATTTAAAATATTGAATTTTAATAATAAAATGCTTATAAAGAGCTCAAGCTATAAGCTAATGAAAAAACAATAAAAAAATTTAAGCAAACGACAATATGCAATGACGGAGCAAACGGAGCGGTCCTGCCCCCCCCCCATTAAAAACGTTGAAAAGTTACCCCCTCCTCTAAACAAAATATTGCTTTATCTCTACATAGTAGCACAAAGACGGTGACACCCCTTACCTTAACTTTAGTACGAAAGTAGGGATTATGCACTCGATCGAAAGCGATAAACTTTTAGTTTATTTTTTTTAGAGATCAGTACAGTTTTGGAACAAAACAGATTTTTGACATTAATCGAAAGTGATGACTTTTTTCAGAGATCATAAGGTTTTTGGGACGAAAAAAATTCTTTACTTTGTTTAAACTAGGCTACTTTTTTTTATTATCGTTTCACAATAAATTTTAATTTATAGCCTATTGGCATCCTTCAAAAGCAAGCGTAAGAAATTGTTTGTCGGTTGCCATACATTTAGTCTAAAGTTTTCGGCGCTGTCTTGTGAGTCCGGAAGATAAGCAAATGATTTGATGATGATGGAAACCAATACGTAATCTTAAACTAACTAGACTAATGGAACAGCACTTTGTACAAAACGTTTTTTAATCGTTGAGAAAACCTCAACATTGTTTGTTTTTTGTTCATAGGAATATATTGTATTCTGTTAAACAGTAAAACAAAATTAAACAAAAAACATTTTATTTTTAAAAGAGTATTTTTATTTTCTTGCATTGTCCCAGTTCTTTCTACTTAGTAAACAAAAAATTTCAAGACAACGCAATGGTTGATCCAACAACATCTTTATTATTTCTTTATCTTGGAATGGGAAGTTTGGAGGCTTCCGGGCCATCTGCCGTTATTCTTAGTGCTGGAATGTTGGTGGTCGCAGTGATGCTGGTTACTATTTTTGCAAAAAGATACCTGAAGCTGTAAAAGAGTTGATCAAGAAAATTAAATAATTTTGTTGTTCGTTTTTTTGCGTATCATTTAAGTGAAAAATTTTGACAAATCAGGTTTAAAATGACTATTTTTAATTGTGTTTGCGTATTTTTTGAAGATATTATTATGTTTTATAATTTGTACTGAAAAAAGTTTAACTTTTTACTTTGTAATTCGTGTACTGATTTTTCAATTTGTTTTAGACCTATACTATTTATTAGGTGGGTTAATTCATATATAAATAAGATTTTGGCTAAAACTATTTCCTTAATATGATTGATTGGATAGTCTCTGCTACATACAGTTTTTATTTCCTTGGCGTCTCCATCACAGCCACTGGTTTACCTGCTGCTATACTTCATGTCGGGGGTCTTCTCGTCAAAACAACGGCACTTGCTGCGTTGCTACTGTATGTGAAGCAACGCTACGATGAATCCAGACGTTGATCTGTGCTCTGTTTGACTTAGACTTTTGCTTCGTGAAAAACAACTGAAACTTGGTTCTTTTTGATTATCGAACAGCTACTACAAGACTTCGATGAATGATTTTGCTTTTTATCATTAAAAATATTTTGTACGTCATCAATCGTAATCGTTAACATGATACGAGATGACATGTTTTGGGTAATAAGTGATCATTTTCTTTTTTTATCGCAAAAAGCACCGTGTTATTCTTTTATGTTTTGTTTTATTTTTGTCGAAATAAATTATCTTTATTGATTACAATAGCAGTGGTGGATATTCAAAGTTAGAGGCCCGAGGCAAGGATTTCCGAAACTTGATGTTCTCTAAAAAACAAAAAGTTTTGATCTCGTATCTCCCTTTTTTCTCCAAAAATCATAGTGATCTCTAAAAAAAATGGTCTTCACTTAGATTTGATCTCTCTTTTAGCTATTTTTCTACCAAAATCATGGTGATATCTAAGAAAAAGGTCTTCTCTTCAATTTGATCTCGCTTTTCGCTATTTTCCTTAAAATCATGGTAAAAAAAGGTCTTCACTTCAGATCGATTTCCTATTTCCCACTTTTCGTTCCAACTTCATAAGGATCTCTAAAAAAACTTATACAGCAAAATGAAACTATATGCGATATTTTCGAGGGGGGCCCGAGGCAACTGCTTCATTTGCCTCACCCAATATCCAACACTGATTACAATAGCAGAGCAACAATTATTTCAGACATTTGCGAGTTTTTATTACTCAAAATCACGACAGTTGTTAGGATGCTGCTGTATGCAAAGAAATGCTACGATGGATCCAGGGACTAATTCGTATTTTGTTTGGATTTAAAACTTTTCCGTTTTCTGACTAAAACCAATTGAAACTTTAATTTTTTTAATTATCACATGACTACGGCAAGAATTTGGTGATTGACCAAGCGAAATCATTAAACCAAAAAGAAAATGACATCACCGCGCTATCTTCTAGGTCAAAATTTTACTATTCAATGGCAAGAAACGATGTGTTATTTTTTCCTGTTTTTGTTTTTGTTTCAAAAAAATTAACTTTATGATTAAATAATAGTAGTGTGACAATTACATTGTGCGACATAAAAAGAATTTTTTTATGCAAAAGTTTTTGAATTTCTGGACCAATGAAAATGTTAAGCAAAAAAATGCACTGAGCTAAGCAACACTTTTGTCAAATCCAAACTTTTCCTAAAAAAAAGGAATACATTTTCAAAATTCTTCAAATCTTTAAAAAAATTTAGGGTATTGAAGAGCGTTATACAACAGCTTAGCTTTTTTAGTTGTATTAAATGTGCTACATGTATGGGTTGGTGAGTATTACCATTATGCAACAGCACTGCCTTTAGACTTGCTTTGCTCAAATCAATAAGTTTAGACTTGCTTGTTCAAATTAATCTCCAATCAACACACTTATCTTATTTTTTTTATTTTATCTTTATCTCTATATTTATCCTCCTGACTCGCAGGAAAGCGACGGAGGCGCTATACATAGGGTAGGCAATTACCCCGACCTATTTCCGCAGATGCTGTGCGCTAGTAATTTAGTAGAGATATTACTGTAATTTAGAACTGCTTGCCAAGACCACCAAGCAGGAGAAAGTGCCGTAAAGTGTCTTTTCCACGAACACAACAGAATGGCGCAAGTGGGTTTTTAACAAACTTCACACCTAACTCCATCATTAAGCTATCAACAGCTTAGTCAACAGTCCTAGATTTCGTATTAAGCTGTAGGGTGTGCCTCTGTTTTTAGGGTTGCGCAAACTAATCATTTTTTGCAAAGCAAACCATATAACAAATCTTCACATTTTTTGCAACGTAAACCATATGCCGGGTCCTTTTTTTTGATAAAATTTATTTCTTTCATTTTGTACATGAAAAGTGCATGAGCTCCCGAAAATTACTCTGTGGACCCCTGCTTTAGAACTAATGGCCTATTATTCTTTTGCACAAATTTACTTCTTTTATGGAAAGAACGGTCTCACTACAATCACTCACTATATTCCCTCATAGCAAATAAAGCCCAAGTTTAAAAACATTCTTTCCAATAATACTTGAGTGTTAGCTGGACAGCTTAAAATCTTCGAGACCGGCCGCACAATAGGAGGACATCTTATGCGCTTCTCAACTTGACTTTCCTCTGCTGCTCTACTTAGTATGACGCTTTATTAAATGTGATTTTGAGAAGGGCGAATTATTAAAACCATCTGTTATGCTATAAATTTATTAAGTTTCAATTTAAGAAATAATTTTGAGCATTTTAGACAGCATTAATCTCTCTCAATCCGGAGTTTTTAAGGGGAGAGCTACACCACAACGGCGCTATACCCAGTAATCAATAGATTTAAAGGTTTTTAAAAAAATATAGGAATAAGTTTAAAAAATATAGAACTCAAAAATAAACTTTTTTTGGTTAACTCATATATCAGGCCCGTTTAATAGAAAGCGGAAGCAGTTTATGTTTTGTCGCTTCCTCGTCCGCTTTCACTTTAATAAAAAAAACCGCTTCCCCATCCCTATCACATACTCACACCAGACCCTAAGCCAAGGTATCTGGGAATAGGGATGTGGAAGCGAAAGTGGACGAGGAATAGACAAAAAATAAACAGCTTCCGCTTCCATCAAAAAAGCACTGCTTGCATCTTCCACTTCCTATTCCAAAGTATTTTGGATTAGGTTTCGGTGTGAATGGGATATGAAAAAATACAAATCTAAAATTGTTCATCCAAGTTGACAGTCTGCCCTGAAACCGTATCTGTATGATACTGACATTTCAATTCCTAAAGCTTCGACTTCAGAAGTTTTTAAGATTAGTTTTCATGCTTTTGAGGAACCTCCTGTATCTTTTCAAAAACGTTCGGTCTTTTTGCCAGTATTTTGAGTGATGAGAAACATAGTTTTAATTTTGAGAGCTTTCCAAGCAATTAGAGAAAAATCGGAAACAAATCACACATTCAAGTTTTTTTTCTAACAATATTTATGAATGACCCGGGCCCATACCGGTACGCATTATATGCTATGAGTCATTACACTTTTGCTTCTTCCGCCTCATTCTTAAACTAGATGAAGATGCACAGTAGATGTGTTTATTAAAAATCTTGTTCAATTTGTCAAATTCAATTAACTGTGCAAGTAAGCAGAAACAATGTTAGCCTACTTCACTTCCTACAGTTTATTTGAACTATTGCAAGAAAAGTTACTTTCATTGTCATAATTTTTCCTGTTTTAAATGTGACGATTCTAATCAGCTGCTATAATCTTCTAGAGTGAGACTCCATGTGCTACAAATTACGCTTCCACAAAACATTAATTAACATATTAACACTACAGTTTGTTTTCCATATTTTGTTTTTCCCATGCATACCTATCAGTTTATACGGAATATTAAGCATATCCTGTTGATTCTAGGACTTTTATCCTCCTGGCACTTACCCCCTGGTCATATACTAACCACCTACGCCTTTATACTGACATATACTAATATACGAACACAGGTATTTGACCAAAATACAACAATACTAGGGAAATATATGACCGGGGGGCATGGGACCCGGAGGTAAGTGACCTGCTACCAATCCCGTTACCTTTCGTTCAACTTACAGATTCAGGACACCAAACGCGGCAGAGGTTTATTATTTATTCCAGAGAAAAATTGCAAAACCTTAGTTTAAGACTAAAATGACGTAACAATATTGTTTTTGCAATCTTTTCTTCCATCATATTCATTGCACGACAGTGACGCGCCTTGAAGCTCTCGATTTGTAAGGTATTAATTTTTTAAAGAAAGGTTAGTGCAAATGTTATTTAATAACAATCAAAACAGTGCTCTATACTTAGATGTAAAAAAGGCTATTTGAAGTATTCTCTCACATTTAGCTTACTTTTTCTAAGTTAAAATACATTTGTTTTATTTTATCTCTATATTTATCCTGCTGACTGGCAGGAAAGTGTCGGAGGCGTTATACATAGAGCAAGCAATTACCCCTACCTGCTTCCGAAGATGCCAAGATATTGCTGTCTCGTTGAAATTTTTTAGTTTCGGTTTCTTAGTTTTACGAGTATAAAGATATGACTGAAATTTAGAACTACTTGTCAAGACCATCAAATAGGGAAAAGTGCCGTAAAGTGTCTTTCCCACGGACACAACAGAATGGAGAAAGTAGGTTTTGAACCGAGACCATGTTGATCACAAGCATCCCTTGATCACCACTTGATCACGCTGCGGACGAAAAAATGTTTTGTTATGAAAAACTTGCGAAATTTTTAGTTTTCTTTAACATTAGTTTAAGATTTTACGCTCAATGCTTTTCGTTTTTGTTTTTTCATTCATTTTCCACGAGGTGACTATTCTAAAGTGACTATTTCATTCGTTCTCCACGAAACATGGCTAAATTTAAACGCATGTCTCGTGATTAATCGCAATCCTCTTTGTCTTGATCTTCTTTCTTTCTTTCTTTCTTCGCCATGAGGCAATTTAAACTCACATGCGATTTGTTCACTGACAAAGTAAATCATACAATTGAATTTGTAAAACCAAGAAGATGTTTAACCAGCTAGCTTCGTTTTAATAGTAAAGATTTCAATTTTCTATTATATCTTCAATTTTCTAATATGTTTTATGTTTTGGTAATTCTATTTGAATACGTGAGTATTTAAATTGAAATTTTTGGATTTGTTCTAGAAGTTTATCGTTATCAACGTTACATAGACATACCATATTTCTGAAATGGCAAATCAGAATATTCATTAAAAGAAAAAAAATTCGTCGAGTGTTTTCTATAAAAAAAAAAAGGTCTTAGCTTTGAATCTTTCTCAGGTTTCTTCACTTTTGTCGCTGAAAAGTAGTGTTCTCTAAAAAAATGTCCTCACTTATAATCAATCTCAGATTTCTTACTTTTCGTCCCAAAATCATAGTGCTCTCTAAAAAAAAAAGAAAAAACAGGTCTTCACTTAAAATTGGAAAAACCGGGACATTTTGGTCAACCGGGTGGGACGCCGGGACAAGGCCTAAAAAATGGGACTGTCCCGGTTAAACCAGGACGTATGGTAAGGCTAACGTTACACTGACTGCTGCGGTATTGTGGCCCAACAAGCCTGATAAATTCATTTGTTATATTACTTTGTGAAACTACCAATAGTTAATAATTGCTCTTTAATAATCGTGCGTGCGTACTTCTCTACTTACATGCTTCGTTTATTGGTGTGTCGCTTCTTTATCGAGTGCTACACCCCGTGCGCGTACTTCAACATGAAGGTCAGCTTCAGTTTGTGTTGATTGAATTATCAATTATTCTAAAAGAGTCCCTACGATAATGTAGTTGGCGTTTGGGCCATCGCCATTAAAATAGTTCAATTAAAAAATTACATTTAAAATTGCCAAATCTGTTATGTAGAGACAAGTCAGTTGCTAAAATTTTAAGTCTTAAGGAATTTGATTTTAAATGAGTGCCGGATCGCTTTCTTGTGCTAAAGCTTTCATGATCAAATCCAGGGGGCGAAAAAAAGATTTAAAGTTTTTTGATGTTTCTTAAAAATTTCTTTCGGTGAAGTAAAAAACAATGTTGTAGTGTAAAAAAATCAAAATCGTGGGGTGAGAACTAAAAAGTATTTTCTTGCAATAGAAAGACGAGACTTAAATCCTCATGCACACTTAATTGAAAACAAAAAATATTTTTTGAAGTTGGCAAAATATATGCATTGTTAAAAATGTGTAATTATAACTGTGATGAGATACCAAAAATTGTCTAATTAATTATTGGCTTTATTAAACTAAATTCACGCTACAATAAATCAGATTCTAAAGTAAAACAAAAAGCATTAAACAAGAATACATTAATGAATAAACAAAATATAAAATAAACTAAGTAGTTATCAATAGTATAGCAGCTAGTAGCTCACACTGCAGCTACAATTTAGTCGTAATTTCAACAAATAAAAAACCGTAATACGGAGGAATTAAAGGGCCGCGCACTTTTAAGTTTAAACGAGCGTTTATTACTGAAGTAAAGAGTTTAAGATTGCTAGCTCAAATCTTATCAAGAACATAATTTTATGACAATAACTGCCCCCCTAATGTTTTTAAACTCCCTTGAAGAGAGGCGAGTTTTTTTGTCAAGAATTACTGGCTTAAATTAACTCGAAACGTAGTCTCCGACGGTCGTTTAAAGATACAGCCGGACATTCTACATTTTTCAACTAAAAGTCGGAAGGGCCATTGTCGTTTACAATGGCAATTTGTCGTTCACAATATATATAACCATCTTGGAGTGGACAGCGAGAAAATTATTCCCATGTGATATTTCTCTGAAAAGATATCGATTTTAATATTTTTGTGACTAATATAAGAATTGACCCCAAATGCACCAAATATAGAATAAAATTTAAAAAGCCTGATTTTTGCCCCATAAAAGGTTAAATGCAGACTCAAGCGTGCAGTTTGCATTCCTGCTACAGCAGGGAGTGCTGTTCATTTATTCAAGGTGAAACAAGCAATCAACGAAGTAATAAAGCAGCTGAATATCATTGCTGGTAATTTGTGAACTGCGGGAAACTCTGGACGAATAGCTAGTTCCACTTAGTGGCTGGATAGCTTGCCCAATTGCCAGAAGTTCCAAAAGCAAGCAGTCTTGCCAAGTGTATAGTTTGATAAAAAAGACAAAAGAATAACTTAGTAGTGTTGGGTTTATGATAACTAATGCAAATCTTATAAGATGACCCTGATAAGTTAATGAGTAAGTAAACTACTAAAGTTACATAAGAGTAAGGTGTATACTAAATGACTGCGCAGACACGTAATTGTAAATCTGCAGACCTGAGATTCTTTTGTTTTCAGGTTTGACTAAAGCAATTTTAATAGTTTAGATGTAACAATGCCTTGAAAATGCACTAGCTCACCAAACTTTTTCTGTAATATTTGCGCAGAGTTCAAAATTGCAGATGACAGATGCAGCATAATAACAAATATAAAGAAACTCTATAGCGTCTAGTTTAGAATTAAACTTGGTGACCAGGAAAAAGGTTTTTTCTCGCATGTCGCATGCATATCGTGTATAGCAAAGATACGTATGTGGTACAATAAAAAAACTCAATAGCCTTTTTTTGGTGTTCCGATTGTGTGGAGGAGCAAGAAAACCATCCCAATGATTGTTATTTCTGTATGGTAAGCACTAAGAGGTTAAACAAAAGAAGTAAATCCAAAATCAAATAGCATAATTTTAAGTCAGATATCCGGCCTCTGCATACTATGTTGAAATCCCTGTGCCAATTCCTCCAGCAGAGATGCAAAGCTCTTCAAAATCCGAATCTGAAAGAATTGCAAGTGACGAGGAGTACTATCAAAAAAAGATAAGCATGACTCTCCCAAAATTTTTTCACAAGCTAAGCTGAATGTTTTCACGAGAGAGTTAAATATTTTAAAAGAAGCTGCACAGGTTTTAGGGTCGAGATTACAGTAAAAGAATCTTTTTGAACAGGTTACAACTTTTGTATGGTACCGTCACAGAAGGAAAGAATTTACAGGATTTTTCCGTAAACGAGATACTTTGGTTTATTGCCCGGGTGTACAAAGCTTGATGGAAGTATTTGAGATGTCATATTAAGCAGAATATTAGAGACTGTTTGTTAATTTAATTTAAAAAAAAATTTTTTGTTAGACTCTTTTCGGTTCGAGTTTGATCCTTCGTACGTATTCATTTTATTTAATTTATCAACTGTGCGTGCGTTTTTCTTGTTTGCTCCAACTTTAAATAAGCGCCCAGTAATCAAGAAGTGTTTTGAGTTTTATCTTTGTACTTGGGTAAATTGATTCGGGAGTTTTAAGTTTGTGTATGGTTGATTTGAATTGTTCGCCACAGAGTTGAAAAAACTGTTTCGTCCTCTTTATTTCGTCGTTTTTGTTTTTTATATTTTTGTCGTCATCGTCTCCGTCACCATCGTCGTATCCAGATCCGTATCCAGATCCAATTTAAGTCCATCAATATCATCAAATTATTGCTAAAAAGTGGATTGCCAAAATTACGGTAAAATCGATTCTCTTTGCTTCATATTGTATTACAAACTGAAGTTATACGGCTTTCAACTAACAATAAATTATATTTCCACAGCATCGAAGCGTGACAGAATAAAAATCAAAGCGAGGGACGATTATTTTCAATCAACCAAGTTGATTTAATTCGTTTGAATTAGCGCTGTTCATAGACTCATCAAAGACAAGCATGAAAGCTGCGCTGTTTTACAATAGACCATCTGTGCCATCTATACCTGTTGTACATTTTACTGAAATGTCTGAAACATATAAAAACATAGAAATGCTGTTGAGACTGATAAACAGGGGTCGGCAACCTTTTTCGCACAGCGGACCGGTTTAAGTCGGAAAACTTTTCGCGGACCGGCCTTAAAACAAACATAAATATTTAGCAATTAAATTTTATTTCAGCTCATAAGATATTACAACAGTGATTCAATGAGAACCTTGAGCTTGTTTTGCCGCAACAAGACGCTTCCACCTTGGAAATATGGAACTCAATGACACACGAAATGTGTCCCTCACGTCCAGTCTGTTTCGCGGTTTCGTCTTTGTTGCTGCCATCACAGAAAATCCAGACTCGCATAAGTAGGACGTCGGAAACGGTAACAATGTTGGATCAACTAAATAATATGCCCCCATTAATGATCAATTAAATAATATGCCCCCAGAATTTTATCAACTAAATAATATGCCCCCAGAATTTTATCAACTAAATAATATGCCCCCAGAATTTTATCAACTAAATAATATGCCCCTGGGGGCATATTATTTATATAACAAAAATATAAATTATTAAAATAGAAGAAATAATAATAATTATTAAAATAAATATGTTAATTTTTAAAATAAAAAATAATTCAAACATCACATCATCATTTATTCAGAATAATAATTCTTTACAAGATCAATCAGTTTTTCACAATCATCATTTATTCAGAATAATAATTCTTTACAAGATCAATCAGTTTTTCAAAAGGATCACCAGGTAAATTATCCCTCCACATAAATTCATACAGATAATCTTGAAGATAAATTCTTTGTATACCTTTCATTTTCTTTACTCTTAATTTGTTCTTACTCCAGTAAGACTCAACATTTTGAGTATGGACACCAGTTTGTGGAGATACAAAATTGAGAGAATGATTTACTGTATCATGCTCATAACATAATGATTGAAGATTAGAATAGGCTCTCCATTCATCACTATGGATAATTGAACCTGGTCTAACATACCTAGTTATTAATGTTTTGAGTGTTTCAGCTCTTCTGTTAGGAACTACTATCATAACACCTCTAGCTGGTGTGTATGATGTATCTACAATACCAAACACCCAAATCTGTTCAGAAGCAACTCTGCCACGATGGTATTTTTGTTTTGGAACAAAAAGACTTTCATCAATCTGGCATATTACTTGATCACCACCTAGCCTAAGAGGATTTCTTTCCCAATATAAAGAAACACAAGACCTCAACTTTTGGAAAATTTTAATAATCACGGGTGTTGATATTGTCAGGGACTTCTGGACCATACTGATTTGTTCTTCATTACTCCAACGGTAAAGGAGGTCAAGCCAGGTCTGTAGACTTATGTTAGATAATGAAAATAAGGAATAAGAACGTATAGAACTTGTTGTTTTATATTTTCTACAAACCTTATTTTGGCATTTCCAAGCATATTGGTCTATTGAAGATTTCTTCTGTACCCAAACCATCTCCTGATTACAATAATAACAATCCCACTTTGATCTTAAAACACCTTTCATTTTAAAATAATTGATAATTTCCAATGTGTTTCCTTGGGAAAGTAAGTTTCTAATAGTGTTTTCATAATTTGTAACCATTTTAAGGTAAAATTTAATAAATATCACAATTATATATACTATTTTGTATTTAAAATTTTATCACTAAAAAAATTTAACCAAAATACTGATCAAATAAATAATTTACTTAAATTGTGATCATATAAATAATATGCCCCCAGAATTTTATCAATTAAATAATATGCCCCCAGAATTTTATCAATTAAATAATATGCCCCCAGAAATTTGTCAATTAAATAATATGCCCCTGGGGGCATAATATTTATATGATCCGCAATGTTTTTAATGCTTTTATGGCAAGGTCGGGGTATTCTGGTAAGACCTTCATCCAAAACATTGGCAGAGTCATTGTATCAAAAAGACGTTTCAGGCTACCATCATTTGCAATGTCCAGCAGCTGGTCTTCTTGTCGTACTGGTAAGTTTGATCCACCTGGCTTGAAAATAAATGGATTACGGATCTATTTCTTTGCAGCTCGAGGGTCTTTAGCGCTTGAAAAATAGCGCTTAAACTCTTGTAAAAGAACACGAAAGTGACTGGTTACAGGGTTGAAAAACTCTTGCTCAGGCTCGCTGCCTTTCAAAGTCTCTGCTAACGTTTGAAACATGTCAAATACTCTTTTGTTTACTCGCTGCTCCCGTAATTTAAGTTTGTCTTTAAATGCAGCCACTTTATCTGCCAACTTGAATACAGTTGTCATTTTTCCCTGCAGTGAGAGATTAAGTTCATTAAGCAGATTGAAAATGTCACATAAGTAGGCAAGTTTGAGAACCCATTTTTCATCACTAAATTTGTTAGCAAGGTCTGAGTTTTTCTCCAGTAGAAACCTTTGCAGTGGTTCACGTAATTCAAACACTCTGTTTAATGATTTTCCACGGGAAAGCCACCTTACTTCTGCATGCAAAAAAAAGGCATTTGTGTTCTGCAACCATATCTTCGCATATCTGCTCAAACAGCCGGGTGTTAAGTGCATGAGCTTTAATAAGGTTGATCATTTTAACTACATCACCAAATACACTGTGAAGCTCAGGTGATAGTTTTCGGCTCGCCAGCATTTCCCTGTGAATGACACAATGAGTGGCTTCGCACTCTGGTGCGACCCCTTAATGCGAACAGTCAAACCAGACAGATGGCCAATCATGGCTGAAGCTCCATCCGTGCACACACCAATGCAAAAAGACCAATTCAGTTTTTCTGAGAAATATTCATTGAGAGACTTGAATAGTTCAGAGGCAGTGGTGTTTTTTGGCAATAACAAAGCACACAATATGTCCTCATGAATATCCTCTTCATGGAGATATCGAACAAAAACTAGCAGCACAGCTTTGTTTTCAATATCTGTAGACTCATCACATTGAATCGCAAACCACGGTGACTTTACAATCTGCTCTAACAATTGAGTTTCAATGTCTTCCTCCATATCCTCAATTTGTCTTGCAACAGTGCGAGCCGAAAGAGGAACCTCCGCTATCTTTTTAGCTGCCGATTCTCCTAAAACTTCACGGCAAATATCAGTACACGCCGGTAGAATCAATTCTTATCCAATAGTAAATGGTTTCTTAGTCTTAGCAATGCGGTAAGACACCAAATACGATGCTCTTAGTTCATCGGAATTTGTTGACAAAGCAGTCTTCAATGATCGTTTTTCGCCTTCGTAATCACGCTTCCTTCTTTCAAAAAACTCCAAAGGCTTATCTTTTAATTCGGGGTGCTTTGTTTTCATGTGCCGAAGTAGTTTTGAAGGTTTCATTGCCTCGTTTGATAATTTGCTGTTGCAAATTAGGCAGAGCGGACAAGGTGCTGCGGAATCACTAGTTGAAATAAATCCGTACTTTAAGTACGACTCGTTATATTGGCGATTGAAAGAGGCTTTCCGTTTTTTCGATGTTGTAGGTCCCTCGTCCTCGACGTCAGACTCTTGAAATGGTACTGACCTTTTTCCAAAAAATCTCAGCAAAGATGTTTGTTTTTCACTCATTATTTTCAGACTCAAAGTATAAGTTTTAAAAATTATACACTGTAATATTTTAGCTTTCAAATTTTAGTAGAAATAATTTATTTTTACTGTAACTGCAGTTTGCTATAATTTCTAACTGCTTAGACCTAATTTCTAACGTTATTTTCTTGCTTAACTCCCTCATCAACCTAACACTGCTAACACAGCAAAACCACAACTGCTAGTTGCATCACACATAACAAAGGTATTTGTTAATTTTATTGTCTTTTTGCCTTGTTACGTCATATGCAACAATGCTTGAATAAACACTATTCAAAGCCGACATTAGAAAACGCTTTTAAGCACCGAAATAATCGAAACTTACGCATAAATGTCCTATTTTACGTCCATTTACGTCTCAGCGCACCCAAAGTGTTAAAATCAAGCAGTCAAATCTCACAAAACGTCCGAAAGCAATTGGATATTAAACTCTAACGTTACAAAAATGTTTCAAAGCATTTAATCTGGAAAAGTACGCGGCCCGGCAACGAACTCCTCACGGACCGGCACTGGGCCGCGGCCCGGTGGTTGCCGACCACTGTGATAAAGTACTATGAGCATAATCGAATGATATGTGCTAATTCGTAAGTTGTAGCTCTCATACTTGGACTTAGTAGCTACACTAAATTTCCCTGTTTTCTTTATCTTTGGGACAATACGGCGGACGCTTCCCACTTTACTCGAAAACTGTGGGCACCTGGAGATGAGTTTCTGCCAAGATCCAGAAACATGGAGGCACATCCTCTTGTTGTTCCAACTAAAGTTCTTTTACCAACTTTGGATATAAAGTTAGAGTCCTTAAAAAACTTCGTTAAAGCTATGGACAAAGACGAAGAAGAATTTAGATACCTTTTTGCTAAGCTGCAAGCAGGTATTTTTACTGGACCACAAATCAGAGCACTGTTGAAAGATAAAAATTTTGAGTAAATTTTTTGTAATAGAATTGCAAGCATGAAAGGGTTAAAATCTATTATTCAGCAGCTCCTGGGAAGCAACAGAGCCTCCAATTACTAACATGCTTGTTACCGACATGCTTGATGCTTTTCAGAAACTTGGGTGTTGGATGATGTGTCAAAATGCACTCCCACATTGATTGTTTTACAGATAAATGGGGATGTTTAGTGAAGAGCATGGTGAACGCTTTCACCAGGAGATAACAGTGATGGAGGAACGCTATCAGGGCCAGTGAAATGCCAGTATGATTGCTGACTACTGCTGGTGTCTGAAGAGAGAGGACTTGTCCGAACATGCAAAAAAATTGGGAAGACGCACATTTTCCAGGATATAGATATCGATGCGCCTACTCTCTTGTGCGGTTAATAAATGCCATTTTATTAATTATATCTCAAATGTTGTCATATTTCAACAGACGTCTTTTGTTTTTGATCATGAGAGGACAAAGATTCGTAAAAATTCTGTGCAAACCTTGAGTTTTTTCGAGTGAAGTATACTTCTGACATTTGGCAATATTTTACAATTATTCACCAGAAACGCATATAAGGTGTAGGTAGCATTTATCTCCAAAACCTGATGTGATGAGGGAAAAAAGGAATCAGCACCCTAAAATTAGCTTTGCCTACTTTCAGCGAAAAAAATTTGGAGTTGAAAAATCCAGGCTAGTGTAATTTTTGAATTTCCCTTGGTGATTCCAAAAAAATTTAAGTACAAATATTTTTTAGATTTTCTCAATCAAACCTTTCTACCAAGTCCTTTTATTGCTGTTGTACTTACAATGATAGCTTTAGTATGGAGGAAATTGAGCGGCCGCATCAAGGCTCTACAACAAAAACGTCGCAAAAAAGCTTTTCTCTTTTTATAATTGCAATTTAACATCTTAAAAAAACCGATCAAAAAACAAAACGACGAAAAAAATTAAAGTGAATATTTTTCGTCGTCATTTGCATAAAACTCTAATTTTTAAAATTGATTTCTTATTAAAAGTCTTCAAATCACACGAAATAAAACAAGCATGAAAAAATATTGAAAACAAAAAAAGATCTTTACTTTGATCATTATATTTTTTAGCAAAAATAATTCTAAAACCTTTTTCTTTCTTGTATCAGCCCCCCTTTTGTAAAGCCATCAATGCAGGTTCGAGTGTAATGGACAATTATTAATTTCTTAGCAATGGCGTTAGGTTTTTTTTGACTTAGCGATTCTATACTCAATTTAATTGTCAACTTGGTACTAATGGAACGTATTACAAAGAACTTTCAACAAAAAGCAAAAAACCTATGCTATTGTATTACACAAGTAAATAATAAACAACTTATTGTTTCATTTTTTTTTAGTTCTCGATCGCTATGAAATAGTTTACACAAAAAAATCATAAGTATTAGAAAAGGTCAAAAAAAAAGAAGCAGCACAAAGTCAGACGTTAAAACATGTATAAAAAAAAAGAAAAAAATGTGGAGGTGTTGTGTTAGAAAAAAATCATTGGTCTTGTATCGTCTTGATAATGTTAGTTTTTGCTTAGCAATTAATTGTCGGCAGTGTGGGCGAGTGGTTAAAGCGCCGGGCTCGTGAGCAACACGGTCTCGGTTCAAAACCCATTCGCGCCATTCTGTTGTGTCCTTGGGAAAGACACTTTAAGGCATATTCCCCTGCATGGTGGTCCTGGCAAGCAGTTCTAAATTACAGTCATATCCTTATTAAATTACAAGCGGACAGCAATATCTTGGTATCTCCGGAAGCAGGTCGGGGTAATTGCCTACCCTATGTATTAGCGCCTCCGTCGCTTTCCTGCGAGTCAGGAGGATAAATATAGATATAAAATAAATAAATATAAAATAAAATAAATTTATGTAATATTTTTGTTAAGCAATCAGAAATAATAAGATACTTTTGTTATATTTTGTTCAATAAGGTGGTGGCTTTGCTTTTTTACTAATTAAAAAGGAAATGCGGTATTCAAATGTCAGATATTTAAGTTACAATCAAGCTATTGGCATGTGAGAATTTTTGGAGGTAAATTTGATTTACAATTAAGGAGATAAAGTAGGTTTAGTAAGATTAAGTTCTTTCTTCGATTTATTTTTCTGTCTGGAACTTGTTTTTGTTCTATTTGCGAAAAGTTTTCTCTTTTGTCGTACTAAATTTATGCAACTTTTGTAAGTGCATTCAGAGTGATCATCATCTGGACGCAATTTTCAATTTTGTACCCAAGGAATTGTAATCTACGTATTTTCAATCTATCAAAAATCCAAATTTTTTTCACTATTCAAAAAATTCTCATTCAGCTCTTTACAGTTCAATCATATTTATTTTTCATTACATTTGCAAATTAATCATATTTATTTTTCGGTACATTTGCAAACGCTATATATGAAACAGATTGGTTTGTTTATCATCTTAAAAAGTCGCTAAAAAACAAGCTTTGCCAAGACAACTAACATGGAGTGCTCTTTGATCACTCCAAGAGCTGAGTGATAGAATTTTTATGAGCAGAGAAAAAAATTTTGGATTTTTGATCTGTTGAAAATATGTAGATTACGATTCCTTGGGTACAAAATTGAAAATTGCCATCTGAACTCACCAAAGAATAAGCACGACTAATTTCCCAAAGTAAAAAGATAACAAAACTTGCAAGCTATAGTTGTTTCAAAACTGTTTTTAGTGACTACGAAGACCAAATAAAGACTTAGACATCAAATAAAGACCAAAAGATTTGAATATAAACAAAAGATTTTTTTACGAGTATATTCAAACAAAAAACACTTTTGCCTTCCCACGTATGTTGTGAACAGTGGCAAATTATGTAATGTTGCAATGTTCCAACACAAATGATGCAATGTTATGAATAGAGGCAGCTTGTTCATAAAAGCTGCAGAGCTGCAGCACCCCCAAATATATGCGCCGGAATAGCAAATATTATTAGCAACGTTATGAAAAAAATTTTTGGAAATATGTTTTAATTTTTCTCAATTTTCTTCACACTAAATTGAAGTTTAACTGTGATGCTACAGCAAATTTTTTTAAATTTTAAATTGGCAACTTCTTGAGCTGTTCAACAGGCAGCTAAAAATTTCACGCCAAATGACGCCAAAAGACGCAATGCATTGACGCTTATACGAAACTTCAAACTTTTGTCTGAGTTGCAGTGAATGCAGCTCATTCATAGTAAAATCTGAACTTTTAACGGGATTAAGGGTCAATGCTGATGCCTTGAAAGTATATTTTATAGCAATTGTCACGCTACGATTAAATTTTATCAAATAAAGACATTGCACCTTTTTAAATTAATTGTTTAGATTGAAACCTTTTTGGATTAATTGTTTAAATCGACACCTTTTTAATTTAATTATTTAAATCGTAACCTTTTTTTTTTTTTAAATTAATTGTGTAAATCGCATTAACGTTGACGCAATTATTTAGAGTTTCTTTGTGACTATTTACCGTTGTTGCCCTGGACAGTGGACAGCTGTTTGGATTACGGATTTACGCCGTGAAGTGGCTTTGTTCTCGTTGTTGAAAAAGAACGGGTGTATAGCGTTCCTTCACATGTGGTCGCTACAAAAGGTGTATATATACGGGGCGGCAACGAGAAGACATTATTAAGTGAGATTCAATTGTAGATGCAGGTATAAAGGCGGATTCGAGATGATGAACGTATTCTGTGTATATTTTATGTATGTGAATGTATCTGTCGGGACGACAAGCTGGTATTAAGCGTTAGCGGGAAAATTTATAAAATTCATTATATTCTTTTGCGGCTCTGTAAATTCGGTTAGGTAATTTGTATGTGTTTAATCTATTGGTAAATTGTAGCATCTCGTGAATAATTTTGGCGTTTGTTCTTATTTTCATTTAATCTTTTTGTCTTCGTTTCTTCAATATAATTGATTTAAATTTTAATACCTGTCTGTCCTTCTAATTCGCTAGGCCCCGCCAGTTCAACACTCGCATAAGCTCTTTTCAACAGGCTAGTGATTTTCTGCGATATTAACGTAGGGTTCGCCTCTAGTATCTTGTGGTTATTTTGGTACTAAGTAGGTAGAGCGTGACATCTGGGGGCTCGTCCGGGATTTTTTAATCGTAGAAAAATCAATATGGCTGGTGCATTCGATTCGGCAGCTTTCGAGGAGTTGAAGAGGCAGGTTGAAGCGTGGGGTTTAGATGACAAGCAAAAGGGTAAGTTCCTGATGGAAGAATGGCGTAAAATGAGGGAATCCGATGAAAAGAAGGCTGAGAGGGAAGCGGAAGAAAAGAAGGCGGAAAGGGAAGCCGAAGAAAAGAAGGCTGAAAGGGAAGCTGAACGAGAGATAGAACGGTTAAGAATAGAATTAGAAACTAAGCGCCTTGAAGCTACATCCCGCGAGAGGGAACAGAGAACCGTAGCAAGCGGAATGCGGATATCGGGTCGTTCTCCAGAGTTACCACCTTTTGCTGACGGTCATGACGACTTAGACAATTATTTGCTGAGATTTGAGAGATACGCCGGTGTTGCCGGGTGGGAAAAGCAGATATGGGCGACTCAGCTAAGTGCACTGTTATCGGAAAGGGCTCTTGAAGTTTACTCCAGGTTATCACAGGAAGATGCTATGGAATATGATGTGTTAAAGGTGGCATTATTAACGAGGTACAACTTCACAGAGGAGGGGTACAGACAGAGATTTCGTGAAGCTAAACCCGCTAACCATGAAAGTCCAAGCCAATTTATTGTACGTTTGAGAAACTTCTTTAACAAGTGGGTAGAGTTGTCAAACTCAGAGGCAACGTACGAGGGAGTGGTGAGCCTCATGATATACGAGCAGTTCATCAACTCATGCCCAAAGGAGCTGGCGATTTATTTAAAGGAAAGGAAACCTAAGACTGTTGAAGAGATGGCAGAATGGGCTGAACAGTAACTCTTTGCTCACGGTAGGAATTTTTCGTGGGGAGACTCGCGTCAGAAACGAGAAGCTGCGAGAAGTGAGATTAAAAGGACGTCGGGGCAGTGACCATGTGAGATGCTACCGATGTCAGGGTTTTGGTCATCGAGCGGAGCACTGTTCCTGCAAAGACTTAGACACAAAAGGGAACAGAGGAAGTGAAGAGAGAGATAGGAAGCGATGCTACAGGTGCGGGAAGACTGGGCACATTGCTAGAGATTGTCGAATTCCTCAAAAACTGGAAGAAAGTGGTAGGCCCGTGTCATCGCATAAGGTCGGGTGTGCGGTGAAGGTAAGCACTGGGTCAGAAGAAGAAACAGGCGAGGAAGTGGGAGTACTTGAATTGAAGAGCGGAGAAAAAATTAAGGTTCCAAATGGTGCTTGTGTTAATGCAGAATTAAAAGACAAGATGCCTGTCGTTACCGGAAGGGTCGAAGGAAAAACTGTTGAAGTATTGCGTGACACAGGATGTAGTGGTGTCATAGTTAGACGGGACCTGGTAAAAGAGGAGGAGATTACAAACCGGACCGGGTATATGTTGACGGTAGATAGGACTGTCAGGAGGGCACCCGTGGGCATGGTAAATATAGACACGCCATATTATACTGGTCGAGTGGAGGCTTTGTGTTTACAGGATCCTCTGTTCGATCTGATTGTGGGAAATATAGAGGGAGCAAGAGCACCAGAAGATCCGGATGTGAAGTGGGATGTGACAGCCGCAGTTGTAACCAGATCACAGGCTCGTAAGGATATAGTAGACCCTCCCTTAAAAGTGAAGGAAATTACGTTCGATGGAGTGGTGACGAAAGAGAGACTGGGTTCAATGCAAAGAGAGGACGTAAGCTTAAGGAAGTATGGAGATATGAAGGACATATTAGTACGAGGGGATTTTGAAGTCACTTACGAATGGCACAAAGGAATTTTGTACAGAACCAGACGAAGGAAAGATGGAGATGGGGAGTATGTGAGACAAGTTATGACTCCAAATGCGTTAAGAAAGAGGGTAATGGAACTAGCCCACGATTCAGTCTTTAGTGGACATCTGGGGACAAAGAGGACTGAGGAGAGAATCCAAGCTAGCTTCTACTGGCCAGGCATGCATAAAGATATTACTAGCTTCTGTAGATCCTGTGATATATGTCAAAAGACTGTAGCCAAGGGAGCACTTCACCGAGCTCCACTGGGAAAAATGCCTATTATAGATATGCCTTTTAAGAGAGTGGCCGTGGACCTATTAGGCCTATCACACCAGCAAGCGATCGAGGACATTGGTATGTTCTTACTTTGGTAGATTATGCTACTCGATACCCTGAGGCAGTGGCTTTGAAGAGTATAGACACAGAAACGGTAGCCGAAGCCCTGGTTGATATATACAGCAGGTTGGGAATCCCAGAAGAAGTCCTCAGTGACTTGGGCCCACAGTTTGTTTCCGAGTGCATGAGAGAAGTAGCAAGATTACTGTCTATTAAGCAAATCAACACGTCTCCGTACCATCCGATATGTAACGGTCTGGTGGAAAGGTTCAATGGCTCTCTTAAGAAAATGCTGAGGAGATTATGCTGCGACCAACCTAAGCAATGGCATCGATACATCAATCCCTTGTTGTTTGCATATCGTGAGGTACCGCAGGAAGCCACGGGATTCTCCCCATTTGAACTACTGTATGGTAGGACATTAAGAGGTCCTATGCAGATTTTGAAAGAATTATGGACTAGTGAGATTGAGGTTCCAGAGACGAAAACTAGTTATCAGTATGTACTAGATCTGCGGAATCGTTTAGAGGCAACTACAAAACTGGCACAGGAAGAATTGAGGAAAAACCAAATTAAAAATAAGCGACTCTACGATAGGAAAGTCAAAAGACGCGAATTTAAGGTGGGGGATAAGGTGCTTGTGTTATTACCGACTAGCAGTAACAAATTGCTTATGCACTGGCGGGGCCCATATACAATAACTAAACAAGTAGCTGGTAATAATTATAAAATCAATACAAAAAATAAATTTAAAACGTATCACGCTAATATGCTTAAGCCCTACTTTGCAAGGTCTGAAAGCAGTGCAAAGGACGATAACCCTGAAGATAATATGCCAGTGGTAACCGCGACTGCTACAATAGAAGAAGAAGAACCGTCAGTTGAAGAAGAGTGTTTACTAACATTTGAGCAGCTGGCCCAAAGCGAGTCGGTAGAAGACGTCAAGATCGGTCAAGGTCTCACACAATTACAAAAGGAGGGTATTCGAAACGTTCTTCAAAAGTATAATGAAGTGTTCTCAGATCTACCGGGAAGGACAAATGTAATTCAACATCGTATTAAGTTAACGGAGAAGGAGCCGGTTAGATCGAGAGCATATCCACTACCATATGCTGTCAGAGAGACATTAAAGGGCGAGATTTCAGAAATGCTTAAATTGGGAATAATTCAAGAATCAGACTCGCCATACGCTTCTCCGATCGTGTTAGTTAAGAAGAAGGACGGAAGTAATAGACTGTGCGTTGATTATCGGAAGTTAAACAGGATTACTGAGACGGATTCAGAACCAATGGACACTACTGAATACTTGTTTCAGCGCATGAACAAAAATCAATACTTCTCAAAAATTGATTTGAGCAAGGGGTATTGGCAAATACCCGTTGCTGAAGAGGACGTCCGGAAGACAGCTTTCGTAACCCCCGACGGACAATATGAATTCCGAAGGATGCCGTTCGGAATGAAGAACTCTGGAGCTACCTTAGTCAGAGGTATGAGAAAAATTTTATCAGGTATGAACAATGTGGCAAGTTACAGTGACAATTTAATTGTATATACGGACGATTGGGAATCACATGTTGCGGTGGTCGATCAGTTACTCGGACGGCTGCATGCCGCCAATCTAACCGCTCGACCAACAAAATGTTTAATTGGGGCAACTACATTGGACTTCCTCGGACACCAGATCGGGCATAATTGGGTGACCGTGAACGAAGAAAACTTAGAAAAAATTCGAATAGCTCCGCGACCGACCACAAAAAAGGAGGTACGATCATTTTTTGGCTTAGCAAACTATTACCGAGAGTACATCCCCTCCTTCGCGACGATAGCTGCTCCTTTAAGTGATCTAATTCGTAAAGGACAGCCAAACAAGGTCATCTGGGGTGAGGCTCAAGAAAAGGCTTTTACCACTTTACAAGAATATCTCTTACGCAAGCCAATCCTCCGAACGCCTGATCATGCGAAAACTTTCGTGCTACGGACCGATGCTTCTAACCATGGACTGGGTGCAGCTCTGCTTCAAGAACATGACGGCAAATTACATCCTATTGCATACGCCAGCAAGCAAATGAGCTCAGCCGAAAGGAAATATTCGACGCTTGAAAAAGGAGTGCCTAGCAATCGTGTGGGGTGTAAACAAGTTTCGGCTGTTCTTAATGGGAAAACGGTTTACTTTACAGACTGATCATCAACCTCTCGCTTATCTGGGAAAAGCGAAATTCCAAAACGATAGAGTCATGCGGTGGGCATTGACTCTCCAGGGCTACGACTACTATGTCGAAGATATTCCTGGTAAAAACAATGTAGCGGCGGACTATTTGAGTCGTATAATGGTTTGATTGATTATACGTGACGCAGATGGCGACGAACATAAATGCAAATGAACGAGTACCTGCATATATAGTTTAATATTGGAAGTGTGTTAGTAGTTATGTGTTTGAATGGTTAATATGTGTTGTATAATCATCTTAATTTGTTAATGAATCTCCGCGTGAAGTTGGGAATATTCTATACTCGGATAATATTCTTAGAAGGGGGGTATGTCACGCTACGATTAAATTTTATCAAATAAAGACATTGCACCTTTTTAAATTAATTGTTTAGATTGAAACCTTTTTGGATTAATTGTTTAAATCGACACCTTTTTAATTTAATTATTTAAATCGTAACCTTTTTTTTTTTTTAAATTAATTGTGTAAATCGCATTAACGTTGACGCAATTATTTAGAGTTTCTTTGTGACTATTTACCGTTGTTGCCCTGGACAGTGGACAGCTGTTTGGATTACGGATTTACGCCGTGAAGTGGCTTTGTTCTCGTTGTTGAAAAAGAACGGGTGTATAGCGTTCCTTCACATGTGGTCGCTACAAAAGGTGTATATATACGGGGCGGCAACGAGAAGACATTATTAAGTGAGATTCAATTGTAGATGCAGGTATAAAGGCGGATTCGAGATGATGAACGTATTCTGTGTATATTTTATGTATGTGAATGTATCTGTCGGGACGACAAGCTGGTATTAAGCGTTAGCGGGAAAATTTATAAAATTCATTATATTCTTTTGCGGCTCTGTAAATTCGGTTAGGTAATTTGTATGTGTTTAATCTATTGGTAAATTGTAGCATCTCGTGTATAATTTTGGCGTTTGTTCTTATTTTCATTTAATCTTTTTGTCTTCGTTTCTTCAATATAATTGATTTAAATTTTAATACCTGTCTGTCCTTCTAATTCGCTAGGCCCCGCCAGTTCAACACTTGCATAAGCTCTTTTCAACAGGCTAGTGATTTTCTGCGATATTAACGTAGGGTTCGCCTCTAGTATCTTGTGGTTATTTTAGTACTAAGTAGGTAGAGCGTGACAGCAATGCTTCTCAAATCTTGGGTTGCGACCCAAAAGTGGGTCACCGTTTAATTTAATTGGGTCACCGACCACTGTAGTTGTGTAAAAATTAAATCATTACTTTTTAGGGCCAAAAATCGAGAAATCCGAGACAGATTCAAGTTTAAATGTTAATTTTTTTAAGTTCCTGGATAACCGAAATTCGGATCATAAATTGCGGATGGGTCGCCAAACTTTGCTCTCTATTTCGTCTTATCGTTTGGTCACCACAAAAAAAAGTTGAGAAGCATTGTTCTATAGTGAGATAGAATTTTTACGATTGGTGAGTTTGTTTTGAGAACCAATCCTATCACAGTAAAACAGAACATACATTAAATAGAATTTATTACTCAATTATAATAAAACCACCTCTCTGTCCCAGAGTAGCGCTATCACGTTATGCATAATTTTGTGGCCTGTCTCCTGAATGGTACAGCACGTCACTACATATAGTGAGCATGACCGAATATAGGGGATACCGGGACACGTAGTAACACTTTTTTTTTCTATTTCCCTTATGATAAATTTTGTTTTCAAAATTCTTGTTTAATATGAAAAATTTAGATCACTTAACTAATACCAAAAATTAAATAAATAATTTTCAAAGCTTAGTGATTAAAATTACAATTTAAATATTTAAAAAAAGCTTAACAATGTGCCTCGTCAATGGGGTAAGTTGTAACACCAGTTGGGGTAAGTTGTAACAGCAACAAAATTACTAATAAATGTTTAAATTTAAATGTAACTTAAAGAAAATAACAATATGAAAAAGTAAATGCAATGAAATCACACATAGCCTAATTATAGACATGAATATCAAGCACAAAAATGAGATAATTGGCCGTTGCCTAAAAATGTTAAAACAGTTTTTTTCACTGCTGGATTAGCCCAATCATAAATTTCAGAATCACATTTGTGACAAAAATATGTATTCAAATCTTGGGCACAAGCTAAATGTGACCACTTTAGGTAACCATAGCATTGTACCACCCACTCCTCATGTCACACTTCATTCCTAATAATTTTAATTGTGACGATGTAATTTATTCCCGTTAAAAGTAATTTATAGTTTTGTTATAAGATAATAATCGCGTCTCTTTGAGCGCTGCTCTCGTAGTACGTAAATACGTCCGATTCGCTCTCTATTGCTCGATACATGTATCTTTCTTCTCTTTTCGCCGACAGAATGACGTAAATATGTTTTTCAAGCTTTGCTGCAGCTCGCTTATTGTAGAATGTTCTGGCGCATTCGAGCGTAGCGTATTCTCGAGGGAGTTGTAGAATTACCTAGCGGTTACGAGCAAATTTGTGTCACGTGATTTTTTTTCTATATAAAGCCGATGCGTAGCGAGACATTATTATTATTATTATCATGATTATTATTAAGTGATTTGAAACAACTCGAGAGACGGTTCGAGTGAAAGTGATTTTGTTTGGGGAGGTGGCCCTTTAGATTTTGTATCGGTTGACGATTGTTGAATTTATTTTGCGCCAGTGGTTGGAGTTGTGTTGTACAAAAGTAGAATTATTTGTGTTGATTGAATCAAATTATAGCGTTGAGTTTGCTTTGCAGTTTGGCAAAGCGCGGAATAGAAATTTCGTCGGTTGTGATTTTTGTAATACATTCGTTCTTATTAGAGACAGTGGTCTCTGTTTGTTGTGAAGAAGAGTCTTCAACGAAACCATCCGAGCTTTCGTTAAATCAACTGTACAAAAGCTTCAGGCTCATAGCAAGACTACTTCTTGAGCCGGAATAAAATAAAATTTAGACACAGCTTTGTTTCAGCGCAGGTATTCGGGTTACTTAGCTCAACTGGTCCTTTAGGATTCCCGAACAAAGTCTGTGACACCTTATCAGGGCGACTGTTAAAATAGGCCTCAAGAAATGTAATGCAAAACTACTCTTTTGCTTTTAGCGTTTTTTCAAAAATTGGTTTTTCTTTGAAGCTATAACACAGTGTCTCTCAAGCCTTTTTTTTTTGAAACCCAAAATCGCGAAAAACAACGACTTGCAAAGATGACTGCGACCCAAATAAATTGGACTGAAGGTAGTGAAAACGTAGTGAGGTCTTCATCTTGAATCTGATTCTGATTTCTTCATTTTCTTGCTAAATTCGTAATGACATCTCAAGAAGGTTCTTCATTTCTCAAATCTTGTCGCGCAGTTCTTATCCTTTTACGTGCGATAATTTACAAGCCTTTGCGACCCATCCGCATAGTCTTGGCAACCCATGGTTTGAGAAACACTGCTGTAATAAATTGTTCTTTTCTGGTGTGTCTTTTAGCATGACACACTTTTTAAACCTTTTCTTGTTTTGCACCAAGGGCTTACTTTTAAATTTTTTTAGCACTCGGTAGAGTTTTATATGGCAAACACTATTGTTTTTGTTACTCCCCTTATTGATCTTTTTTAAATTAAAGCAACTGCTGCAGCAGCTCTAAGTTGTCTTGTAATGATGAGCTGGTGTTCCTGTTAGTCTTTGTTTTATAATTTCTCATATTATTCACAAATATTGTTGCCGAAGTTACTTTTAATATAAGCTAGTCAAACCTATGCACAAAAATATGTGTTACAACTTGCCCCATCGGCCTATGTTACAAGTTACCCCACCTCATACTTAGTCAAGTTTTTGTTAATATCTTAAAGAGTTAAGTTTTAGTTTCTAAAACTTGTTAGGCAGTTAATAGCCTATTGTTTTTTGGTTCGACTGATTAAAACATTTCAATAAAACCGCACCCGCTATCTTTCAAGAAGACAAAAATTAAATTTTGAAAAATTTACTCTGCCTACTAAAAAAGCTTGTTTTAACAGTAAACTTATTTTTAGTCATTGGAACTAAACTATTTTATTTGCTAGCAATCGGTCTTAATATGACTGTTATTTGGGGCTACTAAAAATTTTGTTGATTTATGTTAGATTTCGATAAATACGAATGTTACAATTTATCCCATGTTACAACTTGCCCCAGTCTCCCTACAAATCAGCGACCATGGGACACAGAAACGCCGTCGCACAAAATTTCGCACGATAAATATTACGGAAGTGGGGCAGGATTGACAAAATAAAACCTGAGCCCAGCATGCTGCAACCATGCATTCGGCATACACGAATCACGACAGAATTGTTTTAAAACAGAAATAAAATTTCTGCGTAGTTACACGGGCTATGTATTGAAATATTTTTATGGACTTATCACAGTTTGACCAGTATTGAAGTATTGACGCTATTGGACGATATAAAAAGGTAGATAACGTAATAACCAGATTCCGAAAACCAATTTCTGTGTCAGATAGGAATAGTGACGGTTGAGGCGATGAAGTTTATGCAGATTCAGGGAAACTGAAGAAAAACTTATTGTTTGCTGCCGAAAAATTGCAATTGAAAACTGCCAGCCAAAATTGTTTTTATTGTTTTTTTAAGGGAATCATTAAAAGTGGCTGCCTTTTTTATTGCTGCATCAAGCTCCTTTAGGTAAAAGCCATAACTTCTTATAGTCATAGTGTTTTTGTTCTCAAACTGCTCTCATAACAAATTTTTACATATCCCACTGTATAAATTTCATTTTATAAAACAAAGTACGAAATCGCTTGAAAGTTAAACTAAGAAAGTGTTAATATGAAGAGGTAGAAAAGAACAATATTCTTAAAACTACCCCAAATAACCAACCCAAGCAGGACGTAAAGGCCCGTTTTTACTACGAACGTGGAAAAGAGCATTTTTGTTTGTTTGATTTTTTTTGCTTCGCCTAGCGCTCACTTCAATTTTAAGCGCAGAAAGATTAATAAAAGAAACAAAGAGTGCTCTTTTCTACGCTCGTAATGGAAACGGGGCTTAATGCCAAAATAATATCCTGCGAGTCGTAAACAATTTTATTCTTTCGTACAATTTGTCATTATTTCGATCGTGTAGAGGTGATTCATTGGACGAATTCTATCGTATGTAAACACGCAAACCTAAAAACTTCAATACGCCAAAACAGAAAGCTGAGCTGATTAATTATTTAGATGAAGGTGCAACAAAGATTGTAATGACTGCGCGTGTTGGAGTTTTAAAAGAAAAAAACTTTTCTTGATCATTTAGATTTCTTTTTTTATTATTTGGACGAATTCTATTGTAAAGATAACCAACAACTTCAATACGCCAAAACAAATAGCCCAGCTTATCAAATACTTAGATGAAGTTACAACAATGATCGTGATGACTGCGCGCGTTTGAGTTTCAAAAGAAAAATTAAATGAATATTCTGCTTTTTTCAACATTGTTAACCAGCACGTCTTGTCTGTTTGGACTCAGGTTGTTTAATGATGCAACCATACAGAGTAAAGCTACTTCCAACATGCTAGAGATACTCATTTATTTAAAATGTAGCCTCAGATTGCGGTAGCAGATATAACCTCAGAAACGGGGACGACAGCGCATAAAAGTGTCATCTGCGGCACTGTGCATCGCGCATGTCGAACCGTAGCTTATTGCCAACTTATTATTTCAGGTTTTGAACGCTAAACAGAGACTGCCGGCCAAGAAAAACGTAGAGCTGGTCTTAGTTGAAAAAATCCAGATTTAGTCACAATGGCGTGTGTAATTCGTAACCACTTTTTAATTACAAAACCATTCTATTGTTCATGATTCTGTTTAATATGATTAGCTCTACATTTTCTCTTGTGAAAGCAATCTCTGACAGGGTTTATGATTCGAAGCTATAGTCAGATCGGCTTTTGCATGCGGGATCCACAATGTCGCTGGTGGCACTTTTATGGCTGTCTTACCTTTTTACCTACGAAAACAAATTCGGAAATAATAATCAGCGTTGAAGAAATAAAACCCAGGAAAAGTTTAGTCGGTTACGACATTCAGTTCAGACTTTTTACGACAGTACAGCTTTTTAAATAAGAATGATTTTAAAAAAGCTCCCCAATTATTCTTAAAAAAAGAAAAATACAGATAAGGCTATCAAATGTATTTACTACTACTGCAATTGAATAGGTTCAGCATAATTATTGCCAACAGAGCTAATTTTCGAGATAAATTTTTAATGCTTACATACTGCTGCTAAAAATCGTAATTATATCTTCATTAGCACAGATTTCAGCATTTCAAATATTCATTTTAGTATGTACGACTCAAAAAATATTGCAAGCCTGGATAGATCAAAATTTATCTTCAATAAAATGTTTGTTTTATCAATGTAACGTTAGTAATTGTTTGTTGATACATGATATTAAGTTTTGTCTTTTACTTTTTTACTCATGTTCATATTGATAAGTATTAGTCAAAATCTTTAAAAACACATTTTAATTTAAACAACAAATGAAAAAAAGAATTTTGTGAGCTTTAAAACAATCCAATCTTATAACAACAAACATCTTGTTTTCTTGTTGTGATCAGTCCAATGTTACTTGAAATATTTATAAACTTGAAATATTTTACTCCTGACGAGAAGTTAACTCAAATGTCGGTATTGCTTCTGACTTTGATTTGATTAAATAAAAATGTTAAACTGCACTCGTATTCTTAACATCTCATCAAAAGAGTTCTGTACTTTTATCGTAGCTAGATTATGTTTTTTAAAAATCGTATACAACCAGAGTTATTTTAAAGCAAATGGAAAAATATTAAAAAGAATCCAATGTAAATTAAAAGTGAAAAATTTTAAAATCTATTTATCCAGAAAATTTAGAATTATTGAATTTCCTTTCCAATTAATCTGTTTTAAATATATTTTTTTTAATAATTATGTTGAACCCCTCCCCCCCGAATAAATTTATGAAGAAACCTTTTTATTACAACCGTGCATAGATAAAACGAATTGTTATTTCGTTATTTTCCCTTACAAACTTCGTCAAAGTTACTAGCGAAATATAATGTTCAACATACATAATCAAGATAAAAGATATTATGAAAGCAAAAATTTTGTTGATTAGTCACGAAACTTTGTTTTTCTTTGAAATCAAAGTAAAGCCAAAAAGAAATTATTCGTAAAAGAAATCACGGTTTCGTTATTAGGTTATGCGGCCCTAAGCAGCATAAGATGAAAAAATTGTGGCCAACTGAAAGCTGAAGCTGAACTTCCTGAGATATTATTGAAAGCAGAGTTTCAATTTGCAATTAATTAACTCAATTCTGATGCTTTGTTGAATAAAAATAAATGTTTGGGGTTTTTGTTTTTTATTTTGTGATTTTGTTTCATATCATCATCCAAATATACAGTGATGTATTCGAGACCATAAACGTCGAGACCGAGACCGAGATCCGATGATTTTTTTGAGGCCAAGACCGAGATCGAGACTGGACAATTTCAAGACCTAAGGTTCGAGACCGAGACCAAGACCAAAAAAAGTTTACAAAAAATAAAGTCCACTTTCAAATATTTTAAAAACAATAAATTTTTATTTTTTTAAAAATCTGATGTTATATTTTAAATAAATGAGTATTTCTAACATGTTGAAAATAGCTTTCTCTGTGTGGTTACATCATTAAACGACCAGCTTTAAAAAACCAAGTCGAAATAGACAAGGCGTGCTATTTAATAATGTAGTAAAATGCAAAATATTCATTAAACTTTTTTAAAACTTAAAAATGCGCGGTCACCACGATCATTGTTGAAACTTTATCAAAATATTTCATAAGCTCGGCTTTCTGGTTTTTTGGCTTTGTTTGCTTACATTACATTTGCTTACATACCATAGTTTTCATAGATTTGTCTAAATAATCATTTCAAAAAGGTTTAAGAAATAATAAAAAATTAGGCAAACGAAAAAAACTATTTAACGACTCGCAGTTTGTTTGAATAGATTATTCGGAATAATGTTGAAAACATGGCTCTTTGCTTTTTTCTACCTCGTCATATTGACACTTTCTTGAGGTTTTTAAAAATTTTTCATGTAAAGCCTTTTAATCTAAATCAATAAATACAGTACATGTATTCATGTACGTATACAAGAAAAAATTTTATTCATTTCAAATTTTATACAAGAAAAAATTATAGAAATTTTATTCAAATTGAAGAATCTATAACTTTTTTTGAATAGAAGATTCTATTTAAATAAGATTTGTAATCGCCCTCTGACGAGTCCAGGCAGGCGAAACAGTCTGTTGAGGCAAATAATTTTAACGTTAAGTTAAATTTTGTGGTTTAAAATTTAATTATATATTACATATATACTGTGTATACCGTATACACTTGTGTATAAGTCGATCTTATACATGAGTCAATGTGCATTTTAAAACCAAAAATTGCGTCATCATAGATATTACCTTTGTATAAATTGACTGTAGATTCCAGGCATAGTCACTATTTTAGACCAGTGTGGTAGTATCATGAGGGCGTACGTTATACACTGTAGTGACTCCAACACTCGGGCTTCTCGGACTCAGCTGAGTCATTCTGAGAATGATGATCCGCTTGATAGTGATGATGGTCTTTATGATGATATAACTAATACTAATGATATTGAGGAGTGAAATGAAATGTTTGGGGCAAGCGAAGTGATGGCGAGAATGACTTTGAAGGCTTTGAATAAACTCTTTGTTAGACTAGTATTAAATGTTAATGTTTCTCGGATTTAAAATGCTCGTATGTTTGCATAATTACCGGTATATAAAGATTAAATTCTATGTAAAGGTACGTGTGGATTTCCAGTGCATTAGACTTTATTCAGTGTGCAGTACTCTGCTGTCAATTAGGCCCGAGATAGAACAATTGTACGCAATGTCTTCACACCAGCGCTCCCATTGAAAATCAGAAAATTGCTGCGTCTTGCACGAAGACAATTTTGCCACGAAACAGTGACAGAACGTGAAAGATTGTCCAGTTTTACCTCAAGATAAATAAGAACTGGAGATAAGGCAAAAAATTTATCGTTTTCGTAAACTTTTAGCTTCGTTTGGCCTCTTAATTGTTTAAATCATGGGTTTCCAACCTGCGGTACGCGAGTAACTTTCATTTTTTCACAAAGTTTACTTATTGTTTTTTAATTTTTCTTAGCCTGCTATTGTGTTGTTTTGTAACATTACTGCCTTTAAAATACAGATTATGTCAACACAAAAAGTCCAGTTGCCTTGAGAATAAGTACAACACGGTGGAAAAGAATTAGATCAAATGCTTGCTCATAAGCTTTACTTTTCTTACGACAGCTGATAGATTTTATGTACGAATTTCAGTTTATGCAATAAATAGCTGATTGAATAACGTTAGTTGTCAGATACAAGTTAAAATTAAGTTTAGAATCGATTTGATACAAAATATTCGATCATATTTACATTGAAAGAGATAGTTTAAGCTTTATAAAATTCTGTGAAAATACTGGTCGTAATGCAAATAGGTGCGCGGCGTAAATGCAGGCGTGCAGGTAATATAGTGCAAAATAATGCAGATAATGCAAGCAACGATGCATGCACCAAACCAAACCGACACTTTTGTAAAAATCAAATATTTAAAAATTGTTTTAAGTAACCTTTTTTTTACCAACTTTTAACTTTAGTTTCTCGTCGCCTATTGGTTATTAAGTTGGTTATTTGGTATTAATTTTTGTTAAATTTTTAACTCAACTTTGCATCATGCCCAAGCAAAAGTATAATCCGACATAGATAAAATATAGTTTTATTGTATTGAGCATAGTGGATTTGGCCTTTCCCACTCTTGCAAGGCCAACATTTGCCTACAACAATTTCACGAATCCGCCATTGGTCAACAACATTGGTCAACATAGCCAACGACAATGCTCAATACGCTCTTCACTATAACAACGACAAATTTTCTATTCTCGCTCGAGGTCGCTTTTCTTTTCACCTTCCTGTTCTTGAAGTGGCTTTCATTAAATTTCTTAATCCCCTTCTGTGTAAACAAAAAAATCGGCCTACTCTTTGAAAATTTCTTAATCTTTTCTCTCACTGGCTAACTTCTTTTTTCAATTAATGAGAGCTCTGCGTTCCTCTTTATAATCCAGTTCGGTTTCATTTCTGCTTTATTCTGACGATTTCCCCTTAAAAGTGTCAGATAAAAAGCTTTGGGAAGAAAAATCTTTTACTTCACGCCATCATCAAATTCTGTACCACCAAATGTTTGTTGTTTCAAGTTTTGAACGCTAGACAGAGACTTCCGCTCAAGAAAAAACAGTTAGTCTTATGTAAAAATAAATTAGCACAAGCTCTGCATTTTTTTTCAATCCAAAGAATCTGAACCATTTTATTGAACCACTTTTATCAGTTTGTTGGCAGCATGGTGGTGAAGTGGTAAGAGCGCCGTAATTGTAATCGACATATTTTTCGTTCAAAACCTACTCGCGCCATCCTGTTGTGTCCTTGGAAAAGTTATTTTACGGCACTTTCCCTGCTTGGTGGTCTTGGCAAGCAGTTCTAAATTTCAGTCATCTCTGTTACATGAACTGACAATGTGATTGGCTCTTTAGAAATTGGTAGGACGAATTACAATTCGTCTTATAAATTTCATTTATGCCCCTGTCACAGAATTGCGCAATGGTCACAAGATTGCGCGATGCACACATGACCTGAAATCATGGGACCTCATGTAACGTTTTGCTATATAGGCCAGAATTGAAACCGTCGCCTCACTTTGGTCGTGGCCAGGGGGAGACAAAGTAATTCGTATTTAACCAGGCTAGAAATTCTGATGCAGTGTATGTAGAATAATTTAATTAACGTACACTCCACTATGTTGTAAATTGTTATAGCTTTTGATATATTTGTATATTTTAGACAAAAAAATATTCGAATTTAACGCCTCAACGTCTTGCTAACGCCTCGTAACGTAATAAAATTAAATTGAGTCTTTAGTTAAAATTCTGTGATGGCTTGGAGATTAGGTGTTGAAATTCTCCCTAAAGTCTGTTTAGGTAAAGTCAGTCGAAACTTCATAAGCGCTAGAAGGAACGAGATTACAATATCTATTAAATTTCAAGCGGACAGCAATATTTGGCATTTCTAATAGCAGGTCGAAATAATTGCTTTTCCTGTGTGTAGCGCATCCGTCGCTTTCCAGCGAGTCAGGAGAAAGTAAATATATAACTTTAAGTTCACATCCAACAACTCACATCCGCAAATTCGCGGCAGACAATCCATTGGTTGGCAGCGCAATTCAGTAATTAAAAGCGCCATGATTATAATCGACATAGTCTCAGTTCAAAATCTACTGGTACCCTTCTTTTGTGTCCTTGGGAAAGTTACTTTAAGGCAGTTTCTGCTGCTTAGCAGTCTTGGCAAGCAGTTTTAAATTTCAGCAACATCTCTATAAAACTAAAATATCAAAATAAAAAATTTCAAACAGACAGCAATACATGGCATCTCCGGAAGCAGGTCTGGGTAATTGCTTGCCCTGTGTAATAGCGCCTTTGTCGCTTTCATGAGAATCAGGAGGATAAATATAAAGATAAAAGAAAATGAATAATTGATCTATTGATCATTAAAAAGCAGGCTGGGTTTAGACGCAAAAACTTAACCGTACATCAAGTTGTTCAGTTAACAAAAAACATAATGAATTGCTTTGAAACTAAAAAAAAGATTAGTAATACTGTCTAACATCTTATCCTTACCTAAAATCTGTTCAGATTTTTTCCAGATAAGCAGATGGTTTGAATGATCATAGAATTTGTCTGGAACAGACGCTTCCCTAGTATTACCGGTGACGGCAAGCAAAGCACGCTCCATTGCCTAAAAAAGTGACGTTTCTCAAGGATCACCCTTGGTTTCTCTCTTTTTTAACATCAATAGGTACTTTTGTCTTCCACAACCCCCAGAGAGTTTGCTTATTCTGAAGATCTGAAATTGTTGCATTCTTCTGGAGACGGGAGGGATTTGGTTGGAAATTTAAGTCAAGATATGACTACCCATTCTGGCTATCTTTAGACATGGAAGTTGAGCTTAATCACACTAAACGATAGCGTCAACCCTTCGTTTAAACAATCGAGAGACCAAATTGAACCTAAAAGTTTACAAGAAGCATAAGTTTTTTAACTTTTTTGCCGTTCCTACTTATCTTGTCATAAAATTTGACAGATCTCTTATGTTTTGTCGTTATCTCGGGCATTTCACAAAAGCCTGTCTTCGTGCGACACGCAGCTAAAGCAATTTGGTGGCTCGCGATGAAAGTGTTGGTGCTAAAACATTGCGTACTACAGCTGCCTTATCTCGGGCCTAATCGACAGCTGAGTTCAGTGGACCAGGCTTATGGACAAGTTTATTTTAATTTATAAATTTAAAATATCTGCATGAAAAATTAAACAATATTGTTTCATACTTTCAAAAATGAAAGAGAAATTAATAGGGCTTCTTTTTTTTAAAAAAGATTTTACTGAATAGCTATTTAATTAAGAAATGCCAACAATTTTTTTCTTGTCTGTTGTTCTTCCCAAAAACATTTCTTCGACAAAATAAAAGCAACAAACAAATTTTATCAAATCTTTTCCCAAGTTGGTGTCATTCAGAACAGTCATAGCGAAAAATTGCTTCATTTTATTGTGCTAATTTCTTAAATCCAACTTTCCCAAAAATTACTTATTTTTAAATTAACAATTATGTAAATTTGGAGTCTACTAAATTTTTATCTTATCATATTTTAAACAAACGCATTAAAATTATTGAAGGAAAATATATAAACCGAGATAATACTTTATTGTTGTACTAAACTGTAAATAATAGAGTAATCGAATCGTAACACCAAAGTTTAAGAAATGATTTGACACAGTTGGTAAATACTTTTTATTTAATTTATTTATTGTTACAAAAATTTAAAATATTGAATTTTAATAATAAAATACTTATAAAGAGCTCAAGCTGTAAGCTAATGAAAAAAACAATAAAAAAATTTAAGCAAACAACAATATGCAATGAAGGAGCAAACGGAGCGGTCGCACTTGCCCTCCCCACCCACTAAAAACGTCGAAAAGTCACTCCTCCTCTAAACAAAATATTGCTTTATTTCTACATAGTAGCACAAAGACAGTGACACCCCTTACCTTAACTTTAGTACAAAAGTAGGGATTATGCACTCGATTGAAAGCGAAAAACTTTTAGTTTATTTTTTTTAGAGATCAGTACAGTTTTGGAACAAAACAGATTTTTGACATTAATCGAAAGTGATGACTTTTTTTAGAGATCACATGGTTTTTGGGACGAAAAAAATTCTTTACTTTGTTTAAACTAGGCTACTTTTTTTTATTATCATTTCATAATAAATTTTAATTTATATTGGCATCCTTCAAAAGCAAGCGTAAGAAATTGCTTGTCGGTTGCCATACATTTAGTCTAAAGTTTTCGGCGCTGTCCTGTGAGTCCGGAAGATAAGCAAATGATTTGATGATGGTGGAATCCAATAAGTAATCTTAAACTAACTAGACTAATGGAACAGCACTTTGTACAAATTATTGAGAAAACCTCAACAGTATTTGTTTTTTGTTCATAGGAATATACTGTATTCTGTCAAACAGTAAAACAAAATTAAACAAAACATTTTTTTAAAGTGTATTTTTATTTTCTTGCATTGTCCCAGTTCTTCCTATTCACCAAACAAAAACTTCAAGATTACACAATGGTTGACCCAACAACATCTTCATTAATCGTTTCTCTTGGAATGGCAAGTTTGGAGGCTACAGGGCCATCTGCTGTTATTCTCAGTGTCGGGATGGTGGTGGTCGCAGTGATGCTTGTTACTATTTTTGCAAAAAGATACCTGAAGCTGTAAAAGAGTTGATCAAGAAAATTAAATAATTTTGTTGTTCGTTTTTTTGCGTATCATTTAAGTGAAAAATTTTGACAAATCAAGTTTAAAATGACTATTTTTAATTGTGTTTGCGTATTTTTTGAAGATATTATTATGTTTTATAATTTGTACTAATAAAAATTTTTAAGTTTTTACTTTGTAATTCGTGCACTGATTTTTCAATTTGTTTAGACCTATACTATTTATTAGGTGGGTTAATTCATATATAAATAAGATTTTGGCTAAAACTATTTCCTTAATATGATTGATTGGATAGTCTCTGCGACATACAGTTCTTACTTCCTTGGCGTCTCCATCACAGCTACTGGTTTACCTGCTGCTATACTTCATGTCGGGGGTCTTCTCGTCAAAACGACGGCACTTACTGCGTTGCTACTGTATGTGAAGCAACGTTACGATGAATCCAGAGATTGATCTGTGCTCTGTTTAACTTAGACTTTTTGCTTCGTGAAAAACAACTGAAACTTGGTTCTTTTTGATTATCGAACAGCTACTACAAGACGTCGATGAATGATTTTGCTTTTTATCATTAAAAATATTTTGTACGTCATCGATCGTAATCATTAACATGATATCAAGATGACATGTTTCGGGTGATAAGTAATAATTTCTCTTTTTTTATCGCAAAAAGCACCGTGTTATTTTTTTATGTTTTATTTTTTTTTTTGTCGAAATAAATTATCTTTATTGATTACAATGGCAGAGCAACAATTATTTCAGACATTTGCGAGTTTTTATTACTCAAAACCACGACAGTTGTTGAGGTGCTGCTGTATGTAAAGAAATGCTACGATGGATCGCGGGACTAATTCGTATTTTGTTTGGACTTAAAACTTTTCCGTTTTCTGACTAAAACCAATTGAAACTTTAATTTTTTTAATTATCACATGACTACGGCAAGAATTTAGTGATTGACCAAGTGAAATTATTAAACCAAAAAAAATAAATGACAACACCGCACTATCTTCTTGGTCAAAATTTTACTATTCAATGGCAAGAAACGATGTGTTATTTTTTCCTGTTTTTGTTTTTGTTTCAAAAAAATTAACTTTATGATTAAATAATAGTAGTTAAACAATTACACTGTGCTGCATAAAAAAAATTTTTTTCATGTAACTCAAGGTTTTCTTGCTGGTCTTAACTATAGTTTGGCACTGAAGTCAAATCTGTACTTAGTTTTTTTCTATTACGTCAGGTTTTTGAGATATATCGACACGAGTTGTGACATAAACATTGTTTTTGGTTATCAGTTTAGCTAAAGTTAAATCATTAAATTAGAGAATTATGATAACACAATTAAAAAGTTTACTGCCTCTTACAAAACAGTACACGCTTTGCACTGCAATGATGTTTTGTTTTACTCTGTTTCTGCAAACACCAACAATGGTCTCCCAGCATACTAGCATCGCTTTTTTCTTTGCAGTGTTTTTCCACAAATGCAATGTCCTGGCAAAATCTCCAACCGTGTTCATCATTCACAGCACCTAAATTCTCTGGAAAGAATGCCAGGTGTAAATGCAAGAAGGGCAACTTTAAACTCATTTTACTAGAAACACATCTGAAAGCTTTTATCATATTTCCCAGAATTTTGGTTTAATTTTTAGCTCTATAGTTTTCAAAAAATCTTTCTGCAACCACTGAAATATGTTTCAAGTTTCCAATTCTTTTCCATTAAGATGTCTGGGAAAAATTTTTATCAGCAAAAAGTTTTTGAATTTCTGGACCCATAAAAATGTTAAGCAAAAAAATGCACTCAGTTAAACTTTGCTGATAACTTCTTGTCGCACAGAACTCCAGCTCTCAAATATTCGGCCTTGCTCCGGTTGACTTTTAGGCCTCTTCTCTCCAGTGCATTTCTCCAAATCTCCAGATCCTCCTCTAGCTCCCTATAATTTTGTCTAGACAGAATTATGTCATCTGCAAACAGCATATCCCATGGTGCGTCCTTCTTAATGTCCTCCGTCAACTTGTCTATGATGATGGCAAAAAAAAAATGGGCTGAGTGCTGAACCTTGGTGGAGTCCAACACCTACCTTGAATTCTTTAGTCAACCCTGCTGCACTTCTCAAAGTTGTTATCGCTCCGTCATACATATCCTTGATAATACTTATGTAGCACTTTGATGTTTCAGCTAACCGCTAGCATTCCCACAGTTTCTCTCTGGGTACCCTGTCATATGCTTTTTCCAAGTCAATAAAGGCCTTCTGCCCTTCATTCCTCTTTTCCAACAGCATCCTTAGACGAAAGATTGCATCGGTGGTACTCCTTCGTGGCATGAACACAAATTGTTGCTCAGCGATTGTCACCTCCTTCCCTATCCTTGCTTTTATTATCCTCTCCCACAATTTCATAGTGTGGCTCATCAACTAAGTCCCCGAATTAAAATTTATAAAGTGCACTTGGGTAAAATTTACCCATGATATAATTGGAGAAATTTTAATCATGATATGAATTAAAAATTAAAAAAACCGTTAAAAAATTTTGTTTGAATGTAAGCGCTTCCTATTAGCCATTTTGAAAATGAAGTCACCATCCGATGTCCGTCAGAAAAAAAGAATGATTGAGTTCCTTGCTTTCGACGGGGAACCACTAATAAACATTTTCAAAAGATTGGAAAAAGTTTATGGGGATGCTCTAATAGATTAATGCACTGTCAAAAAGTAAGTATCCAGCAGTGGTGTGCCGTGACCTCTGAGGTTGGCATGCAATTGGTATGCCAATGCTGGTCATGCAATTGACATGCAATACTTTACAGATGGGACAAAAAAATTGTCTGAGATTCTAGAACGTAGACGGATTTTCGTCCCAAAATCATGGTGTTCTCCAGAAAAAAAAAGTGATCATCGCCTGAAACGAGTCTCAGATTTTTCTTTTTTCGTCCGAAAATTGTGGTGTTCTCTAAAAAACACGCTTCGAATCAGTCTCAGATATATCACTTTTCGTCGCAAAATTGTGGTGTTTTCTATAAAGAAAGTTTCTATAAAAAAAAGGGTCATCACGTAAAAGTTCGTTGGTCATGCAAAGCATGACTTGCATGCCCTGACCGCATGCCACTGGTATCCAGTATTAACGGTAAAAAAGAAGATCCAAGTTTGGATGATCTCCGGGACAAACAAAGAACTGACAGACAGACAGACAGACCAATTTATTTACGAGGATTGTGGAAACAAAAACCGTAAAAAGAAACACAGTTAATATACTTATTCGACAAAACAACAGTGTACGACAATTGGTAACACATTTATAAATACGATAAAATAAGAAAAGAAAAAATAATAATAACAATAATAATAATAAGATAAATAAATGAAGATAAATAAATAGAATAAATAATAATGAAAAAAATGACAATCTTGACGGAGACTGCGAAGGGACCGGTTAAGGTCATTAAGTCAAGCAGTCACCGAAAAAACTAATGGGTTAGTAGTGCACAGCAATTATTTGCAAGGATTGTAGGTTAGTAGGTTGTCAACAGTAGATTGTAATAAAAAGAATTTAAAATTAATCTTAAATTTATGAAATGATTGATTTTGTAGTTCAATAGGGATAGAGTTCCAAATTTTTGTTCCTTGAAATTTTATTGATCTTTGGCAACGGGACGTAGAGAATTTAGGAAGATATAAGGTATTATTAGAGTGAGATCTGGTAGGGAGGTTATGAATTTGGCGGATTGTAGTAAAGAAGGAAGAAAGATAATCGAGCAGTACTTTTCGGGAGTGCTGGTGCATAATTTTAGCAATTTCATAAATATGTAAGTCTGCTAATTTTAAGATTTTTAGTTTGTAATAATATGGCGAAACGGATGTTTTTGGTGAAATGTTGAAAATTATAAGAATGGATTTATTTTGAAGACATTGAAGTTTTTTAAAATAGGATGGAAACGTACTTCCCCAGATTGGTAGAGCATACAATAGATGAGGGTGTATCAAAGAGAAGTAAAGAAGTCTAAGAGCAGATAACGGTAGAATATGTCGTAATTTGCTAAGGATACCAACTGCCTTAGCTAACTTGGTTTCAAGTTGGAGAATGTAAGGTTTAAAATTTAATTTGTCATCTAATAATACTCTGAGGTATTTGCATATTCGGGTAGAATTTATTTTGCAATTTCCGTAAGGAAGATTTAGATTTAAACTACGTACGTAAACTGGAAGGCCATCATCAGCGCTTAATGGCTGGAAACTATGCCAAGGTCGAGGAACTGATCAGAAAAGACCGTAGAGTCGCTATTGACGGCATTGCTGAACATATCGAAATAACCCATGAAAGTGCTGCAAAGACTGTGGGAAGCCAGGCTATGCAAAGATTTGTGCTCGGTGGGTTCCCAGACAACTTACAGACGCCCACAAGCAAGCCTGTTTTGAAGCTTGTTTGGAGCTTCGTGAGTGTCACACACCTGATGAAACTTTCCTCAAGCGTACAGTGACAGGAAATGGGATCTGGGTTTACCACTATGAGCGTAAAGAAATTCGGGGACAGCACACCTCTGATAATGACGAAGTTAAGGAAGCTGCAAAAAATGATTAGAAGCACAGCCTATTAAGTTTTACAAAGCCGGCATACATGCCTTTATACATCGGTAAACAGTTGTCACTGAGAAAAATGGAGACTGCATTGAAAAATAGCATTGAAATCCCCAATGCCTGAGCTTTATTTATATCCTTGTGTTTCGTTTTTATTTTAATAAATAAAGCTAGGAGAAACCTGGGCTCATTATTTTTTGACTGCCCTTCGTATATGGCTATAACAGCTTTTTGACTTTGCATAAGTTGTATTGTGTAAAAATTTATTATACTGTATAAGGTGTTAGTATTTTTAGTTTATAAGCAATACGCTAAAGCAAGAATTAACCGAATCAATCTATTTTGTTAAACAATAGTTCAGTTCAGTTCAGTTTTTCTTTTATTTTTGCTCCGCCACATGAACAAAATAACAAAATGTTGAAAAGTTTGTGTGTTGTTAAAGACGGGGTTAGAAAAAGGAAGAAGCAACAAAACGAGTTGACGTTGTGTCTTGCTAATTAGCGATGAAAGGTGTGACTTGTTGTTTAATATAGAAGCAAGGTTGCTTCACCTCATTATAAAGTGGTTTAAAAAATAGACTAAACAATTTAATTTAAAAAGTATGTTCTTCAAGTTATTCACTCTTCAAGTAAAAATTTTCAAGAAAAAATCAAAAAATGGTGGAGTCAACTTGTTGAGCCAACAAAAATACAAAAAGAAAAAAATTTGGAAAGTATTTAAAATTTCCGATAATTTGTTGCAAAAGATAGATTTGGCTATTTTTGAATGCCCATGACCTTTGACCTTTTATAGTAAAATTGCAGCTGATGTCCTTTTTTAAAATTTTAATTGAGTTACTATCATCTATAAAGAAATTGTATAGAATCTATACGTACGACATAAACGAAAAAATAGTAAGCTAGTCCTACACCTCCCGCGGCAAGTATCACTGCAGTCGCGGCAGCTCCGTTGGCAATAACATTAGCAGCTCTTCCTGTGGTAATAATATATATAATAATACTAAATATACAATACTAATTATACTAACCCCCGCTAATAATAACAGCAACTGTTTCTGTTTGCCGTCAAACTTAACCCTCCAATAGTACTGTTCAGTCAAATTGCCTCCACCATTTTTTTATTTTTTCTTAAAAATTTTTACTTGAAGAGTGAATAACTTGAAGAATATACTTTTTAAATTAAATAGTTTAGTCTATTGTTTAACAAAATAGATTGATTCGGTTAATTCTTGCTTTAGCGTATTGCTTATAAACTAAAAATACTAACACCTTATACAGTATAATAAATTTTTACACAATACAACTTATGCAAAGTCAAAAAGCTGTTATAGCCATATACGAAGGGCAGTCAAAAAATAATGAGCCCAGGTTTCTCCTAGCTTTATTTATTAAAATAAAAACGAAACACAAGGATATAAATAAAGCTCAGGCATTGGGGATTTCAATGCTATTTTTCAATGCAGTCTCCATTTTTCTCAGTGACAACTGTTTACCGGTGTATAAAGGCATGTATGCCGGCTTTGTAAAACTTAATAGGCTGTGCTTCTAATCATTTTTTACAGCTTCCTTAACTTTGTCATCATCAGAGGTGTGCTGTCCCCGAATTTCTTTACGCTCATAGTGGTAAACCCAGATCCCATTTCCTGTCACTGTACGCTTGAGGAAAGTTTCATCAGGTGTGTGACACTCACGAAGCTCCAAACAAGCTTCAAAACAGGCTTGCTTGTGGGCGTCTGTAAGTTGTCTGGGAACCCACCGAGCACAAATCTTTGCATAGCCTGGCTTCCCACAGTCTTTGCAGCACTTTCATGGGTTATTTCGATATGTTCAGCAATGCCATCAATAGCGACTCTACGGTCTTTTCTGATCAGTTCCTCGACCTTGGCATAGTTTCCAGCCATTAAGCGCTGATGATGGCCTTCCAGTTCTTTGTTTGTCCCGGAGATCACCCAAACTTGGATCTTCTTTTTTACCGTTAATACTGGATACCAGTGGCATGCGGTCAGGGCATGCAAGTCATGCTTTGCATGACCAACGAACTTTTACGTGATGACCCCTTTTTTTTTATAGAAACTTTCTTTATAGAAAACACCACAATTTTGCGACGAAAAGTGATATATCTGAGACTGATTCGAAGCGTGTTTTTTAGAGAACACCACAATTTTGGGACGAAAAAAAAAGCTGAGACTCATTTTAGGCGATGATCACTTTTTTTTTTCTGGAGAACACCATGATTTTGGGACGAAAATCCGTCTACGTTCTAGAATCTCAGACAATTTTTTTGTCCCATCTGTAAAGTATTGCATGTCAATTGCATGACCAGCATTGGCATACCAATTGCATGCCAACCTCAGAGGTCACGGCACACCACTGCTGGATACTTACTTTTTGACAGTGCATTAATCTATTAGAGCATCCCCATAAACTTTTTCCAATCTTTTGAAAATGTTTATTAGTGGTTCCCCGTCGAAAGCAAGGAACTCAATCATTCTTTTTTTCTGACGGACATCGGATGGTGACTTCATTTTCAAAATGGCTGACAGGAAGCGCTTACATTCAAACAAAATTTTTTAACGGTTTTTTTAATTTTTAATTCATATCATGATTAAAATTTCTCCAATTATATCATGGGTAAATTTTACCCAAGTGCATTTTTTTAATTTTTAGGACAACAAATAAAAGGAAATTGACTAATTGTATTTTCACAACGTATTTTATAGCATATAGTAAGATGATTAGCTAACACAAAATGAAAAAAAGAAAAATGATCCCTTGGTACAGAAAATTATAATAATTAAAATCTAAATTAATTGATCAGCCATTACCCAAAAGTGGTACTTAATAAAAAAAAAGAGAGAACGCCGATTCTAGATATTACTCTAGCTTTTCTATGCAATTAATGCATACACTTAATTTGTGCTCAAGTCAAATTGGATTTTCACAAGTAAAATATTTATCAAAAAAAATGGATCAAAAATTTATCCCCAAAAAAATTAATCATATCATATTATGGGTAAATTTTACCCTCAAAAATTTAAATACTTACTTGTAGAGACAAATGACAACTACCACCTATAACACTTTGACTTCAACTGAGAATACCTAGAATGTTAAGCTTTCTCTATTTATAGATGCCTGATGTATGATAATGTACAAAATATTCAAGGGTAAATTTTACTCATGATATGAATTAAGGGTTAAACAAGTATTTTAAATACACACTTTTAAAATTTCTAGAGAAAATATGAACTATAAGTCGGTTAAATTGAACTGGGCTCATTTACTTTTTGACTACTCCTCGTATTTTCATCAGCGCATTAAAAGCTTGTTTCCTCCCATCAATGTTGCCCGGCGTACACAAAGCGCTTTTCGTTACTTTTATTTGCTTAATTTCAGCTGTCATTTTGTCTTAATCCGCGCAGAAGATTTTTGCTATTAAAATAAGTAACAAAAATGCTTTGTCACACGTCAAATTACATGCGCATAGGAAAAGAGGTTTAACTTTTATTATTTAATTAATTTACAAGATAGAAAATACCATAGCGATGTAAAGTTTGACATATTCCAAACAGCTTGAAAATGAAGCTTCCTTTTCTAAAATCGATATTGTCCTAGAGAAAAACCAAATTAAACTTGAGCGAGCTTAAAGTCGAGGTTGAGGGTCAACCGCAACCTTTAAAATAAGAATTCGAACGCTATTTTCCAGATTTGAGCGACACTAAACTTTCAAAATTGAAGATGACAAATAATCCTTTTTGTCTGAACAAGGATATTTGCAGGAAGAGTTTTCGAAATTGCAAAAAACAATTTTGAAGCTATGTCCCTGACTAATTTCTGGGAAAATATGTGCACATATGCAAGAAGGTAGGTGCAGTAGCTGTGCGTACACTCCTTCCGTTTTCATCGACTTACATGAGCGAAAATCGCTTTTCTTCCTAGATATAAAGACAAAACACAGGGACAGACTTGATTGTAAAGTCGATCAACACGGCGTTATCTGCTCCAAAGTCACAAATTAAACTTTTGGTATCCAAAAACCAATTACTTCCTTCTAATTAACAAAATTTAGCTGTTGTTGTTCTGTTCAATGCTACCAGATTTTTAATTTCATAGAACTTGAGTTTGTTGGTATCATCAAGGAGGGTCGCGAGTTTTGTTTTGATGATGAAAGGGGGGCGCGTCTCAAAAAGTTTAAGAACCCTTGCTATAGCAATAACTGCGGTCACACAGTCGCAAAAACTTATATAAGATCACGTCACGTGACTCCAGATTGTAAGCAAGCTTTTTGAAACAACGTGGAGTTTCTCTAAATAGCAAAAATCTAAAAGCATTAAAAGCAATGCGAAAATTTACCGATCACAAAAATTTTGAAATCATTCTTTTTTTATTAATATAATTAATCGAAAAATATTGCCAATTACAAAACAATATTCTTCTTTTCGCATCTGTTCTTCTCTGCTATATCTCAATAATATCTGCGAGACTTCAAACTCCAAACTTATTAATTTTGACAAGTTGGTCTACGATAAAAATTCGCCATTATCAAATAGATTTTATTAAGTACACCTTTGCTGTCACCTATTGACAAATAATTAAAAAGCTTTCATTTGTAACTCTATTCTCTGACGCCGACAAAACAAAAACCGAAAGCAACTTTATAATTTGCTCTTCCAATGACTGTGACAGAAATAAAAGTTTTATAAAAACTAAGTTGACGCAACAAGACGCGAACAAAATATTCCGTTGCAATTACAAACACTTTCGTTACAATCGCGGCTTGTTCCTCCGATTCGAAGCGAGGTAACAGGATTGTTTGTGATCACAAACAATCCTGTTACCTCGCTCCTGTTTGTGATCGGATTGTTTGTGATCACAAACAATCCTGTTTACCTCGCTCTTGTTTCAATCCTGTTTGTGATCACAAACAATCCTGTTACCTCGCTTCGAATCGGTCGCTCCGCTATCACAAACACAACCGTGATTTGCAATTGTGTATGGAAAAGCAAAATGAAGGTAAAGCAAGCTGGTGCAAGGTAAAGCAAAAGTAGGCTTTAAAACTCTTTTAAAGAAAAGCTTTGTGTTTTTTTTTTTGTCCCAGTTCACTTTTACTTTGCTCCCAAATTATGTCAGTAAATTTGGGAGTAAAATGTGATATGTCAGTAAATGTAATAGTAAAACAAATTATGTCAGTAAAATGCACTTTTTTCTTCCTCTTTATAATTATTTTTACTATTATTGTTTTGCGTGCATTGTTTATTAACATTAAATCGTATGAAATAAATTTGTCTGTTCAGTTTCCAGTTAAAATTTCAAGAAAACAATTTAAAATGGTAGAGCCAACGTCTCTATACTGACCATTATACAGATAATCTATACTGATAGACCATTATACAGATAGTCTATACTAGTGCTTTTCAAACTTTTTTTCATTACGACACACTAATAAACTCTGAATTTTCCTGCGGCACACTTACATTATGAAGACGAAAGCTGCGGCACACATACAATATTAAATACACTCTTCAAGTTTACATACAAAAATTATATTTAATATATAACAGTAACACCTACTGAAAGGGTGTGCCTACAGAAATTGTTTTAATACAGGGTACAACAGGGATGTCCAACCAGTGGTGGATATTGGGTGAGGCGAATGAGGCAAGTGCCCCCTTGAAAATATCGCATATAGTTTCATTTTGCGGTACATGTTTTTAGAGATCACCATGATTTGGGAGAAAAATAGCGAAATATGAGATAAAATTGAAGTGAAGACCTTTTTTTATTTTTTTTTAGAGATCAGCATGATTTTGGGAAAAATAAGGAAAATACGAGATCAAAGCCCCCTTTTTTGAAAGAACACCAATTTTTGGGAATCCTTGCCTCGGGCCCCTAGCTTTGAATATCCGTCACTGTGTCCGACCTTGTTTTAATTTGGGCCAAATTTTAAATCAAGCCAAAGTCGCTGGGCCGCAAAAAGCTTGTCATGCAGAATCTCGCTGCAATTTCTTTATTTTTGTCTCTAAAATCAAGTGTTCTGTAAAAGAAAAAGATAGACCAAGACTTTATCTATGGCTTTTTGTCAAAACACGAAAATTTTGCGGCACAATTCAATCCCTTTCACGGCACACAGTTTGGGAAACCCTGGTCTATACTATACAGCTAGTCTTTACAGATACTCTATATACAGACAGTCTATAGTACTGTTGAAGAAACAACTTTAAAGGCAACAGAATCTGCTGTGGTTGTTGTTGACGGCGTACTTTTGCTGGTGGGAGTGATAGCTATTGGAGAAGCGATTTATTTATATCTCATCGGCTTAACTGTACTGTATACATTTTGCAAACACAAGAAATTGTTCGCATTGTAATTTTTCTTATGTGTGATTTTGAAAGTACCCATAAACTAAGGTGAAAGATAGCAGGGTTAAATTGTTGAGTTTTAAAGAAATTCAATTTTTTTACACTACCAAAAAAGGTACTTCGACGTATTTTTTTTGAAGTTTTGTAAATAGCCTCTTTTGCTATATTGGCCTTAGTTATAGGCCTAAATAGCTGATGCATGCTAACAAGAAAGCAAGGGAAATACACGGAACTTGAAATGGAACGAAGCCTTTTAAAACTTTTTACATTAATGAGTTGAAAGTAGGGTTATAAATAATTTTTACAAGCCGGAAGCAACAGTTAAAAGTTTGTTAGAGCTGGCTAACTTATGGTAACCTGGAAGATAGCAGGCCATTTTATCAAATTGCCGTGTCCTAAGTCCATTTTAATTTTTTTTTATGTATTTTTGCTGGGCATAATCGAAAAAAAGAAAAGTCCACAATAAATTTGCTGCAGTAGCAGAGATGTGGGAGCAAGCCTACTTAATAAATGATTGCATAACAATTGAAAACATTTGTTAAGGTCAGAAATCCCAGTCCTGGGTTTTTCAACCAAGATTTGAGTTTTTAGGTTTGGTTTTTGTAAAATTTTATCAAATCTGGATTTTTTGAGAAAACATTGTTTATTATTAACAGCCGCGGCTTGTCCATAGGATCTGCAGAGATGCAGCACCACCAAATATATGCGCAGCAGTTGCAAATATTATCAGCAAAGTTTTGAAAAATTTTTTTAAAAAATATACTTTAATTTTTATTAATTTTTTTTACATTAAATTAAAGTCCAGTCGCGATTGTAAAGCAATTTTTTTTTAAGTTTAGAATTGGCAACTTTTTGAAATGTTTTAAATGCAGCTCGAAAATTTCACACAAAGAGACGAAAAATGATGCAATCTATTGCAGCAATGGCTTTAGTACGAAGCGAACGGAGCGGCCGCACCGGCCCCCCTGAAGACCTCAAAAAGTGGGGCCTCTAAGCAAAATACTGCCTACTTGTCCATAGTAGCACAATGACGGTGGCCCCCATAAAGAGATAACCTTTTTTTTGAGTTCACTTTATTTTGAAACACAAAAAAGTAATTCCCCTATTTTTTGCACCAGATCCTTTATCTATAAAGCCATCACCGATCCATTGTCGCTTTTAATAATAAATTGAACGCAAGTTAGAGCTGCAATTAATGCAGCTCTTCATAGTGCAACCTGAACTGGTAACGGGATTAAAAATCTTTTCAAGCGTTGGCTAGTTCTAGGTTTTGTTATTTAGTTTATTTTGGCCGAAATAGCCCGCTAGATCTAAACTTCAAGATTACAGTAACTTATTATTAAGTTTTTACTCTTTTATGCTACTCGTATTTTATGTTAAGTTATTCATAGATTCATTCGTTCAGAATAAATTCGTTTAAATAGAAAAATTATTCTTGTGCTACCAAGTCCAAAAGTAAATAGCTATTAATATATTGTTAACAGTACAATGCATTCTCTATGAGATCACAATGTAACCGATTAAATGTAGTTTTAATGAGTAAAATAGGAACAGCAAAAAAACGACTAAAACAAATTAACAAAGAGGACGATGATTATGCAACAGGCCTGTTTCGGTCTTATCCCCGTAGCGCCCCACGTTGCATATATGCAACAACAACTCCAGAGCATGCAGAATAAACGTGTAACCGAATAGAAAAGTTTTTTTATGCTGGCAGTGTCCTTAACGCCCACTGTTGCAAATATGCAGCATTATAAGTTTCTACCAACAGTATGCTATGAGAACCGGCTTTCTTCATTTTTGCTTAGCGTTTTTCCTTAGGAATGGCTTACTGGCTGTAATTTGAGGACCCACTATTTGTATAAAAGTAGATAATTCGAAATGTGTCAAACGTTGCTTTGTTTGGTACTGTTCAAGGATCATATAGAACCCAATAAACATTTGGTGTTGCAACAAGCATCTTGAGAGACAAACTATTTATGATGGTGTTGCAAATATGCAACATGGTGCAGATTGGGCGTAACAAATGTGCAGATTGGGCGTAATGATGTGATAGTGATAGTGATGATGATTATACACCCAATGATGAGACTGATAATGATGATGAATCTGAATGGGATGACAATGATGACATTCCACTTCAACAACTGCAAGCAGCTGCAGCAGACTCACAGCCACCAAAAAGGCGAAGAGGGGACACGAATAACTATACTTGGAGGAAAACGACATATGAACCTCCTGATACTGCATTCAAAGGAGATCCATTTGATAATCCAGAGGAAATCAGCACGCCATATCAATATTTTCAGCAATTTATTGACAGCGAAATGATAGAACAGTTGACTGAACAAACCAATATATATGCTTTCCAACAAACTGGAAAATCATTGGCTGTTACTCAAAAAGAACTTGAACAGGTTATTGGGATGTATTTTGGAATGGGACTAGTAAGAATGCCAAACAGAAGAATGTATTGGGAAAATGATACGCGTTATGCACCTGTCGCAGACATAATGAGTAGAAATCGATTTTTGACCATTTTGTCTCATCTACATTTTGTCAACAATTTGTCAGCTACTGAAGATCAAACCCAAGGTGACAAGTTGTGGAAAATCAGGCCATGGCTTACGAAATTTCGAAAAAACTGTCTAAAACTTGTTCCTGAAGAATTCAACTCTATAGACGAACAAATGGTGCCTTTTAAAGGAAAATTTAGTAGCATCAAGCAATATTTGCGTAACAAACCACACAAATGGGGTTTCAAGATATGGTGTAGGTGTGGCATTTCTGGTTTGTTGTATGATTTTGACATATATCAAGGAAGCAGCCGGAGAGAAGTCAGTGCTCAAAGTATAGGCCTAAGTGGGGATGTGATAATCAAGCTCTGCTCTACTCTCCCAGAAGGTAAAAATTATAAGGCAATCGTTGATAATTTTTTCACAAGCATGGCTCTAATTCTAGCACTGAAAGAGAGAGATATCTTTTTCCTTGGAACTGTTCGCTCAAATTGAATGGCAAATTGTCATTTACAAGATGAGAAAGAATTGAAGAAAATAGGCAGAGGAAGCTTTGACCACAGAGTAGAAACAACTCATCAGGTCTGCATTGTCAGATGGTATGACAACCGTGCTGTTACAGTAGCATCTTCCTATCTTGGTTTTGAACCGTTGGATTTGGCAAAGCGTTGGGACAAAAGCGGCAAGCAGCATATTAATGTTCCTCGTCCTTTTCTTGTCAATTCATACAATAACTTGATTGGCGGCGTCGACTTTTTGGACTCTTTAATATCAAAATACAAATACCCCATAAAATCTCGGCGATGGTATTTGTACCTTCTCTGGCACACAATCACAGTTGCTTTGATTCAAGCATAGCTACTGTATATACCCCACTGCAATGCTTTAGGTGTGCCCAAAAAAGAACGCCTGAAGCACAGACAATTTCAAGCGGCTGTGGCAACATCTTTGATTATGGTAAATGTTCAAGTACGCCGAAGGGGTAGGCCAAGTAGCACAAGTCCAAATGTTTCAAAAGTTTATTCTCCAATAGTGGTGAGATTTCACCAACCAAATGATGTTCGCTACGATGGAGTCGGTCACTTGCGCATAAAACTGGAAGGGCGTGGACGGTGCATTCTCTGCAAGAATGGATGGACAGACACGGCTTGTGAAAAATGTGATGTTCGCTTCTGCTTTAACAAAGAGCGTAATTGCTACAGGGACTATCATATTCGATGAATATACCTGGTCTACTCTGAAAAATTGTATGTACATACTTATTGCATGATCGAATCATAAAAATAGTTTTTGCTACAGAAATCTCTGCTCACCGATTGTTGAATGACTAACTTGATGAGTGAAAGTTTGATGCGAAATCGTTCTAGTAGTAGTGATGGTAACGATTGGGTTTGAGTGAGGTTATCATGCCTGTTTGTTAATGCTTTGGTTAGGGATTGCGTAGGAACTAGGAATCGAAATTGTATACTTGATATGTTGCAGAAGTATTGCGACAAGTTATCCCTTGTCATGCTGGTCAAGCTTTTGTACTCTTTGTTGTTTATGTGGTGTAAACCTATCATACAGTGACCCTTTGGTAGGGCCGTGAGCCAAATGCTAAGGGTGGCGGAGGGATTTTGAAACTAGACTAAATTTACTCTTTCCTATAAAGTCATAATTTCGTCAGGGGGGAGGTAAAATTTTTTTGAAAAAATTCCTCCTCACTCCCCCCAACCCTCCGCCACCCCTGGCTACGGCCCTGCTATGTGGTAGTGTGTTTTTATCTGAAATAAGTGTACTTTATTTTGCAAAAAAAATTCGTTTTAACAGTAACTGAATTTGATGATTTGCAACCCTAATGACCCACTGTTGCATATATGCAACATCGCCTAATATGGTAATTAAGAATGCCCCAAAAAAAATTTGTCCAAATTGTAATTAGGTGTTGTCCTTAGACTCCCAAACAACACTTGCATATTTTTTTTTCATATTCTTTGTAAGCTTGGGCGCTGCGGGGTTATGGATCTCATCAGGCATAACTTATCGTAACCTCTAAGACGAATAGACAGCGCGAAAAGTTAAGGTGAGAATTCCATAAAATAACTCTTTTGGAAATGGAAATTCTGATAAATAATCTACAATTACGAGCTTAAATATTAACAGTCCACATTGAAAAATCACCAATCAAAAAGATAATTGAAAATTTGAATTTCAGACGGTAGCGAACCATTTGGAATAAATTTCATCGAAAGGGACGGTGAAGTAGCATTGAAAAGGTTTATGAAATTTGAAATTTGGACTTCGTCGAATTAAATGGAATAAATTACTTTAGAAAAAATTACAATAGACAACATTGAAAAGTACATCGAAAAAAATTAATCAGAGAATAGCTGATAGAAAATAAGTTTCGGAGTAGAAAAGTCAAATTTGAAAAACTTAAAAAACATAGCAATTTTTTTTATGTGGACTACCCAATAACTTATTTGAAATGCCCGATCCGATACTTATAGAATATATTGTTGTCTGCTTTGTTTTATACCAGGGCTTTTTAACCAGTGGGCCGCGGCCGACTGGTGGGCCGCAAAGCCTTTTCAGAGGGGCAGTTTATTTTTTACTGAACCAATTCAATTTGCTTATTTTTACTGATTTTATATTAATTTAAAACTTAAAGCTACCTTGTTTTTAAAAAGCATCTATAATTAAAGAAAAGATCTTTTTTGTTTTCAGTTATGATATTTTTACTAAACTAAAACGAAGATCCACTACTTGGCCGCAAGAAAGCGTCGGAGAAGCTATATAGAGAAACTGTTAAGCAATTAATCCAACCTGTTCCCAAAGATGCCAAGATATTGCAGTTCGGTTAAAATTTTTTATTCTGTTTTTTTGTTTGTTTCTATTTGGATACTGTCTATATGAGGACATTTAGAATTGCTTGCTAGACCTTTAGGCGGAAGAAAGTGCCTTAAAGTGTCTTTATTTTCCTTAAAGTAAGTGCCTTAAAGTGTCTTGGTGTCTTTAAAGTGAGTCAACAGAATGACGCAAGTAGGTTTTGAACCGCCACTATGTTGGTCACGTTCGTCATCGATCATAACGGTCTTGACTAAAAGACCGCGCTGAGGACTTTTTTAAACAGGATTCTAAAAAGTTTAAAAAAGATTTTTTTAACGGTTTTGCTAGCACTTTATCATCGCTTATATTTTTTCTTTTTATGTTTTTAGCAATAAAGTTTATTAAAACTCACGGAATACAAAAGTCATCTTTGGACCAAAACTCTAATTGCTTTCTGTCAAAGCATAAAAATTTCGCGGCACATTTCAATCTCTTTTACGTCTCACGATTTAGGAAATCCTGTTACAGGCAACACAGAACGGTTGTGCAATTCTCAACTGTGTTTGTGGTTACTTACAATTCTGTTATCACGCCTCGGGTCATAAGAGCAAACTGTAATCCGAATAAGAATTTAAAGCAAAGGATGACGAACGTTTTTAATTGACTTGTCATTTTTGAAATCTTAAATATGAAAAAGAACAAAGCGAGTCACAATTTTACTTATAACATTAATGAAAAGGTTGTTACTCAATCTTCTTTGCTATTTCGGTAATTCGAAGTGAGGGATGTCCAACGTTATCATATCTTCCAACCGTTTTTGATACCCACCCGCTAGTCAGTGGTTTGCCATCTCTGGTTTAAAGTTTTTTTGGGGGGCTACTGGTTTATTTTCCGGCGGCATTGCGTTTTGTCAACTTAATTTCTTTAAAACCTTTTCATTTGTCTGTTTTTCTTTAAAATTCTTAATTTCTTTAAAACCCTTTCATCCGTCTGTCTTAATAATTATCAAAACTATTATAAAATCACTTACAGCTTTGATCAGAGTATAATGTTAAGAATAAAAACTTTTAAATTATTTGTCAATAGTGGCAGCAAAGATGCTATTACTTGGTAATGGCGGAATTTATTAAAGAACCACTTTGTCAAAATCGATAATTTCAGAATTCGAACCCTCACAGTAACTTTATTAAGATGCAACAGAAAAGGAAAGATGCGAAAAGAACATTTCGATTTGTTTTTACCGGCAATTTTTTCTAAATGCATTTTAAACATGATTATAAAACATAAAAACAATTTAAAAAGAACGTTTTTTATTTATAAAGCTTGCATATTTTAAATTAAAATTGTTCACTAAACGTATTCCTCACATCTGAAAGAACTTTGTGGCCCACGAGTTGGCACTGATGTAGTCACAATAAATATAATATAGTCCAGTTCTGAAGTCTGATTAAATATGAAAAATGCAATCTCAGTTTAACATCTTTTATTTTTAATTAAAAAACAATCAAAAGTGCTTTGAATTAATTTTTTTTAGTTATAAACAATTACCAAGAATTTTTGTAAACTTCTTACCAAAGAAAACATCTAGTGATTTTAAAATAACCTTGAACTGATCCTAATAAGAAAACAAATTTGAAGATCTTTGTATTTGTTTTTATAAGATTGGATTGTTTTAAAGTTTTGGAATTATTTTTTTGATTCGTTGTTTAAATTAAGATATCATATAAAAACTTTTACTGTTACTTATCAATATAAACGTTAAGAAAAAAACAAAAAACAACGCGCAAAATCTCGTATCAACAGATAAACACTGATGTTTTATAAATAAAATCAAAGAAAATATTATGTAAATATAACATGAAGTATTTTTTGATCCACTCATACTTACAATAAATAAATATTTTGAATTCTCAAACGCCTCCTAATAAAGAATATATTTAAAATCTTCAGCAGCCTTATGTAAGCGTCACATATTTCTTGAAAACATCATTGTGTTGGCATTAAACATGCTGAAGCAATTATTAATTGTAGCAATGATAATTGCATTTGATATGCAATTGATAATTGCAGCAATGATATATGCATTTGATATTTTAAAAAATTTTTTTCTGGTTTTTCCCGAAATAATTTTAAGGGAAAGTTTTTAGAATAATCCTTATTTAAAGAACTGTTCCCTCGTAGGCGGCGTTAGTTGAAAATCGGCTGCGGGTCAACTTCTTGCTTGGCTTTATTTTTTGCTTTGACCTGATAAATTGTTAATTTGTTTTTGTTGAAAGAGCAAGACAGCACACAAAAAGTGCCAACTGCAGCATTGTGCATCAGGCACGCCGAACTCGAGTTCACTGCCCGACCATGGTTTCAGGTTTTCAAAGTTGAGAAAAAACGTTCGGTTGGTCTTATTGATAGAAATCAGATTTACTGACGTGCATGATGCCCGCTTCTTCGGTGCGGGAAAAAATTGTTAACAATCGCAAACCTTAATTTTTGTGTGTTTTTAGTATAACTTTTTTAAAGATAACCTTCCCGTATAAGGTTTTTTAGATGCTTTTTCTACGTATGCCCGATTCACAGGAAAAATATAGAAAACAAAATTATATCTATGTTGTAGCAAACTTTAAAAAATTGAGTAATGAAATCTTAAAACCCAAATTTATAGAAATCATTATGCACAATAGTTTTGTTGTTTTTATTTAATTATCGTTTAAAAACAAAAAATCTTGAATTTCGATAATAAAAAGTTCATAAAGAACTCAATTTATAAAGAATAAAAAAAAGCAATAAAAAAATTTCAAGAGGACAACCATATATTTTAAAACCTTCAAAAGTAAATGCACGAAATTGTTGAACGTTTCAATTTTATTTTATCTTTATATTCATTCTCCTGACTTGTAGAAAAGCGTCGGAAGCGCTATTCATATAGCAACTGTCAAGAGATTACCACAACTTACTTCCAAAGAGCCCGATATATATTGCTGTCCGATTGAAATCTTCTATTTTATTTTTAAATTTTTATTTAAAAATGTGATTGAAATTTAGAACTGCTTGCCATAGACCGCCAATCAGAGGAAAGTGTTTTTCCCAAGGACACAACAGAATGGCGCGAGCAAGTTTTGAACTCCGATCGTGTCGATCCCGTTTGCCACCAATCACAAGACTCTTAACTATTTGACTGCGCTGCCGACATCTACGTTTAACGATTTCGCCACTGCCCTGCAAGTCAAGAAGATTAAAAGTTGATATAATGATACTGAAATCTGTGAAATATTGTGGAACAAACCAGAGTTACGGAAAAGTACTTTGAATGAAATGTTTTTAAAAAGAATTGCAACAATATATTTTTCTCTTTACATAGGTGTAAACTATATTTTCTCAAACAGTAAAACAAATTTTAAAAGAGCATTACATCTTCTTGCATTGTCCCAGTTCTTTTTACTCAGAAAATTAATAACTTCCAGAAAACAATAGAAGATGGTTGAACCAACATCTACAATAACCATTGCTGTTGGAGGAGTAACTTTGGCGGCAGAAGGAACAGCTGCTGTTATCCTTAGTGCCGGACTGGTGGTGGTCGCAGTAATAGCTGTCGCAGGATTGACTTACTATTTTTGCAAAAAAAATCCCAAAGCTGGAGAAAAATTAATCGACAAAATTAAATAATTTTGTTGGTCGTTTCTTTACGTTTAGTTTAAGTGAAACATGTTGAAAAAATAATTTTTGAATGACTTCTTTTAATTATGTTTTTGTATTTTTGTTAAAGATGCTGTTATGCTTTATAATTTCGACAAAAAAATTAAGACTAAAAACGAACTAGAATTTAATCTTTAAATCGTTTTTGTTGTTGTTTATCATAAAATTAGTTAAATTTTAGATGTGACATTGCTTTTCAAACGCGGTCTCAAATCATTCACTGCGATTTCACTGCGATTGAAAAGCACTGTGATATGAGCTGCTGAACGTAGAAACCATTTGGTTGAACAACAAAATATGTTTAAAATATACTTAAGATTGAAATAACTTTCTATGAAGTAATACATGTATAACTTTTTTTTGTTCTGCACGACTTTTTGGATTTCAGATAAAATGGCGTAAAATCCAATGTGAATATTAAAAACTATTTATGCCGAACGCCGTGGTTTGTTCACTTTGTAATTTGCGCACTGATTTTAACTTTGTTTTAGATCTGTACTCTTTATTACGTTAGTTGAATATATCTCACAAATATGATTGATTGGATAGTATCTGCTACATACAGTTCCTATTTCCTTGGCGCCTCCATCACAGCTACTGGCTTACCTGCTGTTATACTTCATGTCGGGAGTCTTCTTACCAAAACCACGGCACTTGCTGGGATGCTGCTGTATGTGAAGCAACGCTACAATGAATCCAGAGACTGATTCATGTTTTGTTTCGATTTCCAATTTTTTTTGTTTTGTGAAGAACAATTGATATTCAATATTTTTGATCATTAGACAACTTATTCAAAAATTTGTTTATTGATCGACGGTAATGATTAACACAAAAAGAATGACATTATCGCACTATTTTCTGGTCGTAATTTTATTTTCCTATTGCGAGAAACGCTGTTTTTTTTTGCTAGTTTTGTTTCAAACAAATAAACTTCATTATCAATTAATGGTAGTTTAAAAATTATTTAGAGAGTTTGACTTCATTTTTTTGCTGCACGATTATTCAAAAAATGTGAAACCAAAATTATTACTTATTTTAATTTGGTATGAATTCAATCGGAGTTTAATGACTTAAATTTCTAAACGGAATATTTTGAAATTAAACAAACATAGCAAACGTATTGATTTGTATACGGTGAATTTAATGTAGTAAAAATAAAAATAAAAAAATTCAAAAAATTTCTTCTTTTGTTAGTATTAAAAAAATTACGAAATCGAGTAAAACAAACATACGATTCGGCGGAGATACCAGTAAACCTTTTCAAATCTAATTTCAATTCTTTAATCGTAAAGGAAAAGTTTAAAGGAATTAAGTATCTACAAAAACAATCTCGGAAGCTATTGATTACGTAATCAAAATAATTAATTTTCATTACGTCACAAGGGCAGTAAAACTAGATAATGAATATTGTCAGTCGCTACTGACGAGTCAAATTGGCGAAACAGTCTGTTAAAGCAAATAAATAGCAATAAAGCTGAGCGAAAAAGCTTCAATGTAAAAAACTTGAGCTTAATCTAAATTGAAACTGGCATAAGTTACAATTGAGTGCGCTGCCTAATTTTATTGAAACGAGCTATGGATTAACAAAGCACTTGAGGATAATAAAGCGGCAAACTTTGGTTTCGATCGGTTAAAATCAACGAGCTTTTATAAATTGGACGTCAAAATCACTCTATTTGTAATTGAACTAAAGAATTTTGAAAAAGATAAGAGCCTTGTATTTTCTTGCGGTAGTATTGACGCCTTGGAAGTTAATTTTATAGTGAGATAGAATTGTTTTAGTCTGTGTGACGAATGAACTATTTAGGGATTCTTATAGTTTGTTAGTACTAAGTTATCGAGTGATTATGCGAAGTTGCGGGCGCTGTAAATTGCTTTAAATTTTGTGAAGCTTGAGAGTCAAGTTTTACGATAGTTGACCAAGTTCTTTTATTTTGTGTATAATATATTTTTTATAGTCAGAAATCGTTTTTTTTTTTCTATTTGTAAAGAAATGTTTTATAACGAATCCATTCGTACATAGCCAGAACTAACTGTTTGAAGAACTGCAGTTTTTGCGGAAAACTATTTCTAGAGCAGGTATACTCGTAAATAAAAACTAAACACAGCTTTGCTTTAGCGCAGGTATTTATGTTATCTAGCTCAACTGGTCATTTCAGATCCCCGACTAAAGTTGTAACAGATCACATCCTTTTTCTTTCATCCAATCTTTACCCAATCAAAAATCAAAAGGATTCTTCCTGCAGCACTTGTGATCAGCCAACATAGATTTTTTTTTACTTACTGCTTGATTTTCTTAATCTTAGTCATATTCTCTACATCAATTTAACACCTCCTTCTCTTCTTTAAATTTTTGCCCCGATTGAGGAGAGTCACATAGTTATTAAGCCTCCGTGAAATTCTTTACACCCCATTTACGAAATGGTTTCGAGTTACACAGATAATAAAATTTTTTTGCCTTTTAAAATCGTTTATAAAATTTGTTTATTCTTTGAACTACTTTTTTTGTAGATTTGTTTGTAGTTTTATTCTTTGTGTTAGGTAGAAAGAAATTTCGGCTTGAAAATAGTCATTTTAAAGTAAATGCAAAAACGTCCCTAATTAGTTTAACAATATTTAATTTACCGTACAAAAGTCAAAAATTTAAGAGCCCCGTCATAAAATGTAAAATAAAAAAATGCTCAAAAATTAATACCAAACAATTTTTTGATACATGTATTAAAAGATTAGTTGATAAAATCTAGCTGCGAGAAAAAAGAAAAAATTTTCCCATCGGCAAATAATCAAATTAAAACCTATATTGTGTGTGATCAGTTAGGTATTTATGGGTAAAATCATGATGTCACGGTTTCTTTTTCACATTCGAAAACTCTAGGTGAGTAAATGCCTGGTCATTAAATTGAATCGGTTTTGTTCTTTACTGTTGCAGAAACTCCTCTAAACCTGTGCTTTACAAAGGGGTGTATCGCACAACACGTGGTGTAACTGATTGATGGGGTCTTCAAACATTAGTTTAGCCTGACCATTAGAATACCTATTATTTTAATTGTCTTTTGTCATTTAATCTTTTGTTACACCGTTAATAATTTCACAACGAAAAGTCGTTGCATTATTAGCAGGAAACGTATTTTGAATTAATATAAACACACGCGATTTTTTTAATGTTAATCTAATAGAAAACTTTAGTAAAGCACATATGGATGATGGTATTAACAAAATTAATACATCTGAGGATAACGTGGCATTGTTTTTTTGGGAGACAACCGTTTTTGTGTTCTTGCGAAAAGGTTAATGTCATTATGAAAGTAGCATAAGAAACAAGGTTAATGCCACGTTTTTAGAACTGCCAGATTAAATTCAGCAGCACCCATTGCATAAAATGCCTCTGCTTTTTAGTTTGTAAATGTAAATGTTTATCGTCCAGAATAGCAAGTGCGCGTCAACCAAAAAACCTTCCAATTAAAGCTGATCGATTGCATGTATACTGCAATTATAAACTGTGTTTTTGCCTTTATTTTCAAATAAAAAATTGCGCACAGTTTACAATATCATTAATTCCACCTAAAAATTCATACATCGCTAGACTTCCAACTTTAAAGCAGAATTTAGAACTAGGGTTTACAAATCTTTTTTTGTTTTTTAAAAATGAGTACCGCTGAAAAAAGATTGAAAGGAACTGCTCTAGACCATGGCTTCTCAAACTGTGGGTCGCGGCCCCAAATGGGGTCGCATAAAAAATTTTGGGGTCGCGAACAAATTAGCTTTTTGTGCTTTTGAAATTGTCTTTTCTACAATAATATTTATTGACAATCAAAAACTAGAAAAGGTAAAGTGTCATCACATTATTGTTGCTAAAGGTTAGTAGGCATTTAATTGGCAAAATAAAGTCTGAATCAGAGTCAAGACCTTTTCTTTTTTTTTTTTTTCTTTTTTTTAGAGAACACCTGGTTTTTGTACGTAATTTTGTTGATTCGCTTTAGATTATTACATTTCTCGTTGTTATTACTTGGTTTTTCATGTATATGCTTGGCTTTTCATAGGAAAAAAATAACGTAAAATTAAGCTACACATATCGGGGTCGCACAAAAATTTATTTCTTAAAATGGGGTAGCAGAACAAAAAAGTTTAAGAAGCCTTGCTCTAGACCATAGTTTCTCAACCGGTGTGCCAAAGCAGATTTTCGGGTGGGCCACACAGAGATAGTGCGAATAAAATATATAATAAAATAATATATTCGTTGCCGTAAAAGTAAAGAGTGTGGTAGAGTGATTAAGAGCACCATGGTTGTTACCGACATAATCGCGGTTTAAACTTATTTGCGTCAAGCAGCTGTGTCTTTGAGAAATACACTTTACGGCACTTTCCCCTGCTTGGCAACCTTGGCAAGCAGCTCGAAAATTCAGTCAAATCTCTATAAAAACTTTTAAAAAAATGAAAAAATTCAAACGGACAACAATATCTGGGCATCTTTAAAAGCAGTTCGGGGTAATTGCATGATAGTTGCTCTATGTACAGCGCTTCGAAAGCTTTCTGCAAGTCAGGAGGATAAAAATAGAGATGAATGAATTTCAGTTTACATCAAGAATTTTCAACCGTTTTTACCACCTTATGAACTACAATTCGTGATTCAAATTTAATTGAAGACAAAAGATAAGTCTCCACTTATATCTATGACAATACTCAGGGAGGTAAAGACAAAGAAAAGTTTTCACTTCGACACATTGGGCCGCAACGATTGCGTTTCCAGTTTTTTTGGGCGGCGATGGTAAAAAGGTTGAGAAGCACTGCTCTGGACTTGAAAAGATAACGAAATGTCAATTTTAAGTATTCGTTAAAAAACGTTTATTTTTGTTAATTTTTAATCACTGGGAAGCGTGGGTGCAAGCTTTTTTTGAACTTTATGTTACGTAATAGATACAACATTGGTACATTAATAGGAAAGGAAATGACGAAAGCGTTGTATGCTGCTACGAGGGATTGAAAGATAAAGTGTAATCATGTTTTTTCTGCAAAAAAGAGCTTTGAAAAACAACATTTTAAAGTTTTTAAGATTAAATTGATTCCAATGATTATTTAAAAAATTATTTAAGCTAATAGAAAATCTTTAAAAACTTTTAGCTTTGAAATCTGTTCATACTAGCTTACAGTAATTTCTTTCAAATATGGGATAAAGTAGGGCCTAAAAATAGAAATACATATATTTACAATAGTTAAAACTAAATAACTTACATTTTGCAACAAAATTAACAAACAGAAAACAAGTCGGCAGCTATCACTGCATGATCTTGTTTGCTGCGTTTTTAGATTGATAGATATTTTTCTTCTTCACATTGTTCCGTGTATTATTAATTTGATTATTTTTTGTAAATTTTTTTGTTTAATGCAGGTTTGAAAAAACGTTCTATTCTTTTGTTTTAAAAAACGTTCTATTGCATCGGCATTAACATCAATTCTGTACATACATTTATCGTGTACAAATCTCTTTTGCTTTTTATTTATAAACAAGAAAAAGTTTGAGATTTTGTTGATGGAAACACTAGTGTGGGAACGTTGCAAAACATTTTATACATGGCTATGAAATCAATTTTGAAGAAAATTATTGAATGTGCAGACGGTTGCAAAGAGACAGGGCAACCAAACACTCAGGTTTGCCATTACCAGGTAATTTTTGCAAAGATTTTTCAGGGAAATAACCTTGAAACTTTCCCGCGTTATTTCCATCTTAAAACTTTCAAGCTTTCTACGTATTTTTTCTTTATTTAAGCCTAATAAATAAATATTTGTTTATTTGAACTTGTACCAAAATCCAAGCTTTGAGCTGGCATATTGAAATCGATTTTTATTGATTGATTGCTATAAACGCAAAAACGATTATCAACTTTAGTTTGCCAAGATCAAATAAATGGAGTTCATGTTTATTTGAATCAAGGAACAAATACAATAAGATTTTTTCGTGACATGTGATGGTGCCAAAGCAATTGGGATGTCTATTGTTTACAATTCGACTTAAGAAACATTTGGTGTTTGTTTTTATAAGGGCCCAAAAACTTCTTAGCGGCCAACTTACCTTTTTAGTTTACTGATGACCCGGATAAATGATCACATTCCTGTTTATGTTATTCGTTTTATTATGAGGCCACTAAACTCGCTTTTTGGAAAAAAATATTCGGTGAAAATAATTACAGTTTATTCCCTCACCCACCGCTCACCACTAAGACTTTTGTATTCTTTTTTTTTCACTTTTACAAAAGCAAAAAATTACTATTAACTAACGTACTGATTGCAGTTATCCATTAAAAGAAGTTATTAATTTGGCATTTTAAAAACAAAACTTTGCCAAAGAGTTTGTGCTTGTGATTGCAATGAAGAATTAAATTTACTTCAATTTAGATTTGGTCTGAGTAAAAGTAAGAAAAGATTAATATAACCGTAAAAAAAATACATAATAAATGTTTTTTTTAGTTTTGCAAAACTCTCCGAAGCAAAATTATGTGAACTCTAATCAAGTCATTCTTGTCTTTTTACTTGCAGAACATTAATGGAGGCTCTTAACTTAATCGAGTTTTTTTCTAAACTTCAAAATTTTGTTTTTTTCTATTTTGATATAGCTGCTATTAGATCTATTTGTTAAGACCACTAAATAAGTATGTGTATCTACTTATGCAATAAATGCCCATTTAATACAAAGTTCGAATCTTTATCGAGACAGACAAGATTTTACGACAGTATGTTGCTCACAGGTCTCGGCCTCTCCGCCAATCTAAGTTTTTAATAAAAAATAAACGATTATTTCGTCACAATCCCTCAATTCATGGGTATTAATGTAAGATTAAAATAGGACTTCCTAACAAAATAAACAACTTTAAAATTTGAACAAAATACAATTTTTTAATCAGTTTCAGCCATTATATTATAACAAGCCTAAATAAAAGTTTGCAAATTTCTTGTTTTTTTTTAAATTGCCTATATCCTTTTAAAAATTGATTTTTTTGGCCTTTAAACTATGATCTGAACCAATGACATTTGAACATTAATGAAAAATTTAAACAAACAATCTATTGTATATTCAAATATCAACAAACAATTACAAAGGTTTTATTAATGGAATTGCAGACTATTTTATTGATATAGCCAGCGGTATCTTTTCAGTTATCCATACTTAAATCAATATTCCAAATGCTCAAACTCCCTAATAAAGATTTAACTATTATCTTTAGCTGTCTTAATCTATTTAATAAGCCATAAAGCAGCAAATATGTTTGGGAATTAAATCATGCTAAAGCGATTTAATTGCAGCAATAAGAAATACTGCACGTTTGACATTTTCCAAAAACTTTTTCTGTTTGTTTTCCTTTTCAATTGTTTTGTGATTTTTTTAAGATTCTCTTTATTTAAGGAATTGCTTCGTAGTAGAAAGTTTAAATTAAATATCAGAAGTTAGTTAACTTCTTTTTAGGATTGATTTATTTGACGCTGACTACTTTTGAATTAGTCTTCGTGGGTAGGGACAAGCACATAAAAGTTCCATCCTCAGCCACAAAAATATTTTGGTTAATCCTTGGCTAAATTTGTTATATCTCCGTTTTGTCTCTAAAACCAAAGTCGAAAATCTGTTAAACTAAAACCAGAGTTGAAAAACTTACATTGAAATGCATTTAAAAAACAATTAAAAAAAAGTTCTATTGATCAATATTAAGTTTTCAAATTTATATTATCTCCCAACATTTTAGCATATGTTATGTAATTGAATATATTCCTTTGTTTTTTGAATCATATTAAATATAATCTTTGCAATAAATAGTTAAATATCAATCTTTGCATATTAAATATAAATAGTCTACAATGAAAGCCCAGTTTTGTACTTTTACATAAATAAAAATAAAAAATGCTCTGGCGTAATTCGATGTTAATATGTATAATCAAGTGAGATTGAAATTTTTTTTCGTTGTTGTTTATAAACTTTTGTTTTGTTAAAAATTTCTCCTTTTTTGTTTTTTGTTGTTATTTTTTTTCTATTAATCGCACTAACACAATTGTTATTGGTAATTGTAATTTACTCGGGAAATATCTTGATTAGTAAACCTTAGGGTTGTTCGATGCTTCCTTGCCTTTTTTTTCTTGCATTATATTTCTTTGTTATTGTTTTCTATGGTTTTGGGCAAAAATAAATTTTGTGTGTCTGTCTGTCTCGAATTTGCCTGCTTTAGTTTAACATAGTTGAGTTTCAGTTTAATATGGATAAATCAAGGTTTTATTCTAGTTTTTTTGTTGATTAACTATAATTGAACTATCATTAGAAAGACATATACTAAATACATATAAAAAGCATGTTTGGCCAGTCTTTGAAAAAACTGCTTTTGATAACTAATTTCAAAAATAAAAAGTCTTTGCTTTTCATGGCGGTGCCACTTTCCCTCACAAGCCTTTTTTTTTGAAAGACTCTTTTTTGGTACTCACCAAGTTGTCCAACATAAATTTTCCTTAATTAATGCGCTAAACCTTGTTTTTGTTGAGAATATCTTTCAATCAAAAAAGTGTATTTTTTTTTAAATTTTGTCCTTCCCGCCAAATAAATTTCTGCAGCGTCCCCAGGTTGTATTGTTTGTCCATTTATCTTGGTATAAAGATGTGTATGGTAGGTCTTCACTTATTTTGTAAATTTAACAGCAATTGTTTAGATTTCCAAGGCAAAACAAGACTTTATTTGTGATATTTCTTTATACTGTATATATTAAAAGTTATTAAAAATTTGTGACTCGTTTTTACGGTCTCCATGTTATTTGAAATTTAACTAAATCGCATTTCTATAAAATATTTTGGGAGTTGTGTCCTGCTCAAGACTAAAATAAAATATTATTCTCATTACTTTGTAGTAGCGGTGATGTTGGACAACATTACCGTTTACTTCATTGTTGTGGCAATTTCAACTCAATCAGAATGCTACTTATTATTACCTCATAAAGAGATGAAATATTTTAGCGGGAATTTTGACCCGGACGTGTGAGGCTTGAGTCATAAAGTTACAACCAGGGATCTCAGTCCTGGCTCTTTCATGTTCCATCTAGGTTTCTGTTTTTTTGTTTTTTTTGAAAATCCCTAAAAATCTGGGTTTTTTCCAGAAAATACTGTAAATAATTTTAGTCGTCTTTCAAAAAATCGAGCAAAATCAGGAATTTTGGGCAGCGAAAAGAAATAATATGGACAAAACAAATTTAGTGGCATTTGAAGACCATAAAAAAAAGTCAAAATTTGAGGAGAAGACTTTTTTTCTGGAGATCACCATGATTTTCGGACAAAAATTGAGAATTCAAAGTCATATTCAAAGTGAAGACCTTTTTTAAAAAATCATTGATGTTTTTGGGACGGAATTTAAGAGATAAAAGCAAATTTAATGTATTTTTAGGAAAAAATATAACATTTGGGTTTTTTTAAAGGAATCTGAAGGAATCTGGGTTTTTTTTTATTCAATCTGGATTTTTATAAAATCCATCGCTGGCAGCCTTGGTTGCAACTTTGTTCAGTTTTCTCAGCATTCGCAATCCAGTTGTTTTTTGTTTTGCTGATTCCGAAATTGAATGACTTAAATTATGGAAACTCGAGCTTAAAAAAAAGAAACTTAGAAGGAGTGCTTATAATTTTTCCAAAACCTGCGAGAAGCTGCAGAGCCGTAGGTTTTAAGCGCAAAACTTTATGGCTTTTTGATTTGCATAAAGGAGCTTAATTTGAATCATGTTTTGATATTTTAAAGTTTATTAAGGACTCGAAATTAAATTTATTGATTACTATTTGGCATGTGGCATTAAGAATTGTTTTTAACTATTGTATTTTTCTGTTGCAAGTGGCAAAAAGAAGCTTTGAAGTTTAAACCAAATTAACTCATTTAATACGCTCTATTTTTTTGTTCGGTCCGTCATTTGATTTTAACATTCGTATGGCGTTGTGTTCCACACACACCGATTTGCTGCTTTCTGTTAATTAACCGCGGTCACCATTGAAGGTAAGCAGCTTAACCACATTTCTCGGAATGTTCGTGAAGTGCCTTTCCGAAGGGCACAACGAGTATCACTCAATCGACGTTACGGAGAATCGAACCAGGTCGTTCTGCTCGTGAGTCGCGTATGTTACCACTGAGCTAATTAATAAATGTCGTTCTTTACGTTTTTGATTTTATTTTCATTACATTTGTTACCATATCAATTTTGTTCTTCATACACGAAAAAACAGATTTAAGTTGCATGTAGTTGAAGTTGCGTTCAGTAGATATCTAGATTATAATTTTTTTGAAAGCGAGTTCAATAATGATATGTCTAAAATTAAGGTGGTTCTGACACATTTTAAAAGTCAACTACTGATGGTTTTAAATGCATGCTTCGGAAAAATAATTAACATGTTAAGTGCAGAATCTTTTTGTTGCTCTTGTTTAGGCCAACTTAAAAAAAGTTTGGATAGATTTTTGTAATATCAAAATCAACAGGTTGATAAAATAGACATAATAAAGTTTCAAAAAAGCGCAAATTAATTTGAATTTTATTTTAATAATAATAACATTTCTTAGTTTTATCTTTGATTTTTCCAGTCCACGTAGCGCACGCACGTAGCAGAGCTTGATAGATATATTCTTAGAATACCATTTGAATCATTTTTTTATCTTCGAAATAAAGGTGAAATTATCTTTTATTTACCAATGCCCGATATAACTGATATCTTTCTCTTATTTATCATTGATGTTTTCCTCGATCCATATTTAACCGAGGAAGATAGTCGAAGAAAATTATTCGTTTAGATTTAACATTTTGTGACTGGGTCTGTGGCATTCCGCATCACGCACACCGACCCCAAGCTCAATGCCTTGCTATGACTTCAGGTTTGAGCTTAGGACAGAGGCTGCTTGCACAGGAGAAAATGTAAAGCTAATTTTTTCAAAAAAAACAGACTTTAAGCATATTGTTTTGTGCTCCACAAGTGACTCTTTTTACAGCAATGAATCGCTAACAGACAAATCTATATAGAGTTATTGTAATTTTTGTGAAATATGACAAACTTTATATCGCTTTTGTATTTTTTACCCAGTCGCCGCTAAATTATTTAAATAATTTAAAGTTCATTGCCTTTCACACTATGTATGTTGTTTGCAGTGGTGGATATTCAAAATTAGGGGTCTGAGGCAAAATCCAAATTAGGGGCCCCCAAAATGAGGTCACAATGACGTCACATTCGAAATGACCATTTTACCAATGCCAGCTAGAAAGATAGGCTACGAAATATTGGAAAAAAAATTGATTCTGATACGAAACTTGAAATAACTCAAATCAGTGACAGACACAGAAAGTTATAATGAAAGATTTACACGTGACTCAACAATTAATCGAACGACACCTGATCGAAATGGCACTTAATCGAAATGACATTTGATCAAATAATGAAAGAAAAAATTTACAACTTTGAATTTATCCCAATTTTGTCAATTTTTTGTCCCAAAAACATAGTACTTTAAATCTGCCCCGGTTTTGTTCATTTTTGTCCCAAAATCACAAATCTCTAAAAACAAGATCTTTCTGTCTGAATCTGTCTCTGATTTCTGCAAGAGATCTATAAGGGTGGAGCCATGGCACAATGCCCCCCTCTAAATAACTGACTACGTAAAAAAAATGCAAAAAAATGATAGCAATAAGCATCTAATAAAACATAACCATGACAAACGATCTACTTGTTGCCCCCTTAAAACTTGTTGCTGCCCTTTGCCCAGAGACCTTGTTAAAAAACCTTAATCTTGACATTGGCAAAAAATTATAAAAGATAAAAACAAATTGTCTTTTTACTGTTGGCCTCTGCTTTTTATGAATCTAATTTACAGTAACAAAGAGATTGTTTAATTGCAGAAACATACACAAATATTGATAAATCTTTTTTTTTTATCAACTGTCATTTCGATCAAGTGCCGTTTCGATCAAATGTCGTTTCGATAAAGTGTAGTTTTGGTCAAATGTCGTTTCGATCAAGTGTCGTTTGATCAACCGTCGTTCGATCAATTGTTGTAGCACCGGGTTTACAAACTAAAAACACAATTAGTATAAAAGTTGAAATAACGTCAAAACCTTTTTTTCTCTACACTTTTTTACTGTTCTATTGTCTTTTAGTTGGTCTGCATATCCTTCATTTTTCAAAGTGGGAGGAAGGAGTTTAAAAGTTTGAAAGAACTTTAAAAGTTTAAAAGAAGGAGTTTAAAAGTTTAAAAGAACTTTTAAACTCCTTCCTCACATGCATATGCTTATGACTAAAATTCTTTTTTTTACTTGAAAACATCTTGGACAGACTTGAATTCAGTAATGGAATTCAGGAAGTTTGCATCGGTTTGCGCGAACACGTTGTTATGAATGCCATAACGTTCAGCGAGCGCGTTCTTAATTTAACGTAATCTCTGTATTTTTATATCTCTGATGATGAAAGAACCTATTATTGACAACTTCTATACTATAGGGGAAAGAACCTGTTTATTATTTTTAATTTTTTAATTTCATCATTGCTTAAACTCGATTTGACCCTTTTTACAAAAACAAGGACTCAACCCAAGTCCTCAAATCAATAATTGTTGACTTGGAATTGGTTTTGTGTGGTTAGTAAGCTATGTTATATGTAATGCATAGAAACAAATTGGGAAAATGGTTTTGAAAATTCGAATTTCGTACACTCAGATTCATGCTTTCATGGACTATTAAAATAACATCATTTTTGGTAGTCTTGGATTTGAAATCGGTTCGAGCTTTTTGAAAATGACTCAATCTTGGTTCAAATTTGAAAGTTATAAGTTGTTGGACTACTATTAGCATGCACACAATCTATTAGAGGTATATTTTCGAAACTTTCTCACCACTATATATTAAACATTTGTACCATAGTCTTGATAGTCTCAAAAAATAATAAATTTGTCAAAATACATTTCAACAGAATTAAAATTGAACTCACTAAATAGGTAGGCTACTATCACAGACAAAAATCTGATCCTTTTTTAACAGTATAAACAAATTTGCACTGATTACATAGCAACAACAAGAAAAACAATTTTTTTATTGAATATATATAGGCTATATCAATTAATCCAGTCAAGCAAAATAATGTTAAATCTCAACAATTATGCCGATTCCACAATGTACGACAAGTTTTATTATAAGAATCAAAAAATCTATGGCCTAAAACATTATTAGAAAGAGAAGCTTTAGTTATGGTTTTTTTAACACAAAAAAGATTAAGAAATGCTGGTTATACGAACTTTTGTGAAATATGAATACCTTAATTTTTACAAAAAAAATTTAAATTACATTCGAAAGCTAACAAAGTTTGTTAAAAAATATAATTATGCTTGCTTTTAGGCAAATGAGTGAAAAAAATACTAACCCAAAATAAAAATTTGTTAATGATTAATATATTATACTGTAAATCAGCCAATTATTTATGTAATATTTTCAGCTTATGCTGCTTTAATTAAATCTTTTGAAGATTTTTGTCTGGAAGGAATAGAAATATGCAATGCAAACTTGCAATAAAGCTAGCTTTAAACTAAAATTGTAAAAATAATAAAAGTGCTGTGAAATATTGTCAAAACCATTTAATGTTATGATTGTTTGTGCAAGATAGACCAACTGATAATCACAATCAAATTTAATGTAAGAAGCCATTTAGCTTATTCTATGTTAGGTTACCTTTTAAAATTGTCATTTAAAATCAAAATACTTTACCTAAATAATTTCTAATTCAATTTTTTTCAGAATGACAATATAGAAAACTTTAACTTTAATCAAGCAGTTGTTTTTACCAGATCACCTTACAAACCAGTTGTCAAAATGTCAATTTTAAAAAATGCTAAACCCCTTAAAAAAAGCTGCAATCAAGTCTTGAAAGTCAAGTGAATAAATAAATTGCATATGCATCAATTTAGAACTTTGAAAAAAAGTGAAAATCTCCATATAAACTTGGTTAATGGTAAAACATTTGCAGACTGGATTTAGTGTTCTATTGGTTTCTATTGTACATGAAGCATTTGCTACAAAAAGAAAAAAAATGTATTTTTTATTACTGGTGTTTGTAAATTTTTTAGTTAAGTTGTTGTTTTTAGTCATTATTTTGTTGCAATTATGGAAAGTAATTAATATTGTATGCATAAATACAACTAATTTTAAGTGGTGTTTTTATCAATAGAAAAATTTAAATTTACAACAAGATTTCTCTTTTTCTTAAACATATTTTTAGTTGTGGAGTTGTTACTACTAAATTTCAATCACCTTTGGATAACTTTTATGGCAATCTGACTATTAAGAATAGTTTACATTATGTAGTTGTTCTGCAATACATAGAAACTGAAGAGATTTTATGGATTGTTGTTTTAAATTTTAAGTGTTCTGCCAACATTACCCTAATAACCTGTATGCTATATTATGTGACATAAATTTAATCTATTTGCTGAAAACTTTTGAGAGTTTTTGAGGTTCATGAAACCATGTAAAATACCACAAAATAAAACTACATGTGGCATTTTCAAAAAGAGGAGGCCCCTCGATAACTGTAAAAAAGGGGGGGGCCCGAGGCAATCGCCTCATTTGCCTCACCCAATATCCAACACTGGTTGTTTGGCATGTAAATGAAAATGCTTCTTGTTTTTCTCTTTGCCAAAAATTTGTTTGCTAAAAATCTGTATCGTGGGTTAAAGCTAAATTTGGTTAATAAAAAAAACCAAGTTCTTTCGCCTACGCGGGAAGCATAGATAGTGGAAAAGAGCTTTTATAGCGTATTCGAAAGTGAACGATTTTTGACTTTTCAAAACATGTTGAAACTTTACAAGTACAAAAATGTAAGAAGTTTTAAATTATACATTTTAAATGGTTATATTACGTAAAAATTAAATGAAATTCAAAGGTGTTCAAAGGTTATATTAAAAATTAAATGCAAACAATGAAATTTATGTTTTCAAAAGTAATATTATCAAAAAAATTAAACATGTTTCCTTTTTTTAATTATCCTAAAAAAATGATTGAAATAAAAAAATGCTAATAGTTTTTTTTACATTTATTGTTCTGCATAGAAACATTTATTCAATAGAATAAAAGCATCAAAAAATTTTAGTAGATATTTTCAAATATTTATGTAATTCGGGGCAAAACCGTCCAAGCAGAAATAAGGTTTATTTTACAATTAGATCCAACTTTTCTAGAAATCATTTCTAAGTATTGATTTTGCACAATTTGAATTTAAACAAATTCTTGAATTGTTCATAGAAAAAATATAAAAACCCTGTAACTTATTGTTGAAAAACTATCAAACAAACTATAGTCGAAAATAATTTGAATTATAAGCAGTGGTGGATATTGGGTGAGGCAAATGAGGCAGTTGCCTCAGGCCACCCCTTTTTTTGGGGCCCCCTCCATTTTAGGGGCTTTCTCTTAAAAATAGCACGTATAGTTTCAGTGAGCTGCAGATGTTTTTTAGAGATCATCATGAAGTTGGGACGAAAAGTGGGAAGTACAAGATGGATTTGAAGTGAAAACCTTTTTTTTTAGAGATCACCATAATTTTGGGAGAAAAAAGTGAAAGACGAGATCAAAGTCCTTTTTCTGGAGAACATCAATTTTTGGAAATTCTTGCCTCGGGCCCTTGAATTTGAATATCCACCACTGATTAAAAGCCAAATAAATTGTAACATGAAAATTTATAAAAATGATAACATTCTGCAGTTGAATTGTTTTAATTTGATTAATGCTTGTGTTGTGTACATTTTGACTTTAGCGCGAATCGAACTTTAACGCGTATCACACTTCATTTAAACGCGCGAGCTGCCGCGTATTCTTTTATAGCATCGTGAGTTTTAGTTTATTTGCGTTTTCGTAATTACCGCGCCTTAAGCGCTATTCTAGAAAGTAAATACTGCAGTAAAAGTAAAATTTCTTTTCCAAGGACACAACAGAATGGCGCGATTGTGTTTTGTACCGATACCATGTTGATCACAATCACGATGATTTTAACCACTCCAACACACTGCCAATCGATTTTGTAAACAAGGAGTACAGGTCGTTTGTTAGGTAAACTTATTGTTTAAATTTGCTAGCATTTCTGTGGTATTTAACCATTTTAATCTGTGCTTTCATATTAGTTAAACTCATTTTAATCTATTGCTTGCTTTGGATGTAATTATAATTGCTATCTTACTTCAGGGGCATGGGAGAATGTCTCCAAAGTATGCCATTGAGTGTAAATTATCAGTTTGAAAATTTTCTAACAATTATACCGTACTTTAAAAAATATTCTTAACAAGAGTAAATATTTGCTTTAAGTTTGATCATAAATAATTCAACTTCTTTGAGATTTACGTTTTGATTTTGAATATATTCTATGTCTTTATTCTTTATAGCGTCTGCTACATACAGTTTCTATTTCCTTGGCATTTCTGTGACAGCTACTCGCTTATACTTCATGTCGAGAGTGTACTCATCAAAACCACGGCAGTTGTCGGGGTGCTGCCGTATGTAAAGAAACGTCGCAATGAATCCAAGAATTGATTCATGCTCTGTTTGGTCTTAAAACTTTTCTGTTTCAGAAAGAACAACCGAACTTGATTCTTCTTGATTATCGAACGGTTACTATATGGCTTCAGAGGATGATTTTGCTTTTTTTGTTAAAATTTTTGAGAAAAGCCCGTACGTCATTGGTCGCAACCTTTAACCCGATACGAAAATGACGTCTTCGTTCATCTACCTGATAATAATTTCACTTATGGAGGCTCCATATTATTTGTGGCTGTTTCTGTTTTTATTGTTGCGTCAAATAAATTAACTTTTTGATCGATTGCAAAGGTAGAATAACAATTATTCGAAAACATAGAGATCCTTCTTACTCAAAAAAGTGGAAACAAAAATTATCACTTTTAGGTTTTGTACCAATTAAATTGGATGACAACGCTATAATTTTTGCAGCGTGGTCGAGTGGTTAAAGCGCCGGGCTCGTGACCAACACGGTCTCGGTTCAAAACGCACTCGCGCCATTCTGTTGTGTCCTTGGGAAAGAGACTTTACGGCACATTCCTCTGCTTGGTGGTTCTGGCAAGCAGTTCTAAACTATAGTCATATCTCTATTAAATTACAAGCGGACAGCAATATCTTGGTATCTCCGGAAGCAGGTTGGGGTGATTGCCTACCCTATGTTGTATTACCGCCTCCGTCGCTTTCCTGCGAGTCAGGAGAATAAATATAGAGATAAAATAAAAATAAAATTGCATAAAATATTTTGAAATCAAAAGAACAAAAGTTTGTAAATTTTGGATTTTTATAATGAAAGACAAATTTACCGCATGAAAAAAATTTTTATCATTGAAGTGGGAAATTCTTGCTGACCTGGTGCAGTGAATAGTTACTTCAATCAGGATTTTGGAGTCGGAGGAATTTTATCCGACTTTTTTTGACTCTAACTCTGACTCCGCTTATTTAAAGTTTTGCGTCTTCAACTCCCACTCCAAAACATTTAAAAAACGACTCCGACTCCACCCTAAATTGTGCGACTCCGGCAACTCCAACTCCGACTCCTACTCCACAATTCAAATTCCAATATCTAAGGAAGTAAATCTGATTATTCAGTTAAATTTTTTTTTAACAAAACACCTTCTAGCAACTTGCACATTGTTTTGCAATTATTACGTTTTAGAGTTAAACAATATGCAAAAAGGCACAATCGAATAACGATTTTTGTTTTATTTTTATTCATTTATTTTATTTTTATTTATCCTCCTGGCTCACATAAAAATGTAGGAGGCACTATGCTTAGGACGACACCTTGTGATTACCCCGATCTGCTTTATTTGGAGATACCAAGATATTGTTATCCGGTAAAAAATTTTTATTTCTTTCTTTTTTGGTTAGAGATGTGACCAAAATTTAGGGCTGCTTTCTAAGACAGCCAAGCAGAGGAAAGTGCCGTAAAGTGTCTTTCCCAAGGACACAACAGAAAAACCGAGTAAGTTTTGAACAGCGACTATTGTTTGATTGCGAACGCCATCAATTCGGCGCAATTAACAACTCGGCCACGTTGCCGACTAATGTTGAAAGTGGCCAGCACGGTCGCAAAACATACAGAGTCGGGTTAAAAGTTTTTAAAAACAATACTCAAAAACTGATTTTAGTTGCTTCAGGTTAAATTGAAGTTAGATTGCGTTAAATATTAAGTTATGTTATGTTGTAACAAGTTAACAAGGAATTGAAACATGACTCCGAACAAACAATTTTTTAGCGTTGAAATATGCCTGCCTGCATCTTAACAAATGGAAAGTTTTTAAAGACACCTAGACATTCATGACATGTGGCGCAAAAATGTATGTTTTTTTTTCTTGTAAGGTATATTGTATTGTATGGCAAGGGTGGGTGCAATTGCTTTAAATTTACGATGCACCTTGTCTACCATCAATCCACACATCGAGATGCTAACGAAAAGAAAGCAATGATATAAATTACATTAAAATAAGCGCTTTACTTTTCTGTTTGGCGCAATGTAATATAAATGAGTGAAATTTTTTAGAGTAATCCTTTTAATTGTTATGTATATTATGCAAAACCTATAAAACATAGAGCTAATAACCATTACTAACTAAATAGATTTTATTCAATATAGTCTTCAAAAATATCAGGGGGAAATTCAAATTTGATAATTGGCCTCAATAGCCAAAAACTTTAACGACTGCTTATTCAAACTAAAAACAAAAAACGTCACAAATTAGTTTGATAATGTTTAACTTGCAAAAAGATCAAAAATTTTACAACAAAAGAAACTAAAAAATTAAAAAGTCATGCTTAAAAATAGTTTTGGACAAACGATTTTTAAATACCACAAAGTTAGTTTATTAAAAATCTGGCTGCGATAAAACAAAAACTTTTCGAGTCGTCAATTTTAAAGTAAAATTTGTAATTTTAGTGAGTAATTTTTGAGAAGGGCATAATCTCACTGTCTGCTTATCGCGGTCATTTTTTTAAATATCATATAGTTACGGAAAAACACATCATAGGTACACAAAAACTAAAAAAAGATCTTTTTTTTAATATAATCTATAACCGTTAAGCGAAGAACTTTTTTGTGTATATTTTGATTTTAAACCTAAAAATTGTCTTCCCGAAAATTAAAATTTGGGACCAAACAAGTAATTAAAGACCAAAAAAGAGTCATTATTTTGTTTGCTAAACAGAGTGCGGCCCGCGACAAATTTTTGGCAAAGCTTTTACGGATGCGGTCGCAAATTAACGAGTATAACATGCTTGGCTTACAGAATTATAAAAGCTTTAAGAAAAATGATAAAATATCAAATAAAACTAATACATTACAATAGCTAAATTCAAAATATTTACATTTTGCAACAAAATTAAATAACAAAAAACAAGTCGGCAGCAATAACTGCATGATCTGGTTTGTTTACATTCTTAGATTGATACATGATGAAGAAATATGTTTTTCTTCACATTGCTCTGTGTTATTTTTAGATTGATAATTTTTTGGTACTTTTTTTACGTTATAGAGCACGATCTATTACAGTATACTGTCCTGGCAACCAATTGTATTTTTTATATTTATAAATTGTCTTTTATAAATAAATCTCTTTTGTTTAAATTATATAAACAAGAAAAACTTCAGCATTTTTTAGATGGAAACACTAGTGTTGCAAAAGCTTTCATAAATAATTATGAATTCGATTTTGAAGAAAATTATTGAATGTGCAGACGATTGCAGTGAGACAGTGCAGCCAAACATTCACGTTTGCCATTACCAGGTAATTTTTGTAAAGATTTTACAGGGAAATTACCTTGAAACTTTCCCGCGCTATTTCCATCCTAAAACTTTCAAGATTTCTATTTTTTTGTATTTGGGCCGTGTAAATAAATATTTGCTTTTCGAACTTGTGCCCAAATCCAAGCTTTGAGCTGGCGTACTGAAATCGATTTGGATTGGTTGATGCATATTGAAATCGATTTTGATTGATTGATTGATTGATTGATTGCAATAAACGCAAAAACGATCAACAAGTTTAGTTTTTCGAGACCAAATAAAGGGAACACAAATTTTTTTAAATGCAGGTACCAATAAAATAATTTGTTTTCCTGAGACGCGATGGCGCCAAAACAGTTGAGATGTCTGTTGTTCACCATTCAGCTAATGAAATTTTTTTGGCTTTGTTTTTTTATTTTTTGCAGATAACTTAAGTTTTTATTTTGACTGATGACTCAATTAGAAGGTCACATCCCTGTTCATTTTAATAGATTTTTTAACTTGTTTTATTTTGTACTTTTTGGAAAAAGTATTCTGTCAAAATAACCGCAGTTTATTCAAACCAAGTTCACACAGAAAATTTTTGTATTGTTTTGGACTTTTTCTAACATAAAGCAAATTCGATTAATATAATAATAACTTACTCTCTGCTTCCACCAATCAAAGTTCCTAGTTTAACTTTTAAAAACAAAAATTGGCAGCACAGTAAAATTTGTGCTTGTGATAGCAATAAAAAATTAAATTTTATTTGAATTTTGATTGATCCAAATAGAATATAAAAATATTAATATACCGTAAATTTTGGCGTATAAGAACTTTCTTAAATTAAAGTTAGCTTAGCTCCAAAAAACTCACATTTTAATCTAATTTAGAAAAAAATTAATTTAACACTAGAAAGACGGGAAATTCTCCCTACCTAGAAAGACGGCTGCGGTCAATTTTGACCGCATCAGTATTTCATGCTAAAATTTATTTAATAATGACCAAAATTGTTTTAATTATCTGTCAAAAATATATTCACAACTACAGTACTTGACATTTTTGGTAATTCCAACAAATTAAATTATAATAATAGTTTCTTTTGACCTTTTTACTCACAAGAAGAGCAAGTTGCAGCAATAAATGTAAATGTAGTATGTCTACCACAGCAAGACTTCAAGAATTTACGGCAGCTGACGCTAGACTTGTTTTTGAATAGTTGTAATTGGCATTGCTTCTTTTTTCGCAAAGTTTGACTAGAACTTTCTGGCACCATCGTAGGAAGAGGAGGTAAATCGCTTTTCGTAGAAGGATCGCGACGCATTTCTTTTATTAACTGAAGTAAAAATTCTCTTCGGGTCAAGTTCTAATCTGTTACTTCAGAGTAGATTATATAAGCATTGATGCATGCGCAGTCTATGATGCTAAAAAATAAATCCTCTGACCACCTTCTTGTGGAACTTTTGCTGGTATAATAACGCACCATTTGGTCCAAAACATCTACACCTACTTTTGACGCGTTGTAACTCTTGACTGTTTCTGGTAATTTTTTTGGGTGTAATTGGTCAACAAAAACTGTTTTGTGCATTGAACTTAGCATATAAATTAACTTTGATTATTTTGCTTTAATAGAAACCAAACTGCTTAAAATGAGAAGCACCAGACTCGAGTTTCGCTCTTATTAGAGCTCGTCAGTGATGCATATCTCACTGCGAATCGAACTCGCTACGTGTTGTCTTCCAAGCAGGAGACAACACCACTAGACCACGCGAAACCGACAACATCTCGATCACAAGCAGCTGGAAATGATTCCCGGCTTTGCCGCGCAAGGAATACACAGAATCCACTGTGTGGTAAGACCAAGGCCGCACCTCATGACCGGGACTGATTGTTTATAATATCATTATTTTGCTTTATATATAGTTAAAGAGGCATTAGAAGAAGATTGGTAAATTTTTGATGTGTATAAAGCAGTGTTTCTCAAACTGTGTGCCGCGGCACACTACTGTGCCGTGAGAGATTTCTAAGTGTGCCGCGAAACTTTTTAAAATACATTTATCCATGCTCCGCAACGGCAACATAAACACACTCTGTAACAGAAGAAAAGTATGTTTTTTTAGGAGCTGTGATCAAAAAGCTTAAAAATTTTAAATGTGATTCCCATTACGTAAAGTTTTGGTGATCAGTTGTGTTTCAGGCTTGTTTCGGTACACCAGGCATTTCAAACTCGCGGCCCGCAAAGTCTTTCAACGAATTTTTCGATCGGATGCTCAATACGAAATCAAATTAATGATAAATTCAGAACTAAATTTAAATAATTAAAGTGACAAGTTTTATCTGCAAAAATTTGATTTTCGAACGAAATTAACCAACGAATTAAGTGAAGATCTCTTCTTTGGTCCTCCCCTTGATTTCAACGTAAAATTTAAAAGAATAGCCTGGATCGGCCAAACAATTCAAGTGAAGACTTTTTTTATTGGCCTTTAATTTCTTTTGTAACCAGATTGCGACCAGTGGCAAAATTTCAGGCTAAAATTTTACCGATGCGGCCTACATAGTCGCACGAGTTTGACATGCCTGTCGTACACGACATACGGAACCGAAATACTTTATGTGAAAACAAACAGTACAAAATCTAGTGAAAAATAATAAAAGAAAGTTTTCACTTTATTTGTAGAAAGTTACATAAAAATTCGAGGCCTTCATGTAATACATTATAATGCATCAGGTAAAGGAAAACGTGGAAAACTCAGTGCAGACCAAAAAAGATCTGCGCTCTGGTCCAAGTGTGCCGCGAAATTTGGAAAGGTAGCAAAGTGTGCCGCGGGCGCAAAAAGTTTGAGAACCACTGGTATAAAGGCTTGCCTTTAATCATTTTCTCAACTTTTGGTCCTCTTTTTTTTCTTTCTTATTGTTCCAAGAAGTGTACTTTGATAGTATATTTTCGAATTGAAAGAAGCATGGGCTCATCAAGAAACAAACAAAATGTGCTGAGTGGACTTTGTGATTGAATACCTTTTTGAAAATATGATGTTGGTCCCGATCTTTGAGAAAAAATATTTTTCACATGAATTCACATGAAAAATATATTCACATGAATTCACATGAGAAAAAAATATTCACATGAATTATCAAATTTATCTACTTGTAAAGACCTGATTGTTTCTGCAGCTGTCAGTCATCTTGAAGTAGCTATGACAAAAAAGTTTGTTATTATACAAATACTACTCATACTCAACGAATAAAATTCTACTCTTATAAATAAATGTTATACTGTGGTAAAACGTACTAAACATCAAACTAGCATGTTATTATAGAAAGTTTATTCAAAACAACATAATTTCAAGGTGATAAATAATTGAATTTATATTAAATTAAATTTATTTTATAGATAAATAACTACATTTTCTTTTTATAAAATCAAATAAAAATTCTGCTATCAACTTGTTGCCAATACCTAAAATACATTCTATAAAATTTTGAGCGGCCTCCGCAGATATAAACGAAGAAATGTTTTATCAAACAACCCCAATTTTGACGTAATAAAAAAAGAATGAAATCACCATCAGGTACACAGATATTGTTTACATAATGTCTAGTTGACCTAAACTCTCTAACAAACTGTTTTGATACCGTCTAGCATAGCTATCACAATGATAAAATTGTTTGCGGTCACATTTGACCGCTCGTCTTTCTAGGTATATTCCTTAATTGCACTCGTTTGAGAAGTTAAATCAAAATTTTTCTTTGTTTCCAGATAACTTTAAAAAAAACAAAAAAACTCATGGGGAGACAAAAGTTGAATTTTAAAAGCCAACGCTGTAAAAAGAAAAACAAAATTTAAAAGCGGTCAAAATTGACCGCTCGTCTTTCTAGTGTTAAAAAGTAAATTTTTTATTAAATTATGATTTTTTTCTTCGGCGTATAAGACCCCCTCAAATTCGGACTAAATTTTGGTTATGAAAAGAGCTCTCATACACCGGACTTTACGGTAACCCAAAAAAATACAAAATGACTGTTTTTCGGTTTTGCGTAGCTCTGCGAGGCAAAATTTATCGAACATAAATCAAGTCACTTTCTCTCTTATTTGCAGGGCAGTTGGTACAAGACTTTCAACCTATTTTCACAACTTAAAATTTTTGTTTTCTTTTTAGAAATTTTTTATTATGATGTGACTGTTATTTAAATCTATTTGTTAACAACATTAAGCAGGAAAAGTAAGGCACCCCACAGGGCTCGGTCGCTCAGCCAATCCACTACAGGCATTTAATAAAAAATAATGATTATTTAGTCACAATTCTCCAAATCATGGGTTTTAACGTAAAATCTTAAGCATCTGAAATTTGGAATAAAAAACTATTTTTAATCAGTTTCAGCAACTCTTTTACAACAACCCAAATTGAAAGTTTTTAAATTGCTTGTTTTTTTCAAATTTTTTATATAATTATAAAAATTAATTTTTTTGGCCTATTAACTCTAATGTGGTTCAATGAGAACTGTTTCAAAAAAATACGTATGTATAACCAATTACAGCAGAGAAAGTAATTCTCTTTACAACTCCATCTAATTACAGCAGAAAAAATAAGGTTCCTTGCAAAAACTTGACCTTATGAAAAAATTTTGTTTATATACATGTGTCACATGCTAAAAAGTGTAGCCATTTCTTAAGTCCCAACATGCAGCAATGCGTCGAGGCAAAGCAGCGCCTTACTGTCGTAGTGTTGAAAAACTGTTGGCAACTCTGTGCCAGGTTTGACCGGGCCCCAAAACAGAATAATGTTTTCGAGGCAGGAACCAGAACCGTTTATCACGTCACTGAACTGAAGTTTTCTATAAAATACAATGCGGTTAAACATCTGCAGCTGAGAAACGATTTTTCGCCGAATAAACCAAATATTAGCAAACAATACAAAAAACGTTCTGTCTTGCCTCACAGGAAACACTTTAACACCTGGTGAATTATTGTTGAAGGAGAGAAGAAAATATGTCGCAATACATTTGTTTGTCTTTGCCTCCACTTTTTTATAATGGCTTACAATTTTTGTGTTTTTCTTTGTATAAGGCAAACACAAAGTACCTTGATTTGAGCTACCGGTGACACCTTCAGGAAGGAGAAAGAAAAAGGTTAATTAAAAGATATCCATTGTAACCGTAAACGGCGCTGAAGTTGGCCGATTGCCGTAAAGTGAATTGTCGAATAACGCGCTTCTGGCTTCGATAAAAGGAAAAGTCAAAATAAAAAAGGATGTTTTATGTAAATGTAACTAAATAATGAAACGAAGCGATCGATAAGAAGTGGTAATCTGTAAATAAATAAAACGAACTAAAAATTAAACATAAAGAGAAAACACACAGTTGCCTTACCAAAGCAGTTCACGTCGGTGCTGACTCACGGGGAAATAGACTTTAACCAGCCGCCCACAATTACTGCACCTGGTCACCTCGCAATAGAGAAGTGACAACCCAACCAGGCTTACAATAAATAGCGCTAAGTCTCTTAGACTTTAACCAGCCGCCCACAAATACTGAAGTTAGTCGCCTCACAGATTGAGAAGCGAAAGAAACACGAACGAGGCACCTCTAAATGAACACGCTGCAGAAACGAACTATGCTCGGTAAAGAAATTAATTAATAAAAGTTTAAAGCAAAAAGGCGCTGGCAGCGAGTGCACGCGCAAATAATGAATAAGAAAGCAAAAGAAATAAAACAAACCCGTGCGTTGGTAATGTTCTATACCCAAACTCCTCAGGTTGGCAGGCTAGAGAAAGATTTTTTTTCGTTGAAGTTCAAATAGTTGTTTGCTTGCTATTGCTCGCAAATTCTAGGACGTAAGCAGTCAGTCACCTTGGTAGTCTGACGCTTCCAGTTTTCAAAGTAAAAGGATGGAGTTGCCATGTTCTGGTTGAGTGAGCCGTCTGGCACCTTTCAGTCTTTTTCAGAGTGCAAATTGGCCAAATCATCAGCATATGCAAGCTTTTTGGAAATTGTTTCAGGAAGTTGTGTGTGTAAATATTAAATAAGAGGAATGTCAGGAATGATTTCAAAAAGATACTGTTTTTCCAACGTTATAACTTACTGTTTCAGTCATTCCCAATAATGAAGTTGAAATTGCGGTTTCGAACCAGCTCCCTGATCAACGACACTATGTGTCCTTTCGGGTAGTAGGCGTAAAAAATGTAAAATATCGCAGAGCCATATGTTTTTGTAGGTAGTTTTAGTATTAACAAAACAGTGTCTGTTTTTTCTTGGCGGAGAAGTTGTTTTTAATTTTTTAAGTCAGGAGAGTAACTTGATTTACGGTTGATCTCCCCCATCAAAATCAAGGTTGTTCCAGAGGAAGCAGAAAATCAACAATAGGTTCGACAAGGGCTTAAATAATTCTTTTCAAGAGATTTTTAAAAATGTATAAAAAAGAAATATATCTAAAACTCTTTAGATCTTCAGGTGATTTTATAGGTTTTGAGATGTACACCACTAATGCTCTTCTTCAAATTGAAAAAAAGCAGTATCATTAAATTCTAAGGCCAAATTTGTACAAATATTTTTCACAAAAATTGTTAATTAGTTTTTGTGCTTAATTTTTTTGAAAACCATCAAAGGTTTAATAAAAGCTATAAAAATTGTTTGTCGAAAGTAAAGCAAAAATCTTTTTTTTAGTACGGTAATAAATATAAAATATTTTAATTTAAAAATTAAACTTTTACGAAGATCAAGAGGTATTTACCCCCTTTATAATTTAAGGGAGGAATTTTTCCGCCTGGATGATTGAAGACTTTTGTTTAATCCTGACTTGTCATTTGGTTAATGCGCATATCACGCACAAGTTTTGACGTAAAACTTTTTGCATTGCAGCTGAATGAACATGGTGGGAAAAACTAGCAAAAGATTTTCAATTACATCGGACATTCAAAGCTTTTTCCTAAAACGGGTCAAAAATTTCAGTTTATTCAAGAAAAAGTTTTGTAAGTCTTAGACCAAATATTTATTCACAGTATTGCCTGGATCAGATGTTGGCAGTGATGGTGTTGACATAGCATTGAGTTTCGCCATTCAAAACCATCTAAGTGTGATTGAGCTTCAACCTCAAAGTCTGGAGATTCGCTGAAAATGTAGTCATGGCTTAACTTAAAGTTCCCTCCAGATCCTCCGAGTTTCCTGAAGAGTGCAGCAGTACTAGATCGTCTGCAAAAGCAAATTTTCTGGAAATTGTAGAGGCCAGATCGTGCGTATAGATGTTGAAAAGAAGGGAAGCCAAAACCGATCCTTGAGAAACGCCGTTTTCAGATGACGTAGCCTGCTTTGCTTGCTGTCATCAATAATAAAGATGAAACTTCGGTTTCGGACAAGCTCCATAACCATAAGCTCCATATTCGGTTTTGGACAACTTCCATAATGCCATATGTCGCTATCAGATTGGAAAATACTGCACCGGCCTTCTTCTTAGCCTCGAAAGAATCCTTGATATTCTGTGTCAGCAAAACAATTTGATCCACGCTTGACTTTTCGCGTCGAAACCCAGCCTGCTCTTAAGGAAGTAGTGGAACAATAATTGGCTCGACACGAATGTAGATAAGCCTTTTGAGGATCTTGTATGAGACACAGAGCAGAGATATCGGTCGATAACTCTTTGGGTTCCCAACAGGCTCTATCAGCTGTGGAATCGAGTACTACGACAGTTGATCGAAAGACACTTGATAGAAAGACATTTGATCGAAACGACAATTGATCGAAATGACAGCTGATAAAAAAAGATATATTTTTCTTTGCTTCTGGGATTAAACACTCTCTTTGTTATTGTAAATTAGGTTCATAAAAAGCAGGGGTTATCAGTAAGAAGACAATTTGTTTTTATCTTTTATAATTTTTTATTAATGTCAAGGTCAGCGTTTTTTTTTAACAAGGTTCTGGGAAAAGCATTTTTAGGGGTCGACAAGTAGATCTTTTGTCATAATTATGTTTTGTTAGATGCTTATTGCTGCCATTTTTACGTTGTAGTCAGTTGTTTCGGTGAGGGCATTATGCCATGATGTCACCTTTGTAGATACTTTGCAGAAATCACAGACGGATTCAAAGGATTTTTTTTAGAGATTATTATGTTTTTGGGACAAAAAATCAACAAAATTGGGACAGTTTCAAAGTGAAGATCTTTTTTAGAGACCACTAGGTTTTTGGGACAAAAAATTGACAAAATTGAAACAGATTCAAAGTTATAAATTTTCTCTTTCATTATTCGATCAAATGTCGTTTCGATCAATTGCCGTTTTGATCGAGTGTTGTTTCGATCAAATGTCTTTTTGATCAAGTGTCGTTCCGATCAAGTGTCGCTTCGATCAAGTGTCGTTCGATCAAATGTCGGTTGCGGTGGGCTCGCGACTACAAGGGCTCTTCTCCAGATTTTGGAAATTTTGAGTTGGCGCAAGCAGGATGAAAGGAAGTCACGTAACCAGGACTTCAAAGTAGCTCGCATGGGATTATAAGCTCTGGGCAGATAGAATTAGGGCCCGGAGCTTTAATTGGTTTTAAGTATTGGAGAGCAGCAGTGAATTCTCTCTGTAAGAAAGTGTGGGAGATATTCATTGGGTTTGGTATTGTAGTTTTTCAAAGTTCAGACACTTTTTGACAAACAAGTCGAGATGACTTGCGGTTAAAAACTTCGCATCTCTCATAAACAGCTGATATGCAACAGCACCACCTGAAACGATATAATTACGAGTTGAGTGTCGTGACCTACCAGTAATGTTGTTCAATATACTCCATGCTTTACGACTGAATTGTGAAAAGTTGATGCTCCGAACTGCTTCGGAACATTGATCTTTCCGCTTCCTGTCAAGTTTGTCAAGTAAAGCTGCAGCAGCCAAACTTGAGTCGTCTCCCTGAAGAGAATGCAGAAATGTTGTGTAGAGGGATTCACACTCCGCATCGCAACATAAATATAATCGCGTAGGATGGTGTTTTTGGCTGCTTTGTTGATGATGTTACAAAAGTCCTGGTAAGCCGCATTCACATTAAGTGAACCAAGCAGCAATAAAGTATTTTCGAATTTCTCAAAGCAATATAATGATTCCATTTAGCCTTGCGGAACCTCCATTGCTTAACCCACATGCTTGGCATTGACAAAGCAAGCCTTAGGGGTGAAATAGGCAAAGGTCAAAGTTGTGACCTGGGAACTTTTCATAAACCCGTCTGTCCGGTAAGCGACTGTTGGGAACTACACTAGCGAAAGCTAGATCTGGATAGTCGCCAGTGTTCCAGCTACCAGAAATCCTTGGCATTGTAAAAAAATGCAAAACTATCAATACTAGCCCAGCCAACCAAGTACTCACCGTCCTTAGTATTATCGTCGTAACTACAATTAACGTGGCAACAGTTGAAATCGCCAGCATAGAGACAGGGTAAGGAAATACTAAGAGATCTAGGGATCACAGTTGCGTTGGTGGAGGTTTGTAAATGTTGACTATTTTATAGCCATCAGCGTCCACACATAACCATTCAATCTTCGATGTCGGTGGAGGTTGGTCCAAAAGCGTATACGTTAGTCGCTTGTGGACAAACATAGCAATGCCATGCTTCCTACTTAAGGAAGACCTAGCTAGTTGGAAGCTTGGAACTACTAGTTTCTCCGCATTACTGCAGTGGGTCTCCTGCAGCAGAATGACGAGTGTCTTAAACTGTAATCCAAGATAATAAAGAACATTTTTTTTGCTTACAGTGAGGTTTTCCATGTTTGACCGAAGAATAGTGGGCCTTCGGAACTTTTTGGCAATGTGCCATGAAAAGGACAGTTTTTTTCAGGCATCGCCCAGTCCTGAAAAGGACCTTTTCCAATTAGCAGACTCTTGCTAAACTTCGGGATGGGTAGATACCTTTTCGTTTCAGCAGTTCCAGTTTCGGTTTGTCATGTGTAATAACAAGAGCAGACTTACTTACGGCCAGGCTGCGAGAAAGCAAGAGCAATCTGGGCCATCTGTTGTTACTGATGGCTAATGACGTGCTTGTTTTAGCAAACACACTATTTTATGAATCGATAAAATAAAATAAGTAAGTCATAAAAATCCGAAAGCTTTTTGAACGGAATGTTTCCCATTGAATGGCTGGTGACTCGTGTTTTGATGTAGAAAAGTTTTGTTTTACTTTTTATTTTGTAAAAACTAAAGAAAATTTAAAGATGCTGGCTAGAAAAACAGCCAAGCAAAAAAAGTGCCAAAAAATTTTTTTCTCAAAAACAGGACAGAATGAAGTAAGTTGAATGAACTAAACTAGATCAAACCGAAATTTAAATTACACTGTGTTTCCGCCATTTTGCTCGTGTTTTCCTTGTTGATTTAGGAGTAATTATTTAGGAAAGAATCTTGCTTGCCATCTTGTGGCATTTCAAGTACTATGGTTACAGCAAACTACAACTCAAAAACTGGACAATAAATTAACTGAATCAGATGCAAAAAAATAATAAAACAATTCATTAAATTTTTCTAATTTATTAAATATCTGACGACGTTGATTAAATGATAGCTTATATTTATTAGTATTTTTCTAAAGTTTTAACTTATACTTTTTTTAATGATTTATTTACAGTACATATGCTGATTTGCAAAGTAACTTGCTAGTTATTTACCAATATTAGTTAAGGTTCATCATTCATAAATAAGTAATCATATAAGATGGATCTGTTCGGCGGTCTTGGCAAGCAGTTCTAAATTTCAATCTTATCTCTATAAAAACTAAAAAACCAAAATAAAAATTTCAACCGGACCGCAATCTTGGCATTGAAAGTTGCCTTATGCATAGCGCTTCCGACGCTTTCTGCGAGTTAGGAAAATAAATATAGAGATGCAATAAAATGAATAAAATGAAATATTTGCAGTTATTAATTAAAGACAGCTCTTAATTGATAAACTTACTCACTTTGTAATATTTCTATCTGTTGCTTTTGTTTCATTTCTTCATTTTTTTATTGTTTTTGACGTTCAAACTGTGTGTAATTGACCTTCTACTTCCATAGCCTTTTTGCAAACATGCAGTTTTCACTTAGATAGCCAGAAGTTATTTAGATGGAATTTAGATGGTCATAAATTGATTTCATCTATGTTGTTTTTTTAATTTTTTTTATTGGTTTGTCAATTTAATCCTAATCCTTGTAAATACCTATGTTTTTTTCTTTTATGTATAGTCTTACAAAATGCATGTTGTGTACAAACAAATACAATATCATAAAGCACTTTACAACTTTATTAATCTATTTTAATATTATTTAACCTCCTGACTTTTAGGAGAACGTCGTAGGCATTATAGTTAGAGTAGCTGTCAAGCAATTTTGCCAACCTGTTTTTAAAAATTCCAAGACATTTTGGTTGAAATTTTTTATTTGGCTTTTTATTTTTTTATACAGAATTGTGACTGAAATTTAAAGCAGCTTGCCAGACTATCAAGCAGAGGAAAATGCTATAAAGTGTCTTTTCAAGGACACAGCATAATAATGCAAGTGGAAGTTGCACTGTGACTGTATTTTTGATCATGCTCACCATCAAGATAATGCTGCTACCTACTCAACTATTCTATCAATGAATAATTTACAGGTTTCTTAAAAAAGAGACTGTAATGTTGTTTGTCAGTGAAACTAACCTGAAACTAGGAGGCAATAAAAAAGCAACCATAAAAAAAAATTTCTCAAGAAATGATAGTAATCACTGTGGGATTTGGGTTAGTTTCACTACTCAGAATTTCTTGCAGTCACTTATTGAAGAGACTGGAATTTATCATTTCTTTTGAAGAACTAAAAATATGTTTATACATATCAGAAGTGGTAAGATTGACAGTAAAGAACTTAATAAAAGCTTAGAGCAGCAAATTAAATTACAAGAGACCCTTTAAGAATTTTTATTAAAAAAACCTCAACAGTTTGTTTCATCTGTATAGCTCATCAGAAGGTAAATACTATTCAAGTAGAGTTTAAATAAGATGTATCTCTTAATAGAATTTAAAATTTTAATTTAAATAAGATTTAAATAATACAAATAGAATTTAAATAAGAGTTACCTCTAATCTAATTTGATTTTATTTATATGAATTGTTTAGTAGACATACATTGAGTAAGAGATTGCATTTTATTTTTAATGATAGGTGAAATTGTTCTGACATCACATTTTAATTTAATTTATTTTAGTTTATATCAATTTCTGTTTTGGTCTACTTTCAACTGTTTAAAGTTTTTTAACAAAAATTCTCTGCATGTTTCTTGTAATTTATTGTACAGGGTGTCTATAAATTATTGTTACAGTTTCAAAAATTCACCATAGTGTTATTTTTTAAGATATATTCAATCGGTTTATTTTATAGTAAAGGGAAATGTTTCAAGTTTATGTTAAATGATTTAGTACATCTTTATGTGTGCACCATCAGTCACACATATGGTATCCAACTGATATTCAATTTCTTGCCATGTTCTTGCCTAACATATCTACAGTAGCTGTATCAATTGCTTCAATTATTCAATGTTGCAAATCATTAATGTCTCTGACTTTGGTTTGGTGAACGATATCTTTTACATAGCCCCACAGGAAAAAATCCAGCAATGTAATATCAGAGAAATGTGGCAGCCATGGAATGGGACCATCACGTCCAATCCACCTATCTGGAAATGTTTCATTCAAAAATTGATGAACTTCAAGGCCCCAATGAGGTGGTGCATCATCCTGTTGGAAAATAATTTCTGGTTGATACTGTTTAACCTCTGGTGACATGTATTCTGTCAAAACATCAAGGTAAATTTGAGTTGTGATTGATTTCTCAGCAAAGAAAAAGACCGATAATTTTATCCTGCATGATTCCACACCAAACGTTTAGTTTAGGGGAGTCCCATTCAAGCACATAGGTATCATGTGGATTTTTCGAGTCCCATATTCTCAAATTGTGTCTGTTTAATAATATAGAAACATGGAACATTGACTCATCACTCAAGCAAACACGTTTCAAAAATCCTGGTTCTGAATCTAACCTGTCCAGCATCATCACTGCAAATTCTTTTCATCGTGACTTATCTTCTGGCTTAAGGGCTTGCAGTAACTGCACTTTATATGCATAAAGTCACAAGTTTGTATGCAAAACCTTGTGAATAGTGGAGCGTGGGATCTGTAACTGTGTAGAAGCCCTGTGAATGGACTTTCTAAGGCTTCCGGTATATGTCACTTGCACAGATTCAATTTCTTTTTCTAATATTTGAGGTCAGCCAGCTCCCTTTCTCTATAGCACACTACCAGTCTCCATAAACTTTTTATGCCATGCTCAAACGGTAGGTCGTGCAGGTGGCTTTCTTTCATACTTGTATCTAAAGTATCACTGTGCTTGGATGTCTGACTTTGTCTCTATAAACCAGGAAATACACTGGGCTTTTTCCTGTGGAGTGTTCATATTCATGAGCTGTATTTTAGCTACTAAATTCAAAAATATTCAGCTTAATCACTAAATAAATTGTAATTTTAAACGTAATTATTTTCACAAGTACCTGTTAAGAAAGAAAAAACTTGAAGCATTTTCCCTCATTAATAAAACAAATCAAATGAAAATATTTCAAAAAATAAAATTTTCACAAACTTTGAAAATTGTAATGGACATCCTGTATATATAAATAGAATCTCTTCAAGAAGTCATTGTTAGCAATTTTTGTTCGTGAAACTATCCTGGATACCCCAGTGATTACTATTGCTGGATCATGTAAAAAATACACCCCCAAAATTACACATGTAAAAACTACACCCCCAGAATAAACTTAATAAATTATAACACAAAGACATTTTTATTCATAAAAATCTCTTATTAGTTCCAATGTTTTCTCGAAACAATCTTCTACAATGTTATCTCGCCACATGTATTCATTTAAGTAGTCTTGCAGAAATTCTCTTTTTATTCCTTTCATGTTTTTGCATCTTCTCTTGTTTTTTGCCCAGTACGATTCTATGTTCTGGGTGTGAACACCTGTAACTGGCTCCACAAAGTTAACGGAATGATTAACAGTGTGATGTTCAAATCCCAGGACTTCTAGATTATTATAAGACCTCCACTCATCACTATGAAAAATTATAAAGTAAAAATTACACTTGTAAAAAATACACCCCCAAAATTACACGAAAAAAAAAATACTTGTAAAAAATACAAAATTACACATGTAAAAAATACACCCCTGGGGGTGTATTTTTTACATGATCCCTATTGCTTTTTTGAAGATCCTTTTTCTCTTAGTTTCTTCTTTATTTCACCCTGATGCTGAAAGGGCAGTTTTGAATTGGTTTCACCAAAAAAAATCACTTACGGTAACTTTTTTAAGAGACCCCTTATAAGTTGGAATCTTTTTGATTTATCTCACTAATGGAAAATTGTGTTAATAGTTAAATTTGAAACTGGTGTCAACATTGAGACCTATAAATGTGGTAAAAATTTACACAAAATCAAATAAATGTGATTTTATATGGATTGTTTAATAGACATACATTGATTTGTAGATTGTATTTTATTTTTAATGCTGGATGAAATAGTTCTAACATCTTTTTTTATTATTTAACTTATTTTAGTTTATATTTATTTCTGTTTTGGTCTAATATTAACTGTTTAATCTTTTTTGTACTTAAGAACAAGTTTAAAAATACTTAAAAGGGTTAGTGTTAGGGTTAGCTAACCCTAAACCTAACTATGTAAATTAAAACTTTTTAAAAATGGCAAGTAAATTTTAAGTCATTTCCAAAGTTTTTTGTCTGACTCTTATTGACAAAAATTGTCAGAAAAAAAAAGCAAAGCAAAAACTGAGTTACTGTATGTATTTATTATAGGTTCCTTTAAGACATCACCATATGCAATTTTTTTGGTAAAATTGACCTGGAATCCCACCCCCCTACAGCACTAGCATGGAATAAAAAAAAAACCAAAAGTGATATTATCCACAGGGGAATCCAGGTTAGTTTCACGAACAAAAGTTGCTTATGGTGACTTCTTAAAGAGACCCTTTATTACACAGCAGCTACATGAGCTCAACTGAGTTGTATTTTTATAACTCAGTTCAGCTCAATTCTTTTTTATTCTGACAATTTTTCCTGAAGTGTCAGACCAAAAACTTTGGGAATGAATTCTGTTCTTCTTGCCATTTTTAATTTCTATATACCCAACACTCTCTTTAAAACTCTTAAACTTTTACAAAAAAAGCAACAAGTAATATCTTTGATGGCTATTAATTGTATGATAAATGGTGACTGGTATATTCCATCCTGGTAAATTCTACTCTGGTCAATTTCACCCTGGTCAATTCCACCCCAGTTAATTTCACCAGGTAAAATGGCTAGGGTTAGGATTAGGGTTAGTGTCATGGTTTTTTTTCAACATAGAGAAACACAGTTTTCAATTAAACTGTAGAAAGTATGTGACCAGGTGGAATATACTAAGAATTATGATAAATATGTTGAAATGTTTTGCTTATTATTTTAACTTCAAGAACATAGTGTAGACCTTTTTTGGTTTTACTCACTTTTTGCAATTGCAGTGATTAATCCAGCTTTTCTAATTTTTGGTTGTGCAAAACTATTCATTGAATTATGTTGATTTACATATGGCAGCTACAACATTAAATTTTTTTAATGCTTTAAATCAGCATTTTTCATCACTTTCTTATGAAAACTGGAACTTCCATAAACTGTCTTGCAATATGATATAAAAATATATATAGACCATTTACTAAGATGAACAATTAATCTAGAATTTATAAACATTTTGTAAAGTTTTTTTAATAAGGTTCTTACCTTAATAAAAATTTAAACATCTTGTTCAATGATAGATATTGTGACATCTAATCATTCTAATTCATAAATTGTGAAAACCAGTTAATTCTTTTTGCTGCTTTAGATGAACCTACTACAAACTGCTTATTTTTTATTATAACCATAGAGGCCAAAAATTTGGATAAGATTGAACAATTTACTTTAAATTATATGAGAGCTTTGTTTTGTTCAATAATCAAATAGGTCTTTGCTTTTTGTCAAAGGTTATAAAGTCCTTTTTAAATAGATTTACCCCTTAAATGCCAGAGTAAATTTTTAAAAAAAGGTGTATTTGTTTTTTTAGATTATATGTGAAATCTTTGACATTTTGCCACTTCTATGCATCTCTTCCTCAAAATATATTCCTTCAAAAAAAAGTCAGAAAAGTTGCCATAACATTAATGATAACTGCACTGTTCATAGTTGACTGTTTCAAGTATTTGTATTTATTGCTATAACTGACTTTTTTTTACTTTTATTTAATGTTGTAGTGTGATTACTTTTGATTAGCATTATCATGTCAGAAGTCTCCAGTGGTCACTCTCCTGTCTCTGCTCCATCTTCAAGTTCGTATTTATTTGTTTTCATTTTTTGGCCTGTAGATTGCTGTCATTTTTTTTGTTTTACTTTAATTACATATTGATGTTGTTGTTCCATCCCACTTTCAACCTTATATCTGTCTACAATGTTTTAATACATTTTTTACCAAATTAAAATGTTTCTTGATATAAATTGTTGCTTTAGAAGCTGCTGTTAAGTGATGCTTTAGTTGCATGGGGTAACAATGTTGCTTTAATTTCTGTCATTCTCTCTCTGAAGCAGATTATTAATGACCCATAAGATTAAATATAGGCCACGGTATTCAAATATGTGATTGTAAAAGCCACTATATTCAAAGTGTAATAGTAATAAATTTTTCATCTTCAAAAAAAATTTATACAAGTTCAGCTAAGATTAATTTTTACAAAATTTTTGATGACCAAAAGTCATTTCCCACTGAGTTAGGTCATACAAAAATAATCTTTTTGGATAAGTTGCAAAGCTAGTTTGATAGCGCAATTGAGATGCTCTTATTATTTTATTAACATTATTCAGGAGGTGGACAATCAAGGCAATCTGGTAAAGTGGCTTTTTCCCAATCAGCCAAATCTGCTTCATCAGCAAAATCAGGTCCTTTATTTTTTGATGATGACCCATCGGACACTAACCCATTTAAAGTACCATCAGATCAAGATATTTTTATGCTCCGTGATAAGGAAAGACAGAGAAAAAAAGATGTAAGTCAAAAACGTTGAACCACCTTTGTTTTCAAAAATGCTTTTGATTGAACATTTTATCATCAATTTTTTTTTTTTTTTGTTAAGGAAAAAGAAAGACAGAAAACGTTACGTGTCCACGAGAAAACCACGTATGCAACACGAGTCAATGCAAAAACGGCATCAATGAGAAAAGCAGCTTTGGAAACAGAAGATGACGTAGATGCAATTATGAAAATTCAAGAGCTTTCTGTCAAAGATGATCCAGGATGGATTATGGCTGTTACAAGAGGTAAGCTATGTTCATAAATTTGAAAACATGTTAATTCTTTTGTCTTACACTAAATATACCCTTAATAATGATTGAAACATTTTTTAAGTTATTTTTGAAAAGTTTCATGTCAAAATCGTCAATAAATTTTAGTAAGCTGTTGATTTGTCTTGATTGATTGAAGATTGATTGAAGTGAAGACATTTTTTGTTTGATTTTCACTTTCTATCGAAAATAAGACCCTTTTTTGTCTTTAAGTTAGAGTTAAAACAGTTTCTAGTGGTTCTACTTTGCTTTTGAGGACAAAAAGCAATATGTTTCTGAAAAGCCTTGCAACACCTTGTTTTTCTATGACTTTATACCACAAAACGATCAAAAAAGGTGAAGAATCATTCACTGCCTTACAGCAACAGTCAAGCAATTATCTGGACTTGCTTTTGGCAGTGCCACAATATTGATATCCAGTTGAAAGTTTTTTTAATTGATTTTTTATATTTTTGTACTGTATAAAATGACACTTATAGGACTGTTGTAATTTGGAGCTACTTACTAAGACCACCAAGCAAAGAAAATTGTCATAAAGTCCGTTTCTTATATCTTTAAAAGTCAAAAGTAGACTGAATGTATTTTAATTAAAAAATTTTTCTCAAAAAGTGAAAATAACACTGCTCCAAAATTATTAGTTTAATTTTCGAGTCAACTGACCTCTTTAATGACCAATAATCCATGATTTCACTGTGTTGTTTATTAATTTTACCAACAATCTATTCCCGATGGTTAAAGCACTGATATAACAACTATTGCTAACGCTTAAAACAAGCTCATCGTCCTATTACAGGGATGGCGAACCACTGACCCGCGGGTCACGTTGTGACCCACTAGTTGAAATTCAATGACCCACCTGATGTTCTCAAATTTTTGGCATTTTTAGCCTGCAACACTAATTTTGGACGGTGCAGACCTTTTTTTGTCTTCACCTTGAATTTTGGCCAAAATTAGAAATTTTAGATACTGATGGAAAATGAAGACTTTTTTTTAGTCTTCAACTTTTTTTAGCCGATGACCCACGTAATGTAAGTTTAAAAAAACTTTCATTTTTTGACCCGCCCCATAGCAAAGGTTTGCCATCCCTGTCCTATTATATATCATTTATTTATGCTCCAAATTCTCATGACAGCATCGAAGAAAGATGATGCAATAGTCAAGCAATTACCCCAATCTACTTTCAAAGATCCCAAGATATTGTTATCTGTTTGAAAAGTTTATTTAGTTTTATAGTTTGTAGATACTGATAGGCTATGACTGAAGTTTACAGCTACTTGCTATTGTGGCTAAACAGAGAAAAGTTTGGTAAATTGTAGTTTTGAAAAATGACCAGAATTTGAACCGCGAACTTTTCAATCACCGAATCAATTCGATTATGCTGTCGATAACCTAATCACGTCTTGTGGCACAACAACTTTCTCATTATACCAAAGTAAATTATTAAATTAGTGTACTTTATAGCCGTTTACAAAACTACTTCAATTATCTGTTTCACTTCACATTTTTTCCCATTTTTCCAGTAAATTAATAAAAACAAACTGAGATTTTTCATATGTTTGTATCTCCAAACAAAAACAGTAAAAAGGGTTGGTTCAATTAAAAGACGTTCCAATCAACTTACTCCAGCGTAATATTATGTTTCACCTGGAATAAAGCTGGGTCTTCAAACTAATCTCATAATTCAAAATCTGGTTTATACATTTCCAGTCGTCGTCGTCTAAGGAAAAACATCAACTTTGTATCCGACATGGACAGGGATTGGCCGAGGGCTTATTTCTTTTACTACTCCAAATTGTACTGTATGGATTAGATGCTGACAGTGATGACGTTGAGCTGCTATTGGCTTGTGTCCAACAGGGTTGCGGAGTCGGAGGTTTTAGGAAGGAGTCGGAATCGGACTGTTAGGAGTACTAAGAGTCGGAGTCGAAATATTTTATCCGACTCCGACTCCTGATGTCCACTTTCTTTACATATTAGTGATGTTAATCGCGCAGCTTACGCGGCCGCGTTCGGCAGTGGAGTGCAGTGCAGTAATCTTTTTAAGAGAGCCTTGCCGCGTATCGCGCGACACAGCGTGCGACTCATAAAAAGTTTACATTTTAATTTGTAAGCAAATAGTATTTTGCCTAATGCTGTGCTTTGACAGCCGATTTAGTTGCTTCCCTTTCTTCAATCCAATGACAGGGAGCAAATGCCAGGTGCAAAATCAAATTACTACCCTAATCAGCCTCTTTCTATAGTACAGTGGTACCTGGACATACGCTTTAATTCGTTCCGTGACCGAGCTCGTACCTCAATTTGCTCGTATGACAAAGCGAATTTTCCCATTGAAATTAATGTAAATGCCATTAATTCGTTTCATCCTCCAAAATGCCCCCGTTTTTTTCACGTGTCTTTGAATAAGTACTTCCTCCAACATAAGCGAGTGCTGAACGTCTGTTATCATCACTAAGGTTCATCAGAATAGACCAAAGGGCTGCCATGAAGGAGAAACTCACCGAAGCAATTTTGTTTTTACGATCAAATTATTAAATCAAAATTTTTGAAAATTAAGACTTACTCTTAAAATCTTTCTTCGTAAACTTGCTTAGAAATAAAACTCTCTTTCCTCAGCTGTAGTAACCGTCGTTGTATCCGTGATTCAATTTTAGCGGTGTTGTCTTTGTTGGTGACTGACCCAAGAACAAGAAATTTGGTCGTGTCATTAAGAATTGTCTTCATCTTGTCGTTGTAATCATTTTTGTTGAGGATGACAACGCCAGCACCTTTATCAGGCTTTGTTATAAGAATTTCTTCATTCGTCCGAAGGGACTTGATGGCCTGTAAACACTCTTTTGTCATGAGGAAGTCACCCAAGTCAATGGGGCTTCCACAATAAGCATGAGCTAAGTCACTCAACCTGGCCTTTAAAGCAGCAAGCTGCTCTTCAGATCAAGGTTTGTGATGGACGAGTTGAGCGTAGAGTACTTCAAAGTCAGCTAGTATTTCTTCACGTTTGACACTAGTGGGCGGTAAACAAAAAGAAAGTCCATGGGACAATACAAACCGTTCAGTGTCTGATAGTTTGTAGTCGGACAAGTTTACGATGTTGTTCTGCTTAAAACTTGTCTGGTTGCCAAAACGATGTTGGAAAAGAAGACGTAGGTTGTTGCTGTTCTTCTTTTGGTTGACGGCTTCTTTTTGTTCATCTATGACCGACAGGTAAGGACAGAATCGTACCAGGTCGAAGAAAGACAGAAACTGTCTAGCTTCTTGCCACAGTGAGCGACATTTAGTTCTGAGAAAAGCAGCCATTGACTGGTTTTTCTCAATTTCATCATGCATGAAAGCTCGCTCGATGTTCGGGCTTACGGTAGCGAGCGACTTTTCTACACGAAATCTAACTGGCTTCGGTAAAGTTCGCTGAGAAATGTTAGCCTTAAGAAAGGCTGTTTTAGAGAGAAGAGTTCGGATTCTTCCACGTGTTTTGATCAACTTGTTCAAGCAATCTGTGTAAGCAAAAAGAATTCGTCTACTCTGTGAAAATTTCTTAATTTTTTCTCTCATTGCCTAACTTCTTTCAGCCAATGAGAACTCGGATTTCCTCTTTATAATTCAGTTCGGTTTCAATTCTGCTTCATTCTGACGATTTCCCCTGAAGAGTGTCAGATGAAAAGCTTTGGGAAGAAAAATCTTTTACTTCACGCAATCTTCAAATTCTGTACCAACGAATGTCTATTCAAATATTTTCATCAACGGTACAGTGATCACCAGCTCAAATGCTTGAACAAGTTGATCAAAACACGTGGAAGAATCCAAACTCTTCTCTCTAAAACAGCCTTTCTTAAGGCTAACATTTCTCAGCGAACTTTACCGAAGCCAGTTAGATTTCGTGTAGAAAAGTCGCTCGCTACCGTAAGCCCGAACATCGAGCGAGCTTTCATGCATGATGAAATTGAGAAAAACCAGTCAATGGCTGCTTTTCTCAGAACTAAATGTCGCTCACTGTGGCAAGAAGCTAGACAGTTTCTGTCTTTCTTCGACCTGGTACGATTCTGTCCTTACCTGTCGGTCATAGATGAACAAAAAGAAGCCGTCAACCAAAAGAAGAACAGCAACAACCTACGTCTTCTTTTCCAACATCGTTTTGGCAACCAGACAAGTTTTAAGCAGAACAACATCGAAACTTGTCCGACTACAAACTATCAGACACTGAACGGTTTGTATTGTCCCATGGACTTTCTTTTTGTTTACCGCCCACTAGTGTCAAACGTGAAGAAATACTAGCTGACTTTGAAGTACTCTACGCTCAACTAGTCCATCACAAACCTCGGTCTGAAGAGCAGCTTGCTGCTTTAAAGGCCAGGTTGAGTGACTTAGCTCATGCTTATTGTGGAAGCCCCATTGACTTGGGTGACTTCCTCATGACAAAAGAGTGTTTACAGGCCATCAAGTCCCTTCGGACGAATGAAGAAATTCTTATAACAAAGCCTGATAAAGGTGCTGGCGTTGTCATCCTCAACAAAAATGATTACAACGACAAGATGAAGACAATTCTTAATGACACGACCAAATTTCTTGATCTTGGGTCAGTCACCAACAAAGACAACACCGCTAAAATTGAATCACGGATACAACGACGGTTACTACAGCTGAGAAAAGAGTGCCTTATTTCTAAGCAAGTTTACAAAGCAATTCGACTCACTGGCTCTCAGCGACCGCGCATGTATGGTCTTCCGAAAATACACAAAAAGGACGTACCCTCACGTCCGATTTTGTCTATAAACGGATCGGCCCAACATCAGCTAGCTAAATGGCTTACTTCTCTTCTTCAACCTCTTTTCCAAAACCTTTCTTCTAATTGTGTGTCTGATTCCTTCACCTTTGTAAAAGAAGTCAGAAAATTTACCTGTTCTCCTTCCTCTTTCTTTCTTTGTTCTTTTGATATTTCCAGTCTCTTCACCAATGCTCCGCTTGCTGAAACCATAGAAATCTGCGCTGACGCCCTTTACAATGATGATTCAATGGCGCCATCTTTTCCACGCAACATCTTTGTCGAATTAATGCAGCCAGCCACCTCCTCTGTGGAATTCAGCTTCAATAACAACATGCATCGACAAATCGACGGCGTCGCTATGGGCTCAGCGCTCGGTCCAGCTTTAGCTAACATTTTTGTTGGCTACCAAGAAGCAAAACTTTTCAACATCGCCAAAAGACCGTTAGTGTACTTCCGGTACGTTGATGACACTTTCGCCGTATTCAACAATGAAGAAGGCTGCAACACTTTTTTCATCCACCTCAACTCCCTTCATCCCTCACTTCGCTTCACCTGTGAAAAGGAATCTAATCACTCTCTCCCCTTCCTTGACGTGTTGGTAGAAAGGCATGATTCGGAATTTTTAACTTCAGTATACGGGAAACCCACCTTCACCGGCCAGTATCTACGTTGGAACTCTTTTAGCCCCCAGAAACGGAAAATCAACCTAATTGGTACTCTTGTTCACAGAGATTTTATGATTTGTTCTAAAAGCAAACTGGACCCAGAGCTTGGCAAAATGGAAATGTCTCGATGAAGTTCGAAAAGCAGATTACGTCTGCTGTAAAACGCTGCTTTTTCTCAGTCGAACCACGTGTTATTTTTAACACCCGACAGCTCTTACCTGCGATTAAGAAAGACGTGTTACCTTCCCATCATCACAGCAATGTTATTTACCAGTTTGTGTGCCACTGCGATAGTCGGTACGTTGGTCGCACGTCTCAACGCCTAGAAAAGCGAATTAAACAACACGTTCCTAGATCCATCGCCAATCTTCCTGCCTCGCCCAACCGCCAAAGTCTTTTCCGTTTTTGCAAGTCCAACACACGCCCACAACAATTTCACGAATCCTCCATTGGTCAACATCTTCTTGACAACGCCCAATGCGCTCTTCACTACAGCAACGAAAAATTTTCTATTCTCGCTCGACGTTGCTCTTCTTTTCACCTTTCTGCTCTTGAAGCGACTTTCATTAAATCTCTCAATCCCCTTCTGTGTAAGCAAAAAGAATTCGTCTACTCTGTGAAAATTTCTTAATTTTTTCTCTCATTGCCTAACTTCTTTCAGCCAATGAGAACTCTGATTTCCCCTTTATAACTCAGTTCGGTTTCAATTCTGCTTCATTCTGACGATTTCCCCTGAAGAGTGTCAGATGAAAAGCTTTGGGAAGAAAAATCTTTTACTTCACGCAATTTTCAAATTCTGTACCACCGAACGTCTATTCAAATACTTCAGTAGGAGATTAAATGAAACACAAACATCATCTGTAATGAAAGCATAGTGGTGCAAAAAAAAAGAGAATAAAAGTAAATTTGTGATCTAAAATGACATCTAACGGATTTGAAATTTTTAATTATGATAACCAATTGGATAAAAACAATTGGTTTTGTCATTAAAAGCACATTTATTAGAATGAATAAAAAAGGACTCCAAAAATCTTCTTGTATAATCTATTTCTTTTGCCAAAATTTTTTAGTTATTCCAATCCATTTGATGCTTTTGCGAATATACATTTTTCATCAGAGCAGATTGGTTTTTCATCTTGCTCTATTCTTTCAAAAAAATATTAACCAAAAGTTTAGAACCAAGGTGAATTTTTTAATAATCTCCTAGTATAAACTGTATAAACAGCAGGAGCCTGCATGTTCAGTCTCGTACTAAATTACAATAAATGAATTATCCATGAGATAGAAACTACAGAACCCCTTTTATTTTGTTTACAAGATCCGACAAAAGTCACATATACTGTATATTCTTACTATTAATATATAACCATGAATTACTGTGAAGATGATGGACTCCATGCCATCAAATAATGGCTGGATTTTATTTGGAAGAAACGAGGATGAGCTTATTATTGGTAGGAAAATGGCAACTTTTTTTCTGGGAGTTTCTTTATATGCAGTAGATGATTCAGGAAAACTCTAAAATTAGTCGCATTTTATTGTTTTTCTTGTAATCTATAATTGTGAGTTTTAAATTCCTAATTCTTTTGCATATGGTTTTTTGTTTCTTTTGTTTTCAAATTTGTCAATAAATTCTATAGTTACTACTTACATTTGTAAAAATTTTTACAATTATAAAATTTTCATATTTACGTTTTAACCTCTTTACCTACTAATAAAAACGAAACTAAGCCATCTAAAACAAGAAGCACCAGACTCGAGTTTTGCTCTTGTTGGAGCTCGTCAGTGGTGCATACCTCACTGAGACACAAATTCTTTTATACTGTATAAAACATTAATATGGATCTTCATTTAAGAGAGAGTGTTACATAAACATTTTTTATGAAAAGATTCTTTTATAACACTTTCTTTTAACTAATGATTCATAAACTTTTGTACGCTTTATTCTTTTCGACAGCTTGGCTGAGTTTAAGAACACATCTATGCGCAACATTGCTGCATGTTTTCTTTTAATATCTCCTAATACATCAACTGGCAAGGATGGTTTTTGCTTAGTTAAATCTAATTTAAGATCAATACTTTGCCTTACTAGGGAGTCGGAATCGGGAGTCGGAGTCGGCAATTTAAAAATTCTAGGAGTCGGAGTCGGATCTTAACCTTCCGACTCCGCAATCCTGGTGTCTAATATTCTTCCAGTCACAAACAAAAAACATTTTTGTCTTTATTTTAATGTGTGCCGTACAATTTTGATCAATTTTTTTCTTTTTGACCAAACTGAATGGCACTTGAATTCGAAATCATATTTATTTTAACTCTCATATAAAAGCGTCGAGCTACATTGGTAAAGTACACAGCATATGGGTGAATCGACATGGTGGTTTAATAGTTAAGAGCGCCGTAATTGTAAGCGACATGATCTCGATTCAAAAATGACTCGTCCCAATCTGTTGTGTCCTTGGGAAAGATACGTAACGTCACTTTCCCCTGCTTAATCTTCTTGGCAAGCAGTAATAAATTTTAGTAATATCTCTATAAAAAATTATAGCAAAAAAATTTAACTCTATCGCAATATCTTGGCATCTCTGGGAGCAGGTCGGAATAATTGCTTGCCCTATGTATTAGCGTCTTCGTCGCTTTCCTGCGAGTCATGAGGTTAAACATAGAGATGAAATAAAATAAAATGAAACAGATCTTTTGCAAATTAAACCGGTAGATTTAAAGACGTTATTTCATCACAGACCGAAACGTGGAGAAAGAAGATTTGGCTGAGTACGTCACAAAGAAGAGAGAAATGTTCCTCGTTCAGTATTCATTGCGCGTGAAGAGGGATGAAATGAAGAAGCTTGAAGATCTTGCTCTTGCAGAAGAAAAAAAGCTGGAAAGAGCTGAGCGATTTCTGGAAGAAGACGCCGCCATGTTTGACGAGTTTTTGAAGGAAAATGACAAAAGTTCAGTCGAAGCTATAAAAATGTGAGTCAAAAAATAATGAGTAAAAGTCTTAATTTGAACTAGGGCTTTCATGTGCTATACTTTGTTTATTTTATGTTTATAAAAATTTCTGCAAATAAATACTGCTTGTTTATATAGCCTGATACTACTGTATTTTTATTGTAGTTCAAATTCTGTATATATCTACTGCACAAAATCGCTGGTTAAAATTGTTAGGTTATATTGAAAATTAAAAGGCTATTATTTGCAGTTTTGGTGTTTTATTGCATAAAGATAAAAATAATTTAAAACGTTTGGATGAAACACCTTTCAGTCCTTCTACTACAGATCAGCACAAGCTGGTACATGTGGGAATGTTATTAGTTTGCTTTAAGCTCAAGATAAAAAAAGCGCACCCAAATAGGTTAAACCAAACCGATCAATTTTCAAGTATCTATGCGTGAACTGAGCAAGAAGCATGACTCAACTGAAATTTGTTTTAGTGCAGAGGCCGAAACAAAGTTAAAACTTGAAAAAGTTGCTGAGATAAAGCGAAACAATGCGATTGTAACAGCGATTAAGAGCGACATTTCGAAACATGAAGAACAATTGAAGGTACCCAGCACCAACTTGCTTAAAATTTCTGCTTATTTCTTAATTTGTTTTTGCTCAAATAATTTTTATGCTAGCTAAGTTAATGTAACTCCGTTTGCTCTCTTAGTAGCGCTTAGAACGAGCAATATGAGTGATTAGTTTTTTACCAGGAATTCATGATATTTTTTACTTGTTCAAACTCAAGGGTTTTCAACTAAGGTCCACAAAATTTTTTAAAGGGTTCCATGAAAAAATATTCGATTGGGAGTCCATGCATTACTTTGAGGGTCCACATGACAACTCACTCAACGAAAGGGTGCTTCAAAGATGAAATCGATAAATTAATACATATCATCAATCAAATCAAAGCACTTCTTAATTCTTTCCAGAAACCAGGGTGAAGACTTTTTTTGGTCTTCGACTAAATCTTAGGTAAAATTGTCGTGAATCTTAGTGTTTGGGAAATGTGAAGACAAAAACAAGGATTTTTTGTTTCCATGTTTTTGTATAGGGGTCTACCGGATAACTTTTTTTGAGAGAAATTCAGTAAAAAGGTTTACGGATAAAAAAAAAGGTCGAGAACCCCTGTTCTAGCTGAGCAATGATAAACGTTAAGTAATTTAACTTTTAGGTTTTAGTTTTGTAACTAGTAATTTGAAAAAAAGCAATATGAATCTATATTGTATTATAGCAATTTATTCGTCGTTTTTTTTTTTTTGACTTTTTTATACAATAATTTTCCCTTCTTTTGATATACGCTTTTTTTTCACTCCGTTTGTTTTGGGGTATTTTTTGTCTAAAAGTTTTTTCTGCAAACAAAACTTTTATGTAAATTAATTTTTTTATGATTTAATTTTCTTATTGTGTCTTTTTTAGCATTTTTTCTTAAACTTTTTTAACAGATGCACAGATATTTTCTCTTGCAGGAGTACATGCTGTACAAACAATTTCTTGAAAAGCTTACTCCTAATGAATGGAAGGAAGAAAGATTGAACAAGAAGAAAGAGAGGCTGCGTTTAAAAAAAGAAGCCCTGGTACGCAATGTCGCAAAGTATAATAGTTGTGCTTGAAATCTTCCGGCTCTTTACTTAAATTCATTATTGTTCATCAGCAAGCTGCTCAGGATAAGAAGCCGCCTAGTACCACTTCAAGCAAGAGAGGTTAGTACTTTTATTAATAGATTACTTTAGCTTGTGTAAAGCCCATAGAAAAAGTTGTTTCTTGTTGAAACCTTGCTTTTACCCGATTGGTTATTTAAGGTGTCTCGTGACTGCGAGTGAGTACTGAAAGCGGCGCGAGACCTGAGTTAAAGTTGACACCGTTTCGTGAAATCAGGCTTACGCTTTGTGAAAAACGACTCAAACCTTTCCCCCCTTTCCAATTGACTCTCCTTCCTGCAGATACCGACAGTCGCACCTCGGGGAGAATCGGGTCCTCCCAAACACACCGGAGCAAGACGACGTGGAAGAGTGGGACACCTACTACGCGACGACAGCTGGCCACCCCCAAAAGCATCGCCGACTCTGACAGTGTCCGGTCGGTTGACGTCACTTTCGAAGACGAAGATAGCGATGAGGTAGTTGATGACGTCGCTCATAGATATAAGCGGCTGGTGAAATTAATACATGTGTGAATGGCTGTTTCCATGTGAAGCAATAGAGACATCGTGTCAACATTATAACACCTTTGCTGTGATTCGGTAAGCCCTGATCCCTCCGCCTACTGCTTGTATGAAGAGATGCGAATCGCTTGTCAATGAAAGGTCTAATCGCAGGCTATTCAATCATAAACATTGCTTGTTATGATTAGGCGAAATATTTTCAGACTGCGAGACAGTTTAATGCACAGTTCATAGATCAATAGGATTGCAAGACGTTCCCTGCAGCCTCCTTGTCCTTAAATATAACCTTTTTTTCGTATTGATGTGTTAGCGTCTGTTGATATCGTGATTGCGTGATGTCAGCGTCTGTTGATTGCGAAAAAATAAACTAAAACTGAAACTGCTGCAACTTGAAGATTTTGCTTCGACTCGATCGGATGCAGGAGCTCATTTTGCGTTTGTATTGTAATGCAATTCGAAAATATTAAGAAATGAAGTCAAGTTTTCATGAACTAGTGTATCATATTCCACAGGAACCTGAACTGTACTTTACCGATCCCAACCAACTCCTTAACATCTTCCAAGAGCTAGAGGAGCAAAACTTATCTTTAATTATCAACAGTCAAGAAACAGAAGAAGCCATGGAGGAACTAAAACAGTCGATTAGATTAACCAAAGATAAAATGTAAGCTAGGTTTTAAATTGTTTGGTTTTTTGTACAAATTCTTAATACGCTAGCCTCTTAATTCTAAAGTTGCCAACTGGTGCATCACGCGGCATTCGTGTCTCATTTTAAAACTACAAAAGCGTCGCAATATGGCAAAAGGAACATCTTTATCATGTAGACTTCTTAACCTGAGCTTTTGGACTGATACGTTTTTTAAGAGTGAAGCTGCACAAAAGCAAATTTTGACTTCTTTTTTAAATATTGGTTTTCAGTTAATTTGATGAAATACGTGGATGGTTTTTGTCTCTGGCCTAAAACCTTTTTATGGGAAGAGAGTCGTTTGGGTAAATTGACGATCTTAGTGTCCCAAGATTTCATACAAATTGAAAATCACTGCGTTAATTTATAATTGGCGAAGACAATCTATCTCAATTTTAAAGCATTCTTACCTTTGACAGTTCATCTCTACTTGTTGTTTAGCTTAGTTTTTTGTTTATGTTTCTAATGATTCAAAATGTTTTCAACTTAATTATTTATGATCTATAACGAAATATTTGAAAATCCAATCTTTAAAAAAAATCTGTTTTGGCTTTTGTTTGTAACTTGTGTTGAAGGAAACGCTGCTAAGTGCCGGTGCTTGTGATGGAGTTAGCAACGAAACTGCGACAAAATTCTAGTGTTTTGTACCTTGTTAGTGGCGATGATTGGTTGGATGAAGTTAAATTTGGATCCTTCACTTTTTTTTACTCTGCAGGAACCGCGAAACTAACATCCTGAAATCACAGATCTCACTCCTAAAATCCACGATCCGACGGGAAGAGGAAAAAGCGGATGATCTGGAGTTGAAATGCAAGATGTTTTCCTTCGGAGAATTTAAAGCGGAAGATCAGGATAAAAAACTGAAGCAATTAAACAAGAAAGTTGAAGAAGTTTACAGGTGAATTGTTTTGTTTTATATATTTCTACATTTACTTTTTATTTTATGTCGGCAGCGTGGTCGAGTGGTTAGAGCGCCGTGTGATCGATATGGTCTCGGTTTTAAACCCACTTGCGCCATTCTGTTGTGTCCTCGGGAAAGACACTTTACGGCACTTTCCCTTGCTTGGTGGTCTTGGCAAGCAGTTCTAAATTTCAGTCATATCTCTATATAACTAGAAAAAAAAATAAAATTTTCAACTGGACAGCAATATCTTGGCATCTCCGGAAGCAGGTCAGGGTAATTACTTGCCCTTTATTAGCGCCTCCGTCATTTTCCTAAAATATAAAGGTAAGACATATTTTCTCACTTCTTTTGCTTTTAATTCTTCACTCTTTACATTGCACAACTGTAAGTTTACTTTTGTAACCGGGATTTTTCGAAAGATTGACCAAAAAGAACGAAGATGTTTGTAACTGCAAAAAGTTTTTCTAAAATGTTTGTAAAAAAAATGATAAAAATTCCTCTCCACGAACTCGTGCAGCATGTTGTGACGAAGCTCGCAAATTTTGCATCAAAGTCATAAACTTCCACTTCAAACTTTCACCACCGCTTGGTGTGAGGAGCACTGAAAACGTTTATAAAGTCAATTTGACTCCAAAACCACGTGACCTGCACCAACGGCAGGGATTGATGTGTTCCAGTTGAATGAATTTCTTCCCGCTACAGAGCGTGCATCGGCGACAACGAAGCTAACATCAACACCCTCCAGATGCTGACCAACATCGAGAACAAGCTGGAGGAGCTCTTTGAAGCAATCGAATCCATGCCTCCGGATCTGGTGGAGGCGGCCGAGAAGGCGAAGGAGAAGGAGAGGAGATTGCGACTCCGGGAGGAGAAGCTGGCGGCGCAAAGAGCTCATCAGGAGGAGAGAGTAAGGAAAGCGCTGGAACGAGCCAAAGCCGATCCGAAGAAGAAAGTGAGTCACGGATGTTGTTTCATGCTCATCGATTCCCAGATGTTGTTTCATCATCATTGATTCCCAGATGTTGTTTTATTATCAGTTGGTTATAAGTGTTTACTAATTGCTTTTGTGTATCAAAAATCAAATTATGACTTGGGTTAAGATATATTTTGTGGCTAAGTGGTAAGAGGCGTTGTTTTTATGACGACCAAAATCGTCATAGTCTTTGTTCAAGCCCTACCCTCGCCATTCTGTTGTGACCTTGAAAAACTTCACGTTCTTCCTTCTGCTAAGCTGTCTTTTTAACCAGCTTTAAATTTTAGTTTCATCATCTATAATCTTTTAATAATAACAAAAAAAGTTTTAAAAATTTTCACAGGACAACAATATCTTGGCATCTCATAGCATATGATTTCTCCACCGGAGGTAAATTTACCCTTTTCGGATAAATTTGACTTGACTTGGGCGTTAATTTTTTTTAAGATCACTATATTTTTGGCATGAAAAGCTTTTATGGGGTAAATAAGCTTAAAAAGGTTGGGAACCTATGATATGATATAGCAGGTCGGGGTAATCGCTTGATCGTTTCCCTGAATTAACGTCTCCAACGCTGTTTTGTGATACATGGATGAATAGGAAAGCAATGATGATGATTTTTAGTTCGTCTTCTGATTTCTTTTAATTCTCGCAACTTAATGACGCTTAATTAGAATCAGAATTTAAAAGTGAATACTTTAAGTCGGGCATTATTGTTGAGCATGCTTTGTTAAGTTCGGTTTTTGCTGCCACGGTTTAAATCGAAACTTTACATCAGTCATTTGTGCATCGTTAAACCGATCTTGTTTTTCAGACCGGGAAACGTCTTGTCTTTCGATCCGAACCACCTCAAAGGAAACAAAAAGAAAACAAAGGAAAAGACATTCAAGACAAAGAAGAAGAAGAAAAGCTTTACTTTTTTACATGAAAGAATGAATAATTTAATAAGCCGATGTCAAACTTTTGGTTTTTTCTATTAGATTTGTTCCACGTTCTGAGTGTTTCATAGCTTGATTTTTTCAAGATAGTTTCCAGAGAAAACTTTGTTGTAATGCTTTAACTTTTATCGCAACAGTTTGTATTTTTATCGGCATTCTCCGTTTAAAGTCGCTTGTGTATTTGATGGATAATGTTCCTTTTGCTTTCAAATTTAAATGCTATGAATGAACTGATTTAATCCTGCGATTCCAAGAAAAAAAGGGCAAAGAGGTCAAACGTTTGCCGGCAACAAAGAATAGCTTAATTTTTTTTCATGGATTATCATTCTTTTTTAAAAAAGTATCTCTTATTCAAAATTAGCGGCACCGTTGTCAAGTGGTTAGAGCGTCGTGATTGTAATCGACATGGTCTTGGTTCAAAACCTGCTCGTGTCATTAGATATATTCCAACATAGGATTTAATTATTATAGTGGCTGCAAAGTAAAGTAACAAAAGGTTTAAGTTCTGATGAATCTATTTCGGAATACTTGAACCGGGCAATCAGGTTTAATTAAATCTCAAAAACGGTTATGAAAAAAAACAATTATTTTGTTTTATCTCTATATTTATCACCCTGACCCGCGGGAAAGCGACAGAGGCGCTAATAGATAAAGCAAGCAATTACTCAGACCTGCTTTTGGTTGAAATTATTTTGTTTTTTCTTAGTTTTATGGAGATATGACTAAAATTTAGAATTGCTTGCCAAGACCGCCAAGTAGGGAAGTGCCGTAAAGTGTCTTTCCCGAGGACACAACAGAATGACGTGAGTAGGTTTTGAACCAAAATATGTCGATCACAATCACGGCGCTCTTGACCACTCGGCAGCGCTGCCGACGTCTTGAAAATTCTAAAATTTCTCAAATATTTTTTACTAAAACTACCGGTACGATAAATAAATTTGACGAAAGAAGAATAAAAAGAGAATCTGATTTTGCAGCAGTCAAGATAATCAATACTGATCTAAATAGAGATAACAAATCGAAAACAATTGATTGCAAACCTTTTTCATTATTTCTGTTGCATCTCATAACTGAAAGGATTGATTACGTAACTTCACGCTTCATAGATTTCAAAACAGATTATTTTTTAAACTCTTGTGAAGTTTATAGTTTAGCTTTTCATGGCTCAAAGTAGGCTGATATCAAATTTCAGTCGATGTTATAAAACATTTTTGACTGATTAAAAATTTTTCAAACTACTCAGGTGTGGCAGCGTGGTTTACTTCTAATCTATCTAAACGCACACCGCGAAAAATTTTCCGACAACCACAAATAATGCAACTATGCAATGGCAAGTTGATAAAAATATTTTAAAGAAATTGTCGTTCCTAACAAAAAAAGACTTGAAGTTTTTAATAATGCAACAATAATTAAGATTATCTTTACTAGTTCCTATTGCTTTGCTTTCCAATGCACAATTGCAGAAAAATGTGGTTTTTCAGCTTTGTACTTGTCTGGCAAAATATTACAACTAAAATTATTGTGCATTTAAAAATTTTTAAAGCTATTGGCTATCAATCATAACTTTAATTATAATAGCTCTTAAAACAGCCAATTATAAAATTAAAATGATTACTGTCATGTCACCAAAACTCCTCTCCTACCAAGGCTGGTTCAATGGTATTTACTTTTCTGTGCTTTCCTTAAAATCTTAACTCTTGTGCAATACCAGCCTCCAGTACTGACATTGGAAAACGACGGCCCGCCAAGCATTCAATACGAACTGTGTAAAAAGGTAAAAAAAGACAATTTTGATTTCCCCCCTTTTCCCTCGATGAATGATGAAACCAAACCAAAGTAAAGATTTTTTTGGCCTTTGTGTAATTTTGAGGTACTGGTTCAGGTTGCAAAACTTATTACGGCCCGCGATCCAAATCAACTTCTGAATCCGCCTCTCGGGCCAGGAAGTTTGCCCATCCCTGCTCTAGCACTATGTGCCAAACCACAATCCGTAAATCATCAACTTTTGCAGAAATTTATAATATAATGGCAATTGGTGGGCTTGTTTTAAGGTGTTTACCATAAATCAAAATATGTAATACCTTGGTGAACTTAAACCAAAATAAAAAATAAGTTCTTTTTGTTACAAGGGCTTCACACCTGCCGTAACACGTATGAGTGTCCATCAACATCTTGGCATGCCTGTTCGACAAGTCAAGTTTTGGTTGCTAGCACCAAGCTAAATAGGCTGCAACAAACATTTTAAGATTGAATATTACGTAAATACAGTAGAACGTCGATTATCCGAACTCTGCTAAGATAAGATTGTAGTACAACGCCATAACATGGTGTGAACGACAAAGTGAGCGTCGTTCAACACAGCTCTGCTTCTAAAAAGGATGAGAAACTTAGCAGCGACGAAAAGAGTAACAAACTTAAAACAATAAAATGAATGAATAACATACTGCTCCTAATGTATCATAAATGACCATATGAATATATGATGCTTTTTATTGCAAGATTGTGTTTTGTTTGATTATCCAAAAAAATCAGTCATCCGAACCACCCCTGGTCTAATTAGTTCGGATAATCGGCGCTCTATTGTATTATTATGGATAGAAATTGAAATTTTTAAAATTTTAAAACATTGAGCTGTAATATCCGAATATTTAAAAGCAATTAAAATATTTTTGATAGCAAAATATAAGCTAGCTAGCCATTTAAGTGTATAGTCAGTAAACTATATAGACTAATTTAGAAAAAGTCCTTGAAAACCCAATGCACCCCATCAAATGGGCACACCCTTAAAAATTTTGGTCTTAAAAACCACTGATCTAGAAAATGAAAATTATTATTAATTTTGTTAAATAACTTAGTATAGGGATGCACAACTTTTTGGCTGTTGCCGGGTGTGTGACAGAGTTAGCTTTATCTAATTGCCGTGAGCGAGTTATGGCAGGAAGGTAAAATCATGGGTAAAATTAATTATTAAGCGTATTATATCAAGTTTTATCGAAGATATGCTTTTATTCCTATTGATTGCAGTGGAACGAAATATGACAATTCAATCAAATTTATTTAAGCACAATTTGTAAAGTATTGTGTAAACGATTTTTTAAATTTTGCATGCTCGCAGATAAACTTGCAAAATCAGTCAACCTTGGCTGTTATTGCCACACCAAGCTGCAAACAAATTTGTATAGTCAGCAATTTGTACTAAAAGTAAACCCCAGCACCATGGCTACAATTGTTTTGAAAAAGGAAGAGATTTAATCAAGTTAAATTTGTAATAAGTTAAATGGTGACGTATGTGCATGGCTACATTATTATCTAAGGCCACATACGGTCATACAGCTGCAATTGAGTATTGTTGACTTAGTGGATTAATGATCTGACCTTTTGAATGACGACGTAATCACATTTACTTGCTGTGACGACGAATCTCAATTAAAATTTTTAATTTTAACGCACGAAAATTCAATTTCAATTCAATTGCTTCTATTTCAACTTCGCCAAAGCCATAATTGAAACTAAAAATATATTTTTTGGTGAAAAGCGAGCAAAACGAAAAAAGAAAGAAGCGAAAAATCAATAAAGGTGTATTATGCAAAAAAAGTAGAAATAAAATATTTTATAGAACGACTTGCAGATTGCTACGCCTTATTTATCATATATTTACGTGCAAGCTGCCAGTCCAAGAAGCATGTCATAAACGCATACACACACCAGTAGGCATATTAAGAAGTTTTAAGACCTTGTTACTAGTGTAAAAATAGCCCCAAAATTTAAGATCAAAAATAAAATTACAAAAAAACGTTTGCCTGAATTTTTAAGGCTTGTAAAATTAATAGGACTACTTGGCATTCATTCAACTTTGTTGAAATACATAGAGTTAGCTTTACAATTAAAACTTAAATACTTTCCGGGTGAATGAATGTGGTGTTTAATTTTTTAAAGCCTGCACTAAAAAAAAGCCTGGGGTAAAGTTTTTGTGGGTATACAACTGTTTACCTTTAAGAAACACGCCAAATGACGAGACATTCTCCCATAACTAGATATCACCAAGCTACTAAATTCATTTTAAAATTAATTTATAAAATTATTTTACCTTTTGTTGTAAAAAAAATATATTTTGCGCTTAAACCATTTATTTCAATGTGCTGTGCACCAGATTCAATCATAAAATTACACTTTTTGGGGTAAGATAGGTTATTTCAATGCATCAAACTTGAAAATTGATTTTTCGGGTCCCACAAAGATATTCAAATACATTGCAAAGCTAATGTACCGGTATGTTGCTCAGTTATTTTTATGTATTGCTATGTTTAGGCCTCTTGGTGAAATCTTGCAAAACCACCATTCGGAAATTATTGCATAAAATTCGGGGTAAATTGTTTTGCCCCTTCCTCAGACCTCTAACCCTTTCGTCTGGCACGCCTATGACCACAATTTACGAACTATGTCCTTAGTTTACAGCTTGTCAAAAATGGACAAAAAAATATTTTTACGAGTAAACATTAGGGCATGAACCAAACACGAACCGAAAATCCGTATTCACCGTTATTTAGTTTCTTTAAACCGAAATCGGAGCTGAACCGGAACTGAACCGCTAAAAATAAAATTAGTTGAATCTGAATCAGAACTGAACGATTAAAAATAGAATTTGCCGAACCAGAATTTGAACCAGAACATTATTTTAAACGGTTCGACACCCTGTTTTTAAATTCAGCTCCAAAATGTTACGCAAAGTGACGCAATTGACGCATTTTGGTGGATTGAACGTGCGTTTGAGCTGCAAAGGCCGCAGCTTATTCCATTTAATCACATGCGTGACCGGTTCAACGCTCCGCTTTCTTTGGCTTGAAACTTTTTCGTTAAAATTTCTGGTTAGCAATAAGCTTTATTATCCCTAAAATTAAAACAAATTGTGTTTTACAGATGGCAACTTTAGAGGAGCCGAAAGGGGGGCGTGGGAACAGCCCAAGATATGTCTTTACAATTATATAATCTCCATCAAAATATAATCCAACAAAGTTTGTAAAATATCAATTTAGATGAGGAATCACCCAACTTTTTTCAAAAAGAGCTCTGTATAAGCATGTGAAAGTAATTTAGCGAGGGATACAAAAGTTAGAAAAAAAGTAGTTTTTCGTTAAAAAGTCACTTTCGATAAACGTAGAATTTATCAAATTAAAGAAAAATTTTCTCTAGAAAACTTGCTAAAAACCAAAATAAAAGATCTTCATTTTAGTTTAAAACTGTAAATTGCTCTTAGTGCAAAGTGAACGCCGATAAAATAAAATTAAGGCCCGTTTCCACTACGAGAGTGGAATGGTGTATTCTTTGTTTTATTGATTTTTTTTACTGCTTTCCGCGCTAAAGCGCTAGGCGAAGCAAAAACCAATAAAAGAAAGAATACTCCTTTCACGCTCATAGTGGAAAAGAGCTTTCAGTCTTCATTTGCAACTGGGACGTTCTACCTTTTTTAAAGCGAATCAAAAATATTTGCGGGCAAGTAAAAAAACACCGTGGCCCAAGAGTGGAAGAAGATTTTTGTTTTTGGGACTTCACCAAGGTTTTTATTAAAAAATTTTCCAATAGGCCTACGATTATATTTGCTTTTTCTGAGAGTGACTTTTGGCCAAAATGTGCCCTTTTTAAAATTTTGCCATGCCCTTCTAAAAATTTTTTGATGTCTCTGCTTGTATCTTGCTTGCTGCTTGCAGCACCTCTTAGTTTTTTACGTGTCAGCCGCCGCTCAGAGCCAGCCGTGCGTCTTTGTTTCATTTCCAAAAAACATGTTCTTTAAAGTAAACACCAAAAAAATATCTTCGCTTAACTTTTTATTATATTGTACATGTGTTTCGAAAAAAAAACACGTAGATATCCACAGTTAGCGTCAGTTTTACTGTTGATGAAATTAATTTAAATAAAATAGCTGCTTATTTGCATCTACCAAAATGAAATGGCTCAGTAAAATGTGCATGGCCTACCTGAGAGAGCTTCGCGTGAGAGTTGAGAGAGCTTAATTAGCTTATAGGTTTTATTTGTAAAGCAGCTCTATTCTTTTTTTTTTTTTGGAGAAAAACATTGTCCCATTATATGGCCATATAACAAATCTTTCTTTCAATTTATGAATGATTTTTTCTGAAATTAAGCCCACTTAGACGTTGTAGATCTTGACTTTTTCGAAAGCAAATATGTAATCGCTTCAAAGCAGAAAATAATTTTTTTGCGGCAGCAGTATTATTAGGTAGCCTATAGTAGTGGTAAATTTAGAAAGCTGAGAAAGTTCAGCTTTAAAATCCAGGTTAAAGATTTTTATTAAAATTCTTATTTTTGATAAATTTAGTTAGTTTGTGGACATGTTTTTCAACAAATTTATCGGATTGATGTGGTACATAGGCCTGCAGTTCATTTTCCAAGCGAACGCAATCGAAAACTAACCCTAACCCTAACCCGATTTAGAAATTTAGTTTTGTATTCCTTATATTTAACGTGCCATTGTAAATAAAACTTTTATGTTTTTAAAGCGACGAATATCTTGTCTTTGAGACATGCTTTTCGTGATACTACAGTATAAAATAAATTAAAATTGTTTTGGTGCTTCTTTTAGTAAATACATGTATATTGAGTCATAAAAAATAATTTTTCTTGCTTTATAGTTGTATTGTAAAAGTTATTTTTACCTTATTGACTTCTATTTTTCTGCGCTTTCTGCTCCAATTTTTTATTAAAGTATGCTTGTGCATTGGATAAGCAGCTAAAAATTGCTTCCAAAATTGAAATCATTACAACAAAAACTATTCAAATTAAGACGCTGAAAAATTACAACGCTTCTCAAATATTTGGTAAAATATAGAGCAAAGACTTATTGTTGGTTCAAACGGTAGCCCAAATAGACGCAGAGAAGTCAGCGGAAAAAGTAACTTTCCGTTAGCTTTTGAAATTTACGTTTCCGCTTGCTTTTTCCGCGACCACTTTCAGCCTAAACCGAGTTGAATTTGTATTTTAACTTCAATCTTTTTTCGGTAAGCACGAAAAAATTTGCACTTTGACCATTTTTTACGCTTTCTACTTTTTAGTCTAAACATTCTTTCTGCTTTGTTTTTTACGCTTTAGATTTTTCACGTCCAGATTCAGTCTAAATCGGCTAATAGTCTTCACAAAATTTCGAATAAAAATAGAATGGTGTGAAATTTTTGCACAAGTGTTTTGTAAATTTTGCCTCTCGAGATAACAAAAAAATTTCGCCACCGCTGGCTTATAAGCTAGATACAATCTTTCTCACTAGGTTACATTAAAAATAGCAAAGGTCAACTTCTCAAAAACTGTTAGTCGAAATTTTAAGATAATTGAACAATTTTAATTTATAACATTAACAAACGCTTTAAAATTACATGTCGATATATAAACTTACAAAACACAAAAAAAAGACTGGATTAAATGGCCAAGAATTTTTAGTTTATCACGTTGCAAGCTTCATCGGCGAAATGCGAACATATAAGCGTCACAAAGAAGTTAATGCTGCGTTGTTTTATTGTTTAATTTGAACAACTGAATAAAAACTTAGAAACTTTCATGAGAAAGAATATCCCATCTTTCCCAAAAGCAGGCTTAAGTAATTACTTTACGGTTGCTCTAGGATGGCCTCTAGAACATTTTCCTGCAAGTCAGCAGGATAAACAAAGGTAATTAAAGAATGAATTGTCAGAAAATGGTCAAAAATAAATTTTAAATATAGTCGCAAAGCGAAAGCATTCCAAGACTGCCGGTAAATATGAATTGTTAATGTCTTTGACCTGAATTAGCAATTTTCTAAACACTTTGAACACTTTGCTTTTGAAACCAAATTAAAGTTAATTGATATCGATCTGGAAAGTCACTCTCCTTCAAGATCGATACGAATCGATTTGACTAAACGCTTTTCCTTATCCACCGCGATTAGACTGAATGCGCGGAAATGATAAGATACAATCTGCAGATAACAATCACCCGTTGTGTTTCATTTGCAGATAGAAACCCACTGATACCGCACACGATGGAGTCAACTTATCTACCTTAAAATAATCAACTTGTCCATGGAGACAAATGTGTGTTAAAAAATTTTCTTTGTTTCAACTTGAATACCAGCTATTTGCAAGGAAATCGTCAGTAAACAATAAAATAAACTTAAACTTGAACTTCTACACTAAGGTTCATAAGAATTTACATTATACAAATTTAACAGATTGTTTTATACAATTAATATCATATTTAGTGAATTGCATTAGCAACAAATTATTTAATCAAAAATATCTAGAAAAATCAGTAACTGCGATTAATAAAAGATTAAGAATGATAAAAGCAGCAAAATGAAACTCAAACTACTGTTTACAATGAAAACAATAACATCCGATTAAAGCAGGAGAATATAACATATTTCATAACTAACTCGCTTTGTCGAATCTAACAAATAGATTATACGAATTTTATTTAAAAGATTTTAAAAAAAGTTTTAATTACTTTGATCTACCATTGCTCTATATCAATAGTTACATATTGTAGTAATATGCAATAAAACAATCCACTTCAAAAAATCTGAAAGATAATCACGAAAAATGATTGGCAGTTCAAAGTGCAAATTCGCTTTAAGTTTAAATATTGGAATTCGAAGTAGGAAGATAGAGGATTATGATTAAAGTAATCTAATATAGCTATTTATTCTTCATGCATTAAACGAAATTTTACAATGTCAACTAAAAATTTTGGAAATAAAACAATGACGAACTGCTCTATTGAAGTAAATGAACCATAACGAGCTTCTTATCACCGATCAGTTTCAGCAACTAAACGTTTTAACCGTTATCAGGAATAAGATTGTCCACAGAACTCCTGAAGAATATCTGGAAGTATTTCCTGCTCCTCTTGAATTTCTAGTTGTGGGGCAAGGAGGAGCTTCTTCTGCACATGAAAAGATGAAAACAAAAGCTTATTGAGGATTAAGGCTGGCTGAAAAGACTTAACCCCAAAAATTGCTTAATTCGTATTTTCGGCCAATACTTAAACACGATCTTTTGCTGTATATGCATTGCAAAAAAATTTTGAGAAAAAACAAAAAACGATAAGTTAAAGCTTGAACCATTAGCGTACCGTGGTGTGTATACATCGCCGTTCATAGAAACATAAAGCTATTCAAAAACGAAAGAATCCAACACGTAATCCTTCCAATGTCGTTATTGTGAGGCTCTTAAACGTAATAATCTTTTAGTTTTATAACAGAGACATAACCAAACAAGATCCTTCTCACCCAGTCTGCCATCGTTTATTTTATTGCCTTAAAGGTTCTTACGTCCTCTTACAAGGTAAATAAATGTGACCGGTCAACACTGACCAGTAGTCCCCTTCCCCTTTAATTCTTCATTTGGAGTGAAAAAAGAGTATTTCCTATTATTTTCACGCTCTTGAAAACTGTTTGTCACATTGCCCGTAACACACATGAGGCTGGTGAAGCTATAAGCAAACAAACAAATAAACGTTGGTGAGCCTTTTGCTTCAGAATCAAGACGCAGCAACGTGATTGGTCTTTAAATTCAACGTCACTGAATTTAATCACACTTCATCCTCATTCTTGTTGTTTTCTGTACATAATGCAACTGCAATTTTTACGAGTCTTATAATTTGCCAATTTTATTCATCCTCAAACTTATAACCGCTACAGCAGGATTTCCCAAACTTTTAGTTCATCGGTACCCTTTGGACAGCGTAGTAGGTTTGCATGTACTCCCAAAATTTTGTAACGTTTCTCTAAAAAAAAGGCTTTCAATTAAAATCAGCCACTAATTTTCCCCCAATTCATGCCCAAAATCAAGGTGATCTCTGAAAAAAAAGTCTTCACTTTGAATTAGATACAAATTTTTCTAATTCATGCCGAAAATCAAGGTGATCTTTAAAAAATGAAAACTCTTCACTTTTCAACAGCCACAAATTTTCCCCATTCAAACCCAAAATCACGGTGATCTGTAAAAAAGTCTTCCCTCTTAATTGTCCTGTTTGACGTAATAACAATCGACCAGATTCGAAAATTCTAGACATTTGAGTCTATTATTTCTTCCGGACACGGAACTTAACTTAAATAAGGATATTCTCTCAGATAATAATGTACCCTTTGAGAAGTCTAAATGTACCCCTAGAGGTACATGTACCCCAGTTTGGGAACCCTGCGCTATAGTCTTTTCGTTGTATAGCCGTATTAGCCCATGGTTGCCGCTATATGTTTTAAGCAAAGTCATAATTGTAGGTAAACAGCATGACCCTATTCAGGAATTTATTGCGAAGTTTTTTTTCAGGGCACCTCAGAAATCACTCAAATAGACTGGCATCGAACTAGCTCACAAATCGGTGTGTTATCAGATTGAGTTATTTCGCCGACAGCGTAATAATAAAAACATATTTCGAGTAAATAACAGAAAATAAATGCTAAAACCTGGAAAATGAGACAAATCGTGTTGTTGAAAAAAAGTAAAAACTAAACAGAAAAAGCAAAATCGCCAAATCTTGTCAGGTAAAATAAAGTGTGAAGAGAAAACTGAGTAAAAGACAAGAAATTAACCAGCGCATAGTCAGCTGTGCCCTTGGGGAACTGATGGTTCATTAAAGTTGAAATTTTGCCCAATCAAGCAAGAAAAAAAAAAAAAAAAAAAAAGAGCGAATCATGCGTAAAAGCATTTTTTTTGCTTTAATTTTTATTTATTTGTTTTGTAATTTATGAGATAAAAGAAAACGCATTGATTTATTGTAAAAGAGCAATCGTCAAGAGTTAACCAGACTGCCCTGTCTTAATTTTTAAGAAAGTTTAAATTAAAAGCTCTTTCTAGCGCGGTCATCGATGCCAAATCATTGTTTGATAAGTAGGATAGAATAGTCATGTCAAACTACTGAGCGTGTGTGGGCGGCATTGGTGAAATTTTAACCCGAAAAATTTGCCATGAGTCGCAATCCGGTCAGTAAACAAGGCGATTATCTTTTTTTTTGTCTGCAATTGAAATTTAATGTTAAATCTTAAAATATTTCTTACTTGGTTCTAAAATTCGCGCCTTAGAATTACCTTTTTTAATTTTTACGTTAAAATGAAAATGAAGACCAAAAAAGTCTTCGCTTTAATTGGGGTTGCAAATCTCGGCTAGGCAAGAGGTTACTTAAACCGTTTTTTAAATTTTACGTTGAAATCAAAATGAAGACCAAAAAAAAGGTCAGCCTCCAATTAGTTCTTGCAAAAAAAATCAATCTTGATTTGGAAATGAAACCAAGCTTTTGAATTGATTAATATTTTAATTTCTTATTAAGTACATGATTAAAAAATTCTTCAAACGACTTGGCGAGTCACAAGTTTGACATGTCTAGTTCAGAACAATTTGTATTTCTTAAAATTCCTTGTTTGTTTTATAGTAGCCCTTCTATAGTCAGACTAATGGTTGTCGAGATACAAGAGCAGAGGTGGGAAATCTTTTTACTATTGGAGCCCAATCTATACCAGACAGTAACAAAGGAGGCCGCTAAATTAAAATATCCAAAAAAACTTCATCACTTTAAATCTATCTCGAATTCATTAATTTTCGACCCTAAAAAATAGAAATTTCAAAAAAAAGATCTTCACTTTGAAATTGTCTTGACTTTCTTGACTTTTCAATTATCAGTAGTAGTCATTAACACGTAATTCTATTACTTTTTAAATTGCCACAGAGGCCCCACAAAAAACGCGTGGGGGAGAAGGTTCTCCACCTCTGTAGAGGCCGCAATTGTCAATTTATTTAATAATTTTTATCTAAAAGACAAGTGGCAGACGCAACCTTCCAGGAGATAAGTTTATATGAAAATTGCCTATTCATAATTTCCACAAAAAGGATGTTTTGCTGAGAGCAAAATGACAAATGACAAACGACAAGCAACCAGCAAAGCCACGTTTTACCCCGTATAGTTTTCTTGAAAGATAGGAGAGTTTGCCGATCCTTAAATTGTTTTTAAGTTTCCGAGCTACTTCACTTAACACTCTCACAAACTGAAAAATTTCTTCCTATTTTTACAATGTAACATTCAATTTGGATTTCATCTTCAACAGCAGCTAGCAAAAACTTGATTTAAAATTTGTTTTCTTTATCAACCACAAAAAAGAATAAGATCTTCTTTGCTAAACCGAAGGGTTATTATCTGGCGGAACAAAAAATCAAAATACTTTTAGAGATAATTATATTTATTAATCTATTTATCAACAGTGTCACCAAAAAAAAAACGGTTTCTTTTTCCATTTGTTTTTAATTTGTTTTACATCATAAGTCTGCTTTTTTTCAACTGCTTTTTGTGTAAACAAAATCTTGACCATTAATTAGCAGAATGGGTTTGTAAAGATAAGAAATTATTCTATGTAATAATTAAAGTTTTAAATAAATTCATTTTTATTTAAGCAATTTTTTATTAAAATTAAAACTATAACTTACCTAATTTTTTCTGGATAAGAGGATAATGCTCTCCCCAGAATGCACAGTGGGTTAATTGGCTTGAGTAGCTGCTAGAATACAAAGAGGATGTATATTGTTTTGATTCTTTTCCTGAATCTCCAATAACATAAATATATTTTGTTGTTTCGTTGTAAGGAGGCCACACTTCCGGCTCGTGGCGATTGTTTGGATCTCTAAAAAAATGTTAAGAAATCGGATGGCTATAGATATAATTGTGCCTAAGTCAGTGTACCTGTAAGTGAGTAAGTCTGTGAAAAGAGATGTCTTTAGTACGGAGTGAAAGAAGTGCCCGCACTGGTCCCCCTAAGCAAAGTATTGCTCTATTTCTTCATTGTAGCACCATGGCGATGGCCCCTGCCTTAACTTTAGTACGAAAGGGTAGGAAATGTATTGTCGATTGAAAGTGTTGGCTTTTTTTAGAGATCACTTTGTTTTGGGACAAAAAAACTAAAAAGACCCTCTACTTTTTTACAGCAGGGTCCCCTTTTGCAAGGCCATTGCTGTCTGTAAATGCATTTTTGTTTTTTTTAATATTTTTTCTGGTAACATAAGCTAATGCAATTGATGGGACACTCAAAAACGCATTCAAAACTGACTCAAGCGAAGCTAACTCATCATTTGTTGTTGGAATTCACGCCAACTGTTTCGCACGGACGACTAATTTAGCTTTTGTTGATTAAACAATTTGTCATCTGTATCCACCTTGTAAAATTAAAATTACGAGTATAAAATTAAAGTTGTTTTCATCAAACTAATTCATTAACAAAGTAAGGTTTTTGCAAATGATATATGTTTTAAGTTATCATACAAGTTTTTTCGATGCACTTACTCAAATTCTGAGTAAGTGTATGACTTATAAAATAACGTAAGATTTATATTTTTGTTTAATTAAAAACAAATAGCTTTCTTCTCTATTGCAATCTCTAATTCAAAGAAACAGAGAAAAATTATTAAATAAAATATTTACCCATATTTGGCAAAGTTAGCCCACATTTTCATCATGGAGTTGCTGATAATGCGCTCTTCCTCGGTGTACTGCAATGACTTATTGAGGGGCAAGCCAAAAACAAACTCAATCTCATATCCGTGCATGACTCCCATCCATTCCGGCCACGGATTCTGACTGCTCCTTTGGACAAACTTATAAAGATATGTCTGCTTTTTTGGACCAGAAGTACTTGAAGATTTTAGTTGCTTATTATACTTATCCAAAAATCTTATTGTCGGACAAACAAAGCTGACGTCTCCTACCATATCGTCCAAACGATCTCTGTAAAAACTCGGTGAACGAATCCCTGCAGCAAATTTATCCTCTTTGGGTACAAACAACTTTTTCTTTTCCATTTCTCCGCTTTCGTCTTCTAAAATCACCGGATGGTGACCGGAAGTATAAGTAAAATCGGCTGACGTTGCAAGGATGTTTTTCGCGTGGTCGGGCAACTTGTTTGTTCCACTCATACTTCGAATCGCTTCTCTTACGCCTTTCATAAAAACTTTTCTCGTAATATTGTTTTCTTTCTTTAGGTCATATTTAAGAATGGGTGAATAAACGATGAAATAGTTCCCTTCATTGGCGTTAAATCCGGCCAGGACGTTGACGTCAGTATTCCAATGGGCCGGGCTTTCGTCATCGAACGGTGACGTGGTCAAGAAGTCACCGTCGATCACGGCAGCGTTCGGAAACATAGCGATGCCGTACGATTCCATCGCGATCTCGGCGCTGACGAAAGCGAGGGGATCGACGCTCTGGAGGCAAGCTATCATGTTCTTCTTCGTCTTGTTCTTGGTGGATGCTTTGGAATCTAAACCGGAACGTTTCAGAGTTTTGTCTTATTTCTTCAATCTTTCTTAAGCAGATGAAGCAACATTAAGAGAAAATTTTAATGCATTGGCAAGTAGTTAATTAAATTAAAAGGCGAATCAGAGTTTATGGCATTCAATTGTGAAGTTTTTCAGTGTTGACAGAAATTTAAATTAATTTGTACTAAACTAATTCAATTATGTTAGCATTGATTTTTATTAAATCCCCAAGCTATTAAATCAAAAATAAATTCTGTTTGATTTGAGTTATCTATTCTTTCTTGTTGAGCTTTTATCTTTTGTGTTTGTATGATTCGATATACAGTACTTTATTACGGCTTGTTGGATAGGCTATATTTGGGTAAATTTCCGCACTATTTTTGTGAGATATAACTTAAGTCGAACAAAGTCTCTCTTTTGTGGCCAGTCAAAAAAAGTTAAAGTGTTTCTCTAATTAAAGCATTGAATCTGCATTAAGACGATGTTTCTAAGAACGAAAACAAGCTTGAATGTAACACCTTGCCCCTGCAATCGCATGTAAGTCTATCACCACACGTGAACACTTTACCTTCGAAATCTTGGGTGCAGTTGAGGGCTTCAGCCAACTTTAGGGCGCGTCGGTTGGCTTCTTTCCGGTCCAGAAAAGCCCAGGGACTGAGCAATGAGGCGCTTTGTAGTATGACGTTGCTGCAATTAGAAATACTGATTGATTTCTATGTTTATGAAGTCATAATAAATGATTGTGAAGTCAGAACAAATGATTTAGCTCAAAAAATTAAGGTTAACCTTCAATTTTATTTTTTCATCAAACTTTTAAAACTTAAAAGAAAATTATTTCTTTTCCGAACTTTTGTTTAGTTATGAAATTCGAAGGAAAAAATGCTCATCAAATTTTCTTTTCTGTGTTACTATTCTAAGAAGATAAAATTTATTAATCTAGTGACATATCGTCAAATAGAAACCGCAAGAAATTATCACCATCATCTTTATTTATCTTCCTCACTCCAAGGCGACGTCGGGGCACTAAACTTAAGGCAACCAAAATACAGTAGAATACTAAAGAAAACCAAAATAAAATTTAGAAAATAAACTTAAGGTAAACTATCTACAAGCGGGATATTTAAAATAAACCGAAGACTACATTATTAGGTCTACAATCCAAAAAACTTGTGTCATTTGCATAAAAAGTATATATCTATTTTTCTAAACTAATATAAAAAAATTGAGTTAAAAATTATTTTACTCCACTACAATAAAAAAGAACCTGAGCCAAATCAATTGTGATTTGAATATTTAATAAAGGAAATAGACATACCAAAAAAACTTTACCCCTGGAATCTAGGGGTCCGTAATAACGTTATTCCACAATCCAAATGGAGAACCTAGTGTGTTCAAACTTACTTGAAAAGTCCCTTTGACTTTTGCGACATCAAGTGTAGGCTGATGCTTGCCGCGCCAGAGCTCTCCCCAAATAGAGTCACGTTGTGAGGGTTGCCACCGAAAAAGCGGATATTGTTTTGCACCCACTTGAGGGCAAGCTGTTGATCGAGAAGACCCGCATTTCCCGTGATCTCGTCTCCATCTAGTGCAAGAAAACCAAGGCCAGCAACTCGGTAGTTCATCGATACAACAACAACCTGAACAACGAGTCGAAAGGGGTGAATTTACGATCGACTAAGATTTTTGTTTAACTCATGCTTTAGCTGAAAAGAGAGCTTTGATTTTGAATCACTAATTAATCGTTTAAGGCAGTGACTTATGTTGAGTTACCAGCTAAGTTTTATCACATGTAACCAGCACAACCGTAAGCGCGTGAACGTGGAGAAAATGGCATTTTTTAAAGAAAAACTCTCTTCAAAGCCGGAAAACTCAAAGCGTTTTTTTCTATTTCTAAGTAAACTTTTTTAAATTTTATCCTATTTCTAAGCTTTTTGTACGACACTCGTTTGGAAATAAACCTCAGAGTGAAGAAAAAATACAACTGATTGTCGTATAAAAGTGAGTGAAGATGATTGGATGGTTGAAAACACGTAAAACACGTCAAAACACGTGATCAACGCAAGATTTTCAAGTTGTAAACAAACTGTTTTTGCGGCATAAATTTGGCTTGAATAATTTAATGTAAACAGCTTTTAAAGCAGATAAATGAAAGACGAATAGCCAAAAGTTTTTACTGTATTACTGTAATATGGGCACACATAGAATTATTTAAATCGCAGATTTACTATGCATGACTGGGGTTGAAGATTTAATTTTCATGATTGGGGTTAAAGAATGACTGGAGTCAACATTGGTAAAAATCCGCGATTGGTCAACACTTTTTAAATAACTCTATATGAATAAAAAGCTTAGAAACGAGTTTTTGCTGGCTAGAATTAAAATATTATTCTGTGACAAAATACACGAATCAAAATGCCAACTTTAACTGGGGGATACCCTTCAAAATATTCCAAATCAATTCTTAACCTTTAGTCTAACAATTTTTCCGCAGTTGTACAAGCCGAAAACAAACCGTGACTAAGAGCTAAAATTTTAGCAGTGACGTAATAAAATGTTCTTGTACCCATTTTTACCGCCCTAAAGATTTGTATGAGTGAATACAATCTCACTTTTTGTTTGCTGGCCAGCCAAGCTCCATTATAAGTAGCAAGTGACGAAGTTCCACTGAGGAAACTTCCTCCATAAATCCACACCATCACTGCTAATTTAAGGTGCTTGGATTTCTTGGGGCTTGCCGGCGTCCACACATTCAAGTACAGGCAATCTTCACTAAGTTTGGTGTTGGGGTTCCACATCATAGTCCCCTTGAAATCTATAATTAAACAATGGTTTGATTATTAAATTTTCAAAGCATCTTCTTGATGTATTTATTGTTTGAAAGTTTTATGTGAGGTATCCAAATTTTTCTACCTGTTTTTACTCCATTAATATTTTTTTTCTTCTTTAAAACAATATAGCCTAAGTTGAAGTAAACTGGCAAATGAGGAAATATATTCTGCAAATCTGTTTATACGCAATGTGAATAGGGCATGTAATGTTTTGTTTAAAACGTTATAAAAACCTCGTTTATAGCGATGACTTTATCTATACAAACAACGTCATACATAAAAGTTTTCATCGTCTTAAACAAAAACAAGCAAATAAAAAAGAAATACTTTCACAAGCGTTGAATTCGTAAACTTATGGGCAGATGTGAGTTTGGGGGTCACCCCTCCTTATGAAAAATGTACGTAGACCAATCAAAAAATAATTGAAGCATGAAAAAGGTGAAGACAAAAAAGTCTTCATATTATTGTAACTGTTAGCTATTGTGTTTTCGGTTTGCAAAATTCCCTCCTCATAACAAATTATCATGGAATTGATCAATTTTGTCTTTGAGAGCCAGCTTATAGAAAATAAATCAAAAGTACATTTTCGGCTCGTATGAAAGTAAGTTAAACAAAACAATGAAGAAGTCAGATCCAAGAGAAATCAGAAATGGCATGGACAAAAAGGATAGGATAATAGAATAATTTCTTGTGTGTTAACATTTCTAACTAGTGGTGTACTAAAGATTTTTGAAAAGGGGGTGGGACATACAACCACAATTAAATATGCTTTGCGGAAAATTTTTTTTAAGGGGTAAAGAAAGGTCTTCACTTTAAATCTTTCCCAGTTTTTTCGATTTTTCGTCCCAAAAACAGTGATCTCTAAAAAAAGTTTTCATTTTGAATCTGTCTCTAATTTTTCCCAAAGAGGCCATGGCACGATGACCACCCCTAAATAAGCTGCTATTTCTAACAGTTAGAGTTTTCGCCAGTAAACAAATTATTAAAAACACAAACTTTGGCTAAAATTAAATATAGAGGCCAGTGGCAACCAATCAAACGTTCAAGGCCGCCGTGGGATTGGATTTAGTGTCCCTTGCTGTGACTGCAAAAAAAAGTCAAACTTGGCGTTAGGTACTTTGCTATCGTTAATTTTCGTTTGATCTCTTTGATTTAAACTTATAATGTTGTATGATTTCCGATATGAACGGATGCGCCTAACATGTTTGCAAAACGATATTTCAAATTCAATTAATTCAATCAGCGATTATTTAACTAATTTAATCGATCAAAGCATTAAACTATCAAGCGATGATAATTTTTCTTTTCTTGTGAGAATTTTTGTAAAATATGCTTTCTCTCAAAAATTTTATAGCGAAAAATGATTTCTTTAAATAGTTTTAATACAAATAAAAGAGCTTAAACTATAAAGCCAAGACAAAACCATTGAAACATTTTGGTATAATCTTACAGTATTATCGATTTCAATACTATTTTCAATATTTAGAACGAACAAAAAATAACACAAAGAAGAAAAAACAATATTCTATCTTAGTAAAAATTATTTAAGCTGTAAGTTTATAAGGAAATGCTTTAAAGATTCTGATTATCAATATTTTAAATTTTTACTTGTGTAAGATCATTACTTTAGATTTCCTCATTTGTTTGATACGATAAACGATTAAAGTTTATCAATCTTCTAAAGTTATCGAGTGTTTAAGCATTTCGGTCAAAATAAAGAAAGCCTATCACTTTGACAAAACGACACAGCATAGGAACTTAAGTAGGATAGCAACTGATTTATTAGATAGTTTTCATTGCTGACAGAATCAACCAATATCTGCGTTGCTTTGATGTTTTTCTGAATTAGAACACAAGCCCCGCGGCCGATGAGAATATAAAATCAATTTCGTGTGATAGGGGTCGATCAAATACATGACTGAGACGAACAATAAGTAAAATATCAGAAAAAAGTACAATATAATTCATAAGTTGCAAAGTAAATAAGTTCTCAGCACTTATTTTGCATTCTAGCTATTAAAAACATTAATATATTTAATATTTTAGCTGTGTTAGTTTAGTCACTATAATTAAATGATTATTTAAAAACCTATTGCGGACCGGGAAAAAGACACAAAGAAACGAGGATAAAGAAATGCTGTTCTATTGTACCACCCAAGGCAAAGGTTCTGGAAACTAAATCGATTTAGTTAAGAGGGAACAACAAACTAAAAAAATTTTCTTTTTTGTTTTTAAAAAAGTAGTTTTTTTTAAAATGGTTTTGCTTGTGTAAAAACTATTTTTAGAGCATTTATATCTTTTCGCCAGGCCTAGCACCAGGGAGACAGATAGAGGGATTCTGGGTAGTTTAGTATTATGGGAAAAACTAGAGAAGAAATTTTAACCCCTATGAAAGTGACCCCAGAATGGTTTGCCATTGCTTTTCACTTTCAAATCTTCTCTACGATTTTACATTTTTATATTTCAAAGTGGAAGAGTTCACCAATTAGTTTTGATAAATAAGCAATACGTTTTTAATGCAGTTATGCATGTTAACAATTCACAAATGTTACCTTTGCGGTAGCTTTCATCAAACGAGGTGTCCTTTAACTGAAAGCAGGTGTTGCCGTATTCCAATGCGTCTCGCGTCCCATTCCACGCTTTGATTGGTCTGGGGGGTTTGAATCTGTGTTTTCCACTCGTATTTTCACCGTAAGGTATTCCACGATACGCAAACACTTTTCTATCCGATTCGAGTTCTATGACTTGTCCTTTAATTTTTCCTGATTTTATCGAAATAACTTTGTGCCTACTACGTTTAGTTTTGTTTGCTTTGTCTTTCAAAATGGGTAAATTCGTAACTGATTCTATGTTTGGGATGGAATTTTTAGTCGAAGTCATGGATTTCCCGTTTTTACGGCTCTGATTTGTTGCGATAGTAAATAAAGCCGGTGCTGTAGTTGTGACTGTTCGACTGACATTAAATGCTTCTGCTTCATCAATGATGCTGTTTGTAGTGTTTTCGGCAATTTCACTCGAAACTACCGTGGCGAGGAAGCTTTTCGACGTTTGGGCAATTCCAGATTGTATTGAAGAACTCCTATCAAACTCGTGCCTGCCATGCTTTCTTTTTGTTCTGCTGTGTGGCTCGTGATGATGCTTCCTGCCAAGTTGAGAGCCCAGCTGCTCCTGAACCAACAAAAAAATGACTAAAATTAAAATCATTACTTCGTTACAAAGCCATCTACTATACAGCATTTTCCCAAGCAGCTGTCTTTCCTAAAAACAAATTTCTTTCCAGTTAGACCTAACCTCTGCCGTCCACGAACTACTTTAAACATCGGTTAGTCTGTGCTTTTTGCTCTTCTTTTTTTACCGAAACAAAGAATCAAAATTGATTTCTTTAATGCATCCACAAATCAAATGAATAAAGATTTGACGGCTAGCTTTGTTTTAGTGTAATTGAATTAAACAACTCGCTTTGCCAAACATTCTTAAGCTTGCCGAACTTCTAATTTTCCCCACACCACTCTGTGCTTTCATACAATTAAAACAGCTGGTTCGAAACATCCTACTTGTACAGCTTGCAATACAGTTATAGATTTTCTCCTGATTGACTTTTTTATTTTACGACCCAGTCTCGATCTAGATGACGCAAGCGAAAGAGTGCTAATCAATTAAAAGTTAATTTGTTGAAACTAGCCTCCGCAAGCCGGCTGCTAAAAGCTTTTTCTGCTGATGCCAATGTTTAAAAGCATCGCTGAAGTCTCAAGTCAATATCTAGTTATCTTTTAAACTTCTCTTGCTTCATTTCTTTTGAAATATGTATTCAACCTTTATATTTTTTATTGTATTGTTATATTTTTTATTGTAAAACTGTGATAGTAGAAATTTCATGAAATAAATATCAATGAAATTTATAAAATCCCTATTTACTTTATGAAATCTTTAGTTTCACAGTTTTACTGTAACATATATACCACTCAATCTACAAATTTATTCATGTAATTTTAATCATGGTCTGCTTAGAACTAAGCATTTTTTTTTGTTTTAAACAAACGCTTAATTATCAAATAAATATAACTAATTAAATCTGGTCACTCATAGAAGTAAAACGCTAACTGGAACTTTGCGTCTCTTTAAGTTAATGATTAGATACATCGGTCATATTAAGTTTGTTGCTTTTCGGAAAATTTTTGTGGTGTTCTTTCAGTCATCAAAGTCATTCAACACAAAAAATTCGCCTTATAAACCACACGAAAAATTTTCGTTAAAATACATGTATAAGGCGAGCTTTTTATATTTAAAGATCATTTTGAAAGACTTTAAAAATTCTCAAAAAAGCTCAAGAAAGTTCTCGAAGTCCAAGTTCTTAAAAGTGTCTATTTTTTTTTCTTCCATCCAAAACGTACGCAGTGTATTTAATCAATTTTTTAAATAGTTTCATTTTTACAAAAAGTTATGAGAAAAAACGAATGATTTGATTTTTTGTTTAGTTATTTAATATCTATCCATGGAAATAATTTACAGTAAATACAACAGTTAGTAAAGTCAATTTTACTATTATTAAATTTTATCATGCGTCGTAAATACACTGTCGAAACGATATAAGACTATTTTGTTTCATAGTAGCTGCTAATTCGTCATCTTCTTCGGCAGTCAACTAGATTCGTTTCAGAACATGGTTGTTCTCTACACTCTACAGTCTTATTTAAGAATTGAAATTTGTTCTCAATATAAATCTGAACTTTTGATCTGCCACAATATGCCCTGACCGAACAAGGGACAACGCGAGTGTTAAAAAAAGAAATTTTTTAATCACTAGACAGGTGATCTGAATGCCGCTTTCGCTAAAGAATTTAAAGTTAACTTTTTTAGGAAAAAAATTTGTTAAAATCTTTTCAATTTGATAACTATTGAAGGTGCTTCAAAAGCAAATTTAGGAAAATGCGAACTTTTAAATATGGCATGATGAAATAATTGGAAATTTTAATCTTTGAGGGCTTGATAAATGTGCAAATGATTAAAAGTTAGAAAGCTTTGAATCAGTGACAAAAAGAAGACCATCCTAACCAGAACAAAGTTTTTTGATATTTTTAATCCTCTAAAGCTAACGTGGGCAAATTACAAGTCTTTTCGCTTGTTAATTCGGCCCCCTTAACAAGGGATCTTATTTATGACGTCATTTAATATCATCGTTTTCAACTGAAATTTAACGAATTCACTAAAATTAAATGCACTGTATGTACTCAAATGGCTAGTCTGTTAAATGTAAAAACAAAAGGTGGTCCCCAACATAAAAAGCTTGCCCGATCCTGCTCTAAAATAAATCATGGAGGCCCAAGCCGTAGTCAGCAACGTGACTTTCCCTGCGGCCGGTCTCACAGCTTTCAGCACTCGTAATGTCGTAAATACTCATCACTGCCCCATTCGGCACCCTCAACCTGGAGTTATAAAAGTAATGTGGTTTTTCAAAAATTGTTTGGTTGGGGTAAACCCGTGCAGTCAATGCATTTTATGACTAAAAGTTTAAAGCTGTTTTGTTGTTAGTAGGCTATTGTTGCACAAAGAAAACTTTTGGTTTTTAAATGAAGACCTTTTTTTAGTCAACAAACAATAGCATCTACCAAAGTTTGAAAAATTGTTTTCGATAAAGCACATTGTAAAAAAATTAAAATCTCTTGCAAATGAAGACTTTATGGTCTTTCAATCTTTTTTATTAAAAGCAGAATATTGTGCTTGTTTGGTTTAAAGCATATAATTGGTAGATGCTGAAAGTAAATTTTCATGTATAAACAGCCAATAATCTGAATTTATCAAACAAGTTTTTGCTAGGTCAGTGAAGTCAGCGTGTCAACTAAAAATTTAATTTCAGTTCTTCAAAAATATGTTGCCAAAATATAAACTTTCTATTGCTTTTGCTGTATTCTTGAAAACGCTTTCATTGCTCCGTACGTATTATGGCCAATAACTTATTCTGAACTGGTTGAAATACCAACTAAATTGCATGATTATATCGCTGTTATTTGATATTAAAATCTTGTTTGATTATATCGACCAGCTGGTTATCGACAACCGTCTTGGTCTAGAATATTAGCCGCCCCTTGCTTACAAAACTTTTCAAAATTATTTAGAGTCAATAAAAATGCACAAAATTTCTAAAACTTTCTAAAAGATTACTGTAACTACCCAGCATTTTATAAAACAAATAAGAGAGCACACGGATCGTGGTTTGGTTTTCTCGTTTGTGAAATAAATTACAACAACCACAAAATTGAAAGTCAGAACAAGAAAAAAAAATTATCTTTTTTCCTTTTTTTCCAAAAATCTAACGATCAACCTCATATCCAGCTGACGACGTTCTCTTTGATCGCTTTTCATCACGCGTCCAAGTTACAAAGCAAATCAAAGAGAGCTAAATGTCAAGGTCGTGCTTCCGTAATTAAGCGAATGACAGCCTGTCAAACAAAAAAACCTTTTTTATTCGCGTTGACTCTTTGTTTTTACCTAAGACATAATCTTGTGATATCTTTTTTGCTCTGTTGTTGAAACAAGTTTGAGCATATCATTTTACGATCGAGAAAGGAGTTTTTTGAAAATTTTACAATTTACTTAATTCTTCTTGAAGGCAATGATAGTTTTTAATACAAGACAATTTTTATAATTTTTTAAAATTTTCAGAAAATGTTTCCATTGGTTAATCATTGCTGAGTTATATTATTTGTTGGTTTTTTTGATAGCTGTCGGGGTTTTTTTGGGTTGTTAATAGATTCAAAGTTTTTTTGATTTTTTGATACAGTAGATTCGTTGTTTGATAGATTCAAAGTTTCCGCTGCCAAACTTTTGTTTTTTTAAAGAAAGATTTTCAATTTTGTTAAATCAGACAAGAATATTTTTTTACATCAACTGAAATTTGATATTACAAGGCGTCATAAAAAGTTAAACTATAAACTTCACAAGAGCTTAAAAAATAATCTGTTTTGAAATCTATGAAGCGTAAAGTTACGTAATCAATCCTTTCAGCTATGAGATGTAACAAAAATAATGAAAAAGGTTTGCAATCAATTGTTTTCGATTTGTTATCTCTATTTAGATCAGTATTGATTAGCTTGGCTGCTACAAGATAAAATCCTTTTTGTTATTGTTCTTCTGATGCTGTAGCTATAATATGATTAAGAGCTTTTTCAATTTATAAAAGCTAAAAGCTTTTTTATCACCACTTTTTTCTTACATCCAGTTTGTATCCATTTATTGTTAATTCTTATATATTTTCGTCAAGTAGACATTGATGCTCAGCAATTTCCACGGATAGTTAAAACATATGCGCACATTTCAAATACTTTCTGATGGCTAAAAAACAATACTGTATTACAATCACCCTATCTGGCAGTTGTTCTCGACTTGTACGCCGCGGCACAGTAGTGTACCGCAAAAGATCTTCAAATGTGCCGCGAAAAACATTTGGCCATTGCTCCGCAACCTTTTTTTTAGTGGACACTACTTTTTAGGGACGAAAATCAAGATCTGCACTTTGGTCCAAGTGTGCCGCGAATTTTGAAAAGGCCCAAAGTATGCTGTAGACGCGAGAAGGTTAAGAAGCATTGCTATGTAATGATTAAACAATTTTCGTCTGGCAGTGATACATCTTTAAAAATTCCCACAAACCTATGATTGAAAAACCAAAAAGCATTTTTTGATTTTGATTTTGTAAAACTTTTACGTTAAACTTTTTTGCAAAAGAAATGGGATTTAGCCGAAAGCCGGTTGCATAATTCTTTCGGGTAACCCTGAAAGTTTAGTGAAAAAACTGTTTTCTTGAAATGTAGTCAGAGAAAAAAACCTTTTTCAAGACTACATTTCTTTTTCTAAAATATTTATAAAATCGTCTTTTTTAAAATCCAAATAGATTAAATAAGCTTACTTTTTGCATTTAGTGTAGAATAAGTTACAAATTTTATTTTTTTTCCGGTATTTACAGAAAGAATTACCGCACAAGCAGCTGTTGAATGGGAGATGCTTGTAAAAACATTAATATTGAAGCAATGAAAGTCAAAAAGCTGAAAGAAGGCTTTGTCATCTATGAAAAAACAAAGTTTATCTTATAAAGTTTATTTATCGCGAGCTAAATATTCTATGCTCAGTAGTGCTTTTACCGTACACAAAAACCTTCTCAATCCCCGCGAAATTTTACTTACTAATTAAAGGCAAATATTTTTTTCGTTCCCCCCTGGAATTTTACCATTTAAATTGTAAAAGGATTTTGTACTTCAAGCTCGGCGTTAACACTAAGTTTTAGGTTATTCAATTTTTTGCAGACTTGCTGGTGTTGTGAAATAGATATTCATCATTCTACTGTAGATATTCCTTGAGAAAGCACTTTATGCCACTTCCTCTGCTCCACGTGCTTAGCAAGGAGCTCTAAATTTCATCACTTCATAAAAACTAAAAAACGAAAAATTTATTACCGGGCAGCAATGTCTGAGCATCTTCAAAAGCAGATTGGGAGCAACCGTTTAACGGTTGCCTTAAGTTTATTGCTTGTGATGTTGACGAGTGAACCACATGGATAAATAAATCTGAATCTATTATAAACGACCCAAATCATTAGTTTAATTGTGATTTATATTCGTGGTTACTTTTAACGCTGTCAGACTTTTTTTATTTGTTGTTACTAATTTTTATACAATTTATATATCTTTTATTCAATAGTTTATTGCTCGTACAATTGCGGGGTATGATATCAAATGTACATGAATATTATATATACTGTATTATATATCTTCATCATCAATTCAATTTGAATCCGGTTTAAGTATCCCCAATCAAAGGAGGTGGCCGGATGCATCTTACTACTTCCGCAACTCCTCCTACACCTTCTCCCCACCTACACTGATCTGCCGCATCTTGTTTCCTTAAACAAATTTTTCTCATGTTTCCTCCATTTTATATACTGTATATATATATATATATATATATATATGCTGTATATAAGTACGATAAATAAAAATATTATGTCACATGAATTTTAATTGATCAACTCTAGTTTAGAATTTAATGTTAAATTCAGTTTATTGTTTTTCTGACGATTACTTTGCAAACCGCTTATTCAAATTGAAACAAAAAAAATCTTTTTCGTGATTTCATCGCGCATTTGTTTTTGTCAAGTCGAATGCTTTCAAGTAAATCAATTGACTACTTTTTATGTAGTACCAGTGCATTTCATCTGCGGGTGAAGCGCAGCAAATAATCTTCATTTTCATATCATTTCTACGCATTTACCTTAATCATGAAGGAATCCTAATGCTTTAAAGGAGGGGTGTGCAACCTGCGGCCCTGGGTCCAAATGTGGCCCGCAAACTGAACTTTCGTGGCTCGAGGAAAGCATTGGTCTTTACTAACTTTTTTAAACGTAAAATGAAGCAGAAACGATTGGTTGCGCCCAAATGCTGCACAGATTTTTGTCTGAAGACTATTTTTGGTCAACACAAGAGAGGAATCAATCGTCTATGAGCACAACAACTCCAGCTTGCGGTGAAATCTTGTTGTGCGCATTTGGCCCCGCAGCGCTAAAGATTGCATAGCCCTGCTTTAAAGTGCATTTTCAGCTTTGTCGATGTAAAAAGATTTTTTGTCTGCCTTTTTGGTGTCTAAAGTAAGGCTACTACGGTGTCGCGGTGTGTTTACGAGAACACTGTTTGTATCAAGGTGAAACTTCTCAAAAAGAATTTTAAAAAACCAGCAGACGCTCCATTATCACGTGATTCAGACAGTATAAGGTTTTATTATTGCAAAAACTTCAAATGCTCTACCGATGACCATACCAAACCAAAAATCAACAAAGTATTTTTATTTAAACTGAAGTGTTTTCTGTCAAAAATCAATCGACATCTTCAGAGATTAAAATGTTCACAGAAACAACTGCTAAACGTTCGTCATCACTTACCATAGAAATCCGCCCCAACGTCGAACTGCGGAAAGGTTACTTGATTTGTTTTGGTGGTCGAGTGGTTGGAGCGCGGCGATTGTGATTGACATGGTCTCGGTTTAAAACCTACTCGCGTCATTTTCTTGTATCCTTGAGAAAGAAACTTTACGGCATTTTCCCCTGCTTGGTGGAGCATGCAGTTTTAAATTACAGTCATTTCAAGCAAACAGCAATATCATGGCATTTTCGAAAGCAGGTCGGGGTAATTGCTTACCTATGTATTAGCGATTTATCAGACCGATTTGAACGTGGGTTTTTTTAAGCAAATACATGTATGTTCGAGGAAAACCATTGAACAATAAAATTCGTCGAATGTTCATTTGGTTATGATTTTTGTTTGTTTTTGTTCGAAAGTGTGTGTTAACTCAATTTTGTAGAATATTAGCAATAATGAGTTTTTAAAATTTAGAGGAGAATTGTATTAATAAATATCTATCGGTATTGGTTGGGTTTCTTATAAATAAAATAGGGCAACCCTAACCCTAACCCTAACCCTAGAAAATCTAGATTAATGGAACGTAAACGTTGTAAAGATAGGAACAATCAGCGCCTTTATGAGCATTCGATGACTGTGGTCCACAAAATAGATTAGAAAAACACGATTATTTTAAAAGTTGAAACTGATTATAATAAAAGATTATTTGTAGAAAGTTTGTTTATAAATTTGAAATCAAATGTAATAAACATAAACAAGGGAAATTCTTTCCCTTTGGTCTACGAAAAATTATTAAATTGTAATTAAATAATTTAGTTTGAGTCCTTGTCAAGTTTAAAATCTGAACAGTTACAATTTTCTTAATTAGTTGTTTTGGTATGAAACTTTAATATTGCAATATCAGTAGTCAATCGTACTATAGTACGATTTTTGGTTTGGTATTTTCACTGGTAGAACATTTGAAGATTTTAGCAATATTAATATCTGTTGAGCAAAATTATTACATTTAAAATGCTTTATTGCTATGCTGCTATACGCTACATCCATAACAAATTGAAATTTGGCTAGTTCATTTCGTGAAAATGCAGTCGTCATGCTTCAAAGAATTCTCAAAAATACAAGGAAAAAATAGGTTTATCCCCAAGGGAGACAATAGGGGATATACCCCTTAAAACTTTTTTATGCTCATTCCAATTCTTCTACAGTTTTCTCTGGAATACAATTAATTTTTCAAAAGCTTATTCTACTTGGCAGGATCAGGGTGAGCTTCACAGAAAGTTACCCGACAAAAACTCGAATAGAAACTAGGTAAAGACCAAAAAAGAATTTCGCTAGTCAGAAGAAAACATTCAGACGGTGAAAACCTTTTTGGGTCATGAACAAGCTCTCTAGGTTGGTAAAGATCAAAAAAGACTTTTCCAACCTGAAAAAAGACTTTAAATAAAAAACACAACACCCTGCTATTTTTGTTCGGCAATCCACATTTTAAAAATCGCTGAATCAAAATCAAAAACTATTGAAGAGAAAAGCAAAAGCGTTTTATCGAATCAATTTGAAAGTGACTTTCACGATCGATATCAATTAAGTCTAATTTGGTTGGAGAAGCGTAGAGCTCAAAGTGTTTGTAAAATTGCTAATTGATGTCTGATAAATGGGCGATTTATATTTACTATATAGTTTTGCGGCGATTTTTTGGATGATCTCCCGGAGGAGGCAACTCTTTGAATGGTCTCCCGGAGGAGGCAACTCTTTGAATGGTCTCCCGGAGGAGGCAACTCTTTGAATGGTCTCCCGGAGGAGGCAACTCTTTGAATGGTCTCCCGGAGGAGGCAACTCTTTGAATGGTCTCCCGGAGGAGGCAACTCTTTGAATGGTCTCCCGGAGAAGGCAACTCTTTGAATGGTCTCCCGGAGAAGGCAACTCTTTGAATGGTCTCCCGGAGAAGGCAACTCTTTGAATGGTCTCCCGGAGAAGGCAACTCTTTGAATGGTCTCCCGGAGGAGGCAACTCTTTGAATGGTCTCCCGGAGGAGGCAACTCTTTGAATGGTCTCCCGGAGAAGGCAACTCTTTGAATGGTCTCCCGGAGAAGGCAACTCTTTGAATGGTCTCCCGGAGAAGGCAACTCTTTGAATGGTCTCCCGGAGGAGGCAACTCTTTGAATGGTCTCCCGGAGAAGGCAACTCTTTGAATGGTCTCCCGGAGAAGGCAACTCTTTGAATGGTCTCCCGGAGAAGGCAACTCTTTGAATGGTCTCCCGGAGAAGGCAACTCTTTGAATGGTCTCCCGGAGAAGGCAACTCTTTGAATGGTCTCCCGGAGAAGGCAACTCTTTGAATGGTCTCCCGGAGAAGGCAACTCTTTGAATGGTCTCCCGGAGAAGGCAACTCTTTGAATGGTCTCCCGGAGGAGGCAATTCTTTAAATGATCTGTCGGAGGGGGCGACTCTTTGGATGGTCTCCCAGAGGGGGAAAGCACGAAATTAGTTGTGGACTTCTATGCGCAGGACAGAATACAGAGGGATCTTCTGCGCATGTGGGCCCGGGTATGCTGTCCCAAAAGGGGCCTAATTGTGCACTTTTTTTGTAAAAAAACCAACGTTTACTTTGTACATTTTTTTTAAATAACTAAAGTAAGAAGCTGACTTTGACAAAATTGGCCCTGTCTGTGGGGCAAAATCACTGCTTGAAAAGTGTTCTGCTTACATTGAGAAAAATAAATGTGAAGTTGCAACCTGGAAAAATGTTGAGGTTGAAATGAAAAAATTGGAGGCAGGAATTTTAAGGATCACGATTGAAAAAGGAGGATTCGCATTTTATGGGCTTCAGCAATAAGCGACATTTAAATAACTATTTCTTCAGCTTATCTAAGCAGACTGAATAGCTTTGATAGAGAATTCAATTAGAAGAGACTCATACAACAAAATTATAAGTACGTAGAAATATATGTAAAAAAGTGAGTGTATCATTAATTAACTAAAAAACAGGTTATAATGTTAATCCCTGAAGATCTTTCGGATACGGAAAAGGTGTACCAAGGAACTGCAAGTTCTGACTTTTGATCGATTGAGAGAAATTATTGATAGGATTTGACGAAAAAAAAACATTCAAGAGTTTAGTCAAAAGTGTGAAAAGCCAGAAAAAGTACTTAACGCGGTGGTGCGATTTTCATCCTGTTGAAAACGGTTCAAATCTTTTGTTTAAAATGGGTTATCGACTTCTCAAGAGTTTCATTCTTTTGCGTTTTCCTCTTGCATCATCTTTTCTTTTTTTGTTCCTACATCCCCAAGTGGTTAGAGCTCTTCCATCATTACATTACGGGTTCCGCAACTTATACGTGATCGCCAATCGCTATGAGAATTGTTCAACCAACAAGTGAAATCACAAAACTATCTTCAGAATAACTACACTTGGATCTTTCAGGAACCGCTAAAACAGCTTCCGTGAAGACCAAACTGGATCGATTTATAAGCTTCAATTTTTTTGTATGGTACCAATGCACTAACTGACTAAAGCAAAACAGCCCGGGTTTTGGAGTCAATTAAAGAAGCAAAAACTCAATTTTTTTATTTTTATTCATTTTATCTCTTAAGTTTATCCTCCTGACTCGCAGGAAAGTGACGGAGGCGCTATGCATAGGGAAAGTAATTACCCCGACCTGTGTCCATAGATGCCAAATATTGCTGTCCAGTTGAAACATGAGCAAGCCGTAAAGAAGCAACTCTATTTGAAATGCAAATTTATTCAAGAAATACGAAAAGAACGCGAACAACAAAGACTCAACAACGTTACTGATGGGAAATGTAGCAGCGCTTTCGTTTTTATTGACAATAAGAATCAAAACGAAAATTTATGGCTGCGTAAACGTCGTAAAGATTACAGTGAATGAGAATATCCAGGCAGAGATGCCGGCATTTTCTCTAATTTAAATAAAAAGGACAATCCGTAAATAACGACAATAAAAAAAAGTGTTAACAACAAAAAATGTCTCTTTCCGTTCAGAAGGTCATCTCTAAGAACAGGCGCTTGCAAGAACACAAAACATTAAATATTAATTGCACCTGATTTACTAAAATAATCCGACCTTTCTAGAAGGCGAGACACTATTTAATGGCCGTTTGGTTTGGCATTCAATGAATTAGTCGTGAAAGCATCGGTTGAATCACCTCCAAAAGTATAGGTCTCGCTCGTAAAAGAATTTGATTCGAATCGCTTAAGTTATTCGCCGCATTTCCACGGCGTACGGTCTTCAAGAGGAAGCAAATCGTAATACTGGGTTCAACATAAGAAGAGATCGAACGTAATTCATTAGCTGTGTAACTTTCAACTAAAAAACAAGAATCAACTGGTAAAGTTACACGTAAACATCTAAGAAGCGCGACCTCAAAACATAAAGGCAGCGTATATCAAGCGTCACTTCGTCACGTGATGCGAAACAAGGTCACGTGCGCACGTCGCAGCAAATCTGCTTCTGCGAGAAAGAAAATAAGTTCCAAATATTTTGTAACGTTCCTGACACGGGTTATGCCGAAATGGCTCGTCCCCCGTTACTTAAACGTCGGATGCATTGCTGTGCGTGTCCTGGAGGTCCTTCGGCAGTCTCGCCGCCGGGTGGCCCGGATGGATCGGGTCCGTTCCACCGTTTTGGGGGTTTTGAGGGTCGAAGGGCAATTGCTGATTCTGTGCATGAAGCACGGGTTGCTGGTGGACGGACCGCGGGTCGTATTGGGAGTAAAGCATTGGAGGCCCCCACTGATGGGGCAAAACTAAAGGATGAGGTGGCTGAGACGTCTGATGATAAGGATTTTGACCGTGATACGTCACATAGTTAATGGGCATCACATAGTGAGGAGTGAAAGGAGGACCCGAAAATCCCCCCGGGACCGACTGACGACGGGATATCGCAGGGTCATTGTGACGTTGTTCTGGAAGAGCGCTGTTGTTCGAGCCGTTGACGGAAGACATTACGAAGCCGGAGTTGGAGTAAGCGGTCGACGGAATATAATAATAGGGCGCCTGGGTTCCGGGAGGGTTCTTCACATCTGCGTAAAAAAGAAACCGGTTCAAACTGGTAGAAACCGCTCGTGCAAGCCGAAACGACGTCAATGAACAGATCGCAAGCAGATGGCTGAGTCTAGTTCATTCCAACTTATTTTCACGTCGAATTTGCTTTTACTTTCAGATCTTTACCAAATTATCTGGGACATTTTTATGAACACAAGTCATTAAGATTTTCAGAACAGTACAAACAGAACGTTTCGGTTTTGTTTAAACTGTAATGAATCAATTCCATTAAAAGTGAAATACGAACATACATATTAATGTTCTGCTAAACGAATCGTCGACGAGACAAACAATTTTAATCAATACAAGACAATAAAAATCTAAAAAACCTTACGGTGCAAATATTAAAAGCAAGCAATCATAAAACCCATCAAGCAGGCGTCACGAGCGATCCACACACATATATCAAACTACATGGAATTAGCTGAACCACAACATACCAGCATGCTGCTGCAATTGGAACAATATTCTTCTGCAATAACCATGCTGATTGCATTTAATTTGGCATACACAATCAAAACTAGGGGGTTTTCGAACAGTTTTTCTGCAGCTTTTAAAACGAACATTAACTTTTTCAGTAGTAAGTTCAAAAAATGGTCAGACCAAAAACTTTAAAAATTTTTATCATATACTGAAGTATTTCAGCCCGGTCTGTTCAATTAAACTTTTTCAATTATTACAACGTCATGTTTATGACGTAATTAAATAATCCCGGTTTATTCTGGATTTAAAATGAGAAATAAACCTGGGTTTTGTTTATTTTAACGACTCCAAATTATGATCGCCTTTTAGCTGCTTTGTTGAATTCCTTAATCGAAAACCCCTGCTAGACATCAATTGCTAATCTATTTAACGACTAATCAATGTGTGCGGATGGAAAGCTGAACCAAAAACAATTCAACTACCGGCACAATCGTAAATCAAAGTCTGCTTTCCCGACAAGCCGATCAACGCACAACTTCATACACTAAAATTCTAAACATCGAGGGTCCTAGAAATATTGTGGGCAGCCAATAATCAACAAATTATAAAATCAAGTTGGGTGGCTTTTAATGATGTTAATCCTCATACTCAGAAGGTAAAACTTTTAAGCTGATAAGCTAGTGAGTAAATTGATTTAAGAATAATTCCGCTAATTCTCTTAAGCTTGACTGACAATTTCGCCAAATCCACATAAGTTTCGTCGTTACTCTGCAGAACCTGCGAGCTTCGATACAATTAGGGTATTTATTACGAATTATACAAAATGAGTATGAGGGTAGAATGATTTTGTATACGTATATAAAAAAAAAAAGAATGATGTTTTTAACAAATGAACAAAAAAAATTTGAAGGTTCATATTCGGAAAAATTGTCTTCTGAAATCGATGCATAACCGTGCACTTGTACTAAAAGTGCCATGCAAGTGTAAAGTAGTTCGGGATATATGGTGAACCATTCACATTAGCAAAATCGAACGTGTCGCGCAGCGTCGTGAAAAACAGTGAACGAATAAAAATGAGCTTGAAATGAAAACGTGATCACGAATAGGACAAATCATCTACGCTTTACAGCTACGTCATCAAAATAGCGTCGATTAAAACACTAGCAAGGCCCGTGTACGCTCTACCACCAAAAACTGCAAGACAACCTTCGTCTTCCCATAAAGACTCGTCATCCCAATCAGTTGCCGATAACGATGCAGCAAGACCTTTGCCTCTCTTATATTGAGAGGCTCGTAGGCTGCCGAACTTTTCTGAAGGGAGAGAGGAAGCAAAAGCGGACTGGCGACGGAGCGTGAGGGTGTTGGGCCGCTTTTGACGGGGCCCGGCCGCGCCTGTATTGGTGTCACCTGATCAACGATCAGAAAGTTTAAAGGCGAAACGCAAAACTAAATGATAATCAACATGCGGCTACATCTCAAAATAACCTGCTTCATCGCAATCGAAAAAAAAATGGTTAACTTGCAAGCAAGCAGCTGGAAAACAAAAAATGCAGCAGGCCGATCTATGGACGCCTTCATGTGCCAAATCATACCGGGATTAGGAGGATGTTCAAACGGGCTCGAGGTTGCTCTTGAATAATCCAAATCTGAAGGAAGTGAAAAAGAGTGGACTCTTTGATGATCAGAGTCTCTAGGAGGAAATCGTGACAAGGATCCTTTATCGCTGGAGTTGGAGGATTGGGTAGGGATTTTCTGGAGGAATGCCATATCACTGAATCTTCTCTTGTAAGACTCAATTTTTGCAGGAGGAGAAGAAGAGTATTTGGAGGTAAAGACAAGAGGTGACTCGCTCTTCCGTCTTCGTTGAATCGAGGGGGAAATAAGATTCCGAATTTTTCCTCCGTGGCCGCCGGGCACGGAGGCAAAGTGGAGGATGTCATTGTTATTTACATTAATCTGGTCGCTGCTGATGGAATGATGAAAAGAAAAATTTCCGGCGGAAGCATGACTGCGGACATCAGACGACAAATAACCAGGACTTGGAGAGTCCGCAAGGCGGGAGTAGACAGCCGAGCTAGCGACATCTAGACAGAGGCGCAATCCACATCAAAAACAAATATTCTGCCGTGAACGATTTCGCACAACAGCGCTTGTCTTGCAGCGTATAACAAGTGACTTTATAAGCAGAAGCACATTGACCATATCAAGAGCGCACTACGCAACAAAGCAAGCTACCAGCTTTATTTCGTTACCTGGCCTACATAGCTAGTTAACTCGTCCAACAGCTACGAGCGCAAAATATGAGAAAAACGCGGTCAATTGCGGTAAAAAAGATGCTGCAATAACAAGTGTTTGGAACACGAAAAACAATGGAATAAACCTACTAAGTCGAACAAAAGCTCGCAACAATTTCTAACCTGTTTTAGCGGCAGCAGGTGCACGATTAGTCTGGCTCGCATCCGTCGTTGTGTGGCGCACTTGGCCTGCGGCTGCCTGAAAAATAAATCAACTTCTAAAACGATTCGATGTTGTTCAGTGCGTTGTGTGACTGACTCGTGACAAGGACAGGAACATACGGTTGGGCTGAATTTGTACTTTCTCGCGAGTAAATTAAAAAACCAAAATTAAAAAACCTATACATATCAATGCTACCTTAAAGTAAAAGTTTTTGTCAATAAACAGATAAGAAGACGAGTTCGGAACTCCGTTTTGATATTAAAAAACAGTTTGACAAATGGTTTTTACACTTAATCAATGGCATCACACCTGGCCAGAGTTGAAACTATCGTTTAAACTGGGGGCGACACCACTGGTTGGAGTGTCACATCTTTCTGCCAAAAGAGGATTCGAAGGAGGCAGGGGTTGGTTGTTAAGGGGGGCGGTGAGGGCAGAAGCAGGCGCTTGTCTTTTGGAGCGACACTTCTTCTTCGCCTTTCGGAGTCGATCCAGCTCCACCCGGTGTCTCCGGATTAATGCCTCCAGTTCCCGTTGATGCCTGTAGAAGTTTCGAGAATCAAGGCGTGAATCGACGAAGACGACGCTATCGGCGCGGGGAAAATTCAAAAATTAACAAAGCCCAACGAGGTTCTTCTAACCACTCGACAAAATGAGCAGCAATTGAAGTCGTTGTCAATCGAAGGTTTTCAAAACGGTTCAAATTTGTAGCGCGATTTCCCGCCTCGATCAGCTTTTATTGTCTTCACACGATTATTGAACAATTGTAATTGTATAAATCGGAAACAATATCCTGTTTCTTATAAACATTGAGTTAATTAAGCAAGCTGAAAGAATTGATTCAATTGAAGTCGTTGTCGATCGCAAAGAAGAAAGGTTTCGAGTAACCGTATTGCAACGGAAAAACCGGACTAAAATTATTTAATTGGCAGAAGCACATAAAAAAGTATTTAAGACAATTTCGATTCATTTTCAATTGCGAGGTAAGTTTTATCAATAAGATTTTTATCAAGAAATGGGTTTGAATTGCACTCATGCCAATCACAATGGAAGAGAATCTTTACAGAAAACTTAACCAGGATCCTTGACAAAACTGTGACCGCGGCAAGACTTGAAGCACTGACTTTTTGATGAGGTCCTTAAACTCGGCGTCTTCTTCTCCGAGATCTGTATCCCCATCAGAGTCGTCCCCACTCAGCCCGTACTGGGATTCAGTGGGGGAATCCAACGAGGACCTTGGCTTTTTTGCACGACACGTCTTGGAAGATTTGCCGTTGTTTCGGATCTAAATCATCAAATTAACATGTCAATGATTATATGGCAAGCTGTAACACAGTGCATGCATGTTTGATAGAAACGACAGAGAACATAAACACTAATATGAAACTGTGATCCCGACAGCTAACCTTAAAGTGCACCAAGGTTACTTTGTGTATCTAATCTAACCCGAATGCATGCTATGCTATGCATGACATATGCTGATGAATAATGACTATGCTATACAATGCCATGCTATGCATAAAGATAAAGGTTACTTTTTTTGTATTAAATTGCAACATAATACTTAATTTTTGTGAACAACAATAGATTTAAAGTTTGGCAAAAGCGTTACTTTTCCTCAACAATATTGTAAACAGCAACCAGAGCGGATTTAACATTTTTCATTGAACAAATATTTTAAATAATTACTTTACAAAAACAACCGTTTTCGGCTTACATCAAGCCCTCGTCAGGTTTCTAAATTTTCAGCAATATTAGTTTTAAATTTAATTCTTTTTAAATTTAAAATGTAAACACACAGAAAGTTTATATTTTAAAACACAAGTCTAAGCTAATTATAAATGAAAACAAGTAAAGGTTAAAGCGATCTCAAATAAATTACAGGTTATGACGTCGTGCAAAGAAAACATTAAGATAGATTTTTTTCCTAGTGCAAAGCAATTATCAACGCTAAATTCAACACTTTAGTTCAACACATATTATAGCGAACAGGCGTTTGACCACTTGACCGATAGATAACTGCTTGATCAATTCTGTACCTGACGTTGCTTGTCCGTGACGTCATTGCTTACATCCGGGTCGAATTCTAAAAAAAAAAAAAGATCAAATAACATCAGCTCCATTGTACATGCATAAGCAGAATGCGTGGCTTGATTAGCGCATTGCTCAGCCTGTGAATGATTATTCCAAGGCTTGAAAATTAAACAAATGATTAGCGTGGCACATCGAATAATGCGAGAAACTCACCATGGTGGGAGGAAACGCTTTTGTCGCTGTTGTTGCTCAGTGTTCTCGGCCTTTGCGACGAACCTGCGAGATTCATGGCTTTAGTGGGCGGGTGCCCTTTATCGCGCCCTCCAGTGGCGGTGGGGAGACCAGGCATCACCAAATGGGCTGGAAACGAAGGGGGAAACGCTGGACGGGGGTGAGACTCGTCGAACGCCTTTGAATCAGAAGACGAAGTGATCGGCCCGACGGAAGCCACGTGAGAGGGATATTGATGGTAGGCAACAGGAACACCAACGTAAGGGGGAATGTAAGCGGTAGCTGCGGAATTGGGGGGATGGTGGAGCTGTTCCGGTTCGCCCGGGTTTGGTCCTTCTTGAATTGAAGTCCGACTCAGCGACGTGTCGGGGGCGACTTTGACCGGCACCTCAAGTGCCCTGGACACCTGCTTAGTGTGACCCTCTTCCTTCAAGTCTGGCTGCTCAGTGGCCATCGTATCGGTCGTCATCGGTTCGGGAGCATCGGCGACGGGAGTGATGGCGGTTACTTTGAAGCGTCCAATTGTCTGCTGTGGTTCAGCTACATCTTTGATGTCATTATGCGGCTTGTTACAGCCGTCGGTTGGTTTTACGGCCGCTGGTGAACCTTGGGCCTGTTCGGACGCGTCTGTGCCTGACCCAATGGTTGGCTCGCTGGATGGCGCCACGCTTTCAACGACCCTTGACACTTGGAAGCGATTGCTCGAAACTTGTACGTTTCCATTGTCATTTGCTATCACATCATCGGGAGGCGCACCAACCGGGGAAGTTGTGTCAACTGAATCGGACACTGTCGGGCGCTGTGCATCCGCAAATCCAGAAACAGACTCAACGTCAGAAACCACACCTGCGTCATTAGTTGCTCTCACATCATGGAATTCTGAAGTGATCTGAGCAGATGAAACCTGCAACGGAAGAGTCAAAGTAGCAGGAGTAGATCCAAGAGCGATCACCATCGGTACAACCCCTTGGCTTGGAGGAAGAGCTGTTTGGTCAACTTTAGTCGATCCCGGATATTGCTGAGATGCTGGAGCGAAAGCAGGATTGGGATAGGGACAATATAAATCCGATCCTATTCCTTGTGAGTTTTCAAGGTAAGCAGGATCAACGGGGGGTTGATTAGGGACACCATTAGAGGTGCCGGCCACCGCAACCGGGATGACCACCGGAACTACATTGAATCCTTCAGCAGTGGAAAGATCGGAAATTTGGGGGTTTCTCTGAGGGTGAGATAAGATGGTGGTCAGCTGTTTGTCTAATTCCTTCGCGTTTAGTCGTTTAAGCTTCTCCTTCGGCACGTCGCTCTGTGATACAACTGACTGCGCGGCAGGAGCCATCACAGGAGGATTCGCAGCAACTGAATGATTGCCGTTGGATTGGCTGTCGATTGCCGACATTGAACTGGACTCTTGAGAGTTCAACAAAGGCTCAGGGCGCGAAGACGAGGTGAGGGTGTTGTGCTCGCTGCTGCTGGTATCCTTGTCGGTCTTCGAATCGCTGGACACAGGATTCTGTGCCGCAGGAGCTGGAGTCTGCGAGGAACCAGCACCGGCTGCAAAGTGGTTATTGAGAGAACTGGTGAGCAACGCGTCGGTATCCTTCGCGCTGTAAGGCTGTCCAGCCCGTGACGTCATGTTGGTGCTCTGCAGGCTGCCGATGCTCCCCACGCTGGCGATGCTCGAGCCGCTGGGCGATCTCTGCAGTAGTTGTGGGTTGGTCGGAAGATTTCCCGCCTCGATCTGATGCTTAGACGCGGATGCAGGTAAATCTTGGTGATCCTCCTGAGGCAGGAACACGGGAGTGGGAGACGTGAGGCCGGATTCGATCTGCTGCTCCAGGTTTTGATCAGCTGCTTGCTCCCCCCGAGGGGATCCGACCTGGGACGCGGTCTCGCTGTTGTTAATCTCCTCGATCCGGACCTGTTGGACCGGATCTTCTTCCTTTTGCAGTTCGATCTTATGGATGGATGTGGAAGAGACGGAGTCACCAGACACAGCGTGGTCGTGCTTCGGATGCTCGATTTTTCCGCTTTCCAGCTGAGTCTTCGCCTTCAGGCAGACCTGGCGCACCTCCTCTTTGAAGGTCTCTTTGTGCTTCTCCTTCAGATAATCCGCTTGGTTCATCTTGTCGGCGATTTCATCCGGGGTGTCCTCATCCATTATAAACTAAAATTAAGGCGAAGGAGTTTGTTAAAACAGAAGGTTTAGGGTTTCTAATAGGGAATTAAAGCATCTAAAAAAGTAATCGCGTATCAAGTAGCCTCTGATCGGCTCACTGCCCGGCCTCGCTTTCGTGTTTTGAACCCTCATCAGGGAGCAGGCGCTTGCTCGGATGCTTTTTAGTACAATGCCGCTGGCAGCACTTTGTTCTGTTCAGCTGAGTCCTCATTGGGGAATTTTAAATTGAATCGAATAGAAATCGTTGTTACTTCGAGAATGAAAAAGAACTGTCTGAATTCGTGCCTCCCGACCAGAGGCAAAACGAATGGAACTTATGCAATGCAAAAGACTAATAGTTCGTAGAAAAAGATAAACAGAAATAATTGGAAATTTTCCACAACTATATAATATAAACCTGGAAGTGAAAAAGAAAATCGAGTGACTAAATTCACGTCAAATATGCTTGTATGTCGAAAGTATGACAAAGTGTCGAATTGAAAAGTGAAACTGATAAGTACGAAAGATGAGTCGATGTCAAGCAGCAATGAGAAACAATCAGGAAAATCGATTTTGCATTTCCTTCTGATTTAAGTAGAAACGTTTTGAAACGTGCTGTCAATAAGTGGAATTAAACAAACTTGATAAACACCATAAATCTTACATTTAAAGCGTAGATTTAAACACAAAACACAAGGAAATTACCTTGAAAGTGACTGTCTTGAGGTTGTAGGTGGTCAGCTGGCACTCCACCTCCATCTGCTCGTCGTCAGTCGGTTTCAGGCTCAGTATGGTCAAGCGAGGCTTGCCGTCGTACTCCCCCTTCCGTACCTAAACGAAAGCTGTGATTCAACTCGGCGCAATCCTGACAAACAGAGCTGTTCTTTTACGAAAAAACATTAATTTCTATATAGAACTCCGTAATGCGCTTTATTCAAATAATTTTTGAGACTTTTTACTGCATGCAAACCAGTTTTTTTGGATTAGATACACAGCATAGTTCTAATTACCTCACCAACACTCGATATTAATTTATAATGCGGCATCAAACTTTATAGAAGACTGATATGATGAAATAGCTACTTGAAACTGAGCTTTGTAAGAATAAGAACTTCGATATGAAGCGGTTCATATCAACGCCTATTCAACAATTTGAAAGTTGGATTATAAAGGACAATGTTAGTAAATGACCTTTAGTGATCTCAACTCAACACATTTTGACAGATCAAATGTACAGGTTTATTGACAATGCTTTTTCTATTGTGTAAGAGAACAAGAGGCTCCTGGTATGTCTTCCCATAAATCTTTGTTTTATTAAAACTGTAAACTTAACAGCAATTCAAGAGTGGTAGAATTAAACAAAGACAATGTTGCAAAGTCAATATCAGGTATTTTGAATAGTGCTAACAATTGAAAGAGTTATTTACAAAATATTTTCCCGGAAATTTACCATAAAAAATTCAACAATACGATCGAAATCTACTCCAACAATCACTGGATCATTTCCTTGCAAACACAGAAACGGCTTAAAAACTTTCCTTGAAGACTTTGAGAAAATACGATGAACTGGACTTTCTGATATCGGCAAGTGGCACGAAAGCGTTAAATCTGATCTACGCCTGGCGTACGCGCCAGGAGTACGTTTGTTTGATTATAATTAAATTTTGTACGCCGGGCGGAGAACGACCCAGAACAAGAAGTCAGTTGAATTGTCAATTCAAATAAGCAAAAGAAAATGATTTAACGACAGACCAGAAGAAATTTAACGACAGTCTTCAAATCAACAAGAAATTTTAATGTGGAAAACATTACTTAATTGTGCTCAAAATCAATAAAATCAAATTAAAAAAAGTTATTTTCAGATGCAATGCCAACTTTTAAATAAACGTTTTTTTTGTTGTACAGCTGAAACTAACAAAAGGAATGCTTCCTTAATTCTTCTTTCAATATAAATAAACTAATGTTTCGTTTCTTAATTTAAATTCACAAGAATATTGTCAACAAACTTCAGCGATTGAAAAATAACAGGAACAGCAGTGACGTAAGAGCAAGTGATCTGTCATAGAGAATTTTCTAAGCAGCAGAACACTCGCAGGTCGGAACTGCCACGCTGCAGTAAGAATTGGCTGAATTGCTGAGCAGCGAATCAAGCGCTGATAAAAGCAATCGGATACATAGTGTCGAAACGTCGCGTGCAATGCAAGTCACGAACTCACCTTGTTGTAAATTCCGTTCAATTGCTCGATGAAGCTCTCTTTGTTGCCCTCCAGAAGATCATACGGCAGAAGTATTCTTGCCGCCGTTTCGGAAGCAGTTTCCATGTTTAGATCGACTTTGAAAACGGTGTCGGACTAAAAACAAACCGTGAACGCTGTTTGCAGCCTTGCAAGCTGCATACTACGCAGGGGATGACACGGGTACGCGTCACTGGATAAAAAGTTGGTCTCGAAACGGCCCGATGACGTCATTGCACGGGTATTTCTGTGACCGACATGACAAAATCATATCCGGGAACGACGGCGTATGAATGAATGCGTTGGTGGCTGACAGGCATATAGGTCGGTTTTTAAGCCATTCAAAGTTGGTATGACGATACTCGTACTTATGCGCAACCGGAAGCTACGTGCAGGAAGTCGTTTTTGTTTTGAAACTAATCAAAAATATCTTTTTAAATATACACATCCTTTATAAATAGGCACTTGATTCTTGGTTAAGCCTCAATTAATATTCCAACAATGCCTACGCTAAAACTTAAACTATTTTAAATTTCTACCTAATTTAAAAGGCGAAGAAAAACTTAACGAAGGTTCTTCAAAAAAATAAGTGTTTAAAAACTAAAAATACCTGGCCTTGCACTTCAAGTCGACATTCAATACAAACAACTTTTCTTGAGTCTTCCACGGTGCCTTCTTCGGGAACCCCTTGTCCATCATCTTTTCCAGCGACCTCCACAGTTGATTGGACAACCGGAGGAGAATTGGGCGTGCTGTCAACACCTTCGACCTGCAAAAAATAACCAAACTCGTAATGATGTAATAAAAATATTGAAGTAAATGGAGTCCAATTTTTATGTCTAAAACCCTTATTCAATAGTAAATCTAACGAGAAAGCGAATGATAAATCAAAAAACTATGAAAGCAAAATTTTCGCACTGATGAAAAATTGGTCACTTTTTTCACACATCGCAGAAAAATTACTTTATTTTTGTTGCTTAGCGTTGCAAAAATAGAAAATTCGTGGTTTGTAGATGCCAAACAGAGTAAAAATAGAATTGACTTTTACGGCTAATATGTCTTAAATAAAACAGAAAGTTCTACTTTCGTTACGTTGTGACAACTGCGTGTTGTACCGGCTCGTTCTGATTAAGTTAGAATGCTATAAAAAAATAAAAAAATTGCCAGAAATACTCTCAAAATGTTTTGAAATTAGCAAAGGGCAATTGCTTAAAGGTCTTTTTCTAGTGATGTTTTCGCTGTAATCGCGCAAGTCCTCAAGATAAACAGCATAGAATATTGAACAGTCAAAATTTAATATTAAATAATTTTGCAGCCAAAATTTGCTCGTCCAAATCCATCTTTCCTGCACGTAATTAATTGAAAAACATTTAAAACATAAATGTTTAAAACGTTACGGCATCACTAAATTCGATACGAGAACGGTGCCAGCGCGTTGTGTCGCCAGATTGAACGTCACGCTACGATGGATCGCATAATTGATCATTGCCATTTTAAACTATGACGTAATTAGATTTGCAGCTACAGCACAGAGTTGTTTACAAAAGCTGCAGTTTTACTCGGAACGGTTTTGTTAATACAAACACCGAAACGTTTGAAAACATCGGCATAGAAATTAATTCGAAATCATTTTGAAGACCGCAAACCATCAAATATATGTGTGATTGGTTACATAATATATTACATAAGAAAAATAAGCGCTAAGCATCGAATTCTTACCTGAACCAAAATAACTTTTATTTTTTCATTTTTTTCTTTTTTCTTAGCCGGCCTCCGTTTCTTGGGGTGGTCCCGGCGGGCTCGATCATTTCCGGGGTCCTTCACTTGATCGAGACCGGTCTCGCTGACACTAGATGGCGGCAGAGTGTCGACCTCACCAGCGGCGGGAAGATTGTGAGATGGCTCTGCAAACGACAAATCGCAAAGGACACATCGTTAATCACATGAAACGGATTTGAGAGATCAGTAAATTGTATGAACAAAGAAGGAAGTTGTAGCTCCGGCCTCGGGCGAAAACAATGCGACGTCTTGGCAATGTGAGGGGTTATCGCGACAGCGCTGTTGAACGTCCAAATGCAAAATTCCATTGATTAACTAATACTTCCGTATTACGTTGATTCAATCCGTTTGCTTCCTTTGGTTTCGATTGATAATGGTTCAACCGATTGGAATCAGTTCTTTAGAATGCAAAGCACTTTCAAAGATCGAGTAATTTCGCTTCACACTTTGCCGGAAGCGGGCCGATTCGTAAAGAAAATTCTAGTTTAATCTCGGCAGGGACAAACTTAAGCCTATCAACGTCGAAATAAAAGAAGTGTTCCACGAGGCGACTCACCTGCTGCAAGCGGAGGTTGAGCTTGCATTCCCGAAAACGAATGACTTTCGCCGTCATCGCCTCTCGAGAAACTCTCCAGGGTTTGCTGCTACAAAAAAACAATAAATGAGCAAGCAGAATAAGATAAAATTCACTTAATAAAATGAAATCCCGGTCAAATAACACTGTTCTTGAAGCGTAGATCAAGCCATGCAAATAAAAGTAAAGCCATGACTTATCAAACTAAGCAGAGCACATCCGAGTGTGACGTTAAAATTGAGTGTGCTGTTTGTTTTTAGTTTGTTAATTTTTTAGATATAAAAGAACGAAAAGAAAATAGCAATAATTTAACCGAAGTCAAACACATTCATAAAATAACAACTCGTTTCATTTAAGTAGGCTGAATTTGTCAGAAGTCCCTCTGGTGATCAGTGGGAGAAACTATTAAAAGCCACCCGTTAATAGCAGTTACAATTTAAAATTAGCACCAGCAAACAACACAATCAATTGCAAGAAAGTATGATCTATCGTCATAGATCATGAACCACATTAAATATATAGTCCATTATGTCATGGGTGACGATTTACCAACAAAGTTTTAATAAAAGCTTAAAACAAAAAGCTTAAACAGAAACCTAGAAGCCACCACGTATAAAGCAGAGACGAGCAAAGACTGCTTGTTCTAATTATCGCCACACGCTGTGGTGATGCACACCACTGGCTTCCCCCGTGCAAGGGTAATACCTTTTTCAGGGGCACAGTCTGAACGCTGGAGGTCCTAGTCTGCACGGATTTTGAACGCCAGTTTCTCTGTAACTGTTCCGAGATACAAATAGCTTTTAGTGAGAGTTTTTTCATCACACAAAACATACTAATGTTTGTAATAAAACAAACTCTTTAAAAAAAAAAACAAGCGAAAACTACGATTTTTGTGCATCGAGAAACGACATCATGTGATTTCGTGTATTTGCGTTTTAAATAAATCGAATTACAAGCAAATGAGTAACAACATTCCACAAATAAATTTTTGGATGATTTTGCGTTCGTGCGCGATACATTTCTACATGTTTTCTTAACAAGTTATGAGTTACAAAGCAAACACATGAACGACATAGTATTTTGCGTAAAGGGGCACGATTTCATCTTGTTAAAACTGTTTGAAGTAATTTTGATTCCGAAATTTTGACCTAGAACTTGAATATTTTTCAGTCCTCACCCACGAAAAAATAACGATGATAACTTTCTCGTATTTTAATGTTCTTATCTTTTCAAAGGTGTTGCATCCCAGAAAAGCATGAAGATTAAACCAGTGGTTCTCAAACTTTTATAATTTGTGACCCCTTTTCAGAGACCTCCAACACCCTGCCCCCTCCTCAGAATATTGCTCAAAAAACTAGTGAAGAATCACTTTGAAACCGTCTCTGATTTCTTCATTGAAGAATAAAAAAAGGCTTCAGCTTGTGCCCAGGTAAATGCCTTGTGGCCCCGAGGGGCCCTTCTCAAAAACCTTGGCTTAAATGAACAAAACCAACTCGTTCTATCAATGCAGCAATCAAGCATGATTGAGGTACGAGTTAATACCTGAACCATGGCTGACGCGCTGCAACGAACCTTTAACTACGTCGAAGCACGGACACGCTGGGAAAAACTTTTAAATAATATTGAAGTTGGAATCGAAAGAGTTACAAAGGCGAAATATTTGCGATTTTCAGTTTATAACTCACTTTATAACAGCCCTACGGCGCAGGTTTGAAGCATTGTAAGACATTTGGTCAAGGCCAATGTTTTAAACTTAAAAGGACGCACACTCCAAAAAAGAGGTCAATAAAAAGTCAACAGTCATCGCAGTTAGAAATCAAAAACTTTTTTATGAAAAACAAAAAAGTGGCCTGTATAAAGTATGATAATAATTTAAATTGTGCTGTAATTGATTATTGGCATACGAAATACACTTGTAAAAAAAGAGTAGTTGAATAATAATTGTTTGTAAATGGATATATAATGATGGGGTAGGAAGGGGTGGCGAAAAACACGACAAGTTCGTTGGATGAGGTCAAATTATTTGTGTCGAAAAAATAAAACCAAAGATTTGCACGTTCTATATGTTACAAACCAAACCCGTCTGAATAAACTTGGATGAAAGCAAACAAAAAGAGACTTCGAAATGAACGTGCTTCTTGATAAAACATTCAACTTCCGGAAGTACTTTATCACTAACAACATGATTTTAAAGCATAAGCCTAGAAAATTGATAGAATCTACATGGCGAACCGTATAACAGATATTGTAGTTGCAAAACCAATTTTTTAATAAATACTTAATTATTAACTTTTCGTTTTTAAGTTATTTATAGCCTAGTCTGTAAGAACATAGACTGACAAGAAACAAAACACGGTACATGTGTAACAGAAGTTTGTTTGTTTTAGCAAAGAGAAAGATTCATGGAAGTTTACAAAAAAAATTCAAAGAGAAAAACTTTAAACTTATAGTTTCGAAAGTTAACAGAAGTAAAATGACGTAAAGCAAAAGTAATTGCATCGCTAGTCGCAGAATAAATAACCGCATAAAAAGTTTAAAACTGTTCATGGTGAGGTAAAAAAAATTTTTAACGGCTGAAGATAACTGTATTATTTAGTGATGTGTGGGAATTCGATTGATTCGAGTGGAAAAATACAGAAATATGCGACTAGAACGCTGGGCAACACTCAATGGATTGAAGAAAGTCGTGAAAAAAAATTTTTTTTTTAATCAACAAGTGCACGAAGTCGTAAATGGAGGTTTCTATTTTTACGTGGACATAAAATGATCATATTTTGACGATTCAAACTATTTTACAAAAAATCTAAAATTAACACCCATATTAAAAAAACGGTAAGATTTATTAATCTTTATTTTTTTAATTACGCTCCTGCATCCAATTTGCATTGAAATATCTTGATGTCTGGTTATTTAAAATCCATATTATTGTTCTGGGAAATGAAAGTATAATTGTCGAAGATCAGTTCGTAGCTGTACGAAAAATTGTTAACCAAAAATGAGATGTTCTTAAATCAAGAAATCAACGGACCATTCAAAAAACGAGGGATCTAGGGTTCAAGGCTGTGTATAACATTACATGAATTTCAAGATAATTTGAAACGAAGAGCAGCCACATGACTAACATCCTCGCATCAGACAAAATCCCATAACTGAGGAAGTGAGAATTTGATTAAAAAAACTACCAGTATATTGCAGAACATCGTAACAAACGGGTTCGGGTCAAGCTCTCTCAACTCGACAATTGCTTCAACTGCAATTTTTTTAATTATAATACAAATTTTTCTAAAATCAAAAAAGAAAATTGCCACATATCTACACGCGAGTTTAAAATTACATTTTGCGTGTCTAAAAAGCAAGTCAATTCGTAAAGAATGTCGCAAATATATATACAAATAAGAATTGGATCTTACAGAAAAGTGTCAGAAGCACACCGAGCCATCTGTAACCCCTTAAAATTAAGAAATATTATAATTTTATTAACTTACTGTCTGGTTGCTATTAGGTACAAATTGCTGGTTAGGTTGCGCTTGTATTGGCTGCTGTTGCTGTTGTTGTTGTTGCGGTTGTTGTTGTTGTTGTTGCGGTTGCTGTTGTTGCTGCGGCTGCTGTTGTTGTTGTTGCTGCAGCTGCTGTGCAGGCTGTTGCTGTTGCATATGCTGATGCTGCATTTGCTGTAACTGTTGAGGTGGTATATGTTGAGGTTGTTGCATTTGCTGTTGCAGAAGTTGCGTTTGTTGGTACTGCTGTTGCATCTGATAATCTTGCATGTGGTGGTGCTGTTGTGGAGGAAGTTCCATTCCTTCCCGCGCCATTTGCTGGCGACTTTCTTCCTTTTTTCGTCGTTCTTTTTTCAAATTTGACAAACATGTTGTAATGGACTTGGCTACAATATTGACGTCATCATCGTGAAGAAAACCATTTTGAACCTGAACAATAAGTTTGGGTTGAAACGATAAACAAGCTATCGGTTTACTTATGCGGTGCTTATTGTAAGTTTATATGAAAATGACTCCGAAGAAGAAAAATATCGTAAAAATATGAGTAGACAGTAAATAATAAAACCTTGATAAAAGATTAATATATTCCGGTAAATAAAACTTAAACTCCAGTAAGTAGATTTTAAAAAATGGTTGAAGTGAATAACACATTACGGTTTTTACAACTGAAGTCACCATCAATTAGATTAAAAGTGAAAATACAACAACAGTTAAAAATCTAAGTCCCAAGAAAAAGAAATTTTTCTACTTTGTATGAATAAAGTTTGTTTGTTCGAGCAAATACTTCCTTTAAAATTCTACGGATATTGTTCAATAGATGAGCAGGAAAAAAATTAAATTTATGAAAAGCAAGCGTTACAAAAGAACATTTGCGAACGAGTCATAGAACAAATGGCAAATTGATCAATGGAACACGAGCTTTTCTTAAGGCCAGGTATGCATTGTCCTTACAAACTTAAAAACGTATAGTTTTACACCAACCCGAAGGGCCCGGCCGGTTTGCGACCCCCAAACTTTTGTTCCAATCTATTTTTGCCAAAAAATTGCTTAATGCAAGCGTTTCAAGTAGGTCTACTATAAAATAAGAGTAGGAAAGCAACTATAGAAACTTCGGCTCCAAAAGGATGGAGCTCAACGTTAGGGGCCCCGAGTTACAATTCCAGCAAAAGCATTTTGTTTTATGCAAAATTGGTTGACCTGGATAAACTCTTGAAGAAAATGAATAAAAGAAAGTTCACTAAAGAAAGTGATAGCTTTTTTAAACATATAAACTCATACATTAAACTAAATCCGTCACACTAAATCAGTAGATAAAGCGAGAAACAAAAATGAATAAACAATGCAATCTTTTCATATTTTCAATTGTAATCTTATTTCAAGTATAAAAAATTGTCAAGATTTTTAGATATAAAACAACATATTTTGCCTAATTAATTGATACCACTTCCTTGACCTCAACATTGTTTTCCCGAATTGAAAAATTCTCTTACCGGTAGTAACTGTTGTGCGTTAGAATTATTTTGTGTTGTCTAATTAACTTATGAAATCACGAAAAAATACAGAAAAAACTATTTATGGATTACATAAAGCATGCTAATCTAAAAAAAATAAACCGTAATTGTGTTTTAATCGTATTTCCATACACAAAAAAGAAAAGCGGAATAAACCGAATAGGAACCAAACGAAACAAATTGACTTTATCAAGACAGGTAGATTTGCGGAACTTGATTTATTTAAACCAAGCTCAAACTGTTCCAGACTTCTATAATTATAACCGAATAAAAAAATTATATAGCTACATGGCTATTTTCTACAAATTTTTCAAGTAATTTGGTAACATTAAGCCAAACATTTTATTAAATACCGTTTAGAGAGCAGTCCATACTAAAATAAAAGGTGAGATCATCAACAATTAATTTATGAGTTGATGGCAATCAAAATAGCAGTCTAGAACGGCGAACTCGGTAAGTTTAGAGTGTTAGCTCAAGTAAACTGTCTGATTGCAGTCACGAACACTCTAATACGGGTCGAGTTAAGCTGAGGTTACAGAGTATTGATAGTAACCTCACATAATCAGCACGTAAATCCAATCATTCGTCCATAAAATAAAATAAAAAAAAACTTTAATACGAATTATAAATAAATAACCGACAACATTTTATAAACTATTCCCTGTAAGATGTGTGTGAAAGAATTTTGCAAAAAAACCTTGATGTTGGCTAAACACAAACACTGCAACACCAGATGCACACAATGAAAGAAAATTTCAGTCATGTTTCTGACCCAGATATATGTCCTCTCATTAGACCAAAGACCAGAGATTTCAAGCTTTTAAAAATCTAATCATCAAAACACCCCAGTCTGTTAGAGAGCAACTATAGCGCTCAAAATTAAACAAAACATAATGGAAATTTAAGATGCTAAAAAAATGGAGCTTCTGCTATAACACCGGGCAAATTTAAGCTTAATCAATTTTATATTAAAAAAGTTGTCCATTTCAAAGTTTGACAACAAATTCAACATAGTTCTCACATAATTACAAGCAAATCATTTTGGCAATTATACATTTGTGGAGGCGGTGATTAAATCTCGCTCAATTGAAATAAAACTTTTTCACTTAATAGTGGCGGCCAAGAACACCGCATTCAAAACTGCCTATATTAAGAATATAGCAGATAGCTTCATTATTTGATGACTTAGAATGGACAGCTCGAAAAACGTGTTTGGACATGACGTAATATGTATGAGAAAGTAACGACCATACGAGGAAAAGAGCGTCTAGTAATTTTCCATTGTTATTTGAAGTGTCATAGAGTATTTTACCAAAACAGTAGATATTACGAATTTTAGTGCAGTATTTTTATAAAAAATTAGAAAGACGCTGCTGCAATTTTGATTTTGCATATTCAGAATCCGAGTAAACATACTTTATATTAATAAAACAACTATAGCTATGTCGACAAAATTCACTTCATAATTTCTATTTTGCGAAGTATAGTTGTTTACACATATATTTGCGATATATTTAAAGCGAGCGCTGTAGATTTCACATTAAAAATCAAATTCTTTAGAGGAATCTAATCAATCTAATACCAACTAACCATTCGATCATCTTTGTAAAGCCTACATTGAGAAAGTGTTTATTTTGAGACTAACTATAAGCCAATCAGGGACGATTTTACTGGCTAAATATGTGAAGGATATAACATCATAAAATCACAAATTGAAAGCAAGGCATTTAAAAAAATGCTTTTGACACCACTGTTTGATAAAAACAAGCGGTCATCAACCAAGCATGGAGCTGTTTCACATTTCAATAAAATGTCTTATCGCAGGTAAAAAAAACTAAAAAATCGTAGGAAAATTTGTGTAGTTAAGGGAAGACAAATCAAACTTGAAATTGATTTCGAATCGACTTGACACATTGAGAAACGTGTAAACAAGATAAAAAGGAAGAAAAGCAAGGACTTCTATAAAAATGTCATGCTTGATGTGGCAAACATTGTCACGGCGTGGCATTGAAGTAAGTTAGTTGATTAAATCGCCTTGCAAGAAATAGATAAGCTTCTTTCGCGATTTTACTGCGTGAAACTGGACAAAGAGAAAGAATCTGGTTTTCCATGACGTCATAGCTAAAAAATTTTTAATCCAAATAGAAGCACGAATAAAAAACGAAATTGTGTTCAATATTTAGTAATTTTTTTGTGAAACAATGACCATTTGACGGAAGCATATTTAATTTTGACCCCAATTTACACATTTTCACCTCACATATTACGCAATGTCCAAAGAATTGGTTACACTAACGTTTCCAATAAAGCAATTAAATCTTTTCTAAACTGAAACGAAAAGGCAGAATCAGTCTGTTTGCTGGATATACACTCAGCATTCCGATCTTGAGTGTTTTTAGACGCTAATGTTTGAATGGCGGAGGTATACGATTGGGCTTAAAAATGTAGTAAAAACGTTTTAGGCACAACACTTAACCATCAACTGTCAGCGCTCGAAGAATCAACCTCGGGCGGATGATGCAAAACTTTCTGAGATAAGAAAAAATAAATCGCGCTCGGACGGTCGCTTTCCACTACAATGATTCCAAGCTGACATATAACAATAAGAGCATGAAGAGAAACCAAAATTTAAAAACCTAAATGACGCGCCGGCAGCTGAAAATGATTACGTCACTATGACGTCACCGAGTATCTTGTTCGCTTCGAAAATTTTGTGCGAAGTGCCTATATTTCAGATACTGTACTGCCCTTCAGGCAATAAAAGACGGCAAAATGATGCAATTGCAGAACGAGAAAAAAGCTATTCGAATACGATTCTACGCCTAATTCGAAATACTTGCCAAGCTCCACGTGAAGTTGATAACATGACCGATGTAAGAAGGTATTAGCGGGACCACAATGATAAGTCTCGAATGATTAAGCTCGCGTAAAAAGCATAAGCACGTGACGCCAAACAGAACGGGTGATATCATCCTTCTGCTAAGCTAACAACTGCTATTACCCACGAGGTATGGCTTCATATAGCTCTGTAAATATTCAACTGATACAACACAGTTTACGCAAGCACATTAAAAATGCGAAGGCGACTGCGACTTCGTATTCAACAGTCGATCGATTAGAACAGTAAATTTGCTTCACTTTAAACGACGGTAAATGAACACGACAAACTGTTTTGCTCCGAGATGTAAGAACAAGGAACATTAACAAAACAAGAATTTCAAGAGTATTTTTAAGTCACAACAGCAACAGTGTGAAGTGAGCAATATGTAGCGCTACATAAAAGTAGATCACATGGAGTCCATGTCGCTTACAACATGAGCACCACTAGAGTTAAGCCAAAAAACATGCAATAAAAATCATATATTTGAATATCTTGTTAAAATTTTAGCATGATTTCAAATTGGTTTAGTACCAAATATTAACAATGGTGCCAGGCGAAAGGAAATGTAGTATATCATGATCAATAACCAAGCAAAACAAACCCATTTTAAGCGATGTAATGTGGATACCAACCTTAAACTTTGGCAAAGTGTGACATGATTTGTATAATATGTCCTTGTATGCAATTTAAAATGTTTCTGGCGAGTACTTGCGTCACCAAACAATCAAACAAACCGCAGACAAATAGTTGTATGCTTGGAGGTAATTAAGCTCAATTAAACCCCGACGTCCTAATTTCGTCTAGCAAGCAAAGCTTTTGTACAAAAGTAATTAATTATTGTTTTTATCTTTTTTGCAAAGATTTCGTCTAGATTTAAAATTCAATTTTAATACCACAAAGAACTGGTTAAAAATATTTTAAGTTGGACAAAAAAATACCCATTGATTTTAATATGAAAACACGCTGTATTAACGCCAAAGATGGGTAATGACATGTAAAAAAGAGAAAAATTAAATGACGCTTGCTTTTTGTTTGTTTTTATCTCCACAAATTTTAAGATCCTATATTTCAAGCGAAAAACAGGGGGTATATATAACAATCAAATTACACTTAAGAATGAGTCTTAGAGTCTTAGCTTGCTTTTTTAGCTGTTAAATGATGTCAATTTTAAAAATTCATGAAGCAAAATTGATCACATAATGCGACAGACCGCACAGTGGAATAAGAAGCAAACTTGCAAGTAATTAACATGGACGCAGTGTTATTGATGAAATACGTTCAACCAGGAATCGTCTATTAACTAATGTTATAACCTGTCTTTTGACATGAAAATCTGTACTTTAACATCCATCTCAATTTTGTGTACAAGTACCTTTAAAACGAATTTTTTTTTGAGCAAAATATATATATATATTTTTTTTTAAAAGATAAGCAACAAGACAGATAAAGTTGTTTTATAAAATTTTTTAGGGTATATAAACTTTCATAAATGGCCGGGCCGAACTTTCGGAGAAGCATCACTCCGTGTTAGCTGGGAATGTAAAGGTAAAATGGGCCGCAGATCGGATTGAGAGATTGAAAAATCCCTTGTACTCCCCAAAAATATAAGATAGCACAGTCATTTCCTCTACACGACGCTTCTACTTTCGCTTTGTAACGACTACAATTTTGCTGTTAAATGAGCAAGGCGGCTGACTAACACGAAAATCAAACTTCAATCGTAAGCACAAATGGCAGGTGCAGTAATCGCTAGTCAGTACGAGCATGCGTTGGCCGAAAGTGCAGAGGCAAGCTTCAATGCAAGATTGTGATAAGAGGTGGTAGTTTAACTAACTAATAACAAGTAAACCAATCAAAGAAGACGAGCAATTGGAACAAGATATTGCTGGAATTCCACGGATTGTGTCATACTGTGTTGAAATGATGAGAGCAGGATGTCTGACTCGATGCGAACCCGGAATCAACCAGGAAAAACAGATAAATTACATCTTACGTAAGAGCAACAGGCGCTGAACACTTAATGAAAATAAGTGGCCTTCGCATAAACAAACGCTCCACCAGATTAAACGTTGAAAATACTTGACATTGAAAAGTATAAACCTATAGCGTATTCTTTTCAACGTACTGCACACTTCGCTCGCCGAACAGATTTGTATTTTTTAAATCGTTTGATTAATACCAAAGTGTTTTATAGAATTACGAGCACAGAATAAAGGGAAGCAAAGCTTACAAAACAAATTGAGCTGGCGTCACTGCAAATGACACGTTAAAGGAAATCCGACCAAGCGAAGCTAGACAATAATTTGAAACCAATCGATCGAGCTCACACGTCAGCACACAGCAGTTATTCTAGGTTTTTTGCCAGAAAATGATTTTGAAAAATAGGTCATTTTGAACAAAAAAACTGTAAAATCTTTGTAAAGACGACTGAAATCCCTAAAAACGATAAAATTTAGGCTTGTACACTGCACAGTGGAATGGAAAAAAGCTCGAAGAGCGGGATATGAATACAAACTACCTAGGAAATAAACTGGATTTATGACGTAATAATGGATGGCTAGATTAGAAATATTAAGGTTTGTGCTTTAAAACCACAACAACCAATTTCACACACACTTGCTTGAGTTTAAAGAGAAATTTATTCAAAACGCTTAGTTAAAGCATGACGGATATGACACTTCTAGTAACAACAATGTTTAAAACAGTATTGACTTTGTGCAAAATATCGACTTTTCTCAAAATGTAAGTGAATTGAAACCGCAAACAACCTAAACATAAATTAGCTGTAGAGTAAGAAGCAGAAAATACAGTAAGGCCCCTAAAAGTCTTAAAGTCAATATTGTTCAAAGCTTTGTTTCATCATCAAACTTACATTTACATTGGTTTGAACTTTTTAGAAGTTTTTTTAAGGAGTTTTACTAGCAAATAATAAAATATAAAATTTGTCCAAAATAATTTTGAATATCTTGTTTTTACAATCTATTTCAAGGAATCTTAAAACATTTGGAGTTGCACTATACTGTACTTCTTTTTAAAGTTTTGAATTAGCACATATTAATTGTAATCTACATGTTTTTTAAAGATTTCTTTCGTTTTGCGTCTTCTCTATAAACTTTTCACACGCCCCTGTTTAAGAATTCCTGATCTATGAAACTGAATTTCTGTAAGCCTATTTCCACAATAAAAAAGCGAATTGAACGGGAAATATATCACTTTTGCGTGTTTGTTATAGACGCATTTATTGCAAATTCTTCATTGTTCTTTGATCATAGATTAAGTCGTTCATTTTTTATGGTTATAAAAACATTTATTACAAATTCTTCACATTCATTGATCATAATTAATAGGGGACTAAGAGGCTACAGCTTTGGCCAAAAAGTTTAATCTTCTTTTAGTCCCTTTTAAAACATTGCAATAACCTTTTAATTAAAGTAAAGAACTTTTTCAGTTTTTTTTTTTCAGTTTAAAAGTCTTTGGCTGAACTGCCTCTGAACAGCTTCCCCTTAAAAATCAAGGTCCTGATGCATGAATGTACTGTATATGTATGTTGAAGTTTTTACGTGTATTAAATGTTACTCTCTTTAGTACGGCTTAAAATCGTAGAACAAAATGATTTGGGAAACAAATTGACTATTTTTATCTAAACAGCTTAAAACGAAATGCGATTATAGCTGCTTTATTCATAAAAATTTCCATTTCTGCAACATTTTAACCGCAATTTGTCCATAAAAATTTCAACAATTGGCTAAAATCGTTTAAGTCAAAACAAAGTCAAAAAATTTAGGTCAAAATGAAAATGACAATCATAAGAAAACAGAAAATAACACAAGCTATGGTCTTTAAGTTTGGTCTAAAATAATTACGTTTATCCAAGAAATCACAAAATTTAATTGTCCAAGAGTTCTTTACTTGACTGTTTGCCGGTCAGTAAGCAAATATAAGCAAACCGTCAACTCTTATTAAAATAAAAACTTTTGTAAAAGATATCAAATCAATGCAAAAATTTGGCAAAATTGTTGTTAGAGATTTGTATGAGACAAAAGTGCGCTTGATTGGTGAATATGAATAATGAATAAAGTGCGATTTGGTCAGATGACCGGACAAGCAATGAAATATCGGTGTAAATGACAAGCACGGTGTTTAAACGAAAAACCATCAAGTCCAAAAGAGGTAAACGAGCGATTTTTCATAAAGTTATTTTTGAAGTCAACGCGCAAATGAAATTAAATCAATTATCCATTTCTGCAGCACCAACTGCACAAATTTGATTAGACAAGATAGTCACATGACAAAAACGAATGCAGCGCATGCGCACAATTTAAAAAACGTTAGAAACCGTATTGGAAAAATCAAGAAATTTAAAAGGGTTTCTGGAATGATAACTCCCACGTGAATAGGGCTAAGGTTAGGTTTCACATTTTATTCGGGTTAAAAGCAACAGCAATAACCTATCAACCTACTACTACAAGGTCCTACCGCAGTCCTAACATTATGCTTCAATATCTCAAACTTAAATTTTCAACCGGACAGAAATATCTTAGTTTCTCTGAAAGTACGTCGGGATAATCGCTTAACGGTTACTCTCGGCAACTGCCTATAACGTAGTCAGGAGGATAAATATAGATTTAAATTAAAAAACTAAGATTTATCTTTTTGATGATGACATGAACATAGAAAAAAAAATAAAAACTCTAAGTACTTTGCAAAATTAGCTTTCACATCAACATCAAGCTATCGATAAGTCGTAAAAAAACATTCTTGTCGACGTTTACTACGTGGTTAAATCTTGACGACTCGTTATAAAAAACAGAAGAACAGAAAGACCAGCCTAAAGAAATTATTCATAATTTAAAGTTAGTAAAAGTACCGGTAATATGTTTGTTGAGGAAATTTATTGTGTTTGGTTTTTTTCTTTTGTGACCTACCATCTGACAGAAAAAATGGTAAATTTAGTTATGAAAAAAAATTTTGCGGATATTTTGTGCAATAAATGGTTTAAAAGTCTTTCGAAAAAACGACATGAGTTTAGGATGTTGATTATTGGATTTTGTTGATGTGCAAAACGTGCACATGCGTAATCGTTGTTCTTTGCCAACAAATGAATTTAACATCATCAACTTTGACGTAATATTTCACAATAAACTGCGATATTGCAGTGGAATTTCAAAAACATTCGAAAAATTACGCTGGATTGACGTTAAAAGCCAAGAAGATACGCCACACGTGTTTAGGATAAAAACAAGTATTTGGAAGAGTTAAACTAGCCTACTATTCACGTAAAGTCAACTGTGGAGCTGCTGATGAACCGACCTTGCAGCAACAAAACAATTCAAATACATGCCATTGAATCATTCGTGAACATTTAAAGAAGTACAGTGTGACGGTACAGCTATATGGATGATAAATCGCGAAGGAGAAACGCGCTTCGTCCTCGATACCATTCAACAACTTCCTGTGGCTGCTTTGTAAAGGTTGACCACAACCATCAAGATTTTGGAAAACAATCACTTCAATTTTAGCCTGTGGTAATTCAGGTAAATTAGGTAAAAAAACAAAATCAAAAAATTGAGAAATTGAAGACTTAAATAGTAATTCGCGCCGTGAATGGTCTCAAAAACATTCAAAAAATGTGCAAAAGATGTTTTAAATGCTGCTGCAGCAGCAAGCGAACTTGCTTTTAGTAATTACAGATTGAATAGAAACTATAACTTTAACGTCAGTTCTTGTTTCAGACATGTGACTTAGCCGCTTTTCCAAAGCAATTTCGCCAAGTAAAAATTGATAAACTAGGAGCTGGAACAGTGGCAAGCGATCAACAAAATCATGAACAACTTGAACCTTATCAATTTCAAAACCGCAAATACCTACAAAACTATTAGATAACTTTTAAAGGTTTTCATCACATGCATGCAGCGCCCAACGCCGAGTGGATAAACAGCAACGAGAGTTTTCGAGTAAACTGTTTTATTCTATGGTGGACTTTTTCAGCAGTGTGATGGTAAAGCGCAATTTCACAAACCAACAATTTGTAAAACAATAAACACTTTTGTGCAATCACTTTATTAAATTTATGAAACAATCTATTGCATTAAACTTATTTATTTTTTCTGGTCAAAATGAATGGATAGATACCAGTGGCGTGCGGTGACCTCTGAGACTAGTCATGTAACTGGTATGCCAAAAGCTGGTCATGCAATTGGGTATATTATGGGTAGTTAATGGGTAGGACATGCAATATTTTATAGATAGCAGAAAAAATTCTGTGTGAGATTCTAAGACATAGATCAATTTTCGTCCTAAAATCATAGTGTTCTCTAAAAAAAAAAAACATCATTTGAAATCACTCTCTGATTTTACATTTTTCGTCCTAAAATCATGGTGTTCTCTAAAAAAAAAGTCTTCGCATCAGAACCCTCACATTTCTCGAATTTCCTCCCAAAACGGTTGTGTTCTTCATTAAGTTACAAAATAAAAGTCATCGCGCAAAAGTTCGTTGGTCATGCAAGGCATGATTTGCATGCCCTGACCGCAGGCCACTGGTAAATACTCTTCCATTTTGACCTGAAAAAAAATTTATTTATTGTTTTGACGACTCGAAAAGTAAAAGGGTTGTTAAAATTGGTAGATTAAGCGACTGCAACTATAATTAACAACATAACAACGTTAATTAGAATGCACTGAAAAACCATCAAACAAAAATGAGAGCATCTGTGTTTTCCAAGCATAAAAGAGTACGATGGAAATAGAATATGATCATGCTGATCAAAGATGAAAATGTAAGAATGATATAATGTATACGAAAAAAGATTGCCATTTTGGTAAAAATTTTAAAAATCAAAAGATCGAAGAAATATTCTTAGATACGAATTAACGTATCAAAGAAGACAAAATTCTTTTCAAATCTTCAATTCCAATTACAATGAAAAAATTTTTTCAACATTAAACAAGTTATCTAGATCAGGGTTTCTCAAACTTTTTTGTTCTACGACCCCATTTTAAAAAATAAATTTTTGTGCGACCCCTATATGTGTAGGCTAGTTTTACGTTAATTTTTCCTGTGAAAAACCACGCGTGTGCAGGAAAAATCATCTACAGTATCAGTGGTGGATATTCCAATTTAGGGGCCCGAGGCAAGAATTTTCAAAAAATTCATGTTACCTGAGAAAAAAAGAGGTCTGATCTGGGCTTGCATATTTTCTCTCAAAATCAGGATGTTCTCTAAAAAAAAAAAGGTCTTCACTTCCATTTACTCTCAGTTTTCCCTATTTTCGTCCCAAAATCAAGGCGTTCTCTAAAAAAAAAAAAAAAAAGTCTTCACTTCGAAACGATCTCCTTTTTCCGTATTTTTCTCACAAAATCATGGTGATCTCTAAAAAAAAAGGTCTTCACTCAGAATCGAACTGCCATTTATCTATTCTCGTCGCCAACTTCAGGTGTCCTCTCAAAATTCCAATTTCTTTTGCGACCCATAGTTTGAGAAACCTTGATCTAGATCAATAGCTGGTCTTTGTTTTAAACAAATAAAGTGAATAAAGTGAAATTGAAATTTTTACCTGAAGTACCGGAAAATGTAGTTGCTATGCTCCCATGATAAAAACAGTTTTAATAGATCCTATTTTTACAATATATATATATTTATGCTATAGAATTTTAAAAGATAATGTTTTTTAAAGCCAACAAGTCATCGCAGACAAGAACTAGTCATTTCACAATTTGAACCACACTGAAACATAATTGAAATTTCTTCGTAGTAAAAACGGGAAAAGTAGAATTAAAAAATTCCAAATCACAATATACTGTAATTCAAACAGTTAAGCGCAAGTGATTTTTTAATAATACACACATAACTTGTAAGAATTCATCAAAAAGAGTGTATCAATTTTTTGAAACCTGTTTTAGCAGGAAGATAGTAAAAAGATAACTTACTGGGGTACAAATTAAATCTAATAAACGACATAATTGTCACTCCAGAAAAGAATGGACACTAAAAATAAAACCCAACCAAGCGCGTTTTACAGCAGCTTAAAAAAAGGGGGTTGGAGAACAATCCTGAAATAAATCGAATAAATTGATATCCAACCACCAAACAATTTTGTTGACCAACGGAAAGCGATTTTATTTATTCGTGGACGTGTTTCCCACAATGTAGACAAAACTTTTAAGTCAACGCTGTGAAATTAAAAGGTCACTGTAATTTGTTTGCTAATCTGATTAACAAATACACAAGAAACAGCCAAGGGAGTCATTTCTTTGATTCGAAATAACTGCTTCTAATTGGTTAGCAGACTAGAAAAAGCTAAGCACAAAATCAAACAACTCGAGAAAGGCATGACTTCCGTGTAAAAATTGAAATTTCTTGTGTACTTTGCAGTGGAAAACCCTTATTTGAAATTGTTAAAACAGGAGTTAATCAAAACTACAAACACTTTTTCGAAAAGAACAGCTAACTTTTAAAAACACACTTGCTTCTTGCTTACGACTAACAACTTTCCCAAGAAGCAATTACTAAACCAACTCATAAATGCACAATCCGTTGATCAATAGACAGGTTTGAACAAATATGCGTGACGTCATCGATCCAAACGTTCGGTTTGTCAAAAAAAAACAAGAAAAATTTTCGCTCGCTTTTGGCTGGAGTGAAACCGCAAAATATTCCGACAATGTAAGACAACCGTCAACAAACATATAGCAAATTACTGATCTATTCTAAAGAAATTTCTGGTTGTTTCAGCTGCAGGCGATAAGTTCGATTGATTTACACATACTACAAAAAGCAATTAATGAGACTTCAAAAGGTAAAACGTTACAACCCGATTAAATTGTGATGTTTTTAATATGTGAAACAAAATAACTGCTGTACTTTAACAGCTGGCAGTCGCAAGGGGAATCAGAACTAAAATATGTTTCTGACAGTTTTGAAACCGCACCCTAGTGTTTACGCTCGGCGTACTTTTGTTTGTTTGTTAAAATTCCTAAGCTTAGCGTATACGCTCGGCGTACTTTTGTTTGTTTATTAAAATTCCTAACCTCAGCGTATATGCTCGGGTAGGAAATTCAATAAACAAAACACCGTATACGCTTAGTGTCGACCAGATCTCAAAGATATACGTACCAGGTCCTTCGCTATTTCTATAGGAATGTCTTTGTTGATGTCGAAGTCGAACTCCACGGCGTCGTCGTTTTTGTGTTTTTGCTTGAGCTTCTGAGCGTCTTCAACGATCAGTCGCAAGCTGACAGTGCGCGACTTCTCTTCACCTTGCTCCTGTTCACCCGGCGTATCGTCGTCGGGTTTCAAGGCGACTTCCACGCGGACGCCGGTCACTTCGGCGAAAAACGGTTCATTTAATAATTCTTGGGCCGTATACCTGAAAGATATAATTTTTTTGATTCTAGAAATCAATTATTTTATGCTTTAATGTGAGAAAGCAAGAATAAAGGTGATTTTGATTTCAATATACACGTTTAAAGCTATAAAAAAGCAATTGATACAAAAACAAAAAAGATCAACCTTTTGTTTTTGTCCTTGTTTATGCATGTTGAAATGATGTGTCTCTCCTCTTCTCCTTGGACTTTTTCAAAGCTTGCAGGTTGAACACCCTGGTAAAAAAACACTAATCACCGAAAAGATTGTAACCGAAAGACATAAAATACATTACTTTGCGGATTTGATCGGCATTTGAATTACACTGTGTGCGACATAATGTTTTTTCCCAAAATATAGCAATAATCGGCTACTACACTGCAAAACTTAAACACATACCTGGGTGACTTTACGATATATTTGGCCAGCATTATTACATTCAGAATAAGGATACTCTCCAGTTATCATTTCAAGCATACACATTCCAAAAGCGTACACATCAACGCTCTCATCGTAATGCTCCTCATACATCTCGGGCGCCATAAATTCTGGTGTGCCTGCATAGCAAAGCAGTTTAACAGGTCGCCTGCATGTGACGTCATCAAATCGACCAGATCCACTCTTCAATGTTTTAAAGCACATCTGTTTGCATTACAGAAAGCGTTTATAAATTTTAAGCCAGTTTAGTTACAACTTAAAAAACTATAGACGGTTTTAAATAATTCAGTGCCAATAACTATACCTTGAGGAAATTCAATTGCTGAAATGCAAATAATAAAATATTACATTAGACTCTTAAGTAAAGGTCTGAAAAAGCTAAAATACTTACACCTTAAAAAATAATTTTAATACTTAAGTAAAATTAAACAATAAATACGGCATGAAAAAATTCGATGTTGAATTTTGTCTTTGGCTGCCTGTAAAAGCTTTCAAGAAAAAATTAGATTATTTGGTAAAAAGTATAAAATTAGTTTGCTAAAACAATGCTCACCAATGACACTTTTAGCAAATGATGTTCTTTTTAAAGTGGCTAGACCAAGATCCCCCACTTTCACTGATCCAGTTGGTCCAGTAATAAAAATATTATCACATTTTAAATCACGGTGAATAATGGGAGGATTTCGGGTGTGTAAGAAATTGAGACCTTTTAATATTTGTCGGCACCAGCTGCGCAAGACCTTGGGCTTCATCGACTTGAATCTTTTTAAATACCTAAAAGATCAAACAAAAATTTCTTAACATTCAGCAGTACTTGTATAAGGCACACAGCAATAGTTTTAATGCTCAAAAAGAAATTGTACAGAAGATTTGCATGCCAATTCATACAACTGTTGCATCAAAACTTTAGTGATGCTATTTTTAATCAGTAACTTAAACAACGGCATTTCAGATGTTCATCAATTGTGCTACAACACGAAAGCTAAAATTTAGCCTATCTAAGTTTTTGTGATTGTTAGCGTCTTTTCTGGTTTCCCAGAATATTATCATACATTGACAATTCTTATTTACAGCAGAAGAAATGAAAACTTTTTTTAGTTTTTTGCAAGATACAATGAATTCATTTGATAGTATTTAAAACTAGCCTTTGCATATATTTATAAACATTTCAGCAATCTACTGTTCAAAAAAGTTTTTAACGTTACTAGTTGCATATTCATATAACTTTAAGACACACCCTTCACTAGCATGTGATAAAAATTTTAATTGCAAACCTAATTCTATCATGCGCATGCAAATTAAATTTCGCAACGGGTTAATTCTAGCTTCACGTGACATATTGAAAAAAATTAGTTTAATTCAACAATTTCTAAATCTTTAACAATTGTGTGCACTAAATTCACTTGAAATAAAAATAAAACAGTATTAACGCAACATTAAATTTTGTGTTGAAAGAGATATCTAATTCAACCGAACATAAATAAAATCACAGTTGAGCTCTTACGTTTTTAAAGTCCCAGATGTCATAAGTTCGGTCACGAGGATGATGCATTTTTTTCCTTTTGGAGGTATAAAATCCCAGGAATCATAAAAACGCACAATATTTGGATGTTGAAGTCCTTTCAACATTTCTGCTTCTTCTCGAAATCGAAGCCTTTCACTTTTTGACAACTTGTGGTGCTAAATTTTAAAAAGTTTAGCTCTTTTCAAAACTTCTATGGCATCAACAAGACAATTTATAAAAAAAAGTGAATAATAACCAGCAGATATTTATTTCCATGACTTACACATAACAAAAAAAGAACCTAAAGTGAATGCATAGCAAGCAAAAATTGAATATAATCGAAGATGTCTTTATCTGAACATAACAGTTAAGGTTGATGGCAATTTACCTGCAATTCACACCATGCAACAGCGACACCAGTATCTGTATCTAATCCTTTGTAGACTGTTTTAAAACTTCCACGGCCAAGTTCTATATCAAATTTTAAAAATCTGGAATCTGGTGATTCCCCAATTGTAACTTCTTCATCTTCTAATTTTTTACATGTAGATGTAGATTCAGTTGTTGTTAATGTTTCTTTTTCTTTTGGTTTATTTTTGTCATCTGAAAACCGATGTTTTAAAATTTCAAAAGGTAATAAGCATATTTCATCACATAAACACAAACCTTCTTTTTTTTTTAATAATTTGAGATCATGCAAGTTATCAAAAAGTGTGTAATAATTTTTGCACTAAACATAGACTTAACTTTGCTTTTTGAATCATTTAAAGCTTCAATAAGATACTTTTGAGCTTTTATGTCACCAAAAATATTTTTCTGAGTATATCTTTATAGAATAAATAAGTTAGTTTATGAAAGAAATTTTGAATTTTAAAACTTGTTTTTTTTGAAAAAAACATAGTATATTACTTTTTGTGGTGAGTGCATTAAATAAAAGAAACAACAGCTATGAAAAATAAGTTATTGATTAAAAAAAATTGCAATAGTATTTTAGAGCAGTTAGTTCAGAGTAAAACTGGACAATAAATCACATCAATTATTTGTGCTCCTGACTTTTAAATACATTTGTTATGCGAAAAGTAACTATCAAGCAATTATGTAAGCTGCATTTGAAGATGTAATAATATAGGCATATTTTCTTTAATTTTGATTAGTTTTTTTATTTTTTTGTAAATGATATGTAATTTTGAACTCATAGTAAAACAAACATGACAAGTAGTTGTTGTTTCTCTTCTAAAGATATCTTGGAGTAGCCATCTCTGAACCACTTAAAGCCAATCTAGATTCCCACTCTTGGATTACCTAAGCTGCTTCTAACGGATTTTTCCACAGACTAGTGATGTTATGTTATGTTGTGTTGGTACTTAACCACAGTTAAAGAGGTAATTAGTATCATGTGTGTCTATTGACATGCGTCAAGCATAGTGGGCATTGTAGTAAGTTTCAGGGTTCACTGTATATAATAACTGTGGTAAACTTGCAAGAGTTTGCAAGAGTGGTAATTTGTTAGCTCTGAGCTGTGCCAGTTTCATACACATATGACAGGATAATGTTTGCTCTGATGAATGAATGTTATAGGGAGTAGTGTTAGTAACTTTGTTGTTTTTTGTAGAACTGAGATAAAGTGAGGGTAGCATAAATGTGTTTGAGGTTTTTCTTCTCAGGCATTATGTCTAGTTTTGAGATGATGATGTTAGTGTGCTCTTTTGTTATGAAAGATTGTGGCTTTCATGTTTTTGGTTGGATCTGAGCATGCATTGAGATCATGTAAAGGATGTGTCTGTGTTCAAGTCCGTTGTTTAAGTTTGAGATGGTTTTGTCATGTAGATGTTGAGCATTTGTAACTTGTGTGCAGCCAATAGCAATTTGCAAAGCTGTGTTCTGAATGGTTTGCAATTTCTTAATATTGGTGTTTGATATGATAGGGTTTAATATGGTGTTTGCATATTTCAAAATGGGACAAGTGATAGCTTTGAATGTAGAGATAATTACTTCCTTTTGTTTATCCCATTTGGTAGAAGTGAGTGCTTTTAGAATGTTAAGCATTTGTTTTACTTTAGTGATGGTAACATTTATGTTGTGAACAAGACAGTTTTGGGTTAAGAGTGATTCCAAGAATTTTGGGGTGTTTTGTGGTTGGTAGTGTTTGATTGTTTAATTTAAGCAATAAAGCTGTGCCATATTCATCTGGGTTTCGGGTAAAAAGTGTGAAGGAGTTTTGTTTGTGTTTATAGGAAGATTAATGGTGGCCCATTCATAGCTTTTGTATATGATAAGATATGGTTGAATGAGCTGTTGGGCGTTACGATGTTTAGTGTAAGATGCTGTGATTGTTATGCCATCAGCATATATGTGCTTTTCTATGAACTATTAACTTGGTGTGGTGGGAAAGTTTGCATGTCTTGGTGACCTGTAAAACTGTGTTGGCTGGAGATTTTATCTCTCTAGTTAGGAATATCATTGCCAAAGAGGTTTGCAGATGAAGACCAGACAAAATGTGGTTCACACAATGGCAACTTCAAACCTGGGCAGACTGCACTTGAAAGCTGTGGCTAGCAAACGGTCTAAAAGGAAATCTCTTACATAGAAAACCCTTACAAGCAATTTCACGATATGTCACCTAAATTATTTTTTCATGTTGCCTCAGATGTCTGAAGATTAAAAAGATCTACATTCAGGTAGAATTGAGGTATCTGGTATGAGGTATAGAATTGGTTGAGGTATCTGTTTGAAAAGTACTTTTATAAGTGAATCAGCTTCATCAAGGTTAGAACACTGGTGGTTGATTTTCAACCACAACAAATTGGCTCATTTCTGCTTTTTGTCTGATCTCTATTGGGTGGAGCTCTTGCTTTATCTGGTGAGAAAAGACTTATTTCTGGCTTCCTGTAAAAGTCAATTTTTCAGTTTACTCACAAACTGGATGATCAAATTGCTACTTCCTAGGGGCAACATACAGCTAAACAAGACAAGTAATAATATTAACCCAAGTGCCTTTTTTAAAGGCTACAGAAACATATCAATTCATGAGCAATATTCAATACTTCTCAATCATAGTAACAACTAATAAAAAAATTACATGAATTATTATCTTAACCCTTTCAATATTGCTTTGTAACAAACATATTAAATTAATTAAATGCCGTGGGACATATATGTCCCAACGGTATGCAAAGAGTTAGCTATCTGGCCTAATAATTTATGGTTAATAAGTAAAACATACAAAAATTTAAAGCATTAACCTTTAGTTAGTTTGTTTTCAGAATTATTTGCTGTTGAAATATCAGAATTTACATTGCTTTCTATTTTCTTAATGTAGATATCTTCAACAAATGTAACTTTTTTAAGAGTTGTTGAATCCGGAGATGATGCATTAGTACCTGAAGTAGTACCATATATAATAGATGTTTCATCATCAACAGGTTTGTCTTCTTTTAATTTCTCAGTGGTGTCCTTGCCAATAATGGGATCTTTTTGAAAACCATCTCCATTTATTTTATGAATTTCATTCAGCTGATTTTTTTCTGTAATTAATGAGTTTTCATTCTGAGGTTGAACAGTTAAACATTGCTCAGTTGTATCCATCATCTTTTGTTCATGTAAATAAGTTTGGGAAAAATTTGTCTCATCAAGACTAATTTGTATATCACCATTTATATTGACACCTTTTGTGTGTGACTGGATAGAGTCATTTTTATTTGGATACATTACTTGAGATTCTTCTGTTTTTTTATGTAAAGTTTTCTTTTGATTTGATGATGGTTCAGAACACTCAGAGTTATTTTTGTTCAAATCAATATTTGAACCATTTAACATCATTGATTTTGGAGTAGATGATTCACTTTTTGCCATGGTTTTATTGCTCAAAGCACAGCAAATCGGCACAATGTGGTGCATAAGCAGAATAAAAGATAATATTGAAAGTAGATAATATAATCACAGTGCAAAACCTAAAAATGTTTGACTAGCAATATGAAGTCAAATTCTTTAGAATTATCCACAATGGAAAAAGTCTTTTGAAAACACAAGTGATTCTACTTGACTTCCTTCAAAATTGTAAAGTGATCTTACTAACATTCTCCAAATAAAATCTTTCATCTTGCAAATACATTTACTCTCCCGCTTATACAGAAAAGCAAATGAAAGTTATACAAAAGAAAGTTTATGTTTTTGTACTAAAAATACAAATTTAACAAAACCTTTATTAAAACAAAAGTGAACAATTAATATATGCAATAAGAAGAATAATAAACACTATATGGTAAATAGGTGGTAAAATAAACAACTTAACTTAACAATACACAACTGAAGGCATAAAACTAAAACAAATAAATAATTTTGATTTAAACAATATGCCTACAACACAATTATATAAAAAACAATGCAAGTCATTAGTTAAAGTTAATGTTATAAAAATAGGCCCCTCAGTCTCATCAACACCTTGCACAGTGTCCAGGCCAGTAGTATAAAACATGAAGGTTAAAAAGAAATCTGTTTAATCTATTTACATAGTGTAAAAAAAAGTTTAGTTTGTATTTTTATGTTAAGCACATTATTTGAAGTTTTTATTTATTCTTACTTTTTTGTTCATTATTACATTAAAACATTATGATTATTGTGTAGTTTATACAACTAAAAAACTTGAAGAAAAGAAATGTTACTTAGCATACATTTAAATAATTCTAAATTCTAGCCACAATTCAAATAATTTTATATTTTTTAAAAAATCAATTAAAACTTGATTGTTTGAAAACTTTCAACTTTTTAAAATAGATTTTTTGAGTTTTTTAAATTAAATAAGAAAGAATATTTTACTTAAAGAACTAATGAGGAAACAAGTTTCTTTTTGATTCTTAGAACAATCTCATATTTGTCAATTGATAGATTGTAAAATTCAATTTCCTTCACTGGTTCATGTTTAACATTTAATCCTTTTATCACAAATATATTTGGGTCTCACAAAGAAGTCACAGTAAGTGATTTTGTTTGAAACTAAACAGATACCCCAGTGATTACTATCACTTCATGAGAAATCCCTTTTCTCTTGGTTTTTTCTTTATTCTGCTTTGGTGCTGAAACAGAGATTCTGGGTTAGTTTCACCGAAAAAATCACTTATGGTGACTTCTTTAAGATCCAAATATTTTACCTTGCATAATATAAGCAGTATGAAATTGTCTTCTAATATTCATCTTACTCACAAAACTCCAATTATCTGCTACACAATCATACTTTTCAAAACATTTCAAAGCATTGAAATCATTGCTCTCACCGTTGATAACATAAATGACATCATCGCAACTCAGAGCAACAGAGCAACAGAGCCATTTCTCATAATTATTAGCTTTAGAACAGAGTTTATTTTAGAATTTTAACTATCATTTAGATTGTGATTTTAATTACTTGACTGTTTTAATTGTAAACGAGACTACTTCAAGACTGTAAGACTGATCTCATTTCACACTACGGTACTAGTTTTAATAAGCGCCAAGCTCTATAACTTCTGCGATTTAATTTTATTTAAAAAAAATTTAAATTTACCTTCTAGCAACCAGAAACAAAACTAAGCATATATTCAGCAAATGAATTATCTAGAAAATCTAGAAAAAAATTATCTAAAAATAAATCTAAGCAAATATTTTGCAGATAAAAAAAAGTTTACACGTAGCCTGCCAGATAACTTTTGTTAACCGTTTATTTTTACTATTCATGTCATTGCACAAAATTATGAACAGTCAAAAAGAAACACAAAACAGAGTTGCCAGTGGTAAAAAATTTTTATATAAGTTTTTACCAGGGCATTGAACCGATAATCTATATTAACCGTTATTATTTTTTAAACCTGAACCGAAAACCAACCAGTTAGCAACTATTATACAAAACATTACTATGCAACATATAGAAAAAGATTAAATAAGTTGTATGCATTTTCTAAATTATTAAAGGTAAATGAATTGTACCAATATTCTGCAAAAAACTTATGTTTCAATTATTTAACAACAGTGAGTTTAGAGATAGAATCTCACTAATAAATAAAATTCATAGTTATAACACACAGTAATCGAATAATAAGAACATCTTTGTTTAAAATGTTGGTTCACTTTGTTTCATGTAAATCATTAAATAGTATTATAGTAAATTGCAGTGGCGTGAGGTGACCTCTAAGACTGGTCATGCAATTGGCATACCAAAATCGGGTCATGCAATCGGGTATTTTATGGGTAGTCAATGAGCAAGACAGGCAATATTTTACTCGTAGTGTAGCTCTAAACGCTACGTCACAATTAAGTCTTTGTTTAAAATGCTCGGGAAAACTGTGCAGCTCTCAATACTTACGTCATAATCCAATGCATGTGATAGCATACTTTCAATGCCATTGTCTAAAATGCATGTCATAAATAAGAAGCGTTCTCTTTTTGAGTACAGTATTGTTTTGACTGGCGTCGAGGAAAGTTGCAAAATTATGAAAGCAAAATGTTGTTTCTGATTCTGATCATTCTATTTGAATAAGATTTCGTATAAATAAGAATAAGTTGCTAAATAACTTGTATCGTGATAATTGAATGAAAGTGAACTTCCTGAATACATTTTTGGTGACCCCGACTGGAACGTAGAAAGATAATATTTATTTCAAGTAATTTATTGCAACGAAGATAATGACTTTAATATCTTATTTGACTTATTCGTATTTGTGGTTTATTTTTATATTTTTAATCGGCGTTTTACTTGTTACCTTTTTAACTTGGACTTATTTGTATTGCTTACATTCAAATCGCACAGTGACAAATTATGCTAATAATTTTAATATCTCACCGGACACAAATCAGCGACCGTCTATTCCGCCTCTTAATAACGACGTTTTTAATGTGTTACATGACGAACATACAATATCAAATGCACAATAAAACATACTTCGGCTACCACAGTTTTGGTCTAATAACGCACAGGGCTACTTTCACTTGATCGATCTACTCTTTGCAGAAGCTAATGTCACATCAGAACGCTCAAAATTTGCTGCGCTCGCCGCAGCACTAAATAGCAATAGCAAAGTCATGCGTATATTGCCGATTTATGGCCGAAGATAGATTCGGATCTACCTTTTTCAACAATAAAAAACATTTTGTTAGAGCGCTTCTCACCACGAACCACAGATTGCTTAGAATCTTTCTCTGCAGCTCAACGAGGCAATGACACAGTTACCGAATACTTTGTGCGATTACAAACTCTTTTAACCTCGCATTGCTCAAGCGACTCAGACATAGCCCGAGTCTTAATTCGACGTAAACTATTAAATTTTATTGACGCAGAAACCTGCATCGCTTTGTATCCATATGAACAAGAACCATTAGAATCGCTAGCTAAACATGCCGACAGTATTCTAGCAAGAAAAAAGCTAATCACAGCTACTTTTATAGGCGACTCACACGCCTCCCAAAATCCGACTGATCAAGCAATCATTAATCAAATGCTAGAATCGCGACTGGATAAGCTTGACCGTACCCTTTCTAGTTATTACCATTCACCACGACAACCAGTCGACAATCGCCTTCATGAAAGTGGACATACCTTTTCCAGAGCCCACGGTGATCATCCACACCCAAAGGCATTCACGTCTCCTTCACACAACTTGTGCTCCTATCATCACCGCTTCGGCCATCGGGCGTTTAAATGTGAGGGTCTTTTTTGCTCTATGTACCTCAAGATCAGGCAAAAAACGCCCAGTTGATTTCCACGAAATAGAGGCCTGCAGGTCACAGACAGCACCATCAAGTCCTCTGCTTTTTATACATGATAGTTGTCACGACATTAACTTTTTAATCGATGCTGGGGCTAGTTATTCAATCGTATCGTCACATGTAATTGACAATTCTAAAAGCTTCAACACAGGTACCTACCATGTTTCCACTATTGGTGGTGGCACACTAAAAATTAATGGACAATTAAAAACACAAATTAATCTTGGCTTCTCGCAACTTTTTGATTACGATTTTGTTATAGCAGCCTTACCATACGGAATTATAGGAGCAGATTTCCTACGTCATTTTAATTTATGTGTCGATCTCAATGCACAAACACTTTTTAAATCTCACGACAAAAAAAAATTTGTTTCTCCAATTGATGAGGGCGTTGCCTCAGAGTTTACCGCACAATCTTCGCAAGCTTCGGACACCTCTATTTTAGAGAAATTAAAATCTCAGTTTCCGCAAGTTTTTGAACAAGCCACTTGTTTCCAAAAAATAAAACACTCCGTTGTTGCTCATATGGAAACAAACACCGAAGTGCCGGTTTGGTATCGCTCTCGACGATTAGCACCAGATAAATTTAAAGCTTTGAAACGTGAAATAAAGCGATTAGTAACCCAAGGCATATTGCCTGAAAGCCACAGTCCATGGACAAGTCCGATTGTTATGGTAAAAAAACCCTCTGGAGAGTATCGCTTGTGCGCTGATTTTGTGACCCTAAACAAAATTTTAAAAGTACCTCGCTATGCAATTTTAAACATTAATGATTTTTCAGCCATGGCACACGGATGCTCTTGGTTTAGCTCAATTGACATCAAAGATGCATATTACCACATTTCAGTCCGTCCAGAGATACACATAAGCTGACAATAACTACTCCAATAGGAAATTTTAAGTATCTTTTCTTGCCAATGGGCCTGGCCACCTCCAGCGGTTATTTTCAGAAACTCATGAATGAAGTTCTTTCTGGTCTTCCGCAAGTGTTTGTGTATTTAGACGACATCATTATTATGTCCTCCAGCTTGGAGGATCATCAGAGACTATTGAATTTGGTTTTTAAAAGACTGGAAGAGCATGGTTTTGTTGTAAACATGAAAAAATGCGTATTGGCCGTAAATTAATTGTCCTTTTTGGGACACATAGTATCATGTGAAGGAGTCAAACCAACGACCACTAACGTTATAGGCAGGCTATAGTTGATTACGAAAAACCGCGTACTAAAAAGTAGCTTAGACGATTTTTAGGTATGATTCAATTTTATAATCGATTTATACCAAACTGTGCCAAAATTCTTGGCCCCTTATATTCTTTAACTAGCACCGAGAATCGAGCCTGCCGTATCTCGTGGACCCCAGAAAATGACAAATGTTTCGCGAGAGCTAAGACAGTAATTAAGTTACAGAAGCGACAATTTTGACTCACCCTAATCATGAAGCGGACTTGGAGCTAATAACAGACGCCCAGTGATAGGGCAGTTGGAGCTGTATTGCAGCAGATTTCCTGTGGAAAACGCTAACCGCTTGCATTTTAATTCAAAGCGTTAACTCCTGCACAAAAGGCGTGGTCATGTTTCGAAAGAGAGTTATTTGCTTGCTACGCATCAATTAAGCATTTTCAGTATTTTTTAGAAGGTCGCAACTTTACCTTAAAAACCGATCACAAACCTATTGTAAAGAAATTTCAGCACAACTCTCCAGCGGCATCTCCACAACAAGCACGTTATATTGATTATATCTTACAATTTACTTCAAACATTGAGCACGTATCGGGAAAAGACAATATAGCTGACGTGCTTTCTCGACCATTTGAACCACCACTGATCAATTTGCTTAGTCAAGTCAACAAACCATTAGACTTCCTGGAACTAGCTATAGCACAGCGGTCAGACTCAGAATGCGAAGAGCTACGTCACGATAACCCTTGCGGTCTCGCCTTAAAAGATATTCCTTTAGCCGAGCACGGAATCAACGTATTGTGTGATATATCCACAAGAAAAATCCGTCCAATAATCCCTAGCGCTCCCTGTTTTTCTGTTTTTAAACATCTTCACTGCCTATCTCACCCAGGTATTAGAGGCAGTGTTGCATTGCTCACACGAAGTGTCGTTTGGGTAGAAATAAAGAAGGATGTTGCACAATGGGCTAGAGAGTGCTTAAAGTGCAGCCGCTCCAAAATACAACGCACAATAAAGCCCCATTGAATGAAATAAATCCTCCCCCCAGCGAAAGGTTTACCCACGTGTATATTGATATTGCTGGACCGCTTCCTCCCAGTAACGGCTACTCTTACCTGCTAATGATCATAGACAGGTATTCACGTTTTATTCAAGCAGTGCCTCTTCGAGGAATTACTGCAGAAGAGTGTCCCTCAGCGTTTGTTCATGGGTGGGTTTCTTTATTTGGCAGCCCTATGCACATGTACTGTGATCGAGGGGCTCAATTTACCAGCACCTTATGGAGAGATTTGGCTCTATTTCTTGGTGCACAATTACATCAGAGCACAGCTTACCACACACAAGCACAGGGCATGGTAGAACGTGTTAATAGAACCTTAAGAACGGCTTTAAAATGTGCAGAAGCCTCAACAGAGTGGTATAATGATCTGCCGTGGGCTCTTCTAGCTTTGAGGAATTTACCCAAGTAAGATCTAGAACACTTCTCATCTAATGATTTTGTATTTGGAGACAAATTACGCCTACCTAGTGAGTTTTTCGTGTCTCATAAGGAAGATGAATCAACGTCATTGCATGCCTTTGTTAATTCATTGACAAAAAAGGTGGCATTTTTTCGTTATAATCCTCCAAGGAAAGCAAACAGATCCTCATATCTTGACACTGCCCTATTTAACCCGCAAGTCACACATGTATTTGTGAGAAATAAAGTGCGACGTCACTCATTGCAGCTTGCATACAAAGGCCCGTACCTAACTGTAGATCGCAATTCAAAGTATTTTACATTAGATTTTACGACACACCAAAACTACATTTCCATCGACAGATTGAAACCCGCAATTTTTAGCATGGAGTCCTTAAATGAAGCAGCCCAGGGACCTTTCCCACATAGAGCCGGGTTTGACGAAGACCACAGATCGACTCATTCATGCTCACCCACGCACACAAATGAATCTCTGGATGACGGCGCTCATCAAAACAAGCCAAAAAATAGATACACTTCTTGGCGGCGACGCATCCACACACCTACGCGTTGCAAAGACTATAAGTTAGCTTAGCATGGTTATCTGTCCGCGTGTGATGTTTTAGTGCGTTGTTTTGTTCTTTAGTTATTTAGCACTGTTCCAAAGTGTATAAACCATCCCAATTAATGTTTTTGTATTTTGCAACATACTACTTAAAATTGTAAATATTAGCAGCTTGCTTTATCTTCCCATGCGGCTTCAAACCCTAAGCATAATGTTCTTATCGACTTGTGTTAGATTGTACAATTAGTGACGCTGTGTTATGTGCATTCGCCATTTTACTTATCTCTTCTTATTGTCCTTGTGCTGTTGGGGCTCGCATTGTGGAGAATTGTCTATTTTTTGCAGTTTGTGTAAAAAAATTTTTGTGTATTCGTAAGGGGTATTTGTAAAATTTTTGTGTATTCGTAAGGGGGGTCGTATGTAGCTCTAAATGCTACATCACAATTAAGTCTTTGTTTAAAATGCGCGGGAAAACTGTGCAGCTCTCAATACTTACGTCATAATCCAATGCATGTGATAGCATCATGTGATAGCATACTTTCAATGCCATTGCTAAAATGCTTTGTCTAAAAAGTAATTTCAGATGAAAAAGTTTGAGCTTTTTTTTAATCGACGGTAATACAGGATTGCTTTTGCTTGTCTTATTTTATCTAGTTTTAGTTATCCCTGTCATTTAAAATCAAGAGCTGTGAGAGTGCTTTCTTGAGTCGTTTGACTATGTTTCTTAAAAATTATTCACTTGAAAAAAAGTTTAGCAAAAATAAAAAGATAGCCTTTCTTTTTTTAATTTGCAAAGAAAAATATAGGTCTTTAAAAATACTCAAATAATCAGAAAGTAGAAAATTTTTTTAAATATTACATTATTTTTGTAAAAAAGAGTGAAAAAAGCATTTGCAAAATGTTGGTTTTAAAGTAACTGAATTTTTGTAAAAAAGTAGATTCAATTAAAATTACCTTTGGCGAAAAAAAAACGCACAAAACAAGTGTACTTTGTTTTTATTTTGCCAAAATTCGATTTACGTTTCTAATTGTTTATTTGTATAGGCCTACTTGTTCTCTCCAATAGATTGCTACTGCTACCTTAGCGTGGTGGAGGGGTTTGCGTTTTCCATGATCCTAAGAGCAATGCCGTATGAGTTTTTAATTGCTTTCAAAGCTACCCAAGGCGGTAACGTCGAAGGTGAAAAACAGACCAAAAGCAATCAAACAAATGTAGCAAAGTAAATTGTTCGAACGACAATATTCATACTGCATCGGGCATTGCGCAGGATAAAAACGTGGGCGTTTGGACTTTAGGAAGAGGGCCCATTCGAAAAGTAAGCTATATTCTCCCCCACTAGCTACTTGTAACTGGAAATCCATCAATGCATTCGCTACGCGTTTGGGGATGCAAATGGGGGTAGTGCACAGTATCTGTACTCGAGTTGGTGCCAAGCATCGGGGTCTTCTCATGGGCAACTGGAACGTCATTTCCCTCAATGGAAAAGAACAGGAACTGGTTTGGGAGGCAGAGCAGTATCACCTTAATATTGTTGGAGTTTCTTCTACCAAGTGTCGTGGCTTTGATACTGTTGAGTTAAATGAAGGCTGGAAGCTTTTCTACTCAGATGTAGATGTACCATGTCTGCTGAGGCAGGGGTAAGCATTTTTGTAAGCCCTCGCTTGGCCCACTGTGTCACTGCTTAGTCCCCACTCGGAGGAAGGGTTTATCTCTTTAAGCTTAGGTTACAGGAGTGGTCACTGCGCATTTTGCAGGTGTACGCACCAAAAGCTGAAGCACAGTACCAATCTTTCTTAGATAAAGTGGGAGTTGCTTTACAGAAAGTAACATCTACAGAATCAATTGTCCTACTGGGTGATTTCAATGCACATGTCGGTACTGACGACAAGACATGGAAGGGTGTTATCCAAAGACAAAGAGACTCCAAAATTAACAGAAACGAAAAAAGTTGCTACAGTTCTGTGCCACCAACGATTGTGCATAATGAATACTTTTTTTCGGCACAAGGGGATTCACAAGTACACTTGGTACAGAGATTCGGTGGGACAGCGTTCTATCAATGATTTGTGCATTGCCTCAGCGAACTTGTTTTCTTCTGTAGTCGATCTTCGTGTTAAAAGAGGAGCTGAACGGTCTACCGATGATCACCTAATCGTCTGCATTCTAAGAGGCCTGAACCATCCGAGAACAAAGAAACGATTCAGAGCACAAAGAGCATATAGAATAAAGTGGCAATTACTAGCCGATAAAAAGGTGAGACACAATTTTGCAAGCAAATTTGCTTTCTTGTTCAGAGAACTCCCTGACTACACTGAAGATATTGAGACTGAGTGGGATTTATTTAAATCAGTAGTGATTATATCAGCAGCTGCTAGTTGTGGTTGCAAACGTGTGGGAGGTCAAATTGGTAGAGAGAAAAGTACCGCTTGATGGAACCAAGAAGTTAAAGAAGCTATCCGTGCAAAGCAATTGCGTTTAGAGCTTATTTAACAAATAAATCATCTGAGGAGCTTTGATTGCGGTACTCCGCAGCACGTAAAACTGCCGCCAATATTGTCAAACAATCTAAAGTAAAGTCATGAGAAGAATTTGGACAAAAGTTGGATACAGATTACAGATCGACAAACAAAGTATTTTGGAAAACCATACGTCGTTTGTGCGGCAAACAAACACCAGTTTACACCTTCATCAAGGATACTAATGCTTTTGAAGGATCAAAAGGGCATCCTAAATCGTTGGAAAGAATACTTTTGTGATCTCTTAAATTCAGTAACAATCCAACATTTGGAAATCGGTTAATAAATTGGTGAAGAAATTCATCTAACAAAAACAGAGGTGAGCATAGCAATCAAATCTTTAAAAGCTGGCAAGGTCTCTGGTGAAGATGATATTCGACCCGAAATGTTAAAGGCCATGCACAACTTTGGGGTTCGTTGGCTGATTATTGTGTTCCAAGTAGCTTGGAAAACTGATGCAGTACCAAAGCAATGGCAGACCTGTGTGTTGATATCTATTCACAAAAAAGGAGACAAGAAGAAATGCACTAATTACAGGGGTATTTCTTTATTAAGTCTTCCTGGAAAGGTCTGTGCAAAGTGCCTTAAAAATAGATAAGGTGAAATAGTCAAACCTCAACTTCAGGATGCACAATGCGGATTTTGTCCTGGCAGATCCACAATGGACCAGATCTTTGTCCTTCATCAAGTTTTCGAGAAATTGTGAGAATATGCCAAAGAGATGTATGCATGCTTGGTAGACCTTAAAAAAGCATATGACCATATCCCAAGAGACAAGCTATGGTGTGAGAGGTCAGCTATTAGCTGCTATCAAATCGTTGTACAAACAGTCAGAAGTATGTGTTTGTGTCATGGGCATCAAAACATAACCTTTTAGTGTCGGTGTTGGACTACGACAGGCTGCGTTTTTTCTTCTCTTCATAATATACATGGATAAGATAGACAAAGACAGTTCCTCCAATAGTGGCGTCACATTTGGGGAGTGTAATGTTCGGCGCCTGCTGTTTGCAGATGACCTTGCATTGTTAAGCTCAAATAAAAGTGATCTCCACTATGAACTTAATCGGTTTTCTGATGCATGCTTGAATGTTGGAATGAAAATTAGTACGGCTAAAACTGAGATTATGTGTTTGTCAAGGCACTCTGTCCAGTGTTCTTTCCAAACAAATGGAGTAACTCTCCAGCAGACGGAAAAGTTTAAGTATCTTGGAGTCACATTCTCGAGTGATGGTAGACAGGACAACGAACTGGACACACGTATTGGAAAAGCAAGTGCTGTATAATGTACCAGCTATACCGATCAGTTGTACAAAAAAAAGCGCTGTGTACAAAAACAAAACTTTCTGTTTTCAGATCAGTTTTTGCTCCTTTCCTCACCTATGGTCATGATGTTGGGTAATGACCAAAAGAGTGAGATCCCGAGTACAGGCCACCAAAGTGGGTTTTTTGCGAAAAGTCAGAGATTTTTCCCTACTTGACAAGGTTTAAAAGAACTGACATTCGTCAATCTCTCAACATCGAACAGCCACTACTCCGCATAGAACGATCTCAACTGCGCTGGTACGGCCATGTGACACGAATGTCCCACGAGCGAACAACAAAGCAACTAATGGATGCTTTTCCGAGTGGCAAAAGGTAGAGGGCAACCCAGAACTTGCTGGAAGAATTATGTTGAAAACCTGGCCTGGTCACGTCTTGGAATTCCACCAGCGAAATTGCCGCTCGTTTCAGAAGATCGGGATGCTTGGAGGTCCCAACTCGAGCTGCTGCCCCCGCAACCCCAAAAGGACAAGCGGACAAAGGGAAATATAGTTTTGCTTTTAAACAGTCTTTTGCTTTTCTACAAAATAAAACCTCTTTTGCTTTCAATTCAAGTTAACCGAAAATCACTAACAAAGTGTTAATTGATTTTCTCCAAAAAGCGGGTTTGAAAAAAAACTTGGTTTATAAGTCTTTACTTGACTTTTGAACTAGTCGGTAGCGTGCTCGAGTGGCTAAGAGCGCCATGATTATGATCGGCACGTCGCGGTTCAAAATCAACTCGCGCCGTTATGTTTTGTTTTTGATAAAACACGTGAGAGCACTCCCCACCGGCTGAATTTCAGTTATCTCTATAAAAAAAACGAAATGAAAATTTCAACTCGGACAGGAATATCTTGGCATCTTCGGAAGCAGGTCGGAGTAACTGCTTGCCGTATGTTTAGCGCCTCTGACTCTTTCTTGCGAGTCAGAAGGATAAATGTAGTTCTGAAAATATTTTAAAAAATAAAAGTTCTTTCAAAGAATTTTTAACCGGTTCTTGTAAATCAGGGGCTTTTCTGGGTCTGGTAAAACATGCCATCAGCAGCCTATGTGCCATCCAATAGTTTCTTGTTCGTGTGTTCTATGGGGAATGCGAAGAAAAAAGTGCTCTGGTGATTGCCAATTAAAGTGCTAAAAAAGCAGATAAAATTTATGGTAAAGAAAAGCGAAATTAAACCAAGGGATGTGAAAGCGGACGCGAAAGCGACAAAAAGCCAACCGTTTCCGCTTTTAACTAAACGGGCCTGATATAAAACCTAATCGAATAAATTTATTTTTTATTTTCTATATTTTTGAAACCTTTTTTTCCATTTTATTTTTTTTTATATTTTTCTTCCTGATTTGCAAGAAAACGTCGGAGGCGCCATACATGGAGCAAGCAATTACACCAATCTGCTTCCAGAGATGCCAAAATATTGCTGTCCCGTAATTTTTTTTTTTTGTTTGTTTTATAGAGATATGACTGTAATTTAGAACCGCTTGCCAAGACCGCCAAGCAGGGGAAAGTGCTGTGAAGTATCTTTCACAAGGACACAACTGAGTGGAGCGAGTAGGTTCTAAACTGAGACCATGTCGATCACAATCACAGTGCTTTAACCACTCGACCACAACAACAAACATTATAGTGAGGCCGTTGTTGTCCTTGTAACTTTCTGCAAAAGATTAAATTTGATGTTATAGAACAGTAAATATGGCCTCCAATAACAAAACGGTTTCCCATATTCTTTGCAAACGTTTTATAAAAAATTGCACGAGTCTATTGTACTCAATGATGGCTTTAATAGGGTGAGAAAGATGCGGCCGCACCGAAAATACATCAAAAAGTGGCCTCCCCTGTACAAGAAATTGCTCTATTTCTTCATAGCAGCATCCGTACGTTGATGGCATGTCAAAAAGCAAAGAAAACTGTTTTTGAAAAAAAGGCATCCTTGGCTGATGACCTTCTTTTTTAGAGCTGACAATGTCTTGGGGCAATATAAAATACCTCTTCATGCTTTGGATCACTCAATATTGGCACCTTTAAATTAAAGACCTTTTTTTTAAAGATCACTTTGCTTTCATATATTAAAGGTGGTTTCAGCTACCTTTTTTAGTACACTAAATAGTGGCCCCCCGTACGTTTCTTGCATAGGACCCCTGTTTGTAAGGCCATAACTGATTGTATCAAACCAATTACAACGATATATTGGATGTAATCAATATAACACTTTTATCTTTACAAAAACTATTTTCAATTTTTACATTGTATTAGTTATGGTCAGAGGCGGATGTCTCGAAACACGTTTTTCGAAGTCTCGGTCTCGTCTCGGTCTGATAATCCCAACGTCTTGTCTCAGTCTCGGACCTCTACATCTCGAGTCCAACTCAAGACATTGCTGATATGTGGGCATAGGCGTACGAGCCGAAAAAAATTTGGGGGCAATGGAGTTTTGCCAACTTTTGTGACGTTTTCCCAAATCTTGATTTTCTAGAATTTTACAGACAGGAAAATTTGTGTAAAATTTAGGGTGAAGACCAAAAAGAGAGGGTTTTCACTTTGATTCTGTCTCCGAATTCTCAATTTTCGTCTCAAAATCATAGTAAAGCCTTTTTTTAGAGATCACTACTTTTTAGCGACAAATTATTTTCTTTTAACGAACGTCCCCATTTACCACTTTGGAAAATGGTACGCTCACTTAAATGAAAACAACTTACGTAAAGTCTCATGTCTTGTCTTGGTTTTGATACCTTGTCTCGTCTCGGTTTCACTATTCCAAAGTTTTGTCTCGTCCCGATCTCGGAGCTGCGTATCTCGAGTTCACCTCTGGTTATGGTTTTACTAATACAGAAACAAAAACATTAATTTTTGGACTATAATATACCGGTAGTATTTCTTACACCAAACAAATTTTCGAATATTTTAATTTTTTGCTGTGTTTAATTTGGTTGTCGAAATTTATCATTGCAATCTTCGTTTAAAAAATATAAAAAAGCACATTAGAGTGTTAATCAGTTAATGTATTTTATATAATTTCAGAATTTATGGGGTGCAGGGGTTTCTGAAACTGTCTAAGCTGGGGTTTCTAAACTCATTGGAGCCCGTAGAGCTTTAAGACTAATTTTACGAAATTCGATGACCCCCATGTCTAAATCTTTTTCCAAAAGTTAAGTGAAGAACAAAAAAAATTTTTTAGCTGAATTTTATTTGAGACTTTTTTGTTTTTATTTGAGGTTCGGAAAAATTCGGAAAAATTAGTACCTTTTTTGGGTAATGCTCTTTACATTAGCAAGTTTTTATAACATTAGCAATGCTGTTGGATAAAGTAAAATGTAGATATCAAATTATTATTTTCTAGAAAAATCCTGTGGGCTCCTTCGATATGGACCCCAGTTTAGAAACCCTGATTTAAACAGATAAACAGCAACTAGGCCTGAAATAAAAATCTTTACTTCAAAGTAGTGGGAAAACATAGATTTTGACTGCATTGTCAAGCAACGACTAAAAAAGGAACATCACTTGAGTAGGCTGCCTGATACCACTCGATAAAATTCGTGATGATTAAAAAATGCAATAAAAACTGTTAGGTCAGAAATATTAGTGATTCTTTAGCGAGCATAATTTAATTGTTGTCAGTTAAATTTTAATTTAGCTTGATATACTGTGCTTTTTTTAACATTTGAGAGGTACATCCATTTTGATTTGCAAGTTTGTTTGTTTTTTTTTTGGGCGAATTTTATCAGGCCAGTCCCCACGGAAGAGCAAAAAAGGGCCATGCCTCTCCAAATTTGTTTTGGGTCCCCCCAAATTTTTCTGGTTTTTTCTGACATGTAAGTAATTTTTCTATAACAATACTGTGAAAGCATAACCGAAAGGTCCCTGAGGAAAAATGGGAGCCAGAAAGCCAGAAAGCCAGGTGAAGAACAAAAAAAGTTTTCAATTAATAAGAAAATAAATAAATGTGGTTTTTAAATAAGTGAAATCTTTTTTTGGTCTTCACTGTTTTTTCGGTTCCGATCCCAATTTGACCCGATGTTTCCCCCACGTTTTGCGTTCTGAGACGGGCCTAGATTTCATCCTTTTGTTTTTATTATTTCGTCGAGTTGTTAACTTCTCATTTATTTTGTGCGATATTTTACTTATGCGCTCATATTCTTGTACTTATGCGATTATATGCTTTTTATATACGGTTACTTTATTTTTCTAAAGAAATAAAAGTTAGTACGCAAGCGGAAGCGTTTACTGAATCAATATCATCGCTCATCGATCCAACAAAACTAGAGAACCTCGTCTTTGGTTATGAATATTGGAGGAGCACAAGCAGGCATTGCCTTTCTCCAACTTTCACAAGGTTATGCTGCTAAGGGGTGCCGAGTGCGTGATCAAACAAAATCAATCACTTTTTTCCAACTCAAGTGTTCACTCCTTTTCAGAGTCTTAATTGTCACAATACAGCAGCACTATGGTTCTCGAATGACAAACCCTTTTAGGATCCACAATTTTTAAACTAGCTGAAAAGCGTTTGTTGATCTTGACTTACTTTTGCAAAAAGACTGGCACAGCCCCTCCTCATGCTACTTTGTTTTAGTGCACCCATTTTTTCATCTGGTCAGTTTATTTGTTTTGGAACTCTTATTTTTTAAGACTTATTTTTAAAAATTAAAAGACAAATGGTTTTTTAATGACAAACAACGGACCCGCGTTGTCGCAATCATTGTCACATTTAAAAGCTGACGTTCCAAGTTGCAAGTCATTCAAGCAACTAGTTGGCTCTGTGCTTCTTATCAAAATGTTTATTATTTGAAGAAAAAAACGATTTGAATTCAAGTTCGTGCTTTTTCACATGAAGCACTTTGCAATCAATACAAAATAAAAATTGTATAGACCAATCAACTTTTGTGTTATTTTGATCAATTGCGTTGTCGAAAAAATCCATTTAGTTTTTGCCACCAAGCCAGCTTCAAAAGCACCAGTGTGCTCTAGCATGCTGCGAATAGCAGTTGTTTAAAAAACACTTTAAAATTATGTTATCACCATCTGTTGAAGAAAGGCTGCAACTTGAACAGCCCAAACAACAGTTGACAAAATCGATACTTCTGTTTTTATAGATCAGGGTGGTCCAACTTCTGCACTCTTGTGGGCCACTTTTCAAAATTATTCGAGTTTGCGGGCCTCAGCCGGCTGAAAACACCTATTTTCGTCCCAAAATCAGGGTGTTCTCTAAAAAAAAAAAAAAAAAGGTCTTCAACTGGAATCAATCTACGAAGTTCCTTTTTCGTCCCAAAATCATAGCGTTCTTCAAAAAAAAAGTTGCCGCTGCTTGTACAAAATTGTTCCGCGGGCCGCAAAAACTTGTGCAAAATTGTTACGCGGGCCGCACAAATTCCATCCGTAGTTGGACCACGCTGCTATAGATGATGTTTACTTGATTAGAAGTTAAAATCTGTCCCATTTCTGGAAAATAACATTAAAAATGCTTATTTTTATTGGCTCGCCCGTACATTTGCATTTGTTAGAACAACTTTTCAATTTTTTATGTCAGTGCGTAGAGCCTCTTGTCTCAAACTAATTCAGATGTTTTTTGTTTTCATCAAGCCAGCCCTAACTTAAAAAGTAAACTAATTAATGGTTTAAAGCTGTAAGCGTAACAGTTTGTTTTATAATATAGAGAACCAATTAAGCTTAACACAACGGTTGACCCCGCTAGAAAAATTATATTTGTTTCTTTTCTTGTTTTAATTGATACATAATACGATCAGAGGTGGGCAGTACCATGTACAAAAGTACCGCGGTACTGTACCGTGGTACTTTTTTAGTACCGGTACCGGTACCGTGGGTACCGCGGTACTTTTTTTATAAAGTACCGCGGTACTCCGTCTAATTTTATGGTCATTGAAAGTTTTTTTTGCAAGCATTGCGACATGTTTTTGTTTTTCGTTTCGATTGCAGCTTCAAAGTAGTTTCTTGATTTACAGTAGTATTATCACAAATTGACATTTGTCAAACTTAAGTGTTTACCAGTACTTTCCTCATCCTTCCGGTAGCAGTTACTAGTTAATTTTAAGTAAGGTCAGGTTTAGGAACGTTTTACGCACTTCATAGCCAGTAGCCCTTTTGCAACTTTTTATTTAGGCTAAGCTTACTCAGGCTAGTAGGGTAGTATGGGTAGACTAGCATTTTAGTTATGTCTCAAATAAAAACTAAAAAAGTAAATTAAAAATTCCAATTCAGTACAATATTTTGTTATCTCTGAAAGCAATTATCTGCTAGATCTTCTGGCTGCTTGCGGACCTGTATATATCAGTGATGTAGTCGAGACCACATGACTCGAGACCGAGACCGTAAAATTTTTTCGAGACCAAGACCGAGATCGAGACCGGAAAATTTCGAGACCTAAGGTTCGAGACCGAGACGAGAAACTATCGAGATCGAGACCAGAATATTTTTCGAAAAAAATTTAATTTCTTAACGGCATTAATTTTTATTTTTCCAAAATTCCAAAGCTACGTTTCAAATAAACTAGCATTTCCAGCATGTTATAAGAAAGTCTTGCTCTATGTGGTCGCATGAAGAAAGTCTTGTTACGTCACAATACCCCAGCAAATGCACAAGTCCTTTATATACGTCTGTGCGTTGCTTTGAAGTCAGAATTTTTTATTACCAAAAAACATCTAAAGCCCCGTAACGAACGGAATAAAGATAATTTGTTCAATGTAATAAATTATATTTTAGCTAATCAGGTCACAATTATGAAAAAAACTTTATACTATAGAGCAGGGTTTCCCAAACTGTGTGCCGGGATTAAAGTGTGCCGCGAAATTTTCGTGTTTTTGACAGAGTCAATGGTGGATATTGGGTGAGGCGAATGAGGCAGTTGCCTCGGGCCCCCTTTGAAAATACCGCATATAGTTTCATTTTGCTGTATATGATTTTTTAGAGATCACCATGATTTTGGGAGAAAAATAGCGAAATATGAGATCAAATCGAAGTGAAGACCTTTTTTATGTTTTTCTTAGAGATCACAATGATTTTGAGAGAAAAATAGCGAAATATGAGATCAAATCGAAGTGAATATAATTTCTGTATGTAAACTTAAAGAGTGTATTAAGTAGGCTTTCGCCTTCATGTAGTAAGTGTGCCGCAGGCAAACTCAGAATTTATTAGTGTGCCGTAGTAATAAGATGGTAAACGGGAAGGTATTTGGCCCAAAACGCCTCAAGGTCCAGCACTTTAAATTTGTCTTTGGCTGCTGAGTTACATTTTAACTCGAGAAACTGTTTTTGTGCTTCATCAAAAATGTCTTCGCATTGTAATTTGCTTCTTGCTTCTCATCTATAAGAGAATTTTATTTGATTAAATTTTTTTAAATCAAATACATGAGCTTTTATTTGTGCTTTAATTGGGACTCACAGTTACCGTTTGTGAGAGCAAAATTCAATTAAAAAAAGCTTGCTGGATTTCGTTGTTCAATTCGACTCTTGCTGAGGTCAAGTTTCCTGTCATTTTGAGTTTTAAAATTAATAAAAAATGTGTTGTAAAACATTTTAATAATCGCGCCTCCTTGAAAATTTACATTAAAAACCACTAACTAAACCATTTATTGACTATGTTTACTCAAAAATTTTACTAGGCAATAAAAGGTTTTTAATTTTATTTCGCAAGGGGAGTTGTTTATGGTGAAGAAAACAGTAAATCATCATAACTACATCAACCCGTTTCCTGCGTAAAACGAGAAAACTCGTCTTTGGCAATCGCATTGTTTCATGGCGCAACTTTTTCTGTTCTAAAGCAATTTATCAGTTAACAGACACTGTTTGACAGCTTCCCGCATTGCTATGTAAAGCCGTTTAATTAACTCGGAACGGATTAGGTTTTACTGGTTCGTAACTTTTATAATCAACGTCCACAAGAGCTCTTTGCCAATTTTGAAATATGTTATAAAAAAATTTAGATGGAAAATAAAGATTTTTTACCAAGATTTATTGTTTGAAACTTGATTTCGAAACTTTTTAGTTGAAGAAATTATGATTTCGTAACAAAATTCAATGTTTTGCTTAGTTTAAGGGAGTGTGTTTGAAAAAATTGATAGTCAGGGTTTGAATGGCGCTATAAACAATTGTATTTGCTTACGGAACCTTTTTTCAAGGTCTATTACGCAACTCAGTAGTATCAGGCCTTGACATTTACCTCGTTTAGTATTTTAATTCGTTTGGAATATGAATATTTTTTGAAAAAATGTACAACTTTTCAAAAAAACAATTCGGTGTCTTAAAACATAATACAGTTGAATAAAACGGCGGTTGACATGGAACAACATTTATAAGATAAAAATTTTTTTTAATCTCTATATTTATCCTCCTGACTTGCAGGAAAGCAACGGAGGCGCTAATACATAGAGTAAACAACTACCCCGACCTGCTTTCAAAGATACCAAGATATTGCTGCCCGCTTGAAATTTAATAGAGATAATACTGAAATTTAGAATTGCTTGGCAAGATAACCAAACCAGGGAAATATGGCGCGAGTAGGTTTTAAACCGAGACCATGTCGATCACAATCCCGGGCGCTCTAACCACTTGACCATGCCGCCGATTATTTACATGAAGGTTAGCATTTTGTGGTTATTGTTATGATTTTTCTTAAAACTCTGGTTTTTTCGGAGTACCTTATTAGTTTTCCTACAAGTTTCGAAATATTTTGTTGCAAGATTGAAAACATATTTTGTTTTTTTTTGATGTGCATATTTCAAATGATTATGAGCAGTGATGTCTTTAGTACGGAATGAACGGAGCGACCGCACCGGACCCCTAAAAAAAGTCCAAAAGTGGCCCCCTCTAAGCGAAATATTGCTCTATTTCTTTATAGTAGCACTATAACGATGGCCTCTCCTAAAGTGATAACTGTTTTTTTAGAGATCGCTTTGGTTTGGAAGATAAAAAAGTGGTCCTCCCTATTTTTCTGTTACCGGCCCCCCTTTTTGTAAGACCATCACTGATTATGAGCTTTAGAATAAAGTTTTGTTAACTGGTAGAAGCAATTTACAAATATAACGTAGAATTACCAATCCTATTTTTTATTCAATAGCATTTTCAATTACAATTAACTTAGTCAAAGGTGCGACAAGTAGAATGGGTAAGCATTAGAAGTTTACTTTGTCGGGTAAATAGGCTACTAAAAGAAACGTAAACACAAAAGCATTGTAGTTAGTACAGTGCTTCCTCGATTATCCGGTCTAATTGGGTAGTTACTTTCAAAAATATGAGCGGATAAGCTAAAAAAACGCTTAATTTTTATTGTCAAAAGCAAAAAATCGCTTAATTTTATTGAATTTCTATTGTCAAAGCAATAAAAGTATACAGTACGTATATATTCACTTTTTAGATCTACACTGTACTAAAAAATTAATTAATTTTGCATTGTTTGCGAGTAGATTTACATTTTTGCAGTAGATTTCGAAATAATTTTGAAATAATGTACTGTGGTATGCACTACAGCTGTGATGTGCCAAAATATATTGTACAAAATATAGTGGTCGGATAATTGAATGCCAGATAAACGAAATGCATGTAATCAAGGAAGCCTTGTAGTTGCCATAAAGCCAATTTGCTTCTAATAAATTTAAAACTAAAATGCTATAAAAAAATTTGGTGCTGGTTTAGTATGTGATCTACTTACATGTTTCTAGTTTAGCTTGTGATCTACCTAAAAAACGCCACGATAGTTTAAAATAGATAAAAAATACTATAAATAGATAAAATAGATAGATAAAAATAAATAATAAAATAGATAAAAAAGATACTAAAAAAGATAAAAAACAGCACGATACCAAGATAGCTCACTGTCAGTTGATTCGGCTCTTTCATCACGATTAAGAAGACGACCTTGATTGTATTTTCTTCTTGCAGCAAAGCGTGCTTCGTCTCTTTCAACAGGATTTACTGCAGTTTCCACCATTTGACCTCTCCTATTGACAGACACTATTGAAAAGCAAACTTCTCTGCACATGTTGAACCAATCACATATAGTTGGCCTGCTTCTTCCAGTCATTTCTTCCGTTAGATCTAATGACAAATCCTTCACAAAGTAAAAAACCAGTTTCAAAATTTCGCACAGCGTCAGCTTGCAATTCATTTTATTATTCAGGTCAGTGTAGCTGAAGAAGATACTTTCATGGCGAACAGATCTAAATGTCTGGCACCCCTTCCTTCTGCAGCGGAAAACAGGACGGCTTACACCTTTTATTTTCCTTCGCTTTTCAGCCATTTTGCCTCCACATTTGCTACAGGAGCAATATCAACTGGTTGTTCAAGAAGTTGATAGCGCCTAAGAAATTCCGTAGCAGCTACTTCATCTCGTATGACTTGTGTGTACAGTTCCATAGCTCTCATCATGGGCTGACCTGAGCTGGACTACCTGCTGACCAACTGTTCTGGTAAATGTAGTAGATCTCCGGGTTGTTTGTTTGTTTAATTAAAGTCCACACAAGTCGTCCGAGATGAAGTAATAGTAATCTGTCTAATCCCTTTTGCAATCACGTACTCTTTTATTGTATCGTACTCACAGGTAGATCACAAGATGAAGGTAGATCACATACTAAACCAGCACCAAAAATTTTTTATCCTGAACATTGCATCCAACATTTTCTTATGATTAATCGCTAATATAAATGAATAACTTCGGATCTGTGAAATAAATAGCTTTGGGTCTATAAAACAATGAAAAAAGCTTAGTCGGAAAAAAAATTGGGTTAATTGAGGTTTTTGAAAGCAATTACGTGAATTTGGCGATAATTGATTTTACTATGAAAACTGAAAAAGCGTAGCCAAAAAAGCAAACCAAGATCTCATAGAGCATCTAATACGTTAATCGCTAATATAAATGAATAACTTCGGATCTGTGAAATAAATAGCTTTGGATCTATAAAACAATGAAAAAACTTAGTCAGAAAAAAAAATTGGGTTAATTGAGGTTTTTGAAAGCAATTACGTGAATTTGGCGATAATTGACTTTACTATGAAAACTGAAAAAGCGTAGCCAAAAAAGCAAACCAAGATCTCATAGAGCATCTAATTTGATAATCGCTAATAAAAATGAATAACTTCGGATCTATGAAATAAATAGCTTTGGATCTATAAGACAATAAAAAAAGCTTAGTCGAAAAAAAAATTGGGTTAATTGAGGTTTTCGAAAGCAATTACGCGAATTTGGCGATAAAATATAATCAAAAGTTTTGATTGACTGTACTATAGAACACTGAGAAAAGCGTAGCGGAAAAAGCAAACCAAGATCTCATTAGAGCATCAAATACGTTAAATACGCTAATAAAAATAAATAACTTCGGATCTAAGAAATAAATAACTTAGGATCTACAAGACTTTCTATAGTTTGTCGAAAGCAAACTAAGTGAAGAATATTTTTTTTATTGCAAGCACCATATAAAAACACTAAAAACAATTTATACATAATAATTATATAAAAAAATACACAAAAAAATGATCACAAAATATCAAACGAGAAAAAGTCAGCAATACGAGTATCGCTCCAGGCCAGGGGTGAGGGTCCTTTTTGCACTTACAGGCCAATTTCAAAAATTAAAAGTTGGTCCGGCCCTACAAAAGTTAGGGGAGCAATATAGTTTTGAATTTGAAAATTTTTTGATTTTGGTTTGACAATATCAGGGTGGTCCAAACCGTGACGTAATTCTATGTGGCTCGCCGAACAATTTTACACAATTCAAGTCTTGTCGATCGCGCGCAGTGGCTAATTTTTATAACAATGCTTCTAAATCACTGGGTCGTGACCCAAAATAAGTCGCCGTGTAATTTGATTAGGTCGCCAACAAGTCTAAAAATTTAGAAACAATTTGAAACATTGTGCGGTTTTTTGGAGAACAACATGATATTGGGAAAAAATAGAAAAATCCGAAACCGATTCCAAATGAAGACTTTTTTTTCTTTTTTTTTCTTTAGAGATCACTAAGGTTTGGGGACAAAAATAGAGATGTTTATGCTTGATTGGGTCGACAAAGCTTTCTCGTCCATTTTCGGCCAAGATTAGGGTCGCTACAAAAATAGGTTGAGAATCACTGTTCTAAAACAAGGCATGACGGTTTCTGGGACAGAGTCTAGCGTTGTCGTTCAGTTCAGAAATTTTCAAACATCCGCGACCGATTCCTGGTAAAGACGTTTTTTTAGAGAGCACCATGATTTTGAACAATTTCTACCCGGCTCAGGCCCGCAAGAGTGAAGAATTCGGACCACCCTGAAATCATTGAAATTTTGTATTTCTTGCTAAATTTGCACTGATATTTGGTATGTGGCTTCTTTCTAAAATTTTTATGATCCCTAATCTAAATTGTTGTTTTACTGGCATCGTCCTATAACATTTTGATCGAGATTATATAGTTGTATACAGATTTAACCCCATCGGTTTGTCATGCCAATTTGTAAGGACACTATCTGCCCCTTGTGTTACGGCGTTTTACAAATATTGTTGGCAAGGAGGAATTGCCCTCATCTTCCGGCCCCTCAAGTTCTGCTCAGCATTTCAAATAAATAATTTGTGTTCATCAAAAATTGTATTATTTTGTGTGCAAAATAAACTGCATCGAAGAATTGCCAGGTCTTGCCATGCGTTTACTATTTTTTGCATATCTCGGAAATAGCTTTCTTTCTCGTAATTCTTTACAAGCTACTAATCCTATTAGTTTAGAAGCTGATAGTTAGTTTGGATTTTCCGCTTTAATTGGATAAAACCGCGTGCAAACACATACAATCTCGTCGAGATTACTCGCGTACACGAGAATTTGTGAACTTGTCGACTGCTTTTTCTCGAATAAATCGTTCGTTTTTCTCTCTGAGAAACTTTTTTTTTCGAATGTGAAGTTTAGATCTTTAGCTTTTGTTAGCGACTAAGCAAGTTAAAATATCTTGCCACACGGTGACGAAAGAAGAAAAAAACGGCAATTTTTGAAAAATAACTAGGGTCAATACTTTTATTTATTACTAATTCATTTTTCATTCAATTTTTATAAATTTTATATCGTTTTAATCACAAAAAAACAGGCTTTTAGATAATATAAAGTTTAATCGCTTTTTAAACAAATAAAAGCGGAAATATTTAATAAACTTAGAGTACATTTTTTTCTCGTTTTTTTTAAACAAAAGAGCACGGCTTTTTAGAAAACGGCCGAAAAACCAGCCCGTACGGAAAGAGTTAAAAAACGAGGCGCATTTTAATTACGCACTGAAAAACGGTTTGTGAAAATTTAATTCCGCAGTTAATGGGTCAAATAACAAAAAATGTCCGGTCTCGAGACCAATTTAAAAAGTACGAGACCGAGAACAGGTCATTACGAGACCAAGACCGAGACCGCCAGCAAAAGGTCGAGACCGAGACCGAGACCCTAAAAATTGGTCTCGAGACCGCTCTCGAGACCAAGACCGGTCTCGAGACCTTCATCACTGGTATATATAGCATTAAATAAGCAGGTACGGTATTGCTTAAAAGTTGCCCTTAATATAATGCCTTCAACGTTTTTGTACGAGTCTGAAGAATAAATGGAGTTGAAATACGACAAAATCAATAAAAATTTTAAATCTTGAAAACAAATGATGGGTTTGTGTATGAAGCTTATTTTGTTTTATTTTTTCCATCAATCTTAATCATGTGATTAATGTGCATCGAAAAAGAAACAATTTTAAAATTGGTTGAAAAAATATTGTTTTAACTTATCCGTTTAAATATAAGGTTTTGTTTTGACTAAATTGAAGAAAGATCATTAATTGCTTATGCGCTTGAAGTTTTACATTATATAATTAATTGTATCATTTTTTTATACCCCAGCGTCAGTCTATGTCAGCGGTTTTCAACCAGGGGTCCGTGAAGCATTTTCAAGGGGTCCGTGAAAACCTTTAGATTTGCGTACATGGATTGATACAAAATAATTTTTAAAAAGCAAACGTGCTGTTTGTTATTGCTCTTTTAAATAGGCCAAACGTTTTGATAAATTGCCATATTATAAACTTGAGATTGTGACGTGACAAAACAAAACGGCATTTTGTTCTTTAGCCCATTGTGATGACAAAAACGAAATTGTAGTTTATGGTAAATGCAGCAAGCTATGTTAGTTACTTGAAAGGACAAGTACTTAGTTTCTCATTTGATAATTTCTTTGAGTAACGTGTAGAAAGGAAGTAGTGCTCTTATTGCTTTAATAACTTTACCAATTTGGCTAAATTAAGAAAGTACTCAGAAAGTTATCTTAAAATGGGCTTTACATCAGTGATAGCTAACGGCAATGAGAAACCGCAGTGCGTTTTATGTTATGCTGTTTTTAGTAATGAAGCAATGAAGCGTCACTTGCTGAAGAAACATCCAGAGTACGTGGGAAAAAACTTATCATACTTCAAAACACGAAAAATGTCTTTAAAACGACAAAAGCTGGATAGCAGTAGATATTTTCACCAGCAAAGCAGTGCATGCGTCGAGGCTTCTTTTGAAGTGGCTTTGCAAATTGCTAAACAAAAAAAGCCCCACACGATAGGAGAAACGCTTATAAAACCTTGTGCCTTAAGTATGGTCAAGTTGATTTTAGATGAAACAAGCGCTCAAAAAATTCAACAAGTGTCTTTATCTAATGACACAATTAAAAGGCGAATTTCACAGATGTCAGCAAACGTGAAACAGCAAGTCATAAATGAAATCAAAGCTTCTATGTTTTCTCTCCAATTGGACGAATCAACTGATGTCGCATCATGCTCGCAGCTTTTAGTTTTTATACGATACGCACATACGGAAGACGTAAAAGAAGAATTTTTGTATTGCAAAGTTTTGGACAGTACAACCACGGCTCAAGATGTTATGGACAGCATCTCGACGTTTTTTGAGACGGAGGGTTTGCAGTGGGAAAAGCTTTGTGGCGTATGCACTGATGGCGCGCCGGCGATGCTTGGAGCCAAATCTGGTTTCCAGACAAAAGTAAAACTTAAGTCTCCTCAAGTCAGAGGAGTGCATTGCATGATACATCGCTACGCGCTCGCTTGCAAGACCCTTCCGAGTTTCTTAAAGGACGTGCTGAATTCTGTGATAAAAATAGTCAATTATATCAAGAAGAGTGCTGTCACCTCTCGTCTGTTCAGACAGTTATGCAAAGAAATGAACGCCGACCACGAGACTCTTTTGTATTATACAGCAGTACGCTGGCTTTCTAAAGGTAATGTTATTGGCCGTTTTTTTGAGCTAAGATCTGAAATCAAGCAGTTTTTGGAAATAGAAAAGAAGGCAACCTTCCTCAAATTCTTCAGCGACGAATCGTGGTTACGCGGCCTGGCATATTTAGCTGATATTTTTGAACAGCTAAATAAGATTAATCTGAGACTTCAGGGGCCTAACACAAACATATTGCAATTTAAAGATGTTTTGTGTGGCCTTGTTGAAAAGATACAAAATTGGAACCGAAAAGTCAATCAAGGGAACTTTGCTATGTTTGAAAACCTTTCAAGATTTGAACCTTCTGGCATCAGTGCACAAACCCAATTGGATATTAGTGAACATTTACAATCGCTTGAAAGAGAATTTCGGAAGTATTTTCCAGATTTGGCTGAAGGGGTTGAAACCTTCCCGAGAAATCCTTTTTTGTCTAAGTTAAATATAGAAACTGTTCCAGATGAAGTACAAGACGAACTCCTGGATTTAAGAAATGATTCAGCGGGCCGTGAAATATTCAAGGAAAAATCACTCTCTGAATTCTGGTGCACCATGTTTCGAACGTATCTAATTTTATCTATGGCAGCACTACGCGTAATTGTTCCATTCGCATCCACTTATTTGTGCAAATCAGGATTTTCTACTCTCGTTCACATCAAATCAAAAGCACGTAATCAACTAAACGTCGAAGATGATATGCGATTAGCAATTTCCAAAACACAGCCATGTATTGCAATGCTTGGTGCTGAGATGCAACAGCAAATATCTCACTAAGTGTTTTTCTTTGAAATAAATAGATGTGTTGTGTTCATTTCATGTTATTTCGGTAATTTTTAACGTAGGAAAACAGCTACATAGGACGATATACACTTGTAGTTTGCGAGCTTTATGCGACGCGTTGCAAATGTGTTTTACAGTAAAAATAACGAAATTTCATTGAAAGTTTATAGTTAAAGGTCTGTAACTGTTCAAACAGTACCGAAAAGGTTCCGCGATGAGAAAAAAGTTGAGAACCACTGGTCTATGTCATTCGACTCTGTGTTTTTCTTGAAACTTTATTCAAACTCCATTTTTAACAGAATAAAAAGAGGTTACTGAAATAAAATCAACCAATAAAATTCTAATTACCACAAAAAAATGACACAATCATTTTTTAGTGTTAATATTGAACTTAACGAAAAACGCACCAACAGAGGTTATTTGACTTGTTTTTATTCAAGCAGATGACACATCAAATGTAGCAGAGTTGAAAGATCCCTGCTCCAGCTTTTTTCTTATATTTTTGTTTGCAACAGGAACAGGCAGTGGAAAATATTTTACAACACTAAGCACTGGTATTAAAATTTAGCATAAATGACTTGGTATGAATAGCTATTTTATTTTTATATGTTACTTTCTGTACAATACAATATCTATATAGGTGTGCGTTCGTTTTTCCTCCTTGTAAGTTTATGTTTGAAATAACTTTAAATAGAATAGCCTACTTACTTTTCTTTGTTGCACTGAGCGTTTGATGAAAATGACCAAAAGATCGAACTATATAGATTCATTTAAAAAGTGAAGTTTTAGGAAATATTTGTCACAGTTTGCTTGAGGTGATCAAAAATTATCAAAGGACTTCCGCCCTACTTTTGAATTATGCTGGGAACTGTATCGAACATTTACGTAAACAAAGTCAAAAGACATTCGAATAGCATACATATTGTGTTACGCTTGAGTGTAATATCATTAATTGGTTGCATAGGCGTACCAGCCAAAAAAATATGGGGCAATGAAATTTTGCCCAAATTTTGTGACGTTTGCTCAAACCATAATTTTCTAGCACATTACGGATAGAACAAAAAATTGTCTGAGATTCGCAAACCAAGAGCAAATTTTGTCCTAAAATCATGGTGATCTCTAAAAAAAAAGAAAAGTCTTCACTTGAATTCAGTATCATATTTTTCAATTTTCGACCCAAAAGTAAGGTGTTCTCTACAAAAAAAATAGTCTTCACCGAAATTTGGTAACTATTTTTTGCAGTTTGATCATTGTCACTGTCCTAAAAGTTTTAACTTTGCCCAAATATTTTCTTGTCACTGCCCGTAAAATTTCAATTTTGCCCAAATCTTATAAACTTGGGTGAGCATTTGCCCTCCCTGCCCCCCCGGCAGGTACGGCTATGATTGGTTGTACCGATGTTATGATACCGATATTCTAATGCCAAAATTCGTACTATAAATTAAATAATTCTGAAAGAAACAATGTCGGTGTCGTAAGTTGTGACAAAATCAATATTAAAATCTCAAATTACTCTCTGTAGAAATTTATTTTGATGATAATGACTGTTTTAGAAAATGTAAAGTTGTTTTATACTCTGACGCAGGGATGCTCAATCTTTTAACCATTATGGTCCAACTTTTGTCGAAAAGTTTATTGCGAGTCGCAATCGGTGCAGAAATCGAAGTACCTTCTTTTTTTTGTTTTTACTTATTTTTAATGTGTTATTTTTGAATGAACCTCCTTGATAACAAGAATTCGGACTACAAATTTAGTTAAAGACCAAATAAAAAAGGTTACCAGTTTGATATATCTACGTGTTTTATTCTTATATAAAGCGAAAAATCTCTACTTAAGACGAAAATTAGCCTATGTATTCCGATTTTTCTGCGAGTCATTGGATTGATTCAAAGCATTACAATAATTTGATCGATTATGTAATTACAAATTCTTTGGTAGGCTTCAACAATAGACTTTGCGGGTCTCGGGTTGGGCAGCCCTGCTCTGACGAAATGTATTAATAAATAATTCAATGTACGGTAAATTTAAAATCAAAAAATATACGCCAGAGCATTAGTCAAGTTCAACTATAAAATATTCTACTATGTAAGCTAGACTAATCTACTAAAAAAGAAAAAAGCTTGCAAAAATCAAAAAAAATTTATTTTATCAAAGTAATCAATCCTAACTAAATTTTTTAAATTAGGCTCATTATAACATTTTGAAATAATTATAAAAAAGTACTATGTGACACTTAAAATTTCAATTTTTTCTTCGAATGAATTGCATTTCTTTTTATTATATGAAAAGTTCATTTCCAAATTTGTTTAAAAAGTCCAGTGAATTTTGAAAACATTTGTTGTTGGTAAGATCGAAGAATTTTAATAATGAAATCAGATTTTGCTGAAATAAAGTTTCTTGTTCTGTGAACTGCAGTAACCTTTCTAAGGGGATTCCAAGTGTGAAAGAATTTTACTTTTAATCATACGATCAATCAAACCGCCGAAGTCGTTAACTTTCTAAAACCAATCTTTGCTTTTCGGCCAATTTACGAAAGTTGACTACCTTTCGAAAACTTGCTTTTTCAATCCGAAATAATATTTTATTACAACATTTAAGTATCTCTATCCAAAGAGCATGAAATTTTTTTCTATGCAACCTTAAATAACACTTTGCTGACCCCAACTGATTTCAGCTGGAGTCAACAACAAGCTGTAGTGTCCTGATAAGTCCTAACAAGGACGAAACAGGTCTGTCGGCACTTGCTTGTTGATTGACTTGACCATTCTTATTTAATGTTAGCAATGGAACTGCAGGGTTTAGCTTGACTTTACCCGATTTGTGTTAGCTGACTCGATGATGTGGTCAGCATATCGAAACCACCGTCAGTATGCCCTGGCGGCTTAGCCGTGCTTATCGTAGTTACGCTGATAGTGCATTGTTTTCATTAAACTATATACGTTATAACATATACAAAAAAATTGTGCATGGTCACCGCACCAGTTGTGCAACAAAAAGAGTGATTATCGTGTTTAATGTGCATATAGTAATTAAAGTGCAAAAAAGACAGGGTCGGCTGTCGGTTGCAATTGTCGGCAGCGTGGTCGAGTGGTTAAAACACCGGACTGATGATCAACATGGTCTTGGTTCAAAACCCACTCGCGCCATTCTGTTGTGTCCTTTGGAAAGACACTAAGGCACTTTCCTCTGCTTGGTGATCTTGGCAAGCAGTTCTAAAATACAGTAATATCTATATTAAATTACAAGCGGACAGCAAGATCTTGGCATCTCCGGAAGCAGGTCGGGGTAATTGCCTACCTTATCTATTAGCGCCTCCGTCGCTTTCCTGCGAGTCAGGAGGATAAATATAGAGATGAAATAAAAATAAATAATAATAATAAGACATTGTAGCTTTGGAAAAAGTAGCATTTTTGCCTGCAATTTACACTACAGTAAAAATTTGAGCAAAGCGAGCGCTAACTTTTTTTCATTTATTCCTCACCCGACCGAGACACGCTGGTAACATTAGAGTAAAAGAAACAAAGATAGTGCTTGCTTCTCGCAGATTCGCTTCTCTGTAGTGAAATTTGTAAAATCACTATATTGTGCGAGTCCAACAAATGAACATTTGAGAGAATTAATTCGCACCGCTTTGACTTCATATCATTCAGATTTTCAAATGCTACTAGCTAATAAATTGCTACGACAGTTGATCAAACGACGGTTGATCGAAATGACACTTGATAAAAAAAAAAATTATTTTTGTATGTTTCTGCGATTAAACAATCTCTTCGTTGCTGTAAATTAGATTAATCAAAAGCAGAGCATCAGTAAGAAGACAGTATCTTTTTATTTTTTATGATTTTTCGTCACCGTCAAGGTTAGGGTTTTTTAGCAAGGTCCCTGGGCAAAACATTTTTAAAGCGGCAACAAGTAGATCTCTTGTTATGGTTTTGTTTCGTTAGATGCCTATTGCTGCCGTTTTCTTGCATTCTTTTTACATTCTAGTCAGTTATTTAGGGGGGTCACTGTACCATGGGTCCACTCTTGCAGAGCCCTTTCAGAAATCAAAGACAGATACAAAGAAAAGACTTATTTTTATAGAGATTACTATGTTTTTGGGACAAAAAAATCAACAATCATCAATCAAGTGTCGCTTTGATTAACTGTCGGGTCGCGAGCTAATAAAGTGGAAACCCACAGTAGATCTAATGCTGGTAAAATCTTGAAAATTTTGTAAATCGTGCAACGTTGTATTGGTTTTTATTATTTGATTAATACTTGCTTTGTTTACTGTATTTGCAGTAACACCTCAAACAAAATTTGTGGCTTTCCGGCAGTTTTAAATTTTTACATATGGCTCTTTCATTAAAAACTTTGCCCACCCCTGCGCTATAATATAAAATATAGAATATATATACCTACAGAGACGTGCCGTGAAGCTTGTGATTGGTGAGGCGCCATTTTTTTAATATAATGTTAGTTGTTTGCCAGGACCACCAAGCAGGGAAAAGTGCTGTAAAGTGTCTTTTCCAAGGACACAACAGAATGGCGCGTGTAGGTTTTGAATCGAGAGCATGTTGATCACAAGCACGGCGCTTTAACCACTTGACCGTTCAGCGTTCTGTTTATGAAAAACTTGCAAATTTTTTCAGTTTTCTTTAACATTAGAATTGCGAGATTTGTTTATTTAAAGACGAATCAGTTCTTTAAGTTTTAAAAGTTTTAAGAAATTTGATTTTGAATGAGAGCCTTCAATTTCACGTGCCTGCTAAACCTTTCATGATCGGATCTAAGGAGTGGAGGAGGGGGCTTAAATCCTTAACTTCAGTGGTGGATATTGGGTGAGGTAAATGAGGCAGTTGCATCGGATCCCCCCGCTTAAATATTTAGATTTTCAGGAAGGTGATCTACTTTTTTACGCAATCATGAAGATACATTTAAGAGGTAGCCGAAAAAACTTTTGATTGTGCGTTGACCCATGACCTCCAAAAGATTCAAAAATTTTTCAGTGTCTCCTAATAAATTTTTTTTGATGAAGTAAAAAACAACGTTGTAGAATAAAAAAATTAGAATCGTGGAGAGAGGACTAAAAGTATTTTCTTGAAATGGAAGACGAGACACTTAATTGGAGATAAATAATATTTTTGAAGTTGGCAAAATATACGAGGTCTGTCCAAAAAGTAATGAGACTGGTTTCATAACTCTTCATCTGATAACACTGCAGGGAATTCCTCTAGCGTAGTAACCTTTCAGCCACTCACAGAAGTTCTTTTCACGCAGCAATCTTCCTTTTTCATGAAGCAAATGAAAGCAATTTTGCAAACCCACTTTGTCATGCACGTCATAAAAATTGATACTTTTTTCATTTTTTGCAGATATTAAAAGTCAATTTTTCGTAGACATTTCGTTTTAAAAGATCAGCGATTAGAAAATTCAGCAACGTTGGGCGATTAAATTTTGTTTGAAACTTGGAATAAATGCTACAGAAACGTGCGGAAAACTTCAGAAAGCCTTCGGGAAAGATGAATTAGAAAAGTGCTTATAAAAAAGTCTCATTACTTTTTGGACAGACCTCGCATGCATTATTAAAAATGTGCAATTAGAACTAATCACTGATTTTTTTAAACTCCCTTCAAGAGAGGCGGGTTTTTTGTTAAGAATTACTGGCTCAAATAAACTCGACATTTAGTCAATTCAATTCAAGTTAAATTATTTCAAATTATTGATGCACTTATGCAATGGAAACAGCAGAAATGACTAAACAGTCTTCGATGTCCTCTCCATCCTCAGAGATAATAAGCATAAAAGTATCTAATTAAAGAACTCTTATATTCTTAAGCATAAGAGTATTTTGTAAAACGACGATCGTGAAAAATTTGAGCGGAATTTTTACATTTTTAAACTAATAGTTGGAAGGGCTATAGTGTTGGAAATAGGACGCTGTGGAGGAGCATCATACGCTATGGTAACCCCTGATTAAAGGGAAAGGCCGAAAGAAGAATTTGAAAGGGCTATTGTCACTCACAATGGCAATCGTTTTATTAGTTTCAATTGTCTTTATGTCTAAAAAAAAAAGTCTGAAAAATTTCTCAATCGGTTTTTATAAGTTAAGGTAAGGGATATATTATAAATTAATGTTAGTTAGAAATGTATGTTATACATATAAAAATGCTGCCAAAAATTGAGGGTCAAACACTGAATTATAAACATAACAAAATTAGATTGAAAGCTTACTGTTGGAAAATTTCTAAGCATAGATACTAAATGATCTTCCATTTCTAATATTTACAATAAGTTTATCGCTTTGCAGAAACACAAGACGTGTATTCCGGTTTATTAAAAAAATTGATTTATTTTATTTTAACAAATGTCAAAAGTGGGAGAAAAGTTTTTTATAGTATACGACGTCACAATTGCGGCATGCCTCAAATCTCTCTCATTTCAACAGATGTTTTCACTAAAAGAAAAAAAACGCCGTATTGTTTCTCTTTTGTTTCTTTTCTTATCTGAAGGGAGGAAATCTTGAAGCTGCCTCATTAGTGTGTATAGCAATTTTGTTGACAAGAATGCTTGAAGAAATGATTGAAGCGCTGAAAATAGAACGATTAAACGGTTAAAAATTAGGGTTACGGAGCAAAACTAATTACACTACTAGAAGTACAGTAGGATTCTTACTAACTTTTTTCAACTATATAGTAATTTGCATCTATTTTGCAAAAACTATGACTTCAATATTTTATGTCTGCTTTATTTGTTGAGGAAAACAAACTATATTGGGACATGGCACCAGGGGAGGCAAGTGAGGCACTGCCTCACTTGCCTCCCCTGGTGCCATGTCCCAATATAGCAATAAAAAACTGTAATAGAAAAAGACCTAATCATATATAATCCTTTTGAATGCAAGAAAGAGCTGAAGTGTTAAACTTAAAACAACCTCCGACTAATTATACATTTTCATCAATTTTTTCAAATTTTCGCGCGACATTGCTAATTGCTTAAATTCTTTGCGTTTAGTCTTTTATGATATTGATATAACTGATGTTTGTATGACCGTGTCAAGAATCCTTTTTCTAAATACCACAACAACATCAACAAACTTGTATTGATTATTGATTGGGATTATAACTGTCCCGATTGGCTTAAGGCGGCCCGCGTTTGGCTCCCAAAACAAACATAGCAACGGGATTTCACGTACAATTCACGTGAATTTTACGTGAAATTCCGTTGCTATGTTTGCTGGGAATAAAAATACATCTATCTTCTGAAAAATATTAATTGTTTACTATTTAAATTAAACATAAGTTCAGAAATGTTTGCCTCAAATGTCTCTTATTTCTTTGCGTAGCTAATTCGTAGCTTACTCTTTTTCTAATTATTCTCAATTTTTTGCAGATACCAGAAAGTGAACCTTTATGTTAGAAACTGAACTCGCTTCTTTGTCATTTGGTTGATATGAATTAAGTTATTTCATAGTCGATGTTATTCAATTATGCTGAGTCTAATTTTAAACAATTTTTGTACAAAAGAGCTGCCAATAATATTTATGTCTGAAAATGAAAGCTGTTTCTCAAATTTCACATGTATTTTTAAGCATGCAGCAATTTTTTTATTACTAATCGCACTTAAATAAAATGAAAATAAAATGAAAATAAAAATGAAAATAAAATGAAAATAAGATGAAAATGAAAATTTTTCTATTATTATTCTCACTCAAATGAAATGACGCAATGAAATAAAATACAAAGCTGTCTGGAAAAGCTGGATTTGCTACGTTACCGTTAAGTGTCGCCCTGTAGTTTAAAAATTTGGTTTTATGACTTTTTTCAATTTTTTCTTTTATTTTCATTTCTGTTTATCCTCCTGACTCGCTGGAAAGCGTTGTAAGCGCTGTACTTGAAGAAATCGTGAAGCGATAACCATGACCTCTTTTTGAAGATGCCAAGATATAGCAGTCCAATTTTATTTTTTATTTGTTTTTTTTTGTTTCTCATGTTTTGTTTGGAGTGAGTTAATTTTGATTGCTTATCATTCTTTTTTTGTTGAGACGCGTTGCCGCATTATAGAAAAAAATTTTAAGCCCCTAAAAGGAAAAAGCAAAGGTTCCGTGGAAGAGAAAAATAAATTTCATTAACTAATTGATTTTGAGTGCCGATTTTACGTCAATATCGATTTTGACTAATGGACTTGTCGCTTACTATGTCAGCCAACAATTTGTTGAGTTGAACTTATGAACTTTCTGGTGTCCAGCAGGCCATGAGAATAAACAGAAAAATATAAAGATGATTATGAATTTATTGTTTTATCGATTTATTTTGAAACTCCAACTCATTAATACGTAATTCAAATGCTCTAAAATATTAACTAGTTTAAAAAAAAGAATAGTTCGTTGTTATTCAACTATCCTAAATAAAGAGAAAACTTCGTTAAATAAGTGATTTGAAAACGTTTTTTAATAAACAAATGTTTATCAAATTCGAATGTTCTTTTCGTATATTATATTTGGAAATTGAATTTAAAAGAATCGCCTATGGGAGTCGATGAAAGTGTTTTTGAACAGTTCCTGTTATTTTGCCTTATTTCATTAGAAAAAAAACTTAAACAGAAAGTGTATTCTCATATACTAAGACAATTCTCATCTTTTTTAAAAATGTAAACACTTTTCAATCAACTTGCAAAACAACAACTCATATTAAATTAAAACGAAAAGAGAAATAAATTTTGTTACAACGAAAAGCAACAAACAAAACTTCGATGTGACGACGAACTCGTCACGTGACACCATATTATGTCGCTGTTGGCGTCAGTGCTCGTGTTTAGTAAACACAAAAGTTACCGAAGCACGCGATGTTTACTGTTTTTCTTTTTAATTTTTACAAAATCTTGAATTGGAGCAGTAACGGTGTTATCTTCATGCTGACCCCAGTAATGGTTCCGCGAAAGACTGTTATGTTATTCAAATCAAGTAAAAAAATAAAAAAACAGATCAAAAGTCATATTCTTTTGGAAATGCAAACTGGTAAAATACGGATATAAAACACTTCATTTTCTAATTTTTTGTGCCAGTGTTTTTTGTATCATGGTGTCCCTAATTACTTAGAAGAACCATCAATCATTTACTCACAGGGTTTGTTTGAAAAGTATTGAGACTGTAAACGTAAAGTTTTTATTATTGCTTAAAAACTTTATTATAACTGCTTTGAAGAATATTTTTCTGTTAATAATTAATAATTATGACTGTTATTTAAAGCTGCTTTCCAAGACCACCAAAGAGAATAGAAATACTCATACAATCTGAAAACTTATTCACATCATTCAATGTCATTACTTATATTGTTTAAGTTTATATAAATATTTATTAAAAGCTTGGTCACTGCTTTATGTTTTTTAAACCAGAGTGACCATTATAGGTGAGCAGCGCAGGAACTTGTCTTGAAGAACTTTGCCTAGGCACAACTAAAAGCAGTGGCGTACGTAGAAATTTGTTATAAAGGGATTTTGTAAGTCGAAAACACGATTAGTAAAAGTGGTCTTGGTCATCGTCCGAAAACTTTTCCAAGCTTAAAGTCCAAATTAGAGTAAGCCTATTACGCTTTTTAGAACACCTTGCAGTTGCACGAGTTTTTTTTCCCACCCGTAAACGCAATTATTAAATATTACTAAAATTTTTCACGAGTTTAACTCACTGATACCATGTATTTACATATATAATTTTACTTAAATAAACACTTGGGTAAAACCAACAATTGGATTTTTTAATGAATATATGTTAATTGCATGATAGTTTGTTTTAAAAATACTCAGTTCAACTGCCTTATTGAGCACTCTGTATTGCAACTGAAATCAACTATATTTCGTGGTGAGTCACTTAGCTCCCTACGAAGGAATTTGCAATCAGATGACGATTTTTTTAGTCTTTATATGCACGCAATCTTATTTGTTTTATGTTCTATTCTGATCGTAACAAAAAAACTACCAGGAAAAAAACCAAAGACCGATTTCGAGTTTTGTTAAGAACCATCTGACCACATACTCCATTTTATGCCCAATGCAGGCTATGGATCACGCTGTTAAGACGTGGACTGCGGTTTGTTCAATGGCGCTGCACTCGCAATTTGATATAAGAGCGAGACCCCATCGTGCATGGACGAATGGAATTGCACAACATTAACATGCAGGCGATTAATCTTAATCAAAGCTGTTCAGGGCAAGCTCATTCAAACAGGCCTGGTATTGGTTATGAATATGAAAACACGAAGGTTGGATATATTTACACAGCACTTTTTGTTCCACAATCGGGTGTCGAGTATACCAGAGATGGGGCAGCTGTACAGAATGTTTTGGCTTAGCAAATATCTCAATAAGTCACCTCAGCACCGTGACGCTTGAAAATATTTTTTTACGCAATAACACAAAATGTTAACTGAATATGAGCGATCTGTTTAGTTTTACTCTAAAATAAGTTGGGACCAGAAAGAATGGTTAAAGTTTATTGCTGTTACAAGTCTTTAGCTCACGTTTTGCTTCTCAGTTATTTAAATGAAAGGCTGCTTTTACGCTTTTTAAAGACTACGTTTCAACTTCTAGGTTTGGAGATGCACAGACACTGTAGTCATATCTTAACTTCCAAATCATTGAAGAGTGCAACAATCCTAGATCGATGCATAAGCCAACTTTCTGAAGATTGTGGAAGGCAGATTACACATATACATGTTAAAAAGAAGAGGAGCCAATACCAATCCTAATGATGTGCTTATCGGACAAAAGTCTGAGCAGCTTGTAAGTAGGATCCCCGTGCTTCACTTTATAATAAAAATAAAACATTTTTCACTTAATAACAAAAAGGAGTTTTTCTGAAAAAAACTTTTTGTATTTTTGGGAAATGGCTATATCTAATGTATTTAAAGGGAAGAATACGACTTAAACTTTAAAAATCACTGATCTACTGGCTCAGTGGTTCCCAACCTTTCCACACCAGCGGACCGGTAAAATTTAAAAAATGCTTACAGACCAGCAACAAAAAATCGTATAGTAAATAGACTAATATTTAAAATCTTTTTGCAAACCAAAATTGTTGCTGCAAAACATAATGCAAGATTTTGGCATAGATTATGTATTAAAAAAAAGTTTACAACAAAGTGGCAATCAAATCAACTCGAACAACAAAATGTTAATCTATTTACTTACAAAATTAAAGTTAGTGTGAAATTTGCTGCTGTTTTGCTGCAAGTATGCGAGGCCAGCAAGGCATCAAAAAAGTTTCTAAATCAGGTAGTTCTCTTTGTTGTGTTTTTAACTTTTATAATAGCATAAATGTTTATCTTTTATTTTTGCTAATACAAAACAAAATATTTCAATTTATGATAATTTGTTGTTGGATTTTAATTTGAAATCGAAATAAAATTTAGACCGAACTATTATACATGTCACACAGGCCAATTCAAGCTGTGATAATTAGATCATAGATACAAAAGTTCGGCAAACTTTATCCCGTGACAAATTACAGAAAACTAAATCTGACTCCGGTTAAAGCCCTAAAAACTCTCCTCAGCTGAAGATAGAAGTAATTTGAATAGTCGGTGAATTTTTAATGTGGGTAGTAACTAAATTTTTTAAATAAAGAGAAGAAAAGTGATTTTACCATTTTCACTTCAATTTATTTTCACAACAATACCAAAATATCAACTCACATTTAAAAGGAATATGACTAAAAAGAAGACGAAAGAAAAGAAAGCACATTTATGTCGACGCTTTGAAAATGAAGGCTGCAAAATGAACTTTTTAAAATAAGTATTCTTGCTGGCAAGCATGAACCTGAATAGTTTTGTTGCGATTTTTGCAGTTATTTTCAAAAGAGTTTTTCAAAATCCTGAAGAGAAACGTTGCGAAAAAGCGAATAAACAAGAGCGCCATCAAGTCGATAGATTTAATCACTGCGTAGAACATGAAATGTTTGTTAAGAAATATTCAGGAGGCTAAAATAGAATGGGTCATTTGTGGTTGAAATGCATTAAATATATTGTCAACCAGCAGCCACTTTTAAAAGGTTTAGAAATGGACTAATCATTTTATTATTTTTCCGAAGCAAAAACTTTAAATGCGAAGCTTCAACAAACAACGTAGCACTTTTACTTAAACGGAGCTAAAGGTGGGAGTAAAGGATATTTTAACTTCAATGAAATGAAAGATGTAGCCTAATTGGATTTAAAAATTTGGACTGCACATCCTGACATTTGACAATTCTCGGTGATTAATTGATTACTTCCCATAAACTCTTTTAGGCAAATTTTTGACGAGTTTAAGCTTCCTTTATATTTAAAGTGATCTATCAACGCTATGAGGACGTCAGCGTTTTTTGGAAATTCCCTTGCGTAAAATAGTTTCCCAAAAAGTTTGGTTAAATTTTTTCAAAATTTTATCTCACAACAGTAAATTAAGTAAACTTGTTTTTTGTCTAATATTTTTGGCTTTTTATTGGCAACATCTAGCAAGGTGAAAACCTCAAAAATTGTTTTTAAGAAAAATATTTTGTGGACGCTTAACTCAAAATTTAAATCTTAAAACTCTCAAAAAACTTTCAAACCCCGTATGGAGTTTTGATTGTAACTTAAATAGTAACTTCTAGGCGAAGGCGACAAAATCTCTAGTTCGTTTTTGAATCAGTCACTCTAATCCAAACATGCTCGTACTTCTTTTTGTAAAAAATCAACACTGGTGACATGAGTAAAAAATGGAGCAATCTCATCGTAATTTAAAAAAGCCCACAGCTTATCATCTGTAGGTGGTGCAATCGAGTTTTAAGTTTCACTACACAAATAGTGCTATTAAGAAGCTAAGGAATAGATTCACGAAATTAAAGTTAAAATGAAAGAAAAAATGAAAAGTTAAGATCCCAATAATTAGAAATTTCTTTAAAACAATATATTTATTAAACTAATCAGCTTAATACCATTGTGCTCTTAATCAAAACGATGAAAAGCCTTTTACGTATCTAAAATACTGTTTCTCAAATTACACATATTTTAGCTATGCAGTTCGGAGCCAATTCTTTAATTATAAATTGAATTCAAAATACAAAACTTATCAACCAGATCCTAACTACTTCTACGAAAAGCTTTTGAAATTCGTTGGCTGTAAAAAAGGAGGAAAAAGTTTAGTTTAAGATACAAACGATTTCCACAGTTAAAAAAAACTTTTGTGATTTAGAAAGAGCATAACCTATTTCTATTTAAAAGTGAACTTTAAATTAATGTTTTCTTTGGCAATATAAAACCGAACTAACGTTTCGAAGAAATTATTTTTACTCTCGGTTACAAAAGTTGGATCTGATTAATCTGTTTTGTGCTAAAGCGGCGGTATGGTCGAGTGGTTAAGAGCGTCATAAAGATCCAAAGGCCACGGTTTAAATCTACTGGTGTTGTGTTCTTCTGTTGTGTCCATGAAAAAGACACCTTACAGCGGGCATTTCAAACTCTCGGATTGCGATGTCTTTTGAAGAATAACCACCAAAGTAAAAAAATTTAAGAAAATATCAGAATTTTTTGGCCAGCGACAAGGAATTTGGACAGTATAAAGTATCCGAACTTACAACGATCCAGGCCATTGAGCAAATACCACTAAGATTTGATTTGAACACCTTTTTTATTCAGTTTTCACCCGTAATTGGGAACAAAAATGGAGTAATACAATACGAAATGAAAGCGAAGGTCTTTTTTTAGTCTTCAGCTAAATTTAAACGTAAAATTTTAACCTTCTGTAAACATGGGACTAAAACTTTAAAGAAACAAATTAATCTTAGATTGCAAACTTGCTTGAAGATTGAAAAAAAGGTCAATTTGTTAAGTGTCGTTATTGTCTCCCGAGGCTAATTTTTCGGATAAAAAGATTTTTAGTGCGGCCCCCCATACACTCCCTTGACACCCCTGCTTTAGGTACTTTCCCTCTGCTTGGTGGTCTTGGCAAGCGGTTCTAAATTTCGGTCATATTTCTATAAAGCTGATAAACCAAAATAAAAAATTACAAGCGGACAGCAATACCTTGGCATCTCCGGAAGCAGGTTGGGGTAATTGCTTACCCTATGTATAGCGCCTCCATCGCTTTCCTGCAAGTCAAGAGAATAAACAAAGAAATGAAAATGAGAGTTTATTTTTCCTAATTACTTGTATATCATCTCACCGCACTGAATCTTATCGAAATCGTGCAAGAGATTTTTATATTAACTATGGTCATAGCCGTACCAGACCTAAAAAGTTTCGGGTGGCAATACATTTTACCCCAATTTTTTCGACAATTGCCCAAACCATGATTTCGCATCATTTCGGAGATCTCCAACTGTCACTCAGAATCAAAGTAACGACCTTTTTTTTGGTCTTTTTTCTTGTTTGGTAATAGAGCAGAAATGGTTGGTTTAGCTTAAATAAACTTACAAAAACCAAAAAATTCTTTACTGTAAATCTTAGTTTTTTTCACTCATTGATCTGGATTGTTCTAAATTGGGCAACTTTTTCCTTCCCAAATAGATTATTTGCCTGTTGGGGCGCAATTGCTCTCTTTCCCCGGTTAGTACGATTATAACTGTGGCTACTTGAAAAAAAGTTGTTTTTTTTTAATAAGGTTGCCAAAACAAGTTTGCATCTGAAAATCAGATAAAAATTAAGCATTTCCTCAACCAGGGTTCTGCAGTGGCAGGAATTTTTTCCGACTCCAACTCCGACTCCACCAGTTCAAAATTTTCTGACCCCAACTCCACCTGTTTAAAATTTTCCGACTCCAACTCCGACTCCAGCAATTCTAAAAAAACGACTCAAACTGCGACTCTAACCAAAAACGTACGACTGCGACAAATCCAAATCCACAACCTTGATTAAATCACACTTTTAAAAATTTAAAGAAAAAGGGAAAAGCGGATCCTATTTTTAAAACCGGTATAGCCGGAGCTGTATAATGTTAAGATATTAGTTCTTCAAAAAAGTGCTCGATAAATATCCAAGCAAGATATTTTGAATTACATATTACAAAATAATAATTTTGATAATTTAAAGCCCGACAGACTGTATCTAAACATAGAGTACAAAATTGAATATAGAAACTCAGAAAATGTATTAGAAGAAATAAAATAAAACTGTTCTTTTTATCTACTAATATATATATGCCGGCCCCCAACCAGAAAGAAACCAAGAAAAGCGCCACAGTACAGTATTTGTTAAAGTTGAACTTGCCTCTGATTTTGCCAGAAGAACATATGAATTTTATATTACAGACCTTTTCTATTTTACCAGCCTTTACTTTGAACCAAAAAAGATTTACACTTTTAAAGTCGAGCCATGAAAAAATATAATCTACCCAGTTAATCATATATCTTAACTGGGAAAGTATCATATATCTTAACTGGGGAAGCTTGTTATACTATACAAGCTGAAGCTTGTTATGTCTGTCCCGACAAAACTTCTTGATGGATCATTTTGTCTCCAAAAATCAAGTCTATACAAAAACTTCTACACATCAACTCAAAGTTTATTTTGTCATAGAATTAATGTGAAAGTAATTTTTTAATCTTCAATGGAATTTTGAAGTAGTTACTGAACCGAAGATAAGTTTACATTTTTAAAAATTCTTTGGTCAATCGATTTAAAGTAAAAACCGTTCTTTATTGATTTCAAATTTAGGGACAAAAGCGACACTGTCTTCGGAAAATTTTTCACCGTGTAAGCGCATACTTGTCTATTGGTTTGGTACATTTGTCTAGCTGTAGCGGACGTGTAAGCTTGATTTAGCCTGAAGCGGAGTCGTAGTCGAAAAAACAATAACGATTCCAACTCCGACTCCGAGTCCTGCACAATTAAAAAAACGACTCCAATTCTAGCAAAACGATAGAAACGACTCCAACTCCGACTCGATTCCGCACAAAAACATACAACTCCGGGACTCCGACTCCGACTCCGCAACCCTGTCCTCAACTACAGAAAGTTTAGCCCGCCGAAGCAAAAGCTGTAATGATGTTGACTTTGAAAAACAACCAAACAACTTTGTTCTTTACTCTTTTGATATCCCCTGTAGCTACTCGCGCACTTCTGGAAGTGATTATTCCAGGCGGTTTCTTGACTTGATCGCAGAGCAAGCATCGTAAAAACAACAATAAACACCTAAAAATCCATATCTACTTTCAGTGAAGACTCAAAAATATCAACCACAAATAGTGTTTTTTGCTCTTCAACCGTTCGTTGCCGGAAATTTTTAATTTTAAAAAGCAATTTCGTTTCCATATTGTCTATTGGTGAATAAACATATTGAAAGTTGTTTTTTTTCATTGCACCAACGTCTGTTCTAATTCTTCTTTTTTTTTAATAACAATATGATTTGTATGCAGTGGTGGATATTCAAAGTTAGGGGCCCGAGGCATGGATTTCCAAAACTTGCTTCTATATGATACAACAGGTCACACTTTTCATCGCTAATTAGCAAGTCACAACATCAACTCGTTTCGTTGCTTCTTCCTTTTTCTAACCCCGTCTTTCAACAACTCAAACTTTTCAACATTTTGTTATTTTGTTCATGTGGCGGAGCAGAAATAAAAAAAAACTGAATTGAACTGAACTGTGCTGAAAACTGGATGTTCTATAGAAAAAATATGGCTTTGATTTCGTATTTCCCTTTTTGCTCCCAAAATCATAGTGATTTCTAAAAAAAAAGATCTTCACTTCAATTTAATCTCTCTTTTCGCTATTTTTCTTCCAAATCATGGTAATCTCTAAAAAAAAAGGTCTTCACTTCGTATCAATCTCCTATTTTCCACTTTTCGTCCGAACTTCATAATGACCTCTAAAAAAACATATACAGCAAAATGAGACTATATGAGCTATTTTCGAAGGGGGCCCGAGGCAACTGTCTCATTCACCACACCCAATATCCACCACTGCTTGTATACAGCCAAAACACCAGCAGTCAAAATAATAATAGGCTACTTTGCTTATCATGACAATGGCTTGTTGCAAAAATTTTCAATTTTTATTTAGCTTTGTCGTTTTGCGTTCAAACACGAATGAAACAGATTTTAATTTTTTTTAAAAGTTATTCTCGAAAACGAAAAGACCAAAATTTTAATTGAATTAAAATCTTGTTTTATTTTTTCTCCGCACTTCCTTTCTCCATTTTTCTTCATCTCACTTCTTAAACCTTCTTACAAAACAAACTTTTTTCTTGTTTCACACTCGAACCGTGTAAGGCAGTGTTTCTCAAACTGTGTGCCGTGAGAGATTTTTAATAAGTGTGCCGCAAAACGTTTTAAAAAATATTAATCCATGCTCTGCAACGGCAATGTAAACATACTCTATAACAGAAGAAAAGTATGCTTTTTAGGGGCAGCGACCAGAAAGCTTAAAAATTTCAACTGTAACTCGCATTACGTAAACATTTGGCGATCAGTTGTCTTCAAGGGTCGTTTCATACACCAGGCATGTCAAACTCGTGACCCGCGAAGTCTTTTGAAGAATTTTTTAATGAGATGCTTGATACAAAATCGAATTAATAATAAATTCCTAACTAAATTTAATTAAAATGACAAGGTTTATAAGCAAGAGCTTGATTTTCTAGCCGAAATCAACCAACCAATTAAGTGAAAACCTTTTTTTTGGTCTTTACCTTGATTTCAACGTAAAATTTAAAAGAATAACTGGGATCAGCCAAGCAATTCAAGTGAAGACTTTTTTATTGGCCTTCTTTTTCTTGTGTAATCAGATTGCGGCCCTCGGCAAATAAAATTTCCCCTTTGCGGCTCACATATGGGCGCGAGTTTGACATGCCTGTTGCACACGATATTTGGAACTTCATATGAAAACAAACCGTCCAAAATCTAGAGAAGAATAATAAAGGAAAGTTTTCACTTTATTTACAGAAAGTTAAATAAAAATTCGAGGCTTTTATGTAGTACGCTATAATGCCTCAGGTGAAGGGAAACGTTGGAAGCTGAGTGAAGAACAAAAAAAGATCTTTGCTCTGATCCAAGTATGTCGCAACATTTGGAAAGCTAGCAAAGTATACTGCGGGCGCGAAAAGTTTGAGAACCACTGGTGTACGGCCTATTCTAGATCCGGCCCGTGTACGCTCGATGAGCTTTTGTTTGTTTATTAAATTTCGGTATGCATCTAATGCTTGGCCGTCGTAGATGCGCGTCGAATTTCAATAAACAAACAAACGTATGCCGAGCGTGCACGACACCAGGCCATTGCGCTTGTCGTGCCAGCCATCACGTGATGGCGTCGCGGCGATGGTGACCGTTGGCGAATCTGCGTCAGGCGGTCCGCTTCGGAATGCAGCACAGACCCAGCGCCAAATCAGCAGTTTTATAGGAATATTATTTCAAGAGTTTACAGATAAATTGTTTGTCAAAGGAGCACTGTGTCGGCAATGAGACAGGGGTTTATCTTACAACCACCAAATTGCTTCTGGTTTGAAAATGATTTTACAATTAATTGCAATTCAAACTTCCCTTCTTGTCTTTACAATCTTTTATGAAACTTGCGTAAAAATATCAAAACGATCCTCAACTTTTAAAGTTTACCATTTTAGCAAAGAAAATTTTTAAAAGTAAAAACGAATTAAAACGCCCAGCTTCAATACGTGTAGGGTTGTTTTGGAGCGCCATAATGAATCTTTATTTTATTATTGACAACAGGAAACATACTGTGTTTGGCAAAAAGCAGATTCAGTGAACCCAAAACTTGCACTGCGCTTTCTTCGTGCTTCTAAATTATAAAATCGCCTTAAAGTGAACAAATGACATGAATCATGAAAGAAAAATAGAGTCACTCAGATAGAACATGGATGAAAGTATATTCGACGTCCAGAAACAACTAATTTTTTCTCCGCCACTTTCTGATGCAGCTTGCAGATTGGTTGAAGTGATGCCGCCGTCTATTCTTATTAATATTAATCGAGATAAATTTCCTGAAAAAGTTTTATAATCGCAAATCATTTAAAATTTAGTTAATAAGCCATTATCCGCTGAAAAAAGCTATTTCCTCCTCGACAAAACAATTAATTATTCTCGTATTAGCAGTTTATTTACCAATTTTAGAAAAAAAAACAGTTTTAGACAGAGCTAAAGCAAAGTTTTTAAATCAATTAAACGCCTTTCGGCGCTCTCTAAACGTTAATTTACCAACGTCGTTCTGCCGTCACGTGACTATCACATGCTTGACTGTGATGTCACTGATTTACACAAACTAGTTTCTTGTGTTTTGGCTGAAAGGTTGAATTTAAGTTGTGGACATTGTGCTAAACAACATACCATTCAAGATATTTCTTTCCGGTTTGTCCTAGTGAACCTCAAGATTAAAATGCCACCAAGTCAAAAACTTAAAATGCTAGATAAAAATTTTTTTGAACTAGCAAGATGCTAAGACAAAAATAAAGTTAAGGTTATTTTGCTTCCAACAAAAACGATTGGACTGTACTGTAACAACAATCAATTCTGCGGTAATTTTCATTGTTTTATGCAAAAAAGTTTACCAATGAATTTTTGAGTTTCTTGCGAAAGATTAGGAAAGGAATTATAGCTAAGATGAATTTAGATTCACGCAAACACACTCAAGAACATCGTTTAAGAACAATGAAGTTAATGTATCTATAGTGGGCGCTACTCTACGCGCGATCTTACGTGCTCACGAGATCGCACGTTAGAGTAGCACCCGATGGTGTCTACTATTTTGCTAGTTACTGTGTGGCATAGTTTATCGGAAAAAATCTACCTGGTATGGTTCAATTTTATTTAAGTAGAAACCTATTTTAAGGAGGGGACGTGTTCCCTTAGTATTTAGACAAAGGGGAACAAAACACATTCCCCCCAAATTATATGCAATAATAGTCACTTTCTTTGAGTTTGTCTATGATGATTACGGTATTTAGTTTATTTCAATTTGAAGAGTGTAGTTTTAAAAGTGCTTAAGTCTCATTTTGCCCCCCCAAATTTTCAATCAAACTAGGTCCTTGTATTTAGGGACCAAAACCTTTTTTACAAAATAAAATTTATCATTTACCCGTAGAAAATGCTACCAGTTTTTTGATTTGATTTCTACCATAGTGAAAAAGATAATTTAAAGTTAAATAAAAAAGCCTTTTTTCTTTTTTTATGACGATGGACCAGTGCTCTTCAATCTTTTCGATGGAACAGAACCCTTTGAAAAACTACTTAAATTTCGAGGAACCTTTTACCCCAAGACTTTTTTACTCTTCACCTAGTTTTGCATATTTATTTGCTCTTTTTGCAGATAGACATTTTTGCTTTTTACCTAGTTTTTTATGATCAAAAAATTGTTTTTCTTTTCGATACATTCGCTTCTTTACCCTTCCTCTTTTCATATATAAGAATTGGAACCTCTGTGCAACCCTTAAAGTCCACGTGTATACGCTTCATCGAAAACGAGTCAAAGAGCGTTGCGATAGATAAAGTCAGCATCAATACTTTACCTTAAATTGACGCTTAATTTGGCAGTTTGAGATTTGATAAAAAAAGTATCGAGTTTGCCGCTTAAACATGCGTTTTGACCACCTTTTATATTTCACTATTTATATCATTTTCCTCTGAGCAGCGCAAAAACATTTTTTCCTGCCAAAAAATTATCAACAAAGAAACAAAAAACACTTTGGCATTCTTGACAAGGTAGGTGCTGAAAGCAAGGCTTAAAAGTTTGCGTTCTAGTTACTTTGGGTGGAATTTAAAAATACAATTATTTCGTAGATGCTGAAGTAAAAAAGCAAAGCCAGTTTCTATCACGAAAATCAAAACCGCTTTAAACAAAATGAATCATCGAGCAAAGGTGACATACGTCATCTGATGTGCATACGTCGCATGTGGCTCGCGTTTAACAGCTCCTTCATTTGAATTTTGTAGAAAAATAGAGCCTAAAACGCGTTTGCTTCTATTGAAATTTTATTGTATGTTTTGTAGCGAAAACGAATTTTTGCCAAAATCAGAACTTTTTTTGCAAGGCCAAAGGAAGCGGAGAAAAGCTTTTTTATACACTGCGGTATTATGAGCAAGACAGTCTCTTCAATTACTTTTTGCTATGAAGACTGGTGACCCACCATTGCCGGAAATTTATTCCTGGATTAGATAATGACGTATCACGATTTAGCACTTCGTTGATGACGTTTCGAAGCACACAATTCAACGTAATGTTTGTTTCTGGTTTGTTTGGGCGGTCAGCACACACTTCCGCAGAAGTTCTGAAGACAAGGAGTTAAGGGCTTTGCTGTTTCTCGTTCTTAATCATCCAGTCACTCTATTGTGCCGGTCATCCACTTCTGTGCACCGGCAATCGTTATCAATCTGTATAGATTGGCTTGCATTTACAGAGTGCTCATGAATACAGGGCGGCAACTTTGGCCTGCGGACATAATATCTGCTATTTAATTGAAGTCCTTCTATAAATAAAAATCAAACGCATAAAATTAGAAATATGGCAAGAATCACGATCTATTTAAACGCGCAGTTGTAAAATTTTAAAACAAAGCTGCACTAAAAGCAAGAATTCGTCCGGGAATTGAGTTTATATGATTATGTCTTCATACTAAGTGGCAGCCTATTAAGTTAATAGAGAAAATCCAAATTTACTATTGCGGTCAAAAAAAGAAAACTGGAGAATGGTTTGCCGAGTTTTCCTCAAACAAATCTCTTCCTGCTATATGCATATAATAGCTACGTTCAGGTGAGGAATGAACTCAGGCCCTTTAGATCACAAGTAAGCATCTGATTGTAGTGAGCTACGATGAAGAGAGATGCAATCCAATAAATATTTCTGAAATCAAAAAAGTCAAGATTTACAAAACTAGTTAAAATGGTTATGCACTTTTTTCAAAAAGCAGAAATAAGTCCGAACAAATTTAACTTGTAAAGATTTCTTGATGTTCAGTTTTTCAATAGTTTATCGATGCATTGTCCCGTTTCAGCCGATGCTATTGCATCTCAGCTGGTTAGAAATGGGAAATACGAGGCTATTGATCGCAAGTCATCTCGACTTGTCTGTAAAGAAGTGTCTGACCTTTGGAGGGCCACAACACCAGATGCAGTAAATATCTCTGACAATTTTTCACAGAGAGAATTTGCTGCTGCCCTTCAACATTTAAAACCAGGTAAAGCTCCGGGTCCTGATTCCATCTGCCCCGAGCTTATACTCCATGCTGGAGCTGCTTTGAAGTCCTGGTTACGTGACTTCCTTTCTTCCTGTTTGCGCCGACTCAAAATTCCCAAGATCTGGAGAAGAGCGCTTGTGGTCGCGATCCCAAAACCAGCAAAGCCCGTGGGGGACCCAAAGAGTTATCGACCGATATCTCTGCTCTGTGTCTCCTACAAGATCCTCGAGAGGCTTATCTACGCCCGCGTTGAACCATTAATCGATCCACTGCTCCCTAAAGAGCAGGCTGGGTTCCGACGCGGGAAGTCAACCGTAGATCAAGTTGTTCTGCTAACCCAGAACATCGAGGATTCTTTCGAGGCTAAAAAGAAGGCCGGTGCCGTATTTATCGATCTGACAGCTGCTTGTGACACTGTCTGGCACCGTGGCCTTACCTGCAAGCTGCTGAAACTATTTCCGGATAAGCACATGGTCAAAATGATCATGGAGCTTGTCCGAAATCGAAGTTTCACCCTTACCACCGGTGACAGCAAGCAAAGCAGGCTACGCCGTCTTAAAAACGGCGTTCCTCAGGGATCGGTCTTGGCTCCCCTCCTATTTAACATCTATACGTACGATCTTCCTTCCATGATTTCCAGAAAGTTTGCTTATGCTGATGATTTAGCATTGTTGCACTCTTCTGGAAACTGGAAGGACTTGGAGGGGACATTAAGCCAAGACATGTCCACACTGTCAGCGTATCTCCAGACTTGGAGGTTGAAGCTCAGTCACACTAAGACGGTGACGGCAGCCTTTCACTTAAACAACCGAGAGGCCAAACGTGAGCTAAAGGTCTACAACAATAGTAGACTTTTACCGTTCTGTCCAACCCCTACATACCTTGGGGTAAAACTGGACAGATCGCTCACGTTTCGTCACCATTTAGTGGCATTGCGCAAAAAACTATCATCGCGCGTCACACTGTTGAGGCGACTCGTGGGCTCGGGATGGGGTGCTGGTGCTAAAACACTACGCATAGCCACCTTGTCTCTAGTCTACTCAACAGCTGAGTACTGTGCGCCAGTCTGGTGTCGCAGTGCTCACACTCGCCTCATTGACAGTGTCTTGAATGACGCCTTGCGCATAGTCACTGGATGCCTGCGTCCCACTCCAACGGACCACCTACCTGTACTTTCAGGCATCCAGCCAGCTGAGCTTCGCCGACTGGGAGCGACACTCTCCTTGGCTTACCGTGGATCTCTGGACCCCGATCATATTTTGCATGGTCTGTTAAATGGGTCCTCAGATACTGGCCAAGTGAGACTAAGATCCAGACGCCCGTTTGTGCCAGGTGCGCGGAATCTCTTGGACAATCTTGCCAGACTTGGCATCCGCGCCTCTGAATGGACAAATCATAAATGGAACGCGGAGTACTGTGAAAGTGCTTCCAGGCTCCGTGCTTTTGTGCCCGGGACCAGTGTCAGGCCTGTTGGGATGGGCTTACCCCGAGCAGCTTGGGTTAAGCTCAACCGCCTGCGGACTGGTGTTGGGCGATTCCATTCGTCCATGCACAAATGGGGTGTCGCTCCTTCACCGAATTGCGAGTGTGGCGCCTCAGAGCAAACCGCAGACCATGTACTAACAATGTGCCCCATACATCGGGCACCACATGGAGCACGCGGTCTGACGGTTTTGGATGACGAAACTCGATGCTGGCTTAATAACATCACTGCCTGCATTTGATCCAGGCAGTGCAGCAGTCTGGTGTAGTAAAAGGATAAACCCTCGGCCCCAGTTCTGTTTGTGTCTGGCCTGGAGTGGATGCCCTTCAAACGATGACGACGACGACGATCGATGCATGAACTTGAAGAGAGATTTATCAATCCTAAGACTAATTGATGCAATTGTATATCAAAGTAAAAAGGGTTCACACTTGGTTTCAACTTTGAAAAATTATTTCCTTTGAACCCATCGCAACCTAATTTTTTACTCAAAGATTCGACTGTTTTTAAGTGTTTTGTATTCGCAAAACCTCAAATTAAAAATTTTAAAACTATATTTACAACAAAGCTACTCAAACCAAGAAATATTTTTCCGGTCGTTTTGCAGTTTTAAAAAACTTCCAAGAAAGTTTAAACATCTTTTCCTAGTAAGAGTTCAGACTTTATCTATGATGCAATAACGTTTTGATCGCTATATTGGTACCGTAAATAAAACGAAATTCACAGAACGTATTGTGACACAAAAAGTTTACTAAAAACTGTTTCTAATTTTTTTTTGCACTTTTATCCTGAAATGACGAAGCATTTAATTTATTTTTGATATAATTTGAAAAACAGTCAAGGGGTTAATATGATACCAAATTTTTCCTCCACATAATAATTTTTTTATTTTTTTTTTCATTAACGGAAAACAAATGATCCAAAATCAAAAAAATTTTTAGTTGTTAAAAATTTTAAAATAAGCTTTAAAACTGAATTGTTTTGCCCAGCAACCTTCAAATTCAAATTTACTTAATCGAAACAAAAAATACACAACTGATGAAAAATGTAAAAGGCTGGTTTAATATTAAGTGATAACGACTGCTCAGAGACTCTCCAACATCTTCAACGATCATAAGTAATGAGGTTAAGTTCGAAGACTAAAAGTTTCAGAAAGTCTTCTTCAAAATCTGAAAGTAAATTTTAGAAATTGTTTTTTACGCAGACTATTTCGTATAAGGGACTGCTACCCCCAATTGTTTTAAGAGATCGAAATCATTGAGTCTTTTTGCAAATGAGAAATCGGTTTTTATGTTTCGTAGAGAAAAGTAAACCGTGCGCCAGGTCATCCCAGTTTGCTCAGAGAACAGAGCGGAAGTCAAAAAAGACGTGAAGTGTGAGGACGCGATCCATGACGTAAATTTTGCCCTTTACAACAATTTATAATTATTCGTGTATTGTCGTGCGGCAAAATTGTTGCTTAGGTGCAACGCACTAAATGCCGACATCCCATGGGGTTCACCTGAAGTTCTTTTCCAGCGTAAATACACAAAATTCAAAATTAAAACCAGTGATGTATGCACAAGGGAGTTTTTGGAAGTCTAATCTTCTCCCTTTATGCAGCGGTGTGCTACCCAGGGTAAATATTCTTTTAGGTCAGTCTTCAAAATATGGATGAAGAATAAAAGGAAATCTGTCCACATGGAATTAAAAACAAAAAAATAGTATTTAATCTTTTGTTGTATGTAAAAAGTCTTTTTTGGTTTTAACCTGACTTTATACGAAAACAAAAACCTTTACTCTCACCAAATTTTAGTGTATGCTTCTAATTAAGACTTTGTAGTTCCTGCAATACCATTTCTTAAAAAAGTGGCCAGATACAAAATCCTATTAATCTCATTTGTATTGGTTAATCTGAAAGAGTAGTTTTGACTTAAGCGACCAGAAACTGTCCCTCCCCGTTCAATTGAACCCGCGCCCAAATATTTGGCATTCAAAAAAACTTTTTGTAAATTTTTTTCTTTTTAACTTTGATGTTATGATGCCTGTCCAGTGTTCGTGTATTTTATGTTTTTCGTTTATAATGTTCTCCTGTGAAACATTTCAAGATGTTTATTGTTATTTGATGATACACAATACAAAATAATATAAATATCAATAAGCGTTTATTTCCAGACAAGTTTTTGTTTTGAAAAAAAAACGGTCCAGGCTTATTATTTACAACTTAATATATTGCGCTAGCTGTGGCATATGCAGAAATTTGCAATGGGGGGAATTCGCAAGTCAAAGTAGTGGTCCTGGTCATGGGCCGAAAACTTTTCCAAACTTACATTCAAAATTAGAGTGAGCCTATCATGCCTTTTAGAGTACCTTGAAGTTGCATGAGTTTTTTTTGCCACATCATAAACGCTACTATTAAATTAGTAAATTTTTTCGCGATTTAGCTCACTCGTACAATTAAATTAATTCGGCTAAAATCGAACTCAATTTAATAATTGCGACGATCACAAAGCATTGCTGCAAAAGTATGAGGATAATTCACCTTGTTTAGCTACATATTGAACTCATTTAAATACGATAATGGTTACACTATTGGATTTTTTAATAACTTACCTCTTAAACCCGAAGGAATAAGACGTAAACTTTGAGAACCACTGGTCTAGATATAAATTGAGTCGGCAGTGTGGTCAAGTAATTAAGAGCGCCGTGATTGTGATTGACATAGTTTCGGTTCAAAACCTACCACGCGCCATTCTGTTGTGTCCTTGAGAAAGATACTTTGCGGCACTTTCCCCTGCTTGGTGGTCTCGACAAGCAGATCTAAATTTCATTCATATCTCTATAAAACCATAAACCAAATTATAGAATTACAATTGGACAGCATATCTTGGCATCTCCTGAAGCTGGTCGGGGTAATTGCTTGTTCTATGTTTAGCATCTCCGTCGCTTTCCTGCAAGTTAGGAGGATAAATATAGAGATGAAATGAAATGAGTTTTTGAAAAAATCAAGAACTACTGTTGTTAAATTTGCGTACGTTTTTAATTTTTTTGTCGATGCTTTTAGCACTGTGCCGCTTTTCATAGCAACGTACAAACAGCGGAGTAGAATAGGCTCGCATCTAATGCGCAAGCATTTTAATATTTTTTTGTTTTGCAAGTTTTACTCAGATTAACTAACTTTGACGCAACTTGGGCGAAGAAAAAACAATCTTTAATAACATTAATAATAAAATTTAAAAAGACCAAAGCGCGGTAATTATAAAAACTTATATCATACTAGGCCTAATGTAGCCCACTAGTCGCAAAGCCTACGCATATCTCTGATTAACATTCTTTAAGGGAGAGGAGACGACCCCCAATCTCCCGGGCCGTGCTTAACGCTATGTGCACCAGCGAATAAGCACATTTCAAAATGCATATTTGCTCGCTGTATACAAGTCTTTTTTAATTTTAAACTGACTTTAGACCGGTGGTTCTCAACCGCCGGTCCGCGGACCGCTGCCGGTCCACATTAGCTTTTCTTCCGGTCCGCAACAATTTATTTCAATTTTACTCTTTAAGGAGGCCCTACAAGTTTATCGTAGAAAAATGTCAAATTATTGATTTACCTTAATAAATAAAATGCAAGATCAAGACTTAGATTGGGGAAAATTTGTATGGTTGTGTACTGACCAAGCTGCCAGCATGGCTGGTTGTCATTCGGGTGCAACCGCTAAAATAAAAAAAGTAGCTAACAAAAATCTGCTGTCTACACATTGCATGTATCGCTGTGAACATATAGCTTCCCAGAAACTGTCACCCGAATTAAATGACATTATGATCCGACCAGTTAAGATTATCAATTACTCGTGACCGAGTATTGCATTTTAAGGCTTCTTGAGCACTGTGTGTGAGTATGGACAAAATCGCCATCTCATCTTTCATACAGAAGTGATATGGCTTTCAAGAGGACGCGTTCTTACACGTCTTTTTGAGTTGAGAGAGGACGCAAATCACTTTTTACGTGAATGAACATTCCCATTAAAAGAATTTTTATCCGATAAAATATGCATAAGGAAAACTTGCATATTTAGTAAATATATTCAGCCGCTTGAATCATCTTAATAGCTCTTTTTAAGGTTATTGCATCAATACATATACAGTGTGCAACAAACTAATGGTTTCAAAAGAAGTGGTGAAGAAAAAGTATGAAAATGAATTAAGAAATCAGTCTTCAGTTATTGAGAGGAATGGTGCCAGACTATCCTTCAACTGAGTTAAGACAGTCATTTGAAAAGACTCAGCAGGAAAAGATAAGAATTCCAGGAAGTAACTTTTTTTGAAATTTGGAATTGTAACCAAAAATCTACGATTTCAAACTTAAATAGTAGTAAAGATGGAAAGTACCGGCATTGCAGTAAAAGAAACAATCGGAAATCAGTACTAATCAAGAAAAAAATTTCGAAAGCTTGGTTTTGAAGAAACTATATCAAAAAGTACCTTCTACCTTTTTGTAAATTTTCTACGCCACTGTTTCCCCCCCCCCCCCGCTTCTAGCGCCCCTGACTTTGCCATTTAAAAACTTCAATAGATCTACGTTTACCACGTATTATATCAAGAGGACAGCAGCAAAATTCGTATTATATAGAGTTTTTCTGATGCTAAATGCTTACTTTTGTTTTGATAAAACAATTTTTATCGATTTATTGCGTTTATCACAATTTTTTCAGACATTAAAAAGATTACCGGTCCGCAGGCTTAAAAATGTTGAGAACCACTGCTTTAGACAACAACAATTATTTCAAAACAATACCTTACCACAACAAGTTTATTTTTGTTGCAATAAAATAATTTGCTGATAACGAATTGATGATGTGCCAAAGACTCCCAGAGTTTCAATTTTCCGCAGTCTTTGTGGGTAAAAGCAAGTTGTAAACAGCATTTTTCACGCTTTTGCTTTGAATTGAAATAAAACTTGCGTCCAATGATTCAAAGGCAAACATTATATTTGTTGGCTCAACGAAAATTTAAAATTGAATATCAAACTTTTTAGAAATGTATTGGCTTTCTTTTTTTATTTATTTTGACCACGTGAGGCCTTGTCTACACTAGGCGTAGTTCAGCGTAAAAGTATTTTTATTGTAGTATTTATTATACTTTCAGCTCTGGCGTAGAAATATAATAAATAAACACTTCTACGCTGAGAGACTACGCCTAGCGTAGACCAGGCCTTGAGGATTGAATACAGTTTCTAACTCTAAAACGATTGTTTTACCTTTTATTATTATTATTTATTTTATTTCTACATTTATCTCCCTGACTCACTGGAAAGGGATGAAGGCGCTATACCAGGGGTGTGCAACCTTTTGCACTCCCGGGCCAAATACGCAAAATAGGATTTCGTTGCGGGCCAAACTATAATTTCTCATTGACTATTCATTAGTGATAGATTACCTCAGTGTTTCTCAAATTTGGGGGGGCAATGAAGTTTTGCCCAAATTTTGTGACGTTTGCCCAAATCATGATTTTATAGTACAGGGTGGTCCAACTTCTCCACTCTTGTGGGCCACTTTTCAAAATTATTCGAGTTTGCGGGCCTCAGTCGGCTAAAAATTCCTATTTTGGCGCAAAATTATAGCGTTCTCCAAAAAAAAATTACGGCTGCTGCTTCTGATCGACAAGACTTGTGCAAAATTGATATGCGGCATGCGGCCCGCGAGCCCGTAGTTGGACCACGCTGTTATAGAAGATTGCCACTACTTATGATCGACAAGACTTGAACTGTGCAAAATTGTTCCGCGGGCCGCACAAAATTGTTTCGCGGGCCGCATTTGGCCCGCGGGCCGCAGGTTGCACACCCCTGCGCTATACGTAGAGCAAGCAATTACCCAGACCTGCTTCCGGAGATGCCAAGATGTTGCCGTCCGTTTGAAATTTTTTATCTTGTTTTTTTTTAGTTTTATAGAGATATTAGAACTGCTTGCCAAGACCACCAAGCAGGGGAAAACGCCGAAAGTGTCTTTCCCAAGGACACAACAGAATGGCGCGAGTAGGTTTTGAACCGAGACCGTGTCAATTACAACCACGGCGCTTTAACCACTCGACCACACTTCCGACAAAGAACTGAGAAATTTTTGAGACTGAGAACCTGTGAAATAAATCCCATACAATTTTGCATTGCAGAAGGGGCAGACAAAACTAACTACAGTATTTTGAACAAAGTAAACCTATTTTAAAAAATTTTTCCGTTGTTTTATTGTATTGTCTTGTTTTCTAAAAACCGTTGAAGCTTGTTTTTTGGCTTGAAACCCGTCCAAAATGCGATGTTCGAACTAATTAAAAAACTTGAGTAACAGTCTATATCTTTTAAAGAAATAAAGGCGAAAAGTCATTGCACTATCCCCATTCATCGCTAAGCTGTTCTAAGCTGCTTTTAACTTTTTGGCAACTCTTTTTTTGTTGTTGGTTGGTTTTTAACGACATCTTGTTCTACCACAAGTCAGCTAATATTAAAATCGAGCTGTGAACTGGCTTAGTTTAATGCCAATCAAAAGATTTTTTTTAATTTTCAAACTGAAAAACTTGAGTTTGCAAAAGCATTAATGATTTTTCCCCACAGGCACTTCAACAACAACAACAGCAACACTAGATTTCAAACGGAAAAGATGATTTTAAAAAGTTTTGCATGTTTTATTCGAAATTACATTTTTCTAAGCAATATACAACAACCAATCAATATTTCTTTACAAGCATTTATATATTAGCTTTGATGCTGCTGCCTAAAGAAAAATTATATATTAGTATCTTTTATGGATCAATTGGCTAAATTGAAAAAGCTGTTGACTGGTAGTCGCATATTGCAGAGTATTTTTATGGGCCCAATCACTTTTTAAGCATTAGTTTTTTAAATAATTACCTAAGATATCAAAAAGCGTTAAAAAAGTGTTTACCAAACACACCTATCTACTTTCAAGTGTAAGGCCATCTAATGTCGTGTTTAAAGCATAAACAATAGACGGTTTTAGCAGATTTATTTATATTTTGAATTTTTGCTGAAACACACAATAAGTACAGCACAACACAACACAAGTATTGCGCTCAGACAAAACATTGAACTTCTGCCCTGCCCGCATAACGTCATTGTGAGCTCTATTGTTTGTTTTCTTTGTAAAGCCGGTAGTGGAATTTTGTTTTCGTTTTTTTCAATAGCTCTTTAGTTGAGGAACCAATCTGCAAATATTCATATTTTCAATTAATCTGTGTCATTGTTCCAATAGCTAAGTCACATTCTTGACAGTGCTTGACACCGAACCCCTGCAGAGCTAAAAACCAAATCCACTCTTGTAAAAAGAAGAACATTGCATTTTGTTAGTAGTAGGATTAAATTTAGTAGTTTCACTGATATCGCTTTCAAGGTGAGATCGTTCTCATAAATTTAAACGGTTCGAAAATAATTGTCGAGCTTGTTTTACCTGTACGTTAGTCGTGCGCCACAAAGCAGTCTTCTTGTTTTTGTTTTTGTTTGAAGCCAGGTGCTAAAAGTTATTTGTTTTAATAAACAATTGAATATAATGTAATTTAGTAGAAAGAAATTTAATAAAGATTTTTGTTGATAAAAGCGAAATGAATGCTTTCAAAAAGTTGTTTCTAATGATTTTTACAAACAATTTTTTAAGATTTTCAATCTTCTATTCAAATGTATAATTCTGAAAAAGAAGTTTTACGTAAAATGTTTCTAATATTTTTACGTCGGTGACATTCTTGAAATCAATTTTATTCAATGTACCTTCGAAAATGTCGTCAAATTAAGGCGACGTTTTTGTTTCCGTTTCTGCAGAAATGAGTATTTTATAAAATGGTGCAAGTAAACTATGGTTACTTTTGAAATATGTTGGTAATTGCAAAAACAATCTTTTATTAAATATTTTAAATTACAAAGCTGTTTTAAAATTTCACAAAAATAGTAAAAGAATTTGCTAGATGCAAAAAGTACACATTATACTGACAAAAAAAATCTGTTGATCTAAAATAAAAGTGGCAAAAAATGGACATCTGCTTGATAACTTTCCCAATTTAAGTCAATATTGAAACGGTAATGCCCAATGTTTTCACGCCTTGACACTTGTTCGAAATTTATAACAATCACGCATTCGGCACAGAGTTGTAAATGAGCCGACAATTCAAACCCGAAAAAGCCCGAAAATTAAATTTAATCAAAAACACGTTTGAGTTTTGTGTTTTCGTGTCTTTGATTCAAAGTTTTGCTTGTTTTGCTTGATTCAAAGACACAAAAACACAAAACTCAAACGTGTTTTTGATTAAATTTAATTTTCGGGATTTTTCGGGTCTGAATTGTCGGCCCGTTTACAACTCTGATTCGGCATACTTTACTTCATCGAATTTTTTCACATTATGGGAGATCGGCATACCAGAAGGTATCAATTTCAATTCAAGTTTAACAAAACAATTCAATATTGAAAAGTTTTAAACCGCCGTGGTATGGTGCTTAGCGCTCTGTAGCAAAAGCTCTGAGTTCAAAATTCAACTAGTAAGCGGCGTTAGTAATAGCAAGAAAGGACATCGGGAATATAAAGTGCTCAAGAAAAATCAACATGCAAATCGAAAATTCTAGCGATTTGCATTGCCAACCCCTTTTTATTGGGAAAAAGCCGGAAGAAGATGAATATTGAAAGGTTCTACTTGAATTTTGGTTTAGTTGATGACCTAGATGACATATTTTTCATTACAATTAAGGCTCGTTTCCACTACGAGCGTGGAATGAAGCATTATCTGTTTCTATTATTGATTTTTTTGCTTCGCTTAGCGCTTAAGCGCGGAAAGAAGTAATATGATGAATAAAACAAACAAAGAATGCTCCATTCCACGCTCGTAGTGGAAACCGGGCCTTTGCAGTAAGGGCCCGTTTTCACTACGAACGTGTAATGGAGCATTCATTGTTTGTTTTATCGATCTTTTCGCGCTTAAAATCTAAGCGAGCGCTAAGCGAAGCAAAAAAATCAATAAAAGAAAAGAAAGAATACTCCATTCCATGCTCTTAGTGGAAACAAGCCTTAAATCAAAATTGACATTGGCTACGACTTACTATTCAAAAACATCTTTCAATTTCTTTTAAAAGTTAAGATAATTAACATCAGAAGTTTTTAAAGAGTTGGTAAAAATAAGCAATCCTTTCATTTTTAGGGAAAATTTTGGGGTTGTTTAGCTTCACCTGGACTTAAGTTTATCAAAGTTTACACGTATCATTGAAGAAACAACCATAACCCTCTATGTGTGCTTTCATTTTGAACATTAAATACAATTAATGTCATTGTATTTTGCTCAATAAAAATGAAGTTTAACTTTTCAAGTCATTCAACTTTACCTAGCCAACAAGGTTGCTTATCTTTACCTAGAAAAATGTTTACCTTGAAGATTTTCTGGTTGGTTATCTTTACATGGTTCTTTTAGTGTCCCTTATCTTTACCAGCTCCGTTTTAAGGTTACAAAAATTAAAGAAGTACCCGGCGCTTTAACTTTAATTTTTCAAACAGATAAATTAAGAAGATAAATTGAATTTGTACAAAATTTAAAAGATATGTGTCAAATATCTTCATCACTAATTGCTTAAGTGCACAAATACACGTCACCCACGCATTCGAGCACGACAAACTGTTTTACTGACATTCGGTTAATAGCCAATGAAAATGGCATTTTTTGGTAAGGCAGGCTATTGCTAAAATATTTCTTTGGCATTTCTGCCGTCATTTTCAAAGAGTAACTTACACGTCATTCGAAATTTTACATTGACTTAAATAGTCCATCTTTGGGGATTATAACAACACAAAAAGGTTGAGTGTTGAAAGTAGTCCGTTGGTATGTTTTGCAAAGTTTAATTAAATAAAAGCGAAAGTGTTAGATATCCCCAGCACTTAGCACTATTTTCTGAATAAATTTTTTTCTGACTTTAATTTGGAGCCATTTTAATTTCAAATAAGCGACATACATATTTAAAAAATCAGTGAAAATCTTTTTTTTAAATGAATTTTGTGGATGTATTTCATTGGCTGACCGAGATCTCTTGCACAAGTGAATTCACTTTCAACTTCCTCAGAAGTAAATTATGGTGATGACATTATATAACAATTAGCATTTTTCCAAGCTAACGTTAACTAAATGTTGTTTAAAAAATTTCGCAGAAAACAGGCTCAAAAATACTATCTTTCAACCTACATTATTTTTCACGCACATTCATCGTTGTGAATATACCACGACATGCATGTATAGCGAAAAATAAACAGCTTATTTTGATATTTACGCGACCTTATTTTACCTGGGCGGGTATTTTTTAATCTTTTTCTTTTTAATAAATAAGGTCAATTAGAAGCCGTACGGACTTTTAAACAATTAGATTCTAGGTTTTGAACCAAAGTAGCACTTATGGCACTTGAATCTAAAAAAAAATAACTTGGTAAGTAATAAGTAAATAATTATGTAATAATAATTTAGTAATACGTAAAATCAAGCATAAGTTGCAGTAGACGAAGGCTGTAAACTTAATTTAAACATTTAAACTTTGCAAACGCTAATCTTTTGCTTGTTTTGGTATAGGCTGTTATTAAAGCTATTAAAAAGCGCCAAATACCGTCTTTAGAACATACAACTTTTGTAGATACTATATAGGGAAAAGCAAGAAAAAGCGTATAGTGTTGCTCTGTCTCTCTATTAGTCTACAGGAAATATAGAACAATGAAGCTAAATGAACCATTAATTAGAACATGGTTCTAGCTGCGGTTCGCTGTAAAAAAAACTGTAAAACGTCCCAAAAAAAGCGGAATTAAGAAAAACTGTCCAAAAAGATACACTAAAAAGCTAATAGCATTGCAAAAAAAAAACAATTCGAAAAACAATTTTGAAACCCAAGTTTAAAATTGTACTTTGAATTTTTTCGGTTCTACCTCATTTCGGCTTCCTTTATTGTTTCATTGTTTTAATAAAAAAGGGGAGGAAGAGGAGATTTTAAGTATTTAGAATTCTTGTAAGTAGAATGAAATGCGGAAAAGAGTATGAATGAAGTTAAAAAGAATCAGAATCCAAAAAAACTTGTCTGAAAAAATTTTAACTGCTTTCAGTTTGTCATCTTTGGACATTACAGCTCTGTGATTGCCAGATGACGTGTCTCAGACAGATAGGTAACGTACAGACGTTAGCATCTACCGAACAGCTTTAAATGATAAACGCAAATCAAAACAACTGTGAATTGAAAGTGGTCTACAGCAACCAATCTTGTCAAGTCTATAACAACCAGCTTCTGGAATCGAACCTGAGTCCACTTGCAAATTCTCCATTCACTGCTTCTTGACCTTTTCTTGAACAAAAAAAGCTAAATAAAGAAAAAGCTATTTCTAGGGCACTTCTACTTTCGTGGTTCCCTTTTCCAAACACAACGTTATGACGTAAAAAACGCTTGGGTGTCTTCGTTGGATTGCAAAATACATTTCAATTGAAAAATAATTCAAAGAAAGTTGATTCCTTCTTTCAAACGCGTGACTGAAAAAACTAAAAAGCCGCTTGAAGGCTTTAGCGCTCGTTGTGGCTACTGTGCAGTCTAGACACTGCCATCGTGGAAACGCGTTAGCGCGCGACGTGTATGAACATTGTGACGCGTCTTTTTTTATCGAATCGTTTTTCAGACAGACGGCTGAGCTAGGCTTGTAAGTTTGGATTAAAAGCTGTTTAAAATAACTAGCGGCGTTGCACTTATCGCCAATTGCTGGTGCTATACTGGACGGCTAAAGCTAGGTTTGACTGTTATCCGAACTTGATTGGTTTAACTAATGCTTGGTAATAACAATGCTTATTGTTTACGAATTCTAAAAAACACAGGTGTTTGATAAATTTAAAAAAATGGTTTAAGTGAGAAAAATTGTTTATTCAATGAACTAAAAAGTTAAAAGTAAAGCACGCAAGCGTTGTAACATTGACGGAGATTTATTCAAATGCGTCATATGTTAGGAAATGAATAATTGTGCTGTTGAAACTTTCTGGTTGTCGAAATTTTTCCGACAATTTCGAAAAAAATTAGAAAAAAAATTAAATTATTTTATTTAATATTAGAAATAAGGTTGAAGAATCCAATTCAAAGAAAATAAAAATATAGTTGAATTAAAGTCACCAAGCAAATCAAGACTTAAATGATAGGCCTTCATTTAAAGCTGTTTTAGGTGGTGCAAACATTTAAAAAAACACATTAAATTGAGTTTATGCTAATATTAGTAATTTTTTTTTGACATAGAAATCTTAAGCTCGTATAGTTGCTTAGAGAAAATACAAATAGAAAAGGTTATTTAGAAGTGATTAGTTTGTGTTATTATTTAGTACCTGTATATTTTCTGTGCAAGAATTAGTTAGAGAAAAAAGTTGCTTAAAATGTTTCAGTTGTCTTCAACGTTGTGGTTGCACATTTACGTACTATTTTTTACTATTTTTAATCTCACTATTTTATCCAAGTCTATTTTCATGATTGTAATTTTTTATTTTATTTTTTAGTTCATTGGTTATTTGATAAAAGTAAAACCTATTGCATTGTGACACTTGTGTGTAATTGTGACAGCAGCAATGGACAGTAATTGCCGGTCCTATTCGGACAGTCTAAAAACTACACTTAACTGCTACCAACTTACAAGTGCTGACAGTTTAAGTGGACCTAGTAGCTTTCCAGCACTTGCCGCCCATATGTGGTACAAGGTGGGGAAGAATGTATTGAGTCATCGAGATTTGCTATTGATTCATGTGTTGACTTTTTTCTTATACAAAGCGTTTCTATTAATCTTTCTTATTTGTAGAAATAGCATGATTAAGCTGAGTGAAAATGACTGAAGTTTGATTGAAAAGTAAATGATTTCAATTGTCTAATCATCAAGGAATTTATTTCGTTTATTTTTTATTATTATTATTATTTTAATTTTCAAAAAAAACTTTACTGTTCTCTGCTTTGCCTAAACAAAAATTGAATTTTTTAATCAAAACAGAAGTCTTACTTTTTTTTTATTAGGAAAATAATCAAGCTCCTCCCACTCCGCGACCTCCAGTGGTTCAAATCCCCTTGCTTATCCCAAAGGATACATCAACCAAGAGAGCCGAGACAACCTTGAGTGGCCATGGGATATCGTGTTTTGTTGTGGGGGGAGAAATGCGGCTATGCCTGCCCCAGGTATTTATAGTTGTTTCCGTTACTGCTGCCGAACAGCATTTGAATTTGACGTCAAATAACAAGAATGTATACCTATAATTTCGACAGTTTTTTTAATCAATTTTACTTACTAATATCCATTATATTTACTGAGCAAGCAACTAGGCATCCTGCTAAAGAACTAAAGTGTAAAGATCTTTGTGTTTGAGCTGTTTTTTTAAATTTCTTGTAAAGCTGTTCTTACTCGCAAGTTGTTTGCTGCTAATTGCTGCCTTTAGAATCGCTTTCAACTACCATCGCGTTAAAAGCTTTTATTGCTTCATTTCGTAGCCTATGATATGAACCTTAGTTATAGAGTTGGTGCCGTGTGTTTCTTGCTGTGTGCTTCGTTTCGATTTTTGAAGCCAAGATGCCGTCATCTTTTGCAGATTTTAAACAGTGTCCTGAAGAACTTCACCATCTCAGAGATCAATCGTACCTGCGCCGAACTTCACATTTATTGCAGCAGATGTTCCCCTGAACAGCTTGAGATTTTGAAAGTGTTAGGGATACTGCCGTTCAACACCACCCAGTGTGGCCTGATCACAAAAACCGACGCTGAACGCTTGGTATCAGCGTTAGAGGCCGATTATGACTTGAACGGAAAACATGATTTCAACACGGTAAGGATATTTAACTCCTATTCTTCCCGCTTTACCAAATTGCACATTATTCTATTTAGTTTTCATGGGATTATCACGTCAATAGCCCCTAGCCCGCTTCTTCGCTTCTTATTGTTTAAAGCTTAACAATGCTGTAAATCTCTAATCATTTTGTCATACTCTACAACAACGCAAATGTTAACGAGAAAACGCTCTTTAAAAACCTTCGTAAACGAAGCAATTCTTCATTTATTAAGTTTAGATTAAAATAAAATTTTATGTAAAAGTATTCTTGTTTCATAGCCTCTATTTTTATGACAGAATGATATCTACGCCTATCATTTATTTTGATGCAGTTTTTTTAAATAAATAGTTATTGACTTTTGATAGTACTTTGAATTTTTCAACGATTTCTTCAACGAAAATAAAATTTTGTTTATTATTATTATTTTGGTAGTTAGTTAGTTTATTTTATGTGAAATCATAAATAGCCATGTTATTTTTTCATGCTGTCAGCTGTCTGGAGGAAATGCAAAAATTATTTCATATAAATCTCTATTGCTCCGTTTCCCTATTGGCTGGTTACTCGCAGATAAAATAAATTTAGTTTTGAATCATTTACTTAGTTCCCTAACTGTCACCTAATGTATCCGACTTGGAACAGGATAAAATGAATGGAATTCCTGTCTACCACGAATGTTTTGGAAAAGGAGAAGGAATCTTTTATCCTGATCTCTACGTTGATCCGGACTCAACCTGCATCGCTTGCCTTGATTGCAGGATCAGTTTCTCTCCGACCAAGTTTGTGTCACACACTCACAGGTATAAACATGTTAAAACTTTTTCCGGAACAAAATTTTTAAAATAGTTATGAAAACAAAAACTGTTTTGTTTAATAGATAGTTTTCAAAAAAGCAGTTTTAATCACAAACAAAACGATTCAATGGGTAAAAATTTATGTCGCCTTTTTTAAGGCTTTCTTTCGAACAAAAAAATTTTGTAATGAGCCACTTTGCTTTATAGCCAAATCAATTTTTATCTTTCATTCATGTAAACCAAAATCGAGAATTAGTTTTTGACGTAGCTTATATTAATTAGTTTGAAGCCACAAGCTTGTAAATATTTCTATGATCTTTTCTTGATTCTTATTTGTCATGTCGAAGTGCTGTATTTGGTCATGGAATGATTTTACGATTATAAGCCATATCGACCGACCTTGTAAATTTACAGAAGTTTTGAAAAGCGAATTTGTCACTGGGGGTTTAGCCGCGATAACTGGCGCCATTATCTGCTGGTACCGCGAAACATGGACGAGGCGAAATACAAGGATTTTGAAAAACAATTAAACACCGTAAAACTGCGTTTTGATCTCAAAGCTCGGGAAGAAGTTTTGGCTAACTCGGTGAACAATTTAAAACGGCGATTGGTGAGTGTATTTTGTTGAAATTCTTTGATTTTTTTTTTAAAGCTTAATTTTCAAAGAGATCAAAGCTTTTTTAATGTTACAAGTTCAAATTCGAAAATTTCGGAACCGTTTTCATGTAAGTCAGAAGCAAAGCGAGCAATTCTTCCGACGCCTCACCACTTAACAGTTTCTTTTAATCGTTTTAGATATCCCGGATGTACCTCGCACAGTAGCTGCCGCCCGTTAACCTTTGATCATTCTTCACGTGTAGGCCAGTCAGCTCTTGAAGATAGTTTCGCGCGTAATTGCCTTGTACTCCAACAGTTTTGAGAAAAAATTTTTAAGACTAGAAGCAATTTTTGCAAGTGATTGTTTTGAAATACAAATTATGCATTCCGATTAAACCTAAAACGAAATTTAATTCGTCGATCAAATATCAGTATTGCTTGATGCAGCAGAACACTCTTTGAAATATGTAGAAATGCACAGGTAGCCATAAGCCACGGAATTTCCCGAAAATAATGTTTTTCATTTAGCAAATCTTAGTTCTCAACGTAAATTACAACCAACTTGTTTACGCCAGATTTTACCAACTAGTAATTACGGTCATTTCCATAACAATTTGAAGGCTTTCTGGTTTCAATTTCTGCCTATATTTTAATTTTGTTTTATACTTTTTAGTTGCTATTTCTTGAAAAATTATGAAATAAATACTTGGCGAAAGAGAGGAAAATTCAATTTGCTGTACTCCTTGTTCATTGTTAAAAAGTATTGTTAAAAGTAATTGTAAAAGAAAACTGAGATTATCATTCTTGCCATATAACTTTCTTTAGTGATTTTTAGTTTTTTGTGTTTACCTTTAAAATCTTGTTTTTGTAGTAAAGATGTTGTTAGGCCCCCTCTTGTGGCGAAAAGTAGGTCAAATGGTTCGGTTAATAAGTCTGGAAGTACCGTCTCAAACGATTTCGGTGGCTCCATTTTTCAGTCTCGTAGCACTTCGTCCTGTGACGTTGTCAGCAAAAAGGTTGTTGCTATCTTTTGCACTCGTTTGAACTGTAGTCTCGCGGAGCGTCGGGTTCGTCTTTTGTTTTTGCCCTTGTTATGACTTATTCAAATCCGCCCGTCGTGTTACGTCATCGAATGCGAGCTGCCAACATGACTGAACTGGACGGTTGGTTGAGTTTTGGAGTTTGTTTTGTTTTGTCTTTACTTTCTACAGCTGCACTTGTCGAAGGTGTGTCACTTAACACGGCGTTCGCTTTGGCCTGCCAAATTTGATTCTATCATTTATATACAAGTCGAAAAAAAGATTGAACAGAGAGCAATCTTTCGATTGAACGCCAAGAACCTTTTCCACTTCGGTTGAACTCCAATTCACTTCAAACAAATGACGTAAAATGTAGTAGCTTTTTAAAAGGCGTTAAGAAGAAGTATTCGGTTGGGTTAAATTATGGGAACCCTAACATGAAACGCAAGCGAGGTCAAACGTGTCACGTGACCTTGAGTAAAGTCTGCTTGTAACGATAAATTAAAAATATGTAAATATTTCATTTTCAAGGAGTTTCAGATTTATTACATAATTTGGTAGCAAAAACTGCTTTCTTATTAAACCCTGTAACAATGTCTGTTTCTACCCGGAAAGCTTCTAAAAATAGAGCAGTGGAAATTTTTTGTAAGTCCTTTAAATTTTTTTGCCGTTGACGACAATTGCAACGAAACAACTGTATTCGCTTAAGCCTGTGTGACATATTTCGTAACAAACCTGGTTCCAAGTTGAGATTTCCACATTTTAATAACAATGTTGTTTAGTACGTACTCACATGCTTCAATTATAATACTAAACTAAACGTGATGAGGCTGTTTCCAAATACAGTAGTTTTAAAAATTTTGTTAGTACAAGTATAAGAACTGCCTCCCTGGCACAGTGATATCATCCCTGTTTTTGCCCCGGGACATCCAGTTTAATTCCCACGTAGACCAAATCTGATACAGTTTTGCCAACGTTTCGCTACCTTTGTAAAAATAAACCACAAGTTGGTTGTGTCGCGCAGACGCCAAGCTGTGTATAAGCACCACGGACTTGTAACATGCTTCGGCAAATTAAGCAAGTTTCATAAAGAAGCTTTGTTTTGTTTTATTTTAGGGAAACAGTTTGGTTCAAATGAACAAGATTTTTCGTTTGAATTGCTGTTTTTTTGACCAGCAGAATTTAGCAAAACCATGGTGAACTTTCAGACGTCATCACACTTTTTAAATGATTGCTTAAAAACGTTCTGATCTTTTAATCACCTTAAAGGTTTCAAAATATTATAAACAGAACAATACTATTTCTCTCATGCGGTTTTTAATAACAACGAAGACAGTTAATCATAAAAAAAAAGTGTTTGAATGGAATTTGTAAGAATCTTTATAGTGAAAGATGTATTTTTTTTCAACTGTATCGGGGCAAAACAGTTTTGTCCCTCTGTTCACTTTAGCTTATAAACTTCGATCATACTATTTGATTGGTTTGAAATGAGGGTACTTAAATTTCAGGCTGATATCTGGGTTACCCTGAATTATACGCGCCTATTTTTTTCGATTTCGGTTGACATTGAATAGAATTGATTAGAGTCATTGCAACCTGATCGATTGCGCTCGCAGCCGAGCGTCTGCACCTGTCAGCAAGTGCTATGCAGTGAGACTTGTGTGCGTGTCAAGCTAAGCTGTATTGCGCCCCTTGGTTTGGCTCTTTTTTGATTGATAAGGTCAATAAAGATCGCGCTTGTTCAGTGCGGCAAATCCCAAACGTCATAATCAATACGCGAACCGACTTAATTGATCGTTTCATTGTAGTAATGAGTGTATATTGATACTTCCTCGCTGATTGCAGCGCTTTTTCTATTGCTACGTTGGTCAGCAAATTTCGGTTCAAAATGTGGCCAACTGTTTCACATATACAGGCTAAAGCCTTGAAACTCAAAAACCTTGAAAAGCTTGAAAACTTGCGTATTAATCGGATTCAATTGTATTTTAGCGAGGTCAAATCCGCAATTAAACGTTTTAAATAACAAGAAATTCTTTTTTTTATTTTTAGATTTACCACCACTCGTAAACCGACAGAACCACCACAAACAAAATACCGGGTCGATTTTTTGGATTTTTTCATCTCTGTATTTATCCTCCTGACTCGCAGGAAAGCGACGGAGGCGCTATACATAGGGCAATCAATTAACCCAACCTGCTTCCGGAGATGCAAAGATATTGCTGTCTGATTAATTTTTTTTATTTTGGTTTTTTAGTTTTATAGAGATATGACTGAAATTTAGAATTGCTTGCCAAGACAGCCAAGCAGAGGAAAGTGCCTTAAAGTGTCTTTTTCAAGGACACAACAGAATGGCGCGAGTGGGTTTTGAACCGAGACCATTTTGATCACAATCCCGGCGTTTTAATTACTCGACCACACTGCCGACAGCTAAATTATGATGCTTTAATTCCGAGCTTTTGGTTCTTCGCTTCGTTTAGAGGATTTTTGGGACCTAGATTTTACAGATAAATTGATTGGCTAAATCAAATAAAAATTAAATAGTCAACAAAAAATTTTGCGATTCATAGTTTGAAAACTTTTTATTGAATTAATTTTTTAACGATCTAAAATAGGTAATATTTTTTCTAAGCTCGTTTTCTGTATTCAAAACGTGTTTATGCAGCGAATTTTTCAAGAATCAAAAAAGGCCCAAAAACCCCCAGGTTGAATCGATTACTTGTTGTTCCGACTCTGTGACCCTAATCGCTGAAGAAAGACGTTTTGGTCTGATGCATGTTGCTGAATTTTTTTTCTTTTTTGGTGATTGGTATTTAACACTTTTGCTTTTGCAGTTCCAGGTTTTCTTTTCAAAAATCTAGCCAACATAATTGAAATTCTTTACAAAAGATTTTTGCGTTTCGAAATACTTTTTTAAAAACCGTTTATCAAATTTAAGTCAGTTGTTATGTCATCATAAACGACCAGCCACTAGCAACAAAGATTACAATGCACATAGCACGGCCAATAAAAGTCCAGCTCCGTTGTTGCATCGCCTACGTAAAGAGGTGGTTAAAAAATTTTTAGAGTTAATTTTTAGGCTTTTTAATTTTTACTTAATACATTGTTAATACATTTGTACCTCTTGCTTAATCAAGTTTCCAGTATGCGCAATTAGAATTTAGAAATCACTGAATATTGATATAATAATAATAATAGTCGACGTCAAATTTCAAACACCAGTAAAAGTTGAGTTAAAATTTTTGTTTTCACTCATATCGCTCTTATTGCTGAGATGTATAAAATAGTGTTTTTCTAAGTCTGGCCTCTATAATCTGATTCTCGAGGACAAAATCAATTTTTGCCTTTCAAAATGCTGTGAAGACTAAAAAACGTCTTTGCTTTAAAATGAAAGCGAAAATGTGTGAAAAACTCGAAAAATTATCTTAACTTTTCAAGAAAAATAACATTATTTAGCTTTAAATTGAAAAGTTTTGATTTTTCGCGGGATAGATGTGGACAAAATGAGCTTTGTACAAGTTTTGTGTCGCCGCGCCGCTAAATACAAGTTTTAGGAATGCGAAAAGTTGATAAACACTAATTTAACACGTTTGATCCTGCTTACTTTGGGAAAAAACTGGACAGATGCCGTGAATTATTATCATTGGTACCTTACATCAGGGGTTCTCAAACTTTTATTGTTATGGAGCCCATGAAGAGGTTGACCATTATTTACGGAGCCCCACAATAAATTTATCAAAATAAAAACAAAAAAAACACATTATTACTTACCATTTAGGGGCCCGAGGCAAGAATTTTTAAAAATTGATATTGTCTGAGAAAAAAAAAGAGGTCTGATCTTGGCTTGCATATTTTTCTCCCAAAATCAAAGTGTTCTCTAAAAAAAAAAAAAAAAAAAAAAAGGTCTTCCCTTAAATTGAGTCTAAATTTGCTGTATCTGCTGGATACGGATGTATTTGCTGCTTTGTATTTAAAAGATATTCAAATTGCGGATTAATTGAAGTTACTTGTAGGTTGTTATTGCTTCTTTGGACAGTTGCAAAATTAGCCAAGTCAATATTTTAATAAGTAAACGAATAGCTCGCGGAGCCCCTAGGTCTCTCTCGCGGAGCCCTGGGGCCCCGTACGGAGCACTTTGAGAACCAATGCCTTACATAATTCGATTACAGCATTTATCGAGCGTGATTTAGACGTTTAACACCCGATTGACTAAGCTTTAAGTTTTTTCTATCTTCAGTAAATTTTAGCTGTGAAAAGTATTTTTTAATCAAAATTTTTTTTTCAACATCAAGATCACATTTAGAATATTCAGTAGATGATTTTACAAGAATTTGCAAGTTGGAAACTGACGTCGATAACATCACACTTTCCGGATAATTTCTCAATTTCCTTAGGATTTCCACAACAAATAAATTTAGCTCGTGCGATGATAGTTCGATATTTTTATTTCCAAACAAAACCATAGTATGCGTACCTCGTGCTGGTAGTTGGTTTGTCATACGCACGAGCGAGAGGTTTTCTTTTGGCGTCATAAATTGCGTCTTGAAGCTTGATTGCAACACATTGGACAGTGTTTACCAAATGCTATTTCCTCCTCGCATGGGCTTTTTTAGACTTTGAGGCCTATCTATATCATGTTCAATGACGTCATATTGCAATCCTGCTTATTTCTTGCCTCTCGTTTTGAACTTAGCGGAAACGCCGTGAAGGAAGTTGTAGTAAAATAACGAATCAACTTTTAAAATCATATAAGAGAGCCAATAAAAAAGGACAGTGCTCGTACGCCCATCGGATTTAAACTTATTGTAATGAGATCTGAGCTCGCGGGACTGTTTGTCTGTTTTTACGTTAATTTCGAAACGGTGAAATTGAGTTGGCGCTGGAATTTTTCTTGTTGGTGTTTCTGAAATCTTATTAAAAATGACGTAGCTGGTCTCGTTTGAAGAAAAGCTGATAGCCTGTCGTCGAGTAAGTTTATTTGCTCAAACGGCTTCATTGTTATTTAATTCTATCGCTTTAACGTTGAATTTATTGTAAATTGTTGACCTTGGCTCTGTTGACCGACTTTTATCGGCACATATTAACATCTCGCCCTACTTATGCACGCGTGGCGCTGATTGGTTTTCACGAGATCTGCCGATGACGTGGAATGAACTTAGGTTACTACTAAGCTGGCAAACTAAAACTGACTTCATTTACCCACAATGCAATAATGTTGCTCTGGTGCTGCGTCGTAATATCTTGACTTAAATAAGAGCTGAAAATAAAAGCATCTTACCACCCAAGACCTCTGCCAATGTATTGAAAAACGTTGAAGTAAAAGTTATAAAAATACTTAAAAACTAGTTTATTTACTTTATTAAAAAAAAAACTGTGCAAGTTTTTTGTATTTTCTCCGATATAGACCCCCACTCTTGTTTTTTCTCTTTGCTCGAATAACGGCCTGGATTAGATTTTACGTAAATGACTTGGCAGACTGCGCTGAATTGTGCCGTCAATATAAATCAACGCTTATCTCTATGGCGAATTTTTTCCAGTGTGATCACATTTATATAGCATAGATTGCTGTTTCGAACTACGAAGACATTTCATAAAATTCATCACCTCAGTCGGTAAAAGCTCAAGCTCAAAAATCCAGTTTCAAAACTATTTACTTAAAGAAATAGCGTCGAGCTTTAGTCTCTGGTTTTTCCAAACAGCAAGCCACCCAACGAAACACAATCAGTTTCGTTTTTGACTTCGGGTCAGGGCATTTTCGAACTTGGTAAGCCTGATAAATACTACATCTCTGCTTTTGTTATGACGAAAATAAAGATTTTAAAAAATACCAGAAATTGCGTTCATTCATTTGTCAAGGCATATTTCGCTTCGATAAGATTGGCCGACGAGACGCTATTTTTTCTGTTTTGCACCAACCCAAACAAGAAGAATGCGCCAATAGACAGAGGAAAAAGCGCGCGCTTTGTATCCACTTCGCCGACTGCGCTATACGAGATTCAAAACAACTTTGCCGATTTGAAGTTGTTTTTCAGCTAGAGCGTCATACATTGGAAGCGTCTGCCACTTAGAAGCCAACAAAACACTTCTCTTATTACTTGTCCACTTGAATAAAAAAACGACGGTTTTTTGACCGGCTTTTCTACGAATTAAATTTCCTTATGCAGTCGAAGCACTTGAAATAACTTGACAATAAGTTTTCAACATTTATCAAAGAATGTAATTGAAATACCTGTCTTCGATAGAAGTTAAATAATTCAACAATAATTTTCTGAGCAGCGAAAATTTGTTCTTAATGAAGATGCCCGCAAAATCTGTTCAAAAAATATCAAGTTTTTATAACCAGGGCAATCTAGAGCCTGTAGTTTTTTTAGAAAGACTTCTCTGTTTTTCACATAATGCCTATCAAGTACACGGGTACATCTTGTTTCTTACAAGTGTCGCCGATATTGTTGCCTCTGCAGCACGCACAAGCAACAGAGTGCAAATACCAGTTTCCACGCGGGCAAACGCGTCTGAGTCTCATCGCCTTCCGCTGCGAAATATTTTTGAAATAGAGTCGGCTTCAGCAGTAAACAAGCGCGTCAATTCAGCCTTTCAGACGTGCAGAGGCTTGTTTACGCCATTCAAGCCCTCCGCTACGAAGAGACTCACCTAGCTCAATCGTAAACTCGGTGAAACGTCAAACAGTCGATTATTGCCCGAGTGTTCGGTCATTTCTGTTTGTTTAGATTTAAACGGTTATGTCTCAATGTTGGCTTTAGTACATCGTATTGTTTTCGACCGACGTTTTCGGTTGTTAACCGCTTGGTCTATCAACAACATCGTCAGGCCTGAAGTCACCCATTGTGATCGAAAAGTTTGTAGGGCGTGTGTTGTCGTCGCGTTTGAGTGCGTGTGTGTATGGGTGCAATAAAGAACTCTTTGAGTGTATGTGCGGCGCGTTTTATCAGCGTGCTGCCACGAAAGCCAAGTGTGCCCTGCTGAGAAGTAGATAAAGATATTCTGTCAGCATTGCATTGCAAATCCCTTCGCGCTGTAAAAGCTTTCTCTAATTATCTTGTCAGGTTGACTGCATGTGTTCTAGCTCGAGTTTTCGTGCTATTCGATGCCGTCCAATCCTGAAAAGGCGCGCGTCTTTGCTGATTACGCAATGCTGCAAACTTGATAAGCAGCAGAATTTGACCCAGAAATAATAATTGAATATAGGCGTAGCCATACCTGCCTGTGGAGGGGGGAGAAATTGCCCCCGAATCTCAAAAATTTGGGAAAAATTAGAGTTTTCGAATAGCGACAAGGAATTATTTGGGCAAAACCAGAATTTTTTGGGCAGCGATAGAAAAAATTTGGAAAAAATCTGACTTTTTTGCTCTTCACCGTAAATTTTAGATAAATTTTCTTCTCACATTCGTAAAGTTCAAAAAAATCATGATTCGAGCAAACGTCACAGAATTTGCCCTCCCCCAATTTTTTTCGGCTGGTATTCCTATAAATATAGGTTACGCTTCGTGGCTGGCGACTTGTCCAATTTCACTTACGCAACAACTTATATATTTGCGCAAGGCTCAAGTACATGTTTGAATATGACGCTTGCCTGCTGACGCGGCGAAAGCACTCGGCTTAATTCTCAAACTGCTTGAAACAAGGGGTCAAGCGTCCACATGGGATTGTTATCACTTTAAGAAGATCTCTTAGCTCGCACTTTTCGTTTGGCATTTTTTTAATGGCTCGTTTTTTACGCAGAAAACTGAAAGTGGTGCTGTTGAAGTTAGCAACAAACGAATCAAAGATGAAAAGCTTGGGGACGGAGAATCCAATTCACCTAAGTCACCTAGTACTGGCCTTGGATGTAAGTAAAGCAGTCACACGTCAAGTATCATACATTAAAATCGTTACGAGTTCTTTATCTCGTTTGCGGCTTGCCATCGGACAACCAATTAAACTTGTAGTTGAAAGTTTTTTTATAAAACGTTTGAAAACCGTTTTGTCAATAAGATATTCTTCCCATAGAACATTGTAAAAGGTTGTATTTTGCTCTTTCTTCATTTTCAAACGAAACCAAACTTGTTTTTTTCTTACCTTTTTCTGTCGGCTTAAATTATTTCAATTTCACATTAATTTTCAGTTCCAGTCTCATTACGTTCGGCGTTCAAATCTTGGTCTGGCAACTTACCTCCCAACTTTGCGAGCATAGTCGGGATTCAAGAAGCTGCTCTTTTAAAGGCTTACGAATCTTTGCTCCGAGACAGGTGGGAACTGCTTACTTTTTAAAAACAGTCAATCCAGTGAAACTTTTAATTTTATTTTGTTATTTTAACGCAACTGTCAGTTAGGCATTCAAATAGTAATCATTTGTTATAATTTATAGACAGCTGTTGCCGCCCGGATTGCTTCGTACTTCGACTTCTGCGCAATCCTCAGAACGGCAAGTATTTAGTTTAATGTGGCAGGCTGTGATGATGTTGCTTGATCTGGTTTTGTTTTTATTGACGTTGCATTTCATATCAACGCAGTTTTAGCCAAGTGCTAAGCTTTGATTGTGAATCGCGCATTATAAGCTGGGTGAAGTTTAGTTAATGTGCAGCCTTCGGCAAAAAAACGATTAAGTTTTTGTATAAGTAAAAGTTGATCGACAGAAATTGATCCTTTTAATTTCCCTTTTTATATTCCGTAGCTTATCCGAAGTGAATTAAAACCGGCTAAGCCGGCAGAAACTAGCACTGATAACAGATGAACTAGTTGGCGCCTATCAGTTATCTTTGTAGTTGAACGGCTTTTGATTGAGTTTGAATTTTAATAAAGATAAATTTAATGTATTGTTTAATGTAATCATTTCTTTTGAGATAATAAAAGAAAGCAAATTTGTTTTCTCGGCAATTCCGGACGTCCATGTTAAATCGATAAATTTGATAACCAACTTCTTAGTATTTAAGCTTTCGCCCTGCTTTTCATCACCTGTTGAGAGTAATTTTTTGAATAAGAGATTAAAAAGCTTCAATCCGCCGAACCCGCGTCGATAAACAAGATTCCGGCGGTTAATGACGCGGTCACGTGACACGCTCGCAAGACCAACCAATCGAACGTCGCAGCCGTTATCAGGCTAGATTTTCTTTCTGGGTCGTAATCAGCACACAGCGCTCGCGCTCGATAGCCCCCCGCAGAAACCGCGAGCGCTTTCCCTTCTGCTCGCGGCATTTCGCTGTCGTTCGCCATGGTAGCTTTGCTTTATCGAGATTTCAAAAGTACGTTGCAATGGAAAGTATAAAAACATTCCTTGATTTCCAGGTCAGCGGCCGCTTTTCCGCCTAACATAAGCCTGCATATGGCTGATGTACAGAAATCATTTGCTATCACGAGAGAGGCGGAACAAGAAAATCGGCCCCAGAAAAGAGATAAGACTGCTTTCATCAAAACTGAGGGTGAGTTGGTGTTTATGATGGCAGTTGCTGGGCTGTTTCATCAGTGAGTAGTTAAAATGTGATTGATTTACATTGTTCACTTTTAGGAGCACTCCAAAACGGATCTTATCCTGGCTCCTATCGAAGAGTCAGCGACGAAAGCAATTCCTACTCGCGGGTAGCTGATAAAACAAGATGTCCTGTGGAGGACAGACCTGCATCGGACCCAGCTTCCTCGAAAGATACCTGTGATTTCGGATCGGAAATCAGAAAGCATTATTCCGTCGATTCATTTGTCCCAGAAAGAACTGAAGCTTTGAACTTAAAACGGCCGAAAAAATCCGACAAGGAAAAAGCTATCAAATCGAGCGATTCAGAGAAATATCGAGAAGAAAAAGGAAGAAAAGTCCCGGATGAAAGAAGCGCCGTGGCCGCGTCCGCCATGCTGCAGCTGTCTTCCGGAGAAGATAAAATTGGTTGTCGCTCTCGTGAACACTCCCGTGACTATTCTGGTAAATCACGTGACGCGTGTAGCAGGGCGTCATCTTTTCCTAAAATAGTTCCGCTTAAATCCGACGGAGACGGCCACGAATGGTTGTTCCGTGACCGCCAATTCATCCTGAAATCATCAAGCACTAGAGACTTGATAGTGGTAAGATTAAGTTGAGTTTTCGCTTAAAAGACGGTTTCATGCGAAACAGTTAAAGTTATGGACACTTGGCTTTTACATGGCGTTTACGCTCGGCGTACGAAATTTAACAGACACTAATCGTGCGCTTAGCGTATACGCCAGGTAAAAGCCAATTGTTGGACAGGCCTAAGTGCGACTGTCAATTTTTATGCTTAAAGCTTTTAATTTAACCAATTGATTATAATAGCTGATGGTAGTAAAAGCCAAACGTTTCGGCACGTATCAAATGACCCTCGTTAGAAAAAAACAACTTATCCCCGAATTTCAACAGAAGATGTTCGAATTACTTTTAATTACCTGAAACCGAGTTTTTGTAATCGTTTTAAATCGCTCGGTCTGGTAACCATTCTATACAATAAATAGAGGTCTTTCTACGGACAATATAAAAGCATTTTAACTAGTAAAAAATAAAAATAAAAATCTGGTTTTGTTGTTAGTAAAGAGCGGAACGCTGTTGTTGTTAATAATTGTTAATAAAAAATAATGATGGTTTTTTGACAGTTTCTTCAACTTTCATCATTTATTGATGACAATAAAAAGCGCGAAGAATTACTTGAAGAAATTGTCAAAATGAAACACATTGACGAAGAGAAAATAGCTGCTTTGAAACGAAGCAATGACGATCTTCTTGAGGTATGACATCATGCTGATGTAAAGTATTGCTCGGCACAGAACTGATAAGGTTGAAAGATTTGTTCCTGAGGCTGTTTGTAGCTTAGCCGTTTTGAATTGTTGCTTAAATTGGAATTATCAAAGATTTCTTTCCTAGAAAATCGGGAGATTGAAGTTATCTAATACACACAACGTCAAAGAAACTTCTGACGTCAAGACGGAATTACGTCACGAACTGGAGCAAGCGAGGTTTGTGTTTTTTTTGAGTTTTAACGTTTGTGTTCCACTCTTTGTGGGCGATGCAAGGATCAATCAAGGGGTTATGAGCGCCCTAGGTCTAAAGCTTAACCTTAGTTTTGGTTTCAACATTGATGTCAATTTCAACAGCTTAAAAAATCAATTTCAAATTAAGTTGGATTTTCGACCCCATCGGATATATTTTTCTAGTCAGAATAACTATTTTATCTGCAAATTTTACGAGTTTAGTAGAGGCTACGAACAACATGGCGTTGTAAGCAAAGCCAGCGGTTGCTCTATGAAGGTTTCGTCGAACTTTTTTATCGCGATTAACATATTTGGTGTATCTGATGAGATCTTAATGTTTTGGTATGCGCAATAGAAAACAAATTTTATTTTTTCGTGTCTTTCATCAGCACTCTTTGTTTAAACATATCAATAAACGCTAAAAACTTTCCATTCAACTTAACTTGCGCAGTGTTTATTACGAAAAATTTTATTTGTTTATGTTTTCCAGCTCGTAGCTTGGCAATGAGTTAGAAACGTTCGTTTTTGCATAAGTTAAATTTTTGTGTTTCAGTTAAAAATTTTTGATCCATTCTCCTTTAACTGTTGCGGTAAATAGCATTGTTGTAGAAACGACTTGATTGCTTTTAGAAATACTTTTCACAACCAAATCAAAGATGCGAATGATAATCTCGTGTCTTTGGGCAAGAGCGTTGCTGACTTGCGAAAACATCCCGGATGTCATCAAGAAAGAGATATCCTCCAATACAAAGTGAGCTCGATGGAGATAATTCGAAACTGTTCAATTTGGCTTTTGTGTGACATTTTTCAGTTTTTGTTTGAGATTTTGTGTGCGAGTTTTCAATTTGTTTTGTACAAGATTGCTTTAAAAATTTACCAAATTAAATGTTTCTATGCAGCAGGCGTTCAATTACTAAAAAATTTCCTCGTGACAGATTTTGGATCGTCTCCACAAACAAGTTGACGACAAGGAAGAAGCACTCAGGCAACTGGAGAAAGAATTACTGGATGAGCGAGACCGACGTGTCGTGGCAGAATCTCATGTGAAGGAGCTTAAACGTGTCCTCCGAGAACATCAAACTATGGTAAGAACTATGTCCGGACAATTCGGACCGAAAAAATATGGTACCAAGAATGAATTATATTTTAATCTTGACCACCAATTTTATTTGAGATGATTAATTAAGGAAAAGATTAGGGTTATAAATTCTTCAGAAAAATCAATTGTCATGGTACCGAATTGTCCTAGCACCGATGAGGACAGCAGAGTCTACTTTGTGTATGCCACGTTCAGCGTTTGAGTTAAGGCTGGAAGTTGTTGGATGGCATTTGTTGTGAATTTCTAACTTTGATCGTAATCTGGGTTTTTTTATTCAATTTAATCATGTGATGACCGGTTTAATCTGTGACTGTTTTAAAAATCCGTGTTATGCTTGTTAAATTGTAATTGTTGGTTTTTATTTAGGAAAGAAATGATTCTGCAATTTCTAAGTCGAAATACAACATTCAATCACCTTCAGCATGTAGCTCTTTATCACCACCTAAAAATGTTACAAATGAAAACTTTAGTCCACCGAGGTCGCTAATACGATCAATGTTGTCGTCGCCGCCAAGCAGCGTCGCTGTTATAAACAATGGTCGAACATAATCTTGTTAACGTCACTTCGACTGGCGTGTTGTCATCCCCGTGTTGTTTGCGTGAGTTTGCAATAATTACGCATCGATTGTGTGTTAACAAGTTTTTTCTTGATGTCTTTTTTCAGCTTGTCACCTTTTTTTCATTTTTTCCGGCTTGTGTACATTACCTCAAGATTCGTTTGATATTTTTTGTGTTTAAGTTCGATTTTACTGCCTTGCTTTTTTCTCGTATAGGCTTACTTTCGTAGTGTTTGCTCGGTCGTCCCGATACGGTTCGATGAACCTCAATACAGCGTGATTTAAACAGCCAAAAATGTGGTGATATCTTTAGTCTAACAAAGATTTTGAATTCACTGTAGTTGAGCGATTTCGACTCGACTTTTTCATATTTTATTGCCAGATTAATTGGTGCAAGATCCGCTAAACAAAAGTTGCGACTATTTAAAGATCTATCAGATCTCTAATGCTTTAATTTGGGTTTGTCATCATAAAGTGCGTTTTGGTGTAATATGAATTGTTTTCTCATTTCAAGGTTCATTTGTATATATTTTCAGTTTGTAACTTAATGTATAGACGTCGAGTTTTTATTGGTCAATCGTGGCCCAATCGCAATGCAAATTCAATAGAAAGAATGGAAACTAGCTGTCCAAGTTATGTCGTCCCGTTGGTTAGCTGATAAATATGTCAATATTTGCTTGTACATCTGAACTAAAGAAAATGCAACTATGAATTTGAATAATTTTTTTGTAGTTTTTTTCACCAGTTTTTGATAATTCTTGTTCATTTTTGCCTAAATAAAAAATTTAAAGACATAACCATTAGACAAATATTAAATAGATAAAAAATTGTCAGAAAATTTAAATTTTTTTTGTTCTTTTATAATGTTGTAAGAAGTTCAATAAATTACCTACTAAATATTGAAATGAATATTATTCAGAAGTTTTTTTTTTTATATAATATCCGTCTCTTATTACAAGTTTATATGGATCAAGGGCGCTTTAAGCTTTTGAAAAGTAGGGTGATCATACCGAAAAAAACTAAAACCTCCAAAAAAAGAAGATAATCATTTTGCAAGGAGTTGATCTTTAAGTATTAAATTAAGTTTTGCTAGTTACAATCATTCTCAACGACGCCTGATTTTAAACTTGCCCGACCAAAGAAAGGAAATATATGAAGAGTCTATTGGCGATGCAAAACTTTAAGATAGCTTTAAAAAGCGTGTTGATTCTTCGAAGACTGTTCATCTGACACTCATCGGGAAAAATCGTCCGCATGAAATGAGAGCAATCCAATCGCGGTAATATGAGAAAGGAGTCTGATCATTTTAACCAATCAGATTCCTTCTCCTTTCCTATATTACCACAATTGGATCGCTCTCAGTTCATTCTGACGATTTCTTCAGATGAGTGTCTGATGCCAAGTCTTCGAGAAATAAAGACGCTTTTTAAAACTATCTTAAAGGAAATATAGCACAAGATTATAAAAACACACAAATAGGAAGGGCCTGCAGCGGGACTTATCTAAGCAGGAGCAAAACTAAAAACAGCAGTTCACCCTTAGGGTTGCCAGATCAACGGGCTGGGCCTTTGATTTTGATCAAGCGCTTGCCCAGACCTGCTTTCGGAGATTGCAGGCCTGCTCCCAGTTATCGCTTTTCTGTTAAATTATTTGCGTCATCAAAAACTAAAAATTGAAGTAATCACCTGATAATTGCACAAAGTATAGCGCCTCCGACGTTTCATTGCAAGTCATTGGGAGAAATATAGCATGAAAAAAGAAAGTAAAAGTTGAAACTCACTTGTCAAGGGGGCGATTCTGATTTTAGTCAAATTTTTGGGCTTATTCGTTCGAAAAATTTTACCGATTATTGCCTGATTTGCGCCAAATTTTTTGGATCCTCTTTCAAAAATTGAATTTCTTAAAAATAAAAGATATTGTTAAACTTGAAATGGCAAAAACAATGTTTTGCTTGAATAAAAATTCAGCAAAAAATGAGTCCCAAACTATTGTAAGTATAACCCAAAAACACCATTATAAAACAAGACTGGCAGGACAACAAAATTACTTTCAACCTAGAAAGAGAACAGAATTAGGTAAAAAGACATTTTCTTACATTAGACCTAAAATATGGCAAGAAGTACCTTTCGAATTAAAGTCACTTTCTTATAATCAATTTAAGAAGAAATTTAAACTTTTTTTAACTTGTCAATATTAAATAAGATGCCACAACAGTTTGATGAAGTCAGCTGGCACATGGAAATTTATTTAATAACAACTAATATTGCTAATTAATCTTCATTGTTTTTCTAAATGTATTGTGTTTTTGTAAGTGTACTGGTGTGTTTCTCTGATAAAAAAAAAAATTTTTTTTTGTCCCACTATTTAGAGCAGGGGTTTTCAACCTATGGGCCATGGCCCAGTAGTGGGCCACAGTGGTTTTTTTAGTGGGCCATGGAGCATAAATCAAAATGAAAGCAATATGTATAATATATATGTATAATTAGGCTTGCCATCCGTCCCATTTTTTAGGCATTTTTCTGGCGTCTTGTGCAGTCAACCACATGAAGACTTTTTTTTTTTTTAGAGAACATTATGATTTTGGGACAAAAATAGGGAAAATTGACAGCAATTCCAAATGAAGACTTTTTTTTTTTTTTTAGAGAACACTATGATTTTGGGATGGGAATTTAATTTTGTTGACCAAAGTGGGTTGTGAAGTTAACTTGGGTTGAAAAATAGGCCACGGTACAAAAAAGGTTGAAAACCACTGATTTAGAGGGAGGCAGTTGACTAGAAGACCGTATGGTCATTTCGCTGCCTTCCTGTGCTTTCGAAAACTTTTTTTTCACATATATTGGTGTATTTTTCGTTTTGAAGCACAAAACAAATAAATAGATTAATTGATTGATTGATCAAGTTCAAGTTTTATTAAATCTCCACTCTTAAAATCCTTTTCACTAATATCTTTTACGAAAGCGAGGTAAAAACCAGCAATAAAAGTTAGGTGGAGACTCCAAAATAAGAAACGTTACTTCCAAGAAGTCGTATGAAAACAATTTGCAGCAAAACAAATCAAACTTGTGGGCCCTAGTTTGGTGATTATGACACTGGATAAAGCCTGGATACAGTGAAAACACCAACAAAATTACAATAAAAGTAACAAATAAAGGGCAAAAAAACAATAGCAAAATCGCATTTTTAAAAGTTTAATTTACGATGACGTGGTGGCGGATTAGATTGGGAGGATTCGAAAAAGCTAAACTCTCTCCTAGGCCTACTTCGTTTTCTGAGATATGCAAAGGTCGCAATACGTTTTTAGAGGTTTGCCCTGAATCGAGGCGCATAAATGTAGAAATACCAAACTGTAAAAGACACATTTCAGCACAGGTTAAGTTCAAACTTTCGCTGATTAGCTTGAGCCCAATAATCAGTAGAAATTTTTAAATCCAAGTTAAAAACTTTAATAGCTGTGAACCAAAAATGGTTTGGCATGGAAAAGCACTGCTCTAAGCAAAAAACGTTAAAAATATTGAACATTTAAAAGAGATATTGTCCTTTTATAATTTGGAATAAGTTAGCCAATAAACTACTTTTTTTTACTTCTCTTTCTCCTGCAAATAAATTCGTCTACTACACTAAAAACGTGTAGCAAAATAAAAAAAATTTTGCAAAATTCTGCAAATATCAAAAACGTTGGCTGCAATGATCAAAGAACTCGCAGCAGTTTTTTAACTGTTGATAAATTCGTCTACGTACAATATGTTGGAGTAACTCGTGGTCAACCGTGCTTTTCTTTAAATCGATATTTACACCAATTCGACAAGGATTCTATAGGATTAGTATGGTCTCCTTGAGGAGTCACAAATTGTTGGCTGTGTTTGACGTCCGGCGGACGTATTCCAATGCCGGAAAAACAAATTCCATCGAAAAAAGGGTAAAGAAAAATGTACCGTAATGATGCACTTTAAATATTTGCTTAGTTGTAAATGAAACGTCAAAAACTTTTGGGAAAATCCAAAACGAAAAATAGTGTAATAAAATTAAAGTTTTTTTTTACGTATTCTGCTTTATACAATAATGTTTGAACAATAAGCATGATTTTGTCGATCTATCTGGCAAATTCTATTACTCTTTACAATGGAATTTTTGAAACACATTGCCTCTAAACAAAAATTGATTTTCCTTTTTCAAAAATTTGATTTCCAAAAAGCATTTTTGTTTTATATTTCTACACGCTTCACAGTTCACAAATTTTCGGTAGGTGCTACCGAGTTTACTATAGGTCATTGAACTTTATAATGCTTTGGGAAAATCTTTTTAGTTTACGGCAGTGGGGCACAACCTGTCCTATGACAATCAATCTATCAACACCTTATACACCGATTCTCAATCTGTCTTGTCCAGTCTCTATTTCTTTTTTATACTTAACACCAAATCTTTCAGCTATTTCTAAACTAGTCTAGTCCCTTTCCGGTGGATAGCTGGTCACTCTTTTCTTTGTGCCAATGACTTAGCGCTGAGTTAAGCGCATCGTATAACCTCTCCACAATTGCACTACTTCTCTCACCTTTTAATTCCTCCCAACGCCTTTCCATCTACACCAGTTGAATATGCGGTGTCCAATCTGGTATTTTCCTGATTACATCCCTACTGTACCTTTTGAAAAGCTAATATCTTCTTCGCTCCGTTTGATGTTTCCTCTCTCGATTACGCTGCAAAAGATTCAGCACCTTTCTTGTTTCATATCTTTTACGATTGGTCAAGCCGAAACTTTTTGTGCAGCAACTGTGGCTCTGAATCACAGAACATATCTTCCATCTCATATTAGACTGTTTTGATCTTAATGTCCATCCATCTTTAGGTCTTCGTCGTCGTTTGAAAGGGTATTCACTCCGAGTCAGTCACAAATAGGACTGGGTCCGAGGGTTTATCTTTTTACTACCCCATACTGCTGTACTGCCTGAGGTAAATGCTGGCAGTGATGGTGTGAGCCAGCATTGGGTTTCTTCATCCCAAACCGTCAGATCACGTGCTCCATGTGGTGCCCGATGTATGGGGCACGGTTTATTTAGAGGTATCGCACTCGCAATTCGGTAAATAGGCGAGACCACATTACTGCATGGACGAATGGAGTCGCCCAACACCAGTCCGCAGGCAATTGAGTATGTAGCGAGTTTGTTTTGGCACACGAATAAACAAAGCTGAATTCATTTATTGCAAAGACGAGTCTCATAAAATAACTGAGAGCAGAACAATAATCACCGCACGAGAAGCACGGAATTGAAGATTCTCAAGGATGCCTCAGTCTGACCATCCACATATAGTTTGCCTCCCTAGCCCGAACTCCAGCCTCTCAGTTTCTTTCTCTGCTCTGCACTCTGCCCTGTCACGACTGAGTTATGGCATTTAAAAAAGCGATTTAGTTATTAGTTTCTTGGGTGGACGAATTATCCTTTTTCTATACGAAAACGACGAGACTTCATAATAAGCAATCGGCAGTTTCTTGGTAATATGCGGCCTGATTAACCACGAAATAAGGTGCCACGAATACGAGTTTACGACCAGCCAACGTGTACCAAGAAATATAACAAATTAAGCTTGGGAAAAATAACTATTTACGATTCAAGGTCTGAGAAACCAAACTTTGCGAACTAAGGACGAAATACGTAATGCAACGAGCGAATAATATTTTGTACAATAAACACTAAACACGTTTAAATGCCTTGTAGGAGATGAGTTTGATACAAGTTTAACCTAAGCTGTTGGGGGAAAGCTCAATCCAACAGCCTTGGCACTGATTAGAGGTATGAAATCACAGAACCTGATGTATTCTCACAGTACTTCGTGTTCCATCTGTAGTTTGTCCTCTGAGAATCGCGGATGCCTAGTCTGGCAAGCAAGGTTGATAGATTCCGCACAGCTGGCACAAATGGGCATTTAGATCTTAGTCTCACTTGGCGAGCATCTGAGGAACCATTAAAAGACCATGCAGTATATGGTCAGGGTCCAGATATTCATGGTCATCCAAAGAAATCGCTACTAGTCGGAGAAGCACAGCTGGCTAGATGGGTAGGTAGTCCGTTGGAGTAAGACGCGGGCATCCAGTGACTATGCCCAAGGCGTCATTCAGGACATTGTCTATGAGGTGAATATGAGCGCTACGACACCAGATTGGGGCGCAATACTCAACTATTAAGTAGACCAAAGATAAGGCAGCTGCAATGCGTAGTGTTTTGGTACCAGAACTCCATTCTACAGTAAGTCTACAAGTCGCCTCAGCAGTGTGACGCGCGATGATAGTTTTTTGTGCAATGCCACTAGATGGTGACGGAGCGTGAGCGATCTATCCAGTTTTACCTCACGTTTGGCCTCTCAGTTATTTAATAAAAGGTTGCCGTCCCGTTTTAGTGTGACCGAGCTTCAACCTCCAAATCTGGAGATACGCTGAAAGTGTAGTCATGTCTTGACTTAAAGTTTCCTCCAATTCCTCCCAGTTTCCAGAAGAGTGCAGCAATGTTAGATCGTCTGCACAAGCAAACTTTCTAAAAATGTAGAGGGCAGCTCCTATCTATAGACGTTGAAAAAGAAATGAGTCAAAACCGATCCCTGAGAAACGCCATTTTTTAGACAACGTAGCCTGCTTTGTTTGTTGTCACTGATAGTAAGGGTTAAACTTGGTTTTGTATAAACTCCATGATCATTCTGACCATGTACTTATCCGGCAGAAGCCTCAGCAGCTTGCAGGTAAGGCCACGGTGCCAAACAGTGTCATATGCCTCTATCAGATTGACAAATACGGCACCGGCCTTCTTAATTATTTATTTATTCTATCTCAATATTTATCTTCCTGACTTACAGGAAAGCAACGAGGCATTAATACATAGGGTAAGCAATCACCCCGACCTGCTTCAGGAGATGCCAAGATATTGCTGCCCGCTTGAAATTTAATAGAGATATGACTAAAATTTTGAACTGCTTGCCAAAACCACCAAGCAGGAGAAAGTGCCGTAAAGTGTCTTTCCCAAGGGCACAACAGAATCGCGGGAGTAGGTTTTGACCGAGACATGTCATTCACAATCCCGGCGCTGTAACCACTCGACCACGCTGCCGCCTCTTCTTCTTAGCCTCGAAAGGATCCTCGATGTTCTGTGTCAACAGAACAATTTAATCCACGGTTGCCTTCACGTGTCGAAACCCAGTCTTCTCTTTTGGGAGCAATGGATCAATAGCTTGACGTGGGCACAGATAAGTCTTTTGGGGATCTTGTAGGGGACACAGGTCAGAGATATCAGTCGATAACTCTTTGGGATTCGGCTTTGGGATCGCGACTACAAGTGCTTTTCTCCAGATCTTGAGAATCTTGATTTGGCGCTAGCAGAAAGTAAAGAAGTTACGTAATCACGACTTCAAAGCAGCTCTGGTATAGATTATGAGCTCTGAGCAGATGGAATCAGGGCCAGGAGGTTTACCTGGTTTTAAGTGTTGGTGGGCAGTAGTGAATTCTCTTTGAGAAAAAGTGTCAGAGATATTCACTGGGTTTTGTATTTTGGCCTTTCAAAGGTCAGACACTTCTTGAGAAACAAGTCGAGATGAATTACGATCAATAGCCTTGTATCTCTCATTTCTAACCAGCTGAGATGCAATAGCATCAGCCGAAATGGGACAGTGATGAGGAAAGTGTCGTGACCTACCAGTAAGTTAGTACAATATACTTCATGCTTTATGCCTAGAGTGTGAAAAGTCAATGCTCATGTTTTATAGAGAGATTCACACTCCGCATCCCAACACGGAATATAGTTGTTTCTATGACCGTGTGAGATGGTATTTTTGGCCACTTTCTTGATGATGTTACAAAAGTCCTTGTGAGCCGCACCCGCATCGAGTGAATCAGACGGCAACAAAGTCTTTGCAAATTTGCTTTCCAACTCCAACCAACTCCAACATAGTATAATCCGTTTCCAACTTTGTAGTACCTTCATTTGGCCTTTCGGAAGTTCCGTCGCTTCACACACATGTTTGGCACTAACAGAGCAAACCTTGGTGGTACACTAAGCAAAGGTCGATGTTGTGACCTGGGGAACTTTTCATAAACACGTCTATCCGGTAAGCGACTATAAGGACTTATGCTAGCGAAAGCTAGATATGGATTAGTGGCAGTGTTTCATTGCCTAAAACCTGGCGGCATCCTTGGTGTTATATAGGAGGGCAAAATTATTAATACTTGCCCAGCTAACCAAGCACTCACCGTCCAAAATGTTATTGTCGTAACCCCAATCAACGTGGCAACAGTTAAAATGACAAAGACAGGGTGAGGAAACACTGGGAGATATAGGGATCGCAGTCCTGTTGGTGGAGATTTATAGACGTTGACTATTCTATAACCATAAACGTCCACGCACAACCACTCAATCTGCGATATCGGTGGAGATTGGTTCAAAAGCGTATGCCTTAGTCTCTCGTGGACAAACGTAGCAAGGCCATGCTTCCTGCTTAAGGAAGACCTAGCTAGTTGGAAGCCTGAAAGTACTAGCTTTTCGGCATTAGTTCAGTGGGTCTCCTGTAGTAGGATGACGAGTGCCTCAAACTGCAAAGCAAGATAATGAAGAACGTTTATCTTGCTTGCAGTGAGGTCTTCAATTTTCAGCTGGAAAATAGTGGGTGTTCGGAACTTGTTGGCAATGTACCCTGAAAAGGGTAGTTTTTTCCAGGCATTACCCCGTCCTGAGAAGGACGTTTGCCGATTAGCAGACCCTCGCTGAAAATCGGAATGGGTAAATACCCTGTGGCGCATTGCCACTGCTCGCGCTACTATGACATCATAATGGTCATTGTCAAGGCTTGTGCGAACTTGAGCACGTGGAAGAGAAGTTCAGTTGGGCATTTTGAAGTCTTTGTTTGAAGTTAAAAAAAGTTTTGAGTTTTGCAGTCTTAAAACTATCTGTTAAATTACTTAAAGTGAAATTACTTAAACTACTGAAAGTGCTTACGAGGTAGGCGACAACGACAAGAGCAAAATAGACGAAGATTATAATCAAATAAACATATCAGACAACAGTTCCAAAAGAAACTTGACTAAACTTCCCACTCTTGCTTCTGTTTGCGATAGGTATAGTGTTTCAAACTATGCTAATGCTGCCATAGCCTCGGCCACGCTGGTTGAAACTGGGAGATAAGAGGAGGCGATGCAGAGAGGAAAGATGGAAAGGAGAGCTTGGAAGTTTAAAGTAACTCACATCTTTATATTTTGATGGAAAGAAAACCATGACCAGAGTTCTTGTGAAAAACAATAAAACAGGAAGGTGGAGTCCAACGATAATAGTAGATGATCACTATGTCGTGTTGACTGAACCTGGCAACGACAATTTTAACTGATGTGACACCCAAAACTGGGTATGGGAAGGTGGTAGCTCGAGCCATCTATGACTTTCCGGGTGAGCACGAGTTGACAAATCAGCCACTATATGTTGCTGGTTGTGAATGTTGATTGACTGGGACACTGAACTGAAAACTGAGCCCTCAGCCCTCAGTAATGAGGAAGTTTTAGGAAGTTTTAGGTATCCTTGAAAAACCGCTGAGTGTTCCGAAGTGGCCAAACCACACTCAGTCAGTTGAGAGAGAAATCCGGGTCATGACAAGTGGCAGGCTACAAGGCAAGAGATGGTTACATCAGGCAGCGGCTTAGCAGCAGACGAATTACGCCTACATTTAGAACCAAGAAGCATTTCAGCTTCAATTATTAACTGAGAAACAATAACAATTATTAATGCCAAGACATCGCAGTGTTTGAATAAAATTGTTTCTCATACTTAAAAGTCGGTTAGTTTTTACAGTTATCAACGCTTTGTACTAGACTTTGCCTATATACTTTGCCTATATACACCTTATATATAGGCAAAATTAGCCAAAAATTGACATGAAAAGTCGGTAAGAAAGATGAGCTCATTTTAACGCAAAATTTGGCCTAGACGTTTATCTTGCCCATAGCAACAAGGCCCTAAGCGACCATAGTAAAATTTAAAAATTTGTATTTTTTCATTGCGCCCTATGCACCAATATCTACAAGACCAAATGCAGCTCATGCAAAATGAACTACCTGCTCGTAAATAAAAAGAATTATAGGCCCACCAACGCATCGATTTGGCTGGTAAGCTATTTGTGCTAAGTTTTACGTTAAATTTCGGACAATCCAGATTGAAATTTTTTTGTTAATAATACCAATATTTTGAAAGACCGGTCCATAGCCGTAGGACAGAATGAATGTTGGGGGAGAGGAAGCCTACAGTTTTGTTAAAATTTTATTGGCGTTTGCCCGAATCATGAACTTTAAGTGCTTTACGGATATGAGAAAAAATTTTGTCCCAAATTTAAAGTGAAGATCAAAAGAAGGTCATCACTTTTAATCCGTGTCCAATTTTTCTATTTTCGTTCAAAAAAACAAGTAAAGACAAAAAAAAGGTCTTTAATCAATAAATCAATACATTTTCATTTTCGGAAATATAAACAAACCAAATAATAATAATAATAATAATAATACACAATTAAATAAACAATAATCTGAGACGCAGGATATATTATATGTAATGATGCCTGAGGAAGACTGTATATTGAACTTTTGGTCTTCTGGTCTGCAGCCACCCTTGTCGCAAAATTGCGCATGATCAATTAAGTCACGGGCAGTGGTGGATATTGGGTAAGGCGAATGAGGCAGTTGCTCCGGGACCCCCCTCGAAAATAGCACATATAGTTTCATTTCGTTGCAAATGTTTTTTGGAGATCATTCTGAAGTCGGGACGAAAAGTGAGAAATACAAGATCGATTCGAGGTGAAGACTTTTTTTTATAGATCACTATGATTTTGGGAGAAAAAAGTGAAAGACGAGATCAAAGCTCTTTTTCTTTTTTAGGGAACATCAATTTTTGAAAATCCTTGCCCCGGGCTCCTGAATTTGAATATCCACCACTGATCACGGGTTCCAAAACTTTCTGCGTGCAACCCCTTTCCAATTATCAAAAATTTTTGCGGTTCCTTTTATCTTTTATGCTTAAACTTTAAAAAATTTAATTTTCAGAATTTATTGTTACTAAAACAAAAAAGCAGACCAACAACAGTATTTACTAAGATTGAAAAAACGAGCTATTCATATTTTTACCTACAGTAAGTCAAATTTTGGCTCAGTGTTTGTTAGTGCTTGTCTTATAGCAGTTTCTGCGTCTTTAATGCTTGCGCGATACTTTGTTTTGATAGATGTCAAAATTGAAAAAGCGGACTCACATATATATGTTGAAACATATGGGAGAAGAACACTTATCGCAAAATCAGACAACGCTGAATATTCTGCTTCAAGACTAAGCCAAAAAGTACAAAGTTTTTTTGTTTTTTTTAAACAAACTGTGCCTTTGAATCACTTTTTTGAAAATTCGGAGGGAGATGATCGATGCTTTGATTCGACAAAATAAATAGGTTTTCGGTCCAGTCTGGTTTGGCATTGTTCTAAGTCTGGAAGAAAATAATACTTTTGTAATTTTCATCAAATTTGTTAAGTGGGAAGTTATGATTGGCATGATTGGCTCATTACACCCTATCTCACATCATTGGAAGCCAAGAAGTCGTTTGAAGATAAAAATATTTCAAATGAATCATTTTCAGCTTTTAGTATCCAAATGTTTAATTTTTTTATGAAAGCTTCAATTTTAGATTTCAATGCAAAAATATTGCTTTTCTCTCTTTGAAGGGACAAGTTAAATTGATTGAGTTTTTTAAGTATATCTGATAAGTATTACCTATAATTTCAGCGACCAACTCTGATCATGAAAATGACGAACCAAGTCTAAATTGTTTTGAGATAAAAAAAGCAATGACTTCACTTTTGCAATATCAGTAGTCTTTTTAAAGTTTTCCCTTTCGACAGCCACCTGACTTAACAATTCAGTAAAAGTGTGTTGTATTCTAATTCCATCTCATCATATAAATTTGCAAAAAGTCGTGTGTTTTCGAGCGCGACTCTTGATAAAGTTGATAACTTTCACAGCATCCTGAATGTATTAAGGTCTAGAGACGGTTTTTTTGCCACTAAAGCCTCTCCATGAATCACAATGCGTAAAAGTTATAGGCACATCACTTGCAGGTTTCACTCAAGCTTAAAAGCGGGCTTTGTGTTCTATCATTGCTACGGCCTGTACATACCCTAACGCAGTCCTTCCATTGTAGACCCATCTCAGTAAAACCAGTACCTATCTACTTTCTGGAAAATACCTATCCTGTCGTACGTTTATCCAGTTGTTGATAAAATAGTAATCCTTCGTTGATGTCGTTATTGCAAATATATTGGACATACACCAGCAATTTTGCCATACTGGTGATATCAGTTGATTCATCAAGCTGAATAGAAAACTTAAAGCCTTGTTTAAGTCTAATAATAAGTGGCTCACGTTGCTCACGTTGATCATCTATATACGAGGGCTGTTTGAAAAGTAACGGGACTGTGTAAATAATTATTTTATTTGAAATCCCACGTAAAAATTACAACTTTTCCCCTTCAAAGTAATCTCCTTGAGCTCGAATGCACTTTTCTAATCTCTGTTGCCATGCTTCTATGCACTTCTGGAAAGATTCCATTGGGATCGCTCGTAGTTCCTTCGTTACGGCTGTTGTTATGGCTTTTGAGTCTTGAAAACGGGTTCCTTTAATGACTCCCTTGAGCTTAGGAAACAAGAAAAAATCACAGGGAGCCAGATCTGGCGAGTAGGGTGGTTGCTCCAGCACGGCAATGTTATTTTCTGCAAGAAATTGTCGTATGCTTAAGGCATTGTGAGCAGGAGCATTGTCATGATGAAGCAGCCATGACTTTGTCTCCCACAATTCTCTTCTTTTCTCCCTTACCGAACGCATCAAACGTCGCAAGATGTCTTTGTAAACATTCTGGTTAATGGTTTGGCCCTGTGGTAAGAATTCTAGATGAACAATTCCATGAACATCAAAGAAAACAATCAGCATTACCTTAATTTTGGACTTGAACAACCTTGCTTTCTTGGGTCTTGGTGAGGATGCACTCTTCCATTTAAGGCTCTGCCGTTTGGTGAGTGGATCGTACTTGAAGATCCACGACTCATCACCGGTAACAACTCTACTCAGCAGATCTGGTGTAATTTCAAGTTGTTTCAGGATGTCTTGACACACTTGCACACGATTTTCCTTTTGCCCATCATTCAGCAACCTTGGTACCATTTTCGCACAAACCTTCCTCATCCCCAGATCTTCTGTAATGATCCTCCACACCCTCTCACTATTCATGCTCAACTCATCTGCTATCATTCTAACAGTAAGGCGGCGGTCACTGCGCACTTTTTCTCTCACATGCTCAACATTTTCGTTTGTTCTGCTTGTTGTTGGCCTTCCACTCTTAGGATCATCTTCCACATCCTCTCTTCCCTCTCTGAACCTCTTGTGCCACTCAAAAATCCGAGTTCTTGACATCGTAGCATCTCCGTAAATTTCTTGGAGCAAATTGAATGTTTCAGTTGGAGTTTTTCCAAGTCGAACGAGAAACTTCAAGTTGATTCTTTGTTCAATGCTCATTTTTGTTAACAAAAGAAGAAAAAAAAAGAAAAAAATATTTACTAAATAAATATCCCAAAACGAACTACAGTAAAGCACCTTTCAAGAAAAGCCTGTAAAAAAGCATATGGTTGTCACAGAATGCTGAAACTACATTTTTACAACCACAAGACATTGCGCCATCTTAAAAAACAAAGCTTTTATCACTGTTGCAAGTGTTGTTTGTGCAAAGCATACAGTCCCGATACTTTTCAAACACACCTCGTATATGATAATTTAATCAAAAATGTTGATAAAGGTCTTTATAGCTGTTGTATTTTTTTAGATTTATCTAAAACTTTCGACACAGTTGATCACCACATTTTGCTTTGCAAACTAAAAAATTATTTTGGTATACGAGGAAAATCTCTTAATCTAATTAAAAGTTATTTGACTAATAGACGGCAATATACAAAAATTTCAAACAATTTCTCCAATGAACTAGAAATTAATTGTGGAGTACCACAAGGATCCTGTCTAGGTCCATTATTATTTCTTTTATATATAAACGATTTACCACTTGCTTCTCAAATGAATACAACCTTGTACGCTGATGATACATATTTAATGATGTCCGACTTGAACTTAACGTCATTGCAAAATCGAATTAATATCGAATTAAAAAATATTGATTTTTGGTTGAGAAAAAACAAACTATCTTTAAACTTATCAAAATCAACTTTTCTATTAATACACAAACAACCTTCCAGAACAATCAAAAGTACTTTTGAAATTAAAATTAATGATATTATGCTAACAAGATCCCCAATAGTCAAATATCTGGGACTTTTCATCGATTAAAATTTAAACTGGATACCACACGTTAAAAGTTTATCTTTCCACCTAGCTCGTTACACAGGACTATTTTATAAGTTAAAATTATATACCAATATGGACACTATGAAATTATTGTATCATAGCCTAATAAATAGTAAATTACAATATGGAATAATAGTTTGGGGTGCAACATTTAAAACATATTTATCTGAAGTGAATGTAAGAATTAATCGTGTAATTAGAGCTTTAAGCTCAAGTAACTTTTGTACACTCCCATGTCAAGTCTTTATAAAAAACTAAACTTACTAAAATTAGAAGATCTACGAGTATATAAAGTAGAACTGGGAAAATTCATGTATCTATATTATAATGAAAAAACACCAAAAATTTTTAACAGTTTTTTTAAAAAAATTACAGAAATTCACTCTTACAATACAAGACAAGTATCTCACTCTACGTTTTTTTTACCGAGAATGTCAAAAACATGTACTCAAAACTCAATTTCGTACAAAGGTACAAAGATTTAGTCAAAACTAAAACCAGAGTTGAAAAACTTACATTGGAATGCATTTAAAAAACAATTAAAAAAAAGTTTTATTGATCAATATTAAGTTTTCAAATTTATATTATCTCCCAACATTTTAGCATATGTTTTGTAATTGAATAGAATACTTTGTTCTATAAATATATTAAATATAAATAGTCTTTTGCTATACCTACAATGTAACGCCAATTTTGTACTTTTATATAAATAAAAATAAAAAATGCTTTGGCGTAACTTGATGTTAATATGCATAATCAAATGAGATTGAAATTTTTCTTTTTTTTCGCTGTTGTTTTATAAACTTTTGTTTCGTCAAAAATTTCTTCTTTTTATTTTTGCTGTTATTTTTTTTCTATTAATCGCACTAACACAATTGTTATTGGTAATTGTAATTTACTCGGGAAGCATCTTGACTAGTAAACCTTAGGGTTGTTCGGTGCTTCCTTGCCCTCTTTTTTTTTTGCATTATATTTCTTTGTTATTGTTTTATATGGTTTTGGGCAAAATAAATTTTGTGTGTCTGTCTGTCTGTCTGTCTGTCATCGATTGCGGATATTCGCCTTGATACAGCGTTGTTAGATAAAGGAATTTTTCGCATTTCATCGGCTTCTTTTTTGTCATAAACAATAAACAATTCCATTAGACCAGCGATTCTTAACCTGGGGTAAATTTACCCCTGGGGGTAAATTTCTTTGTTATGGGGGGTAAATGAGCTTCCTATACAAAAACAAGACAAGTTTGAAACTTAGAAATCTGTCGCTGCCCAATGACTGTATTAAAAAGTTATTAAAAAATTGAAATCGATTTCGATCACAAGATCATCATCACTTAACAATTCTATCAATTCTGTGGAAAATATAAATATAAAAACAACAAATTTGGATAAAAATGAGCCTAATAATTACACTGCAGTGAAAAAACTATTTTGAAAGCTGTACAAATTTAAACTAAAATACTATTAACTACAACGAGAAACGTATAACTGGCATCACAATGTGATACAAGCCAAAACCAAAGTGACGTCAACTATCTTTTCAACGCATTACCGCATAACGTCAGTAACTGTTGGTCACTACTCTAGTAAATTGAGAAAGATATGTTTAATTGTATGAGTTCAAACAGCGCAAACATAATATATATATCTTTATATATATATAATATAATATATATATATATATATCAACATAAATATATCTTTTTCAATTTTTAACTGAAACTGAAATGAAATTTTAACTGAAACGAGCAACCTATACGTAGTTTTAAATTTAATTGTGGTAACACATAGCCTTAGTTTCAGGCATGATTTCAGCCTAGAAAAGTTGACGGGACAAAAAAATTGGGGCAGCTGTAGGTATTGATAGCCTAGTATCTGTGATGTATTGCTTTAACATAATAAAAATAATGGCAACACTTCAGTGCGCATTTCATAATGCGAGATAACAATGATCTTTATCACATAACAATAACATACTAGATACCGTAACGTGCTAATAATTGGAACATTGATTTAATCGAAATAATAACGAGTGTAGTCAGACGGTGATTAATGAAAGGCGAATTAATTGTTAGCGTGCTCTCGAAGACTTCTGTGAATGTTTGAATTACTGCTGTTTATAATAAATGCAATAAATAAAGACTTTATTAACGAAATAAGAACATAACAGTATCCTTCCTGGTTTAGAGTAATTGCTAATGAGAATTCGAAGCTAGCCTATTATTTGGATTTTGTCATAAATTTAGTCATAAATATAGCATGTCACAAAAAAAGAGAAGTATCAAGACAATTATTTGAATTTTGGATTTACATATCTTATTCAGGATGGTCTTCAAATTCCTCAGTGTGTCCTGTGCATGAAAACATTTTCAAATACAGTAGAATTCCAATTATATAGACTCGGGCAAGTCTATATAACGTGTATTGTCTATAAAAAATGTACCGGCTGCTCTCAAAGAAATATTTGAAAATATATATTTCTTACATATAAACTATTAGTCTTAAAGTAAATAGTATTTATTCATCAGTTTCATCTGTAGTCAAAGCAATATTTTGCATGGCATGTTCAAAATACAGTAAATTTATTTTCAAAAAGTCTATATAATAGGTATTCTACATAATTTGTCGTCTATATAACAGGTATTCTACAAAATTTGTAAGTCTATATAATTGGAATTCTACTGTAGTACCATGAAACCTGCTCCGCTAAAACAACACCTAGCAAATGCTCATCCAAGTATGATAAGCAAAAACCGGTTCTTTTTTGAGTTAAAACTGTCCAATCTGAAAAGACAAAAGCTGGATAGAACTGGAATGTTTTGGAAGACTAACGATGCCTCTGTACATGCATCATTTGCCATTGCTTTGCATGTGGCAAAAGCTAAAAAAGCACATACGATCGGTAAAACCCTTCTAAACCTTGCATATTGGAAAGTGTGAAGTTGATGCTTGGAGAAAAAGCATCTCAAACAATGAAACAAATCTCACTGTCCAATGACACTATAAAATCCCGAATTCATGACATGTCTGAAAATATTAAGAGCAAGGTGATATCAAAAATTAATTCCTCTCCTGTTTTTGCTCTTCAGCTGGATGAAACTACCGATGTTTCCAATCTCTCACAGCTACTTGTGTATATCAAATATGTTGCAGATGACAGGATTAGTGAAGAATTTCTCTTCTGCCAACCTTTGGAAATAACATCTAAGGCAGCCGATGTTTTTCAATTGTTGATGGACTTTTTTGACAAAACCGAATTGAGTTGGAGTAAGCTTGTTGGAGTTTGCACTGATGGTGCTCCAGCCATGATTGGTGCAAACTCTGGATTGGTTTCCCTGATAAAGCAGAAAAATCCAACAATTCAAGGAACGCATTGCATGATTCACAAAGCGGCGCTCGTTTCCAAAACCATTCCGAAGAGACTTCACGAGCATTTGTCTGTTGTGATTAAAGTCGTTAATTATGTGAAAAGTTCAGCGCTCAACACTCGACTCTTCAGCAAGCTTTGCAAAGATATGGATGCCAATCATACCGCACTTTTATATCACACTCAAGTTCGTTGGCTCTCAAAAGGGAACATGCTCTCTCGTATTTTCGAACTAAGAGAAGAAGTCAAACCGTTTTTGGTTGCAAAACAAAAAAATGATTTATTGTTAACATTTGGTGGCGTCGAATTTTCTACGTACTTAGCTTATCTTGCTGACATATTCGAAACATTAAATCAACTAAACAAGAAACTGCAAGGCCCAGGAAGTAATATAATCGTGCACACTGATGCCATCAATGCATTTGTGGCAAAGCTCAAGTTTTGGACCCAACGAGCAAATAATGATAATTTTGCATTATTTCACCGTTTGACTGAGATAACTGGAGATGATTTTGAACAAAATTTGAAGGAGGACATCATCAGTCATCTACAAAACCTGCAAAATGAGTTTGAACGATATTTTTTTGAGATAAATACTTCTACCATTTTGATGAAAATAGCTAGAAATCCTTTTGTATGTAAAGTGGAAGATGTTCCTGAAGCAATTCAAGAAGAATTTATAGAATTAACAAATGATTCTTTTGCAAAAGATGAATTTCACACTTGCAACCTAGAAGAGTTTTGGGTTAAAATCCAAGCATACTATACACGGCTAGGTATTCATGCTCTGAATATTTTGGCTCCGTTTTCTTCAACTTACCTGTGCGAGTGCGGCTTCTCTGCGTTGCTTACTATCAAATCTAAAGCACGAAACCGACTTGACGTTGAATCAGACATTCGTTGCGCATTATCTACAACTTCACCAGACATTGAAAAGCTCGTTGAAAAAAACAAGGGCAGCCATCACATTAAATAAGTATAATTGAAGTAATTTGCTAATTTCGTTTTTTAATAAATGAGCATTATTAAGTATATTGAGGGTAAATTTAGTAAGGACTTTTGTTAAAAGGGTAAATACGTAAAAAAAGGTTAAGAACCACTGCATTAGACCATTAACTGCTGCAGGTAGAAAGAGTTTTTAACCAACTTTGAACAGTTTCTTGGTTTCTGCAATTAGCCGCAAAGCCTCAAAAGATGTTCTCGTATATATTTTTAAGTCCGAAATTCGCTTTCAAGTGATCGTCGTTGTTGTTTTGATGTTCTCGAAATGCGTTGAAAAAATTCCACTGGCTTATTGGCATAAGAATCGTGTTTTGTGTTAAGATGTCTTTCCTGCTTGACAGGTTTAAGGCTCTTATTCAGGCACCCCAGTTTAAAAAATTTAGCTTTAAAGAATTTTACATAAAATAAACCAATTTATTCGAATTTTTGATTAGAAACATTGTCAAAATTATACCAAAAGTAAAGTAATCGGTAGCTTTGCAGATAGTAGAGCGGTAAGTGTCAGAAATTTTTTTCTTAGATATTGTTATCAATTTGATAAATGGAAGAATTTTTCGCGACCCCTAGATTTTTTCGTGCGACCAACATTGAGTTCGTGCCCCCTAATTTGGGAAACCCTGAATAAAGCTACTTTTAAAGTAATTATAATTACGTTTGGTATAATTTATCAATAAAAAATCTCTAAGCTTTTTTTAAATAAAATAGATGTTTTTTTTTTTTATTTCGAAGGAAAGTTGTTTCAAATCTTAATTCCCTGGTACACAAAAGTATGGTAGAGAAGAACGTATAAAGAGATTTATTTTGCTGGTATGAAGATATAATATTTTGTTTTGAAACCTGGCTTATTTTGGTAAAAAATGTGAAATGTTTTGTTGAAACTTTTTCATTTCTAATCTCCATTTTCGTCACAAAATTAAAATGAAAGTTAAAAAAAAAGTTCTCCGTCATAAATTTGCTCAAGTTTCTTGATTTGGAAACTTTGTTTTGCGCAAGTAGTCGTAACTGGTGCCCAAAAAATTTCGTTTGCCCAAATAATTCCTTGTCGCTGTTTGAAAATTTTGGATTTCCAATTAAAATCTTCACGTTGGCCGCTAGTTGGATTTTGCTTGTTGCCACGAACCGTGCTGGTCGTCGCGCGATAGCGCCAAGCTGTGGGGTTCCATTGAGACGGCCAACAGTAAAACCTCGGCTTAGCTAAAAGACTATTTGTATTAGACATAGGCCTACCATATTTCCGAAGGGTTAAAGCGGGAAGTCCGTTAAAAGAAAAAAATTAGTCCCAAAAAGTAGCGTTTTTCTGAAAAAAACAAAAAAAAGAGATCTTCACTTCTAATTTGTTTTGAATTTCTGGCGAAATGGGTGGGACAAATCTAGTGATGGGATTCAGGGGGTTCGCACGGGTTCGCGCGAACCCGTTCTTGGAATTTCGGCACGTTTAGCGAACCCGTTTTTAAAATTTCAGCACGTTTAGCGAACCCGGTTTTAACTTTACGTAATCTATGTATTTCAATATCTCTGTGTTTAATGTAACAGTTTCAATCTGCTGCAGATGTTTGTTCAGAGCAGTGGTTTTCAACCGAAGAGAACACCCTGATTTTGGGACGAAAATAGGAATTTCGCAGACCGATTCCAAGTGAAGACCTTTCTTTTTTTTTTTTAGAGAACACCCTAATTTTGGGAGAAAAGTAGGGAAATTAGAGATGAAATCGAAGTGAAGACCTTTTTTTTTTAGAGAACACCCTAATTTTGAACCTGTTCTTAAAACTTTAAATCCCAACACTGAAACTGTTGTTGGCGAGTTCGATACAAAAGAGAACCTGTTCTTAAAATTTTGAATCCCATCACTGGACAAATCCCTAAAAATTGGGACTGTCCCGCCTAAATTGCGACGTGCGGTAAGCCTATATTTTATATACTGAATTATGTAATTTATTGTTCAGTTTTTACTGTTTCTTTTGAATTTAGAACCCGCGTTGCTCAGCTTTTGTTTATTGTAGTCAGACTGATATAACCGTATTAATTGTTTTTTTCTTTATGTTCGATCTCTTGCGGAGCGTAATTTGTTCTCGTTAAGTTTTTTGTTTAGTAAATTTCAAATGACTGTGGTGCAGCTCAGTGGCGTGCGGTGACCTCTGAGTCTGGCAATGCAATTTGCATGCCAAAATCTGTTCATGAAAATGGATATGTTATGGGTAATTAATAAATGAGACATGCAGTATTTTACTGGCAGGAAAATAATTTTTGTGTGAGATTGTAACTTTTAGTCGTAATGTCATGGTGATCAAGACCAATTTTCGTCCTAGATTTTTGCTTATCTCTATTAAAAAAAGTCATCACTTGAAATTGTTGCCTGGTAACGCACTTTTTTTCCTGAAATGCAAGGCTCTCCAAAAAAAAGGTCATTTCAAAACAATCTCTGATTTCTTACTTTTCGTCCTAAATTCACGGTATTCTCTAAAATAACACAAAAAATGGGTCTTCGTCTCGGATCGGCCACAGGTTTCATCCTGAGCAAGTAATGTATTTCTCACCGAATTCAACGATATCTGCCTCATCGCGCAAAAGTTCCTCATGCAATTCCTAAAAATTTTGTCATGCAACGCATGATTTGCATGCCCTGACCGCACGCCACTGGTGCAGCTAAATAGTTTTTAATTTAAGATTTTTTTGTTAGAGTTGAGATCAGCTTGATTTAAGTTGAAATTTTCTTTCATGTTTAGTTTTTGTTTAATTAGATTTTTTGTTTGTGTTTATTTCATTTTAACATTCTATTTGAATAAGTTTCTTTATTTATTGCATTGCACCATTAAATCTAATTAATCTTTTATGTTTCAAGTACCGTATTTATCCGATTGTAAACCGCCCTTGAAAGTACACCGCACGAAATGACAATAGCAAATTATTATAAGCCCCAATTGAAAGTAAGCCGCACCTACAACTATAAAACTTGAATTCTTTAGTTTGTGACCGTCTGTGAAGCAATAAGAATGAAACTAAGAATTACGTCACAGAAACGCGTAAACAAGTTTCGGCTATTATTTGTATATTATAAAACAATCTTTACAGTAGCTTTTCACTTTCCTAACATCTTGTTATTTTACTATCAAGCAGCTAGCATCGACTGCTTCCTTATTTTCTTTCAGTCACATTTTGGTCGGCGATAAGCTGATTTCTGCTGCTGCTGCTACTAGTCCAGATACTGGTATTATTTAGAAGTCTATGCTCAAACAATAAAAACTATCGGTAATTAACCTAGTTTTTCCATGGTAGTTACACTTCAATAGTTCTCAATTTGGAGCGGGTGTTTAGAATGTTCACTTTTGAGGTTGTTACACTTTGTATAATTCTTATTTTCACTGAAATGCTGCGACGAAAAAATTGTTAACCGCCCTTGAAAGTAAGCCGCACAAAATAAAAGCAGAAAACAATGTAAGCCGCGGCTTATAATCGGATAAATACGGTAGTTACTTCAGTTAATTTAATTGTAACGCCCAAATTGTTTTGTATTTCTCATACTAATTTTGGAGATCCAACACAAACAAATTTTGGTTCTCATCAAGTAGCAACTGTGAGAGGTTTCTGTTAGTAAAACTAACTTAAATACCCTTGTGGTTACTATTGCTTCTTGGGAGATCCTTTTTTTCTTGTTTTTTTATTCCTTTCTGGTAGGGTTACCAACTTTCTGTTTCGCCATTCCGGGACACCTTAATACAGGGGCGTCGAACCTTTTTAAGCCGAGAGCGAGTTTGGCTTATCAAAAATATTGTTGGGCCAAACAAATAAAACACCTCAATTTTTGTTCCAAAATAGTGATCTCTAAAAAAAAGGTCCTCACATTTTATTATTTTTCTCTGAAAACTAGCGATGTCGGAAAAAACAAGAAAAAAAGGAGTTTTTACATAAAATCTGTCTTCGATTTCCTGCGCAATTTTTGCCAAAAAAATAGGTAGGACAGAGCCCCAAAAAGTTTCCCCAAAACAATCCAAAGAGCTTTCAGTAAATTCCAGGACAAAAGTAACCCAGCCCGGGACACGGGACGCCAGATGTCAATTCCGGAACTGTCCCGGCCATTCCCGGACGGTTGGTAGCCCTACTTTCTGGTACTGTAGGGGAAATTCCCAGTCCCAGTTTCATCAGCAAAAAAATAGTTTTGAAGAGACTTTAAACTTTTTAAAGCCTGGCTGCACAGGTTAGTACAAACAATTTAATTCCCCTTCATCCAGCAGAAACACTCCTCTCTTATAGGATTGGAAATGTGTTTAGTTTTAATCTTGGTGTTTGTTTGTATCCTAGTATTCCTCTTTGTAGATTACAATGCTGCATCATTCTACTTTGATTTCAATTTTATATGTACGATAAGTGCTGCGATCTTGCAGATTCAAACATAATTTATTGTGTTTGGTTAAGGTCCTATCACTGTATCATTAAAAAATTCAAGTTTTTTTTACTTTTTGCCATATGGATCTTGTCAGACTTTTAATTTTAGGAAATCTCTTAAAAGACCAAAAATTTATAGGTTTAACCAGACTTATATTTCTTGATATTTCAAAAAGTAGTCAAATGATAAACTTTTAAAATTTGGGGAATTTTCAGTTATCTTCAACAAGAGACCATAATTGTTGTTTGTCAGTAAAACTAACCCAGAATCGCCCTTTGTCGGTAAAACTAACCCAGAAAAACGGTAAAACTAACCCAGAAAAACGGTAAAACTAACCCAGAATAACCAAAATTATAGCACTAGAGGCAATAAAAAAACAAACCAACGAGAAAGTGGATCTCTCAAAAAACAATAGCAACCACAGGGGATTCCAAGTTAATTTCACTAACAAAAGTTGCTTATAGTTGCTTATTGAAGAAACCCAAATTTTCAAAGTTTGCAAGGTTAGCAATAGCAAATGGTAAACAAGATCTGGCCTTTTGGTATTTGTCAATGGTGCATACATCTAAGTTGCTTGTAATTATGAAAGATAAATTAAAGCATAGCATATTGTGGAATACTCAAGGTTATCATTTTGTGGTTACTTTTAAGATTTGTATGTATTTTTATAAACATTGCCTTATAAAATGTTAAAATGCTTATTTCTAAGAAATGTGTTTATTTTAGAATTAGTGCTTATTTTTTTCTATGTTAGTTTTCCAGAAAACTTTTATAAATTACAAGATTTTCCCTTTTTGTCCAAAGAAAAAAAGTCGTTTTTTGGTTAAAAATCAAGTGAAGGTCCTTTTTTTAGTTTTTAATTTACTGTTTCTCAACCCTTGGGTCCTGGCCCAAAAGTGGGACACTGACAACTGTTATTGTGTAAAAATTGAATCACTATTTTCAGGTACCAAAATCAAGAACTTAGAGGCAGATGTCATGTTTGAATGTTAATTTTTGAACTTTTGGGACAACCATAATTTGGATCATAAATTTCAAAGAAATCATCAAATCTTTGCTCTCTATTGCCACTTAGCGTTTGAGTCACCACAAAAAAGGTTTAGAAGCACTGCTTTAATTAAATGCATAAATCATTCAAAATCAAGCAAAGATCAAAAAAAATGCAAAGCAATTGACATTTTTTGACTTTCATTTCATTGGTCATGCTTGTTTTTTTATCAGTTTGGATGGTAACTCAGGGAATATTTCATTGTAGTAATTACTTATACATGTAATGAAAAAAATCAAGATTAATTTAATAGTTTATTACTATAATTGTAAGCCTATTTGATAAATTGCAATATAAAACTATATAACAAATGTTTTAAAGTTTGAAAAATGACAAGTGATAAAATAGAAACAATCTCTTTTTCTGATGGATTTACTTCAAAATTTTTTCAAAGCAAATTCAATGATCCTTCTATTAAGCTGTCAAGTAAAGATGTTTCTACTCAAATGTGTTCTGAATTGATGAAAATTTTTGTAGCTGAAGCAGTTGCCAGAGCTGCAAAACAAGTCTCTTTAGAAGATGCTTCTGTTTGTGAAATTGAGCATATCGAAAAAATCTTACCTCAATTATTGCTTGACTTTTAAGCATTTTCTGTTTTAGCAGCTTGTAAAAACTAATTATGTGTAGTCCACTTTAAAAAATTAATACTTTGGGGTGGACTAAAATGGGAAAATAATAACTCTAAAAAATAAAAGCTTAAGGATAAAATGTATTATTTGTGCCATGGTACATTATTATCACCAAATCGTGAGCATTTTTAATTATGAACTTAAAGATGAAATTGTAAGTAGATTGTACTTTTATGTAGTCAATTTTTTTCAATTTGCAATACTATTCTCAATTTTTAATTGATGACCTAGCAAGTGTAATGCTTATTGATATATGGCATAGCAGCAAACCATTGAATATTTTATTCATTTATTGAAGTGCACATGTGTAAAAAAAGTTTAATTTTTGTAGCCTACTTCACAAACTGTTATTTTGTCAATTTAAATCTACAAATATTAGTGCTTGTTAAATTGTATGATTTTTTAATTAATAATCTTGCAAAGAACAATTAGTAATATTAACAATTGAAATGTTAAAATAATTATTTGTTGTTTATTTTTAATTAAAGTGATTCTACAAAAATGATTAAAATTGTTAGTTATGAATGAAGTAACCTTGAGTTAACTATCTTAAAAAGTAGTTGTCATTCTAGTTTTTATAAGAATTACATAATATGTTGTTAATATTATACTGATAATTTTTTTAAGGCTTATTGTTCATGACTATATCTAATTTTTTTTGGTTATTATTACTTGAGTGATGTAATTGTATGCTTTAAAAAAAAAAGAGCATTTATGTTGTATCTAAAAATCAATGTGCAGGGTTCTATTAACAATTTTACTCCAAGTTAATATATATTTTTTGGTGGTGTAAGCCTTAGGGCTTGTTTCCACCACGACATGGAATAGAGCATTTTTTGTTTCTCTTATTGATCTTTTTGTACTTAAAATTGAAGCGAGCGCTAAGCAAAAAAAATCAATAAAACAAAGAATACCCTTTTCCATGCTTGTAGTGGAAATGGGCCTTTAGAATGTTGGTTCATGAATTGAAAGCTCTTGGTTTGATCTTTTTCTTGATTTTAAATTAGATTTCTGCATTTTTTTTAAATTTAGTATTAAGTTTAGGTTAGATTTTTAGATTTAGCATTAACTTAAGTTGATTAGGTTTGGATTAGTAGAGTTAGATTGAATTAGATAAAAAGCATAATCACACTTTTCTTTAGGTAAGAATGCATTCACATTACACATAACAATAGCCAGCAGAAAATTGTACTAGTTTTTATGCAGATCATCTTTTTTTTTCTTTCTTTAGTTCTTGTTCATATCATGTTGTTGTAGCTTTGGGAAACTTTTCTCTGCTACAGCCTTAAGAAGCAGATTTAAATTTCAGTATTATCACCTTATAAAGAACTAAAAGATCAACTGTTTCACATTGTCTTTGAAAAAAAGGTCAGGGTAATTTCTTTATGTCTATGCAATTGGCATAAAAGTCAGGCCAATAAATGGTTGATATGATGATTGTGTGCTTGTTTTTAATTCATGTCAAGCATAGATGTGCCGTTTAGGTGACCAAAAACAGTTCAGTTTGTCAGTTATTGTTATGGCAAATTTTTTATCTATGTACTTACACTGCTTAAACAGTTTAATCAAGTTTACATGTAGTAAAAATCTTTTGTGCACTGTTACAGAGGCTAATTGAATGAATTTTCTAATTAAATTTAAAACCAATTTTTTTTGTTTTAGTTTAAACTAATCATTTTATAGTTGTTTTAATTATAGCTAAGATGGTTTCAAAGAAACGAGTAGGAATTGCTCTCTGTGGACTTGGGCGTATGGGTCAAATCCATGCTAAAAATATTTTGCAACACAACAAAGGTAAAAAAATAAATGTTTTCTAATGCTTAAATGAAAAACATTTTTAGCAAATTAAAAGTTTTCTAAATATGTTTCAACATTTTAGATATTTATACATTTTATTATAAAATTGTTTTAAAAGCAATTTTATATTCTAGAACTAAACTATAGTCACAAGATTTGATTTGATCATCAGTTCAAATCACTCCTTTGTTCCTTTGACAAAATTTATTTAATTATCAAACATATTCATAATATGTCATATATAAATATTTGGATCTCTTCAAAAAGTTGCTGTGAGCGATTTTTTTCGGCAAAACTAACCCGGATTCCTTTGCAGTTACTACCATTTTTTGAGAGATCCTTTTTCTTTTGGTTTCTTCTTTATTCTATCCTGCTGCTAAAAGGGGGATTCCAGGTTAGTTTCACTTACTATGACTTCTTGAAGAGACCCAAATATTCCTTGCATATCACTTCTATATATAAACACAAACATGCAGCACCTGCTGTTCTACCCTATAATTGTTATTACATTATTATTTTGTTGTTGTCTTAGAATTGAACAAAGTTTTTGGTATCATAAAATAATTGTTAACAAACTGATGCAACAATCTTAAAATGAATTATATTAAAAAATGATAGTTTTTACTTTTTACAACCATAGTTATTCTAAACTCAAATGCATAACATTCTTTGTCCTAAATAGAAGTCATTTTTTTACTTACAAATTCTGGCATTTTGAATCAAATCAAAAGTGTGCATTTTGCTGCATTTTTATCACATAGAAATAAGAGAATTTCATGCTTGTCAGTATATAATCGTATCTTATAAGCCATAATTTATAACTGGGTCACAATATGTGACATTTGCATAATACAAAAAAACTAACAGTACTCTTTACTACTATATTGCAAAACTACAGCTCAAACTTTACAATTACAATTTTTTAGGTTATCTTTGAAACAAAACTAACTTTTTTACCAACTTACAAACTCACCATTCTTAAACATTAACCTCCCCAGAAATAAAACAAAGAAAAACTTGGCATTCTTTTAAAACAGTCACTTGACTTATTTAGAGTACACAAAAAATATTATATGAATTTCTGCATCTTTGTAACTGAACTGAAAATGTTAAGAAATGAACTACCCTATTAACAATTTTTCTGAAAACCTTCTTGAACTACCTAAGCAAAGTAATTTAAATATGCAAAGTTTGACTGAAAATATGATCATAGTGTTGTTTGAAATTGTATATGTAATAAAAATATCTTGTTAGTTGCTAACTTTTTTATGTAAACTATCTAGTGAACTTGTAGCAAGCTTATCTAACAAACTATTTGACTTTAAGTCAATTGCATGAAAGTTTCTCAAATAAATTGGTACATAGAAGTTTTTATATTCAACTATTGATAATTAACTTTTTTGGTTTCAATTCTACAGGGTCCTCCACCCAAGTGTAGACTAGTTTTTAGATAGATTTCTAAATAGATTTAGGTCTGAAAACTCCATTAGTTTTTGTCGAAGATGGCCTAAAAGTCAATCAGCACGTTTACCTGGACATATTGAAGAACAGGGTTCTTCCATGGATAAATTCATTGCCTGGAAATCAAGCGGTGACACTACAGTAGGATGGGGCAACCACTTACACCGTTAAAATGGTTCAAACCTGGTGCAAGGACAACTTTAAGTCCTTTTGGTCAAAAGAACTCTGGCCCCCTTCTCCTGATTTTAATCCGATGGACTCTGGGATATGGTCCATCTTGGAGAGAAAGGCCTGCGCTGTGTCACATTCATATGTGGAAAAATTAAAGAAGAAATTGAAAGAATCTTGGGCGAAAATAGAAAGCGAAACTATTCATGCCACGTGTGACCAAGTTATCTCATGCCTCTGCCATGTTATCATTGAAAAGGGCAGATATATTGAATAAACTGAACTCAATATTGAAGATTATACATTTACCTTTAAGTTTCTTTAAAAAAAAATTTCATTGCCCTTTTCGTTTTTAAATTAATGTAATATATAACAGTCTACACTTTGCTGGAGGACCCTGTATGAATTAATAGTTTTGATTGATAAATATCTTAATCAATTTTGAATTACAATTTTGTAATTGTAGTTTTGCTAACAATGTAGTTTCAACAAACTAATTAATTAATTGTAAATAAACTAAGATAGTTGGTAAAAATTACATTTAACTGAAAAATTAGGTTGTTAAAAAATACAAACAGTCGCATTCTTTATTTAAGTTGACATTGTGAAGATTCATGATATATTATTAAATTTACAGCTGACTTTTTGTATATTGTTGAAATGGATTTGACTAAGGCAGAACAATTTATTGAAGAAAACCATCTTGATGAGATTACAAAAGTTGTTCATTTTGATAATTTTAAAGAAACTTTAAATACTGATTCAAGGTAGTTCTGTGTTATTGATTTAATTAAACTTGTTTCTGAAATATTTTTCCAAAATATATAGTTTAATTTACAACTTTCCATCCATCATGCAGAATAAAAAGTTTGGTTTGCAATCTGACAGTGTCAGAATAAAACAGAATGTTATCCACTACACAACTTCCAAAATATTTATCCTATTTAGTTCTCAAAATAATATGTTGTTAAAAATGGCAACAAATTTATTGAGCATTACTATAGTCTGCAATTCTACCTGTGCCCAAGCCTGGTTTAGAAAATTTTGACAAAATATAGAAGGATTGATGTTCAAAAGTAGTTTAAAGTACTTCATCTAAAGAACATCTATAGCAGTGAATGATATATGTATTTTAGTTTAAAAACTACATATAAAAATTGTGATTTAAAAGTTTTTACAGCCGGTTTTACATTGTTGTGTTTTCAAAAAAGCGATCTAAAAATTCAAATCAAAATAGAAACAAAAACCAGGATTCGGATGGAATTGTAAATTAGAAACTAGAAACAGATTTTGTTGCATAAATCTAACCTGAAACTAGAAATAATACAAGTTGCAAGCAGAGAGCACTAAAGGTTGCCATCAATGGCATTATGCATTGCACATGCTAAGCCCAAATTCATGGCCTGACCATGTCTCCAAGTTGTGAATTTTCATCAGTGGTGTTCTGGTTGCTCAGTTTATGTTTGAGAGCTACCTATGAAACAATACCTAGTAGTTTGACTAAAATCACCACCATTTCTTGCATAACTTTTTTAGCTGCTGCTTTTGCTTCTCTTAAAGCAGTATCTGATCTTGTATATCTACAATGTCAAAATTATTAAATATCATATAAAAGTTTTTCTGGAATGTACCTTGATGCTCCCCAATGCTTAAAACCAAGAAAACTTTTAAATCATTTATCTATTTTTTTGAGCAAGCTACCCATCATTGGGCTGCTGCTAGCATCTATCTTTTTGGGTCAATTTGAAATTTAAAAAAATTAACAAAACATTGCAATCTCTTTCAAATCAGTAAAATCTGTTGTAAAAAATCAAAATAGCTATCTAATTGGATCCTTTGTGACAATAAATAATTCATTTAAAAAAATCATACATTTACCTTTGTTAAGCATTTAATGATCTTTATAAAGCATATTAAGTCTTTAGCTTTGATATCTCATTTTGCTTTTTATTAGCAAATAAAGGAAAAAGTTTTTGTAGCTAAGGAAAAAAATACTAGTTATTGTAAGAAAAGTGTAACTCTTGTAGCTTTTTGCAACATCAACTGTTGCAATAGAAAATTGTTGACCAAACTGTTATGTGTCAATCTGTCACAGACTTTATTTTGAAGTCCTAAAGGACCAGTTGAGCTAGGTAACCCGAAAACCTGCGCTGAAACAAAGCTGTGCCTAATTTTATTTTATTCCGGCTCAAGAAGTAGTCTGCTATGAGCCTGAAGCTTTCATACAGTTGGTTTGAACGAAAGCTCGGATTGGTTTGTTAAAGACTCTTCTTCACAGACAAACAGAGACCACTGTCTCAAACGAATGTATTATAAAATTCACAACCGACGGAAAATCTATTCCACGCTCTGCCAAACTGCAAAGCGAAATCAGAGCTATAACTGATTCAATCAACACAAATGATTCTACCTCTGTAGAACACAACTTCAAAATATTGGCGCATAATAACTTCAACACTCGCCACAAATTCTACTTCCTCTCAAACCGACACTTTTCGCTTTATGCGTCTCTCTCGTATCCGTCTCTCTTTCGCCGTCGTCTCTCGCTTCGCATTCCGCGTTGTCGGTCTCGCCTCGCATGCGCACATAGATATACTCGTACATAACAAGTCACATGACACAAATTGGCTAGAACTGTCTGGAAAACGCTTCGGTCATGCGTTAAAATTAGGTCGTTGTCGGTCTCGCCTCGCATTTTCTATGGCAGTATTTCTCAAACCATGGATCGCGACCCAAAAGTGGGTCGCCAAGACTATGTGGATGGGTCGTGAAGGCTTGTAAATTACCGCACATGAAAGAAAAAGATCTGCGCACACAAGATTTGAGAAGTGTAGAACCTCCTTGAGATATCATTACGAATTTAAGAAGAAAACAAAGAAATCAGATTCAAGGTGAAGACCTTTTTCTTTTAGAGAACACTAGTTTTTTGAGCTGAAAATCAAGAAATCAAAGGTAGATTTAAGGTAAAGACTTTTTTTTAAAAAACACTAGCTTTTTGAGCTGAAAATCAAGAAATCAGAGGAAGATTTAAGGTGAAGACCCTTTTCTTTTTTTTTGGAGAACACTAGATTTTTGAGCTCGTCGTCGTTTGAAGGGTATCCACTTTAGGTCAGACACAGACGGGACTGGGGCTGCTGCACTGCCTGAATCAGATCCTGGCAGTGGTGTTATTAAGTCAGCATCGAGTTTTGTCATCCAAAACCGTCAGACCTGGTGCTCCATGTGGTGCCCGATGTATAGGGCACGCTGTTAGAACATGGTCTGCGGTTTGCTCAGAGGCGCCACACTCGCAATTCGGTGAAGGAGTGAGACCCCATTTGTGCATGGACGAATGGAAACGCCCAACACCAGTCCGTAGGCGGTTGAGCTTAACCCAAGCTGCTCGGGGAAGCCCATCCCAACAGGCCTGGCACCGGTCCCGGGCACAAAAGGTAATCTGTAAAAAAGTCTTTCCTCTTAATTGTCCTATTTGACGTAATAACAATCGACCGGATTCGAAAATTCTAGACATTTGAGTCTATTATTTCTTCCGGACACGGAATTTAACTTAAATAAGGATATTCTCTCACATAATAATGTACCCCTTGAGAAGCCTAAATGTACCCCTAGGGGTACATGTACCACAGTTTGGGAACCCCTGAGGTAGATGGTCCGTTGGAGTAGGACGCAGGTATCCAGTGACTATGCGCAAGGCGTCGTTTAAGACACTGTTGATGAGGCGAGTGTGAGCACTGCGACACCAGACTGCCGCACAGTACTCAGCTGTTGAGTAGACTAGAGATAAGGTGGCTATGCGTAGTGTTTTAGCACCAGCACCCCATCCCGAGCCCACGAGTCGCCTCAACAGTGTGACGCGCGAAGATAGTTTTTTCCGCAATGCCATTTTTGAGCTGAAAATCAAGAAATCAGAAGTAGATTCAAGGTGAAGACTTTTTTTTTTTAGAGAACACTACATTTTCACTTCGCTCACTCAAATTTATTTGGGTCGCAGTCATCTTTGCAAATCGTTGTTTTTAGCGATTTTGGGTCGCAGAAAAAAAGGCTTGAGAAACACTGTTCTATGGTAAGCGAGAACATTCGAGATCGCACTTAACTCGGTCATGCGATACAGACAAAGCGCATTACGTCACCACCGTCTGGTGAAAGAGAAAGAAAGTTGCATTCGAACAATTGCAAGCAAATAATTAAATAATACAGTACGAAAGCGATTATAACTTGCCCAAACAATTTCTATGTTATAGCAAAACTTTAAATTATTTTAAGGCGGAGAATAAGCTATATCGCCCCAATTAGAATTATTAGGAATGAAGTGTGACACAATCATAGTTAACCTTTAACAGACGATAATTTTTTGCTACTAGCAGAAAAATATAGCATTAAAAGAAAGCTCTTTTATGTGTCGTTACTCATTACATTGTCTCCGTTAACTCTCCCATCAAAAAAAGAGTTGAAAAACTTTTGATTTTTTCTCCACAGCTTTATACATACCTGGTTTATGCAATATGCATGGTGTGCACTTTTTATGATTTTATTTGCTCAGCTTCTAAAATTTAATAAACAAACAAATTTATGCCAAGCAGACCCATTGTAGACAGTTTTTCGCAATGTGATCAGTTTTGCAACAATGTAAGGATTTGTCTGCAAAAATTGCTTAATTTTTGTTTAATAGTTTTTATTATATAGTCGTTTTTTATAATCACTTTTTTATAAATATAATGTGATCAACAGAAGTGGTCGTCAGCATGGTTAAGTGGTTAGAGCACTGTGAGTGTGATCAACATAGTCTCGGTTCAAAATCTATGTGTGCCATTCTGTTGTGTCCTTGGGAAAGACACTTAATGGCACTTTCCCTTGCTTGGTGTTCTTGGCAAGCAATTCTAAATTTCAGTTATATCTCTGTATAACTATAAAAACAAAATAAAAAATTTTTACCGGACTGCAATATCTTGGCATTTCTGGAAGCAAATCGAGATAATTGCTTTTTCTATGTAATAGCACTTTTGTCGCTTTTCTGTGAGTCAGGAGGACATGTAAATATAAAGATAAAATAATAATAAACAGACTATTATTAATTCGTTTGTTTGTTTAGAATAAATGCTGTTATAGTTGCCACCCCAACCCATGCCCATGGAGGTTTTGTAAAACTTGCCCTGAATGCAGGTATGTTATGAAGTAGAATGTTGTTACAAATATTTTTATTATTTTTTCAGGAATGTCAATACAACTAAAATTTTTTAGATAGTTATGTGCACCAGGTAAATTTTAATCTTCATTTAACATGTTTAGCGATTTTCACAAACTGAGAATTTATTTCTCAAATACTGAATTGTAACAAGTTGAATATATTTATATATGCAAATTGATTAATCCGAATTCGATTTGACAGACAAAATCATCCGAATTAGGCGAAGATCCAGATTATTTAAAGACTATTTTTTCTGTCCTTCTGTTATTCAGAATTGTAGCATATTGATAGAAATCACCTTAATTAAACTTAAGATGACCGAATAATTGAATTATTTTGAAATAAACAATTTTTTAATGCAGACACAACATCGAAATTTATCAATAAAAAATTCATTCGAATTGGTCGGTAGAATATCTAACTTTAAAATTAATAATAACAATTTGATGCTTTCTTTTGATGTTGTGTCTTTATTTACTAAAATTCCTGTACATATAGCTAAATCAGTTATTTTTTATCGTCTAAAATGTGATAGCGAATTAAAAATTAGATGTAAATTAAATATCAACGAAATTATGAATGCTTTAAATTTATGTTTAGACAACACTTATTTATATTTTCGTAAAAAATTTTGGTGTTGCGATGGGTTCTCCTATTTCTGTCATTGTGGCTAATTTGGTTATGGAATCTATTGAAAATAAAATGCTAAAAGATTTTACATCCCCACCTCGCATTTGGCTACGTTACATTGATGATACTTTTGTTGTGCTTAAGAAAACTGAGGTGGTATCTTTTCATAAATTTATAAATAATATTGAAGATAGTATTAAATTTACGGTCGAACAAGAAGTTGGTAATGCTATTCCTTTTTAGACGTGTTAATAATTCGTAATAATGGTCAATTAACTACAAAAGCCTATAGAAAACCAACACATACAACTAGATACTTAAATTTTAATTCATGTCATAATTTTTCTCAAAAAGTTGGTTTGGTAAAACATTATTGTTTCAGGTTAATTCTAAATTAATTACAAATTATCGAGACAAGACCAATGAAGTTAAATTTGTTTGTAATGATGTACGTGAGAATGATTACCTAGATTGGTTATTGAATAAAGTGAAAAAAGAAATTAAGCATAAAAAAGTGAATAAAAGCGATTGCATGAATAAAAAGATATATAACTATGTTGGTTTACCATATATTTAAAGGTCTTAGTGATGAAATGTCTAGAATTTTGAGAAAATTTAATATTAACGTGTATACTTACCCATATAAAACAATTGGAAATATTTTATCTAAAATAAAAGACTCTGTGGATGATATATATAAGCGTGGTGCAATTTATAAAATTCCGTGTAAAGATTGTTCGAATGTATATGTTGGTGAAGCGGGCAGATGCTTTAATACTCGCTTGTCTGAACATAGACGTGATTTGAAACCGATTAATTTGGCTAAATTAAAAGAAGATGATTTTAATAAAAAAACTGCATTGGTTAAACATTGTTTTAATTGTGAACATAGGATTGATTTTGGGAATTTTGAAATATTGAATTATAACATTGATTATGATAAACGAAAATTTTTAGAATCATTATATATCAATAATACAAAAAGTTCAATAAATGATAAAGATTGGAATGTTTTTCCAAAAATATATACTGTAGTAATATAAAAAATCTCACAATGAATGTGGGTTTTCAACCTGTTAAATTTGTTTCTGTTGCACGAAGTAGTTATTAAATTGTTATGTATGTTCGCCTCTCACCTTGTGTTTATTAGTTTGTGTTTTTTTAACTTCTTGGTTTTTAAATACGTTGTGCATTGTGTTTTGCTTTTACCTGATGAAGTCCGCCCGATGTAACGGACAAAACGTCGTGTTGAGTTTTTCTTTAATAAATATATTACGCCTTCTGTTATTTGTTGAAGTTTTACTTGCCTCTGATTCTACCAGAAGAACAAATGAATTTTTAACTAATTTGATTTTTGTTGAACATCAAATAGTAAGCAGTTATTATGCACAAAGCAAACTGCAGTCTATCTCTAAAACAAACCTTCAAAATGATTAAGTTAAGTTAATTGCATAGCACACTTATAAAGAAGTAACATACCTAGCAAACGCTTTTACTGTAACTGTAATATAAAATAATGATTGTGATGCAACAAGAGGGCCTCTACGTTAATGGCAAAGCGAGAAAATCCGGATAACAAATAAAAAAAAAAGCATTTTTTATCCGAAATAGGCGAAAATCCGAATTAAATAATCCGAAGCTTTTTATTAAGAATTGTATAGGAAATCATTTGTACTTTTAGTTTTATCCAAGTTAAGCAAAATTCCTCATTAACAGAATCCGGATTAATCGGGGTCTACTCTATACCAATGTTGATAATAATAAGAACCAAGCATTGAGGAAATTTATTTGCTTTTCATGATAATTTTGCAGTTAATCTCTTGTTAAGATTCCTATTTACGTTCAATAAATAAATGTTTTTTTCTGATAAATCCTTATAATGATAGAGTAATAAGGCAAAGCTATTTTCAGGGAAACACGTTTTATGCGAAAAGCCATTGGCTGTCAATCTTGAAGATACAATGACTTGCTATAAACTTGCCAAAAGCAAAGGTCTTGCACTTCTTTGTGCATTTAACAGGTTGGAGTTTTTTGCAATGTTTCTGAACAGTTTTACACTAAATTAAAAAACAGTTGACTTGCGTAGTTGATTCTTAAATATTTAGTTTTGAATGAAAAAATGATACTTAATGGAATAACATTTACAAATTCAATTTGACTTACGAGTACAATTTTTTTGTGGAATGTCAAATTTTTTGATAAAATACTTTATCAAGTATTTCATTGAATTTCTTTTGCCGAAGCGTAAAGTAGCTTGTATAGTAGATTGATGTCTTGTTAATTCAGTTTTTATATGCCAAGTGAATGGGTCAACTATTGTTTATTATTCTGTTCATTGTTTTTTAAGGATCGAACAATAAAAAATTGGGCATTGCTTTTTTTATTTGTTACTTTTATTAAAAATAATCTAGACTTTTCGTCACTTATTCTATTTAAATGCAATAAATTTTTTATGCATGTTAATATTGTATAACGTACTAGCTGAACTAATACTGTTTAGATTCCTTAATTTGTTTTTTGTTTTTTTTCAAATAAATCTTAAATTGTGCATTTTTTTTTGCTTCTTCCAACGTAATATTTTATAAAGCCTAATTTTTTAGGCGATTTGATCCTCAAATACAAAGCATAAATAAAAATAAAGATAAAGTTGGAAAGATATTAACTATAAGGGTATGTTCAAGAGATGCATCACGACCTTCCATCGATTACCTGAAAATATCTGGTAAGAAGTATGACTATAAACTGATTTTATGACATATTGTCCTTATTTTCAGTTGCTGCATTCCACTTCTGGAGTTTAGTATAATGAGAGGAAGTAGAAAGTTAAAATACAAAGCAAAAGGACCAAGTGCATTGTAAAATGTGCATTTGTCATATATTTATTTCTCTGCATTGATATCAGCTGTGCATATGAGACTGAGTTGGTTTAAGATTTTTTAGCTAAACCTTAAATTGAAATTTTTCAAACTTAACAATTCCTTAGATTTATATTAACCAAAGAAAATAGCCTTTTTAAAAAATATAGTAATTGTAGAATTCTAGTGAATTAAAGCTTTTTGCTAGATGTGAGATCATCAGTTTATTTCTTTAAATTGATTTGATAGCTTGTCGGCAGCGTGTTCGAGTGGTTAGACCGCTGTGCTTATAATCGACATAGTCTCGGTTCGAAACCCACTCGCACCATTCTGTCGTGTCCTTGGGAAAGACACTTTCCCCTGCTTGGTGGTCTTGCGACAAGCAGTTCTAAATTACAGTCATATCTCTATTAAATTACAATCGGACAGCAATATCTTGGCACCTCCAGAAGCAGGTCGGGATTATTGCTTACTTTATGTATCAGCGCCTCCGTCGCTTCCGTGCGAGTCAGGAGGATAAATATAGAGATAAAATAAAATAAAAAATACATTTAGACGTAAAAGACAATAAAAAGTTTTTGTGTTAACAAGTTATGATTTTATAGAACAAGCAGTTTTTTAAGTCTTTAGTGCCATTTAATAAATTCGTTTTATTCTTTATTTTGTATCAAAGTGCCTCTCTAATAAAAAGCTTATTGAAACGACATTAGATTCACAATAATTGTTTTTATTTTCGCCTGCAAATTTTCATAAAGAATCTGCTTTTGTTATTACCTTTTTTTTTAATTGTTTTGATAATTTCAGGAGGAATTTTTCATGACTGTTTAGTTCACGACATGGATCTGGGCCGGTTGCTTGTTGGGGAAAATCCTGAGACCGTCTATGTGGCCGGTGTGTATGTGACGTAGGCTGATATTTGCATAAAGAAGTTGATTCTATTCACGTAAAAGATTCATAATTCTGTTACTTGATTTTGTGGATTAATTTTACGAATAGTTGTGACATCAACGTGATAAGGCTTTGTGCTCAGTTGTTTTTGATATAGTTGATTTTCTTTGTATAAAACTTTGTCGCTGAACAGGCAGAGAGATTAAACTGATAGCTATAGTTTGTAATATACTGTATAAATAGTTACGTTAAGTTAATAGCAACATCCAAATGCGTTACAATTAAAATTGTCTAGTCTTGCTTTTGTTCAATTTAAATTTAATCTGAGCTATTTAAGTAAGTTTGTGCTGTTAAATAGATGCAATTTTTAACTTTTAGCTTATTTGGTTTTCTAAAATTAATATAGGGCGATTTTTAATTCTCGATGTTTTCTTTTTTAAGTAACATTTTGGATACACCCATAAAAGAATTTGTAATTCTGAGAATAGAAATTAAGCTGGACATAGTGATGGCTTTCCAAAAAAGGAGGGGATAAAAGAGAGTCCAAAAAACTAAAGGGGACTACTTTTTAAAGTAAAAAAAAGCAGTTTAAATAAAATGAAAACCTTTTTTGACCTTCTCTTTTTTTCATGCTGTATTCTTCTTTGAGTGTGATGATTGCCATTAAATGAACATTGATTTGATAATTAAACTAGGTTTGCAATTGTAGACAAAAAAAGAACAAAAAATTTTAGAACACTAGCCGCCGACCGGTGGCCCGCCAAAACAAAACCCAGAGTTATAACAAATCCACCAATTAAAGAAGTCAAATGAATTTAAAATTAATAACTTTTGATTTTGAGTTATACCCATAATTCTCTATATTCGAGGTTATTTTAAAAGCTTTTTTTGGTCTTTTCTTGATTTTGAACAATTTTCACCCCTCGAACAAAAAATTATAGTAATTTTAAAAACAAAGAACTTTTTTTTAGTCTTCAGTAGCTTTTTTTTCTAAATTGTTCAAATTCTTCGTCCATGAAGCTCAAAAGGTTGGCGACCACTGGTCTAGAAAACAACTTTTTTTAAGCTGTTTTGATGCTACTATAAAAGGGGGTACTTTTACGTTGTTTTTTTGGGGGGCTAGTTCGGCCGCTTTATACTAAACCCATTACTGGCTGAAAATCAGAACGTTGCAAAAGAATCGATTGTTTATGTTACAAACAATATCTTGAACAAGCGCTAGAAAACCGAATTCATGACGGTATCGTGTCAAGTTTATTTAACAATCGGATTTTTCATGAACATCACACCTTTAATTCTGATAAAAGCGACGCCAATTTGATTAACTTCGAGTAAACTCTTCCAGCTCATTGTCACGACCCTGAGGTCGCGGCTCTCGGTGACGTCGACACGGTGCTTACAACTTTAAAGTTTCCATCCGGGACACTGATGAACATCGAGTCGCAACGTGACTGCGCTTTTGGATACGATCAGACAGTAGAAGTGAGGTTCTTCACTGATTTTGGCTTTTAATCTCTTAAAAAGTTTAATCCTTTGAGTGCGGAAAGCGACTAAAGTCAATGGTAACTGGGTTACTCTGATTGCAGGAAGTGACTTTAGTCCACATCCCTAAAAAAATGTTTAGAACCTCTGTACGGGTCAGACATGAGGTACTCTTACTGAATTTGAAGTAACTAATATTCTCCTGCCTTTAGTTTAGGCGTAATTGACGCTGGAAGAAAGAGTGGTGGAGACGATGAAAGGGCTCAGTTATCAGCTGTACGTGACTTTTAAATGAACTTTTAAAAATAAGTTCTTGGAAGAGGGTGGACAAATAAGCCCGGATGATCCTGTTTATTTGACGTGCAATGCTGGTCACACTATAATGTCAGTTTATCATTGATAATTTGTGCCAATTTGTGTTTTTCTGTTTTGTTTTATAGTTCTCTTTGTGTTAAAATTAGGTCCAAATATACGTTATACTGTGTAGTGCTTAAATAGGCTTATACAAATGCTCCACTATAAAATCATGTTTTTATTTAATTCAAACAGTGGTTCGTACATGCCGTTCATACATAATCAGCATTGTATTACGATTTTCAATAAATTCCTCAAGGTCATTTCAGAAATAGTTTCCAGCAATAAAAGGGTTAAATCACAAGAAAAACACCTCGTATCTAAGTTTTATTGTTACAGCACCAGCGTTTTTTTGAGCGTTCGATGCCCGTTTTGCATTTCGATGCAAATCACGTGGTGTATCCCTACCAATAATACAAATCAGCATTTGCTAATTTGTTTATTTTCGAGTTTAGATTTACGGCACCAAAGGAAACATGATCAGTGGAAATCCGCGGAAATCAGCCATCACCTTGAATGGCGGGATGAAGGCTGATGATATTCACGATTCCTTCAATGGTCGTTATGCGGACTCATATCGCCAAGAATTGGAACACTTTATCGATCTTGCACTAGGTTAATTTTTTCAGGAAAAAAATCATTTTACGTTAAAACCTTATTGTTGTAAAGACCCGTTTCTGCTACGAGCGTTGGCAGGATTATTCTTTGTATATTGTTTTTTTACTTTCTTCAACGCTTAAGCGTAAAAAAAATAAAAAGCAGAGAATAAGTTAGTCCCGCCAACGCTCATAGTGGAAACTGCCCCGTAAAGCTGGTCACTCGTATATAAATTGCAGTTTGCTGAAAGCATTTTTTAAATTATGTTTTATGTTGTGGCTTTGACAGTGAGATATTGCTTCGAATTGAGTTAAATGATATGAACTGAACAAAGGAAATAGATGTTTTGTGTCGATCCTGATGCCACGACGTTGACTAGTTAAAACGCGTATTGAGACCTGACCTAAACTTCAACTCTTAGCTTTTGTTGGTTTCTTCAAAATTTATAATACATGAAGCCCTCTATCTCGTTGTATTAAGAATGTAATCAGCAATTTAAATTTTTTTCGTAACTTTTCAAAAGCTAAACGTCAGTGATCCAACTGAAAAGTTTTTAAATTTCCGAATCAAGGCACGCATCTTGTAGCGATGTTTGGGACGTGTATTTTTTATTAATCTGAATATCCACTCGGCTCCGGGCAGCAATTTTCAATTTTGTACCCAAGGAATCGTAATCTACATATTTTCAACCGATCAAAATTCCAAAAATTTTTTCTCTGCTCATAAAAATTTTATCACTCAGTTCTTGGAGCGATCAAGGAGCACTCATGTTAGTTGTCATGGCAAAGCTTGTTTTGTAGCGACTTTTTAAGATAATAAACAAACCAATCTGTTTCATATATAGCGTTTGCAAATGTACCGAAAAATAAATATGATTGAACTGTAAAGAACTGAATGAAAATTTTTTGAATAGAGAAAAAAATTTGGATTTTTGATAGATTAACCCTTTGCAGTCCAAGTACATGTCTCAGATGATAATGCGATTTATGTAATACAGTCCAGGGTCATTTCACAGATGACTTTTTTGCTATTTCTATTCGGTCCAAGTACATACGGGAGATGTACAATGATTTTTTATCGATTTTAATAGTTTCATTTTTGTGTTAGGTCTCTTCCCTAGTGTAAGATTATCTCATGAATGCTGTTTCAAGCAATAATTTGAAGAATGCTGGTAGGATGATTTTGTGTGCTGTAATTGTTTCTGGGAGCTGTTTATAAAGTGGCAGGAAGTAATTTGTTTGTGTCATTTGTTTATCTTAGCACAAGCTTCGCTTTACAATTTATTGTTAGTGAATTTGAAACGTTTCTAGCAGGCAAGTAACGATTCTAGGCTATAACCTAGGCTAGCTTTGCTTGTGCGATTGAGCACTGGAGACGCAATTTTGCAGTTGTATGGTCAGATTTTTCGATTTTTTTTTGTTTGCTTATCAATAATTTATTGTACACTAGCACACCACAATATTATTTTTTAGAATAATTTTACTCATTGCTATCTTTTGTAAGCTCAGTAAAATGGCTAGCAGAAGATTTGGTACTCATGAAGTAGCAAGTCTTTTTGAGTAATTACTCAGATATGTCCATGTATGTTGATGATTATGATAGCGATGTAATGAATGTGGATTTAGTGACAAGTGATGATAATGACAGCGGTGAATCTGATCAGGATGATGATGAGAGTGATACAGATGCACCTGTAATAGATGGAGGCTGGAGAATATGGTTGCCTAATGATGTTGATTTTTCTTATGTTCCTTTTTCGGCACAAAATATTGGACCAAATGTTGGTGAAATTCCACAATCTGAGCTTGATTCTTTTCAAAATTTTATGTCTGATGAAATATTGATGCAAATAGTAAAGGCGACTAATGCATATGCTGTTATACATCTGAATAACAAAAGTCTCACCAACAGCTCTATATGGTACCGATGGAAAGATCTTACTTTACCAGAATTGAAGGCATATCTTGGTATTATTTTGAAAATGGCTATTATTGAGAAAAGTGATGTAAAAGATTACTTTAGTAAAGAGTGGACAGAGTATTATCCCTTTTTTTTGGATGTTTTTTCTAAGCGCCGTTTTCTACAGATTCATTGGATGTTACATGAAAAGTCTCCAGAACCTACCACAGGAGTCGTTACACGAAGCAGCAAAATCAGCAATGTCGTGGAATATATCCAGCAAAAATGCCTCTTAAATTTTACACCTAGACAAAATGTTGCTGTAGATGGAGCACTGTTGGATTCAAGGGAAGAATTGCTTTCAAGACATACAATCCACAAAAGCCAACTAAGTGGGGGATTACGAGTACATCTAACAAACCTTTTAAAACAAGAATTGTTTTACATTTAGTCGACCAACTTTTGAATAAAACTTCTGGAGTTGGGTACCATGTTTACACAGACAGGTATTATACTAGTGTCTTGTTGGCTAAAGAGCTTCTTCAAAGACAAGTTTATCTTACTGGCACAATACAAAAAAATAGAGTTGGATTACCTCGAGAGGAAAACAACTGAAGTTGAGAAATCTTCAAAGGAAAGCGTATCGTCATAGTGATGATCTAATGGCACTTGGCTGGAAAGACAAAAGACTGGTTCTGATGCTCAGCTCTTGGCATAATGCTGACACAACTTTGCATCACCGTTAGGTAAAAGGGGAAGAGGAAGAAATTGAAAAACCCTGTGTCATTATTGATTATACCTCTCAAATGGGAGGAGTTGACCGTTCCGACCACTACTGTGCTTATTCGTTTACAAGAAAAACTCTTCGTTGGTGGAGGAAGCTATTCTTTTGGCTTCTTGAAGTTAGTGTGGTCAATTCGTTTATCACATTCAGTGAAATCCATGGTATACAAAATGCCAGACAGTTGCGATACCGAAACAACTTGATTGTGCAGCTGGTGGGAAATGTCAGAAACAAATGAAATGTTTCTCATGGCAGGCACAGCACCGGTGATGTAGCTGAACGCTTGAACAAGCAGCCACATTTTATTGCAAAAGCTCCCAGTGGTAGAAACAAGAATTGTCTAGTGTGCAGTAGAAAAGATCATCGAAAGACTACAGTATTCTTCAGTGAAACTTGCACACGAAAGCCAGGTCTTCATCCAGGAGAATGCTTCAAGAAGTACCACACACTTACTGACTACAAACAATAAAATTCATCATGGAAATTTTTGTGATTTTTTCTTACTGTTTCGTTTTTTTTGTAGTGTACCATTAAACATGCAAAAAACAAAAAAACTGATGTTGTTGTATATACACGCACATGTAGCTTTGCTTCAGTGAAAAAAAATTTTTTACAATAAAAATAACCTCAAATTTAATATGCAATAATTAGGTATTTCAAAAAAATTTTTTAAAAACACCGCAAAACTGTTACCCATACATAAAAATCTATCGGAAAAAAGCATAATACAAATTTGGACCTAGACTGCCTAAATTGGGAAAAATTTGTAAACTGCAAAGGGTTAAAAATATGTAGATTACAATTCCTTGGGTACAAAATGGAAAATTGCCTCCGGGCATAAAGTTAATAAAACGCAACTTTGTATTTACCCACTGTAATTTTGTTCAGGCAAAGTGGCCACCCCCCTCGTCACTGAGGTCGACACTCTCCAGGCCACGTTGCTGTGCCAGGCCGCTGAGGACTCGTGCAAGGGAAAAAAAATCATCGATTTCAAATCTCATTCCAAAGAAATTCTTTCTCGTCGCGGGCTCGAAGATTGGAAATGATTGTTTTGATTGAAATATTGGCTTATTGAATTTATTTCAGTTCCCCGTAAATTTTAGATTAAATTATCGTCTACCAAATTTTATGAATCGTGCAATTAGATTTAAAAGCCTTTTTTTTTAAATTAGTGTAATTTGTAAGTTTATTTATTAAAATGGAATGTGAGTACTTGAAATGATTATGTATTTCAATGAGTCTCTTATTGCATTACAATTGACTCGAAAGTAGTTTTGTATTTGACCAGCCAACTGGTTGTGATGGAACTACGCGAATATTAGCTAATAAGTGGTCAATTTTTATCCTCAATGGAACCAAATATTTGGCCAGACAAAAGAGAGGGAGACAGCAATCGAATATAAAGTGATGTTCTGCATTTGTTTCTGCAAACATCCATCATTTCTACTTATCGTCATCGCACGCAGGACAACGACATACGACGAGTATACGTTAAATGTAGAGAAACCGTCGGCCATATTTCGACCTGCTTTGAGATATCAAAAAATTGCGATTCAATTAAACTTTTTCATTTCATACTTTTAAAAGAGTTGAACAAAAATTCCAAAATTAGATTTGCTACCCGACAGCCACTCCAATCTGTGCCAGATCAGGCGTGTAGTGGTTCTTAGATGGTTCAACTTAAACCAGTTTAGTTCTATGCCAGGTATGGCTAAGATCGGGCATGATAGGTTACAGCGCCAGCTAAATTCAATATCTGGCACAAGTTTATATTTTTACGTGAGCTGAATACCTGATCAGTAGGTTATTTATTCAATTTCGGACGTAATTAGCATCTATGCACGCTATGCCATTCAAAAGTTTTTTACATATTAAAGGAAAGTTTTACGTAGAAGATTCTCAGATAGTGAAGAACTTTAACAAATTTAGCTGAGTAAACAATAATGCGATTAATTTTTTTGCTAAATTACCTTATCAAGTTACAGGAAACAATTCTAACACGTGCGAGCCAATGTTTTCACCTCAAAAAATGTCTGGTGAGCAAAAATCATTACATTTATAATAATACTGTATAATATTAATAATATAGTTTGGATTATTTGAATTAATCTCATTCAAACTTTAAATAGAATTTAAAAAATATTTTATTAGCAAATCAACTTGATCAAAAACAATTGAAAACGAAATTGGAAAATAATCTTACAAATCAAAAAAATTTAACGTTCGGTGCAAATTCTCAATTCTAAATTTACTTTCTTTGAAGCTGGTACCGATCTGATAAGATTCTGTTTTAAGAAAGCTTTTCTGATAAATAAATCATTTAATAGTTAAATAAGGAAACAGCGAGTGGTGAGCGAGCGAGAGAAAACTATTGAATTGCGAAGCGCAGAGCAATAATAAAGTTTTACAACTCTTGCTTATCATTGAGCACAACACAAAACACAAAAGTTGAGGAAAATACATGCCACCAGATGAAATCAAAAATTACGACACAAGCGAATTTTTGAAAATAGTTTTATTTTTGTGTGCAACTAAAATAGCGCTAATTTCTTTTTACTGCAAGTTATTTTTACTCATTTAATTTAGTATATACAGGGTGTTCAATATTTAGCGTTACAACTTCAAATAACCGTATTTGGGAAATGATACGTACAATTGGAGTAACACAGGTGACATATTGTTACAGAATGAATATAAATTCAGTACAAATACAATTTATTCAATATGCTTTCCATTCGAATCAATTACAAGCTGAAGACGCCTCGAAAATGACCTGCAAGAGTCACGAATCACGTCCTGGGGCATTTTCAAGCATTCCTTCCGTAGTTTCATCTTCAATGCCTCCAAACTTTTATGATGTGTTGCTGAGACCTTGCTCTCGAGGTATCCCCAGATACCAAAATCGAGAGGATTCAAATTGGGTGATGAAGGGGGCCATTCCTCTTTGGAAATGAAGTTGGGAACATTGGCTGATATAGCCACTCCTGCGTCTTTTTAGCTCCGTGTGACGGTGCCGAATCTCGTTGAAACGTTCTAGAACGTTTTTTAAAGTGTTCTTTTGCCCAGGGCAACAATGAACCAACAAGAATGTCATTTTGGTAATTCTCTTGGTTCAGTTTGACGCCTTGTTCTACAAAAACCAAAGGACTTCTTACAGATTGGGTAACGGCCTCCCAGACCATCACTGACGCCGTCCCTTGGACACGAGTGACTCTTCGAGGTCCTACCTCCCCACCACATGACCAAACACGATCATTTTGGGGATTCACATGGTGTTGAACGTCGAATTTCTTTTCGTCGCTGAAAACGAGGTTAGAAAGCGTGCCTGCCTCAATGCGGGAGAGGAGAATTTCAAACAAGGCGTTTTCCCACAGTTTTGGCCGATAATGCCGTTTTTTTGGCCACTTCCTCACGTGTTTGAATGGGGACATCTTCAGATCTCTACGAGAACCCTAAACATGGTCCATACGAAACATTCGCCTCCTTTGCCGTTTTTCGGATGGATCTCTTCGGATTTCTCCGGACTGTCTTTGCCGTTTTCCGGATAGATCTTTTTGGATTTCTCCGGACTATTTCTTTGGACTTCCTTATCAATTTTGAAGTGCTAGCACTTCTAGGATGACCTTTTCCTGGTTGATTTTGCACATTCCCACTTTTTTTATACCTTTTAAGAGTCCTCCAGACCAGCATTCTGTTCACTTTCAGGTCCTTGCAAATTTCTTTCTGAGGCTTTCCTGCCTTAAAAAGCTCAACAATTGCGATTCGTTTACCTAAACCTACAGCCATAGTTAAATTTAAATACCTGAAAGAATAAAGATTCATTAGAAAGTGTCAAAAGTTAAGTTACATTGAAAAAATATAGAAAAAATTCAATCTAAAATGAACTGTAACGCTAAATATTGAACACCCTGTAATCTTGTAATTTTATAGAAGCATAAATTTGATAATAATGCATTACCCTTGTACCGAATGCAAAAATACATGTAAAACTAACTGTATAGAATGCTGTAACTGCAAAAGTTGGACACATTTTTTATGTATCGGTTCCATGACCAAGGAACAACAAAAAGATTGGAGATTATCTTAATTGATATTTTACTGCTTTTTTTGTTGTCATAATTCCAGTAAAACTTATTATGTTAATTCGGCCCTAGAACGCATCTATGATTTTGTCAGCTCAAATGATTTAACGGTAAAATCATGCAAAGCTATTGCATGGCAAGAAAGATTGCTAATGGCCACACATAACGTCTCTGAAAATTTTATACCTTCTTTTTCTTTTCCCCAACGCATAGAAATAAAAAGCGATTTAGTTTCAACAAATATTTTGCGGCAATTAAATCCAGCAGTTTTCAAATCGTTTACTCCTTCAACGGTTGTAGGAGATGGCAATTGCTTGTATGGGACATTATCTATGGGTTTATTCGGGAATAATGAATATCATGTCCATTTAAGGTATCTTATGATGCTGGAAATCCTAGAAAATAGCAACTTCTACAACATGAACTTAAACGACTATGAAGATCTAATTAAGGATAGTCGCATAATAACACCAAATTTTGATGAGCTCTGTAGAAGCGTAAGTTGCTGCGGTTCTTACGCAGATATGATATGTGTTTATGCCTTAAGTGCTGTCATATGCAAACCACTCAAGGTTTTTATGCCATCTAGCGGGCCTTTAGATGATAGGAGTAATGCTTATTCTGGAAGTGTTTTTTTAAAGAACTAAAGAGTTTTTCAAAACAAGATGGAACTGCAATAAATACCAAATTGTACAACACAATGCATGAACAAATTTTTTTCAGGATGAATATATTGCAAAAATGGGTATTTGTAACATCCCGGTTACAATTGATAATTGTGACAATTTAACAAACACTATGCCTATTTCACCAAAACCTTCTTCTACCTTCATTCATCAAAGCACTGCCCACATTTCACCCAACTCATTCATCAGTACAAGCCATTTTGAAGACAAGATTCCAACCATTTTTCAAGCCTCACCATCCTGTAAGCCTCGGCCTATTACCCATTTGAATGAAAAATCTTTGCCTACTTCATCACCATCCCATTGCTCCATCTCAAGTGATAAAAGCAACGCACACATTTTACAAAACTCATCTTTGGCTACTTCATCACCATCCCCTTGCTCCGTCTCAAGTGATAAAAGCAACGCACACATTTTACAAAATTTATCTTTCTCTACCCCCACATCATCATATACTTCTGCCGACGTTGATAATAAAACTATATCTTCGTTACAAAAATTGTCTCCAATAAAACCATTTAATCACGGTAATCAACCCACTTCGCCTACTTCATCAAGTGGTACAAACCTCCCTTTTAATGAGTTTCTTTCCTTAAGTAATGTAATTAAAATATTGCTTCACGATAATAACGCTAGCCTCAAAGAAATACCCTATGGAAAAAAAGAAAATGTCTACTTTACAATAGATAATTCTAATAATTTCTCTGGCACACTTCACGGTAAAAAAATACATTTACTGATGATTGTGGCAGTTGGTCTTATAACAATACAGGGTGTCCCAAAAAAAATGACACCATTTGAGATGCAAATATCTCCAAAAATTATAACTCGAAATCAATGAAACTTGACAGGCATATGAGTTGATATAATTTATTTTAAAAGATATTGTCATTTACGCGTTGTCGGCAGTACAACACACGTGCTTATTGATTTTCAGAAATTCACAGATTTTCAATGTGTGCTCCTCCTGCAACACGGCAAACGTCTGGTCTTATAAAATACTATAAGTTGCTTGTACATATTAAACCCGGGTGGAATGGGGAGAGAAATTAGATTTAGCAATGGAATGTATTGCATTAAAAAACAGCAAGTAATTCGTACAAAATTATTGATCCACAGCCTCAACAGGAGCAAATCCTTACAATTGGAAGATATTATTCGAAATTAAAATTAAATGAAAATTATAAACGAAAAATAACATGGATTAAAAAGTTTTCCCAAAGTTACAACAAGTTTGCAGTTGTTGAATACATTGGTAATTATCCAGGTCTATAAAAACATGGAAATTCAAAAATCATTGATAATGTTTATGTGCGTTCACCTAAAAGTGTATTGGAAAGTATAGATGAAAAAATTCTCTTTGCTTCTGCAAGAAATCTGTACGACTCATTGCAAAACAATTCAAAAAATGCTCTTCAAAAACCTAGAAACCTTTAACAACTTTACAGTCTCCATCACTTACAGAAACAAAGAAAATTAGACGATCAATCAAAAGGTTACATGAAAAATTATGCTGATGGGATTTTAGAAGTTATTAATATGGCCCAAAATCACTAGTTCGTTCAAAAAGTTTGGCACGGAAAAGATGTACCCATTCACGTAATTTTGCATACAGAGTATCAAATATATGATATAAAAAGATTTTGCTGCAGTGGCTTGACAGTGTTGGGTATTGACAAAACCTACAATTTAGGTCGTATTTTTGCTACGGTGTTAGTTTATAAAAACTGTAGCCATCGTCGTTTAAAGGGTATCCACTCCAGGTCAGACACAAACAGGACTGTGGCCGAGGGTTTATCCTTTTACTACACCAGACTGCTGCACTGCCTGAATCAGACGCTGGCAGTGATGTTATTAAGCCAGCATCGTGTTTCGTCATCCAAAACCGTCAGACCTCGTGCTCCATGTGGTGCCCGATGTATAGGGCACGCTGTTAGTACATGGTCTGCGGTTTGCTCAGAGGCGCCACACTCGCAATTCGGTGAAGGAGCGAGACCCCATTTGTGCATGGACGAATGGAATCGCCCAACACCAGTCCGTAGGCGGTTGAGTTTAACCCAAGCTGCTCTGGGTAAGCCCATCCCAACAGGCCTGGCACCGGTCCCAGGCACAAAAACACGGAGCCTGGAAGCATTTTTACAATACTCCGCGTTCCATTTGTAATTTGTCCATTCAGAGGCGCGGATGCCAAGTCTGGCAAGGTTGTCCAAAAGATTCCGCGCACCTGGCACAAACGGGCGTCTGGATCTTAGTCTCACTTGGCGAGTATCTGAGGACACACTTAAAAAATTATACAAGATATGATCGGGGTCCAGAGATTCACCGTGAGCCAAGGAGAGTGTCGCTCCCATTCGGCAAAGCTCAACTGGCTGGATGCCTGAGAGTACAGGTAGGTGGTCCGTTGGAGTGGGACGCAGGCATCCAGTAACTATGCGCAAGGCGTCGTTCAAGACACTGTCAAGGAGACGAGTGTGAGCACTGCGACACCAGACTGGCGCACAGTACTCAGTTGTTGAGTAGACTAGAGATAAGGTGGATAAAATTGTAGCGTGATTAATTAAAAAACGGGAAACTTGGCTTTATTTTTAGGACCCATTTTACTCCACAGCAAATCAGACTATGAGACTTATGCTAACTTTTTTAATCATATTTCCATGTGTTTAGGCAACCACAAAAACTAGTTTTTGGCACCAATGATCAGAAAGCTCTTTACAAAGCGGCAACATCAGCTTTTCCAAACGCAAGGCATGTTTTATGCACAAAACATTTAAAGAAAAATTTGACGGATTATTTGAAAGATCAAGTTGGTGCTGATAAAAACGTTCGACAGAAAGTTGTACAACGGGTCTTTTCTTTGTTACAAGCCAAAAATGAAGTAGAATTCGATAGTATGTCTGAAAAATTAATTCAGGATTATAATAATGATTTACCTAAATTGGTAACATATTTAAACCAGCGCTTTCTTCCTTTGCTGAAAGAAAAAGTTTGGAAAGTTATACCATATGTATCAAATGATTGGACAAACAATAATTGTGAATCGGTAAATCATATTTTAAAATGTAAGACATCCTGGCAACTAAAAAAGTTACCCGACCTTATTCGCATCATATATGATCTTGTGTCTTCGCATTACAAAGATGTCCAAAAAGCATTTGTTAGCCTTGGTCCATTTTTGCTCACCAGCAGTTTTAAGCATTTTGGTTGCACATTAAATAAATACACTTCCATGTCTGAATATGAGCAAGCTCAATATATAAACACTTTCATGCAGTGTATTCCACCTACTTCTGCTTCCTTGCCAGAATCTTGCACTGTGTCAACAAATGCCAAATTTATTACGCGAATACCGTCAAAATTGGCTGGTAAGAAGAAAGCACAAAGGCAAAGAAACAGAGCCGTTAGATCAACTACATTGCAAATATCTGGTTGAATGTAATCAAAAATTTGGAAAACAATTAGAAGCTAAGTATAAATTTAGTATTCTTTACGATTGATTGAATGCAATCAAAAATTTGGAAAACAATTAAAAGCTAAGTATTAATTTAGTATTCTTTACGATTTTGTCTTTAAGTTTTTGCCTCTTAGTAATATTATTATTTGTAATCTAGTTTGTATCTTGTTTTTCTATTTTGTACTTTTCTATTTCAATAACAATTTCATTGCAAGCATTTGTAATTAATATTTGTACTACTAGTAACGCTGTAGGCTGCGCGTTTATGCTTTGCTTTGCTTTCGTTTTTAGGCTACATGCTTTCGTCAACAAAACATTAAATAATTTCGCACCATAATATATTTACGACCTTTTTTGTGTGTATGAGCCTCTTTGTAAAAATCTTACATTTGAAAATGACTAGGCAATCATTCATACTGGACATCGCATTGAAAAATTATTTTGCATAAGATGTGTGTCACATGGGCGTCACACTAACTCATTGCCAACCAATAGATCGAGGCTGTTGTAATCAAATTAATGTACAGTACATATTTAAGAAAAATTTATAGACTTATTATTTTACAATTGCTTTTGAAGTGTAAATAAATAAATCTTTACCTCTTGTGTTTTTGTCAAGAAAATATTTGCCAAATATTTCTTAATCTCTTTTGTCTTAACCAATGAGATACTTGCCAAGTATTTTTTATCTCTTTTGTCATAGTTCATGAAATATTTTTGAAGTATGTTTCATCTCTTTTGTCACTGTCAATCAGATATCTTTTAAGCAGCCTATTATATTGTCGTATGTAATTCTTTTTTTTTTCATGTAAATAATGTGTTTTTTGTTTTTATTTGTTTTGTTATTCGTAGGCTTATTTTTTAAATTACTGTACATTATTTGCAACAACTGCTTTTTCGGCTCTGAGACCATAATAGTTTTTAAATTTTACCGTATTGAGTAGTCCAAAAACACATTGTTATTATTTGTTTCTTTTGTGCACATGTTTTTTTATTTTAGTTTCTATAGTTTTGCTTCGGATAAGAGGTTACTTTTTTATACCATAAAAATGGTTTGAAAAGCAGCTATATTGTTAACGTATTTTATTAACGTAGATTAGGGGAAGACGGGGCAAAACGGTCGCAGTTATTTTAAATTGGCTTCACGGCTCCGGTGCTGGACTTAAATAAACGAAAAAAGATTTTATAATTGTTCAGACAATATACTATCTCATGAATATAATTTAAAACCCGTGACAACAGCATAAAAATTTTATTTTAGAAAAATGTATATTTTACTTACATGTCCATTTTGCCCCGGGCTCGGGGCATACACATATGAGTCGCCATTGAACAAACGGCAGACCACGTCTTAACAGCGTACCTCATAAATCGGGCACCACGTGGAGTACTATATCTGACAAGTATGAATGACAAAACGAAACCAAACGCTGGCTAAACACAATCGCTGCTACTATTGATCCCGACTATACAGCTGCCTGGGATATTAAAAAAATAAACTCTTGGCCTGAAGGTGTCTGACCAGGAGTGGGTGTTCTTCTAAACAACAGCGACGGTTTAAATAATGTAATTGCTTTGTTGGTTATTTTCGGTTAACATAAAATACAATTCGTCTAATCAATCACATCAAAAAGATTAGAAACAATGACGAATTATAAAAACGAGTAAAAATTGTTTAAGGACTCGTTTTTTCTTGGTTTTTGCTATTAACCATGTTTATTTTCTGCCTTTGTTTTGGTAGGTTATTGAAAATAGTTTTTAGGACGTTGTTCTTTTCTACTTTGTTATATAAACACTTTTTCATTTAACTTTAAAGCAGTTATGTATTTTGTTTTAAGCAATTAGATTCACATAGTGGCGTTACTGGTGTGTGCAAAAATTTTTTATGAAGGGGGAGGTTGAGAGCCGAAAACACGATTATTGTAATTCGTAATGTTTTTTACAAAAGGGAGGAATAATGTTTTTTACAAAAATTTTTTTATATTTTTTACAAAAGTTTTTCTACAAAATGTGCAACAGAAAAAAAAACACTTTTAAAGAATCACGATTATTAATTTACTTTCAATATTATTATTTTATCTTTATTTTTTATACTTCCTAACTCACTGGTAATTGTCGCAACCGCTATACATACAGCAATTGTCAAGCTATTAGGCAACATTGACCTGCTGCCGGAGATGCCAAGATATTGTTGCCCGGTTGAAATTTATTAATATTATTTTTTTTTAGTTCTTATTTTGAGGTATAATTGAAATTTAGAACTGCTAGTTAAAATGATTAGGCAAAAGAAAGTGTTGTAAAGTGTTGTCTCTAAGGATGCAAAAGGATGGCGCAAGTAGGCTTTGAACCGCGACGTTGCCTATTATGTTTGCCATCAATTACGGCGCTCTTAACGACTCAACCAACGTAACCACGCTACTGACGAATATGAAATAAAAGTTAAGACCTTTTTTGCTTTTTACTTTTTTAAAGCCCTAATTTTCTTTTAAACAAATATTTATTTTATTTTAACAATTGTTCTAGCTGTTATAGTGCTACTATAAACGTTAATTTGACTATCATTCTTTATGGAGGTTTTTTTAACTTTCAACCTCCCTGTTCTGCGCATACACCTATGGAGGAATTTATAGATCGCAACTTTTAACGTGGTTAAAAGGGTTCTGGTTAGCGAGGTGATTGTGATTGAAGCGGCCGCGGTATAAAACCTACTCGACTATTCTAAAGTTTCAAAAAATAGTGATCACTTATTTCTTAGCAGTATTTGAGAAACTTTCTCATTTTTTCCGCATTTTCCCTACATAGCAGCCATATTAAACAATGGTAAAGTGAAAAATAACGGTAGTTCTTAAAAAATACAATTCCATCCGATGTAAAAATTCTTAACAAATTTTTATCATCAGTTCAGTTCAGTTTCTTTTATTTCTGCTCCGCCACATGAACAAAATATAACAAAATGTTGAAAAATTTGTGAGTTGCTGAAGGACGGGGTTAGACAAAGGAAGAAGCAACAAAACGAGTTGACGTTGTGACTTGCTAATTAGCGATGAAAAGTGTGACCTATTGTATCATATTGAAGCAAGGTTGCTTCACCTCATTATAAAGGTGTGTAAAAAAATAGAAAGAAAAAAAGAGAAAATAAAATATAAGACCGAAGTTATTTGCTTAATAAAACGCTGCTATGGGGGGGTGCATTGGTGGGACCATAGAAGAGTTTGGCTCGAAGAATATTATCAGTCCTTAAATGCACCGTTCTCTAGGATTTTAATTTAAAATCTTAAAATTTCTCTTACTAGGTTTTGGAATTTCGGCCTAAAGCATACCTTTTTTTAAAATTCTACTTTATAATCATAGCGAAGACCAAAAAAAGTCTTTGCTGTACTTGGGTGGCGAATTTCAGCCACGCAGGGACTTGTAAAAACCTCTTTTAATTTTATGTTGAAATGCAAGTGAAAACCGAAAAATATAAAAAAGTCAGCGTCCAATCAGTTCTTCCGAAAATTCCAAGTCATTTTTTTGTTGAAACCTAGTTATGAATTAATCAATATTTCGATTTTGTTTTGAGTATCTGATTAAAAATTCTTTACAAGAATTCGCGGGCCGCGAGTTTGACATGCCTGGCGTAAACAATTTCAATACAATTTATTGTGCAGACTTAAATGTGCAAATCATATTCAAACAGTATTATGTAGGAAAGTGAAAACACAGTTGTCAATGATGCAAAATTTGTAAAAACACTTCATTGATTTGGTACATCAAAACATTAAACCAGAGTTTCACAAAGTGGTTGATAGGAACGTCCAAGGGATTGAATAAGATGCAATGAAGACTGATGAGGTATGTACTGCGGCAGTAAAGGTTATTCGCATAAGTAAAAAATAGGCTATATCATAAATATAGACTTTTTCTGTCTTCACTTATTTCCCCACATATACGAATAAGTCTTCATTTCAACGATGAACAGAGCGGGACATGCGCTGTGCTTTCATAATTTTTTGTGGAAGCTTTGTACATTTTGTGTTGTGCTCTTGATTAAAAAATTATAAGTTGCGCTTAATAGCGCTGCGCATCAAAGATTTAAAAAATCAATAGCGCTTTGTTGCGCATAAATTGTCCTATTTTGCAAATCCAATCTACTTTCGTTGTTTTTCAATGCAGGGGATTGAAAAAACATTTGAGCTGTGCTTATGACTTGAAAAAGTACATTACATTTTTATTGATGGCTTTAATAGAGTGCGAACGGAGCGGCCGCCCTAAAATATATCAAAAAGTGGCCCCCTACACTTAAATATTGCTCTATTTCTTCATAGTAGCAGCAGGACGTCGGTGGCATGTCTAAAATAAAGATTTTTTTCTTTTAAACATAATTTTGTTTTGAGACACTAGAAAATAGCTTCTTTTAAAACGATGACTTTTTTTAGAGATCACACTGTTTGGGACACTTAAACAGTGGCCTTCTCTAAAATTTCTTTGAGATCACTTTGTTTTGATACACTAAAAAGTGGCTCCCCCTAAAAAATAATCTTTTTTCCGAGATTGTTTTGCCTTGGAACACTAAATTTTGGCCCTCTTTACTTTTCTTGAACTGGGCCCCCCTTTTTGTAAAGCCATCATCGTACATTTTAATTCATTTAAAACTCACATTGCGCCGCGTTTAATGTAATTTTAAAGTAATCTACATAGCACATTACATGAATTTCAAAATACATTGCGCAACTTGTGCTGCCCTTTCCTAAAGTAAGAAAAATGCATACCTCTCGTCGTCGTCGTCGTTTGAAGGGTATCCACTCCAGGTCAGACACAAACAGGACTGGGGCCGAGGGTTTATCCTTTTACTACACCAGACTGCTACACTGCCTGAATCAGATGCTGGCAATGATGTTATTAAGCCAGCATCGTGTTTCGTCATCCAAAACCGTCAGACCTCGTGCTCCATGTGGTGCCCGATGTATAGGGCACGCTGTTAGTACATGGTCTGCGGTTTGCTCAGAGGCGCCACACTCGCAATTCGGTGAAGGAGCGAGACCCCATTTGTGCATGGACGAATGGAATCGCCCAACACCAGTCCGCAGGCGGTTGAGTTTAACCCAAGCTGCTCTGGGTAAGCCCATCCCAACAGGCCTGGCACCGGTCTGGGGCACAAAAGCACGGAGCCTGGAAGCATTTTCACAGTACTACGTTTTCCATTTGTAATTTGTCCATTCAGAGGCGCGGATGCCAAGTCTGGCAAGGTTGTCCAAAAGATTCCGCGCACCTGGCACAAACGGGCGTCTGGATCTTAGTCTCACTTGGTGAGTATCTGAGGACACACTTATAAGACCATACAAGATATGATCGGGGTCCAGAGATACACGGTGAGCCAAGGAGAGTGTCGCTCCCATTCGGCGAAGCTCAGCTGGCTGGATGCCTGAGAGTACAGGTAGGTGGTCCGTTGGAGTGGGACGCAGGCATCCAGTAACTATGCGCAAGGCGTCGTTCAAGACACTGTCAAGGAGACGAGTGTGAGCACTGTGACACCAGACTGGCGCACAGTACTCAGCTGTTGAGTGAACTAGAGATAAGGTGGCTATGCGTAGTGTTTTAGCACCAGCACCCCATCCCGAGCCCACGAGTCGCCTCAGCAGTGTGACGCGCGAGGATAGTTTTTTGCGCAATGCCACTAAATGGTGACGAAACGTGAGCGATCTGTCCAGTTTTACCCCAAGGTAAGTAGGGGTTGGACAGAACGGTAAAAGTCTACCATTGTTGTAGACCTTTAGCTCACGCTTGGCCTCTCGGTTATTTAAGTGAAAGGCTGCCGTCACCGTCTTAGTGTGACTGAGCTTCAACCTCCAAGTCTGGAGATACGCTGACAGTGTGGACATATCTTGGCTTAAAGTCCCCTCCAAGTCCTTCCAGTTTCCAGAAGAGTGCAACAATGCTAGATCATCAGCATAAGCAAACGTTGTGGAAATCATGGAAGGCAGATCGTACGTATAGATGTTAAATAGTAGGGGAGCCAAGACCGATCCCTAAGGAACGCCGTTTTTAAGACGGCGTAGCCTGCTTTGCTTGTTGTCACCGGTGGTAAGGGTGAAACTTTGATTGCATACCTTTGATGATACATTACATTAGTTAATGTGCAAAAAAGTTTGAAAACCACTGCATTAAATAAACAAAAAAAAGTAATCAAGTAATAATATTTGAAGTTTCAGCAATTGCTTTGACGTAATTTTACACATTTTGGAAATGTTTATGGTGAAGCACTTGCTGCACTTTGCTCCAAGCAAATTTTTTTTGCAGCTATTTTAGTCAGGAGGAAAAAGGGGTCTCTTCAAAAAGTCATTGTAGATTCTATTTGAATAAGGTTATATTTGTATAAGTTTGTTGTATTTGAATAATTTTGTAATATATTTTGTTGATAATGCCTGCTTCAAAAGAAATTACCAACATGATTAAAGAGATGGAACAGAACCTCAAACAACATTTAAAAACCTCTATTGATGAGGCTATGAAAAAAGTTTACCATAAGCTTTGATAGACAAGAAAAAACAATGGATGAAATAATAAAAAGTCAAAAATTTCTTAGTTCTGAATTTGAAAATTTAAAAATCACAGTTGAGGAAATAAAACAGCAAGACTTCTTAAATAAAATAAATTACTTAAATGAGAAAATTATACATTTGGAAAAGCAAATTTCAGAACAAGATACTCTTAGAGATGAACTAGAGATGAACTAGATCAATATAATCGAAGAGAAAATTTGGAATTCCATGGAATACCAGAGCAAATTAATGAAAACACCAACTTCATAATTAAAGAAATGGCTAAAAAAATAAATATTCAAATAAAAGACTCTGACATCTCAACCTCTCATTGACTGCCAGCATCCAAAAATAAACATCCACCAATAATAGTTCGCTTTACTAACAGAGACATTAAAAATAAAATTTACTATAAAAGAAGAAATTTAATTGGAGTTCATGACTTTGGAATCACTGGGATGACAAAATTGTTTATCAATGAAAACCTAACAGCAAAAAAAAAAAAAAGCTTTTTTCACTGGCCTATAAAAAAAGAATCGAATTAAAATACCAATATATTTGGTCCAATAATGGTGAAATATACTTGAGAAAAAATAGTACAAGTGATCACATCAAAATTTCATCACTTGAAGATATACACAATTTGCTATAATCAAGTTGAATTCCATCAAAAAAAAAAAAAAGAAAAAGATTAAATGGATGAATTAGAAAAAATCTGTGTAATTTATCAAAAAGTTTGTAAAATTAGTCATAAATGTATTTGCTGTGCTGTTTGTAATAAATGGATTCATTTAAAATGCTCTAAGCTAACTATTAAACAATATGAAAATTATTCTCATTTTAATGATTGCTATTGCTGTAAATTGTGTGTAGATTCAATTTTGCCTTTTCAATCTTTACAAAATATGGAAGTAATTGATTTAATGTTAACAAAACCAAACAATCAGATACCATTTGACCTTATTTCTGAAAATAATTATAGATGTGCAAAAATATTTGATGATGCTAATAATACCAAATATTATAATGTGGGAGAAATGGAAAAGATATTTGCTGAAAGCACAAAAACTGACCTAAGCATTTTTCATTTTAACTTAAGAAGTCTAAGAAAAAATAAAGAAAAAATTGAAGAATTTTTTTATGAAATAAATTTTCTTCCTGATATTATAGCAATTTCAGAATCAAATATTAAAAATACATGTATTGATAATGTTTCTCTTAATGATTATAATATTATACATAACGACTCCTCCACAAATGCTGGTGGTGTGGTTATGTATCTAAAAAAGGATGTCAATGTTTGTGTAAAAGAAAACATCAATTTTAATATAACTGGTTGTGAAAATTTATGGGTGGAAGTTGAAAAAAACTGGAAAAAAAATTATTGTTGGGGTAATATATAGACACCCAAATTACAATTTTCAAGAATTCCAAAAATGTCTTACCACTACATTAAATTTTGAAAATGCAAAATGTGAATATATTATTTGTGGTGATATTAATATAAATTTACTATCAAGCAGTTCTAATAAAAGAGTTGCTACTTATATACAGGGTGATCAGCCCAAGTGTAGACTCATTTAAAACCATATATGTTGTGAATTATAGAAGCCATCGTTTAAAGTAAGGGCTTAAAATAAAGGTACACAAATACACTTTCAGATTTATCAACATTTGTTTGAAATAACCTCCTTTTGCACGAATCATACATCGAAGTCTGTCAATAACCTGAGAACATGTTGCACGCAGAGTTTCTGAAGACTGCATGCAGCCCCTTGTTTTTTGCTCTGATGAAACGTTGTTCACGATTGAAACAGTCCGCAATACACAGAGTGATCGGACTTGGGCTAAGAATGTTGAGAACATTTCTGTAGAACAACAGATAGCATTCAGACGTCAAAAACCTGCTTCAACAATGGTGTGGGATGGTGTGACATCATGGGACCAAAAAGCACCCCTTATCTTTGTTGAAGGGGGTGTAAAAATTAATCAGCACGTTTATCTGGCCATGTTGAAAGATGAAGTGCTGACGTTGGTTAAAAAACCTATGGGAAATAGTGGTGTGACATTGCAAAAAGATGGGGCAACATCCCATACTGCCAAAACGGTTTAGAGCTGATGTAAGGAGAATTTTGTGGCTTTTTAGTCAAAGGCGTTTTGGCCCCATTCCTCACCAGATTTAAACCTGATGGACTTTGGAGTCTGGTCTATGTTGGACCACAAATCTTGTGTAACTTCTCATAAGAATATTGATGCTTTGAAGCACTCATTGAAGAAAAGCTGGAGTGAAATATCTCCAGAAACTCTGCGTGCAACATGTTCTCAGGTTATTGACAGACTTCGATGTATGATTCGTGCAAAAGGAGGTTATTTCAAACAAATGTTGATAAATCTGAAAGTGTATTTGTGTACCTTTATTTTAAGCCCTTACTTTAAACGATGGCTTCTATAATTCACAACATATATGGTTTTAAATGAGTCTACACTTGGGCTGATCACCCTGTAGAAACATTACTGTCTAATGGATGTAATTCTTTAATTAATAACCCAACTAGATTTTCTTTTAATAGTAAACCCTCGTTATTGGATCATATTTATACAAACAACATTTCAAATGGTAAGGAGTGTGGTATTTGTTTGTATGATATATCTGATCATTTGCCTGTGTTTGTTATGATAAAAAATTGTAAAAGTATTATTTCAAATGACATTGCTGCATATACTAGATGCATGAGAAATTTTAACCCGGAGCTATTTCTGGATGATCTAAACAGCAAACTTCACCAAATTGAAGAAAATATATTAATAGACAATGATATTGAAAATAACTTCCAAAATTTCATTTCTTTTTTTTTTAAATTACTGAATCAACATGCACCAGTGAAGCAACTATCTAGAAGAGAAAAAAAACTCTCAAAGAAACCTTGGATTACAAAAGGCATATATACTTCCATTAAAACAAAAAATAGATTATTTAGGGCCTGTTACAAACATGGAGATATTAGTAAAGTTTCATTGTACAAATCTTTTTGTAATAAGCTGACACATTTGAAACAAATTTCAAAACAACAATATTATAATAATCTATTTAATGAATGCAATAATGATAAATTAGAAACATGGAAAATAATTAATACTTTAATATCCAAAACAAATCATCTCATAATGGTATTCCTGAAAAAATTTTGATTGATGGAAAACTATATAAAACAAATACTGCAGAATTTGTTGATGAAATAAATGACCATTTTACAAACATATATAGGTAAAAGAATGGCTGCTAAAATACCACATGTGGATACTTCATACACCCACACAATCAACACAACTTTATTAACAAGTTTTGTAATGACTGACATCGAAGAAACAGAAGTGATGGATAGCATAAGCTGTCTAAAAACTAGAGCTGCTCCTGGATTGCATGGCATTAGTACTAAGTTTCACAAAATATCAAAATCACTGATTACCCCTATACTTGTAAAATTATTTAATAAATGTATTGAGAAAGAAATTTTTCCAGATACACTTAAGCAAACGCAAATAATACCAATCCCAAAAATTAACTCTCCTACTTCCTTTTCAGATTTCAGGCCTATTTCACTACTGCCTACTCATTCCAAAATATTTGAAAAAATTATATATAAACGAATGATAAACTATTTAACAAAATACAATATCTTAAGTCCATGCCAATTTGGTTTTTTAACTAATCATTCAACTGAACTTGCTGTTACCTCTATATATGAACAACTACTTAAAAACCTAAATGATAATAAGCATACATGTTCAATTTTTTTAGACTTAAGTAAAGCATTTGATACAGTTGATCACAATATATTGATTGGGAAACTCTATAGATATGGATTTCGTGGAAAAATGGGTAAAATGTTACAATCATATTTAACAAACAGAATGCAATGCACAAAAATTGGAATAGTAATTTCAGGATTTAAAACTATTCAATGTGGAGTTTCACAGGGGTCTTGTTTAGGTCCATTGATGTTCTTAATATACATATATTAATGATTTGCCGAATGTAACAAAATGCCACACAACATTATTTGCTGATGATACAAATCTTCACCTTTCAAATGAAAACATAACTACCCTGCAAACTGAAATAAATAAGGAATTAAAAAAATTAACAACTGGATGAAATGTAATAAATTATCCGTAAATTACTCCAAAACTTCGTACATGCTAATATCCAATAAATGCATAAAACCTCAATCTTTCAAAATTAGTCTCAATAATGTTGATATTAAATGTGTTGAATATGTGAAATACCTTGGAGTTTTACTTGACAATAAACTAAATTGGAAGGCTCATGTATCTAGTTTATGCAGCAAGCTGTCAAGAGTATGTGGTATTTTTTATAAATTGCGGCACTACGTTCCACTAAATACATTAAGAATTGTATATTTTTCATTAGTACAATCACATCTTCAATATTCTTTAATTAACTGGGGGAGAGCTAATAACGTTACTCTTCATCCTTTAGAAATAATGCAAAACAAAATTATAAGAGCTAGTTTATTTTGTCACAAAAGAACATTAATTGGAAATTTATATGTCAACTTTCATGTTTTAAAACTATCAGACTTAATTAAATTAGAATATGTTAAATTTATGTACCGGTTTGAAAATAACCTTTTGCCTGTTTCTTTTAAAAAATATTTCACTAATCTTGATCGTATACATGCATATGATACTCGTAGCAAGCAAAAAAGCAAATATTTTCTTCCAAGATATCAAACAAATTATGGGAAAAAGTCACTTCAATATTTTGGCATTAAATTATGGTCAGAAATTCCTCAGGAAATTAAATGTTTATCTTACATATCTTTTTAAAAAATACAGTAGAATTCGCCTATATCGGCTTCGTTTATATCGGCAATTCGTCTATATCGGCACAATTTCTTTGGTCCCGGTAGAATTCCTATGTTTCACGTACGTTTAAATTCATTTTATCGGCATCATCTATATCGGCATTTCGTCTATACCGGCACTCTTTTTTATTCCGCAGAAGTGTTTTGTTCGTTTATATCGGCATTTGCTTCATGCTTCCAGACTGTAATCTTTTCTACGAGTTATCTGCTGCTGACCTAGAAACGTTTCCAAACTAATTGTACGAGCATTAACTAGCATTTTAAAACTGTGACATCACAATTGCCCAGAGACTTTGCGTTGTACTGTAACGAGACCAACAGCCAGTTTAAACAGAAATTTTGAAACTGTCGGCAAGCCGAAAAATGTCGAGTAAAAGGAGAAGTCTCCCGCTTTGGAAAAAGTACGAAATCGTTAGCAAGTTCAACAGTGGGAATGCTACGAACGTTACAAAACTAGCTAGAGAATTTGAAATTCCAAGACAAACCTTGCTGTCAATATTGCAAAACAAAGACAAAATAATCTCTGACTTTGAAGCAGGACATAGCAGCGAAGCAAAAAGAAAGCGAAAACATAAGTTTGATGCTGTGGACGAGCCTCTAATAAAATGGTTTAGGTGTGTAAGAGATCAAAAAATCCCAGTCAGTGGAGAAATGTTATTGTTGAAGGCCCAAGAATTTGCACGAGCTTGTGGCTGCGATGATACTGACAAACTAGATGCAAACTGGGTGAACAGATGGAAATCAAGACAGGAAGTTGTATGCAAAAAGTTACACGGTGAAGTAGAGTCTGTTGACCAATGTGGCGTGGATGACTGGCAAAAACATCGTCTTTCAGCATTATTGAAACAGTTCAAAGCTGAAGAGATCTTCAACACAGACGAAACTGGGCTTTTCTATAGATGTTTATCTGACAGGACTCACGTTATGAAAACCGAAAAATGCGCAGGTGGAAAACTGTCCAAAGACAGGCTAACTGTTTTGGTTACAGCCAGTATGGCTGGCGAAAAGCTACCACCTCTTGTTATTGGCAAATCGGCAAATCCAAGATGCTTCAAAAATGTCAAGAAACTGCCATTGCCATACGAACATAACACGAAAGCTTGGATGACCTCTACCATTTTTGAGAAGTGGGTGAAAAAGTGGATTTACAAATGAGAAAACGTGAAAGAAAAATCGCCCTGGTGCTTGACAACTGCACAGCCCATCCCAGTGTGAGTGGTCTAACGAATGTTAAGCTTGTATTTTTGCCTCCTAACACCACTGCCAAAACCCAACCAATGGATGCTGGTGTTATTCTCTGCTTTAAAGCGCATTATAGAAAGAACCTTGCAAAGATGCGTCTCCTAGCTTTCGAAGAAAAAAAAACAAACTGTAAGATTGATGTTTTGGAATCAATGAAGCTTCTCAATCAAGCTTGGGATTCAGTCTCTGAAACAGCAATTAAGAACTGTTTTAAAAAAGTCATGTTTGTTCAGCCTGAACTTGAAGACAACCTAGAAGAAACCGAAAGTAATGTTGATGAGGACATTGAAGGGATCTGGGAAAGACTCCAAGCAGGTGGCTTGATTCCAGAAACATGCACTTTTTCTGAGTATACAGAAAATGATTCACAACTCCAAACTCGTGAAACAATCACCGAGAGTAGCATACTAGATGATCTAAGAGCTACTGGAGAAGATATCACAGTACAGAAAGAGAAAGAAGACGAAGAGGATGTCTCTGTAGAAGAAGTTGAACCCACCATCTCATCTTCCACAGAAGCATTGGCGTTAATGAGGCAGCTAGATAGATACCTCAGAAGTCATGACGACAGTGAGGAAATGCTACGTCATCTAACAAAAATCCAGAAATACGTAGTAGATAAATCTATTACAAAAACCAAGCAACTAAAGATAAATGACTTTTTCGCTAGGAAGTAATACAGTACAATGAACACATATGTTTTCTTTTGTGCAGTACTTTACGCTGATTTCATGTTATACACTATGATATTATGGGGTAAAGCTGACTAAATAACGCAACACTATATTGAATTAAAGGGCTCTTTCGGAATGATTTATAGTGATTTGTCTACATCGGCAGTTCGCGTATATCGGCACTTTTTTGCAATCCTCCTGAGGTGCTGATATAGGCAAATTCTACTGTATATAAAAACTATCTATTTGATTTGTATGAATTACCTAATGCATGACTGTTTATTTATTTATTTTTCTCTTTTCTCTTTAATTTTTATAGTATACATTTATTTATTAATTTTTTTTTCTCAACTACAATCTTAGTGTTAGATGCAGGTATTCTTTTTTATTTGTTTTGTTTCATGTTTTTTTTTATTTATTTCTTGTTTATTGACAAACTGAACAACATTTCAACTTACGTATGCACTGGGTTGTGGCTGACCCGATGACTGTTTTTTAGTCTTTCGCTGCAACCCTATTGTAGAATTGTTGGAAATTATTGATTATATTTTTGAAATGTAGTGTTGTATGGATATATTTCCGCTTTGTCACAGTGGCACGAAGTGTGACAGTAGGTACGTAGGACGAACATCACAGCGACTACAAGATAGAATCAAGCAGCATGTTCCTAAATCGCTACAACAGCAAGCGAAGCGCCCTACACGATCTCAACCTGGCAGATCCTGTAAGCTAAAACGTAACAATCCAGATTGTGACTCTGCCATAGGACAACACTTGCTTGACAACGAGCAATGTGCTGCAAACTATAACGACAAACGTTTTAAAATTCTTGCTGTGGCACGCAACTCGTTCCATCTGTGTCTACTCGAAACAACTTTTATCAAAACCAAACATCCGGTTTTATGTAAACAAAAGGAATTTGTTTACACATTAAAACTTTTCAAATAACCTAAGTTGCGAGTAACAGTGTTTCTCCTGGGTAATTGCACATAGTGCGTTTCTCCTTTCCGAGATTACACTGTATTGCACCACACTGTGCAATTGTGCCTTTCTCCTTTCCGAGACTGCAGCACCTTTCTCCCAACTGTTGAGACTATAAATACCTTGATTTTCTCTGGTTCGTCCCATTTAGACGCGATTGCCACTGATGAGAGCGTCACGAAAAGCTTATGGCTCCGATAAGATCAAGTTTCAAAGAATGTGAAACGCAAGATGAAAGCTTTAGTATTTTGGTAAAATATGTCCATTGTTCATCAAAAACTTTGTAAAATTGGAGCTATAATTGTTCTTGCTTAATGTACAAATGCAATGGTTAGTTTTTTTTTGCGTAAAACTTCACTTGTACCTTTTGCATCCACACATTATGTACAAATATACGTATAACTACAAGGATTGTTAAAACAAATTTTTCTACAGCAAGTGATGGTAAACGAATTGAGAATAACTGATCTAAAAATCGTGTATTGTAACAAATTGGAAATTTCCTGAAAATATTTGCATAACAATTAACATCAAAACATAAATTTAATCTTATTGCAAATAAACTTTTTTAGCTTAGAAATAACCTGAAAATAATCAAAAAGACGAAAGGTTAATGCTTAAAATGTTTTGCTACAATGGCTTGTTCTTATCAGACACTATCACTAAGTCCACTTATCAAATAATCAATAAAACATTGATTAATACGAGGGCTGTTTGAAAAGTAACGGGACTGTGTAAATAATTATTTTATTTGAAATGCCACGTAAAAATTACAACTTGTCCCCTTCAAAGTAATCTCCTTGAGCTCGAATGCACTTTTCTAATCTCTGTTGCCATGCTTCTATGCACTTCTGGAAAGATTCCATTGGGATCGCTCGTAGTTCCTTCGTTACGGCTGTTGTTATGGCTTTTGAGTCTTGAAAACGGGTTCCTTTAATGACTCCCTTGAGCTTAGGAAACAAGAAAAAATCACAGGGAGCCAGATCTGGCGAGTAGGGTGGTTGGTCCAGCACAGCAATGTTATTTTCTGCAAGAAATTGTCGTATGCTTAAGGCATTGTGAGCAGGAGCATTGTCATGATGAAGCAGCCATGACTTTGTCTCCCACAATTCTCTTCTTTTCTCCCTTACCGAACGCATCAAACGTCGCAAGATGTCTTTGTAAACATTCTGGTTAATGGTTTGGCCCTGTGGCAAGAATTCTAGATGAACAATTCCATGAACATCAAAGAAAACAATCAGCATCACCTTAATTTTGGACTTGAACAGCCTTGCTTTCTTGGGTCTTGGTGAGGATGCACTCTTCCATTCAAGGCTCTGCCGTTTGGTGAGTGGATCGTACTTGAAGATCCACGACTCATCACCGGTAACAACTCTACTCAGCAGATCTGGTGTAATTTCAAGTTGTTTCAGGATGTCTTGACACACTTGCACACGATTTTCCTTTTGCCCATCATTCAGCAACCTTGGTACCATTTTCGCACAAACCTTCCTCATCCCCAGATCTTCTGTAATGATCCTCCACACCCTCTCACTATTCATGCTCAACTCATCTGCTATCATTCTAACAGTAAGGCGGCGGTCACTGCGCACTTTTTCTCTCACATGCTCAACATTTTCGTTTGTTCTGCTTGTTGTTGGCCTTCCACTCTTAGGATCATATTCCACATCCTCTCTTCCCTCTCTGAACCTCTTGTGCCACTCAAAAATCCGAGTTCTTGACATTGTAGCATCTCCGTAAACTTCTTGGAGCAAATTGAATGTTTCAGTTGGAGTTTTTCCAAGTCGAACGAGAAACTTCAAGTTGATTTTTTGTTCAATGCTCATTTTTGTTAACAAAAGAAGAAAAAAAAAGAAAAAAATATTTACTAAATAAATTATCCCAAAACGAACTACAGTAAAGCGCCTTTCAAGAAAACCCTGTAAAAAAGCATATGGTTGTCACAGAATGCTGAAACTACATTTTTACAACCACAAGACATTGCGCCATCTTAAAAAACAAAGCTTTTATCAATGTTGCAAGTGTTGTTTGTGCAAAGCATGCAGTCCCGATACTTTTCAAACACACCTCGTAGTTCAACAAACTAATAAATAACAAAATGACATCCACATAACATGCAAAATTATATGCGATGTTTCCAGATTACACAGGTAACACTCCAAGATTACACAAGTATATTTTTTGGACAAAAATGTTTTATTAATAAGTGACTCACTGTTAATATAGTCAAATAATGTACAAAACTTACCATAAATCCTAAATTTTAAAAAACGACAAAATCTAATGCAACAGCAAAGTTATATTTTTCTGCTAAAATATTATGAAAATCATTTCTTCAAGTTTTATTGATATTTTAGAGATGTTATTGTAACAACATCAAAACATAAGTTTAATCTTATTGCAAATTAAACTTTTTAAGCTTAGAAATAACCTGAAAACAATCAAAAAGATGAAAGATTAATGTTTAAAATGTATTGCTATAATGGCTTGTTCTTATCAGACACTAATCCCTGCTATAACTAGGCCCACTTATCAAATAATCAATAAAACATTGATCAATAGTTCAACAAACTAACAAATAACAAAATGACTTCCATATAACACGCAAAATTATATGCTATGTCCCCAGATTACACAATTACATTATTTGGACAAAAATGTTTTATTAATAAGTGACTCACAGTTAATATAGTCAAATAATGTACAAAACTCAGCATTGTCACACTTCATTCATAATTTTAATCATAATGATGTAGTTTATCCCCGTTAAAAATAATTCGTAGTTTTATTATAAGATAATAATTGCGTCTTTTTGAGAGCTGCTGTCATATTATCCGATTCGCTCTATTGCTCGATATATGTATCTTCTTTTCTCTTTTGCTCGACCGTATTGACGTAATATGTTTTTGATCTACGTCACTGTAATAGAACATTCGCGTATATACTAGGTGGCTCGAGAAAGAGCGTATTCTCGAGAGAGTTGTGGAATTTTCTAGCGTTTACGAGAAGTTTGTGTCACGTGATCTTGTTTTCTATATAAAGCCGATGCGTAGCGAATTATTATGATTAGATGTGATTTGGAGACGACTCGAGTGGAAGTAATTGGTTGGGAGCGGAAGGCCCGTTAGTTTTTTGTATTGGTCGTCGAGTGTTGAATTTATTTTGTGCCAGTGGCTGGAAGTTGTGTTCTACAGAGGTAGAATTGTTTGTATTGATTGAGTCGAGTCATAGTGTTGATTTCGCTTTGCAGTTTGGCAAAGCGTGGAATAGAAGTTTTGTCGGACGTGATTTTTGTAATACATTCGTTCTAATTAGAGACAGTGGTCTCTGTTTGTTGTGAAGAAGAGTCTTCAACGAAACCAATCCGAGCTTTTGTTAAACCAACTGTGTAAACCGTCAGGCTCATAGCAGGACTACTTCTTGAGCCGAAATAAAATAAAATTTAGCCACAGCTTTGTTTCAGCGCAGGTATTCGGGTTACCTAGCTCAACTGGTCCTTCGGGATTCCCGAACGAAGTCTGTGGCAAGCATAAATCCTAACTTTTAAAAAGCAACAAAATCTAACGTAACATCAAAGCTATATATTTTTCTGCTAAAATACTGTTAAAATCATTTCTTCAAGTTTTATTGATATTTTAGAGATGTTATTGGTATACTAAAATAATCTTCACTGCTAGCATTTTATCACTTATAATTGCAAATGTTTTTTAATAAAAGTCGAACTTTTTGACCAACATAAGTCCTTATCAAAGCATCTAAACGTTTAATTACCCGGCAGTTATATCAACCAATTTAGTTCTTGTTTACGATCCGCCCAATTAATTCATTTTACGTATCTTTCAAATTTTGAAAATTCCTAAAGTCTGCTAAGATAATCACGGCGAACAGTGAACGTAACCCAACAGTTTAACCCAATAGCACACAAACAGACATTTAAAATACAACTCAACAAAAATATACCTAACATTATTCTTAAGTTCATGTCCACGCTTTCAACAAGAATTTGCAATCATATTGGTAAAATGTTTTATATTGCTTGCTGTTATTTACAAGCGAATTCTAAAAAACTTACCAACTAAGCTTTTTTGAAGTAACTTATCGAATCAACCTCGTCCACGCGAAGCTTACAGAATGATTAGATTCTTTTCAACAACCTAGCCGATAACGCCGACCACGTCGACCACGCCTGTAATTAATGGTTAAAAGTTTGTTTGTAAATGCTTTTCATGTTTGCGGGACTATTCTCCTATGTGACGTAATCACTACTTTTACGAATCGATAAAGTTAACACAATTTCGCGGCATTGTGCTGAGAGCAGTGCCGTGTGAGCTTAATCTTGCCCCCCCCCCAAAATCTCACCGGTGGGCCACTATTTTGTTTGCCAACTTTTATTTGATAGCAGTTACATGTCGTAGTAACTAGACATTTTAATGCGAGTTATGTAAGTTGCGATCACCGGTAAGCCGAAAAGACTCTTGGCTCTATTCTGTGCAAAAATCATTATACGAAAAGTAAATAACAATGTATTTTGCATTTTTAAACTTGACAATGTAGCAAATATACAAAAACTTAAGAAATCGCTTAATATAGACACAATAAGTAGGCTAAAGATTTTTACAACAGATTATCAATTTGGCATAAAAATACTAAAACGATTTATTACGAGCTTTCTCTACCGCAAACACATCAATTACGTGATTGTAATCTAAGGACCGTGCACAATCACTTTTAATTGAAATAATTGCTAATGATGATAGCCTATCATCCATCATTGTTGATCGATTGAATGTTTTAATCAACTTAAGTTTACTAAAACTTCTTTCAGCGCCGGCTATGGAAAGCGGGCACGTCAACAGTACCCTTAGAGCAATAAATAAGTTAGGGTATACTTCCATCAAATGCTTCATGCAAATATAGCTCAAAAAATCTTTGGCTGTTTTTTTTAAGTTTTTTTGTTTTCTTTTATAAGAAGCGCAAAACGCACTAACTCATCTTTCATTTCACGAGGATCGATATCTCCAAGCTTTTCTTTGAACTTTCGGCAAGCATTGAACGAGTTACATTCACTTTAACCTTTAAAAGATTTTGTTGATTTAAAAGGAAATTAAAGATTTCAACCACATCATGCATTTTCGTAAATCGATCTTTCAAAGATTCAATAGCGCGATCTACCAATTGCAGGAAAAAATTCGTCTTGAATTTCATCTCCTCGGAATCATGATCACTTTCATCTTCGTTCTCATAACCAAACAGTTGTTTTTTCTTTATGTGCCTCTTTTCAGCAAAGGTGCTGTCAATATCCAAATTTTTCGCGATTTCACGACCCTCTATTATTGCAGTACTGTACCCATCATTGCGATATTTTTCCAAGAATGCCAAAGTAGCTTTGATTTCTAGTTCTATAATCTCTAACGAAATACCGCAGGTTTGCATGATTTTGCTGGTTTTGTTGATATGAAAGAGTAAGTCGTACCAAATGACGACCGACAAAACAAATTTCCATGATGTAATGTGAACTATCAAAGACTGAGCTTCTGTGGCAGTTTTCCCATCTTTCTTTTCCAAAAAATAGTTGACTAGTTCTTTCAATGCTGCCACTACATGTGAGTAATGATATCGTAATGGTATGATGCAATTTATTCTGCTCTCTCAACGGGTAGCAGATGGATACTTTAATGAAAACTGGACGTGCTTTTTCAGTATAGTCCAACGCTGAGTAGAAGAAGAAAATAATGAGTACAGCTGCGTTAACACACCAAAAAATAACAGAGCTTTGGTGGAAGATTTGGCACTATCTACAACGACTAAATTCAATGAATGATTTGCGCATGGCACAAATAATGCTTTGGGATTAATTTTTAGATTTCTAGCCTGAAGGCCAGTTTTTTTTCTTTTCATGTTCGCACCGTTTCATAGCATTGTCCTCGGCAGTCAGATAGATTTAGCTGTAGTTCTGCAGATCGTTTCAAAAATGTCTCCAACAACCCTTTTCCAGAACTGTCTTTTACTCTCAAATAGCCAAAAAACGCTTCTTTTACAATATAGCTCCTTGCTCTTCGTCACATTGAACGAAACGCAAGATAACTGTCAGTTGTTCCTCATGAGATACATCTGGAGTACAATCAAGAATCATTGAAAAATACTTGGCCTTTTTCAGTTGCTTTAGAAGATTTTTTTCAACTTCACTTGCTACGACATGAATTAGTTCATTCTAAATGGTGCTGCTTAAATAGTGCTGCTTGGTTGTGTGCCTGATTACTCTGTTTTTTAATTCACTTAAAACAGAATCCCTTTTTGCCAACAATTCAAAAAATCCTAAAAAATTTCCATTTTGTGGTGATCCCAATATTTCGTTCGAACCTCTAAAAGCCAAATTTCTTTCGGACAAGAAGATGACAATGTCAATAAGTCTCTCTAGTACATTTCTCCAAAATGATCTTTCATTAAGGAATAACTGCATTTCTTGCATGTCAATAGTAGATTGCTCTCGAATTCCCTCTTTCAGTAACATTCATTGACCAGTGGCGTGCGGTGACTTTTAAGACTGGTAATGCAATTGGTATGGCTATTCATCAAATGTATTAAAGAAGTTATAAAATGGCTTTCAGGCGAATGGTAAAGATCCTTTTTCATATCTATTATTATTTTTTTAATTTTACTTGTCTGTCTCATCCCTAACTATGCTATATTAATTCCTCCTAAACAAACCTAAAATAAAATGTTCAAAAAATATAAAATTAAGCTCTGAAAAATACGTGTATAGTTTGTTGAAACAAGTGTCCAGTTTAACTGTTCACTGTTCAGTACATCGAAAATTATAAATTTAAAAATAACAGAATTACTTACATTATTTATAAATTAATTCTATTCTTCTATTCTTTTCAGCAAAAAGATTTATGACTTTTTCATAGAACTCTTCTGTTTGCATTAAATGTTTTAGTAGATCTGCTTCAATTGACATAAGAGATAATCCCGAAATTTAATTTTTTCCCGTAGTATTTCTTTGGTAAGTTTTAATTCTTTTGAGTGCAGGAAAGAAACGTTCTACCGAAGGAGTAGTTGAAGGAATTGTCAAAATCAGAGCGCAAAGTCTAAAAAGTTCTGGCATAGTATCAGAAAGATCATTGACATTTATGAACTCCATTAATTCAGATACACTTCTCTTCATATAATCCTCCATTGAATATACAGTACAACACGTAGTTCACTGTGAAGACGGGGCATGTCACAATAATTCCCATAAACTGTCTTCAAAGAGTTTAAAGCATGAATCGGAAATTTTTTGCGATACTCTTCGGCTTTTCTAAAATTAAGGAGCTCTATGAATTTGAGCTCTTCCAGTGATGCATATCTTACTTTTAGTTGTTCAATTATTGCAACAAGAATTTCATTTTGTCGGTCGGTCGGCAGCGTGGTCGAGTGGTTAAAGCGCCGGGCTCATAAACAACACGGTCTCGGTTCAAAACCCACTCGCGCCATTCTGTTGTGTCCTTGGGAAAGACACTTTACGGCACATTCCCCTGCTTGGTGGTCCTGGCAAGCAGTTTTAAATTATGGTCGTATCTCTATTAAATTACAAGCGGACAGCAATATCTTGGTATCTCCGGAAGCAGGTCGGGGTAATTGCCTACCCTATGTATTAGCTTTCCTGCGAGTCAGGAGGATAAATATAGAGATAAAATAAAAAATAAAAAAATTGTAGAGTATTTTATAATGCTGCTGCGGGTCGATAGATTTATTGTTACTTCTTCTAGTCAGACATGTTGTATCTATACCATATTTTTCTTCAAACATCTCAATGCTGCAAATTCATCCAGTTTTTTTCTTCAATAGAACTCTGGTTTTATCAAGTTGCTCTTTGTAATACAGAATATCAATACTTTTAATCTGGAGAATGTTAAATAGAACATCAGTGAAGGAAAATATTTCGCTAAATAATTCTACTAAAAATAAAAATTTTGTTTGTTCCAAGTGGTGGCAAAATCCAATAGCAGAATTTAGAGTGGGTCCATCCCATGCATCAGGATTCTCAATAATATTTTCAAAAAGTTGTTTTAAATTATCAAGATTTTCTTTCACGGTGTTAACTAGACGTGATCAGTAATTCCACCGAGTTGGTGCTGCTTTGGGGAATCTTTTTTTAACTATATTATCTAACGCATTGGTTTGTTTGGAAAATTTGGTAAAAAAAGTATCCAGTCCATTTATTGTACTAAAAATATTTTGCATTCTTTTCGTGCGGAGCAGGCTTGTGAAAGAACTAAATTTAGTACATGAGCGCAACAATGAAGAAAGATTGCCGATTCATGTTTTGCCCTAACCTTTGCTTGCAATTCATTCAATTCTCCTGCCATCGTAGTAGCACCATCGTAGGTTCGCGCAATTAATTTATTTTTACACTTTCAAGTTTCAATGCATTTAAAGACATATTCAGATAAACCTTCTGCTGTGCGGTCACCACTGACATCAGTAAACCCTATAAATCGTTCTTTAACAGCGCAATCTTTTGTGACATAACGGAAACAGTAGAAAGTTGGGCGAAGTTTGATAGATCACTAGTTTCATTGAGGAGAATTGCAAACAAAATTCGCCTCAGTAAGTTCTTTTTCTGTTTCATTTAACATACTTATTTGAATGGCATTAATTAAATCATTTTGAATTCGATTTGAGACCCCCGAGAAAACAGATGCTGTGGCTAGATGGTTTGCCAATTTTGCATCGTACTTGCTGATCAAATGCAGAAGTTCTTTATAATTGCCACAATTAATGGATACTTCAGATTCAAAATGACCACGAAATGATAATTCCTGGAGGCCCAAAAATATAACTGCATCAATCAATCTTTGTATTATGGCTCTGTTTTCTTTAACTGTCTCGTTATGGTGCTTGTTCCGTTCCTAAAAATCGCCCAAATTATGTAGATTCACAATCTCATTAAAAATATCTTTGATTTCGCTTTGGTCCGGCTCAAATAGCCGAAGAAATAACAGTTTTATGAGCAATTTAAATAATTTATTTTTATTTACAAGAAAAAATGGCAACACCGCTTATTTTTCACGAAATTTAAAGTAATTTCCAGAACTATCCGATTGACCTGTTTTCATTATGACGTAATAATTGTTTGCTTTGGAGAATGTCAGAACATTCGAGTAATCTTACTGAATGGTATAAATACGATTCGCTGAAAAGCAGTGATATTATTAAATAATTCGATGTTTCGTTGTGGTAACTTAAAATTGGAAAATTGTTAACTGTGTGAAGTCATAGTTTTTTGGCCGCAAGTCTTTGGTGATCTACGTGATTGTGAAGAATTAAGCTATTGAGCTTTAACCTGTTGCTTTGATTTATACTATTCGGGCTCCTAAGTGGATTGGAGCATATTTCTTAATAAAGAAGATATTGTGGTAGTCTGAGCTGTGATTTAGCTAGACTATATTTTTGCTGTCGCTGGTTCGAAGGTCAGATCCAGCAAGAAGATTAAGAATTATCGTTTAGTAGACACCGAGATTGTGTTATTGGCGAGGCCTTCTTAGCAGGCGCCAAAAAAGGTAGACAATTAAACAACGTACTAAGTTACCAAATAAATTCTACAAAATTTCAAAAAAAACTTTTTAACATCGGAACAAAATTTAAAAAAACTTTCCAAAATTTAGAAAACTAAAATTTGTGGAAGTAACAAAATTTCAAAAACTATTTACTAAATTTCTCCAAAATTTCAAAAACTTTTCGCAAGGTTAACAAGCAAATTTCAAAAGATTTTTCACAAGCTAACAAGTAAATTTCAACAAGTAAATTTTTAAGAAGATCAAGTAAATTTGTTATATAAGAAGAGCTCTTAAATTGAATAACCTACTTTGAAATAAACTGTTGGTAAAATTGCTTAATTTAATTGAACTGTGTGAAAAGAATAATTTAATTTGAAGACTCCAGAGGGGAATTGCAAGAAAATTCCTCACAACTAAAGGTACCGTGGAATTTGGATTTTCTTTTATTTAGCTGTGAACTGGTAGTTTATTAATTTGTGGTAATTGTGATTTATTTCATTTGGTAGTAGTGTATTTATTGTTAAGATTTTTAGCTATGTCTAGTAAAGATATTGACGTAGGGCTGCCCGATGTTGGCCCGTCTGGTTTGGGGTTAGATGAGGTTGTCCCGGGGGGGGTGCAGGTTGGTACTCGCTTAGGGATGACCACTAGATCTATGGCCAGGGGGGTAGAAAATGATGGGATTATTGACCCAGAGGATAGTGTCTCCAACTTGGGATCCAGAGCTTCATGTACCTCTGTTTTGTCTGAAGCACAAATTGAAATTCAACGGCAGATGGAGACTAATCGCATCATGGCTGATTTAAGGTTAGCCAAACTAGCCCAGGAAGAAAGGCAGGCACAACTAGCCCGGGAAGAAAGGCAGGCACAACTGGCCCAGGAGGAAAGGCAGGCACAACTAGCACGGGAGGAAAGGCAGGCAAAACTGGCACGGGAGGAGAAAGAGGCAGAGCTCAAGGCGGAGCTGGCCTTAAAAGAAGCAGCATTAAAGGCTGAATTTTTAAAGAAAGGCTTGGAATGCCGTAAGTCACGGTCTGGTTCTCAAGTCAGTTCAAGGCGGTCAGCCCACACCAGAACCGATTTTCTTGAAACCCATGGTGGGTATTTGAATACTAATAGTCAGCAAAGTAAGGCTGTGATCTCTGGTGGTGGTGGTGAGACTGGTGATGTGTTACTCCCCAAGACTGCTGTCCGGGAGAATTTAACCTTGCAGAAGTTTTCTGACTCAAATAATTTGCTAGGTAGCAATGATAGGTCTCTGCAAGGCAATGTGGCTTTTGGGGCCGCCCGAAGTGTGCATCCTGACTTTCAGAACTATGTAGTTTCCCCTGGTGTGCTGACTGGTCGAGCAAAGACATGCCCTAAAAATTGTAGTCAATCTGGTGTTGATGCTGTTGAATATGATGGTGGTGTTAAAAATAAGTATGCTAGTGATGCCTTACCTGCTGTTACGAATGCTAGATCTTGCAATGTTGGTGGTTTAAATTGGAATAATGGATTGTCTCCTGTGCAGTCAGGCTTGACTCAGCAGGACAGTTTCTTTCAATATCAAAATTGTCGTACTTTCATAGATAAGGCATCTTTGATTAATTACAACGGAAGTAATATACCATATATTTTCTTTCATAATCGCATTAAGGCTTTAATGGATAGTTGTCCGTTCGAAAATTCACGTTTAACTTTGTTGCAAGCTGCTTGTGTTGGACTTGCTGGCCAAAATATTGCTAATCTGGTTGCTGACACACCTGGCCTGTCTGAGGCTAGGCGAATTGAAATGTCTCTTGAAAGATTGTCGCAGAGATTTGGTGTTAGAGGTGGTTTTTATGCTGAACCGGAAATCCGCAAGTTTCGGTATGGTGATAAATTAAAATCAGATTCGGCCTTTGTGCTAAAAGAATATAAAGACCAATTGTCTCAATGTTTGCTCTACGCCAAAGCTTATAATCAACCAGATAAAGTAGAAGGTTGATTTGTATTGGATTTGGCTAAGCGTTTGCCGGATGTAACTAAAAAAGAGTTCTTAAAGTTTTTGGCAAATCGGTTTGGACACACAAATGAGCCTAGTTTTGAAAGCTTATTTGAATTTATAACTGAAGAAGAATCTTACAAGTCGACAGATTTTGGTATTTCACTTCTAAATGCTTCAAGTGAATTGCGCAAATTTGAAAAGCCCCATGATAAAAGTAAAAAGGCTTGCCCAGTAAGACAAACTTCCGTTAAATCACCTAATCTCCCAAGAAGGTCTGATAAAAATGATAAACAGAAGAAGTCTCCAACTACTAATAGTCGACCAGAGCATCCTATGTGCATCTACTGTTCTTCGAAAGGGCTGGTTGAGCATCATTATCTGTCAAATTGCTCTGAATTTTTGCGTTTGACACCTATTGATCGCAAAGATGTAATTGTTAAATCTGGTCGGTGCTTGAACTGTCTGCATAAGCATTTTGTTAAAGATTGTTTTGCCCCCAATAGCTGTAGAAAATGTGGAGCTGCATATAGTAGAAAGCACTCTCTCTTGTTGCATGATGCCTTTGTCACACCATCTCAAGCATGTGAGAGTGGTGATAACACTTCAGAACCTTCAGTTACTGTACGCAAAGTTGGTATTGGGAGTGTGAAGGCTGCCTTTAGTCGTGTCACAGCTTCCCGCATAATGAACCCTGTAAATGGTAAAAGCAGGTTGGTGTATGTACAGCATGACCCAGGGTCACAGGTTACTCTGGTCTCAAACAAGCTGGTACAAGATTTAGGTCTAACTGCATTTGATAATGTTTCATTTGAAATGCAAACAATGACTAGTTGCAAGGCTACCATGGCAGATTTAGTCAAGTTTAATGTGCAGTCATTGCATACTGGTGAGATCTTTGGTAACGTGGTGTCGGTGGTCAATGAACCTTGGAGTGATGATGAAAATACTTTACCTCATAAACAGGACTTGAGTGTGTATGAGCACTTTAATGATATTGAAATTGTTTGCTTGGATAATTGTCATAGTGTGGATGTGTTACTGGGCAATGATAATGCCCATCTTATGTATGCCAAGCAAGAACGAATGGGCAAGAGTCAAACTGACCCGCACGCACTACTCTCTCCATTAGGCTGGTTAGCCGTTGGCGGAAAAACATCCTTAAGTGAGGTACCTGTCAAAGTCTTAAGAGCCAATGTTGAAGACAAGCAAAGCAAGACATTAAGCTTGCAACAGGCTATTGACAGAAAAGATGCAGAAATTGCTGAATTGCGTAGTGTTGTTAAAGATTTATCTGTTGAAGATGAGATACCTCAATGGTCTCGCACTGATACTATTGCCAGTCAATTGGTAGAGCCCTGCATAAAGGTAAAAGATGACCGGTTTGAGATTCCTGTACCTGTGGTTGAGAAAGCAACATTGCCTAATAACTTTGAGTTAGCACACGAGCGACTGTCTGCCCTGCGTAAGAAGGCCCTTCGACAACCTGATCTTAAAGAATTTTTAGTTGAATCTATGGCAGAAATGCAGTCCAATAATTACATTGAACGTGTGCCTGATGCTGATTGTGCGAATGACCAAAAATGGTATCTACCTTATTTTGTTACCTCTCAAGTTAAGAAGCGTATAGTGTATGATGGAAAGGCCAAGTTTAAGGAAACCTGTGTGAATGATACTATTATGTCTGGACCTGATCTTCTAAACCCCTTGCTGCATGTTTTAACCAGGTTTCGCTTAGGTAAGTATGCTTTGATGTCAGATGTCACAAAGTGTTTTTTCCAAATTCAGTTGCCAGCTGCCCAAAGAGACCTATTTCGCTTGCTGTGGTTTGAAAATAATGATGTAGAAAGAGGTAAGTTGGTATCCTACCGTTTTCGAGTCCATCCTTGGGGCATCAAAAGTAGCCCCTACATTGCCTGTCTTGCATTTAAGAAGCTTGTTGAGGAAAACCCCACATGTGCTAGTGATATGACCCTTCAAAATATACTGCAGAACATGTATATGGATGACCTTATTTTTTCAGTAGATAGTTTAGAGAGTGCACAGACAATCACAAATGAGGCAGTGAGTCTATTTAAAAGTCGTGGATTTAAACTTGTTAAGTGGAGCACAAATAGGGACACTATGAGTGTTTTGTCCTCTTTAGGTCCTGAACTTTTGTCAGCTTCTATAAGAGAATTAGACTTGTGTGGTGAAGAGCTAGCCTTGCCTTCTGCCAAAACCTTAGGCTGTGTCTGGGATCCAGACTCAGATGAGTTGCGTATTGACTGTTCATTAAAGCCTCTTGGTAAGTATACATGTAGAACCATGCTCAGTCAATTAGGACAGAATTCTGATCCACTGGGATTTGGGTCCCCTTTCTTTATTAAAGCACATTTGATATTGCAGCAGTTGGCTAAAGATAAGTATGATTGGGGTACAAAAGCCCTGAATGAGATTGGTAAGGAGTGGGATGCATGGCTGCATTCACTTTCATTGCTGCAGAGTTTTTTGCTTCCCCGGTTTACAGACTTACGAGGGCCAGTAAGTACAATTAATTCTGATAATGGAACTACATTCCAAGCTGCAGCCAAAGTGCTGCCAAAATTGCTTGAGTCTACAGAATTGAAAAATTCACTTCGTAAAAAAGGTATCAACTGGGAATTCATTCCCCCCTATGCACCCGCACAAGGTGGGGCTTGGGAAGCTATAGTGAAGCAAATCAAGCATGTGATTGCTAATATACTTGAAAAGTCACAACGCAGACCCAGCTTTGTAGAATTGCTGACATACGTGGGAAGTGCCACCAAGAATGTAAATGATCGACCTTTGACCCCCTTAAGTGATGACCCTAGAGACGTTACAGCAATAACCCCTGCCTCGCTCTTAACTCCCTATTCAAGCCCATATTGTGTGGTAGGTTCACCACAACACAAAGACAATTTAAGGAGAGACTATCGCTTTAATATCTCTCTTAGTGATCAGTTTTGGAAAAAATGGCTGGAGTTTTACCTACCTTGGCAACAGGGGAGAAAGAAGTGGTTGAAAATGGCACAGAATCTAACTCCAGGCCAATTGGTAATCTTAACCTCAATGGAAGATATATCAAAACGAGGCAAATACCAACTTGGGAGGGTGCATGAGGTCATTCCCCAGAATAGAAATGGAAAGCAAATTGTGCGTAGAGTTAAAGTTGCCACTACTAGTACAGATGAAAGCACTGGTGATGTCAAAGTGGTTTATGTATTAAGGGACCTTTCTTGTATTGCCCCAGTAGACTGCCCCTTAGATAGCTGAAATTTCAACTTGGCAAGGATGACGGAGGGCAGACCCTGCCATAATATTTTTACTTGGTTGTGTTGTTATTTTCTGTGTTTTTGTTTATGTATGTGCTTCGCTTATTGGGTTTTCTATTGGAAGAATAAGACGTTCCTGTTGATAGTAGAAGACATTAGCTGTAGCCTATGCTATTTTGGCCCTATTTACATGTAATGAATCTGAGATATTGCTGCTTAAATTGTAAAAGAAAGCTGTGTACTACTTCTGCCCTTGTGATTCATAAATGCTGACTTTGAAATTGAATTGTTGATTTGAAGCAGGCAATAAGTTGCAGCAAATATAAACTACTGATGTTTCTGTTATTCACATTTGTGCTGTATACAAGATATTGATTACAATTGGCTGCAGTGTTAAAGTTAGTGTATTTCATTTATTTATTGTGCTGTGTTTCTTTTTTATTGAGTATTGAGTTAAGTGAAGTTGTGTATTTGTACATCGAATTCAAGTGTCTTTGTGATTTGTTAAGTTGCGATTTTTCGAACTTCATTTGTGTTTGAAATTTGACAACTGTGTGTCAAATTGGGGCCGCTTTGTTCCGTTCCTAAAAATCGCCCAAATTATGTAGATTCACAATCTCATTAAAAATATCTTTGATTTCGCTTTGGTCCGGCTCAAATAGCCGAAGAAATAACAGTTTTATGAGCAATTTAAATAATTTATTTTTATTTACAAGAAAAAATGGCAACACCGCTTATTTTTCACGAAATTTAAAGTAATTTCCAGAACTATCCGATTGACCTGTTTTCATTATGACGTAATAATTGTTTGCTTTGGAGAATGTCAGAACATTCGAGTAATCTTACTGAATGGTATAAATACGATTCGCTGAAAAGCAGTGATATTATTAAATAATTCGATGTTTCGTTGTGGTAACTTAAAATTGGAAAATTGTTAACTGTGTGAAGTCATAGTTTTTTGGCCGCAAGTCTTTGGTGATCTACGTGATTGTGAAGAATTAAGCTATTGAGCTTTAACCTGTTGCTTTGATTTATACTATTCGGGCTCCTAAGTGGATTGGAGCATATTTCTTAATAAAGAAGATATTGTGGTAGTCTGAGCTGTGATTTAGCTAGACTATATTTTTGCTGTCGCTGGTTCGAAGGTCAGATCCAGCAAGAAGATTAAGAATTATCGTTTAGTAGACACCGAGATTGTGTTATTGGCGAGGCCTTCTTAGCAGGCGCCAAAAAAGGTAGACAATTAAACAACGTACTAAGTTACCAAATAAATTCTACAAAATTTCAAAAAAACTTTTTAACATCGGAACAAAATTTAAAAAAACTTTCCAAAATTTAGAAAACTAAAATTTGTGGAAGTAACAAAATTTCAAAAACTATTTACTAAATTTCTCCAGTGCTGAATGCTCAGTTTTTTACTTGCATCTAACTGCAAATCTATGCGAACTTTTCCGAATGTTTTAAGGTCTATCAAAGATCTTATGTGTCTCTGGGAACGCTCATGTTTTAGTATTGACATATGTAGATTATTTAAATCATTATAACCTTTTGATTCCAAACAATGTTTTCTAAATTGAAAAGTAAGCATGGCCAGCAAAATAATTTATTTAGTTTAGCACTTCCTGTTAACCATTTTTTCTTATCGTACCATATAGCTTGAAAATGTCGAACACACTTCTTATTGGAGCTTCGTAAATTAACCAGTTTTGGCATTGATCTACCGTTATTCACTATTAACTGCTTCCCTTCGAAATCTCTTTTGGAAAATTTATTTTTCAAAATATTTTCAAGAATACAGTTATGCATTTCACTTTATATAAATAATTCAATGATATATACGACGCAGTTGGTCAAATTGATAACCTCACATCGCACATACACTCTCAGCGATGACTTTGTATCAGCGTTGCCAGCGCATTATTTTAAAAAATAATAAAAGATAACAAATTTATACAACAAAGTCAATATGTTAATATAATTAATAAAAAACATGTAATTATTTAGTTAGTTTTTAAAATATTAGCAAGAACGAAAAAAATTAGAAAGCGCCTTCAACAACACTGGTACTTAGGGTTGTTTATCACAAATATCTAGATTTATCTAGAAGTCTGCATGCAATTTGAGAATTGCATACCGGAGCAGGTATAAAAGGGTGCTTAAAATGATGCAATTAATAAAAAAACATGTAATTTCTTACTTATTTTTTTAAAGTATTATAAAGAACGAACGAAATCCGCAATACGTTAAACAGCACTAGTATTTAGGTTTGTTTATCACAAATATCTAGATTTGTCTAGAAGTCTGCATTCAATTTTAGAATTGCATGCCGGAGCAAGTATAAAAGGGTGCTTAAAATGACGAAATTAATAAAAAACATCCAATTACTCACTAACTTTTTAAAATATTAGAAAGAACAAACAAAATCCACGATAGTACGTCAACCCTTTAACGGACACTGGTACATATGTGTACCATGATTATGATTGTAACTTACCAAAAGCACTTTTGTGAAGGCATTATTATTCCAATTTTTAGGTATCTGTGACATCATTATTAAATTATTGCCATTTTACAATCAAATTTTTATGTCTCTCATAGAGTCTAACTATAGTCACTTGTTATAACTTGATTTTAGCACTGGTACTTAAGAATTGTTTATCACAAATATCGATTAATCTAGAAGTCTGCATGCAATTTGAGAATTGCATGCCGGAGCGAGTATATTAAGAATAATGACGCTGGTGGTTAAAATAACGTCGCAATAGAGCTCATGTATACGAGTAAAGTAATGCGATTCCTTTGTTGCATGTTATGTTTTTGTTTAATTACACGTTGCTTTTGAGTTTATGACTTGGAATATGCGTTCCTCGAAATTTGCAATGAATTAAATTCAATATTTAATATATCTGCTTATTAAATATATATAATTATTTTTTGGTATTTAGGAAAGTTCGTTGGTCATGCATTGCATGACTTGCATGCCCTGACTGCACGCCACTGCCATTGACTAAAGCATTTTTTGTGAAAAGTGCTATTTTCATGATCTTTTAGTTTTTTGGAAATTTTCTCCCAAGTATTCATACCAGAACAAAATGGACTAGCCGTGTTACCAAAAAGCTTGCAGCAAAAACAGAAAATATGATCCGATTGCTGTGAGTATAGAAGACATGACCGATGAATAGTTTCACCATTAATTATAATACGCTCATAATGAACAGATAAAAATCGTCGTTTTGCTGAATTGTATGGAAAAGCTATATTAATTTGCTCAGGACCTCTTTTAATGATATCGCATCGTTGCGCGTCTGAGATAGTAGCAGGCCAGAATATTGGATCGTTAGAGAGGGGGACGAAAGAAGGTTGTGAAAGTGATATTGACGTTTCGGGCAAATTTTCGGTGCAATTTTCAAGTGGTTCTGTTTCAGCATTATCAATGCTTGACGTTTCACTCTGATTAATATCATCTCTCACACATGTTGATACAGCCGAAAAATAGTGGGTTACTTTGGTTAGTTTTTGGAAGACTCTTTAGCTAAAGGTGCTTCTTTACGCTTCTGCACTCCACTTTTATATTTCTTCATGGCTAAAAATTAGATTGTTGTGCTGCCACAGAAAGTTCAGAAAAAATACAATTGAAAATAATTAACTAGATCTGGACAAAACTGAAAAAATTCCAAAAAATATATTGAGCAAATCAGCAGTTATTATGTGAAAAAACAAAGACAATACAGTGTGAAGTTGAAATAAAAACATTGCTTCTGACGCTGTAGTTAGCTACAGTCACGAAAATACTTGTACTGTGATGCGCTGTTTACTTAGCAACAGCAAATCACTTAGCCTGAACTAACTAGTCCAAATAAGTCAAAACATAATAAACAAGAAATAACCAAGTCAAATTAGGCTATAGCGATTAAAGCAGTGGTTCTCAAACTTTTTGCGCCCGCGGCACACTTTGCTACCTTTCCAAACTTCGCAGCACGCTTGGACCAGAGTGCAGATCTTTTTTGGTTTGCACCGAGTTTTCCACGTTTTCCTTTACCTGATGCATTATATTGTATTTCATAAAGGCCTCGAATTTTTATGTAACTTTCTATTAATAAAGTCAAAACTTCTTTTATTATTCTTCACTAGATTTTGTGCTGTTTGTTTTGGTAAAAAGTATTTAGGTCCACATATCGGGTACGACAGGCATGTCAAACTCGCCCAGCTATACGGGCCGCATGAAATTTTAGCCTGAAATTTTACTGCTGGCCGCAATCTGGTTATAAAAGAAATTAAAGGCCAATAAAAAAAGTCTTCACTTGAATAATTTGGCTGATCCCGGTTATACTTTTAAATTTTACATTGAAATCAAGGTAAGGACCAAAAAAAAGGTCTTCACTTAATTGGCTGGTTAATTTCGGTTAAAAAACCAAGTCCTTGCTAATAAAACTTGTCACTTTAATTATTTAAATTTAGTTTTGAATTTGTGATTAATCTGATTTCGTATTGAGCATCTGATCAAAAAATTCGTTAAAAGACTTTGTAGGCTGAGAGTTTGAAATGCCTGGTGTACCGAAACGAGCACGAAAGGCAACTAATACCCAAAACTTTACGTAATGGGAATTACATTTAAATTTTTTAAGCTTTTTGGTCGCAGCCCATAAAATAACATACTTTTCCTCTGTTATAGAGCGTTTTTACGTTGCTGTTGCGGAACATGGATTAAAGTATTAATATTTTAAAAAGTTTCGCGGCACACTTAGAAATCTCTGACGGCACAGTAGTGTGCCACGGCACACAGTTTGAGAAACACTGGATTAAAGGTTGAGGTTTATCCAGCTTCTTATTGGATTAAAAAACGTGATAAAAACTTGCACAGTACATTGTTATTGCTAGCTGTTTAAACGCAATATTTTTGCTGACTAATTAATTTCGCAATAACTGAATCACGTGGAGAAAACTTTATTGTATGACGTCATAGTAGATAACGTTTCGGTTGCAAAGACATAGTAAAAAGTAGTTAAAATATTAATCGGACCAAACATTTAGACGATTATAATACTTATATTGTAAAACCTGCAAACCATAATTATTTTCAGGAAAATGAGTGGGCCCCTATACGACGCTGGGCCCCCCGGCCGGGGGGTTTGGGGGCCGCTTAACACGGCCCTGGCTGAGAGAGAAGAGTTGTTTACAGTGCTGGTTTTGGCTGATAGTTTGTTGTTAGGTTTTGGTATATTGCAGTTGTGTCGTTCTTTTGATCTTTTTATTAATACATTTGTTACAACGTCGACCACGCCGACCACGCCGATCACGCCGACCTGTACATTTTAAAGGTACCGCTTTAGAGTGTTGGTTTATGAATTGAAAGCTCTTGGTTTAATCCTTTTCTTAATTTTAAGTTAGATTTCTGCATTTTTTTGAAATTTAGTATTAAGTTTAGGTTAGATTTTTAGTTTTAGCATTAACTTAAGTTGATTAGGTTTGGATTAGTAAAGTTAAATTGAATTAGATAAAAGGCATAATCACACTTTTTTTTTGTAAGAATTCGATTGCATTACACATAACAATAGCCAGCAGAAAATTTTATTAGTTTTTATGCAGATCATCTTTTTTTTCTTTTAGCTCTTGTTTGTTCCATGTTGTTGTAGCTTTGAGAAACTTTTTTCTGCTACAGCCTTAACAAGCAGATTTAAATTTCAGTATTATTACCTTATAAAGAACTAAAAGATCAACTGTTTTGCATTATCTTTGAAAAAAAGGTCAAGGTAATTTTATGTCTGTGCAATTGGCATAAAAGTCAGGCCAATAAATGGTTGATATAATGATTGTGTGCTTGTTTTTAATTCATGTTAAGCATAGATGTGCCATTTTGGTGACCAAAAACAGTTTGTCAGTTATTGTTATGGCAAATTTTCTATCTATGTACTTAACACTGCTTAAACAGCTTAATCAAGTTTACATGTAGTAAATATCTTTTGTGTGCTGTTACATGAGACTAATTGAATAAATTTCTAATTGAATTTAAAACCAATTTTTTTGTTTTAGTGTAAACTAATAATTTTTTTGTAGTTGTTTTAATTATAGCTAAGATGGTTTCAAAGAAACGAGTAGGAATTGCTCTCTGTGGACTTGGGCGTATGGGTCAAATCCATGCTAAAAATATTTTGCAACACAACAGAGGTAAAAAACTAAATGTTTTCTAATGCTTAAATGAAAAACTTTTTAGCAAATTAAAAGTTTTCTAAATATGTTTCAACATTTTAGATATTTATACATTTTATTATAAAATTGTTTTAAAAGCAATTTTATATTCTAGAACTAAACTATTGTCACAAGATTTAATTTGATCATGAGTTCAAATCACTTCTTTGTTCCTTTGACAAAATTTATTAAATTATCAAACATATTCATAACATGTCATATATAAAATATTCGGATCTTTTCAAAAAGTCACCATAAGTGATTTTTTTTAGCGAAACTGACCTGGTTCCCTTTGCAGTTACTATCATTTTTTGAGAGATTCTTTTTCTTTAGATTTCTTCTTTATTCCATCCTGGTGCTAAAAAGGGGATATTGGGTTAGTTTCACTTACTGTGACTTCTTGAAGAAACCCAAATATTCCTTGCATATCACTTCTATATGTAAACACAAACATGCAGCACCCATTGTTCTACCCTATAATTGTTATTATATCATTATTTTTGTTGTTGTCTTAGAATTGAACAAAGTTCTTGATATCGTAAAATAATTGTTAACAAACTGACACAACAAATATTTAAATCAAAATCATAACTTTATCTTAAAATAAATTTTATTAAAAAATGATAGTTTTTACTTTTTACAACCATAGTTATTCTAAACTCAAATGCATAACATTCTTTGTCTTAAATGGAAGTCATTTTTTTATTTCTCAAGTTTTTTAAATTCTTGCATTTCTGGCATTTTGAATCAAATCAAAAGTGTGCATTTTGCTGCATTTTTATCACATAGAAATAAGAGAATTTCATGCTTGTCAGTATATAATTGTATCTTCTAAGCCATAATTTATAACTGGGTCACAATATGTGATATTTGCATAATACAAAAAAATTAATGGTACTCTTTACTACTAGGTATATTGCAAAACTACAGCTCAAACTTTACAATTACAATTTTTTAGGTTATCTTTGAAACAAAACTAACTTTTTTACCAACTGTACAAACTCAGCATTCTTAAACACTAACCTCCCCAGAAATAAAACAAAAAAAAACTTGGCATTCTTTTAAAACACTCACTTGGCTTATTTAGAGTACACAAAGAACATTACATGAGTTTCTACCATCTTTGTAACTGAATTGAAAATGTTAAGAAATGAACTACCCTATTAACCATTTTTTTGAAAACCTTCTTGAACTACCTTTTTATTGACAAAGCAAAGTAATTTATAGGGTTTTTCAATCTAATTCATTGTTTTTGCAATCAAATTAGTTTTTTTTTGCAATCAAATTTGTTTTGCAAAAACTTTTATATATATATCTTTGTATAGGGTCTCCCGATAGGGTCTATATACATATATAGATAATATGGGATCTCTGTATTAGGTCTCCATAATTAGGTCTCCATAATCTATAGACTCCATAATTAGATTTCTATAATATAGCCTCCATAATGTATATATATAAATAGGTATATAGACCTATCAGAGACCCTAGCCTATATCAAGACTCAATATTATGGGGATATATTATGGAAACCATATTATGAAGATTTAATATCTATTATTGAGACTACATTATGGAAACTATATTATAGAAACCTAATTATTGAGACAATATATATCATGGAGACCTAATATAGAGACCCTATATTATCAAATATATAGATAGTTTAGGGTCTCTGTATTAAGTCTCCATAATATTAGGTCTCCATGATATATATAGTCTCCATAATTAGGTTTCTATAATATAATTTTCTGAATATTAAGTCTTCATAATGTAGTCTCCATAATATGGTCTCCATATAGGCTAGGGTCTCTAATAGGTCTATATATCTATTTATATATATAAACTTTATGGAAACTATAGATTATGGAGACCTAATACAGAGACCCCATATTATCTATATATATATATATATATATATATATATATATATTAATAAAAACACTAAAATAGATTAAAAATTAACAATTAAAATCCACGACAGCCTGTTTCATCCTAAGAATCGTCAGGTGGAAACTTATTCAAATAGAATGGTAATAAATAACACCTGACGATTACAATTCTATTGGAATAAGTTTCCACCTGACGATTCTTAGGATGAAACAGGCTGTCGCAGATTTTAATTGTTAATTTTTAATCTATTTTAATGCTTTTATTAATAAATACTGCTCTAACTATTTGGTTATTGAGCTCTGTACCAGCGAAGTAAAGCAAACAGATATATATATATATATAGACCCTATCAGGAGACCCTATACAAAGATATAAATATAAAAGTTTTTGCAAAACAAATTTGATTGCAAAAATAACGAATTAGATCGAAAAACCCTATAAATATCCAAAGTTTAACTGAAAATATGATCATATTATTGTTTGAAACTGTACATGTAATAAAAATGTCTTGTTAGTTGCTAACTTTTTTATGTAAACTATCTAGTGAACTTGTAGCAAGCTTATCTGACAAACTAGTTGACTTTACGTCAATTGCATGAGATTTTCTGAAATAAGTTGGTACATAGAAGTTTCATATTCAACTATTGATAATTGACTTCTTTGGTGTCAATTTTATGAATTAATAGTTTTGATTGATAAATATGTTAATCAATTTTAAATTGCAATTTTGTAATTGTAGTTGTTAGGATTAGGAGTTTTTGTTTTAAAACTAACTCCAAAAACAATATTTCATGCAAAACTTATTTTAACAGAATTTATTAATTAATTATAATTACACATCTCCATCCCAGAACAATATTTGTATCCCAGTCTCATAACGTTATTTATAATTTGTTGTCTGTCTCCCAAAATGGTATACAGCCATGTCCGTATATATAGCAAGCATCACTGAAATCCTAATCATTTACGGTGGGACAAAGAAACACTGTTGCAAAATTTCACACGATAAGCATTATGGGAAACAGAGCACAATTGATAAAATAGAAGCATAGACTCGAACATAAGGCAAGCATGCTGCAGCCATGCATTAAGCATACACAAATCATGACATAGTTTTGCTAACAATGTAGTTTCAACAAACTAATTAATTAATTGTAAATAAACTAAGATAGTTGTGGTGAAAATTACATTTAACTGTAAAATTAGGTTATTAAAATATACAAACAGTTGCATTCTTTATTTAAGTTGACATTGTGAAGATTCATGATATATTATTAAATTTACAGCTGATTTTTTGTATATTGTTGAAGTGGATTTGACTAAGGCAAAACAATTTATTGAAGAAAATCATCTTGAGGAGATTACAACAGTTGTTCATTATGAAAATTTTAAAGAAACTTTAAATACTGATTCAAGGTAGTTCTGTGTTATTGAGTTAAACTTGTTGTTTCTGAAATATTTTTCCAAAATTTCTCAAAGTTTAATTTACAACTTTCCATCCATCATACAGAATAAAAAGTTTAGTTTGCAATCTGACAGTGTCAGAATAAAACTGAACGTTATCCACTACACAACTTCCAAAATATCTTATTCAGTTCTCAAAATAATATGTTGTTAAAAATGGTGACAAATTTATTGAGCATTACTATGGTCTGCAATTCTACCTGTCCCCAAGCCTGATTAAGAAGAATTTTGACAAAATATAGAAGGATTGATGTTCAAAAGTAGTTTAAAGTACTTCATCTAAAGAACATCTATAGTAGTCAATGATGTATGTATTTTAGTTTAAAAACTATATAAATATAAATTTTGATTTAAAAGTTTTTACAGCCAGTTTTACATTGTTGTGTTTTCAAAAAAGCGATCTAAAAGGTCAAATCAAAATAGAAACAAAAAGCAGGATTCAGATGGAATTGTAAATTAGAAACTAGAAACAGATTTTGTTGCATAAATCTAACCTGAAACTAGAAATAATACAAGTTGCAAGCAGAGAGCACTAAAGGTTGCCATCAATGGCATTATGCATTGCACATGCTAAGCCCAAATTCATGGCCTGACCGTGGCTCCAAGTTGTGAATTTTCATCAGTGGCATTCTGGTTGCTCAGTTTATGTTTGAGAGCTACTAATGAAACAATACCTAGTAGTTTGACTGAAATCACCACCATTTCTTGCATAACTTTTTTAGCTGCTGCTTTTGCTTCTCTTAAAGAAGTATCTGATCTTGTATATCTACAATGTCAAAATTATTAAATATCCTAGAATGAAAACTTTTCCTAGAATGTACCTTGATGCTCCCCAATGCTTAAAACCAAGAAAACTTTTAAATCATTTATCTATTTTTTTGAGCAAGCTACCCATCATTGGGCTGGTCTGGACTGCTGCTAGCATCTATCTTTTTGGGTCAATTTGAAATTTAAAAAAATTAACAAAACATTGCAATCTCTTTCAAATCAGTAAAATCTGTTGTAAAAAATCAAAATAGCTATCTAATCGGATCCTTTGTGACAATAAATAATTCATTTATAAAAATCATACATTTACCTTTGTTAAGCATTTAATGATCTTTATAAAGCATATTAAGTCTTCAGCTTTGATATCTCCTTTTGCTTTTTATTAGCAAATAAAGGAAAAAGTTTTTGTAGCTAGTAAAAAAAACACTAGTTATTGTAAGAAAAGTGTAACTCTTGTAGCTTTTTGCAACATCAACTGTTGTAAGAAAAAATTGTTGACCAAACTGATATGTATCAATCAAAGTTAACTTTTAAAAGATGATAATTTTTTGCTACTAGCAGAAAAATATAGCATTAAAAGAAAGCTCTTATGTGTTGTTACTTATTACATTATCTCCATTAACTCTCCCATCAAAAAAAGAGTTGAAAAACTTCTGATTTTTTCTCCACAGCTTTATACATACCTGGTTTATGCAATATGCATGGTGTGCACTTTTTATGATTTTATCTGCTCAGCTTCTAAAATTTAATAAACAAACAAATTTATGCCAAGCAGACCCATTGTAGACAGTTTTTCGCAGTGTGATCAGTTTTGCATTTTTATCACTTTTTTTATAAATATAATGTGATCAACAGGAGTGGTCGTCAGCATGGTTAAGTGGTTAGAGCACTGTGAGTGTGATCAACATGGTCTTGGTTCAAAACCTACATGTGCCATTCTGTTGTGTCCTTGGGAAAGACACTTAATGGCACTTTCCCTTGCTTGGTGTTCTTGGCAAGCAATTCGAAATTTCAGTTATATCTCTATAAAACTAAAAACCCAAAATAAAAATTTTTTACTGGTCTGCAATATCTTGGCATTTCTGAAGCAAGTCGAGATAATTGCTTTTTCTATGTAATAGCACTTTTGTCACTTTTCTGTGAGTCAGGAGGACATGTAAATATAAAAATAAAATAAAAATAAACAGACTATTATTAATTCGTTTGTTTGTTTAGATTAAATGCTGTTATAGTTGCCACCCCAACCCATGCCCATGGAGGTTTTGTAAAACTTGCCCTGAATGCAGGTATGTTATGAAGTAGAATGTTGTTACAAATATTTTTATTATTTTTTCAGGAATGTCAATAGAACTAAAAATTTTTAGATATGTGCACCAGGTAAATTTTAATCTTCATTTAACATGTTTAGCGATTTTCACAAACTGAAAATTTATTTCTCAAATACTAAATTGTAACAAGTTGAATACATTTATATATGCAAATTGGTTAATCCAAATTCGATTTGACAGACAAAATCATCCGAATTAGGCGAAGATTCAAATTATTTAAAGACTATTTTTTCTGTTCTTCTTTCGGCCTTTCCTTTTAGTTAGGGGTGGCCACAGCATACCATCATTCTCCACATCTTTCTTCAACATCCGTCTCCTTCGCACCAACTTCTCCCATATCTTCTTTCACTACATCTAAAAATCTTCTTTTTGGTCTCCCTCTTCTCCTCTTTCCCGGTAACTCCATTTCCATCACCTTTCCTCCTACATACTCTTGATCTCTCCTCATGACATGTCCATACCACCTCAGCCTGCCCTCCCTCATCTTTATTCCTAACCGTTCTACCTTAACGGTACTCCTGATGTGCCCGTTTCTAATCTTCTTTTCTCGTCACTCCCATAGTAAACCTCAACATTTTTCTGTTCTTCTGTTATTCAGAATTGTAGCATATCGATAGAAATCACCTTAATTAAAGTTAAGATGACCGAATAATTGAATTATTTTGAAATAAACAATTTTTTAATGCAGAATAATCGAACAATACACATTTACACTGAGACACAGATCAAACGCACTTCTCTGTGAAAAATCAATAACTTTTGATTGTCGTAGGCATTTCAGCGACTGGTCATTAAGTATTTCTTTTAATTGAAAAACAATATTGTCCATGTCAGGGATGAACAATTAAGCTCATTGTGCTGCAACCTTGTCACGGCTGCGTAAGTGACACTCAGTTTTGAAATTGAGTTTTCTCGACTATAATTTGATTTTCGTTGAACATCAAACAGTAAGCAGTTATTATGCACAAAGCAAACTGCTGTCTATCTCTAAAACAAACCTTTAAAATGATTAAGTTAAGTTAATTACATAGCACACTTATAAAGAAGTAACATACCTAGCAAACGCTTTTACTGTAACTGTTAGGGATGTACCGATACCACATTTTAAGCCGATACCGATACTACTACCGATACCAGCATTTAGAGCCGATACCGATACTGCCGATACCACCGATACTTTTTTATCTATTGAGCACCATCAGTAAAAGCTTTTGTAAGTAACACCAAAGAATGTATTTACTAAATCTAGCTTGTTATTGGATTTTGAATTTTTTCCAGGTATATATATATCTATCATTATCATTACAATATTATTACAAATCTTTAAAAAGAAATCATTAATTATGTTAGAAACAGTGGTGGATATTCCAATTTAGGGGCCCGAGGCAAGAATTTTCAAAAATTGATGTAGTCTGAGAAAAAAAAGAGGTCTGATCTGGGCTTGCATATTTTTCTCCCAAAATCAAAGTGTTCTCTAAAAAAAAAAAAAAGGTCTTCACTTCAAATCATCCTCTGAGCAAACATCTGCAGCGAATCCAAAACTGCGCAGTTAACAATGCAACACTCGAGGGGGAGCCTGAGGCGACTGCCTCATTCGCCTCACCCAATATCCACCTCTGGTTAGAAATCCAATCCAGTTCCAGGGGGCAACAAAAATTTTTTATATTTATACAACAAAAAAATAAAAAAAATATTTTATATTTATTTTGTGCTTAAAAAGTATCGGCAGGTATCGGCTATATTTACCGATACCGATACTACTAGCCGATACCACAAAAATAGGCCGATACCACCGATACCGATACTCAAGTATCGGTACATCACTAGTAACTGTAATATAAAAAATGATTGTGATGCAACAAGAGGGCCTCTACGTTAATGGCAAAGCGAGAAAATCCGGATAATGAATAAAAAAAAAGCATTTTTTTATCCGAAATAGGCGAAAATCCGGATTAAATAATCCGAAGCTTTTTATTAAGAATTGTATAGGAAATCATTTGTACTTTTAATTTTATCCAAGTTAAGCAAAATTCCTCAACAGAATCCGGATTAATCGGGGTCTACTCTATACCAATGTTGATAATAATAAGAACCAAGCATTAAGGAAATTTTATTTGCTTTTCATGATGATTTTGCAGTTAATCTCTTGTTAAGATTTCTATTTACGTTCAATAAATAAATGTTTTTTCTGATAAATCCTTATAATGATAGAGTAACAAGACAAAGCTACTTTCAGGAAAACATGTTTTATGCGAAAAGCCATTGGCTGTCAATCTTGAAGATACAATGACTTGCTATAAACTTGCCAAAAGCAAAGGTCTTGCACTTCTTTGTGCATTTAACAGGTTGGAGTTTTTTGCAATGTTTCTGAACGGTTTTACACTTTTGATTTTGAATGAAAAAGTGATACTTAATGGAATAACATTTACAAATTCAATTTGACTAAGAGTACAATTTTTTTGAGGAATGTCAAATTTTTTGATAAATTATCTTATCAAGTATTTCATTGAATTTCTTTTGCCGAAGCGTAAAGTAGCTTGTATAGTAGATTAATGTCTTTTTAATTCAGTTTTTAAATGCCAAGTGAATGGGTTAACTATTATTTATTATTCTGTTCATTGTTTTTTAAGGATCGAACAATAAAAAATTGGGCATTGCTTTTTTTATTTGTTGCTTTTATTAAAAATAATCTAGACTTTTCGTCACTTATTCTGTTTAAATGCAATAAATTTTTTGTGCATGTTGATATTGTATAACGTACTAGCTGAACTAATACTGTTTAGATTCCTTAATATGTTTTTTTTTCAACTAAATCTTAAACTGTGCATTTTTTTTGCTTCTTTCAACGTAATATTTTATAAAGCCTAATTTTTTAGGCGATTTGATCCTCAAATACAAAACATAATTAAAAATAAAGATAAAGTTGGAAAGATATTAACTATAAGGGTATGTTCAAGAGATGCACCACGACCTTCCATCGATTACCTTAAAATATCTGGTAAGAAGTATGATTGTGAACTAATTTTATGACATATTGTCCTGATTTTCAGTTGCTGCATTCCACTTCTGGAGTTTAGTATGATGAGAAAAAGTAGAAAGTTAAAGACCAAAGCAAACGGACCAAGTGCATTGTAAAATGTGCATTTGTCATATACTTTATTCTCTGCATTGATATCAGCTGTGCATATGAGACTGAGTTGGTTTAAGATTTTTTAGCTAAACCTTAAATTGAAATTTTTCAAACTTAACAATTCCTTAGATTTATATTAACCAAAGAAAATAGACTTTTTTAAAAAATATAGTAATTGTAGAATTCTAGTGAATTAAAGCTTTTTGCTAGATGTGAGATCATTAGTTTATTTCTTTAAATTGATTTGATAGCTTGTCGGCAGTGTGTTCGAGTGGTTAGAGCGCTGTGCTTATAATCGACATGGTCTCGGTTCGAAACCCACTCGCACCATTCTGTCGTGTCCTTGGGAAAGACACTTTACGACACTTTCCCCTGCTTGGTGGTCTTGCGACAAGCAGTTCTAAATTACAGTCATATCTCTATTAAATTACAATCGGACAGCAATATCTTGGCACCTCCAGAAGCAGGTCGGGATTATTGCTTACTTTATGTATCAGCGCCTCCGTCGCTTCCGTGCGAGTCAGGAGGATAAATATAGAGATAAAATAAAAATAAAATACATTTAGACGTAAAAGACAATAAAAAGTTTTTGTGTTAACAAGTTACGATTTTTTAGAACAAGCAGTTTTTTAAGTCTTTAGTGCCATTTAATAAATTCGTTTTATTTATTTTGTATCAAAGTGCCTCTCTAATAAAAAGCTTATTGAAACAACATTAGATTCACATTAATTGTTTTTATTTTCGCCTGCAAGTTTTCATAAAGAATCTGCTTTTGTTATTATTTTTTTTTTAATTGTTTTGATAATTTCAGGAGGAATCTTTCATGACTGTTTAGTTCACGACATGGATCTGGGTCGGTTGCTTGTTGGGGAAAATCCTGAGACCGTCTATGTGGCCGGTGTGTATGTGACGTAGGCTGATATTTGCATAAAGTAGTTGATTCTATTAACGTAAAAGATCCATAATTCTGTTACTTGATTTTGTGGATTAATTTTACGAGTAGTTGTGACATCAACGTGATAAGGCTTTGTGCTTAGTTATTTTTGATATAGTTGATTTTCTTTGTATAAAACTTTGTCGCTGAACAGGCAGAGAGATTAAACTGATAGCTATAATTTGTAATATACTGTATAAATAGTTATGTTAAGTTAATAGCAAAATCTAAATGCGTTACATTAAAATTGTCGTCTTGCTTTTGTTCAATTTAAATTTAATCTGAGCTATTTAAGTAAGTTTGTGCTGTTAAATAGATGCAATTTTTAACTTTTACCTTATTTGGTTTTCTAAAATAGGGCGATTTTTAATTCTCGATGTTTTCTTTTTTAAGTAACATTTTGGATACACTCATAAAAGAATTTCTTGTAATTCTGAGAATAGAAATTAAGCTGGTCATAGTGATGGCTTTCCAAAAAAGGAGGGGATAAATGAGAGTTCAAAAAAACTAAAGGGAACTACTTTTTAAAGTAAAAAAAAGCAGTTTAAATAAAATGAAAACCTTTTTTGACCTTCTCTTTTTTTCATGCTGTATTCTTCTTTGAGTGTGATGATTGCCATTAAATGAACATTGATTTAATAATTAAACTAGGTTTGCAACTGTAGACAAAAAAAAAAAGAACAAAAAATTTTAGACCGACCGGTGGCCCGCCGAATCAAAACCCAGAGTTATAACAAATCCACCAGTTAAAGAAGTCAAATGAATTTAAAATTAATAACTTTTGATTTTGAGTTACACCCATAATTCTCTATATTCGAGGTCATTTTAAAAGCTTTTTCAAGTCTTCTTGATTTTGAACAATTTTCACCCCTCGAACAAAAATTATAGTAATTTTAAAAACAAAGAACTTTTTTAAGTCTTCAGTAGCTTTTTTTTCTAAATTGTTCAAATTCTTCGTCCATGAAGTTCAAAAGGTTGGCGACCACTGGTCTAGAAAACAACTTTTTTTAAGCTGCTTTGATGCTACTATAAAAGGGGGTACTTTTACGTTGTTTTTTTGTGGGGGCTAGTTCGGCCGCTTTATACTAAACCCATTACTGGCTGGAAACCAGAACGTTGCAAAAGAATCGATTGTTTATGTCACAAACAATATCTTGAACAAGCGCTAGAAAACCGAATTCATGAAGGTATCGTGTCAAGTTTATTTAACAATCGGATTTTTCATGAACATCACACCTTTAATTCTGATAAAAGCGACGCCAATTCGATTAACTTCGAGTAAATTCTTTCAGCTCATTGTCACGACCCTGAGATCGCGGCTCTTGGTGACGTCGACACGGTGCTTACAACTTTAAAGTTTCCATCCGGGACACTGATGAACATCGAGTCGCAACGTGACTGCGTTTTCGGATACGATCAGACAGTAGAAGTGAGGTTCTTCACTGGTTTTGGCTTTTAATCTCTGAAGAGGTTTAACCCTTTGAGTGCGGAAAGCGTTTTGCGTGGTGTATCCCTACCAATAATACAAATCAGCATTTGCTAATTTGTATATTTTCGAGTTTAGATTTACGGCACCAAAGGAAACATGATCGGTGGAAATCCGCGGAAATCAGCTATCACCTTGAATGGCGGGATGAAGGCTGATGATATTCACGATTCCTTCAATGGTCGTTATGCCGATTCATATCGCCAAGAATTGGAACACTTTATCGATCTTGCACTAGGTTAATTTTTTCAGGAAAAAAATCATTTTACGTTAAAACCTTATTGTTGTAAAGACCCGTTTCTGCTACGAGCGTTGGCAGGATTATTCTTTGTTTATTGTTTTTTTACTTTTTTCAACGCTTGAAGCGTAAAAAAAATAAAAAGCAGAGAATAATCTAGTCTCGCCAACGCTCATAGTGGAAACTGCCTCGAAAGCATTTTTTAAATTATGTTTTATGTTGTGGCTTTGACAGTGAGATATTGCTTCGAATTGAGTTAAATGATATGAACTGAACAAAGGAAATAGATGTTTTGTGTCGATCCTGATGCCACAACGTTGACTTGTTAAAACGCGTATTGAGACCTGACCTAAACTTCAACTCTTAGCTTTTGTTGGTTTCTTCAAAATTTATAATACATGAAGTCCTCTATCTCGTTGTATTAAGAATGTAATCAGCAATTTAAATTTTCGTAACTTATCAAAAGCTATACATCAGTGATCCAAGTGAAAAGTTTTTAAATTTCCGAATCAAGGCACGCATCTTGTAGCGATGCCCGGGACGTGTATTTACCCAAAGTTAATTTTTATTAACCTAAACATCCACTCGGCTCCGGGCATAAAGTTAATAAAACGCAACTTTGTATTTACCCCCGTGATTTTGTTCAGGCAAAGTGGCCACCCCCCTCGTCACTGAGGTCGACACTCTCCAGGCCACGTTGCTGTGCCAGGCCGCTGAGGACTCGTGCAAGGGGAAAAAAATCATCGATTTCAAATCTCATTCCAAGGAAATTCTTTCTCGTCGCTGGCTTGAAGATTGGAAATGATTGTTTTGATTGAAATATTGGCTTATTGAATTTATTTCAGTTCCCCGTAAATTTTAGATTTAATTATCGTCTACCTAATTTTATAAATCGTACAATTGATTTAAAAGCCTTTTTTTTTTAAATTAGTGTAATTTGTAAGTTTATTTATTAAAATAAAATGTGAGTGCTTGAAATGATTATCAAACAACCCATAAATATCATATAATTGACTCATTTCAATGAGTTTTGTATTGCATTACAATCGACTCGAAAGTAGTTTTCTATTTGACCAGCCAACTGGTTGTGATGGAACTACGCGAATATTAGCTAATAAGTGGTCAATTTTTATCCTCAATGGAACCAAATATTTGGCCAGACAAAAGAGAGGGTAGACATCAATTGAATACGTATACAGTGATGTACTGCATTTCGTTTCCGCAAACATCCATCATTTCTGCTTATCGTCATCGCACGCAAGACAACGACATACGACGAGTATGCGTTAAATGTAGAGAAACCGTCGGCCATGTTTGACCTGCTTTGAGATATCAAAAAATTGCGATTCAATTAAATTTTTTCATTTCATACTTTTAAGTGATTCAAAAATTCCAAAATTAAATTTGTTATCTAGACAGCCACTCCAATCTGGGTCAGATCAGGCGTGTAGTGGTTCTTAAGATGGTTCAACTTAAACCAGTACGGTTCTATGCCAGGTATGGCTATTAAGATCGGGCATGATAGGTCATTGCGCCAACTAAAGTCAATATCTGGCACAAGTTTATATTTTTACGTGAGCTGAATACCTGATCAGTAGGTTATTTATTCAATATCAGACGTAATTAGCATCTATGCACGCTATGCCATTTAAAAGTTTTTTACATATTAAAGGAAGATGCTCAAATAGTGAAGAACTTCAACAAATTTAGCTGAGTAAACAATAATGCGATTAATTTTTTTGGTAAATTACCTTACCAAGCTACAGGAAACAATTCTAACACGTGCAAGCCAATGTTTTCACCTCAAAAAAATTCACTGTTACAGGTGAGGTGAATCTGTTGCAATAGCCATAATCATATTGATTTTGAAACTGTCTCGCTAGATTAAGGGAGTTGCAAGTTTATTTTAATAATTTAGAAATATCAAAACTCCGTGGAAAACACACTTTAAACAATTTAGTCTGCTTGGCATCCCAGCAAGCAGCCTTAAGTTTCAGTAATATCTTTTGAACTAAAAATAAAAAATTTCAACCCAACACCAATATCATGGCGTCTTCGAAAGCAGGTAAAGATAATTGCAAGATAGTTGCTCTTAGTATAATGCCTCTCAATGTTTTCCTGCAAGCTAAAAAGATAAATAGAAATAAAAATGTTATATCATTTTTCCCAAGGACAAATCTTGCTCACTATCAAGTTTTCTTTTTAAAAAAATCTCATTTGCTTAGAATTTGAAAAACTAAACACTAGAGCACGGATGTCCAACCTTTTTTTATAATGAAGCAAATTATAAATTTAAGTACATTTAGCAGGCCGCAAAATTACATGTATACAAAATTTTCTTTTTTTAGAATTAGATACCATGACCAAATGACAAGTATTAAAATATAAATTGATTATTATGTAACAAGTATTAAAAATAAAATATAAATTGATAATCAAAATTGATTAAATGATTAGGAATCTAAGTGAAAAGTGAAACTATCAAAATTATTAGTAATTAGTATTAAAAATGTCTCATGTTGCATTACAATTGACTCGAAAGTAGTTTTGTATTTTTAACTGGTTGTGATGGAACTACGCGCACTTTAACTAATAAGTGGTCAATTTTTATCCTCTCAGTGGAACCAAATATTTGGCCAGACAAAAGAGAGGGTAGACAGCAATCGAATATAAAGTGATGTTCTGCATTCGTTTCCACAAATATCCGTCATTTCTGTTCATCGTCGTCATCGCACGCAGGACAACGACATACGACACAACGACATACGTCGAGTATGCGTTGAATTTAGAGAAACCGTCCGCCATGTTTTGACCTGCATTTAATTACGTGAAATATCCAGAGTTCTACCAACGGTCTTTACGCAACAACTACTAAACCACCAAGTGGCTAGTAGTTGTTACGCTTCGCTAGCCATGTGGCTACCCCCCACCGACATGAATACGATTTGTTCTGGGGAAATTAAAAAAGTTGAACGATTACGATTGAAAAATATCACCGCTTATAATTGATATCACATTCAAACTACTCTGTTTTTTTCTGAACAATAAAAATTTGTGAAATGCTTTTTGTCGCTTAATTGGCAATTGAATGATTGTTTTAAAACGAAAAAAAGTTTTTCTTTCAACCAAAATTTTGCTTTAAACTTGTCGGCTTTCTATTGTTAGTAAAAAAATCTATATTTAATTAAACTAAAGCGTAAAAGTATCCATAACTCAGCAAAAACTAATGCTTTTGTGCCAGATTCACCCATCGACTACAAGAACTGGCGGATGATGAACCTGACCCAAAAATAAGTAAGCGAAAATACGGCGAGTTCTTGGACAGACCATTTTTTCGACTTTAAATTTGAAGTAAACACTAATATCATTTTTTCTTTAATATTGACGGCCAAATGTGACTTCTTATTTACAAAATTTAACTTAAGTTTTGGTTTGTTTTAAAAAATTAAACAAAAGTTTAATAAAGATTTTTATAAGAAAAAATGGGTCGAAATGTGCTTAATTGCTTATTGCCTTTGTAAGTCAAATGACGACTAATAAAAGGTCTTCATTCCAATTCAACTCTCAAAAATTCAGATTGTTTAAGAATCATGTAGTCCTTGTCTAAAACTAACGCCTGTAGTTCCGTTATCATTCATAGTAGGTATGCTTCAATCTAACAGAAAATAGATACTTTGTTGCTCAACGGTTACCGTGCTGTAACCGTAAAAAAGTGAATGAAAATAAAAAAAATTCACTTTTATTCTGCTGTTAGTTGCAGACAAAAAAATTGTTTTAAAATGTAAATTCTTTAATAATATGTATTTTAATTTTGCAACTTTGAAATTGTGAGAGGGTGTCTTATCTAGCCTGCTGGATCATTTTTGGTTGCTAAGTGTGACTTACGACTTTGTAGTAGAGTCGGAGTTGCATATTTTTATGTGGATTCAGAGGCCTTGTTTAAATGTGCTGAAGTCGTAAATCTCGTGGATTTGGAATTAAAGTCGGAAAACAATTTCTCCACCTTCGCAATTATCGTTTAAGCAAGAATCTTCAAGAATTCTTTTGCATATCAAAAGTTTCAACAAAAATAACAAAAATATTTTCCAGGTTAAAACATCAACCCTCATTTAATAGGCTTACAGTAATCGGCTTTACCAGTGTTAAGCGTGCCAGTTAAACGATGAAATTCGAGCAGTGTCAAGTAGTGCTTTGACGAACAAATTCGAAAGGACTTTGTTGCGGTTGAATTAACCTCATCTTGACGCGGCTTTCCAGGACCTATCCAACGCCGTAAAAAAAATAGCCAAAAAATATTCCACGCAATCACAGAAACAACTATATACCGTGTTAAGATGCAGAGTGTGAAACCTTGTATACAACATGATTAAGATACCTTAGACTTGACCATATGTTGCCTCTATACAGCATGGTTAAGAGCGTCATGATTGTGATCGACATGGTCGCAATTCAAAACCTACTCGCACCAATTTGTTTATATTCTTTAAAAAGACACTTGAAGACACTTTTTCCTGCTTAGGAGCAGTTCCAAACAGTTCCAAACTTCATTAATATCTCTATAAAACTACGTAAAAAACCAAGTATGATTGGTCGGGTTAATTGCTTGCCCTACGTACAGCGCTTCCGTCGCTTTCCTGCGAGTTAGGAGAATAAATATAGAAATGAAGACACGACTCTACGTTTGGCTGCTACGGTTTTACTGACCAGACTTACAAGAAACAAAGGGATCGATGATTTTGATTAGAGCATCAACTTTTTACATTCTAGTCAAAAAGCATCAAGTTTGTTAAAATACCTTTACTGATAGGTCACGACACTCCTCTCGTCGCTTTTCCATTTCAGTTGATGTTACTGCATCTTAGCTGTTTGGAAACGGAGGATACATGGCTGTTGACTGCAAGTGAGCTCAACTTGCTTCCCAAAATCTGATTTTTGGAGGGCCACAACACCAGACTCGTCAGCAACAATCTCTCAGAATTAAATTTTTGCATAGAGAATTTCCTACTGCCCTGCAATACTTATCAACAGGTAAAGCTTTAGGTCCTGATTCTATCCGTTATAATTAATAAGAGAGGTGCTCAGTGGCAGACGGTGAGCTGTTTTTAAGGTGTGCGCTTACACTAACTATTAAAATTCAAATAAAAATAAAAAATAGCTTATTTTTTATTGCAATCATATAACAAAAATATGTTATACTTTTTTTTAATTGGTGTTTGCCACGATACCTATTATATATTTTAAGTGCAAGCCTTAAAACAGTTCACCGTCGGCCACCGGAGTTTCTTTATGTCCTGGTTACATGACTTCCTTTCTTCTTGCTTGCGCCGACTTAAAATTTTCAAAGAACGCTTGAGTGATGACTTCAAAACCGATGAAGCCTATAAAAAACGCAAAGAGCTATCACCTTATATCACTGCTCTCCATCTTCTAAACGATCCTCAAGAGACTTATCCTGGGCCGGCGTCGATCCAAGTTAATTATTAATCTTTTGCTCGCTCGGGTGCGAATTCCACGCGAAAACCGCAGATCACTTCATTTTGTTATTTAATGCGTGGAAAATTAACGGTAGATAAATGTATTTTTGTAATCGAGGATATTTTCGAGGTTAAGAAGGACATTGCCTTATTTTTGCTCTTACAGCTGCTTATGACAACCTGGCATTGTGGTTTTACTTGCAAGCTGATGAGACTTTTTCCGAAGAACATGATTAGAATGATCATGAAACTTGTCCGGAACCAAAATTTCATTCTTACAAACAAAGGTAACTGTAGGAGAATCGCCAATAGAATTTATACTTTTTGGTAGGAATCGAACTCGGTCTCATCCCGGCCTTATATTATAATAGTTCACGCCTTTTTTACATTTTCTGCTTGTTTGAGATTTGACTAATAGTAAAATTGATTTTTCTTTTTGTTATTGCTTCGAATTTTGGACTTCATGTTATTAACTTCAGTTGCCGTTTTGATTGCCGGGAAGAACAATCACTTGATCTATTTTGGCAACTGTATTGTATGTTAGCCGTGCTTTGCTCATTGAATTTGTGTTTCAAGTTTGATTGGAAGAAAGATTTTTGGTTTTGATTGGTTTTGGTACAGTTGAACCTTTTCCAGAAAGTGCAATTGGTGAAGTCCTTGGAGCTTTCCGGGCCACGTTGCTATTGGCTGATTGCAATAGTAACAAAGCAAGCTATGATATCTGAGACACAGCGTTCCCGGGATTGGTCTTGGTTCAATGTTTTATTGTTTTAGTTCCCTTTCAACATTTACGTATACGAGCTGCTTTCCACAATCTTCAGAAAGTTTGCCTCTGCGGAATATCTGATATTGTTACTAAGTCAAGACATGACCACTTTTTCACCGTTTCTCCAGACTTAAAGACGGTGATGACATCCTTTAATTTAAAATATCTTCCCTCTTCACGCTGCTAAGGCAACTTAAGGGCTCGGGATAGGATGCTTTGTTATTAAAACATAAAATGCAAGATCTTTAGATGTTGATGAAAACAGGCTCATAATTTCTTAAGCACCTTATACGTAGGTTTATCATACGTCCTGTTTTTTAGGGCTTTATCCCGCCTGTTTTGTCCAAAGTCCACGACAGACCTAAAGTGAAAACCTGATTATAGACTACTTTTTAGAGACAAAATTCGATACATATTTGAAGTGAAGATATATATATTTTTTTTAGAAAACACTTGTATTTTGGGACGAATTTAATTTGGGATTTAACGAGCGTCTTGGTTTGCCCCTCAAAAAATATGGTAACCCTACTTATACGGTGTCCAGGCTTGTAATAAAGATTGCCATGGCTCATATTCTTCTGCGACATTTTGGCAAATTTAAGAGTCATGATGCCCAAATCTCTAAACTAGCGGTTTTCTACCTTTTCAGTCGCAGACTCCTTTCTAAAACTTGTATAAGCTACTGATCCTTAATTTCGTATGATTCACTCAAATTAATAATTTTGCAAAATACTTGTTCATTAATGTGAGAATTTTTTTGGTCTTCACTTTTAGTTTAACGTACATTTTAACTATGCCTTTCCGGAAATCGGTCAACAATTCGAGTAGAAGACCAAAGAATGTTGACAAGAATGTTTGTTGCATGACTTTTGTCATAAAGTGCCGACGAATTTCCGGAAAGCTAGCGCCAAAATTTTGATTGAAATTGTGCCTTTTTTCATAGTTATATTGGCACGAGCTGCTTGCGGACCGTCTACAACCGTTCGGTGGACCCCCGGTTGGAAATCAGTTCTAAAACAAAAATAACCTATTTTAACAAACCATGACAGATTACAACACCTGTGAACTTGGCCACTATGTGTCAACCTGGGCTCGAGACGCAGAGGTCACAGACTGAGACGAAACTTAAAGCTTGCGAGACCGAGACTTAACAACGTGTCTCGAGACTTGAACCAGTAGTGAATTGTTGTTGCCCGGTGAGAAACAGTCGGCAATCAGCCTGCGCTGTTACTGGAACAAGTCAGTAACGCTTTGGTTGACTTCGATTAATTTCTGGTTTCAAATGGAAAGGGTAATAATTTCAATGTAAAATAGGATTCTTATTAAGTACTTCTATTCAAAAATTTATTAATCAAAATCAATTGCAAAACTCATTATTTCAAAACAAATAGAAATAGCATAAAAATAAAAACACAGCACAGTTTTATGTTTATAAATGTGAATATTATTCACGAGTCAATACTATCGTCATCATGTGAAGAGCTTTAATAAAGAAAAATATCCAGATCTTCGACTTTATCTTGGAGTTGTTTACGAACATCAACCAGTTCAACATGAGACATTTCAACAATATTCACTTTAACATTCACCCACAACTTCTTCATCTAAAAAAATATTACTTTGAATTCCAGAATTCAAACATGCTTGCATGTTAGTTACCTTATGTGGTGGTTAAAATAAGTTTCGACTTGTAGCCGTTAAATTTCCAACAACTCGAAACTTATAACTTTGACTTGTTTGTGTAAAAATTCTTTTATTATAATCCACCACATAGGCTAACTTACATGCTTGCATGTATTTAAATAAATTTCAGTTTAATACAGAGATGTGCGACCGGCGGCCCGTGAAAGCTTTGGTCTTCGCCAGTTTGTTTAAATGTAAAATGGAGAAGAAACGATTCGTTGCGGCCGAATGTCAAACAAATTTTATGAGAAGACCTTCTTTTTGGGTCTTCACAAGCGGGAAACCAACCGTTTGTTTTTTTCTACAAAAAAATTACGTGAAAACAAAAATAAAGTCTTCCTTTTAACTCTGGCTGACATTTGGGCGAGCATGGCTACGAGCACAACAACTTCGGCCCGCGGTTTAATTTTGTTGGCCCGGCAGCACTAAATGTTTAATATAATCAAGTACGAGTACTCGTAAATAACATTATAAAAATATAAAATTATTTTAAATGTTAAATCATGAAATTATATTAAATTGTTCATTGTAATAGTTAATTAAATATTTATATGACAACAATCAAGTTAAAAAATATATTTAAATTAACAGTGAAGTGACACAAATATAACCAGCTGAAAAATTGAAATTAAGGTTTAATAGTTTTCATAATTTTTTAAAATGTTTAAATAATCAACTAAAAGATATTTTATGCTATGAACTTTATAATGTTACAATATAATATTCAACCAAATTCATTCTTTAAATTCTATTTTACAACTCACGTGATAATTCGACTTCACCACTGCATCGGCCAAAGATTTCACTCCCTTCTTTGTGATGCCACAATTCCCAATATAAAGCTCATCAATTAGATAAATACATTTGGAGAGCGCAATAACTCCCTCGTCCCCGATATTGTTAAAACCAAGATTTAATACTTTGATCTATAAAATATTAATGATTAATGGTTGACAACTTTATAAAATGTATAAAACTATTTAAATGTTAAATCATGAAATTATATTAAATTGTTTATTGTAATAGTTAATTAAATATTTATATGACAACAATCAAGTTAAAAAATATATTCAAATTAACAGTGAAGTGACACAAATATAACCAGCTGAAAAATTGAAATTAAAGTTTAATATTTTATCATAATTCTTTAAAATGTTTAAATAATAATTAACTAAAAGATATTTTATGCTATGAACATTATAATATTACAATATAATATTCAACCAAATTCATTCTTTAAATTCTATTTTACAACTCACGTGATAATTCGACTTCACCACTGCATCGGCCAAAGATTTCACTCCCTTCTTTGTGATGCCACAATTCCCAATATCAACCTCATCAATTAGATAAATACATTTGGAGAGCGCAATAACTCCCTCGTCCCCGAACTTGTTTTTATTAAGAAATAATACTTTGATCTATAAAATATTAATGATTAATGGTTGACAACTTTATAAAATGTATAAAACTATTTAAATGTTAAATAATGAAATTATATTAAATTGTTCATTGTAATAGTTAATTAAATATTTATATGACAACAATCAAGTTAAAAAATATATTTAAATTAACAGTGAAGTGACACAAATATAACCAGCTGAAAAATTGAAATTAAGGTTTAATAGTTTTCATAATTTTTTAAAATGTTTAAATAATCAACTAAAAGATATTTTATGCTATGAACTTTATAATGTTACAATATAATATTCAACCAAATTCATTCTTTAAATTCTATTTTACAACTCACGTGATAATTCGACTTCACCACTGCATCGGCCAAAGATTTCACTCCCTTCTTTGTGATGCCACAATTCTCAATATAAAGCTCATCAATTAGATAAATACATTTGGAGAGCGCAATAACTCCCTCGTCCCCGATATTGTTAAAACCAAGATTTAATACTTTGATCTATAAAATATTAATGATTAATGGTTGACAACTTTATAAAATGTATAAAACTATTTAAATGTTAAATCATGAAATTATATTAAATTGTTTATTGTAATAGTTAATTAAATATTTATATGACAACAATCAAGTTAAAAAATATATTTAAATTAACAGTGAAGTGACACAAATATAACCAGCTGAAAAATTGAAATTAAAGTTTAATAGTTTTCATAATTTTTTGAAATGTTTAAATAATCAACTAAAAGATATTTTATGCTATGAACATTATAATATTACAATGTAATATTCAACCAAATTCATTCTTTAAATTCTATTTTACAACTCACGTGATAATTCGACTTCACCACTGCATCGGCCAAAGATTTTACTCCCTTCTTTGTGATGCCACAATCTTGAATTTTAACCTCATCAATTAGATGAATACATATGGAGAGCGCAATCACTCCCTCGTCCCCGATATTGTTATCATTAAGATCTAATACTTTGATCTAAAAAATATCAATGGTTAATGGTTGACAACTTTATAAAATGTATAAAACTATTTAAATGTTAAATAATAAAATTTTATTAAATTGTTCATTGTCATAGTTAATTAAATATTTATATGACAATAATCTAGTTTAAAAAAATATTCAAATTAACAGTGAAGTGACACAAATATAACCAGTTGAAAAATTGAAATTAAGATCTAATATTTTATAAAGCTCTAAACCAATGCCAGTGTTTAAACGAACAAGATAATATTCGTACATAATATTTAACCAACTTAATGCAATATTGTTATAACCAACAAACTTGCTTTTAATGAACTAAATATTTGATCCGGTGAAAATAAACAATATCACATCACAATAATCTAAAACACAAATATAAACTCTGTTACTTGGATTAAAACCAAGACAGTTTTTACAACTAAACAAAATTTACAGTAGGCCATACAACTTCTAGTTGCCAACTAAGTCAAACAAAGCGAGAAATGAAGCAGATCAAGTTGTTGTTCTGGAAAAGGCGCCAAAAACGAAAAGTAGTAAAGAACCAAGAATAGTTCAAAGTTCACTGATGAAACGCGCCATTGCGAAGCACAGAATTACCGCGCTTATTACAACCAACACCAAACAATATCAAGCTTAAAATTGCTGTGACAGCAGCTATTTTGAATTCAGCATTTCTGAATTTATTTAGTTATTTACATTATTATCAAGAAAAAACATGACAAAACAAAAAACATTTTCGGCTAACTTAAGCCCTGGTCAGGTTTTATAATGAAGTGTCTTACAAGACTTTATTTTAATTTAAACAGAAATAAAAGTAATGTAACTACTGACAAAATATATTTATAAGAATTTTTATTTCGTTAGCATTTATAATATTTGTATGTCTGTTTAAATTGAAGTAAAGTTATGAAAAACTATTCATTCCGAAACCTGATGAGGCCTTAAGTTAACAGAAAAGGTTTGTTTTTTGTCTTGTTTTAATAATGTAAATTCAATTCAATTCAATTCAATTTTATTTGGAATCAAGTTATTACGTTTTAAAGTTCTTATTGAAAAAGTGATTGCGAAATAGGAAACAGCGGCTAAACGATATACGTTATTACACGGTCGCCGTACCTTAATAAATTTAGAAATGTTAAACCCAATATGGCTGCTTTCCATACCAATTTTATGACATGAAAAAGTAATCTCTCTCCAGAAGCAACATCAAGCACTTTAGCATTAAGCACTTTAGCATTTAAATCTATAGATTTCTTAAGATATATTAAAATAATTGATGCTGCTGGTCATTATATACAATTAGATTATAAAAATCACAACTTTATCTAAAATGCATGGAAACAAATTAACTTTAGACGCGGTCACGTGACCGACCATAAGAGCATGTTGTTGGAAGAGCGCAATAATAAGCGTAATCACTACAGTCAGAGCGGTGAGAGCAAAGTTGATATTTAATGCGCCAGCACCTAAAGCGCGGCATAAAAAGGGCATTGGTATTTTATTCTTTTAAAGTTTGGGTCATTCCATGACAAATCGCCACAAAAAAATTTTTTTTTAACCACTACATCTCTGATTTTGATGAAAATTAGTGTATGTGGTTATCTTATAACCAAAACCCACTGGTGCAAATATTACGTTTCTACGACTAATACTTTTTGAGTTATAGGGGGACAAAGTTTTGGGGGAGCCAAAAAATCCTTTTCAAAAAACGCTTATATCTTCCTCAAGATATGTTTAAATTATAACATGTTATATATGATTGAAATCAGAAAAGAACAATAAATTCAAATATAATATCAAAAATTTTATAAATAGTAATATAAAAAAGTTATTTATTTAAAAAAAAATTTTTTTCCTGCCACTCCCCCAAGAATTTTAAAAACCCCCACAAAATTTTTTTGGAAAAAAATTTTGATTCATAAGCCTTAAAAATACGCAATAAAAACAATGGGTATAGACCGTAACACTCAATACAAATAATTCACTAAAGCAATTTTTAGGGCAAATATTTCCAAAAACTCAATTAAAATGTGAAGGATTTTCTTGCATACCTCAATTTTAACATTGAGGATCTTGGAAATGTTTTCTTGGCATTTTAGATTCTAAATAGTTTAAAATAATTTATAATATCTAAAAAAACATACATTTAATGGGGATTAATGTAGGTATCAGATATTGTGGAATGTGCAAACTAAATAGCATGTGTAATATGGTAGCGTGGTCGAGTGGTTAAAGCGCCGAGCTTATGATCAACATGGTCTTGGTTCGAAACCCACTCGCGCATTCTGTTGTGTCCTTGGGAAAGACACTTTACGGCACTTTCCCCTGCTTGGTGGTCCTGGCAAGCAGTTCTAAATTACAGTCATATCTCTTAAATTACAAACGGACAGCAATATCTTGGCATCTCCGGAAGCAGGTCGGGGTAATTGCCTACCCTATGTATTAGCGCCTCCGTCGCTTTCCTGCGAGTCAGGAGGATAAATATAGAGATAAAATAAAAAATAAACAACTAAAAATAAAAATAATACTTCTGATAAATATGACTGTATAGTTATTATAGTAAAAAATTAAAATCTATGTATAGCCATCAGCAATACTAGCCGTAACTTCATTGTTAATGTAATAGAATTATACATCACAAATACATATACAAGTTATACATTTTTTATATTTTTTTCTTCATTAACAACAAAAACAAAAATAAAAAGACACATACAAAAGAATGAAAAATCACGTATATAGTACAATGCAATTGCTGCCAGAAGAAGATGCTAGCAAAAGACCTTTTAGGTTACCATATGTGAACTAGCTCCTTTAATTATTTGAATCAGACGCTATTACATATAAAAAATGAAATTGCAATATAAACAAAGACAAACCAAATAAAAAAAATAATATTTATCAAGGTTAATCATAAAAAATATGGTGTTATGACAGTTGATTGAATGGCACTTGATTGAACACACTTGATCGATACGACACTTGATCAAAACGGTACTTAAACGAAACGACACTTGATCGAAACAACACTTGACCAAAATGACACGTGATTGAAATTGACAGTTGATAAAAAAAAAAAAAAAAAGATTTACTTTTGTATGTTTTTGCGATTAAACAATGTCTTTGTTACTGTAAATTAGATTCATAAAAAGCAAAGGTCATCAGTAAGAGAATAGTTTGTGTTCATTTTTTTAATTTTTGGTCAATGTCAAGGTCAGGGTTTTTTAAAGAGTTTCCTGGACTCAGCATTTTTAGCGGGGCAACAAGTAGATTTCATGCCATAGTTATATTTCGTTAGATGCCTATTGCTGCCATTCCTTTGCATTCAATTTACATTGTAATCAGTTATTTAGGGGGGGCATTGTATAATGGCCCCACCCTTACAGACCTTTACAGAAATAAGAGACAGACTAAAAGGGAAGATCTTTTTTTTAGAGATTACTATATTTTTGGGACAAAAAATTGACAAAACCGGGACAGAGTCAAAGTGAAAAGTTATAGTTTTTTTTAGTGATCACTATGTTTTTGGGACGAAAAATTAAGACAGATTCAAAGTTGTAAATTTTCTTTTTTCTTATTCGATCAAATGTCGTTTCGATCAAGTGATGTTTCAATCGAGTGTCGTTTGATCAAGTGTCGTTCGATCAACTGTCAGGTCACGAAAAAATATAATAAAAATGAAAACAATTCAAAAACATTACAATTTACAAATTGTTGCAAATTACAGCATACCGACACAATTGAAAACAATTCAAATACATTATATATTACAGTTTACAAACAGAATTCTGTAAATTGTTAAAAATCACTGATATACTGTAGTTGTTTATAAGAAATGATTTATAATTAATTTTAAAATTATGAAACGAGTTTTCGTTAATGTTTTTAGGAATTTTAGACCATATCTTTACACCATTGAAATTTAACATCTTTTAGTAAAATCAGAAGATACATACAGTTGGTAAAAACCAGGGGTTTGGAGCCAGAGCCTGGAGCAGGAAGAAATTTTAGGGTCTGGAGCTGGAGCTGAGCCACAGAGCCACATATTTTAAAAAAGTGGAGCAGAGTCGAAGCCACAAGTTTAAAAATGTGAAGCTGGAGCTACATATTTTCAAAAAGTTGAAGCAGGAGGCAATTTTTTAATAGGTTGGAGATGGAGCCTGATATTTCGAAAGGCTTGGAACCAGTAAAGTTGCACCAGCTTAAGTTCCAGCTTTGTATTGTATTAAAAGAACACAGCTAAATTTTTTTATTCAAATTAAATATTATGTTTTAGAGTTGCCTCTAGTATATTTGGTTAATCAGAAATATATAGTGCTATTATCCTTTACTTGAGTTGGTTAATGTTCTGCCTCTCAGAGAGGCATGGAATGATTTTGATCAAGTTTTAATATTTAATGCCACTTGGAAATGGAAATTAAACTTACCTTAAATAGTTTATGTAAGCATGCTCTAGCCAAATTTAATAATTGTTTACTGAGCAAATGCTCCTTTTCTTTTTATCTCTCTATTTATCCTCCTGACTCGCAGGAAAGTGATGGAGGCGCTATACATAGGGTAAGCAATTACCCAAACCTGCTTCCAGAGATGCCAAGATATTGCTGTTTGCTAGTAATTTAGTAAAGATATTACTGTAATTTAGAACTGCTTGCCAAGACCACCTAGCAGGGGAAAGTGCCGTAAAGTGTCTTTCCCAAGGACACAACAGAATGGCACAAGTGGGTTTTGAACTGAGACCATATTGATCATCAGTCCGGTGCTTTAACCACTCGACCACGCTGCCAACTTTTAAGAGTCATGGTCACTTTTAGAATGAAACATTTCCAAAAAAAGTTAAGTAGGCAGCGTGGTCAAGTGGTTAAAGCACCAGGCTGATGATCAACATGGTCTCAATTCAAAACCCACTTGTGCCGTTCTGTTCTTGGGAAAGACACTTTATGGAACTTTCCCCTGCTTGGTGATCTTGGCAAGCAATTCTAAATTGCAGTAATATCTCTATTAAATTATAAGCGTATAGCAATATCTTGGCATCTCCAGAAGCAGGTCGGGGTAATTGCTTACCCTATGTATAGCACCTCCGTCGCTTTCCTGCAAGTCAGGAGGATAACTATAGAGATAAAAATAAAAAAAATACAGTATTGAATTTGATCATAGCACACATAAATGAACAGTTTAAGGCAGGGGTGTGTATCCGGAGCTGGAGCCAGAGCCTGCAGCGGGAAAAAGTTTTAGGGTCTAGAGCTGGAGCTGAGCCAGAGCCAGTCATTTTAAAATCCCGGAGCTGGAGCCATAGATTTTATTGCTAGCTCCACACCCCTGGTAAAAACAAATCAATGTTTTATGTGGTGAGTATTATAATTATGAATTTGTTCATTGAATGTTCATTGAAAGTAATCCGAAAAAGTTTTTGGTAGCATATTATGCATATACTTAAACATGAACTTGGCATAAGTAAATTTAATAACATTGTTTATTTTTTAAGACATTAAATTTATGAAAGAAATAATTTATATTCATTGATTTTGGTAAAAATAAAGAAGAACGAATGAACTTATTTTGATGGACCTGAATAGAAGCCAGCATTGATTTATTAGCTCTTCTCCAATTCAATACAGAGTTTTAGACTTCAGATTAAAATAATGCAAAATAGATAGCTTTTAATGTCGCTAGGGTAGCACAGTGTCTGAGTTTATCTAAATGCCACAAACTTTAGAAAGTTGTTAAGTGCTCATTTCAAGTTACCCCAAGTTACTTCAAACTACATTTTCTTTCAATAAAATGACCACTGATGATAATACGTATTAAAGGGATCAGTAAAATTTTTCTTTTGTTACTGAATGGTAAAAATAGGTTTTGGAGTAGTTTGATAATAGTTTATTTGACTTCAACCATACATCTATTACAAACAATTCTTTATTAACATTATTTTGCACAGATATCAAATAGAGTAGTCTTCATATTAAATACATTTGAAAGATCATTTATTTAGAGTAGGAATAACAGTTGTCCAAGAATTAAACCCTGTGGTACTCCATATTTAAGTGTAGTGAAATCAGATAAAACATTTTTTATTTTTGTACATTGAATTCTATTACTTAGGTATGATTTTATGATAAATACGACCTTGCCTCTTAAACTAAACTATATATTAAATTTTTTCTATTGATATATCATGACCATGATCAATAGTGTCAAAAGCTTTGCTTAGATTTAAAAACATAGAGCATGTAAATTTGTTGTTGTTAAAATTAGATAGTAGTTTATCACAGATGGTTGCTAAATACAAAGTGTTTAACAATCATATTTATTATGAATTAAATACCTATTAAACATTAAAGTTACTTTTGCAACTCCCTGCTTTAAAATGAAATTGATGCCGATCAATAACATTGTATTTTTAGCAAAATGAGGGGGACATCAGTTCTACATTTAGGTAGGCCTAACATCATTTAATCTTAAGTTTAGCAACTAGGTATCTATTAATGCAATAAAAAGTGAATGCTGTTCAAAAGTATTGCCATATTTATGTTTTTAGGACTGAGATAATAACTTAATGGATAAATTTTTTTAAAAAATCCATTGAGTAAAATTTTCCTAAAAATTGCTTTAGTGAATTATTTGTATTGAGTGTTAAGCATAATAAACGGTCCATACCCATTGTTTTTATTGCATATTTTTAAGGCTTATGAATCAAAATTTTCTTTTTTTTAAATTTTGTGAGGGTTTTTAAAATTCTTGGGGGAGTGGCAGGAAAAAAATTTTTTTTTAAATAAATAACTTTTTTATACTAATATTTATAAAATTTTTGATATTATATTTGAATTTATTGTTCTTTTCTGATTTTAATCATATATAACATGTTATAATTTAAACATATCTTGAGGAAGATATAAGCATTTTTTGAAAAGGATTTTTTGGCTCCCTCAAAACTTTGTCCCCCTATAACTCAAAAAGTATTAGTCATAGAAACGTAATATTTGCACCAGTGGGTTTTGGCTACATGATAACCACATACACCAATTTTTATCAAAATCAAAGATGTAGTGGTTAGATGCCTATGGCGATTTGTCATGGAATGACCCGTTTGTGGTTGTGATGACAAAAAGTTTGAAGTTTTTTATTCGCATCGCCTTCAACTCAATTTTAAAAAGTCAAAAAATATTAAATTTCTTTTCCTCGACAGTGATCTATGTAAAATTTGTCAAGGTGGCTGTCTTTAAAGTTAGGAAAAAAATTTTAAAAAGTCTTTACATAAGATCGAAGACTAAAACTTGATTGCTTATTTTTGAAAGTCAAACAAAGATTAAGATAAACACTTTTCGCTTTCATTTTAAAATTTCCATCCGACGTTTAAAGACTGCTGTTTTAAGAGCATTTACCTGGCTGTTATGCCATTGCACAAAAAGACGTTTGACCCCAAAATTTCAATGCTGTTCTTAAAAACAGTTATTTTTTCAAATTTCGGACCCATTAAATCAGGAGTGGGAAACCTGATTACACTCACGGGCCACACCCAAAACTAAAAATTGGTGCGGGGTGCGTAAAATTTGGGAGACAATGCACAGCTTTGTCCAAATTTTATTGATGGTTGCCTGAAGTCTGATCATGTTACTTTGCTAAAGTTATCACATAATGTGACACATTTCATCCCGAAAAATTGGTGATTACTAAAACAAAAATCATCACTTTGTAACCGTTTTGTAAATTTACCATGTTACTTAATAAAAAACTAGTGTTTTCTAAAAAAATTAACGGGGTTTACCGGCTGTGAAGTACCGGTACGTATTCTAAGGCTTTTTCTAAAGGGATAGACCACACAAGGGCCGCAGGTTTCTCATCCCTGCTATGAACAATTGTAATAATTTCACAAGAAACTGAGCTAGTGATGTGTTTCAAAATTTACAGTAAATGCAATTTTGTTTGTCACTAATCACTATAAGGCATTGTTTTGATATTAGTGCTCTTGTTTATCACGTTTTGTTGGTAACATTGCTTTGAATAGTGCTCCTCCTGCATGCGCTCTGGCATCTGGAACCATCTTATTTAAAAGATCTCAGCGCTCTGGAACCATCTTATTTAAAAGATAATAAAGCTTATCAAGTAACAATGCCCAATTGAATTTTTAGTCATTAAGCCGTGTTCAAAACCATTTGATTGCAAAATTAGAAGTCAAATGTAAGTTCTAAAAGCCAATACCTAAACTACAGCTTAGTTACACAAAAGTAGTTAATCTACTTTTCTAAAAATGTTATTAACATACTTTTTTGAACGAAGTTGAAAATCGTGGATCAGAAACAAATTCCTTCCAGCAGTTTCCATAGAAATTATTGCTTGACAATACATCTAATGTGATCAATTCTTGTTTCTTATTGCAGACGTAATGGAATGCTGCAAAGTCACTAGGAAGCATTTGGCAATTCACGTAAACTTCATCACTCAAACGAGAAGCAACACGATTGGTGAAATCATCATTCCAAAGCTCATATGCCCAATTAAAGTAACAAACAACTTCATCATTAATTATCCTATAAGTTAAATCTTTTGGTAAGTTTTGCAGCAATTCCAATTTATTTTGAGGAAATATATATGATTGAAAACATTCTTTTAACTTTCCAAATGTTTCTTGATTGCACAAACCGAACAAAAATTTCGTTACCATCTCAAATTTACTGCTGGATAAATTGTAGTCTGAATTACTTGAATTAGAAATTAAATTTTGAAACTCATTCAATGAACTGAAAAGCAAAAGATGCACAGCAACTAAAAATTCTTGCAAGATTAAATGTGAAAAATATGATATTAGTTGAGGATTTCCTCCAAACAATTGCAATTTTTGTTTTTTTGCGACAAAAACAAACAAATTGTTAATATCATCGCTACTCAATTTAGAATTAGTTAGGTCTTTGTTTTGAAAATTAAATTTATTATCTTTAAATCCATTCCACGCTAATTCAGCAATATTTCTTGCTTTAAATTCTCCACGATGATTTGGACTGTTAACAAATAAAACAAAAACAAACGTTAAAATGCCAGTCATGTTCTGTGGAACACTCCTCGAACCTTGCAGAAGAACTTCATTGATGGCATAACAGCTCAATATGCAATTGATAGGAATATATGAAAATGATAAAATTTCTGGATGGTTTTTGATATACTTGTAAACTTGGTCATTATTCTCGCCACAGATATCCTCGCATATTTGCATTTGTGATTTCTCATCCAGACCAAGAATATTTACACGAAAACTTGGCCTCAATCTATCTGGTAGTTCCAACATTTGACGCGGCCTAGAAAATACGAGCTTTTTTGCATTCTCCAGAATTGTACCCTGCAATATGTTCATAATAAAAATTTCAGCAATAGTTTCATCATTAATTGAGACTTCGTGGTTTTTGATAAAATCAATCTTAGTTTCATCGAAACCATCCATAATGATGATCACCTTGTTAGAGTCTTGAATCTGCTTCAAAACTGCATCTCGACGTTGTTCATCTTTCATCCAATCAGTAGTTAAAGTGGGCGATAAGAATTTAAGCAAGTTCGTTTTATCATTGTAATTGATATCCCGAAATTGAAAATAGAATATTAAATCGACTCCATACAAATGTTCCTCCCCTACAACCCTGTTAAGTATTGTCTTTGCCAGGGTTGATTTTCCACAACCAGCTTGGCCGAGAATTCCAACAACATTTGAATGAACTTGAATAAAGTGCTCTTTTGCTTTTGGATTGTCCAAGTGTGTTTTCGTTGATTGATATTCAGCAAGTTCTTTTGCTTTGACAAACAGTTGTTCAACTTCAACATCGCCGACTGGTGGTTTACTAAACAATTCTGCTCGTTTGTTTCTATGGTGGAAATGATATTCATCTCTGTTTTCTTGAACAGCATTTGTTATTTGCAATGGAGCGATTCTTACAAAGCGATCGTTGCAAATCTTCACGTTCTCGATTCCACATTTCTTTTCAGCTTCCAACTTCAACATTGCGATCAACTCTTTGTCTAAGACAAACTCAATACATAAAACATGTAGTGTCGTTTCACAGGCATAACTTAAAAAAACAAACTAATCTTGTATTCTAATATTTTAATATACAGGGTGTCCACAAAGTCTTTAGACAATTTTATAAATTCATTGAAAAATTTTGAGAAGTGTTAGCAAAATAATTTGTTTGCATATTAATCAGTTATTATTAAAGTTTTTGCTAATATCACTTTTTTATTTCAGAGATGAATTAGATAAATAATTGATTTCCAACACTTTTTAAAAATGTTTACTCCACAAGAAAAAGCAATGTGTTTCTTGGTTTACAATAACAGCAGACATTTACCTTGAAATTCTAACCGAATATGTAGCACAACAGTTAGAAGAATTCCAGCCAGATATCTTCTTTCAGCAAGACGGAGCAATGCCTCATTAGGGAATAAAAGTTTGTGAATTTTTGGATAAAAAAATTTTTTGCCTGCTGGATTGGAAGAGGTGGGCCGATAGGTTGGCCCCCTCATTCCCCAGATATAACACCCTTGGATATTTCTTGTGGGGTTACATAAAAGATGTTGTGTACCGCACCAAAGTAAAGGACATGAGTGACCTCAAGGAAAGAATAAATGCTGCTGTCAAGACAATTGATGAAGAAATGTTAAAAAGGGCGAGGATTGAAATTATATATTGGTTTAGATGTCCTCCGTGGTACAAATGGGGCTCATATAGAAATTTATTAATGCTTTGAATAAAAACTTCACTATTTACTTGATATTATTTAAACATTTCAGAGATTTCCAACTTCAGTTGTAATATTAATAAATTTTTTAAATTGTCTAAGGACTTTGTGAACACCCTATAGATTACATCTGTTGTTGCTTTTGTGATTATTGTGGTTACTTGGTGAACTTACTATTTAAATATTACATGATCTGCTCGATTGTTTTTACAAAACAAGATAGAACCCACAAAAAAAGAAATACTTGAAACCACAGTGCTAAAAGTTTTAACAATGTGTGAGTGAACACAACAAGTGAATATTTTAAACAAATAATAGTCTATAACAGTGGTACTCAAAGTGGTCAATGTTGACCTCTACGAATTAATTGGAACATGTGAAGGGTTGATAAATAGCCAAGGGAGTCACTGAATGAACGGGGCATCTACTGAAGCAGTAAAGGTTTCAATTCAAAATTATTATGAATCGGGCAACAAATGCAAACAGCACTTTTCACAAATTAAACGCAATTAAAAGTACAGATCAAATCTCTAGTACGATAGTTGAAATTAAATTCAATTCAAATAGTTTTTGACCTATTAAATCATCTATTATTGATGACATTATGAAAATTCTTATTTTTCTTTTTATGTCACAAAGAATATTGTCGTGAATGTATCAAAGTCGTAAGGTTGCTGGCTATGCTTATACATGGTGTCTGAAAAGTTACTGTGCAGTATGGGTACATAAAAATTTAATGTGTTTACAGTAAAGTTTATTAGAAGACATTTAGACAATACAATTTTTATTTATTAAAGGCTACATTTGTTTACAATATTACAGTTTGTTTAAAGGAAATGCTGGAAATGTCCTCCATTGGAATTAAGACATTTTTGCACTTGACGTTGCATATTGTTGAACACATCTTGGAGGATGTCGGGTGTAATCTGTTGGATGCATTGGGTAATTGCCGTCCTTAACACTCCCAGGTTGTGAGGATTATTCTCATTCACTCGACCTTTCAATGCACCCTAGAGATAATAATCAAAAGAAGTCAAATCCGGAGATCTAGCAGGCCAAATTCCATGTGAAATTATGTGATTAGCAAAGATGCTTTCCAAAAAGTTTAGTGATGTACGAGCAGTACGTGCAGTTGCTCTGTCTTGTTAAAACCATCCTTATTCCAGCTCAGTCTCATTTATTTGGATATGTAATAAATGACTACCGTAGTTGTTGTTCTAATGACTAACTTGTTTTCATACCAGCACCTAAATATTACGTCAGAAAATCATCTATTATTAAAAATATTTTCTACTGTACAGTGACTTTTCGAACACCCTTGCATTTAAACAGTAGTTCTAAGTGCTTACATCTGTCTACTATTTTATTGTGCATTTCAAGCAAAAACTGCTCAATTTTTTTTTTATATACACAGTATATTTTTCCTTGTATTTGTTAGTAGCCTAGGAGTCTATACTAAATTTTATATCAAATTGGGGAAAACGTGAGGAAAAGTTTGAGAACCTTTGGTCTGTAAAATCATTTATTGTAATTTACTCGAGTGCATCATGATGACGTAGCTAAATGTAGTATAAAAAGATCAATTTGATACATAGTAAAAATATTACAACAAACAAGCAGTTAATTTATATTTTATTTGCTTATTTATTTTTTTTGCTTATTACCACCTAGTTTTCAATACATGAAAACAGTTTTCTTTGTTTTGACAATATGTCCTTCCTTTTTTAATACCTTAAATATATTGATAAAAAAGGTTTGTTTAATTGCCATGCAACAGCTTGTAGTTTTACTTTATTTCAGCAACCTCATATTTAAAATTGTTCTTGATTAGGGAAAATCTTTAATTTTGTTTGTAATATTATTTAAACCCTTAAACTGTAATTAAGGGCCTGAGAGGCCTGGTGAAGAAGATAATTTTCAAAACTTTTTTCTTTCTTGATTTTTAGAGCTGTTGCTCCTGGAATGCCTAAAACAGTTCTTTCTGCAAAACTTAAAACCAGAGTTTAAATTAAATAGATTAATAAAACTTACAGTCATCTTCTGGATTATAAGATTTTGATGGATCTAAGAAATAAGACAATTTATTTAATACATGAAATTATCTGATTCGACTTATTTCATGTAATATATTTTTTCTTATTTGGATGACAAAGACAAAATCATTGAACTTTGTATCTTAATTGGGTTATGTAAGTTTTCGTTTACATCCAGTAAATTAATTGACTCACTTTGAGATTTTTTAATCAAAGCAGTTTTCATCCTTATTTAACGTTATGAAAATATGCTATTTTAATACTTTAAGAATATTAAACGAAAGTTAAGAACATGTTTTAAATCTTATTAGCACCAAAGTAATCAAGTTTGTGACCCATGGATCAAGGCGTAAAATACCCAGAAAAAAGATGTTTTGGAGAATTTCAACTTTGACGATGTCGGGTATCTTTTCCCTGTTTCAAGATTAATGAAAGCCAATACAAGGATGCAATTTAAGATAAAGATGTATTTCCTACATGAAAAAAGGTTTTTTACCAAGACATTGGTCCTAGCAATACTGAAAAACAAAAAAGCTGAGGCAAAAAATCATATTAATATTCTTGATAAGCCTAGAAAATTTTCTGTTTTGAATGCAATGAAAAATTTGTAAAGCAAACTCTTGGCTCTAATGCAACATAATATCTCAAAATTCAGCCCTATCTTATCAAAGCTTTTCTATTTTCTGATCGCGTCACACTTTTTAGTTTCTTTCTCGCATCTATTGTATTGTGTTGGGCAGCAAGTGGCGTTCTTATACAGTGCTTCTAATGATCCAAAACAATCTTTAATATTATTTGTCACATGATTATATTTCCGTTTATTATATTTTTTCAAACTAAAACAACACTGATGACTGTACTAAATAATTTTTTGACATTTGTCGCGTGTTTCTCCGACGTAAGTCAAATAATTATTTTATTTTCAACCAGAAGTTATTTCATTTCATTCCTTCAGTAATTAACTTGATAAATGATAATATAACAAAGAGCGCACAACTACCTTTTATTTATATTTATGCAGATATATAAACCAGTATTGGCACAGATAAATATAATCTTGCATGGAGAAAACACAATTTAATAATAGAAATGAAGGACATCAATTGAAGGTAAGGACTAGACAAACAAAGAGTCTTGTCTGTTTTAACAAAATAGGTTCCTGCATTACTAAAACAATAAAATCCCCATTTGCTAAAGCAAACACAAATTTAAATAGATTTGCTATAAGTTTCTTTTTAATTCACCAAATTTTTGTTTTTTGTTTTTTTTGGTTTTATTACTTTTATAGGTTATTGCTGTAAATTTTTTTCTTCATATTTTATTTATTTTTTTGGCGTTTTTCAATTGTTTTCCTATATCTCTTCTTATAACAGGTTACGACTTCTCAAAATATGTTTTTTCGACAACTTTTTAAAATTTGTTGTCGCCATGTGGTTAAACAATGAAAATTTATAAATTGAATAGCCTACATAAAAATAATTGAAAATAGTCATTCGTGAATTATAAAAATTTTAACCCCTTTATGGTTAAAAACTGCAAGGAGGGAAAGTAGCAGCATGGCAGAGTTAAAAGCAATTCCCTGCATATTCTAGGTTTACAAATGTAAGAAAAGCAAAAAAACAAATATGAATGAGTAATTTCTTTTTCATTTTTACCATTTTTTTGCTGCTAATTTCGCCACATGCTTCAAGCTAAAATTGCATGAACCAAATGGCTATTTTCAATTATTCTTCTGTATTCATTATAGAAGTGATTCCCAACGTGGGGCATACACCACACATACACATCATAGGGGAGCAATTTAATTTTAGGTGTTGTGGTAATCAGAGTTTTTGTTTTCAGGACTACTACCTGTAACATTTTAACAAAATGAAGCACCAAACATACTATTTTTTGGAGGGGTGAGGGTTCACTAAAATTTTTTAATACAGGCAGATATAAAATCTTGTGAGAACCAAAAAAAAGATCAACAGTAAAGGTCTTCATATTAAATCTGTGTCCGATTTCTCTGGTTTTGTTACAAAAACCTAATGTTGATTAAAAAAAGATCTTCCCCAAATAATGGTTCTAAAATTTTTACCTTGGGACCATTTTTGGGTAATCAAAACTCCAAAAGTATAAGGTGCATTATATTGCCACATGGAAGGGGGATATCTGAATTTTTGAGGTAATTAAGTAGGGCATGGCCAAAAAAGGTTGGGAAACACTGCATTATAGTCTATTTATATTTATTCATTATAGTCTATTTATATAAAAAGTTAGCGAAAAAACATCTATACACAATAATACACGTAAAAACTATATTATTATGGCTGAGTTGAAATAAAAAACACTGATTATATTTCAAAAAACTGTAAACTGTAACAAGAATAGGTACAAAAAACAATTGAAAAAGGCAAAAAAATTAATAAATTATGAAGAAAAAATTATATAGCAATAATTTGTAAAAGTACAACTGTGTGAAAACAAACAAGAAACGCCACAAACTTTGGCAAACTTAAAAGAAAACTTATAACTAGAGACAGGACATTTGCCATAAATGCTTTAAATGCCTATAATGCCCTTAACCACCCTGAAATAGCTATATCTGCCTGTTTGTTAACGCAGTTTATTTATTTCTTAATCTATAAACTAATTCATCCAAACAAATGTTACCACCCGCCCAAAAAATTAAATAATTGATGGATAAAAGGTATTTAAAATTTAATATTAACTTAGCAGAACTTTCAATAAAAGTATGTCAAAGGTGTGTCAACATGACACATCTTTCAAATAAAAGTGTGTGTCTGTGACATCATAAAACATCTAAAGTCTATCTGATCAGTTTATATTGTTTTGTTGTTGGTGCATGTTTTGCTGAAGGAGAGAAGGTCCTTTTCTATTGAACCATTTTCTATTAAAAAATCAACGGGCATAACTATTTGTTTATGAATGTTTAAATCTCCACAGCAAACTTAGTCAAGCTACAAACTCTTTCTATACGCATTATCAATATTTAATGGTTAAAAATGTATGCAATATATATCGAAGTTGTGGAGTTGGAGGAAGCTTTTCCAACTCCAACTTTTCCTGTTTAAAATTTTCCGACTTCAAAACATCTGAAAAAACAATTCTGACTCCAACTCCAGCACATCTAAAAAAACTACTTCAACTCTTGCACATCTAAAAAATGACTCCAACTCCCAAATCAGACTCCAAGAAATCTAAAAACGACTCCAGCAAAGCTAAAAAACAACTCTGGCTCCGACCTAAAACATATGACTCTGCGACTCTGACTCCACAACCCTGCTATATACTAAGTACTTAATGCCTCTTTATGCCATAAATGCCTGTTTTAGTGCCAAAAATGCCTATGTTAAATGCCTAAAGTGCCTGCCATAAATGCCTTACTCAACAGCCATAATTGCCTTTTTTTAAGTGCCTTAACGTCTGGTTTCTACTTACAACAAATCCATTTTAACTTTTGTCTGCTTTAGTGAATGGCAATTTTATTGTTTTAGGATGAAGGGACCACTTTTGTTAAAAAAGACAAAATACTTTGTTTATCAAGTCTGTGATTGTGACGCAACAAATTTATCTTCAATTGACATCTTTCTTTTGTCTCTTTAAATGGGATTTTCCCCATGTAAAATTACATTTATCTCTGTCCATATTGTGTCTATATGTCTGCCTATATATAAACAAAAAGTAGTTGTGCACTCTTCAGTACAGTATAGAGTCAATCAGTGAAGGAGTGAACTTTGATTGAAACAAAAATAATAGCAAAAAATAATTATCCTGGCAGGCGATGAAGAAGTAAGCGAAAAATACGAAAAAATTATCACAGTACAGCCACCAGCATTGATTTAGTTTCAAAATATATAATAACAAGGAATTATAATCGTGTGACAAATAAATCACAAACAAATCAAAATAACCAAATAGTATCAAAGATAGTTTTGGAATATTAAAACAAGAATGCCACTCGATGCCAAGTACAATACAATAAAGACAAAAAAAGAAAATAAATTTGTGATGCAATCAGAAAGGAAAAACATCATGTCACAATTAGATATGAGAGAGATAGAACTATAGCAAAATAAACAAACAAAAAAGCATCCCACATTTACAAGGTATCCAAAACTATAGTTGGCAAATACTAAATAAGAAATTCAGAACAAAGTCTTTACTAGACCCAATTATCTGAGTACAAAGCAATAAACTATTTTGTGAAATATTATTTTGCACATAAGAAAATCACAGTATTGATATTACTATGGTTAAAGATTCTAGGTAAGGTTGATGATAAAAAAAAAAAAGTTTTCATGTTGTTTGAGCTTTCTACAAGATTTGACGCTATTAATAGTACACATCTGAAACATTAAAACTTCAATGAGCCATAACTGACAACAATACATAAAATATTTAAACTACAAACCATTTTGAATGTAACAGGTACCACTTTTGATCACTGTTTCTGCTTCTATCTTGTCTCCATGGACAATGTCACCTTTAAAATATATAATGTGTGTCATTCAAGTTTAATGGGAAAAAAATTGAAAAGCTATGAAAATTAATTAGCTGCAAATAACTAAACCAATAATTTTGAACCATCTATGCTCCAATTCAAAACAGCAAAATCAAAATAAAAAATGATGAGCCTTATAGACAAAACAAACTGTTTGAGCTAATAAAAACTAGTTAAAATAACTTTCATGTTTGATAGTTAAATATAATAGCCACTCTGACTTAACCGTCATTAAGCATTTTTCTGATGCACCATGCGAGCCAACCAGAATAAATTTGTAGAAAAATGTTTATATGGTGTATCATCTTTATCATGATGTAATGACTTTCATACGCTTGCAAAATTTCAAACCTGTCATCTTTGTGGTACATGGTTCAAAATTGAAACTATTTAAGTACCCTTTTTTAATTTAAATATTTGAAATTAGGCCATTGGAAATTGCAATAAATTAAATATTCAGCTAAGAACACCTAAATTTAACACATTTAACAATTTTTAAATGTGAATTTTCATTCTTATCAGCAAAACAAAGAATTTTAAAAGCAAGTTTTGGTATCACAGTGTACTTTTTAAGTAAGCTATTACAAGTTTTGCATATTAAAAATAAATTGGATCATAACATTGCCTTAATAACATAACAAAACTTTTATGTTGCCGAGTGTCGCTTCGATGTAAGAATCTTTTTGTAAAGTAACGAGTACAAATTTTGAAGTAAAAAAGCTTGTTTTTCAGGTAATGATAAAATTCAACATTTCTATTTAAAAATAACAATTTTTTTGCATATTGCTTTCACCAAGATCTCAGGTAGTCCTTTCTTCCTTGCTCATTGCTTACTCTTCTTGAAACTCTGTCGAAGACCTTTTCTAAATCCACAAAACACAAACAATTTTTTATTTTTCTCCATGTATTCCTCTTGCATTCTTCTCACTATAAAAAGAGCATCTGTCATACCTCTTCTGGAAAAAAGGCAAATTGCATATTATCCACCTCCATCAATGCTCTTATATTTTTCTCCAATACCCTTTAACAATCTTCATTCCACATTCCAAAAACTTCACTCCTCTATATGCACCACAGTTTGTCACATCTTTTCTCTTATAGATTGGCAACCTCACACTAATCTTCCAATCTTCCTACATTCCTTTTTCCATCACATACTCTCTGACAAAGTTTCATCATCACATCAATTCCAACTTTCCCACTTGCATTTATCATTTCGATGCTCACCTCTGAGAATCCATAATACTATTTGTGTTCCCTAATTTTGGTCTCCAAATGACTAATAAAAAAATAAGATTTTTCAATTTAAGCAAGGAATAAACAAAATTCTTGACCTAGCATCATGTTTGTATTTTAGTTGTGGTCTCACATGAAAATTTTTTTAGGTTTTCACTATCTCATTTTCATGAAAACAGTTTTCTTTGTTTTGATGACATATGTTTCTTGTCCTTCATTTTTTAAGACCTTAAATATATTGGTAAAAAAGGTTTGTTTAATCGCCAAGTAATAGCTTGTAGTTTTACTTTATTTCAGCAGCCTCATAATTATAATTATTCCTGATTAAAGGAAACCTTGATCTTAAAATGATCTTAAAACAGTCTGCTCATTAATCTTAAAATGACAGACCAAAACCGAACCTACCAAAACGGAAGGGTATCCACCGATTCCGATGTTCAGTGTGGGTCTGCTAATCGGCAAACGTCCTTTTCAGGACAGGGCAATGCTAGGATAAAACTGCCCTTTTCAGGGCACATTGCCAACAAGTTCCGAAGACCCACTATTCTTCAGCTGAACATCAAAGGCCTCACTGCAAGCAAGATGAACGTTCTTCATCACCTCGCTATGCAGTCTGAAGCACTCGTCATCCTACTGCAGGAGACCCACTGCACTGATGCAGAGAAGTTGGTGCTACCACACTACCAACTAGCTGGGTCTTCTTTAAGCAGGAAGCATGGCCTTGCCACGTTTGTCCACGAGCAACTGAGATACATGCTTTTGGACCAATCTCCACCGACATCGGAGATCGAGTGGCTGTGTGTGGACGTTGATGGCTATAAAATAGTCAACGTCTACAAACCACCGCCAATGCGATTGCGAACCCTGGATCTTCCAGTGTTTCCTCACCCCTGTCTGTATGCTGGCGATTTTAACTGTCGTCATGCTGACTGGGGTTATGATGACAACAGTCTGGATGGTGAGTGCTTGGCTGGCTGGGCAAGTATTAATTGTCTTGCCCTGCTATATAATGCCAAGGACACTGCCAGTTTTTATTCCGGCCACTGGAACACTGGCACCAATCCGGATCTAGCTTTTGCTAGCATAGGTCCAAACAGTCGCTTACCGGATAGACGTGTCCTTGACAAGTTTCCCAGGTCACAACATTGACCCTCGCTTATTACACCACCAAGGTTTGCTATGGCAGTGCCAAGCATGCCTGTTAAGCGATGGAACTTCCGCAAGGCCAAATGGAGTCACTACATTGCTTTGACGAATAAATTCGCAAAGACTTTGTTGCCGCCTGATTCACCTGATGTGGATGCGGCTTACCAGGACTTCTGTAACACCATTAAGAAAGCAGCCAAAAAGACTATCCCACGCGGGTATCGAAATAACTACATTCCATGTTGGGATGCAGAGTGTGAATCCCTCTATAAAACCTTTCTGCAGTCTCCTCAGGGAGACGACTCAAGTTTGGCTGCTACAGCTCTGCTTACCAAGCTTGACAGAAAGCGGAGGGATCGATGGTCCGAAGCAGTTCAGAGCATTGACTTCTCACACTCTAGTCAAAAAGCGTGGAGTATTTTGAACAACCTTACTGGTAGGTCATGACACTCTCCTCGTCACTGTCCCATTTCAGCCGATGCTATTGCATCTCAGCTGGTTAGAAATGGGAAATACAAGGCTGTTGATCGCAAGTCATCTCAACTTGTCTTTCAAGAAGTGTCTGACCTTTGGAGGGCCACAACACCAGACGCAGTAAATATCTCTGACAATTTTTCACAGAGAGAATTTGCTGCTGCCCTTCAGCACTTAAAACCAGGTAAAGCTCCGGGACCTGATTCCATCTGCCCCAAGCTTATACTCCATGCCAGAACTGCTTTGAAGTCCTGGTTACGTGACTTCCTTTCTTCCTGTTTGCGCCGACTCAAAATTCCCAAGATCTGGAGAAAAGCGCTTGTGGTCGCGATCCCAAAACCAGGAAAGCCCGTGGGGGACCCAAAGAGTTATCGACCGATATCTCTGCTCTGTGTCCCCTACAAGATCCTCGAGAGGCTTATCTACGCCCGCGTTGAACCATTAATTGATCCACTGCTCCCTAAAGGGCAGGCTGGGTTCCGACGCAGGAAGTCAACCGTAGATCAAGTTGTTCTGCTAACCCAGAACATCGAGGATTCTTTCGAGGCTAAAAAGAAGGCCAGTGCCGTATTTATCGATCTGACAGCTGCTTATGACACTGTCTGGCACCGTGGCCTTACCTGCAAGCTGCTGAGACTACTTCCGGATAAGCACATGGTCAAAATGATCATGGAGCTTGTTCGAAATCGAAGTTTCACCCTTACCACCAGTGACAGCAAGCAAAGCAGGCTATGCCGTCTTAAACACGGCGTTCCTCAGGAATCGGTCTTGGCTCCCCTCCTATTTAACATCTATACATACGATCTTCCTTCCATGATTTCTAGAAAGTTTGCTTATGCTTATGATCTAGCATTGTTGCATTCTTCTGGAAACTGGAAGGACTTGGAGGGGACCTTAAGCCAAGACATGTCCACACTTTCAGCGTATCTCCAGACTTGGAGATTGAAGCTCAGTCACACTAAGACGGTGACGACAGCCTTTCATTTAAATAACCAAGAGGCCAAACGTGAGCTAAAGGTCTACAACAATAGTAGACTTTTACCGTTCTGTTCTACCCCTACATACCTTGGGGTAAAACTGGACAGATTGCTCACGTTTCGTCACCATTTAGTGGCATTGCACAAAAAAACTATCCTCGCGCATCACACTGCTGAGGCAACTTGTGGGCTCGGGATGGGGTGCTGGTGCTAAAACACTACGCATAGCCACCTTGTCTCTAGTCTACTCAACAGCTGAGTAGTGTGCGCCAGTCTGGTGTTGCAGTGCTCACACTCGCCTCATTGACAGTGTCTTGAATGACGCCTTGCACATAGTTACTGGATGCCTGTGTCCCACTCCAACGGACACCTACCTATACTCTCAGGCATCCAGCTAGCTGAGCTTTGCCGAATGGGAGCGACACTCTCCTTGGCTCACTGTGGATCTCTGGACCCCGATCATATTTTGCATGGTCTGTTAAGTGGGTCCTCAGATACTCGCCAAGTGAGACTAAGATCCAGACGCCCGTTTGTGCCAGCTGCACAGAATCTCTTGGACAACCTTGCCAGACTTGGCATCCGCGCCTCTGAATGGACAAATCACAAATGGAACGCGGAGTACTGTGAAGGTGCTTCCAGGCTCCGTGCTTTTGTGCCCCGGACCGGTGGCAGGCCTGTTGTGATGGGCTTACCCCGAGCAGCTTGGGTTAAGCTCAACCGCCTGCAGACTGGTGTTGGGCGATTCCATTCGTCCATGCACAAATGGGGTGTCGCTCCTTCACCAAATTGCGAGTGTGGCGCCTCTGAGCAAACCGCAGACCATGTACTAGCAGCATGCCCTATACATCGGGCACCACATGGAGCACGAGGTCTGACGGTTTTGGATGACGAAACTCGATGCTGGCCTAATGACATCACTGCCAGCGTCTGATCCAGGCAGTGCAGCAGTCTGGGGTAGTAAAAGGATAAACCCTCGCCCCCAGTCCTGTTTGTGTCTGACCTGGAGTGGATACCTCTTCAAACGACGACAACGATTAAATCAGTAAGTAATTAAATTACATTTTACATGTTACATGTTTTTTTTTAACATTGCATAAAGAAAAATACTGAAATTGCTGCACTTCTAACAAAATTTTGTCCAACAAAGATTCAAAATGTAAACAACTCCAATAACAAGCGAAGAATTTTTAAAGAAGTTTATTAAACACAAAAACTTCCATATGCATTTATCTTCCTAACTGAAGAAAAGCATACTATACATAGGGCAAGCAATTACCTTGACTAGCTTCTGGAGATGGCAAGATATTATTGGCTGGTTAAAATTTTTATTTTGGGTTTTCTAGTTTTATAGAGATATAACTGAAATTTAGGTCTGCTTGAGGGGAAATGCTGTAAAGTGTCTTTCTTAAAGGCAAAACAGAATGGAGTGAGTTTTCAATTGACATGATGTTCTTAACTACTCAACCATGCTGCTGACTAGTTTTAGATATTTTTATTCACTGAATGGTTTAATATTGTATCAGTGAATAAAAGTATATAAAATTTAACCTCCCTAAACAAGACAAGGGTCTCTTCAATTAGTGACTGTGAGCAATTTTTGTTAGTGAAATTAATAAAATCCCCCTGTAGTTACTATTATTTCGTGAGATTCCTTTTGTCTTGTTCTTTTTTGTTGCCTCCTAGTGATTCCAGGTTAGTTTCACCAACAAACAACAGTTATCACGGTGTCTTCTTGAAAAAACCCACAAGACCTTGATCAACTTGCAAGTATATTTCAAGAACACCTTAAAAATATAATTATAAATATATCGAACATTGAAAACACACTAACACACACACACACACACACAATATCAACCTACTTTTTGTTTTAAAACACTTAAGGATTAAATTACATTATCTAGTTTTACATTGCTGAATCATTAAAAACAGCATTACATAGCAAAAATTAAAAATAAATAATCTTGCAAAATAATACAAGAGATCCAACCTTTTACCATTGACAACTTTAAAGCAGTACTTTATTATTATTTTAACTAGATGAAAAATTCTATTCATTTAACTTTACCACAGTGTTACGCTACCTTCAGTTAATTTCTTTGACTTCTCTGGCTCTAGTTTTTGATTAAACCTTTGAACTATATTTTTATTTGGCTCCATCTCAAAAAAATAATTACTTTACACTTAGATAAAAGCTATAAAAAAAATGAAGAAAAATTAAAATAACGAGAACCAATTATAAAACAGTTAACTTTGTTTTTAAATTATCATAAATACAACTTTTTTGTTTTACTAAGTGGTTTATTATGTTACTACTAAAATATTGTTAAATCTTCTTCGTGCACCATTTTTGATAAAATAACAGCTTTTTGCTCACTTCCCTCATATACTTCATTCTATTTAAATAAGTAATTTAAAATAATTTATCAAAAATTGTTATTTGTATTTAATAAACTGTTATTATTTTATAACCTATTCTATTTGAATAAGAAAAAAAATGTCCAGAAAAGGCAAAGAAAGTTTGAATACTGAGCAATTTGGTGAAGATAAAAAAAGAAAAATTTCAGAGATCCACGTTATTGTTACTGGTTTAAGAGATGAAATAAAAGCTTTAAAAAAGGAATTAAAGGCCCTATTTCTAAAAGTACCTAAGTCACATTTTCGAAAAAATGAGATAAACTGAAAAAATTGTTTGTTTACTCGCCAGAAATATTCTGACAAAAAATCTTTTCAGGAAATCACATTTTGAACAGCACAGAGGTTTGAAATCTTAGCGTATTTCTATCGTAAAAGTAAGTTTTTGAAAACTTTAAACCACATTTTCTCAAAGGGACATTCCATGTCAACTAGAGGTGTTCAAATTTAGGTCATGCTGAAAAAGACCACTGTGATTCTAGCAGAATAACTCTCATATCTTACAGAAAAAAGAAAAAAAGCGAAAAAACCTTACGCAAATGACGCAAACCTTCATTCATTTCTATGCTACAAAAGAGAGCAACAATCTTCCACTATTCAGGATTAATTTAAAATATGTTCCCTATCGATTCGAATGACAAATTTGATATCACATTGATCAGAATTTAACGTAGATATCAGATATAAATTCAAGTTCCGGCGACACCATATTAGTTTTCAAACAAAATGCACTTGAATGACCTCCGCTTTACGAGATAATAATTAGCATCGACAGCATTTTGAGTTAAAGTGATTTCGATTTACGCTATTTGAAAGTTCATTTTGACCATGTTCCCTATCGATTCGAATGACAAATTCAATATCACATTGATCAGAATTTCACGTAGATATCAGATATAAATTCAAGTTCCGGCGACACCATATTAACTTCCTAACAGAATACAGTTAAATGACCCCCGCTTTACGAGATAATAATTAGCGTCGACAACATTTTAAGTTAAAGTGATTTCGATGTACGCTATTTGAAAGTTCATTTTGACCATGTTCCCTATCGATTCGAATGACAAATTCAATATCACATTGATCAGAATTTCACGTAGATATCAGATATAAATTCAAGTTCCGGCGACACTATATTCACTTTTCCACAAAATGTACTTGAATGACCCCCGCTTTACAAGATAACAATTAGCGTCGACAACATTTTAAGTTAAAGTGATTTCGAGTTACGCTAATTCAAGATTTATTTTGACCATGTTCCCTATCGATACAAACGACAAATTTGATATCACATTGATTAACATTTCACGTAGATATCAGATATAAATTCAAGTTCCGGCGACACTATATTCACTTTTCCACAAAATGTACTTGAATGACCCCCGCTTTACGAGATAATAATTAGCGTCTATTACATTTTGAGTTAAAGTGATTTCAAGTTACGCTATTTGAAGGTTTAATTTGACCATGTTCCCTATCGATTCGAATGACAAATTTGATATCACATTGATTAGAATTTCATGTAGACATCAGATATAAAATCAAGTTCCGGCGACACTATATTAGTTTTTGAACAAAATGCACTTGAATGACCCCCGCTTTACGAGATAACAATTAGCATCGACAGCATTTTGAGTTAAAGTGATTTCGAGTTACGCTAATTCAAGGTTTATTTTGACCATGTTCCCTATCGATTCGAATGACAAATTCAACATCACATTGATCAGAATTTCACGAAGATTTCAGATATAAATTCAAGTTCCGGCGACACTATATTAGTTTCCTAACAGAATACAGTTGAATGACCCCCGCTTTACGAGATAATAATTAGCATTGACAGCATTTTGAGTTAAAGTGATTTTGATTTACGCTAATTCAAGGTTTATTTTGACCATGTTCCCTATTGATTCGAATGACAAATTCAATATCACATTGATCAGAATTTAACGTAGATATCAGATATAAATTCAAGTTCCGGCGACACTATATTAGTTTCCTAACAGAATACAGTTGAATGACCCCCGCTTTACGAGATAACAATTAGCGTCGACAGCATTTTGAATTAAAGTGATTTCGAGTTACGCTAATTCAAGGTTTATTTTGACCATGTTCCCTATTGATTCGTATGACAAATTCAATATCACATTGATCAGAATTTCACGTAGATTTCAGATATAAATTCAAGTTCCGGCGACACTATATTAGTTTCCTAACAGAATACAGTTGAATGACCCCCGCTTTACGAGATAACAATTAGCGTCGACAGCATTTTGAGTTAAAGTGATTGCGATTTACGCTATTTGAAGGTTTAATTTGACCATGTTCCCTATCGATTCGAATGACAAATTTGATATCACATTGATTAGAATTTCATTTAGATATCAGATATAAATTCAAGTTCCGGCGACACTATATTAGTTTTTGAACAAAATGCACTTGAATGACCCCCGCTTTACGAGATAATAATTAGCATCGACAACATTTTGAGTTAAAGTGATTTCGAGTTACGCTAATTCAAGGTTTATTTTGACCATGTTCCCTATTGATTCGAATGACAAATTTGATATCACATTGATCAGAATTTCACGTAGATATCAGATATAAATTCAAGATCCGGCGACACTATATTCACTTTTCAACAAAATGTACTTGAATGACCCCCGCTTTACAAGATAACAATTAGCGTCGACAGCATTTTGAGTTAAAACGATTTCGAGTTACGCTAATTCAAGGTTTATTTTGACCATGTTCCGTATCGATTCGAATGACAAATTCAATATCACATTGATCAGAATTTCACGTAGATATCAGATATAAATTCAAGTTCCGGCGACACCATATTCACTTTTAAACAAAACGCACTTGAATGACCCCCGCTTTACGAGATAACAATTAGCATCGACAGCATTTTGAGTTAAAGTGATTTCGATTTACGCTATTTGAAGGTTTAATTTTACCATGTTCCCTATTGATTCGAATGACAAATTCAATATCACATTGATCAGAATTTAACGTAGATATCAGATATAAATTCAAGTTCCGGCGACACTATATTAGTTTTTGAACAAAATGCACTTGAATGACCCCCGCTTTACGAGATAACAATTAGCATCGACAGCATTTTAAGTTAAAGTGATTTCGATTTACGCTAATTCAAGGTTTATTTTGACCATGTTCCCTATTGATTCGAATGACAAATTCAATATCACATTGATCAGAATTTAACGTAGATATCAGATATAAATTCAAGTTCCGGCGACACTATATTAGTTTCCTAACAGAATACAGTTGAATGACCCCCGCTTTACGAGATAATAATTAGCATTGACAGCATTTTGAGTTAAAGTGATTTCGATTTACGCTATTTGAAGGTTTAATTTTACCATGTTCCCTATTGATTCGAATGACAAATTCAATATCACATTGATCAGAATTTCACGTAGATATCAGATATAAATTCAAGTTCCGGCGACACCATATTAGTTTCCTAACAGAATACAGTTGAATGACCCCCGCTTTACGAGATAATAATTAGCGTCGACAGCATTTTAAGTTAAAGTGATTGCGATTTACGCTAATTCAAGGTTTATTTTGACCATGTTCCCTATTGATTCGAATGACAAATTCAATATCACATTGATCAAAATTTCACGTAGATATCAGATATAAAATCAAGTTCCGGCGACACCATATTAGTTTTTGAACAAAATGCACTTGAATGACCCCCGCTTTACGAGATAATAATTAGCGTCGACAACATTTTAAGTTAAAGTGATTTCGAGTTACGCTAATTCAAGGTTTATTTTGACCATGTTCCCTATTGATTCAAATGACAAATTTGATATCACATTGATCAGAATTTCACGTAGATATCAGATATAAATTCAAGTTCCGGCGACACTATATTAGTTTTTGAACAAAATGCACTGGAATGACCCCCGCTTTACGAGATAATAATTAGCGTCGACAGCATTTTGAGTTAAAGTGATTTCGATTTACGCTATTTGAAGGTTTAATTTGACCATGTTCCCTATCGATTCGAATGACAAATTTGATATCACATTGATCAGAATTTCACGTAGATATCAGATATAAATTCAAGTTCCGGCGACACCATATTAACTTCCTAACAGAATACAGTTAAATGACCCCCGCTTTACGAGATAACAATTAGCATCGACAGCATTTTAAGTTAAAGTGATTTCGAGTTACGCTAATTCAAGGTTTATTTTGACCATGTTCCCTATTGATTCGAATGACAAATTTGATATCACATTGATCAGAATTTCACGTAGATATCAGATATAAATTCAAGTTCCGGCGACACTATATTAGTTTCCTAACAGAATACAGTTGAATGACCCCCGCTTTACAAGATAATAATTAGCATCGACAGCATTTTGAGTTAAAGTGATTTCGATTTACGCTAATTCAAGGTTTAATTTGACCATGTTCCCTATTGATTCGAATGACAAATTCAATATCACATTGATCAGAATTTCACGTAGATATCAGATATAAATTCAAGTTCCGGCGACACTATATTCACTTTTCAACAAAATGTACTTGAATGACCCCCGCTTTACAAGATAACAATTAGCGTCTATTACATTTTGAGTTAAAACGATTTCGATTTACGCTAATTCAAGGTTTATTTTGACCATGTTCCCTATCGATTCAAATGACAAATTCAATATCACATTGATCAGAATTTCACGTCAGATATAAATTCAAGTTCCGGCGACACCATATTAGTTTTTGAACAAAATGCACTTGAATGACCCCCGCTTTACGAGATAATAATTAGCATTGACAGCATTTTAAGTTAAAGTGATTTCAAGTTACGCTAATTCAAGGTTCATTTTGACCATGTTCCCTATTGATTCGAATGACAAATTTGATATCACATTGATCAGAATTTCACGTAGATATCAGATATAAATTCAAGTTCCGGCGACACTATATTAGTTTCCTAACAGAATACAGTTGAATGACCCCCGCTTTACAAGATAATAATTAGCATCGACAGCATTTTGAGTTAAAGTGATTTCGATTTACGCTAATTCAAGATTTAATTTGACCATGTTCCCTATTGATTCGAATGACAAATTCAATATCACATTGATCAGAATTTCACGTAGATATCAGATATAAATTCAAGTTCCGGCGACACTATATTCACTTTTCAACAAAATGTACTTGAATGACCCCCGCTTTACAAGATAACAATTAGCGTCTATTACATTTTGAGTTAAAACGATTTCGATTTACGCTAATTCAAGGTTTATTTTGACCATGTTCCCTATCGATTCGAATGACAAATTCAATATCACATTGATCAGAATTTCACGTCAGATATAAATTCAAGTTCCGGCGACACCATATTAGTTTTTGAACAAAATGCACTTGAATGACCCCCGCTTTACGAGATAATAATTAGCATTGACAGCATTTTAAGTTAAAGTGATTTCAAGTTACGCTAATTCAAGGTTTATTTTGACCATGTTCCCTATTGATTCGAATGACAAATTCAATATCACATTGATCAGAATTTCACGTAGATATCAGATATAAATTCAAGTTCCGGCGACACTATATTAGTTTCCTAACAGAATACAGTTGAATGACCCCCGCTTTACGAGATAATAATTAGCATTGACAGCATTTTGAGTTAAAGTGATTTCGATTTACGCTAATTCAAGGTTTATTTTGACCATGTTCCCTATTGATTCGAATGACAAATTTGATATCACATTGATCAGAATTTCACATAGATATCAGATATAAATTCAAGTTCCGGCGACACTATATTCACTTTTCCACAAAATGTACTTGAATGACCCCCGCTTTACAAGATAACAATTAGCGTCGACAGCATTTTGAGTTAAAACGATTTCGATTTACGCTAATTCAAGGTTTATTTTGACCATGTTCCCTATCGATTCAAATGACAAATTTGACACCATATTGATTAGAATTTCACGTAGATATCAGATATAAAATCAAGTTCCGGCGACACTATATTCACTTTTCAACAAAACGCACTTGAATGACCCCCGCTTTACGAGATAACAATTAGCGTCTATTACATTTTGAGTTAAAACGATTTCGATTTACGCTAATTCAAGGTTTATTTTGACCATGTTCCCTATCGATTCAAATGACAAATTCAATATCACATTGATCAGAATTTCACGTCAGATATAAATTCAAGTTCCGGCGACACCATATTAGTTTTTGAACAAAATGCACTTGAATGACCCCCGCTTTACGAGATAATAATTAGCATTGACAGCATTTTAAGTTAAAGTGATTTCAAGTTACGCTAATTCAAGGTTTATTTTGACCATGTTCCCTATTGATTCGAATAACAAATTCAATATCACATTGATCAGAATTTCACGTAGATATCAGATATAAATTCAAGTTCCGGCGACACTATATTAGTTTCCTAACAGAATACAGTTGAATGACCCCCGCTTTACAAGATAATAATTAGCATCGACAGCATTTTGAGTTAAAGTGATTTCGATTTACGCTAATTCAAGGTTTAATTTGACCATGTTCCCTATTGATTCGAATGACAAATTTGATATCGCATTGATCAGAATTTCACGTAGATATCAGATATAAATTCAAGTTCCGGCGACACTATATTCACTTTTCAACAAAATGTACTTGAATGACCCCCGCTTTACAAGATAACAATTAGCGTCTATTACATTTTGAGTTAAAACGATTTCGATTTACGCTAATTCAAGGTTTATTTTGACCATGTTCCCTATCGATTCAAATGACAAATTCAATATCACATTGATCAGAATTTCACGTCAGATATAAATTCAAGTTCCGGCGACACCATATTAGTTTTTGAACAAAATGCACTTGAATGACCCCCGCTTTACGAGATAATAATTAGCATTGACAGCATTTTAAGTTAAAGTGATTTCAAGTTACGCTAATTCAAGGTTTATTTTGACCATGTTCCCTATTGATTCGAATGACAAATTCAATATCACATTGATCAGAATTTCACGTAGATATCAGATATAAATTCAAGTTCCGGCGACACTATATTAGTTTCCTAACAGAATACAGTTGAATGACCCCCGCTTTACGAGATAATAATTAGCATTGACAGCATTTTAAGTTAAAGTGATTTCGATTTACGCTAATTCAAGGTTTATTTTGACCATGTTCCCTATTGATTCGAATGACAAATTCAATATCACATTGATCAGAATTTCACATAGATATCAGATATAAATTCAAGTTCCGGCGACACTATATTCACTTTTCAACAAAATGTACTTGAATGACCCCCGCTTTACAAGATAACAATTAGCGTCGACAGCATTTTGAGTTAAAACGATTTCGATTTACGCTAATTCAAGGTTTATTTTGACCATGTTCCCTATCGATTCAAATGACAAATTTGACACCATATTGATCAGAATTTCACGTAGATATCAGATATAAATTCAAGTTCCGGCGACACTATATTCACTTTTCAACAAAACGCACTTGAATGACCCCCGCTTTACGAGATAACAATTAGCGTCTATTACATTTTAAGTTAAAGTGATTTCGATTTACGCTAATTCAAGGTTTATTTTGACCATGTTCCCTATCGATTCGAATAACAAATTCAATATCACATTGATCAGAATTTCACGTAGATATCAGATATAAATTCAAGTTCCGGCGACACTATATTAGTTTTTGAACAAAATGCACTTGAATGACCCCCGCTTTACGAGATAACAATTAGCATCGACAGCATTTTGAGTTAAAGAGATTTTCAAGTTACGCTAATTCAAGGTTTATTTTGACCATGTTCCCTATTGATTCGAATGACAAATTTGATATCACATTGATCAGAATTTAACGTAGATATCAGATATAAATTCAAGTTCCGGCGACACTATATTAGTTTCCTAACAGAATACAGTTGAATGACCCCCGCTTTACGAGATAATAATTAGCATTGACAGCATTTTGAGTTAAAGTGATTTCGATTTACGCTATTTGAAGATTTAATTTTACCATGTTCCCTATTGATTCGAATGACAAATTCAATATTACATTGATCAGAATTTCACGTAGATATCAGATATAAATTCAAGTTCCGGCGACACCGTATTAGTTTCCTAACAGAATACAATTGAATGACCCCCGCTTTACGAGATAATAATTAGCGTCGACAGCATTTTAAGTTAAAGTGATTTCGATTTACGCTAATTCAAGGTTTAATTTGACCATGTTCCCTATTGATTCGAATGACAAATTTGATATCACATTGATCAGAATTTAACGTAGATATCAGATATAAATTCAAGTTCCGGCAACACTATATTAACTTCCTAACAGAATACAGTTAAATGACCCCCGCTTTACGAGATAATAATTAGCGTCGACAACATTTTAAGTTAAAGTGATTTCGATTTACGCTAATTCAAGGTTTATTTTGACCATGTTCCCTATTGATTCGAATGACAAATTCAATATCACATTGATCAGAATTTCACGTCAATATCAGATATAAAATCAAGTTCCGGCGACATTATATTAGTTTTTGAACAAAATGCACTTGAATGACCCCCGCTTTACGAGATAACAATTAGCATCGACAACATTTTGAGTTAAAGTGATTTCGAGTTACGCTAATTCAAGGTTTATTTTGACCATGTTCCCTATTGATTCGAATGACAAATTTGATATCACATTGATTAGAATTTCATGTAGATATCAGATATAAATTCAAGTTCCGGCGACACTATATTAGTTTCCTAACAGAATACAGTTGAATGACCCCCGCTTTACGAGATAATAATTAGCATCGACAGCATTTTGAGTTAAAGTGATTTCAAGTTACGCTAATTCAAGGTTTATTTTGACCATGTTCCCTATTGATTCGAATGACAAATTCAATATCACATTAATCAGAATTTCACGTAGATATCAGATATAAATTCAAGTTCCGGCGACACTATATTAGTTTCCTAACAGAATACAGTTGAATGACCCCCGCT